>OX438807.1:22101697-23368626 GCA_949316475.1 Hypomecis punctinalis | reverse complement strand
ATAGTTATTTGAAATGTTTTTTAAGTTTTTACAAATAAATAATGTATTTTTTTGTTTGGTAGATCATAAAAAAATACATACTTATATAGATAGTACCTAAATAACACCCAGACACAGAACAAACACCTATGTTCATCACATAAATGCTTGCCCTGGGTGGGGGGAAATAGGACAAATTGCAAAGAATCTAACTGAGCAATTAAATCAAATTGATACATTAGTTTTATTGGAGACCCATAGAAGAGGCCAGCAGCAGCAGCGGGCGTCCAGTGGCTAATGGAATCATTTTTGATATCAAATTGGACACATAAGAAAATATCTGCCTAAAATTAGGCGAAATGTAACCAAAAGATACGATAAAGATAGCCATCATTAGATCATCTTATGTGGTATGTACTGTATAAAAGTATACAAAATATGTTGTAAAACTCTGCTTACAGTTCCGTCTCTATGAAAAAGGCTTTGTGTTTTTATATCACTAAATGATTGCCATTAGTTTCAATGATATTATATTGTAACAAGACAAGACTACTATTATACAAAAACATCAATGTTTTTTTTCATATTTCCGTGTCATTGAACAAACATGGTTGAAGTATTATAATGTACGTTTCTTTTATTATTCGAGACAAACATGTTTTATCAAAAAAAAAAGCATTCACAAATAGCAAAGACACGTTTTTGGACTTATTTTCTATGCATTTTATCTAACAAAAACATGTTTACAAAAACGTTGCGTCACACACATTTTTTCTCTATCGTCTGCTTTAAATTGCTATAATTTATAACATAACATAATCCTTTGGTGATAAATGATGTCTTTTGTTAGTCTAAATCGTGATGTTATATTTTAAATTAAGTAATTTTCGTTTTTCATGATATTAATTTAGAAATAAATAAACTTGTTTGGCCAATAAAATCCAGGGTGTTATGTATAGAAACGACAACGCAACTTTTTTTTCAAAAATAATTATTTGCGAAAAATGGATTGGATCGCCTTCCACCGCGTACAGAATTTGAATAGTTTGCAATAATTCATGCGACATTTGTATATATTATTGTTGATTTATCAAAAATAGCTCAGCGGATTTTGATACAATTTAAATAAAACCACTTAAACATACACACTTAACACAATTGGCGAAAATATCGATGAACATGGAAAAAAAAGCAATAAAATACATACAGACGAACATAGTACCTCCTCTTTTTTGGAAGTCTGTAAAAAGGAAAGAGCAGACAAAATTGTTTCCGCTATCCAAAAACGTAAAATATTCCCTTACGCCAAAAATTTTAACTAAAAATGGCTAACGACTTAAAAAACTGTAGTTTGCAATTTGCTTTAAAATTATAAAACCTGTATAATACTATAAACATAGTCTAGGATAATTTGTTTTAGGAAAGTATCATGATGCTATAACAGGTATATAAAACGTGTAATATCACATATCATTCTGTGCAGAGATACACAAAGTCTTCTTTGTAGGATCCTAGACACATTATTCTTTGTCTAGCGAAGGCAAATAGAAAAGAACGTCGGTTATGAAATGTTATTACGCATGCGCCGTAACAACCAGTATCTGTGCCGTTTTTTCCATCCAATAATTTCTGATCACAATGCCTATTGATTTGCAGTTCTCTTAGATGTCATTTTGTACACAAAATATCGGTCACGTATTATTGAACTCGTGCATTAGACGTCCAAAGTTTGTATGACAAAAAAGATTTTGTATTTACTTGGACATGCCACACTCTTCTTTATAATTACCTAATTGTTCAGATTTTGTAACAGATTCAGTTTTTTTAACCTTTTTCAAAATTATAAATGAGGTACCTAACATGCGTATAACTTGTGGTAATGACTCACAGATAAATATAATAATCTAACAGAAAACTCAAGGCACAATCTGAGTGCAAGTCGCATTCTACTATTTCTTTTAGAAAACTAAAAGCCACAACGGGCGTCCTGCGACTTACGGAACACATTTAAATATTTCATATTGGTATAATTGAAAATGTTACTCTCTCTCTCTAACGTTGACAATTTGCTAAAAGCTTTTAACATTAAGTTGCATTTTTGTTTCGTTTCGTTCAGAGGAGTTAGTATAATAGATTATACGTAGACGAAAAATATAGTTGTTTCCATGTAACTCTAGATCACTTTATGTACAAAACAAAACGAAGAAATGCCAATAAAAAATGTATGGAGTTACATACACGAGCAATAATACTATACAAACTCCAACTAAGACCTCTGAACTTTGGCACGTTTTCGTACGGTTAGAAAAGCTATTTTCCAAGAAACACGTCTAAAGAGAGGTAATACGAAAGAACTTCATAAATATCTAACATTACAGTACAAATAAGCAATAATCCGACATAACAGAAAGTGAGAGCGTGCGTTCGGTTTTTGCCGTCGCGCTGACCTCGCGGACTCATACAAAAGAGTTCAACGCGCTCCTCGCTTCACTTGCAGGGTTTTTGTACGTGGGTGTCTTTATTGTCGCATTGTGTTATTCTCGTTGCTTTCTTTGTAGTACAGGGAAATTGTGGTTATATTTCAATGTTCCATGTTTGAATATTTATGCTTCGAAATACAGGTTTTGTCATATATTTTAGCAGCGTCATGGCAGTGGTATTTCGTTTTTTATTTATTCCAACATTCCTTTTATTTTCTTGAAATAAATATCATTTCACTACGTTTAATCGTACCTAAAAGGAACTGTAGAGTGCGATATATTTTTCTCTGAACTTGTATTTTTCCCGCATTTTATTCCGTTTGCAAACTTATGAAATCAAAGCCCAATCTAAGCAACTTTTAAGGCAGTAACCTAATCAAATAACTATCTAATAATTACAGTATTATAGTTCTCAAAGTGGGATATTTTATTTTTGTACATTGTGTTGGTCTGAAAATCACGAATGATTGCATCAAAGTTGAATAACGCACATTTTGTTGGCGTTGCCCACGGAGCGGGTCACGGGAGGCCTGTTGTCCGTTCTTGACATAACTATGACATAACTTGCTTTCCGCGCTTTAGGACATCTGTCAGTTGAGGTATAGAACTATAGATGTGTGTGTAGGTATGTGCAAAATTTTCCTTATAGAATTTTGATGTTTACGATTAGGTTCACTCGGGTGTAGGTGGTTTAATAACTATGACATAACTTGCTTTCCGCGCTTTAGGACACCTGTCAGTTGAGGTATAGAACTATAGATGTGTAGGTCTATAGATGTGTGTAGGTATGTGCAAAATTTTCCTTATATAATTTTGATGTTTACGATTAGGTTCACTCGGGTGTAGGTGGTTTAAACTCTTAAGTGCCGTGTTTTTACAACAGCTGTATTCATATATTTATGCCTGGGCGAAAATTAATAATTAACAAGTTTTGGTTGTCTATTTTCCGTATATTGGGAATGAAAATTTTACACAGTAAATCTGCAGCTACTGCAACATAAAAAGCAATTAGATTATTCACTGACCACAGAAGGACTAGAGATACATAGTCCAAAAGCTCAAGCCTACGCGACGCGACTCGACGCGTATATTTCAAGCCTACTTTCACATGCATTTCAATGCATTTCATTCATTACAAGCATACTGTCAATTTAATTTAATTTTGAAAAAGTTACATAGGCTAGATATTAACTGTTAAGTAACTTTTAACATTAATAGTTAATATCAATATAAAATACGAGCCACCTACTAACATTTTTCAGAAGCCTTTAAGTGCATATAAAATATACCATGTGCAGAAAAACCGGACAAGTGCAAGTCAGGCTCGCAAACCGAGGGTTCCGTACAAATCCAGAAAATTTCACAAAATTGGGAAGTACGTTGTTAAAATCTCTGTTCTCATCATCATCATCATCGACAATTTTTTTTTTTACTTTTCTCGTCATTCATCGAAAATTGTTAAAATAATTGAAAACCTGTTTTAGCATGTGCTAATAAAGCTCTTTTATATGATACTTTACATGATACTGTTTACGCACTTTGAATTTTAAACCCATATTTTGTGAATTTCGAAGCCCTATTTTTTGTGATTTAGATAAAAATATTCAGTTTTCAGATTTATTCCTATATGTGTACTCTGAAACAATGCTTTTCGCCAAATTTTATAGTTATATGTCAACGGGAAGTACCCTGTAGGTTTTGATTTTGTGTTGAAATGTGCGTTTTTTTACAACATAAACGGCTCTAACTTTTTTATACGGTAACTGAGAAGCTTTTCTTTTACACAACTGCAAGAATTCATAGATTTAGGTATATAGTTTAAATTTCAACTCGATATCTTTACGCGTTCCCGAGATAAAGAGTCTTGACATACACACAGAAGGACAGACGGACAGACGGACAGACAATAAGGGTTCCGTTTTCCTTTTGAGGTACGGAACCCAAAAAACGAATTTGCCATAAATTTTAAGACCAAACTTCAACTACAAAAATACTTGTATTTGCATACAAGTACGGTATGCAAAATAAATCACGATCTAAGTATCTCAAGTCCAACATTGTACGAGCAACAAAAAAGGGTATTGAAATCGAACAAAACAAGAATAACTGTCGGAACAATACGAAGTCGATCTATATATAAAAGTGAGGTTTTAATACCATATAGCTATGAAATATACAAAGTGTGTACTGTATAGGTATAGCACAGTAGGTATTGTGAAGAACCGGAGTCAAGGATTACTCTACAAGTCTTCATAGATAGTGCAGTACGAGATCGTTTTGGTATGACAAAAACTGACATGAATTTATCGCCTATTTTATTTTGGTTATGACCTCATGACATATCACACTCAGACAATGTTTCAAACTCCTCATCTAACAGCTATAGATTCAATCGCAAAACGGCAGTTTATTCAAATATGAGCATGCACCCTTATCTCGCTTTTCATCTACAAACGAAGCATAGATTTTTTTTTTTAAAAGACACATATCAGTTTAACCGTAAGCTATTTTCGTGTGGCTCCAGATATTTTTATAGATTGATTTATTGGTAAATCAACCTCGTTCCCGCCAGGGACAACTTACAGAAATGGAAAAACTGCTGTAATCTTCGTTTACAAATAATTTTATAGGGCTCTATACCAATTATTTATGGTTTTGATTTCTACATGCGGTGTCTGTAGGGTAAGCTGTGGCCGGATTGTCAGCGACGGGGAATGTGCGCGGGCAGACCAAGGACACTTCGCTAGTACTCGCATATCGCAGCACTTCGGATGGGACTAAACTCAACTCATTCGCTACCTAAAGATGTATGCTACTAAAAAGCTCGCCTATAATCGTATACGTTTACCTTTACAAGCACTGTAGCTGTACCTGTAGCGCTCATGGCGTAGTTTAACTACATGTTTGTCAGCGATAAGCAACGTTCCGCACGATCAGTTTTCGGATGGGTGAGCGTGGGTGACATTTACAACTGAGTGCAACCGTGGCTTGGATAACACATAAAATTGTAGGTCCAGGGGCCTTATTGTGTAATTGCACTGACGTTCGGCATCCCTTTTCCTCCCGCTCACTCTCGTGGCGTGAGTAACTGGCGCGTGCAGGATAAAAAGTGAAGCCGAACGTCAGAGCGCTTACGCAATAAGGCTCCTTCCGACGGCATTAAAACTCTATCATCGGGTAGCCTTGGACCCGCCACCCGGCCTGGAACTTACTTTCATCTCTACAACATCGACTTGGCATTTTTTCTTTGATACTCTACAAGCTCTGATACAACTTAGGAACCACTCAGCAAGATCAGTCTTGTGATGGGTAATCATGGTTAGAATTTACGACTGCCGTGGCTCGGATGACTCGTTAGTCGTAACATTATAGATACTTAGGTATTAGAATTCTGCCCACCCGAGTTAATAGAAAAAGCTTTCGCTAGGATATTTTAGTATTTGTGATATGCAAAATGACTACCTACGTGCAAAAATGCCTGTTTGATCTTGAAAAATGCCACTGTAAGCGATTAAAATTATAATCGTCGCTAAATGAAATTTAAAAGATTATGGTCAGAGCTACGTCAAATTCAAAAGATTAATATGATATTTTTTATATTTTCGGCTAGATCTATTAACTTGTAGGTTTGAATAAATAACAATACGACTTCTAAGTCAGAAAAAAGAAGAGCTTAGGAGCGCGACTTTTTACCCGCACATAAGTTTATAATTTTCACTCAATGATTTGCTCGATCTCCTCGATCTCGTCTCTATGATTTGATCTGCAGAACGCGCGAGATAAGATTATTACACGATGTAACGATCCATGTTTCACGATATTTGGAGCATGACAGACGTCATGTGCATAACTTGCGAGACGGCGCGTGCAGTCGCTGGTTGTTGGCTTCCGGACATTGAATTTTATTATAATAAGCATTGTTTCCGGAGGTAATTGAACACTAGTCTTTTCAACCTTACATTTTGTGCAAAAACGTTACTAAAAGTAAGTTCGTATAGGCCGGGTGGTTAGCCTGGTGTCAGAGTTTTTAGGCCGCCTGAAGACCTCTGACGTGGCTAAACGGGATCTAAAATTTAACGTGTCATCCGAGCCACGGTAGCGCTCAGTTGGAAAATGCCACCCGCGGTCACCCATCCAAATACTGACCGTGCGGAACGTTGCTAATAAGATAGCTGTATAATGAGCGCGGAGATTAGGAATTTCTGATTTTATCAGTTATGTACAAACAGAAAATTTAAGTTTCCCCACGGTACCAAATTCATTTTTTTTCGCATCATACAACATAAGGGATGATTTATATTAGGACGGGGCGGGCACGGGACAGACCGGGAGGGACCCGTACGACGCCTGTACGACACACGTTCCAAATATTTTTTGACCCGTACGACGCCCGGACGGAGCCCGTCCGGGCTTTTACTCAAAATGTATGGAACGTGCGTCGTACGGGCGTCGTATGGGCCCAGTCCGACCTGTCCCGCGCCGGCCCCGTCCTAATATAAATCGTCCCTAACTTAGATTGAAATTTACTTCCAAATAAGTTTGTTTGATCATAATCATAATTGCATAAAAATATCTAAATGAAAATATCTAAGTATATAAGAGTAGTAAAAAATGCGCGGAAATATCTGCGCAGATTTTAGAGAACTTTTCCTTTTCTATTGTTCACTCAGTGCTTTTCAATAAAAACTCTTTTAGACCAGCGGCCTTATTTTGTAAGCGCTCTGACGTTCGGCTTCGCTTTTTCTCCTGCTCACGCCAGTTACTCACGCCGAGAGAGCGAGCGGGAGGAAAAGCGAAGCCGAACGCCAGAGCGCTTACAAAATAAGGCCCCAGGTACTTGAGTGAAATTTTAATACGATTCTGTCTCACAAAATATTTTCCGACGAATACCCAGGTAGGTGCTACCTATTATTATTTAAGATACAATTTAACATATTTTTACGAATATTGTACTTATGTTTTCCAAAATAATTAATTATATTAATGCGTAGGCATTAATCCGTATTTTTGTGCGATAGAGGCTTAATTACGTATCTAAACTTTCGATTTCATATTGAGTAACAAGTGATTACTTATATTAACATTTTAAAACTACCAAAATTACCGAACCTTTAACACGTGTAATTTTTAACTAGTTATGCTAATCACATTCTAAGTATTTTAAAAAACCAACCTTAATGGGGCTTTGCGTAATAATGTACTTTGAAAAATGACTAATTAACTAATTTTAAATATTTATGGCTATTTTGCCTACATATTAATTCACATACCTATTACCTAGGTTATTATTTTGATCCAGAAGACCGAATATCTAGATTTACCAGTTTTGATTAATTTACAAAAGAAAAATAAGTTACGAAAGAATGTGGCCTTACAACTCACGGCGACATTTAAAATTATGAAAACTTGACCAATTCGGTCGTATCGATGGCAACATTGCCAATTAAATTATCATTAAAAGAAAAAAACTGGCTGATTTATATTAGTCAAAGTAGGTGCAAAATCAAATTAATAACTCTATCCGGTACCTAGAGAAAACTTTAGTTTTGAAGTAGTTCAGAAGTTTCATAAGAAATTTTGTTTATTGTGAAACTTCCTAATTTAATTTGCATTTTATATAGGTTTGTATTGTATTTTATAATCAGCTGTTCTGTACAAAGTTAATTGAGTATCGTCAAAATCTAAGCAATAGCTGACTTTTTCGCGATTTCGCAGTTGGTACCATAGTAAAAATTGTTCAGAATTATAAATATGATAAGTATATACACATATGAAAGTTTCTAGACTTTGTAAAACAACAGATTGTATTTTTTTTTCAGGTAAATATATACCTACGTACAGTAGATAAGTTTGAAAAGCATATTTCCTTCGTTTCTTTCCTTCCTTTTAGGCAATCGATTGAGTCATTGATGCATCACAATTCACATCATTATTACCGACTAAAATAAATCTAAAATTCAAAAAATTGTAAACACAGTAGTAATGAGACAAGAATATTCTGGACTGATAGAGGTACTCTTACTCTTCACTCATATTATATTGTACGTCGCTAATTAGATTAAATTCTAATATAAAAACTATTTACGCTCCTCACCCAGAGATGGAATTGTAAAATCTCCATTTTGTCTAAAATTTTGTTGGAAACATTGCTCTTCAATGTCGAAATATAAGACATGTTTGCACAATAGTGATTGGTGGTAAAAATATTGCAATGGATGTGAGCTTCCTCGGGTGAGTCTGAAGGTTCGGTTCCGATCTGAAAGCTCTACTGCTACACAGGCACGAATGCAATATTTTGTGGTAGGTAGTATTGTTTATACCAGTATGTACCTAATTTTTTAAAGGGTTACTGGTAGTACCTCCATCAAACAGTCTAACTATGGGGTCTACTCTGAAATTTCCAAAGAAACCGATGTTCTCGACTAAGAGCACAATATATTTAATTTTGAAAAAATGTATGAAACAACTGCTTTTCAGGGATTCAGGGTTGGTCCTATAGTAAACAATGTTTATCCTTATGTTCTTGATTCTTGTGCTTCTATGTCCTTCTCTTACGAAAACGGCTACCGAGGTTTTGTGAGATCCGTCTTTGTATCGTCAATACGTTTAAAATTCTGGCAAAAGCACAGAACATGCAATGCCAAAATTCTTAAGCAGGAAAAATATTGTTAAAATTCCCTGTGTTCATCTTACGCATACCAAATACGGAGAAATCTTGAGGATCTTCTCGCGGCTCGAGTCGAATTGAGTGAAATTCTCGACTCTTGCCGATTCTCGATTGCGATTCGATTAAACAGCTACCAGTTAGTTACTCAATAAATCCGGATTCGGGCTTCGTTATTTTTCGGTGAAGATTATGCATGCTAATGGTATTAACATTCAATTTTTATGTGTTATTATGAAATTCGTAACATAGGTATTTTTCGTTTTAACGATTACTTTCCTGTGGTAATTAACGTAGTTGTTAAGTAAGTGCTTAACTAACTCATTAATGCGTGTAGTAATTTTAATTAATTTTAAATTCTTAAGTCTAAACTCACCATTTTTAAAAATAAACTGTAACTCCCTTTCTTCTCTAAATGTCCCATTTTAATAATGTATCGATAATATTAACAGTCTACCGATAGTATGCTCCTCACTAATGTTTCTATTCACATCATTCACATGCACAGAAAAACATCCATGACACAAATACAGGCACTGGCCGAAAACACGCACTTTGAAAAAAGAAAATGAAAAATAACAGGTCGTTCGAAATTCAAATTATTTCGGCGGGAAACGTTGAGTCGCGCGAGCGGCGCGCCACAGACTGCCAAGATGGCGGCGTTTTTTGACGGTTCACACGAGTCGATTCACTTTCTACGACCTTACGCTGTATGCGACTTGTAAGTAATTAAGCATAAAGATTTACGTAATACAGCGATGTAACACGGCTAAGTGTGATTTCCGCGAATTCTTATGTTCCGCTTCTGTGTTTGAACTTGCCAAAATAACGGTCAAAATATTTGGAACTTTACTTGTGTGATACAAAATACTCGAAATATAACTATAATTAATAGGAACACACAAAAATCTCTTCTGCCACATTCTCGTGAATTCCTAAATTTTAGTTTTTACTATACTACATTATTTATTAAGAAAATAATAGTCACATGAAAGTCCTAAGTTTTTCGTCTTTTGTGTGAACTCTACCCATGCATTATTATTATATACTACGGGACTAATCGCGCAGTAAAATTACGATATGAATAAATACCTCCTCAGTCTACCCGTGACCACGGTCGATGCAACTCGGCCGAAACGTCGGGATGGGGAGGTATTTATTTATCTCGTAATTTTAGTGCGCGATCAGTCCCGTAGTATATAATAATAATGTGTTCAAATCGCGAAAGTTTAAAAACAACATCTACCTATCCAATTTTTCCAAACTCCAGACAGTTTTGCAAAAAGTAAAGATTAATAATAAAATCGGCCAAGTACGAGTTGGACTCGCGCATGAAGGGTTTCGTACCGTATGAGAGCCTCTCGGCAAAAAACATTACGTTTGTTGTATAAGAGCCTCCCTTAAATATTTACTCGTACATCATTCTGTTTTTAGTATTTGCTATTACGATTCATGAAATACAGCCTGGTGATAGAAAAACTGACGGACTGACAGACGGATAGCGGAGTCTTACTAATAAACAGGGCCCTGTTTTACCCATTGGGTACGGAACCCTTAAAACATAATAAAATAGACTGTGTTGTTGTCTAGGGATATTTAGTATGTTGATTATAGATGATACATGGAGGACTATGCTCGGAATCTCTGCGAATCTGAACCAGGAATGAGGAGATCCGGAGAGTGCCCAATTACCGATGTAATGGAACAAGTTGATATAGCAGTGGGCAAGACACATATGACATATATAGCACGCAGCCTTAATGGCCTATGGGACTGTAAAGCTCTCGTAAGGGGATCACGAAGTGCAATCGCAGCATTGACATCCACCGACAAGAAACACAAATGGCCCGATTAAGACCGCATACATAATATATTCACTTTGACTTAGAAAATCTGTAAATTATATCGCCGGAATCAAGAAAACCGACTGTCAGCAGTTTGCAGCTGAAGGCTCCGTTTAAAATAGACCAACTATTTATTGTGATTTTTTCTAGAAGAAAATTAACTAAGTACATTTTAAACTCTTTCAGATAATCGTTCTTGCCTAGGTACCTAATCGCCAAACATTTCTGTCATATTGAGAGGCGCGGTATATGACTCGACCGGCCACATTCTCCAAGCAGTTTTTGTAGGAACCAGTTCCTATGATCTAGATTCTAGGCCATATCGAAGGCTATCGTTATCAATACCGATTCAGTTGGCTAGCATTTATATAGCACCTATTTAGACATAGGAATCAAAACTACGTGGCTTAGTACTATTAAAATGATCGACACTTAAAAAGTAACCGAATAGGTGTAGCCCGAATCAATCTTAATGGCGCCTGTGAACACGAAACGAGACGTTGTGCAGTAGTACGTAAATTCATATATCAGCGGCGGCGAGGAGTGGGGATTTACATAGCTTGGGGCAACTTCACAGACTTCCTAATGGTTGATTTGATCTGAACCATCCATTTGATATGAGGGATTTATTAAAATTTTATTTATTTTGTTCCATTAACCGCAACTAGGCGAGTGTGGTGGATATACTTAGTCGCTCATTAAGGGCAGGCCTATGTTCAACAGATAATGACTCTGACACGGTCTCGTAAATATAGCGATGTTTATCATGAGATATAAATAAATATAACCAATGGACAAATCCGAAGAAAATGGGCAGTGCAAAATCTTCAAAAATCGCCAAAACCGCCTCTAGTATAACTAATGGATGCTCCCAAGAAATCGAGAAAAAAACAGCTGTCCTACACAAACTTGTAACTTGGAATCGATAAAATATACCTAGCTATGTCCCAGCTGATTTTTTTTCTAGAATTGCCGGATTGGCCTCATGGTAAAATTTGTTCAAAATGATGTACAGTTCCAGCCTTTGAATAGTCCATTGCAGTACGTAGGCCTGCCCACGATAAGGGTGATCAGAATCTATCTCTAATAAGGTAGATAGCGAGTATTCTACCTTGAGCGATGACTTTGGCGAAAGTATGCAGCAGGCATGCAGTATCAAATTCAAGTGTCACAATGTCCAATGTGAATGGTAGTTCAATTAAAATTCATCACGTACGACCTCCGTTTCCGTCACTTGCAGCGGCAACTCGCTACCAAATAGTAGATAATACCGACAACCCGGATGTGGTCATAATAGGTGCTTCATGTTCCTGTTTTTCCTGAGAAAATGCGTTTTAAATAATTAACTTGCATATATGGCTTTGTCATCATGAGCCCCAGAACGCCCAGTCGCCCACTGTTGGACATACCCTCCCCATAGAGATTTTCAAGTTATGCTGGCTACAACTCAGATTTCCGAAAAATTCGCTTGGTAGTGTTCCATCGCGATCGTCTACATCCATTACTAGCGCTCGTAGCGTAGTTTGACTAGGTGTTTGTCAGCCATCACCGAAAATAAACAACGTTCCGCACGGCCAGTATTTGGATGGGTGACCGCGGGTGGCATTTTCCAAGTATGCGCTACCGTGGCTCGGATGAGCCGTTAAATTGTAGGTCCCGGTTGTTTTAGCCGTTTAGCCATGTCAGAGGCCTTCAGGCGGCCTAAAAACTCTGACACCAGAACTAGCCACCCGGCCTATACGAACTTACTTCCATCCATCCATCCATCCATCAGCCAAAGGACGTCCACTGCTGGACATAGGCCTCCCCTATGGATCTCCAATAAGACCGGTTGGAAGCGGCTTGCATCCAGCGCGATCCTGCGGTCATCCGTCCACCTTGTGGGTGGACGTCCTACGCTGCGCTTGCCGTTACGGGGTCTCCACTCGAGAACTTTTCGACTCCACCGGTCATCAGTCCTCCACGCTATGTGCCCTGCCCATTGCCATTTCAACTTGCTAATCCGTTGGGCTATGTCGGTAACTTTGGTCCTTCTACGGATCTCCTCATTCCTGATTCGATCCCGCAGAGAGCGAAGACGACGCGAGAGACGAACTTACTTACCGAGACTTAACTATAACCACGTATTATAATTTAGTATTATTACGTAGTATTATTATATCTTCTTTGCTATAACTATAGAAGGTACGGGTACTGGTACCTACCACAGAACAGAAGAACTAGGTACCTCTACCTAACTACCTAATACAGTCATAAATGTATGCTAGAGCATGTGCAAAAAGAGAACCGTCGTGGCGTTACTGTGAACTATCAATAATAAGATTTTAATCAGCAGGCAAAGGTACCGACTATAATTGGTAGATGCGAGTACTGAGGAAAACTGAATTGGTGTTTACCAAACCAAGTATCAAACACTTTAGTTGTACTAGGAATGACAGAGCAATGTTGTCAACGTACTACAACAAAATCAGTTAAAAGGCACACGGGCGACCTCACTTACGATGCTTCTCCTTTTGCACAAGTTCTGTGCCTAAATTGTTTGTTGAAAGCCTCGCACATAATTTTACGTGACCCGTAAGCTCGTGTAACAATACGTCAATACACAAATTAATGGTGAAGATATGTTAGAATTTCGAATCAATCGAACACCGCAATTTATCTAGCTAGCTAATAATTATAATAAAATGCAACCTACAACAACCCAATTAAACAATTTAAAGCAAGTGCTTTTGCTTTTCTTTGTAAACGCCATCTAGGCCACAACGCTGGCACTCACTGATTAGGAATCGCTGAGAACACCAAAATCTAATAACAGTTATATGTCTGTGTTGCAATGACCCATCACGAATCCAAGACCCGAGAAACGTAATCATGCGATAATAATTATTGAGATATAAACGTTACACACACCAAAACCTATAAAAATAACTATTACGTAGTTTTCCAGTCGCATTCAGTAGCGCCATTACTTGAACCACACAGAAGAAAATGCCGTGCACACCACGTGTTATATAAAATAATATGCTATCGGGAGAAACGTAAATGTAACATAACATTAGACATACTTATAAAATAACTATAATACCCTTGAAACTACTTTTTAACACTAAGAAAGTAAAAATAAAAATCAGGTAGTAGATTTTATATTAATATAGCTAGTAATAGTAGCGATTGTTTCTCAATATGGTAACACTGGAAATTGTAAAGAAAAAAAATAGTTGTCAAACGAAGTGCTTACGAGAGGGATGGTCGCTCGTAAAAATAATCTAAAAACATGAAAATAAATTACATACTGTGATCGATTTACCTAAAGTTATTCTTTTTATACCGTTTACTTGTGTGATGTTGTGAATTCGAGTGTCTTTTGTGATATATCGCGCATAAACACGTATCAAGATGGCAAAGTAAGTCTAATTTGATTCCGTACGATCTAGGCCCACTAATCTCTTAACAATTCTATTAATGTTGGCATCGCCTACACAGTTTTGTAATAAAATAGCCCCCTGGTTCGAGAAAACTAAAATGCTAGACTGTGTTTGCCCACGTAACTAAAAAAATAATGTTATTTAATCGACACTTGCACTAAGTATGGAGGCTAGACCAAAAGCAATAACTAATTAAATTCTATGGCCCATATGTCTATCAACCTAGATTTAGTTATTCTTTTCAGATAAGTAGAGCTAGCTTAACGTTTGCGGTAACCTTCGCAAAAATAGATCAAAGAACTAAAAATAGATCAAAATATTGATCAACATGAGTAAAAATATCAGCATCCAGAAAATAAGTTAAAACAGTACACATGTTCTTTAGTTAATAAAATGTTGTTTTGTACCCTTGCCATACCTTTTAACAAAGATAGATAAATAATAGGTATCAGTAAGAACTGCCTTTAGTGGGGTTATCCCCAAAAGTCACAAAAAAATACTAGCTGTTCCATACAATTTAACTAATGAATTATACAATGCGGTCACATTAACTAGACGCTTGACCAGGTGACGTTATTTCGGCGCTCAAGTATGGTGTGTAAAAAAGCCGGCCAAGTGCAAGTCGGACTCCCGCACGAAAGGTTCCGAACCATCATCTGTAAAAGATATGTTTCTGCCTGTTTATTAAGATCAAGTAAAAATTGCTTAAAAATTCCAGCAATGTGTTGAGTTAATGTGACTGCGTTGTATAAATAAAGAAATATTATGTTTCTTAACCTAGTCATCATGCCTATTGGAATGTTGTTGGCAGGGAAATGATGATAGTCTTTGTGTATGACACACAATGCTGCACGGCAGAGGAAGATGACCCTGTAGATGCAGTGCTGTACTTTCACCCGGGATGGGTGTCTGACTCTCAAAGACATGCGCTGGCTGGACAGGTGAGATACATTTCATTGGAACATTCTGTTGGTAGAGGAATGATAGTGTTTGTGTAACACAAAGACAGAGGAGGATGAGCCTGTAGATGCAGTGCTGTACTTACACCCGGGATGGGTGTCTGACTCTCAAAGACATGCGCTGGCTGGACAGGTGAGATACATTTCATTGGAACATTCTGTTGGTAGAGGAATGATAGTGTTTGTGTAACACAAAGACAGAGGAGGATGAGCCTGTAGATGCAGTGCTGTACTTACACCCGGGATGGGTGTCTGACTCTCAAAGACATGCGCTGGCTGGACAGGTAAGATACATTTCATTGGAACATTCTGTTGGTAGAGGAATGATAGTGTATATGTAACACAAAGGCAGAGGTAGAGGAGGATGACCCTGTAGATGCAGTGCTATACTCTCACCTGGGATGGGTGTCCAACTCTTAAAGGCATGCACTGACCGGACATATAAGATACATTTCATTGGAACATTCTGTTGGTAGAGGAATGATAGTGTTTGTGTATGACACACATTGCTGCATGGCAGAGGAGGATGACCCTGTAGACACAGTGCTGTACTTTCTCCTGGGATGGGTGTCTGACTTAAAGGCATGCTGTCCTGTCCGGTGAGATACATTTCATTGGATCATTGTGTTAGCAGAAGCATGATGATAGTGTATATGTAAAACATTCAATAATGTACGGCAGAGAAGGTTGAAATCCGTCAAATTTCCTATCAGGACATTTGCAACTTAAAGCGGCTGTGGGTAGGGCACATAACACAGAACTGAATGGCCACTATCCAAAAGGTATTATCGTATATTAACTATATTAATACATCCAGAGAACAAATTCGATGGCGTATGTGACTCCACCAATCCGCAACTAAACCAGTGCATTTTTGCTCAGCCTAGAAGAGTCGAAAGTCATTACATTCTATTTTTTTGGGGTGACCAAAAATAAGCAGCTGCCCACTTTAGGAAAATCTCTAGCTACGCCAATAAAATATAAATGATAAAGAGCATTTACAAGCAAAGAAAATACAATAATATGACACAAGTGATGAATTAGACTACACTGGGTCAAAAGTTAGCCACATAACATATTGTTTGATTTATTTTTTAATGTAGATTTGCGTTTAACTACATTATGCCTGATGTAGCGGTAAGCACGTAAGTTTAGCGCTGAGGGTAGTGTGGAGGGGATGGCTGCGCATGGTGACAGCCATACTAAACCCATGCGCACTGCGCAGCTATCCCCTCTACACTTCGCTCAGCGCCAAAATTATGCACAACCTGTATGTAGATATTGTCTAGGGCGTAGCACGTACCTAGAAGATACCTATTTATTCGAGGTTTGAAGACATCTGTGTTTATCTATGTGAATTCCTCCAATCTTTCCAGATTCAATGAAGAATCAAAACAAGTTTTATCCATGCCGTCTGCGCGTTAGAAAGCGCTTATTAAATTATGCAACAGGTCGATCTATAACTCGTTCAACTAGTTTCTGTTACGAAGTTTGGAATCGTGTTTAAGCTAAATGTTTTAATTAATATTATTAAGAACAAGGTATTATTAGTTGTAGGATATTGGTAGCTATTGCCAGAAAAATAAGATGGTAAAAATAGTATCACTATTTCGTGCCTTGTAAGTTTTTTAATAGCGCGATCTTGGACATAGGCTTACCCTATCGACTACTAAGATCCAGTTGCGCATTGGTGGATCCGCATAGGCCAGCGAATATCGTACCTGAGCGGACACGATGTTTTCCTTCGCCGAAAAGTGGTGTGAGAATCCGTACCTACTCGTACATAATAATATATTCCAGAGAACTCGGTACTGCCGGGCTAGGATGCGCACCACGCAATATTTCTTCCGACGTGTCAGAACGAGACAGCGTTATGGCAAAGTATATATCTGTCTCGTCGAAAAGAGTGCTTTTCGTGGCTTTTCGTGGTCGCATGCTGGACTAGCTTGACCGGGATTTTAAGCTAAGACCTCATGATTCAATGGAGATTGTTTTCCGAAAAGGCAACCACGGTTTCGTACTAGGTACTGCTAAACATAGACCGGCGTGGAGCGCGGTAGATAACGCTGGGCTGGTGCAGGTCGTAGGATGGCTTCGTCAAAGCTACTATTAAATGTAAATGAATCTATTAACTTAGTAGTTGTGTAAGCTGCCCAACATAAACTCGATCCTTGCGGCAATGTCATGGCCACAGGCGCGTTAGCTATAAGCTCCTCGAATTACTTGTTTGCATAAACCGCGTGTCCATACCGTTGGAACTACTTTATGTGTACTTCACTACGAGTAGGAAGGTACCTAAATAAACTATGGAATGTCCATAAAAGAAATCAATAAATAGAGTCAATAAGGAACTCTCTCAAACGATTCAACAAACTCGATGGTGTAGGTATGTGAATCTTTCAAACCGCACTGCGCACTGGGCCACCGTCGTGGCCCATGTAGGCCTGTGTTCGGCAGTGGACTATTGAAACCTAGAAGATGGATAGCTAAGAACATTAAAGATAATATTGTTATCTTCAACATAGAAAAGAAAATCCCATGAAAATGGTTTACGTTTGGTGTACCTAGTACCTAGCTACCTACGCTACAATGCCGTAGATAAATACGCAATCAATACACGTTAGAATTACGTCATCTCTCCTCTCCTCTCTTATTGTCGAGGAAAATGAAGTTTGTCCTTGGTGGAAATAATATCCATGTACATATTTTTAAAATGTTATCACTTGTATAAGTTTGTATAGGCCGAGTGGCTTAAAATGGTTAAAACAATCGACATACAATTTAACGTGTCATCCGAGCCACGGTAGCGCTCAGTCAGTTGTATAATAAATGTCACTCGCGGTCACCCATCCGAAGACTGACTGTGCTGAACGTTGCTTAACGTCGATGATCGTTAACGAACACCTAGTCAATCTACACAGCGCTACTGTACTTGTACTACCTAACCTAGATTAATTAAACCAAAACTGTTTTCGTTGTAAAGGTGGTCGGCGCGGCGCACTGCATCAAGTCGCTGTTCTCCCCGCCGGTGGCCATCACTCTTCAGAGCGGCAAGTTCATACTCAGAGAATACGGGAGATATATCTTGGTGAGTATTCTCTTTGCTATTTAGGTACTAGTCAAATAGCCTGAGCATGTAACCAACAGGTAAGTAGAAGTGAGGTTCATAATTATATGATAAGTATTGGCCGAATCTAAGTTCTTGGCGGCTAGCGGCTGTGTAACATGTTAGCTAGGCTACAACCCGCGCAAAACTCAATCCTGACTGAAGTTCACATATATTCCGCCTATATTAGCGTAAAGAACCTCACTACTACCATAGACTTGTTCGTCTATGGTAGTAGTAGCATATTAATAAAATTAAATGGAATTTATAAAATATATCTACAAAATTATTGCAAAAGACGCGTGGCCCACACATATATGTTAAATAATACATTACAGTTTATCGACAAAGTTAAATTGCCAGTAATTTTCCTATATAATTATGTAGATATACATTTAGATATAGAAACTGTATTATTTTAATAATTACTAAATGGACATGACACCTCTGTCTTTTAAAATATTTTAAGTGACAAACACACAAAGACTGGTGCATTTCCATAACGGCACAGAATACGCAATCGTTCTAATTTAAAATGGAATAACAGTGCAAATTTGGCGTTTAACGAACAAAAATGTCGAATTGTAGCAAATTAGCAGCGTTTACTTCACTTTATTGCTGATTAGTGGCAACATAAACACTTCAACTCTATCAATAAGGGGTACCGTTGCAGCTATATTGCTTTTACTGCACTAAATTGGGATCGTTTTGCTTTTATTCGATGTTTATTCCACAAATCATTCGACCTATTTACACAGTTACTGCACTTCTACAGCACTTTTTAGTGCTATAATCTGCGCCTTTTTCGCGTTGTATAAACGTTGACTCGACGTTTATAGCACTAATTATGGGATTTTTATAGAACTAAACAGTAAAACCAAAACGTCGCCGCGACTGTTATAGCACAACTTTTTGCTAGTTGGGTAGTGAGGTTTAAGGTAGAATGTCACTTTGCTCAAAATGTAAAATGGCTTTAAAGTAGGTATCCTTTATATGTATGAGTGACACCAAATCAATTCGCGCTACTTTTAGTATGAGCCTCACTCAAATTAGCTCAGAGAGCTATCATATTGTTATATCTTCTTTGGAGCTATGGAGTGGACTATACTTGGAGTATCTCTACTAGTAGATTAGTAGGTACTTACCTAGTTTTAGTAAATAAACTATGAAAAGTTTGCCTTTACCTATTTTGAATTTTACCTACCTATCCCGAATGACGCCAGCTTTAGTCATTTCTAAGCGTTATCCGATTTAGAAGACCTACAAGTAGTCTAACACTTAATACTTAGTAGGTATGATACATTTATACATCGCTGACGTCAGTGGTAGACGAATTAACGGTACAAACTAAAAATGTAGTTTTTCTGCCTCGTGCACCAAATTATTTATGTAAATCAGAAGTTCTAGATGTTTTGCTTGCATTTTTAAGAAAGAATATTAGCATGTTTGGCTTAATAGGTATAGGGTGAACCAGCCAGTTCACGACCACTTAGTTGACTGGTAATCTTTGAAGTGACATTATTCACTATAATGATAATGTTCTGATTCAAATAATACTCAGAAGTTTAGAAAAAACCTTAAATAATTGAAAAAACATAAGTTTTTTTTGTATTTTATGTTAGTAAGTATAAAATAAATAATGATTTATCAAAATGTGCTATTTTTTAGTTCCCGACCACATCTGGTCAGTTTGCGTCCGACATTTTCGTTAGTTGACGTCCACTCAAAAGCCATTGAAAAAAGAGCCTTAGAGCATGTTCTTAGGGTCGTAAATAATAACAGCATCAAATAATCATGTTTAAATGACATTTAATTTTAGTTATCTAATATTATTCATTCAATTATTTTAATGATATTTATTTTTCATCTATTCAAACTTATTTAGTAATTTTAATAATTTTATTTACTTATTTAGTAATTTTTGTACGGCATAAGACACATGGTCGTTAGCTGACCGATTGTCGACCACCGAAATAATGCTTTATATTTTAATGGTAATCAACACATTTTGCTGGTCGCATTTTGAAGTGTACATAAACCACGTCCTAAAGATCAAAGTGACAAAGACTAAAATGCCGTACCATGAAGTATCAGTAAGAAAATTTATGAAGAAGATCGATGGGAAATAGTCATTTGCCGACCATGTGGTCGTGAAATGATGCATACACAATTTTAGTAGGTTAGTTTGCCGAACACCTATTATTTTAATTAAAAGCGCATATTTTACATTAAAATGACCCTTTACGGGTAAAAACGTGTTTTTCTAAACATTCCAAGCTACATTTGGATGCGTGAATCTCGACAAAAACTTGTTTTACTTGCGGTTGAAAAAGTGTCCTCTCACTATTTCTTTCGTAAATTTGTGCAACCAATTCCGACACGTCCACTATGGGTCTGGTTCACACGCTCATTGAAGTGCATCACGTATCAGAAGACAAATCACAGTGTCGCGGAGGGGAAGCGATAGACTAAAGTATCGTTCAAAAACCAAAACAAACGTTGGCGCGCTTTTATTTAACTATTTATAGTGGTTTTATGAAAAAGTGGTCGTGAACCGGTGGTGGTAGGCAAACTGGCCATTTCACCCTACACAGTCAGGTCATAAATTCTGTCACATGTTTAATATAAAATAATTGAAACAAGTTTATTCATTATGTAACTACATATTTATATACCAAAATGAACTTAACAAAACATAGATTCTTATGACAATAAAGTTTATTCAAAATTACCTCCGTGATTTTGAATACAGGCGTTCAATCTGCGCGGCCAGTCGTCTATCGCAGCACGAACGAGGTCCATGTCAATATCGGCGGCTGCCTTAATCAAGGATGTCTTGAGTGACTCCAAATTGGGATGAGGCTTTGAGCACGCCCTTTCCTCCAAGTGTTGCCATATCTTGTAATCTAAAGGACTCAAATGTGGACTGGAGGAGGGCTAGTCTTCGTGCCGGATGAAGTCGATTTCACGCGCCGCCAGCCAGTCTTGTGTGCTCTTCGCTCTATGAGCTGGCGCCGAATCTTGTTGGAATACCCAGTGCCTGTTATTGAACATGGTATGAGAAACAGGTTTCACAAGGTTCGTTAGGACTGTATTTTGATACACAACTGCATTCGTTTTTACACCTTTCTCACAAAAATGTACCTCTGTTAAGCCCCAATAAGAAACTCCCAACCATACCATGAGCGAGGATGGAAAATGACCTCGTTGGACTCGCGGAATACGGTTGCTCGTTTCTTCACTACTGTGTGCGTACACCTTATCATTTTGTTTGTTGTAGCTCTCTTCTACGGTAAACATTTTTTCATCCGAAAAAAGAATTTCCCGATATTTTTTTCCCGCGTACCGCTTCAACAAAGCGCGGCATCTCTTCAGTCTCAGGTCCATTAGACGAGCATTTAAACGATATCCTGTTTTTCTTCGATATGCCCGAAGCCCTAAGTCTTCATTTAACACCCTTTTCACCGTGGTTCTGCCTAACCCCATCTGAAGGGCCAACAGTTTCTGCTTACGTTTGGGATTTCTTTGAATTCGCGCCTTCACAGCTTTTATCACTGCTGGAATCCTAACAGACCGAGGGCGACCACTTCTTGACCTGTCATCTACACTAAAGTCTTCATTGTATCGTTTGATGGTACGATAAACGAATATTTTGGTTATATTCAAATTTTTCAGTATGTCAAAAATTTGAATTGGCGCGTAACCGCAACGATGAAACGCAATAACTGCAACACGGTCTTCGTCCACTCCATATTTAAAAATGAGTAAAATTCTAAAAAGCATACATTTTTATTTTCATGCAGAATTCGAAATTCGAATTCAATAAACTTTTTTATGGCCAGCATTCTAAAAGAAAAGTTTTTACTGTGTGACAATACTTATGACCTGACTAGGTAGTTTATTTTATATCTATGTTTCGATATGCTAATACCATTCTATCAGACGTGCATGTCACCGGCTATTTGTTTTACATACCTACACGAAAAAGTGGGCAACGCACGCAATCGTGAGGGATTGTTATCGATTAGTTTGTGTCTACTTATTTTAAGAGCTCCATCGTTTCAGATTGTATCATAATTGTATTATTATGATCACGTTATTATCTACTAAAGTCTCTATTACAGCTAGCGGCACGTAAGTGTAGCGCTGAGGGTACTGTGGAGGGGATAGCTCCACACTTCGCTCAGCGCTAGACTTATAGGCCGCGACCTGTACTACCATTAGGGGCTTTACACCGTAAGCAGAGGCCTAGACCGAATCATACGAGTCGGCGGAAAGATAGATAATCTTCTATGGAAAAATGCTCAAAAAAATGAAATAAAAAATAAAATTTCAGATATAAGCTGGTAAATCTGGCAATATCTAAATCTGACTGAAGCTCATACAATGCTGCGCGTTGTTTGGATATTGCGCAGCTTGTAGCTAACTTCACATCCGCCGACTTGTATGATTCGGCCTATGCCCTTTTTTACTCAGGATAGGTTTGCATTTGACCACATATTGACCTTAGGTCAATTATAAGCACTTCAATTTATAAGACCATTCGTTTGTCATTCGATGAGACAACGTAGGTACATCGTAGTAGTAGGTGTACCTAAGTACAATGTATGAAGAAATTGCTACTGCGCAACGACTCGCCTCGTGTTTACAGATGCCAAGCCTATTATTTGATACGGCCTTTGACTACTGTAGCATAATTTACTTACAGGCCATAGGCAGCGACCGCAACATCCCCGACTGGGTGCTGAAAAACCGCGCGTCCCTCCTCACATCCATGCTGCGAGTGTACCACGGCGACATAGAGGCCCTCAGCGCGC
Source organism: Hypomecis punctinalis (assembly GCA_949316475.1). Classification (NCBI taxonomy): domain Eukaryota; kingdom Metazoa; phylum Arthropoda; class Insecta; order Lepidoptera; family Geometridae; genus Hypomecis; species Hypomecis punctinalis. The sequence continues at coordinate 23,345,352 of OX438807.1, read as the reverse complement.
AGCTAGAAGACCGCCGCAGGCTGCCTGACAAGCTGTACCACGTGTTTGAGACGTACCTTCCTGTGCTGCAGTTTGGGTGCCACATCTTCCAGAGAGTGCCAATGTTGACGCTACCCAAGGTAAGCTGGAGACAGACAACAAAAATCACGCAAAACCCTGCTCTAGGCTCTAGTCCCAAGGACAAAAAATCCCCAGCGCCAATCTTCCAGAGTGCTAATGTTGACCCTATCCAAGGCAACTCCCTAGAGATACACCCCTACCGGCGAAAAACAGACTCCATTTCGGAGACATAGAGACCCATGGTGCGCAGTTTGAAGACCATCTCTTGCTGCCCGACAAGCTGTACCACGTGTTGGAGACCTATCTATCTGTGCTGCAGTTTGGATGCCACATCTTCCAGACAATGCCAATGTTGACTTTACCTAAGGTAAGCTGGAGATAGACAACTAAACTCATGCAAAACCCTGCTCTAGCTCGACGACATCGAGTATTCAATGGTCAGTTAGAAGACCGTCGCAGGATGCCTGACAAACTGTACCACATGTTTGAGACCGTGAGACGTATCTTCCCGTGCTGCAGTCTCTTCAGATGCATATCTTTCAGCGAGTGCCAATGTTGACGTTACATTAAAGTGAGCCCGAATAAACCATACAAAACCCAGCTCTAGCTAGGACATAGAAACTTTTAGCGACCAGCTAAAATACCGTTTGCCACTTCAATAAATAATAATTAGATTTGGGAAGTAACTTTTTGGGCTGTTCCCTAAATATTTGAAAAGTTATTAAGGATCAGGTGAGTTACTTAACGGAAAGGTATTTAATTTATTAGGTAATTGATAAATTAATGCTTACCCTAGTGTCAGAATTTTTAAGCCATCTGAAGGCCTCTGACATGGCTAAACGGGGACCTAAAGTTTAATATGTCATCCGAGCCATAGTAGCGCTCAGTTGTAAATGCCACCCATGATCGATCGATGCCATGATCCAAAGACTGACCATGAACTGCCAGAAACGAATTGCTTTTCTAGGTTAGGTGACAAACAAAAAGTAGGTTACAAAAAAAAAAAAAAAAAAAAAACATTTTGTTGAAACATTAGGTTGAAACTGTAGGTTGAAACATTTGATTTGTTGACAACCAACGCACGAGCCGAGCGAGCGAAGCGAGGGTGCCGCGGCAGCGGCCGGCTAAGTGCCAGAAGAAAATCGTTTTTGTAAATTAGGTGTGAAACAATAAGTAGGTTAGGTTAGAACATGGCAACCAACGCACGAGCCGAGCGAGCGAAGCGAGCGTTCCGCGGCAGCGGCCGGCTAAGTGCCAGAAGAAAATCGTTTTTGTAAATTAGGTGTGAAACAAAAAGTAGGTTAGGTTAGAACATGGCAACCAACGCACGAGCCGAGCGAGCGAAGCGAGCGTGCCGCGGCAGCGGCCGGCTAAGTGCCAGGAGAAAATCGTTTTTGTTAATTAGGTGTGAAACAGTAAAGTAGGTTAGGTTAGAACATGGCAACCAACGCACGAGCCGAGCGAGCGAAGCGAGCGTGCCGCGGCAGCAGCCGGCGAAGTGCCAGAAACCATCGCTTTTGTAGATTAGTTGTGAAACAAAAAGTAGGTTAACTATCGAAATCGACATCGAAATAGACATCGAAATCTAAATCGACTTCAAGTGCTCGTCAAGACGCGTTTCGATTACCCATTAGACATTTTTCTTCAACTCATTTCTGTTTATTCTTGTGCTGAGTCGTACCTGCCAGACTTGTTTGCAACCATGCCTTTTCTATTTTTTTGTATACCTCAACTACAGTATACACCTACCCGGTTAAATCAGTGCCCTATTCAGTTGTTTCAAATGTGGACGATGTGGTCATGTTCTTATGATGGTTCTTTAGTCTTTTGAAACATTGTCAATAAGGCAATATGACGGACAAACCTTCCTCAGTTTTAATGTCACATCTACCAAAGTACCAATCTTGATATCACATATGGTAAGCTCTAGACATCTGGAGACAAAGTGCAGTCCAACTAAAATCATGCAAAACTGCACTAGCCCAGGGACATAAAGGCCCTCAGTGCGCAACTGCGCAGTTACAAGACCGTCGTATACTGCCTGATAAATTAGACTACGTGTTTGAGACATATCTCTTCCTGTATTATAGTTTGGTTGCCACTTCTTCGAGAGAGTGTCAATGTTCCAGTCTCTATAGACAGATCGCTAGTAATATCTCGCTAAAATCAGAAAAAACCTCTACTGTAATGTTTATGTCGACAACAGAAAGGCCCCGGTACTCAGCTATAAGATCACTTCTTTGTAAGAAATACCAATCTGACAATACAATCAATAAATAATAAGCAATAGTTACAGTCAGAATTAGTAAGTTATAATTTCGATAATAGTTAATGAGGTAGCAAGTCGATATCAATTACTCCTTCTGTGAGGATATCTTGAGATAACGTTGACAAGTGTTTATTTACTTTGTAGCCTGATATCGAGCAAGAGGGAGATATGCGGGGTAACTGTACTTGCAGACATCCCTATTCCTTCACACTCATTCATGTTATCTGTATGAAATATTGTTTATGTTTGTACCTACACTTCTATGTGTAACAGATTAATGTCTAAGGAGCTATCTCAGTCGAAAATAAATAAATGTAAAAATCAGTTTGTAAAAACTAAATTAAATTAAATAAACATAACTTTGTATATATGGCTTATGATGTCTAGACTTCCCAGTAGAAAAGAATAACGTTATTGTTTAAAATTTGTACATAAGGTCTTACATTTAATTTTAGAGTTAAATAATATAAACAAGCCATAAAAATCCAGTTAGTAATTTGTACCACTAGCCCTTAAAAATAAAATACAACATGACTGTTGTACTTTAGACGTGTGAAAAGGTGACACATATAGAGAAGTATTTTTTTGGGCTGTGTTCCCTAAATATTTGGAATGTTATTAGGATCAGGTGAATTACTTTACGGGAAGGTATTTAATTATTAGGTAGTTGATAAATTATTGAGATACTTAGATTAACATGGACAGGAGTATAAAAACAATTGGTCGGATACGTTACGCTAAAATGTCAGACTAATAAATATATGGCCAGGAAAAATAGTTACAATGGGCAGAAAAGTCGGGTGGACGCGAGGAGCGGAAACACCCGTACATTACTTTGGTTGAAAAGAGAGTCGTACGGTTTCGATAAACGTATCTGCATTTTTTCAGTACTAAGTGAATTCGTACAGGCTGGGTGGTTTGCCCTAGTGTCAGAATTTTTAAGCCATCTGAAGGCCTCTGACATGGCTCAACATACATACTTCACCTTAAGTCTGTCTCGTTTTAGCACGTCGCGTCGATAAAATTATGTCTTGATGCGAATGCCCAGAATGATGAAATAGTCTTGCTGGTGTAAAATGTAGATATATAAAATAATTAATTATGTATGTTTGTATTATAAAAGGCTGGTACAGTATGTTGTGTTTTTCAGAGTGCCACATCAGTGTATATGGAGTCAATGCAGATATTAGAGCATTGTCGCAGAAGCAAAGGCGTGCTAGGAGGCGTCATCCTTTACAATAATAAGTAAGTCCATAGATTTTTTTAGGTTTAGGTACACTTTACACTGTAATAAATATTTTCGCGTCATATTTTGTCTCTCTGCGAGAGCGAATTAAGATTGAGGAGCTCCGCAGCCGAACCAAAATTATAGACATAACCCAGCTAGTTAAAGGGATACGATAGTTCAAATGGCTGTGGGCAGGGCACATAGTTCAAAGAACGGATGGCTGATGAGTCCATAAAGTTCTCTAATGGCTTACACCGCTTACAGGTAAGCGTAGGACGTCCAATGATTAAGTAGACCGACGATATAACCGACCGCAGGAATGTGCTAAATCCATGTCGCTTCCAAAGGGTGCTATTGGAAATATTAAGGAGAGGTCTATGTTCAGCGGTGGCTGATAGATCGATTGATATTTTGTCACCCAAAAATACTTACTAATTATGAGCCGATTTTGTTTCTGTTTTTGGATTGAACGCTGATATGATCGAGATTGAAGATATTCAGCGATATATCAACGATGTTTATAATCAATTGCTTCTTAGAACTATATTAGTCCTTCCGGCGGCCTTAAAACTCTGACAACAGGGTTAGCCATCCGACCTACCTACGAAGGTTAGAATTACTCTCGAATGTATTTTTCAAGGTTCTTAACATTTTCAATCATGTTCGACAGAATAATCGGCACACAGCTGCCGCCAAGCCTGACCTCCTACCTGACCGTAGTGGACCCTTACCGGATAAAGTCTCCCGCAGAGACCGTGGCCACAGAGACTCCCTTACCATTGGGGGCTCAGTTACTCGTAGTGTATGTGGGAGCAAAGACGTATGCCAACTTGAAGAAGCAATCGGAGAAACTGCAGGAGTTCCACCAGAACGGGGAGGAACTCATCGCAAAATTCAGAAAGGTAACTTGACTTTTAGATAAAGTCTCTCGCAGAGACCGTGGCCACAGTAACTCCTCTTCCATTGGGGGCTCAGCTACTCGTGGTGTATGTGGGACCTAAGACGTATAACTAACTTGAGTCGATATGTAGAATGTTCGATACAAGTCGCTAGTGTAGCATCTATGACAAGGTAACGCTTGCCCGTAGCAGTTCAACGCCACTCAATGTTTTGTAATAATTATTTTTTGCAAAAAAAATGGCATGTCCCACTTCAACCGTGTACAGAATTCGCGAATATTTCGCACGGATCGATGTAGCATTTTTCACATTATTGTTGATTTATCAAAAATGGCTCAGATGAAATAATAATACTACTGGACGTCTGAAGTCTGACCACTAAGTCTCGCCCATGCGCGTAGCCACGGTGTGGCAGGGTCCTGGTTGGACCCCTTGGCCCATGTCGATTTTTGTCTCTTCTTTTTCTTCACTTAAAATCGGCTCTTTGTTGAAAGATAATAGAAAAAATTATCGCGCTCGCCCTTTCAAAAAAATTACCGAGCCAAGACGAAGTATAGTTTGCTAGTTACATATTATTTTAGACTGCTGCCCCATCCTGCGCCCATGGCTGGCTACGCCCATGGTCTCGCCACGTCTATACTGTTTTACTAATTAATTTGCATTCCACTTTTAGAATCAAGAAGCCGAGCGCGAGAAGTTCCCCCAAACGGGCATGAAGCGCGACAAGTCCCTCCTATTCACCGCCGTGCCTGAGGAAGACCACTCCATGATATCTCCTCCCAACAAGGACCAGGACGAGAGGAAGCCGCCCGCCATGCCCGACGTCGTCCCTTTCACCAACAAACCCAGACCACGACCCAACAAACTCTCCCTGAGCTTCAAAACGCAAGCCTCCCTAGAAGAAGACACAAAAGAAAACGACCAAAAATTCACAGGACAGACCAGCGTCTGCTCAACCCCAATGGTCGAATACAAACGCCTGCACGGAAACATGCTCTCGATCTGTCAGAACCCCGAAACCCAACCCCCAAAACCCGACATAGAACCCGACGTCTTAAAAAACATAGAAAACTGTGCCAAATTGAACTTGGAGAACGAGAAACGAGACAATCAGATAGTTCTAGACATGAATTGCATCGCCGATCACTACGTCAACAAACCGGAGCCAATGAGAAAACTAGCCAGCGTTACTGACTTACAGGAAACCTTCAAAAGACTCTCCAATCGAGCGACGTCAAAGTTCAAATTAAAACGGTCCAAACTAGGCGTTAGCGACGACTTATCCCCGACACAGTCCGAAGGAGAACTTCAAAAAAGCCACAGCACGATGACGATAAACGATCCATTTTTCCCTGTATTCAGAAACGACGGCGTCGCTATATCCGAATCTCTTTTCAACCAGTATTTAGAGCAGCACTACACGCGGATGAAGCAGGAATCGTCAAAAGAAGAAAATATGTTCACATTTAACACCAAATTACAGGAACAGGAAAAGTTCGAAGACTTTGATTCTGAATTAACAAAGTCGCCTCAAAGGACTCCTAAAAAGATAGCTAAAGAAAAGATGAACAACGACCAATCGAAGCGAAAGTCTTTGTCGTTGCCTTTGAAATCTTTGAACGAGAATGCGGAAACCCAGATAGGTCCCGAAGAGACGAGTTTCAAGAAGAAGTTGTCGGGAGTGCAGTTGACTCCGTTGATGGAGAAGCTGAGTCATTTGGCGTTTTCTGATAAGTCCAGTGGATATAGCAGTCGGGTGATGACGCCGTTGGAACTCAGGGAGCTTATGACGCCCGCTACTGAGAGGCAGATCGCGTTTCCTGAGAGGTAAGTTACTTATAGGCCGAATCATACAAGTCGGCGGATGTGAAGTTTGCTACAAGCTGCGCGATATCCAATCGCAATTGTAGCTGTTGTTTTTAAGCTTTCGCGATTTGAACACATTATTATTATATACTACGGGACTAATCGCGCACTAAAATTACGAGATAAATAAATACCTCCTCATTCCGACGTTTCGGCCGAGTTGCATCGATAATAACGCAATTGTAGCATTAACAATCTATATTAATAATTTCGTCAAGGGGTACGGTAGACTCGATTGAAACTTTATCTAAATGATAAAACATAAAAAAATAATGATTTTGAGTCGACAACATATATCCGGAAAATTCGGATTATCGAGTATTTTAATAAATTATAACGGTGCTGACAAACAAAAACACGGTGTCCATATTGACACCGGATGACGGATGACATAACTTGAGAAGTGTTGCCAACACCACAAATAAAGAATCTGCTAAAATTGTTTTAAAATTGTGACAAAATAATGCTATATAAACATGCTAAAAATTGTGATAACATTTTTCAATATGAAATGAAACGTAACATAATTATAAAATTATTATTAATTAACAAAATATGTGTATTAATCGACTATGACCTATTATTATGTTATCAAATAAAATGTAAGTATCTTGGTCTTCATCGACCACTAATGAGCTTGAAGACGAGGTTGAGTCATTGCTCAGACTGTATAACTCCCCTTGGTACCTACAGAGCGTAGTGCGTTCTCTGGAACTGCGTAAGACTAGCAGCATTTCCTTGCCCTTTTTAAGTCGAATCTCGAAATTAATTTGAATGGTAAAAAACTTATTGTACAATTATTTTACATGCTAAAAAATATGACGTATGCTATATTGCAAATAAATATGCTAAACAAGATGAAAATATGCTAAACTTAGCATAAAAATGCTAAATTGGCATCACTGATCTTGAGCAGTCAAGTTTTTTATGTTTTGGCGTCACATTGTGGTGCATTTGCCAGTGTCAAGTATTAAGTTTTAATAATTTTTGATAATATTGTATCAAAATAGTCACTATCGTAGTCACGTTAAGGTCCAACCTTTGGTTAGTACCACAGATATCTAATATACTAGGTTAGTACCTAACCGAAGGTTAGGTACCTACTTAATGTTTTCAATGATCCGAAACATAAAATAGGACAGGAGTGTAGGCTATTAATTTTGTGTATGTAGTAAACAGACTACACTGGAGAAGCAAAGGATACAGACTACATATAGTACATCATAATATATCACCAACCGGCCTTATTGGAAATCTATGAGCCTTATGTCCAGCTGTGGACGTCCTACGGCTGATAGATAGATAGATAACCATAGAAAATATAATACTTGCCATACATAATCTTTAAAGTAGACGTTGCCTTTCTTTTCGTTTTATCAGAATGTATAGATACATTTTCAGTACTTATTCATTTAGTTTTGAGCAATTACTTTGGGATATTGTTTACACCCATCATTCCGAAATTACCTATTTTTTAAAATGTATGTCTTTCATAATTGTTTTGCTTGACCTTCATCATTTTGTTATCAGCCTAATCTCCTTGCCATACCTAGATGAAGGATAAGTTTTTGCTCAGAGCGAAGCGATCCTTCCTTCATCTATGCTCCTTGCATTTGGTAATCAGTCATGATTGTAAAAAATTGATGCAGCGAAGAGCTCTTCGTAAAGATGGTGATCAAGTAAAATTATGATGAGTGTGTGTGTATTATAAGTCATATTTCACCCGAGCGAAGCCGGGTTGTCATCTAGTAACATAAAATTTTTGAAACCTGAAAATAATAGTAGTAGTTTTCCGATGTGCGCGTGATCCGAGCTGCTGTCAATGACTGTACTATAATGTAGGTAGCTTACTAGATTTCCATGGAATAAATACTACGCCTTCGTTGTGTAACCACATACCGCCCTAGAATTCTCAACCAACATTTTTCAGTTGACATTTGTATTACAGGCAGATATTATAATTACAGGCTTCGCATTCGTAACCCAGGAGAAAATAATTAAGTAGAAATTTTCAATTTAAATGATCTATTGTAGGATTCTAATATAAGTCTCGCCTCCTATGGTGGCGCAGTCGCTAACACCTAGGATTTTTTTTATAGTTAGCACTATTTTTATAACTAGATCTATGAACACAAAAAATTAGAATTCTTGCCATAGAGTTAAGAACTGCTCTTCAGCAACATCAGTGGCACCAGCACAGCAATAAGTCGAATATCACCCTTCGTGAGTAGGCCCATCCAGCAGTAGACTATAAAAAATTCTGGGACGGCAGTAGATACAGCCAAATATATCTGCCGTTCTAAAGGCGTATCGATATTTTGTTAAACAAAAATAACTATATTTTCAGGGCAAAAACGACACGTCAAGACTCGGAAAGCGACTCGGATTCGGAGTGCGACCTCGATATGTTGCCCAACTACAGCGAGCACGCGGTCAAGTGCGCTTTATTCGTCAGCGGGCTACAGAACATGGCGCTACTGGCGCTGGTGGATCTAGACGCCGTCAACGATGTCGACACTATCAACGCTTTGGTAAGTTATAGTAGCTCTCGTAGCGTAGTTTGACCAGGTGTTCGGTAGCGATCATCGAAGTTAATCGAAGTAACTTCCCGCACGGTCAGTCTTCGAATGGGTGACCGCGGGTGGCATTTACAACTGAGCGCTACCGTGGCTCGGATGATTCGTTCCGGTTGTTTTAATCGTTTAGCCATGTAACAGGCTTTCAAGCGGTTTAAAAGCTTTGACACCAGGGCTAGTCACCCGGCTTATACGAGCTTATTATTACTACAGCAAGCGCGCGGTCAAGTGCGCTTTATTTGAAAGGAGGTTACAGAAAATGGCGCTATGGGCGCTTGTGGATTTAGACGACGTCAACGATGTTGATACTATCAATGCTTTGGTAAGTTGTAACTACTGACATACTTCCTCCTTCCACCTTATTAAACATCATCCTGTCGCAACTCAAAGTACATCTGCCTTCGATATAGGGGTTTTTGTAAGCGGCTGCCCCAACTCTAGGGAAAAATCTGTAACTTTGGTAATTAATGTTTATTCTATTAAGTTTACGCCACGTACACACTATGCGGTGCAATCCGGCTGCCATAATACAGAAAATTGTATGAAACCACAGTTTTCATACGCTTTATAACCGTATTGTTGTGGACATGAATTTTCGTCAGACCAACCGCATAGTGCTTACGAGGCCTAAGTGTCGTTGAGTTGTATAAAATACCACCTTCCGTGTTTCCAGTGGGAGACGTCCCTAAACGCGCTGGGTCCGATAGAGACCAAGTGCATGGAGCCCCTGCCCGCTGGAGCCGAGGCCACCGACTACAGCTATTTAACGCTGGACCCCGACTGGGGCACGGTGAGGAAGGGCGGGCCCTGGCCGGCGCTCGACCTGGCCACCATGGGCCTCATTCACAACGAGTTCTCAGAAGACCCACAGCTGTCCGAGTTCATACTGAGGTGAGCTACCTGACACTAGGACCCGATTGACTGGGCATGGTAAGGTAGGGGATGACCTGGCCACCATGGACCTCATACACGAGTTCACAGAGAACCCGCTGCTGTCCGAGTTAATACTGAGGTGAGGCCACCCACTATAGCGTTGACAGATACCTTACACTAGGATCCGGCTGGGCACAGTGAGGAAAGGCGGACCCTGGCCGGCGCTCGACCTGGCCACCATGGGCCTCATACGAGTTCACCGAGAACCCTCTGCTGTCCAAGGTTATACTGGGGTGAGGCCCACTATACTACAGATACCTGACACTAGGATCCGACTGACTAATCTGAATACTTGGAGGCCGATTTAAATATCTTAGCGGATGTGAAGTTAGCTATAAGCTGTGGATATCTCAATCCTGTCTGAAGCTCACTTAACAGCTGCGCCATGATTGGGTTATCCGTAGCTTGTAGCTAACATCAAAGCCGCCAAATTGTTCAATTTGACCTATATTGAGGCACGGTAATTGTATTTAATAGTATTTCATACGGATTCAACGATCTGAACTCGAATCATACCTACGCGCCTCGGAGTTCGGTATATATAAGATAAAGACCTATTGTAGTTAAAATAAAATTTAGATAAGTAACATAAGTGAGTAAATTGACATAATTTGTCGTTATTATAGGAGAAGACCCTGGTTCCCGTAGTACAGCCCCTGGCTAGTTCGGGAATCAGAGGCTTCAATAATTTTCATGTACCTTATTTATGTCAATAAAACTTTTTGATTGATTGATTGATATATCTGGTACACCAACAGTCAATCAAAAACACTAAAAGTCTGTGGCTTTGTAATCGGTAAGCGTGCGATTTACCTACCAGGCGGGCAACCCTAGCGCGTGTTACCTACTGCGTGGCCACGTGAGGCTGTAGTTAATTTAAGTACAGGGCCGAGGCACAATACTGTTAGATACTATTATCGTCACTAAGGTTTAGGAGGCGTCGATGTAACATACCATAGTAGTTGTCTCATAACCTATAGCCGGGAACGGTGGGAACGTATGTGAACTTAATTTTATTGCGTCGTCGCAAGGGTCGATATTAATTTGAATAATATCTGTTGTCTCGTAGTGATCCTTCTGTACTACTGTACTTATCCTGTGTCCGCAGGAGCGACGAGAGCGTAGTAGTGGGCGTGTCGTGCGGCGGCGCGCAGGTGTACTACCAGGAGAACGGCGCGCGCGCCGCCGGCCCGCCGCCCCCCTCCGACCCGCTCGCCGCTGCGCCCCTGAGGGCCCGCCGTCGGCTGCTGCGCGACCACGGCGTACTGCTCATGTAACTCCAAACTACACTTATGGTATACTCAGATCGGATCAAACTTGAGGCATTTGCCCAAGATCAGCGCGCGAAATTCTAATTTTCTTGGGTTTTTACCATTTACACATCAACCTACTCATAGTATGTCGACGAGGTACATACACCAAAAAAAAAACGAAATAATAGGCGAGTCGTGCGATGGTGCGAAGGTTTACTAAGAGAACGGCGCGTGCGGTAACTCTCCTGTAACTCAACTTACGGTACCCTAGATACAATAGTCTCAATAAAACAGTATAACGTCACGTGATCACGATTACGTCTTACTGCTCTAATTACACTGCGAGACCCGAGAGATAAAAAACTAATTCAAAAGCCAAATAAAAGGCTGGATTCCTGTAGTTTCCTGTATGACGACGGTGGCTCGGTGTCATCGCCAATTTTGTAAGTTATACATCCAATACTAATTTGTAAGGAAAGAGATTTTATTTTATTTGGCAGTTTATGTATCACGCGAGGAGTCTCAATGCTGCCACCTAGTACGTGCCATTTTGCCAAACAATTTATTATACTCGAACTTTCTTGGAAGATCTCCGAATCACACATAAAAATGTATCGTGAAAGTGTTTTATACTCTTATGCATAAACGCTTTATAAGCCAATAACGAAAAATCGGGTTATAGAGAGGTTTATGTATAAATGTTAGTCTCGTAGATACCGAAAATAAAATTAATAACCTCAAAAGCTTGTAAATATTGCCACTGTTCTAGGTTTATCTGGAATAGTGTTGATAAGATTTATCACTGAACAACTTTTGGTAATTGGTAGACGCCATAGTGCAATTTATTCACAATGATGGAAGCTTTTAGGTACAAATAAGTAGCCGACTGCACGCAACAGCAACAGACTAGTATCGTTACACTACTGTAGGCCGAATTATACAAGTCGGCGGATGTGAAGTTAGCTACAAGCTGCGCTATTCCAGTCCGACTGAAGCTCACATTAACTAACTTTATATCCGCCGACTTCTATGATTCGGCCAATGTATTTCTTTGAAAAACGTTTCTCAACTACCGCAACTCCGGTCTTCGTGTCACCAAATGACACTAGTTTGCTGCTGTTGCGTGTAGTCGGCTACAGAATTATACCTTTGTTTAGTATAGGTATACCAACCTTGAGATTACTACCACCATTCCATATAATCCTAGGAAAAAATACTCCCAGACAAAATACCGTAGAACCATTGACTTATTCATAGAAACCAGTAGTTACATTCAAACACATAAAATGTATTAGTAGTGTGAGAATTGGAACTTATTTAGACTAGAAAAGTGATATTTAGTGGTCACATTGGGTGTAAATTCGAGATGGTGGTTTAGTAAAGGGATCCCGTTTAAAAAACTTTAGGATTCAAAATGTGTAAAAGTAAAAAACTCCCATAAAATGCCTGCACCCCTACCATGGCAAATAGACAAATGCTTTTCCAACAATTTCTCCCCTCTAGTATGGAACAACTGACATTAAAAGTGAATAAAAAGATATAATCACTTTGCCATGCTAGGAGCGCTGAAAGATTTGTTTGTTCGATAAAAGGTCTCGCACGAGGCAACGCCGACTCGATCAATTGATTGGTAAAGGCCAAATCATACAACTTAAAAGCTGTGATGTTAGTTACTAGCTGCTCAGAACCCAATCCAGACTGAAGCTCACATATACTGAGCGCCACACAAATTGAAAGATGGGAAGTTAGCCGCAGATGACACTTCGCCGTGATTCGCTAATTATTGCGCATGTGTGCACAATGCCTATACAATGTGCGAAGTAGTGAGCTCGGGCGTAGAGAGCGCGCGGGAGGCACGAGGTTGGCGGGCGGGTGTGCGCCGGCGTCTCGTCTCCCTGGCACCCGCTGACGTCTATATTTTGGCGTTTGCGCAGCTCTCTGCGGCTAACTTCCCATCTTTCAATTTGTGTGGCGCTCAGTACAGCTGCGCAAGGATTGATTTCGCGCAGCTTGTAGCTAACTTCACCAGCGCCAAGAAGTTTGATTAGTCCGATACTGATGCTGTTTTTGCGTCTGCGTTGAAAACGTATTTCATATGAATGTTGCCTTGCGTGCGATTGACCTTATACGTAACTATGACGAAACGAAACAGCGGTTTAGGCGCAGAAGAACCAATTCTCAAAATTGCAAAGAGGTATGTCTAGTTCTCAAAATTTGCCTTTTAATTCTACATTTTTTTTTCAAGCAATGTGCAATTTATTTTCCCTTCCATCTTTTGATATGCTCTTGACATTTTGTCAATAGGTCCTTTTGCGCCTAAACCGAAATAACAAGATGTGTGCAATTATTTTTGTTTATTGTATGTGCAATATTGTTTTACGAAACCCGTTATCGAAGTCGGAGGCAGCTAGTATATATTGCATTTTATCCGTGCTCAGGTAATTCTTGCCACTAGTTAGTAAGTTTGCCGCCAGGTAGTATAGTGTTTAGCTTACTCAAGTTGCCACGTTTTTGTTGAAACGAATGTAATTTTATGTTCATTAGAAGCAGTTTACAAGTGACTACAGTAGTAGCGAATAAATAATGGACATCGGCCTTTGGAAACAGTTAATTGGCTGGTAAGTCGTGAACACAGACAAGTTAGGCCGGTTTTTTTATACATGTGGTGAGTGCGTCGGTGTTGCGCCGTCATAGTTTGATTGACAAACCAAGGTGTAGTTTTGTTGTACGAGTATGCGTGTGTAATTGTGTCTGTACACGGCAAGGCGTAGTTTTGCCGGCTTCACTTGTTTGCTCACAACATTCCATCTTTAGTTTTTATTTGGTCTGAGGTTACGGACTCGAAGAGCGTTGTCTATCTTACGAACTACCATTAGACAAACTGGTGTCATTGGCCTGTTTTGTTCAATGGTGGCTAGGAGTCAGACAAAAACGCTTTACTAAAAAAAATGCCAATTATCTCTTTCCAAGTAACGATGTTTAATATTTATTCGCGCGTACTTTTAATTGAAGCTTTCTAATGTCAAGTTGCAGCTTATTGATTTTTAATCAATGACCCGTTTTCTTTCTTGACATTTTGTTTTTTTTTTTTCATAATATATCACTTTCTATTTATATATGAAATTAAAGAAACAACACTATTTCAATTTGTCAATATAGAAAACTATTCGTTGTTATTATTATTATGTTGTTTATTCCTTGTTTATGCAGTATTAATTTATTCATTCCATTTTGTTACTTTGTTATTATACTATTGACATTCCCGTTATTTGTTAATATTTATATAGTTTTAAGCCAATGTACAAATCTGCCAAATACATATTGTAAAAGCGTCCAATCGAGAAAAAAAAAAGGAAAAATATTTTGCCAATGCAATAATCGTGTTTATTTTTTTTATATTTCCTAAATATTTTTACATGGCTGTAAGTGTGGATGCCATATGGAAGTGCCAATACGAGACGTATGTGGTGACTACATATTATAATTATACATATTAAATAAATAATTGTTAAGAATTTTAATAAAATATGATAGTCCAATGTATTGTCTAGTTATTTATACCCCCGAAAGTACATGACAATTATTCTAAAGTTAACATCACAGTCTAACTTCATACAGTAATCCAACGAAGCTATTGGAAGTTTTATGTAAAAGTAAATAACGAGACACGAATACGATGGCTCATACTGCCGCAGAAATCTTTCAGTCCAAAAATTGCACATGATAGCTTAATTTTTGAAAAGATAACTATTTTTTATATTAATTGAATTCCCTTTGCTAAAACAATCGTGGTAATGGAAGGGCATACTGTTTTAGACTGAAAAATAAGTTTTACGTGAAACATAGCGTTGGAACACTGTGTGGTTTATAAACTGTGATAAATAAAATAATGCACAAAATACATATTCCATACTTTATACTTGCATAGGTAATAATAATAACGCGCCTTTTAACAGGATTATTTTACTTTAATATTTTCCAATTTAAAGACTAATTCATCCAAAAGGATTAAATTTTTTTTTTCTTTAATTCAAATTTACTAACCACAGACTGCAAGGTCTGTGCCCCTTTGTTAACTAAAATCAATTTTGTTGGCTTTATGTTACCATTACCTGTTCGATCTAAACTAATTATTTTAGTTCGAACAGGTAATGGTAACATAAAGCGAACAAAATTGATATCATTGGTCATTAGGTTACAATCCAAGACGTATACAATACTTAAATATACATATATATATATATATATATATATATAGTAACTATCGTTCAAAGGATGGATAGAGAGGACTCAGAGAGGAAATCAACAAAGGTTGAACGGAAAGACAAGGCGGGAAGAGATATAAATGAAGAAATCCCATAAAATGACATTACAAAACTATCGTTTATTAATTAACAAATCGCTCACAAACTACACTAGAATAATAGATGTCCCGTTATGTCCGATACATAGAACTAGTGTGACTACTAACCCGAAATGCAATGATCACGGAGTGTGTGAGTGTACGCGGTGAAAGGAATATGATCGAGAACGATTTCGTCTTCGTTTCGTCTTGAGCAACCTCGGGCTTCCTACGGACCGGCGGATCATATTCGTTTCGCTAAGTTATCGGTGAATGGCTTCGTTCCGACACCGAATCTTTTCTTTTTCGGCACCCACCGCTCGGTCGGGAATTTCGGCGACCGCCATTTTCGATACGAATTTTCAAAATATTTTCAAAACTTGCAACACAGTTAGTTTCAAGGAACTTCATCCTTTACTTCTTGTTTCAATACCTTTTCAAACAAACAAAATCAATATTAGACTTAGTATTTAAACTTTATTACGACTAATTTCATTAATTTCTAGAGGCATCTATGCCCACAGTGGGCGATTACCAACTAACTTATATCTAGACCCTATTTACCAGCACTATGCCGCGCCTCTATTGACTCGGCTTTATTCCAATAACAATTTATTGTACACAATTCAAATAACATAAAGTCCTCTTCGCCAGACACCGGCAGCCAATAGAGTCGCCTCGAGGGCTCCGAGAAGGTCTCGCGACCGCTCGACTATTTTACAATATCCTTTATTAATAAACAATTCGTCATAGAAAATATATGGGCCAGTGTCGAGTAAACAATAAATGCAATTGGCCGCGGAGACATTGTATGGGGAGTGTCGGAAAATCAAGCAATGTCTGGAGTCAGCTTCGCGAACTTACTAATAACGACCTGTAAATTCAAACACGGGAGTAACTATCATGTTCACAACGTACTGCAAGCGGGGCTGGTGGGTGATGCTCTTCTATCAATTAGTCGAAACTGAACACAGTGCATCTGCTCTAGCTTGTCTGAAGGCGTAAACAAACATCGTCGGATCTCGAGGACTGATGTTTCGTTTAGTCATTAATCGGTAAAGTGTATTTTACTAAACACCATTTTGAAACCGAATTTTACAGCTTCTGGAGACATATTACGATCGTATTAAGGTGTTATTTCAAAAAAACGCTTTTTTTATGTTGCGCTGCACATTTACAAAAGCCACAAATATAAAATGTTAATTTTAAAAATCCACCATATTTGTTTACCTCTTTGACCAGCTAGGAGAAAACTGACTAGAACATAGATGCAAAATAGATGAAAAAAGCAAAAAAATAGTGAAGCAAAACAAGCAATACGTTTTCGATTTCAGAAATTGATAGAAAATCATTAATGATTCAAAGACATTATTACTTTATTGATGTTTTTATTCTATTAAATCTAATGGATGATAGTTAACAATTAAAATTAGTGTAGCCTATGAAAATTAACAAAGTCTACGCATTCTGGAATCGGAAATGAAAATTAACAAAGTCTACGCATTCTGGAATCGGAAACAATTTCAAAACAAAATGAAAATAGCGCAAGGTTAGAACTTTGGTTGTAAATCTAGCAACATTTAACATTAGGCATCAAACTGTACACGAACGGCCCGGATGTTGAAACGTTAAAGTCGGCTGAATAACAAATGTTAAAACCGAAATATTATTTGTACAAATGTAAATTGAGGTTACATAAGCAAAACAAGAATTGAATTTGGAAGTCGATTACTTTTATTTCTACGTTTTGATTTGATGTCAGGTAGAAAAATACGGCATAATAATATACTAAGTCCGATTACAGAGGCACCAGCGTAAATTTAATAGCAACGTGAACAGCATTCTCTCTATCGAATGACTAATTAAGTGAAAAAGAAACAGAAATATGCTATTTAGCTATTATAATTACGATGGCGTCTCTGTAATCGGGCTTCCTACATAATAATATTATGATAAACTAACGGCAGATATTTTCTGATGACATTTTATGAAAAAAAACTCTTGTTTTGACTATGTATTCCTTTTACGCAAATCATCGGACCTATCAACATTTTTCTATCTAATATGGCATACAATGATTCCCTTTTTGAGTTTGGAATATTCCACTGCACAGAATCTTGGCGTATACAACATCTAATGTATACTTGGTACGATGCAGGGGATTGAGATGATTGTCAATAGTAAGATTCAGCCAATATCAAATATTTGTCGATAAAACTCAACAATTTTTAGATCGACCTATGGGATAAATTAGAAGATTACATACATCAGTAGTAACCTCATCAGGTCTGCTTATACTGGAACTACTCTAGACATATTGACTGAGATACAAGAAAGGCAGAAAGACTGCACAAACATAATGAAGCAAATATAATCAAGAAAAGCCTTTTTGCTTAACTTGTTGAGATGCAATGCACCTATTGCAGTAATGTGAATTACATAGCGAGCGCAAAGCGAAATATGTCGCGATAAGTTTTTTACAGCACTGCTCCAAATGTCAACAGTACATAAAATAAAAGCCAAGACATTAAAAAATGCTGTGATTAATCTGTAATGACAATCATCGCAATCGGACCACCGATATGTTTAAAACTAAACCTATATTTCCCCTCACGAGCCTTATTTTATTTATCATACTGCCGTCCAAAGTACCATCAGTCCATTATTAAATGATTTAGTAAATATGCTTTCCCTGAAAATGTACGAAGTACGACTCTAGATGAAAGTATGACAATTTTATGTAAATGATAGTTATAAATAGTAACAATATGAACATATCATATGATTTTGTGAGAATGCAGCGGGTCTAACAGTAGTCAGGAGGGCCGTATCGGCATAATATGATGGGCGAGTTTAAATAAAAAAGTAATTGTAACAGTGCAGGCAAGCTTTTAGAACTATCAACTAGGGGCGCGTTAAACAGTTAATACTAATGGCAAATTTTCTGCCATTTTTAGTTGTCCATTAATCAAGTCATATATTTTAACAATTTTTGTCGACTCCAAATTTGATTATATGTTTATTAGGCATTACACATGGCAAAAGTATTTGACGATTGCCTCTAGTTGTAAGGTCTAAAAGCTAAATATGCAGTTAAGTCAGTACTTCGGTCGGCCGTACGGAATTGGCAGAGTGCAATGTGAAGTGTCGTCTACAATAGTAGTTATGTGACCCGCTTTGATAAATCACGCAGTGAATCTGTGTACTCGTACGTACACCGCGGAATTAACGACACATTGTAACATACCTACCAGCTATGTATTTCTTTGTTATCCAATTGATAGCTAACACAAGATACCTAAATATAGTAACGCTATCGCGAATATAGCTATACAGTTAATAAAACAAATAGGAACTCTATTCTAAATTAGCAACTCTTAGTAAAACAATATTCACAAAGTATTAAATTGTAAGGCAGTTCAAATATCCAGTAATTTACTCGTATCCTAAGGCACAAGATTCTCAATGTGGGCTAAAAGGTTTATCATGGCAGTAGAAAACAGAGAAAACTAGGGGATGTTGACTTCAGTTATTATGACTACCTTAGTGCTTAGTTTGGTGTCACAGACAAGATATGAAATAAACCTTTAAATTATCTCAGAGGCCCAGTGGTTAGTGACCGTGATTCCTTGGCCAAAAAAGTGTGGGTTCGATTCCCACCCAGGGCAAGTATTAATGTGACGAACATAGGTTTTTGCTGTGTCTGAAGTAGGTATGTACATATTTAAAAATAATATATTTATGTAGTATATCAGTCTCTGGCAGCCATACCACAAGCTTTGCTTAGTTTGGGTTCAGAGACCGTATGTAAGATGTTCTCTAATATGTATTTATTGGTTATCCTTAATTTATTTTTTATTTAATTGAGCAGATTTAGACAAGAGCTGGGTATTTCATCAAAGCGGGTCGGGTCATGTCGGTCGTACAGCGGTGGTCTGGCGCTAGCCGGCTAGTAGGCGCGCTGGAAGGGCTGGCGGTACTTACGCGGCGAGTAGGAGCGGTCGCGGTCGTAGCGGCGCGAGCGGCGGTAGTGCGGCGACGGGCTGCGGTGCCGGTAGCTGCGGTGGTAGTAGTCGCGCTCGCGCTCGCGGTACGACCCGCGGTAGTAGTAGTCGTTGCTGCAAACACATTCATACGGTCAGAGCCCGCTACACACGGCCCACCGAAAACGCTCCGGGAGACCTGCACCGGCGTCAGCTGCTGGCCTTCCTCGGGGACATCGGGGGGCTCAACAAGGTACCCAACTCACGCATAAAGGGCTGCCCTCTTCTGCAGCCTAAGTGCGGGAAAGGCCCGCGCGTCAATGTTCAAGGCCCGCTGCATATTTTTATAGTTGAATCTTTTGCGGGAACTTGGCCAATGAGTTCTTTGGAATTTATAATTGGATACACACCACTGGCTTTTCGGTAAAGGAAAACATCGTGAGGCAAACTGCATACTTCCGTAAAATAAATTCGATGACGTATACTTACGCATAGAAGCAAGACTTGGAACCGGTTTAGAATTAACCAGAATAAAAAATAAGTTTAACATCAAATAGCACGAAACCGAGAAAATAAGTTATCTTTGGGCCTTATCCAGTTCGAAAATTAACCGGGTTTTCAAGCCTTGCTTAGAGGAAACAAGTATAAGAGATTCTTAATTTTACATGAGATAATAACTAACAGTACTTATTGCGAAAAACCCATCGACTTCACAATAAAAATGATAAACAAGTAAATAACTGATAAGGAGCAATTTTGTGGTACACATCGACCATAGGTACTACTACACAACACAATGATAAAAAGCGCGCTGAATTCGCACGCTGATATCATGGCCTTGCCAGTTGACTATTATTCAATAGTTTGCGGTTTCCTCCCCGATTTCACAACAGTACGTTCCTGATAATATGCTATAAGGCCGCTACAATAATAATCAAAACTTAATAAGACGGCTGAGATGCGCGGCTTGTATAGGCCGAATCATACAAGTCGGCGGATGTGAAGTTATCTACAAGCTACGCAATATTTAATTAACCCTATTAAATTAACGTAGGTATAGTTGTTACAAACCACGAGCGCACGTTGGCCTTAACACATATCATTTATGCATATGCATACCTATTGCTTTAATGTGCTTGACGGGACGATTATTCGTAAACACACATGTATGATACAAACACGGCTTAAACACAATACATACGAGTACATGTAAGGGCCGCGTGCGTCCGTGATTACATACAAATATATGAATATGGATATACTTACTCTCGTTCCCTGCCGCCGCCGCCTCGTCTGTCGTAGCCGTTGTCGCCCCTACTGCTGTAAAGAAATGGATACAATTACTTTGTGAAACTAGAATTTATTGGTATGAGGTTCAGAATATACATATCATATGGTCTACAGCCTGTTGTTTTAATCGTTTACCCATGTCAGAGGCCTTCAGACAGCTTTAAACTGGCACCAGGGCCTAGATATCCGGCTTATACGAATTTACTTAGCGTGGATTAAACCCCTTGCTCGTAAAGTTGTCAGTGACCAATATTCATCCAATAAGTGCGTCAAGTACAGAACTGTACCGGGAATACGGCTATAGCTGAGGGTTGAAATAATGTAGAAACAGGCCTTTAGTAATTCAGCTAAATCTTTTGGCTGCCTCACTCTAAAACTGCTTCCATTTTCTACCAACATCTTGGACACACAAAAAATAATTCATTGTGTGCGTTTGCGTATTTTTCTATGTTGGAATATTACATATCATTGAGGTTTTTTCAATACAATAAAACAATAAGAAACAATTAAACTCAAAATATTGGATGGATATTGGTAAATAAATGAGGAAAAAAATATTTCCCAGTTCATTTATGTAGTTACATAGTGTTACATTGGGATGAGTATTCAAACTTAATACCTAAAAATATAAAGACACCGCAATAAAACAGTTCGATATATAATTCACTATCTCTTTGATAACAATTAAATGGGGTCAAAAGGGTATATGAATCTAAGAAGTATCATATTTTGGATTTCCCCACAACGAGAACGGATATAGGCACAATAGAGTATGTTTTCCCCAACATATACCTTTCTTTGTTATAAAAATATATTGATATAACATGCTGTTTAATTTATGAGCTGTCCATTGTAACCATACTGTACTGAGGATGTCATATTTTCATTTCAATTATACATCACATTAAGTCATGTGGTTCATAATAATATTTATCATGATCATAATAATTATCAATCATGTGGATTGAATAGATTTAGTATAAAATTATTACTACTAGGTGTTGAAACATACAAATAAAGGAAGGTGTGTTCATTAAATCAATCAGCATAGTTACTATTTTTTTTTAAATAAATAAATATTTTGTGACATCTTACACACGGCCTCTGACCCCAAACTAAGCAAAGCTTGCGATAAGGCTGACAGAGACTGATATACTACATACTTATTTTATATACTTATTTTTAAATACATACTTATATTATATGTTACTAAAAATCTATAAAATGTTGTGTTACCTATAGACTCGTTTTCACTATTCTAGGCATGAAATTAAAGCGACGTAATATCTAGCACATTATGGTAGTGTTTTGAAGAACCCCGGAAATTCAAATTAACCACTTCTGGGTAATCAAATAACCCAGCTTGTGAAACAGGCTCGAGTCTATCAGTAACCAAGTAAATAGAGCAGCTACTCGAGGAGACCCACGTAGATGCCAGGCGTGGGCGTGTTTTGGTTCGCTGCGTTATAGGGACGACGAAAATGACACTAGGGCTAGCTACCCGACCTATACTATACAACGTGTAACGGAAAGGCTGTATACATAAAAAGTGGGTTGATACTATACCTTATATAGATGCTGTATTCGAAACAGGACGGAACGGCTAAACATGCCCCCATCTAGTTTGTTACCGTTATCTGATTTGGTACTTTCAGTATACAGTATTTCCGTTACACGTTGTATATAACTTTTTTACTTACTAGGCTGATTTAGACCTGAGTAGCTTCCTGAAGAACACTTAGTGACCACAAAATCATTGTTTCCCTGGTAAAAAAAGCCCTTATCAACAAGTACGGCAGCTACTCACGTGGGTTTCCCCATGTAGATGCCCGGCGTGGGCGTGTGCGCGCGCTGCGTGATGGAGAAGTCGACGCGGATGCGGCGGCCGTCGATCTCCATGCCGGTGCACTCGTTCTTGGCCACTTTTGCGTCTTCCTGATTCTCAAAGTATACGAAGCAGAAGCCACGCGATCGCCCAGTCTGAGGACAAAGACTTAATCATTTTATACTCGGCATTGTTGGATTTTGTAAACAATAATATGCTACCTGCAAAACTGCACATTGTTAAACTAGTACTTGTAGAAACCGATTTACTATATTTATGTACTACTAGCTTTTGCCCGCGGCTTTATCCACGTGATATCTTGATTTTTGTGCTATCCCATAGGATTTTTTAACTTTTTCGGGATAAAAAAAGTAGTCTATTTCTTTCTCCGTCTTTCAAACTATGTCCATGCCAAAAAACAAGTCAATCCGTTTCTCTGTTGCTGCGAGAAAAATAAACAAATCAACAAACAAACTTTTGGATTTATAACATTAGTAAAGATTTAAGTAAATAAAGACTAAGGCTAAGCTTAACTCAGATAATAATGTCGTTAACTGTACAACATAAAAATTATGTGACTAATGCATTGCCCGTCGGTATTTTAAGCCCCTTTCAATAATAATTACATGTATTTGCAAACCACACTACACTCTGGTGTTATCAACGGTTACGACAATAGATAACCTTGTGTAGTCATAATTAGTCAAACTGAATTTTTTGGGCATCGGTTGGAGGACCTATTCCACTTTCAAATAGTAGGGTGCTCAGACTGAGATGCCGATTTTTCATACCTATGTATGACGGAGTAACTCACCTTGGCGTCAATAACAACTTGAGTCTTGTCTACTGGTCCATATTTGGAGAAGATGTGGTTTAACTGTTGTTCAGTGGTGTAGAGACTGAGGCCGAAGACTCCGAGGCAGCGCGACGGAGTTGGGTTCTCCTGTTGACGATAAATATGTCATATACTCTCTATTCTGTGTCTCAAACTCTATAATGACATAGGCCAAATCAAACTTCTTGACGGCTGTGAAGTTAGCTAGAAGCTGCGCGAAACACTATCCTCTTGCATCTGTTATCTGAGCTTCAGTAAAGATTGGGTTCTGCGTAACTTGTAGGTACTCACAGGCGCCAAAAAAGTTAATTCGGCCTATAGATGGGACGCGAATACTGTCATTTAAAAGAAATCTACTATTATCTAAAAAAATTATAGCACTTAGTTTTGTCTAAATTAATCTCATTTTCCAAAGATTTGAAAACAAAAGAAACTAAAATTTACAATGCTTTTAGAGTTATTTAGTTTTACACAACAGAATAAAGAGATAGAGTACCAAGAAGAATTTCGAATTAGTTAATGTTGCCCATTACCAAATAAAATATTCGCCAAGACGCGAGTAGAAGTTGCTTTTGCGGGTTCCGTACATCTATAATGTTATATTTTATGAAAAGTTTTTCTCATTCTTCTTATCTCATAAATAATTGCATGTTTTTTCGGCTCACATTTTTTTATTCATTTTCCAAGAGTTAAAAATACATTACACGGACCGAATTAGGCTTTAATAGAGACTAGTTAGAATAAAACGTAAGAAAAAGATTTTCTTTTGTCATCCAGCCAGAATATATTACAACCGCATGTTACAAGCTTGAGTAACCATAACGATTTGTCTTTTGTATTCATATACGGAACCCTACAAAAAAACTTGGTTACTTTTTTCTCTTAGATTTAAGAAATTGTTTTGTACTTTAGTAACAGTACATTTCGAAAATGGGAAAGATTTTACGTATTTTTTTAATAACAGTAAAAATTTAGATCAAGATGACTTAAAAAAAATTATTACTAAACTACTAGCCTGCAATGCCTGACGGTAGGAATTAGAACTTCCTCCACTTCTATGCTGCTCGGTCTTGGGCTATTTGGACATTTAACAACATTACATTTCTTAAAACATTACAATCAACAATTTTGAATAAAAAGTAAGTAAGTTCATAAAGGCCGTGTGGCTAGCCCTGGCACCATCTTTTAAGCTGCCTGAAAGTCACCATTATAACTAAACGGTTAAAACAACCGGGACCTACAATTTAACGTGTCATCCGAGCCACGGTAGCGCTCAGTTATAAATATCACCCGCGGTCACCCATCCGAAGACTGACCGTGCGAAATGTTGCTTAACATCGGTGATTGCTGAAAAACTAGTCAAACTACGATATGAGCGCTACGACTATTTAAATAAATCAGTAAAGTGTCATGTAGAAAATATTACATTAAATCTACGATTGAGTTATGGTATTTTTACGGATTTTCCTACAAAATAAGCATGCAACTGTGCCAAAATATTGAGAACTCAATAAACATAAAATATCAATAAAAATCCCATTATGTACTTTTTTAACTAAAAGCCAAAAGCTATTTCGGTATATACACTTATACAGTAACAATTATACAATAACAATGGTCTATGAATGAGGTATACAAGGAAAAAACACACAGTGCTATTGTCATGATGATCACACGCCCAAGTAAAATATATTTTGTCAATTTTTCCTACATATACCTTATCATACAAAATAATATAAAAACTTCAGCAGCCTACGCAACACAGTTTTAAAATCCTTTAATACAGTATAATGATACAATATGATGTTTTAAATTAAAGATGAATGATAAACTTATTTGAGGCAGATGTAGAGACACGACATTCACATCAGTGATATTAATTTATGACAAGTCATTTGCAATGAAACTGATCTCAAGTTGACCTTCTGCTTGTTTCTTGAAAAAATATTAATAATACTCAATAAATAAATTACTCTGAATACTCGTCTCGCATAGCACAAGAGAGCAAATGCTATGCGAGCGAGAGGGAGAAATGAGCCCGCGTGCTAAAAGTATTAAATCTAGAAAATCATCGACATATTCGGTTGAAACTACGATAGACTTGCTGTCTGCAATGTCTTGTAATAAATGGTTTAGTGAATAAATGACTATATGACTAGTAACCACGCGTGAGTAACACATGTGTTATATTATAATTAAAGATATACTACTTGTGAATTACCTATAGTATAATATTTTTAACTGAAGATAGATTTATGTGTAACCATATCCTCTACCTAGAAGGTGCCTGTTTACTTTATATTATTCAAAGGCACCTATGGACCAGAATATAATTATTATTAGTCTTGAATTCGAACTTGGCATTGGCAATGGCCATGTTCCATCAGCCATATACAGCCTGATTCACATTGCAACACATTAGCAAATTGATTCTGCTCATTAAGCCATTATCATTGGTCATTATTAATAATGTTCTTAAATTAATAAAGAATCCATTCAAGACAACCATTACCAAAACATGTAAGACAAATTACACCATTCTGACTAAAACAGAATAATTACTGGGTAGGTAATTTACGCAGATGCTAATAAAAATTATATTAATATGTAAAAATGACTACAATTAGATACGCGAACACACGTCAAATCGAACTCCATACTGTACAGTGTACAATTGTACATTCGTGATGAACCAGTTTAAGCCCACCTTGAACTGTCTCAATGATAAATAAAAAAACTGAACAAGGTATCTAGTTCTTATTTAAAAAATATATATAATATAACGGTAAAAATATACATTTTTATCATTGACACGAAGTAACCTACTTTATTGATATTATTTCAATAATTAAATTTCAAAACATGTCCAGTCCAGTGATGCAAATGAATCCTAATATTTGCTCGTAAAAGATTCCAAGGTTTCCACCTTGATAAATTCGAAACATTCAATGACAATGCAAAAACAAAGTTACACAGCAACACTTCAACTTTGTTTTCAAATACAAATGCGTATGTACGTGCCAATTTGCTTTACGCTGCCAATAGTTCAATTTCACGCTTTTAAAAACAGTTACTTTAGTGCTACTCATATTACAAACAGGTAAATTTTACAATCGCACTTGGTTCTTGAACAACAACTGTCCCTAAATGGTGTATTATGGAACTTTGGGGTTTCATGGATAGGTCATAGGAGTTTCATGTTGCGTCGTCCAGCTTTAATGGATAACCTGCTTGGACGAATGCGTAATTAAACGGTCACAAGTCAAAGTAAGAACAGGAGCTTGCAACCATTGAACATCTATGACTGTACAAACGGGATATAATAGCATACAATTATAAAAATTATTTTCTAAAGTTTCCAAAATTGACCTCCTCTAGTAATGAGATAAAATGATCTTATTGTATACAAAAAAGTTCTAATAACAAAGCGAGCAAGCTATCCGCGTTTTTTGCGCACCTATAATTCGGCGTCCTAACAAACTTTACTGAGATATTTAATATTTTGTAATATAATGTACTGGTTTTGTAATTATCAAAATGACATCAAAAAAGTATAATCAACAGTAAAAAAATGGATAATTTTGACAACAATCTCGCCTTTTGGTAAACGACAATGTCGTATTTTAAAGGAGACATCACACGCAGCTACCACAAATCAGATGCACCCCAAAATAAACATGGGAGTTATCCTGGTAGAGATATTCCCTGTAGGAACCACATGGGGGAGAATATGTTACTTTGGAAACTGACATGGTTCACACACATTTTGAGTAATGATGTTAATGTAATTTGATATATTTAATATAGCTTTAAAATTGTGTTACAAATTCATTATTATTATGTAACAGTATTTTTAATTAATTGAGTAATTTATTTATTTAGGTTATTGAGATAGGTAATTAAAATGTATGGGATGGGACTTATGGAACCAAACCTGAAATCGCGAAAAATATACCTGTTCCATACATTTTGTCTTAAGTTGAAACAAAGTTTTTAATTGGAATAGATTTTCTTTCGATTTCAGAGTTGGTATCCTATTCAAAGTTGATCATAATGATGTGTACAATGGCATCCTATCCTAGAAATATAAATTGGCGTTGTGGACCAAGCCAATACTCTTGAGTACCCTGACAAAAAAATCTAGAGCTTATAGATTTTTTCTATATGTAGTAAAAGGTATTCTTAAACTGTGTTTAGTAGGCAGCGTGCATGTAGACTGTACCAATGATCTCACCCGATCACCGTGGTGGCGGCGGCGCGACGACATCGGGCTGTGGCTGTGCGAGCGGCGATACGACCCGCGAGGGGAATACGAGCGCGAGCGGGAGCGCGAGTAGCGCCGGTAGCGGCGCGCGGAGCCCGAGCGCGACCGGGTGCGGGACCTGGTACGCGCTACCGGTGCTACCGGCGACCTGACGACAAAAAACATGTCTTACTGCAAAGCCGTGGTGGTCTAGTGGTTGTAAACATGGCCTGTCATTCTTAAGGTTGTGGGTTCAAATCCCGTTCCCGTAAGTTTCTTTGGACCTTATTTACGGAATTTTCACACCACTGGCTTTTCGGTGAAGGAAAACATTGTGAGACAACTTTCATTCGTCCGTAGAAGAAATTCGATGACATGTGTGGATCCACCAACCCACTCTAGGCCAGCATGGTGGATTTGGCCCAATCACCCTTCATGTGTAAGCCTACGTTCAGAGGTGGACTATTAATAAGTCTGGTACAGTAAAGTACTGCAAAATTATTACTATTTTTGCTTACCAGTCACCTCTGTTCCTCTACTGCATGCTTGACGTCGTCGACCCATCGCATTTTCCGTCGGCATGGGACAGAGGTGAATAGCATGAAGGCTCCTTTACACACAGGCGGTACGAGCGATATAGCAGACGAGCGGGCATCTGTATTGTACTGGTTATATAAGAAGGGCTCACACAGGTCCGGTCGCGGTACTGCCGTACCGCCCTTTACCGCTCGTACCGCTCTACCGCTCGTACCGCCTGTGTTTGATGGAGCCTTAAAGAAGGGGATGCCTTTTGCTCAGTAGGGGATTATAAAGAGCTGATGATAATGTTTGTGTATGCTGCTAGTTTGATAGCTCTGATATCAGTCTTTTAAGGCGTCTGAAGACCTTTGACATCATTTACAATTTAATGTGTATTCAAGCCAATGCAGTGCTCAATGGCATGTCATCCTCATGTACCCATCTGAAGATGAACCAGCATTATTTTATCTGTGTAGATCATAAGCAGTTGGGGTGTAGAGGCAAAATGCTTGGTCCATGACTAGCATAGGATCACAAATAATGATAGATGGAGGTGATGATTTCGACTTCAGCTGTTTCCTGAAGCAAAGGATGTCTAATAATTCAATTCAATTAATTTATTGCAACATATGTAATTCGTACATGCAGTTCTTAGATTACATGTTATAGTATTGTCAAATACATATGACCCGTTAAGGGTATGGCAATAATAGCATTCAGCATGGTGAAACAACATCATGGCAACAGGAATAGTAAGAAGCAGGTTATTTGATTAAATACAGTATTCAAAGTGTAAAAATAACCAATTTGAAAACTATTTTCACAATCATACATTGTAGGTCTGTGTGCAGTTAGGTACCTCAATTATTTATTTATTTGAGGGCAAAAGGCAGGGTTAAAAGTTACCAGTTTCACCTACCAACAGCAGAATTGAATTGTTTACCTAATGAATAAAATATGTAGCTTTCATGAAAATGTATAATACAAATGCTGTTGTTTCAATTGTTTCCTTAAAAAATATTGTTATTACTGATTATAATAAAAGTTACTATTTGAGATTAAACAACACTATGACATCATTTTTATCCTTCCCTTACCAAAATAGCTGTGTTATATGAATGATGTGTGCCTATCTGTAGCATTCTAGCTTTCAAATATAAACCAAATACCAAATAATTTCATTAAAGGATTAAGTAATTGAAAGGGTTATCAATAACATTGGTTGTCAGTTTTATCTAAATTTTTAGTTTAACTCGCTTATAAAAATGTATAGTCTAGTTACTTAAAAGTAATTCAAAGGACATATTCATTTTGGGCTATTATTCATCTGAAAGAGCCGGCCCAAACAATTAATTACAAAATAATTGTAGTACATATTATTCTGAGCATTTTATACTATCGGACCAACTTTCTAAGATCACTTCCTGGGGAGTTATGGAATTTTTAAATATTGTGAAATTCAACATTTTTTTTATTTTTTGCGTTTTATTAGAATTTTCAATTAATTAATTCGAGAATAATAGTAGTACCTATTATTTGGAATATTTCATACTAAGAAGTCGACCCTCTAAGATTACTCCCTAGGGAGTTATGGAGTTTTGAAATATATTTTTTTTCTCATATTTTTTCTTTGATTAGAGCTTTTGAATAACTAAATAAAATATTCTATTAGTACATATTATTTTGTACATTATAATTATCTAAAGCTTTTTATATATATCATAAAACTAACCCTCTAGGATCATTCCCTGAGTATTTATAGAGTTGTGAAATTAATTATTTTTCAATTTATAAGAGCCTTTGTAGGCTTTTTCTCGGGTTGGAAGTACTATTATTTCGAAAAATAACCCATTTAACATTTTTTTCGAACAACTCGACTACAATATCTTTCCCATCAGCACCCCAACTCGTACTCGTTCAGCTGCCTTCAAAGATGTATTAGAAGTTGTACTGCTCGAAAGTGTTACTTTTAAAATAAAAATCTCGGCTTTTTTAATTGTATATCCATTCTCCCCCTCCCCTTGCTCCCCGCGCCTAATTAAAACTTGGTTGAATGCCACAAAAAGCTATGCAGCTTCATATAAAGCATGAGTAACTCAGTCTATGACTATAAAATGAACAATAAGTAAAGAAAATTTTACATTTTCTAAAAATGCCAATCTATCAAATAAAATATAATAATAAAGTAAATTGGTCCGATAGTATAAATGCTCAGAATAATATGTACTACAATGATTCCCTAATTAATTATTTAAAAGCTCAAATAAAAGAAAAAAAAAGGAAAAAATAATTATTTTCAAAACTCGATAACTACTCAGGGAGTGAACCTACAGAGTTGGCCCTATAGTAAAAAAGCTAAGAATAATGTATACTACTATTATATCTTAATTAATTGTTTTGGCTAGCACTTTCAGCATTAGCCCAAAAATGTATGGACTGTGAATGATCTCTTTTGTAGGAAATTTTTGTTAATAAAAAAACTAAGATGCATGCTACTACTGTTTGCTATTATTTTCTTGAAAGACCATGTGAATTTTAGGTACACAGTTCAACAAAAAAGTTGTTTGAATTGTTTAAATGTCAGTTTATTCCTATTTAAAAGTGTTTGGCCATTGACAGGAAGATGAATGATTGTTGCTCAAGCACATCCATTACAGTCCATACTCCACATGACACTATATTTAATTTTATCTGATGCCACACATCATTTGAGTAAAACATAGTATGTTTGAATTACTTGTACTATAATTATTATAATTAATTCACAAGTAACTACTAAATTATAGGTATGTCACTATGCATAGTTATATGGTAGAACCCTGTTAAAACAATGCTGATGAAACAGGTGTTTTATCAGTAAATAACTTTGTTATCAAGTAACAATTCATGAATTCAGAATTTAATTGAAATTGAATGCAAACTACTCGTTCATTTCATAGTTCTTATCAAACACTCTGAATGCGAGAGCTAATGGTTACCAAATGAATCAAAATACCATGCATCAAGAATGGTAAAAAGGTTATGAGCTGGAACTGACAAGCAGGGTGACTTGTTTGCTTCAATATTTTAAACTAAATTATTTATTAATGTGTGATACTATAATTTTTAATGTATTTGTTTATTGTGTTAAAAGCGGACATTGTTTAACATGTAATATTTTTTGTAAATATAATGAATATGAATATTCAGATGTGTAGAAAATAATTTCAAACAATGGCATGTCTTTATAACTGCCTCGGTGGCTCAGTGGTTAGTGACCCTAATTTCTGGTTCAAAGAGGTGTGGGTTTAATTCCCACCCAGGGCAGGTATTTATATGATGAACAGAGGTGTTTGCTGTGTCTGAGTGTTATTTCAGTTACTAATTATATAAGTATGTATTTAAAAATAAGTATACAATACAATACAAGAACACTTTATTGACACCACAAGTAGTAAAACATAACAGAAGAAGTAAAAACGACAAAATTAATGGTACAAAAGGCGGTCCTATCGCTAAAAGCGATTTCTTCCAGACAACCTTTAATGTGTGGAAACATATAATTGACTTGGACGGTGGTGTAAATATAAATGAATAAAGTAAAGCTATAATTATCAAAAACATTAAAAAACACTACATAATAATAGAAATACACAAATACTTCTTATAATATATGTATATGTAGTATATCAGTCTCTGGCAGCCATAGCACAAGCTTTACTTAGTTCAGGGTCAGTGACCATGTGTTAAATGTCCCCTAATATTTATTTATTTAATATTATTATTTATTCTATAGTATTAAAATTAAAGATCATTATTTTTATTCCAAAGTACTAACACTTTGGAATAAAAATAGTTTCACAAAAGTTTTCATAGGTTTCCTCCAAGTTAGAATGTGTGCATTTAGATATTGTGTCAACTTTAAATAACATATTAGAAAATACCATTAGAATTTATATGTTTAACTAATTTGCCAGATTACTTTTTTTTAGTGTATCTTACACACTGCCTCTGACCTCAAACTAAGTAAAGCTGAGACTGATATCCTACATGTACATATTTTAAACACATACTTAAATAGATAATTACCAATCACAACTAGATACAGAGCAAACACCTATAATCATCACATAAATATTTGCCCTGGGTGGGAATCAAAGCCATGCTCCTTTGCTCCAGCAGTCAGGGTCACTAACCACTGAACCACCGAGGCAGTCAAGAAGTGCAATGACTTAATTATATGTACTGTTGAATACTATACTACCATATATAGACTCCAGTGACTGTATGAAAGTAAAATTGGTAATAAAAATTAGTTCCATGCAAGGAATATTATGAAGGAATAATATTATTATGATGCATAGTTAATCAAAAATTAATCAATTATAATTGACTAATTAGTTAATGAAATTATTAATCATAATTGACTAACTCACAAAATATAGACTTGAAGTTTCTAGTCAATCAAAACCCGTTACCTAGCAACACATTTTATCAATAGGATGTCGGAACAAAAAATTAATGGTTTGTGTGAATTTTATCACCATTATTCGCCAGTACAAAATTATAATGAGCGTTATTGCGTAAACCAACAAGCCATTTACCCTTGAAACCGAGGTTATGAACACAAAGTTACTGTCGGTAGACACTGGTTCAGTGACGCGA
Organism: Hypomecis punctinalis; assembly: GCA_949316475.1. Lineage (NCBI taxonomy): Eukaryota > Metazoa > Arthropoda > Insecta > Lepidoptera > Geometridae > Hypomecis > Hypomecis punctinalis. The sequence goes on along the minus strand of OX438807.1, from coordinate 23,312,587 downwards.
TCGGAAGAATCTGATAATATGCATATATTAGAAGTATACAACTACTGATCGCATACTTACGGGCTCCTGTACTTCCTGCTGGAACTTTTTGGCGGGGGCGGCGTCCTAGACCGGCTTCGGCTGAGCCCAAGAGACATGCCTGACTGCTTGGGTGGAGGATCGCGAGACCCATTCCGGGTTCTCGACCGACTCCGCTGTAAGCATTCAACACACACTCAGTATAAATAGCGACCGGCAGATCACAAAATAAAACACGAGGCGAGGCGGGAATGCTTGCCGCAAACGCCACAAACAATACATTAAATATAGTACCTCTCGATCAGACATGACGAACGACGCAACACAAACACTCAAATAAAACAATTAACACGAAACTGGGCTATTTTTAGGTGTGAAAAGATCAAGAATTAAAATTACACAAGCACACGAGACGCGTTCTTTCTATGAAAATCGAAAAAACAAAATGGTGGCGAATAGTGTTGCCAGCGCGTAGATGACTATTTTGTATTAGTAAAAAAAAAATCCCTGAAATTAATTTGCGCCTTATCACACCCATAAGGGCGACGGTGGTTGAATCGATTATAGCTAATGCCATGTCAATTCTTTAGCAGTTTCTATGCGTTTTCGACGCCATGTTTCTGAGATAATGCATCACAACTTTTTTATTTTCTGTTACTTCTACTGTTTTTCATTATTCTGAGACCACGCTTCGCCTCATAATAATACGTACACATGATTGTCCTGGTGGATAAAATAATGTACATATACTTATTACTATAAAATTAAATTAAAGCGGTTGTTTGTATCTCCTTGACCAATGCTCCTATTGGAACTTATTTTCCCAAAGTTAGAGGAAAAATCTTTATGTAGATTTTTAGCCAGTGAGAAAAAAAATTAGGAATTATGCTTTAACTGTCAAAGTCATTGTCAATATGACAGCAATTGTCATATCAATGATGTTTCAGTGCTGCCATCCTAGCTTTTTATAGATAGATAATGGTGTTTGTCAGCGATCACCGAAATTAAGCAACGTTCCGCACGGTCAGTATTTGGATGGGTGACCGCGGGTGGCATTTTCCAACTGAGCGCTACCGTGGCTCGGATGACACGTTAAATTGTAGGTCCCGGTTGTTTTAACCGTTTAGCCATGTCAGAGGCCTTCAGGCGGCCTAAAAACTCTGACACAAGGGCTAGCCACCCGGCCTATACGAACTTACTTACTTACTTACTTTTTATAGTTAGATAAAGCAAAGCATTATAGCATTGTCTGGGTGTTATTTAGTTACTATCTATATAAATATGTATTTAAAAATAAGTATATGTAGTATATCAGTCTCTGGCAGCCATATCACAAGCTTTGCTTAGTTTGGAGTCAGAGGCCGTGTGTAAGATGTCCCAAAAAAATATATAATATATATATATATATATATATTGTGAGATGAAGTCGGTAATCTAGGGAAGTAGACTTTGGAATGGAAGTACCCTTCAAATCGACGCGATATAAAAATCATTTGATTTAAACTACAGGCCGAATCTTTCAAGGCAGCGGATGTGAAGATGGCTACAAACTACTCAATATCTCCTGACTGAAGCTGAGATTTAAGGCTGCGTGTTGATTGGGTTTCGCGCAGCTCGCATCTAACTTCACATCCGCCAATTTGTATGGTTCAGCCTTTAGAAGCACTTGATTATTTTTGATTGTCAGCTACTTTTAAACATCATCGACAATGTCGTCGGTACGGTACAGTAAAACTGAAACTAAACTTTGAAATGGATTCTAAGCCACTGATTGACGTACAAATGACTTCAACTTTATAACCGCGGTTTGAATGTCGTAACGTTCCATTTAATGATTTCTTCTTTTACAGTTTATCGTTTCTTTAAAAATAGCCTTATTTAGTACCAAAGCGTTGCGTGAAATTGATAATATCCGTAGTCTTTTGGTTCTGCTATCAATTTTTGGATTAAATTAGTGTGTGATAACCAAGCCTTAATTTTTATTCAACCCTTACCCACATTTTAAGTTTCATTAATTTTGTTGAGTAATATTATAGCGACGTAACATTTATTTTCAAACTTCGAATATAATAATAACATTTTGTATTTTGACGAGCCAAAGAGACAAAATGAAACAGTATTAAAGTTGACGACTTTTACCACGTCGAGAGAAAACGTCCCTGACTGCAGAAGAGTAGTATCTACCGAAATGTAAATATTTTCAAGTAACCACTGGCGCAATGTTATTGTCTACACAGGCAACATTTTATGTCTCCACATCAACACGAACGGCAAATGTGCTGTGTTTTATTGAATACTTAATTTTATGGTTTTCTAACTAAAATGACCGATAACGATACTCAAAACGGCTCCGCTGGAGACCAGCCTCAAGAGAAGACTGCAAAACAGCTAGCCAAAGAGGCGCAGAAGGCTGCTAAACTTGAGAAATTAAAGGCCAAACTGGATAAGAAAAGTGCGGCTCCAGCTGTTGCTAAAGATAAGCCAGAGGTATTTATTTGATGACGAACCCTCATTTTATTAAGAAACATTTATTTACGCCGATACCTGGTGCTTTGGTGGCTCAGGTAGTCCCTTATAGTCTCCTGTAATAGATTCTTAGGTTATGTTTCTGCTGAAAGTGAAAGGCCTAACTCAATTGTTTCTTACGTTGCATCATTGTTACGTTGAAAGTAATGATGATGGTATAATTGGATTGCATTAATTAGTAATTAGTTTTTAATCATTAAAAAAATGTGGTCAAAAAGAGTAATTTCATGTGTCACACACATCTATTAGCAATTACATCTACCATATTCGAATATGTATAGTTAATAGTATAGGCCGCGCCACGCAAGTTGGCGGAAGTGAAGTTAGCTACAAGTTGCGCAATAGCCAATCAACATGTGGCTTTATGTGATCTTCAGTCAGGATTGGATATTGCACAGATTGTAGCTAACTTCACATCCGCCAACTTATTGACGCGGCCTATACTAAATCTTTAGTCAATACTAGTAGTTCTCCGAACAGTAGATCTCGCGAAACATCTCATTAACTGAATCTATTTAAACCCTATATCTTGGTTTGACTGTCCAGCATATTCAGCAGAGCGGTTTGAGCTGGAACAAAAACTAAATTTAAAAATAGTTCGTGAAAACGCAAAAGAAATGACACAGGACAAAAATCTTTCTAGTCACTTTTTGGATTACTGCATAAAGATAGCAAATAAAGCGATAAAATAGCAAATAAAGCGATAAAAAGAAATAAAGATAAATAACATATGCTGAGAAGTATATATTAAATTATATCCTATCTCAGCATAGATGTAATTACATTGCAACCAATTAGAGGTAAATTAATTAAAGAAATTAAGTAGGGCAGGAAAAAAATTTTTTAGGACAGTTAAGAAAACGTCATTACACGTACAATAATAAAATCAAGCCAACAAATTGTACGCTGGACAAGTTCTCCAACTAACCATTTGGAGGAAACTTGGTGAAAAAAAAAAAATATATATATACTTGACTTGCTTTTGACTGATTTGGTTTATACTCGCAAATCTTGTTAGGATTTAGATACTAAACAATTTAGCTAAATATTATCATAATCACATGATAAACAGCGCAACAGCAAATTTACCCCCTTAGGACCCTATCAAAAATCACAGACGACAAACAAATCTAATTCAAATTAGGGGCGATGAGTCCTGCACTGACGTCCCGCATGGGGTGTTTTGTGCATTCCCTCTCCAGCGTCTACCCGAGCCAGCCCAGCTCCTTAAAGTAACGGAGCGTGGCTCTGGGCCGCTGGCATAACAAATCTGTTTATATAACCCATGTACCAAATTATGTCGAGATCTATTGAAAAATGCGACTGATAAACGAAAACCAACATCTGGACAGGCAAAATCAAAATTGCACTGTCTAAAACAGATCTTCCCTTAAGCTCGATCAATAATCCAAAGGACATGTAACTTATAATTTATTCATTTAGGCTTAATGGTATTGAAGGAGAGGATAAAGATGTACATATATTTACTCTAAGCCTATACAACTCTCTTCACTGTTTATATCTGCATCTCGTAATTGCAACATTTGTTTACGCATGGACGCAGCCATTGGCGGTACCTCGACGCACATGCACCCCTTCACTCTGAACAAATATAAAAGTGCCAACCACTCTTCCTCTTTTTACTTCAATGTATCAACTAGCAAATATCATTAATACTTCAACTTCAATTCTTGTTTGTGGCTTCTGTGAGGGTGTTTCACAATTTCGCCAATGTCTTGTGTAGTACTGCCATCAAACAGAACAGACAGACAGAACAGTATTTGTACGGAGTATACTGTAGTAGTAGTAGTATACTGTATTTAATTAGTTTACAGTTTTTAGGATTTTATACCCTTCACCTCTGAAACAAACACAGTATAATCTATATAAACTAATAAGATGAACACAAACACATAAATATACTAAACTACAATATAATCAGTGGTTAATACTATTTACAACTTAATTTTAATATATTTACATAGTATATTTAAAAATGGGGTATAAACATCATTAATACTATAATATTATTGTTATCCATACCTAAATCAAAAGTAATTCATCATAGTACTTTATATTTTTTATTTGTAAAGGCCACCTCTTGTTGCACACTATAGTTATAATGTTTTTTTGTTGTGTTATCTATTTATCTATCCCTAATAAGGATAGCCACACCCTTCTAAATATCATCCTTTACAACATTCTAGGTACAAAAGAAGAAAAGATTGCTCAGAGACAGAAAATATTAAATGTTTGCAGTGTTTTTTTACTATAAGTAAATATTGAATCTTATCACATTTATCAGAACCATAAACAATAGTTAAAGTATCAATACAAGCTATTAATCTCTGATAAGCTTGTATTTGCCTTTAATTTTAATACTGAAACATCATCATCATCATGATAGCTTAATTCGGCTTACTGCAGGCCGGAAGCCATCTTTCTCTTCTGGTGTTACCAATATGCCTTTGGATATCCTGTGATTTGAATATGAAAAATACCAAGTTTTTTAACAGTTGAAACACAACTTGTCTAAGTATGATACATCAATCAGCTTATATTGTGTGCTTTCCGTCCAATTAATAAATTACCTAACATTGCCATTCAAATGGATGTAATGTTTTATTATTTGAAGTGTTGTTGTTGATGTGTATTGTGGAAATGAAATGATTTATTATCCAAAAAAATGCAAGGTAACATCTTTAATACTGGCCCATATTTGTCTAACACTCTTTTATGTTTATAATATTTCCAGAAAAAAGCCAAAGAGACCAAAGAAAGTGCAGTATACACCGCGCCAACTGCGCCTGGTGACAAAAAGGACATCCTGGGCCCTATGCCCGACTCCTACAGCCCCAAATATGTGGAAGCAGCATGGTACACTTGGTGGGAGAAGCAGGGCTTCTTCAAACCTGAATATGGCGTAAGTATCCCCCAAACTGATGAATGAATTTGTATTGTTGATTTAATCATATTTATTTATTTATATAAAGAAAATCAGTTCAACCATTTCTAGGTAAGGTGGGACTGCATTTTGAGTGGCTAGTGGAATGCTTAAAGCAGAGCTATTCTGTGTCACATACACTATATAAAAATTGTAAAGTAATGTTCTGATACTTTGTGATGCGTTGTGTACTGCAGACTGCCGCATAGTTCTGCTCAAATATGGTTTAACATCAATAAACAATAATAAAACAACCAGGAACATGAAACAGTTAGACCAAGTAAATTTTATGGAATATTGAAGTGTTTATTTTATCTTTTGAGATTCCATTGAGAAGAGAGGAGGCATTCGACATTGTTGTACTAAACAGCTTCTTATTGCTATTTATTGTTTTGTCATCTTCGAGCAAATATCTACAGAGCCACATTCCCTAAGTGGAAGTAATAAAAAATGTCCGAGCGCCGTCATATATACCAACTTAGATATTTACATTGAATAATTCACAATGACCCGTTTTCTCGAATCTCGACGTTATGTCACCAAATTGACTCTTGTAGCCGAGCACTTTGGCATCGCGCGGCGTTGTAGTCGGCTTGCAATCGCCTTACGACTAACTAAAAAGCCTGCACACAACGTAGCTTGGGCAACGTTTTGGCTTGGACACATTTTGTGCTCGATTGTGACTCTATAGATATTTGCTCAAAGTTTGTCATAGTTATTTTTACTAAATTCCATTTCAGAGAAAGTCAGTACTGGAAGGGAACCCAAAAGGAAAGTTTGTGATGGTGATACCTCCACCCAATGTGACGGGCAGTTTGCATCTCGGACATGCCCTCACTAATGCCGTAGAAGACGCTATCACTCGGTGGCATAGGTAAGAACCATTCTCTATCTTCATTCGTTAGAGGGCTATGCTCGTAGTAATGTATTTCTGTGATCGCTTCAAGAATAAGATCCAAATAGAAACCAACACAGCCCAGCAGAGCAGATAGTTGAAGTAACAGTGGGTAAAGTATGTAGCACGCAGAACTGACGGGTGTTGGAGTTCTCGATTGGATAACACATACAGCTAATATGCTGACGATAATGAAATCTATTAAATCAGCACACCATATCAAGAGTTTAATTCACATCTACTATTCGCAAACAATTGTGATTTCACCAGCTTCCGGCAGCCTATATAACAATTTAAAAAAAAAGTAGTAACATAGCATCTCGCTTAGTATTAGCTTCTTAAACATTCTAATCGTTAATACTTACTTAAGTTGTATATAGTAAAGAAGAATCGGAAAAATGTTTTTATCTTTATTAGGAAGAATTTCCACGCTTCCTAGTTTTCTACAAATGTTTTACAACAAATTCAAGGGAGGTGTCCCTTGGATTTGTTGCCTCACAAAAGCTTACCTCATATAATAATTAATGAATCCTTATCAGGATGAACGGGCGGACGACCCTGTGGAACCCCGGGTGCGACCACGCCGGTATCGCCACACAGGTGGTCGTTGAAAAGAAAATCTGGCGGGAAGAGAAGAAGACCAGGCACGACCTCGGTCGAGAATCGTTCATCAAGCGCGTGTGGGATTGGAAGAACGAGTGAGTTTATTTCTTCTTCTTTTATGTTTTGGCGTCGCATGATTTAAGTATTTCCAGTGTAAAGAATAACATTTTAACATGTTTGATATTTTATCAAAATAATCACCGTCGTAGTCACGTCATAGTTCAAAGAAGTCGCGGTCAAGTCCGAACATAGTCCAAGTCTTACCACAGTAAAACAGTGGAGTTTTTACTATATTTACGAGTATCTATGGAGTTTTGGCAACAACACGAATTAACACGATACACCACATTATATCACTATAATGTAGGCACATTCATGCACGTAATTCAGCTCATAATCAACGAAATACCACAAGTTTTACAAAATAATATAATGCAGAGAGATGATTTTTCTGCGTTCCCGCCAAAAATCTCGCCGCCCGCACCTGTCTCAGTCCTTTTTGACGTCTCCCCTGGCGTCCCTGTACAGCGCAGGCGAGAACTAAGTTAAGCGGTAGGATTATAGACAACTGTCCGCTTTAACTGTTCCCATTTAACCATTTGACTTTACAATCGGTCGTCGATACTAAAGTTGTAGACAATAGTTGATCATGTCGTTGCGGACACCTCAATTTAAATATACAAGCCACGACGCATTAAAACGACACGCTAAAGTATCGTCACGACTGTTGTAGGAGATACGTATTAACTTTAATGTATAACTTTAGTGATAGCGACCACGCTGGTGATCTTCAAAAAAACTGGAATGAAAAGAAGAAAATCAAACACGATACCGGGCGCGAACCATACACCAATCGTATGGGCCCTTCCTTCACAGTTCAGAAAGGATTTCAACAAGGAGACCCCCTGGCACCAAAACTGTTTTATTTTCCTGACACTTTAAAATTGTTGTTCAAATAACTTTATAAGAATTAAAACCAATGACTTCTTTGGAACTTATATACGGAATTTCACCCTGATGTCATTTCATGTGAGCTTTTCGGTGAAAGAAATCATTATGAGGCAACCTGCCTTGAATACAGACATACGTCTGTAGAAGAAATTCAATGGCGTATGTAATCCAACCCGCACTGGGCTAGCGTGGTGGATATGTCCCAATGACCCTTCTTAGGTAGGCCTACCTCCTGCAGTGGACTATTAAAAAGGGTGTTACAATACAGTACATATTTAACGATATCACCTTTGTGTCCAACAGGAAAGGCGACAGAATCTATGAGCAGCTGCGCTCGCTGGGCTCTTCATACGACTGGTCGCGCGTGCGTTTCACTATGGACCCGTCCATGTGCCGCGCCGTCAACGAGGCGTTTATCCGACTGCACGAAGAGGGAGACATCTACCGCGCTAACAGACTCGTCAACTGGTCGTGTACGTTAAAGAGCGCTATCAGTGACATCGAAGTGGATAAGGTGGAGCTTACTGGCCGAACGCTTATTAGTATACCAGGATATGAACATAAGGTAAAACTGAATTATCTCTCACCCTATATAGAGCGTTTTTAAACGATAGACGTATTGTAGAATATCATTTATATTGAAAAATGTCACTAACTTTTACTATGGGTCCAATCCTGAAATCAGAAAAATAATAATAATAAATTTTGAAATAGGGCATATTTAGCGGGTGCCGTACCTCATTCCGTAGTCTAATTTTACAAAACATATATATATATAACAACATATATACAGTTACGATATTTCAAGTCATTTTATATGCCATACTTTCCATTTCACGCTATCCTTTTTATACCTACTACTGTTTTTATATTTCATAATAAAATTGTAAAAGGGGCCTCTCAATGTTGGCTTAGGCTCCATTGATGCCTAATAAAGGACCAGGCTGAGCCTGTGATTTCAATTGAATAAAGAGGAATAATTATAAAATCGCAGGGGCGGCTTTGTGGCGAGCCGTCGTTGAGTGGCGACACCGCGAACCCTGATTCCCTGATTCTCCTCTCTGGCCTTAACCGGCCGGCTTGGAGTGGAAGCCGCAAGAGCTAAGAACCTAAGCTCCAGGGTGGAAATGTTAAAGGGCATAACGCCGCTAGTAGCTCTTAGTGAACGCGCAGCACACTTCTCGACACCTTAAGCCGTCCACACCAATGTTGCCCCTCCGGCGCCAATAGATGGTAGCTATTATGGGGGGCCCATTTAATGGATGGCAAGTCACCACCCGCCTGAATATTTGAAATGAGGCATTATCTGGCGGGTGCCGCACCTCATTCCATAATCCAGTTTTGTATAACACCCAGAAGTTCACCACAATAACCCATTATTTCTTGAATTCATTACTCACAATAGTCTCCTTGTACCTTCACCCCTACAACATAGCTAAATGATGTTTAAAAAGGGCCTCTCAGTGTTGGCTTCGGCTCCACTGATGTCCATCATAAAACCGGGCCTGGCCCGAGAGATATATACGAGTATCAAATAAAGTGAAATAATAATAAAAATATATACTTTATTGTACAACAAAGAAAAACAATTACATACAATCTTAAAATTAATTATGTATCACAAGTGAGTACAAGGGCGACCTTATCGCTCATAGCGATTTCTTCCAGGTAACCCGTGGAGGAAAACATTAACTTTAAACATACAAAATATTGGCTCAAGTCGGCGGTACCTACCACATTTTGTGGCAATATTAGAGTTTGCCAATGCAATGCGATTCTCGCGCAATCATACGTGGAACGAAATATTTATTACCTATTTTTATTTATTTTTTTATTCATGTCTGTTGTAGGTTGAGTTCGGCGTACTGGTGCTATTCGCGTATAAAGCAGAAGATTCTGATGAGGAGGTGGTGGTGGCCACCACTCGCGTGGAGACCATGCTTGGAGACGTAGCCGTTGCTGTACACCCTAACGACACAAGGTAACTTAAATACCATAGGTTTATTTGATGACACGAAAGAATAAAACATCTGTGCGGAGAAAACTATATCATTTTTCGTATTGTATTCATGATTGACATTGACAATGCACAATATGTTTCTAAGAAAAAGCGATTTTATTTTATGTATCCAGCGTTGATCCCATTTTAAAAGTTAGCCATAATAATGTACATTGGTTTCCTAATTGCACCAACAAACATTTTGTATAATATTAGTGATATGTATATTTTGACTAAGGTATGGATTTTGCAAGTAGGTGCTTGTAGAGTTAGGAGCTTGGCTCTACATGAGATCTGATAACTTTTTGACAATACGAGCCTTAAGGTTTCGTCTTGGCAAAATTTCATATGAAAATGTTTTTGTTGGAATATTTTTAGGGTTCCGTACCTCAAACAGAAATAAACGGAACCCTTATAGGATCACTTCGTCTGTCTGTCTGTCCGTCTGTGTGTATGTCAAGACTTTTATCTCGGGAACGCGTAAAGATATCGAGTTGAAATTTAAAATGTATACGTATATCTATGATCTCATGCAACTGTGTAAAAGAAAAACTTTTCAGTTATCGTTTAAAAAAGTTGCCGTAAAAGTGCCGTTTATGTCGTAAAAAACCGCATTTTTCGACACTCACAAAAATCAAAACCTACAGGGTACTTCCCGTTGACATAGAACTATGAAGTTTGGCGAGAAGCATTATCTCAGAGTACACATATAGGAATAAATCTGAAAACAGGGCCTCATAATTCACAAAATATGGGTTCAAAATTCAAAGTGAGTAAATCGTATCATGTAAGGTATCATATAAAAGAGGTTCATTAGCACATGCTAAAACAGGTTTTTAATTATTTTAACAATGTGTAATTTTCGATGTATGACGAAAAAAGTGAAAAAAAAAATTGTCGATGGTTATATTATACAAAGTATAGAGATTTTAACTTACTTCCCAATTTTGTGTAATTTTCTGGATTTGTACGGAACCCTCGATGTGCGAGCCTGACTCGCACTTGTCCGTTTTTTTTTACATATCACCTTTGTATAACAATAACCATTTAATTTCCAGATACAAACACCTAGTAGGCAAAAACCTAGTGCACCCGATCGTGGACAGGAAACTGCCCGTTATAGCGGACGACTACGTCGATATGAACTTCGGTACCGGCGCCGTGAAGATTACTCCCGCGCACGATCCTAACGACTATGAGATCGGGAAGCGACATAATCTACCTTTTATTAATATCCTGGATGATGAGGGCAAAATGCTGGATAACTGCGGACCTTTCGCTGTAAGTATCCTTCCTCAATATTATATCCTGGACTGACATTTCTCATAGTTTTATTTTAAGAATATTTTCCGTAGCATTTACCCTTAGCAGTGTCTATCCGTGGCAGTCCAATTTCTTAAAACCGCTGAGTATTGTTCTGGACCACTGGTACAACTGATCCAGTGCCTTGGGTATGGGCGTAGCTAAGGTAAACAAAAGTATTCAATTGATTATACAAGATTATGGTCACGACAATGGGCTTCGGTAGTTTTAATTACAGCGGGATAGATGGTATTCCAGATACAAACACCTAGTAGTGGGCCGTGGGGTGCCGGCAGAGTAGAATAGCACCCCCCTCTTGTACCAGGTGTCGTAAGAGCCGACTGAGGTACTACGGAACCGATAGATGGCGGTATAACCATCCAATGTGGCGTAGCCTAAATACCACAGGCCAGTGTCGGGGAGCAGCGGCACTGGTGCGAGGAGCTACGTCCTGCGATCGCCACCACGCTTGCCCAGCGCGGCGATTATGGGCAATTTCCCCTCATGTATACACACCACACGACCAGGCCCCCAGTCCCCGGCGGCTCCGCTATTCCTGGCTCTGGTAGCGGTCACGGTAACGGCGGAGAGGGGGGTGCGAAGAATCTCCGGCAGACGCCCCGCTACCACCCCCAACGGAAACTGGCCCTGGTAACGCATAACATACGCACTTTGAGGACGGATCAAAAGATTGTCGAACTGGAAGAAGAGATGAGTAGGTTGCGCTGGGATATTTTGGGGTTATCTGAAGTCCGAAGAGAGGGTGAGGACACGGTAACTCTGAAATCGGGCAACCTATTCTACTACCGGGAAGGCGAACAAAAGTCTCAAGGTGGTGTCGGGTTTCTCGTCCACAGATCCCTCACTAACAACATTGTAACCATCGACAGTGTTTCGAGCAGGGTTGTATACCTAATACTCAGAATATCTAAAAGATATTCGCTGAAGGTCATTCAGGTATACGCACCGACCTCGGCACACCCAGATGATGAAGTGGAGACTATGTATGAGGACATAAGTCGGGCCATACATATGTCTGAAACCCACTTTACTGTTGTTATGGGGGACTTCAACGCAAAGATAGGCAGGAAAATTGAGGATGAACTGAAAGTGGGGCAATTTGGGCATGGGCAACGGAACTCCAGAGGACAGAGGCTGGCTGACTTTCTGGAGAAAGAGGGCCTTTTTATGATGAACTCTTTCTTCCAGAAGCCGCCTCACAGGAAATGGACCTGGATAAGTCCCGATGGTTCTACGAGAAATGAGATAGACTTCATCATGACCAACAAGAGACGAGTATTCAATGATGTCTCCGTGATCAACAGGGTGAAAACCGGTAGTGATCATAGAATGGTAAGAGGCACATTGAATATCAACGTTAGACTTGAAAGGTCACGCCTGATGAAGTCTACGCTCCGACCTACTCGAGACCAAATCCAAAACCCCGAAAGCTTTCAGATTGAGCTCTCAAATAGCTTTGCTTGCCTTGAGAATCTTGCGTCGGTGGACGAGATCAATAACAGGCTCGTAGAAACTGTCCAAACGGTGGGTTCTAAATTTTTTAGACCTCGCCGTTCAAAAAGAACCCAAAAACTATCGGGTCACACTTTAGACCTCATGGCTAAACGACGTTTATTGAGACTGCAGTCTACAAGGGACGCTGCGTCATATAGGCAGCTTAATAGGCAAATCTCTAAATCCTTGCGGCGTGATATACGTCTCTTTAAAACCAAAAGTATTAAAGAGACAATTGAGCGAAACAAAGGCTCCAAAGTGTTTGCAAGGAATTTGTCTATTGGGCAAAGCCAGCTGACAAAGCTGAAGAGAGAAGACGGCAGTGTAACGTCGACCAAGCCAGAGGTACTGGAGGAGATCGAAAGGTTCTACGGACAGTTATACGCTTCGGTAGCTAAGCCTGTTGACAGCACGGCCAAAGACCCGAGAGCCAAGCTGACTCGACACTTCACCGAAGACATCCCGGACATCAGTCTGTACGAGATTAGAATGGCCCTGAATCAGCTTAAAAACAACAAGGCGCCGGGTGATGACGGAATAACTTCAGAGCTTCTGAAAGCGGGTGGTAAACCGGTACTTAAAGTCCTTCAGAAGCTCTTCAACACCGTTATCCTCAAGGGCATAACGCCAGAAGCATGGAACAGAAGCGTGGTGGTGTTGTTCTTTAAAAAAGGTGACACCACTTTATTGAAGAATTACAGGCCCATCTCGCTTCTGAGCCATGTTTATAAGTTGTTTTCAAGGGTCATTACGAATCGTCTCGAGCGCAGGCTTGATGACTTCCAGCCTTCCGAACAAGCCGGATTCCGAAAAGGCTTTAGCACCATAGATCACATCCATACGCTGCGGCAAGTTATACAGAAGACCGAAGAGTATAACTTGCCACTTTGCTTAGCGTTTGTGGACTATGAAAAAGCCTTTGATTCGGTCGAGACATGGGCTGTGCTCGAGTCTCTCCAACGATGCCGTATAGACTATCGGTACATCGAAGTGTTGAAGTGTTTGTATAATAACGCCACTATGTCAGTCCGAGTACAGGAGGAGAGCTCCAAGGCGATTCCTTTAAAAAGAGGGGTCAGACAGGGAGATGTGATATCTCCGAAACTGTTTACGACTACTTTGGAGAACGCCTTTAAGCTCCTGGAATGGAAAGGATTTGGCATCAACATCAATGGCGAATACATCACTCACCTTCGGTTTGCTGACGATATTGTGGTCATGGCGAAGTCGATGGAAGAACTCAGCACGATGCTCGAAGGCCTCAATCGAGTTTCTCGACAGGTGGGTCTTAAAATGAACATGGATAAAACGAAGGTCATGTGTAATGCCCATGTTGTACCCACCCCAATATTTGTTGAGAGCTCGGTTCTTGAAGTTGTTGACTCGTACGTCTACCTAGGACAAGTAGTCCAGCTAGGTAAGTCCAACTTTAAGAAAGAGGTCGATCGCCGAATCCGACTCGGCTGGGCAGCGTTCGGAAAATTGCGTGACATCTTTTCGTCCGATATACCTCAGTGCCTCAAGACGAGAGTTTTCGATAGTTGTGTGTTGCCAGTGATGACATATGGAACTGAAACGTGGTCTTTTAATGTGCGCCTCATGAATAAGCTCAAGATAGCCCAACGTGCTATGGAGAGGGCTATGCTCGGTGTCTCTCTGCGGGATCGAATCAGAAATGAGGAGATCCGCAGACGAACCAAAGTTACCGACATAGCCCAGCGGATTAGCAAATTAAAGTGGCAATGGGCAGGACACATTGTTCGAAGAACGGATGGTCGATGGGGCCGGAAAGTTCTCGAATGGAGACCACGGACCAGCAAGCGCAGCGTAGGACGTCCACCGACTAGGTGGACTGACGACATAATAAAAATCGCAGGAACGCGCTGGATGCAGGCCGCTTCCAACCGGCCTTATTGGAAATCCATGGGGGAGGCCTATGTCCAGCAGTGGACATCCTACGGCTGATAGATAGATAGATAGATGGTATTCGGGAAAATCCTTGTGCGTCAGAAAATTAGTACTGTAGCTTACGATAGAGGGTAGTAGGACTCTACGATATATGCATATGCATAAAGCACTTTATTTTGAGGGGTGGTTATAGCGGACGACTATGTTGACATGAACTTCGGTACCGGCGCCTTGAAGATAACTCCCGCGCATGACCCTAATATGATTAAGAGGTCGGGAAGCGACAAAATCTACCTTTTATCAATATCCTGCTGATGAAGGCAAAATGCTGGAAAACTGCGGACTTTTTTCTGTAAATACTTTCTGCATAACAATACCTATATGAGCCAAACGTGAAAAGTTACGCATTACGCACCTTGTAAGTGAAGATTGTAGTGATGATAAGTGTGTATTAATAATCGTTGGTAAACGAAAACAGAGAGGAGTAGAAAAAATTGGGGAAGATTTTTGCCCAGCAGTGGGATAGCACTAATCAGGTTAAACAAAACGGAAATATGACGAGAAAACCAGAAGTCTGACATATTTATCTTCTTGAAGATATAATATATGACGTCTACAAACCCTTATTTTGTCAGTGTTGTAGTCTGTAGTCCCTTTTAGTAAAACTAAATCAATAATCAAGCTGTTTGTTATTTCTTGTTCACCAATTATTAATATTTTAAAAATATTTCAGGGTCAGAAACGGTTCGACGTTCGTCGCAACATCATCAAGAAGCTACAAGAGCTGAAGCTGTACAAGGAAACCAAGGAAAATGCGATGGTGGTGCCGCTCTGCAGTCGCTCTAAAGATGTCGTAGAACCTATGCTCAAACCGCAGTGGTAAGTTCTTTGTACGTTTTCTAGGAAGGAGAATATTTTTCTTATTCATTTATGTAATGGTATAATCATGTGTAAGATGTCTCTAATATATTTATTTAGTATGTTTTTTTGTGTGGGGCCAAATGAGGCCCATGGGGAATGTTTTTTTTATTACTGGTGACTTACATTTATAACCTTAGTACATAGTTTGAGCTTCACTTCATAAAAATCCGTTCTGCATACCATCCATCCATCAGCCATTAGACGCCAACTGTTGGAGAGAGAGAGAGAGAGAGAGAGAGAGAGAGAGAGAGAGATCTCGCAGAAAGACTCCGAGCACAGCCGCCAAGAATTTTGATTCGGTCTTTATCACGTTTAGCGTTTTTAATATTTTTGAAGGTAGTCACAAATTCTTTCTCACAGGTACATTCGCTGCGACAAAATGGCCTCCGACGCGATCGCCGCCGTCAAAACGGGCGAACTCAAGATCATTCCCGACGTACACGAGAAGATCTGGTACCACTGGATGGAGAACATTCGAGACTGGTGTATTTCTAGGCAGCTGTGGTGGGGACATCGCATCCCCGCTTACAGGGTCACCTTGCCTAAACAAGAGGTAAGTTATCATTTATCATAAATAGGTATTCAGTTCTTTTGCAGCTGCTTCAGCTTGAGCAGTCTGTGCTCAGAAGTTCTCTTCAAGCAGACTGATTGTCTATCTAATACGGGTGCCACAGATGGCGCCGCCAACGCTGTAAATTGATAAAAAGAGAAACACTTCACAAATTTAGCATGTGCGTCGGCAAGCGATCTAGCTTAATTGAATAAAGGGACTGGAACGGTATAACGACGATGCAGGTTCAAATCCAGCGGTCGCGGTGGGAAGCACTATAAAAATAGATTTATCATTTACCTTGTCTAAACAAGAGGTAAGTTATATTTTACCTTGACTAAACAAGAGTTAGGTTATTATTTAAAAGAGGTAGGTTTTCGCCTTGCTTAAACAAGAGGTAAGTTATCACTTACCTTGTCTAAACAAGAGGTAGGTTATCATTTACCTTGCTTAAACAAGAGATAGATTTTACCTTGCCTAAACAAGGGGGAGAGAGTGAATCATGGACAGGACGAGCGTAGTTATTCTGAATAAAGTGTAAGAGAATGAATTAATTACAATTACAGGTTTATTTATGACAAGTAATTGTACTTTGTTGTTTGCGATAATTGAGCGAAACGGCCAAGCGATATCCTGGCACGTCATCAATACAATAAAATCTTTTTGTTGACCGTGGTGTAAGATATTTAACGACTTCATTAAATACGAGTATCTGCGCTAAGTTCATAAAAAAGATTTTATTGTATTGATGACCTGCCAGGATATCGCTAGGCCGTTTCGCTTAATTATCGTAAACAACAAGGTACAACTTCGAAGTTATGTCATAAAATTATGACCTAGTAGGAATATGACATAAAAGGCTCTAAAAAGGTCCTTGTGTGTCAGTAGTTATGCTAAGAATATGAAATTAGGCCAATTCTAAGCCAGTGACTGTACATACAAAGTCTAAAACACAGACACAGACATCGGAAGAGGTGACATCAAAAACCGCGCCGCGTCGGCGTCGCACCCGCTCCGGGCGTAAGAAGAGCCATCGCATCCGCTGCCGAGCGCCTGCTAGCGCCGTCTCGCTCGCACCCGCGGGTGCGCGCGCCACGCCGAGCGGGACAGACGTATGTCGCTCACTGTACGCGCGTTTTGGTTTTTGCACCCTGAGGCTTGCTAGTGCCATTAATTACTAAACGCTGTCATTGTCTACTTTTATATTCGTTTTATAAAATAATTTTGCGATATTATATTTTTATGTTTTGATTTTGTTCTAGTCTTTGAGGTCCAAATTTCCTTTTTTTTTCAGTAAGTTTCTTTTACCTTGAACTACCACCCCAAAATGATTTCTGAATTAAACCGGTGAATCAATAGAAGCGTACGGGCATAGCTAAAGGAAGGCATGGGTAGCTCAAAATCTCTAGCTACGTCAATGCGAATGTCACCAACTAATTACAAACTTTTATTGCTAGAGTTTGTGCAAAAAGAGAAGCGTGGTAGGTGAGGTCGCCCGTGTGCCATTTTACTAATTTTGCTACGTTGACAACACTGATCTGTCATAGATAATAAAACAAAGTGTTTGATACTGTTTTTGGCGGAAACGCGGAATAATCATGTCGTCTCATTGTATTATTTTGTTAAACTTGTGTTTTTATCAGTGATAATTAGTGAAAAATGGTGGTATTTCGTTGA
This sequence comes from Hypomecis punctinalis, assembly GCA_949316475.1. NCBI lineage: Eukaryota > Metazoa > Arthropoda > Insecta > Lepidoptera > Geometridae > Hypomecis > Hypomecis punctinalis. The sequence goes on along the minus strand of OX438807.1, from coordinate 23,294,778 downwards.
TTATGAGCTGATTTACGTGGATGAGTGTAGGCAAGTGATATAATGTGACATATCGTTGTTCCGTGTTGTTACCAAAACTCCATAGACGGACTATGATTGGACTTGACAGCAACTTTATTAGACTATGACGAGACTACGACAGTGACTATTTTGATAAAATATTATCAAAAATTATCAAAACTTAATACTTGACACTAGCAAATGCACAATAATGCGACGCCAAAACTAAGAAGAAGAAGAAGTGTTTGATACACCAATTCGGTTTTCATCAGTACTGTTACTGTACTGTACTCGCGTCTATCAAGTAAAGACGGTATCTTGGCTGCTTATTAAAATTTTATTGTTAGTTCACCGTAATGCCACGACGGTTCCCTTTTTGCACATACTCTAACGAATTTATTTTTTTGTTTGCTTTTTTGTTCATATCGTTGTATTGCTAGGTTTCTTTTCTAAACATCGCGATGTATCGGCCGAATCACACAAGTCGGCGGATGTGCTAGCTAAAAATTGCGCAATATCCAATCAACGCGCAGCTTTATGTGAACTTCAGTCAGGATTGGATTTTGCGCAGCTTGTAGCTAACTTCACATCCGCCGACTTACATGTTATTACATTGTAACTAGGGCTGCGTTCAGTTGCGTTGCATAAAACAAAACCTCATCTAATCGAATGCTGTCTTTCTCTGTCTTGTAAAGTGTGTTTCGACTCAGTTTTGTGTCATTATTTCGTGCCCTATGTTGTTGGATTTGTAATGGATATAGCATGCAATGGAAAACAGTAAACCGTCAATCGACATATTCTATATGAAACACTTTTTTGACGTTTTCTACTCGATTGTAGGATCTGGGTACCTTTATTTTTAAATGCATGCGACACTGTTGTTTCTTTCATGTTGTTGTTTACCAACAATTTTGTAATTTTATGTTATTGCATGCGCTGTATGAAGCAGCATTTTACAAATACTGTAGACCACAATTGGTTTCATAATTTATTTAGGTCATTTTCGTGCATGTTAGAACCTAGATAAAAATAGAACACTAATATGTTATGTACATTTAAGTCCAGATATAAGTTTGACATAAATTAAGTGCTGACTTATCCCCTTGGAACATTTTTTCCGCAATAAAATCCTTTAATTATTATATACTACGGGACTAATCGCGCACTAAAATTACGAGATAAATAAATACCTCCTCATCCCGACGTTTCGGCCGAGTTGCATCGACCGTGGTCACGGGTAGACTGACGGGTAGAGGAGGTATTTATTTATCTCGTAATTTTAGTGCGCGATTAGTCCCGTAGTATATAATAATTATGTGTTCAAATCGCGAAAGTTTAAAAACAACATAAAATCCTTTGTTGAACAGTTTGAATAAAAAATCGCTTTCTATATCCCGATTTAATTTTAAATGCTATTACTAAAACTAATCAGTTTCAATGTCGCATTATAGGAAAATTTATTTTTTATAATCATAACTAAGTTGTAAGAAACTCGCTATTGTTATAATTTCAAAGGACCAATGAGTTGGACACCCCATGCTTGTTTTGAATTTAGCCGTTGAATATCGTTGCTTTTTAAATTACATTGAAAATTATTTTTCCGGTCCACAAAACACAAGTTAAACTAAAAATAAACTAAACTAAAATAACCCAACTTAACTTAGCTAAACTAAAATACAATTTAGCTTAATTTACGTAATTTCTCCCCAGTCTGAAGAGCTATGGGTATCGGCGCACACCGAAGAGGAAGCATTATCCAAAGCTGCGGCTAAATTCAACACTCCGGCTGACCAGATCAAGTTGGCGCGAGACGAAGATGTTCTGGATACTTGGTTCTCTTCGGGACTCTTCCCGTTCTCTATATTCGGCTGGCCGGATAACACCGACGATTTGCAGGTAAATCAGCACTTACTGCCACCGACATTGCTCCTAAACACACATACAAGTATATATGGCAATATATCGAAAGCTGCGGCCAAGTTTAATACACCGCTGATTTGATCAAGTTGGCGCGAGACGAAGACGTTTTAGACACTTGGTTCTCATCTAGACTCTTCCCGTTCTCTATATTTGGCTGGCCGGATAATATCGATGATTTGCAGGTAAATCGGCACTTACTGCCACCGACACTGCTCCTGCTCCTGCAGTTGCCAAGGAATTTGCCCTAAACACACATACAAGTATGTATGGCAATATATCGAAAGCTGCGGCCAAGTTTAATACACCGCTGATTTGATCAAGTTGGCGCGAGACGAAGACGTTTTAGACACTTGGTTCTCGTCTAGACTCTTCCCGTTCTCTATATTTGGCTGGCCGGATAATATCGATGATTTGCAGGTAAATCGGCACTTACTGCCACCGACACTGCTCCTGCTCCTGCAGTTGCCAAGGAATTTGCCCTAAACACACATACAAGTATGTATGGCAATATATCGAAAGCTGCGGCCAAGTTTAATACACCGCTGATTTGATCAAGTTGGCGCGAGACGAAGACGTTTTAGACACTTGGTTCTCATCTAGACTCTTCCCGTTCTCTATATTTGGCTGGCCGGATAATATCGATGATTTGCAGGTAAATCGGCACTTACTGCCACCGACACTGCTCCTGCTCCTGCAGTTGCCAAGGAATTTGCCCTAAACACACATACAAGTATGTATGGCAATATATCGAAAGCTGCGGCCAAGTTTAATACACCGCTGATTTGATCAAGTTGGCGCGAGACGAAGACGTTTTAGACACTTGGTTCTCATCTAGACTCTTCCCGTTCTCTATATTTGGCTGGCCGGATAATATCGATGATTTGCAGGTAAATCGGCACTTACTGCCACCGACACTGCTCCTGCTCCTGCAGTTGCCAAGGAATTTGCCCTAAACACACATACAAGTATATATGGCAATATATCGAAAGCTGCGGCCAAGTTTAATACACCGCTGATTTAATCAAGTTGGCGCGAGACGAAGACGTTTTAGACACTTGGTTCTCGTCTAGACTCTTCCCGTTCTCTATATTTGGCTGGCCGGATAATATCGATGATTTGCAGGTAAATCAGCACTTACTTCCACTGCCACTGCTCCTGGCGTTGCCAAAAATATTTCCCCAAACACTTCTTCGGCAATATATCGAAAGCTGCAGCCAAGTTCAACACTCCGACTAATCGGATCAAGCTGGCGCGAGACGAAGACGTTTTAGACACTTGGTTCTTGTCGGGACTCTTCCCGTTCTCTGTATTCGGCTGGCCGGATAACACCGACGATTTGCAGTTAAATCAGCACTTACTTCCACTGCCACTGCTCTTGGCGTTGGCAAAAATATTTCCCCAAACACTTCTACGGCTATATATCGAATGCTGCGGCCAAGTTCAACACTCCGACTGATCGGATCATGTTGGCGCGAGACAAAGACGTTCTAGACACTTGGTTCTTGTCGGGACTCTTCCCATTCTCTATATTCGGCTGACTGGATAACACTGAAGATTTGTAGGTGAGGCGGCGAATGATGCCATTGTCACTGCCCTTAAATATCCATTGAGAATATGGACCTTGTAGCAAGCAAATCCCTAAATACAGCGCCAAGTGTCGTGCTAACAGCCAATCACACACCAAGGTCCGAATAGTGCTAACAAAATATTCAGCGTCGATTATACCAGTACAAGTTGTTGTACAAATTTCACACTAAGCCGGAAGTCGCATAAATACCATCCCTACTTAGTCGACGCGTACCACCTTTCACCGATTCGCTTCTTCCTTCATAATGCGGATCGCCAGGGATTGGAATGCCCTGCCTCCGTCATTGTTTCCTGACAATTACAATCTGGATATCTTTAAGTCGAGAGTGAATAGGTATTTTCTAGGTCTACATACTCCATCTCTGGCTACAACTTTGCTTTCCATCAGGCGAGTTGGTGGTCAAATGTTAGACCTATTATACATAAAAAAACAACACTATGGGACTAACATTTTGCCCAGAATAAGTGCCTATTTTGTGAATGGAGAGTTGTTATTCCGACGGTTACACTGTGTACACCCTCTTTCTCCATACCCTAAAAACTTTTGATACAAGAGTGTAAACCTGATTATTACAGGCATTCTACCCGGGAACGTTGCTGGAAACGGGTCACGACATTCTTTTCTTCTGGGTCGCCAGGATGGTCTTCTTTGGTCAACGTCTACTCGGCAAACTACCTTTCAAGTATGTACCTTTAGAAAAACCCTTTGCGTTTACGACAGAATAGAGAGTAGTAAAAATAATTATTGTAATAATAGGTTACGGTAGCCTTTATGGAAGCCGCGGAGGTCTAGAGGTAATGACACACGCCTTACAATCGTGAGGTCGTGGGTTCAAATCCCGGTCCCTTACCAATGAGTTCTTTAAGATTTATGTACGGAATTTCACACCACTGGCTTTTCGGTGAAGGAAAACATCGTGAGGCAACCTGCATATGTCCGGAGAAGAATTTCAATGGCGTGTATGAATCCATCAACCCGCACTGGGCCAGCGTGGTGGATATGGCCCAATCACCCTTCGTGGGTAGGCCTACGTCCTGCAGTGGACTATTATAAGGCTGATACAGTACAGTACAGCCTTTATGGGGGCCCATTAAGTGGATTGCAATTCACCACCCGCGTAAACTTTTTGAGATGACGCATTACCTGGTGGGTGCCGCACCTCATTCCATAGTCCAGTATCGTAAATTCATCTAAAAGTTCGAAATAATTAAATAAGGAATAAATTGAATTCATTAAGTAAAAAATAATGTCCTTTATTCCCCACAGAGAGATCTACCTCCACCCGATGGTACGAGACGCCCATGGTCGGAAAATGTCCAAATCCCTCGGAAACGTAATCGACCCAGTCCATGTGATCACCGGAGTCACGCTACAGACCTTACACGAACAGCTAGAGGACTCTAACTTGGACCCCAAGGAGGTTGAGAAGGCTAAACAGGGACAGAAGCAAGACTATCCTACCGGGATACCAGAGTGCGGAACTGATGCGCTACGGTTAGTATAGTTTTGTGACCAAATTGTTTTGCAATGTTAGCGTAGTATTATTGTTACACGAACAGCTAGAGTATTCTAACTTGGACCCGAAGGAGATAGAGGAGGCTAAACAGGGACAGAAGTAAGACTATCTTAATGGGATACCTGAATGCGGAACTGATGCTCTAAGGTTAATACGATGAGACCGAACCTGCAACAATAGTAGCATAGGATTCTCTTTAAGAAACTAGAATGATCCCGGGAGAGTCAGATAGCTAGGTAGGGTCAGAAGTAGTTTTGGTGTTTGAAACGGCTAAGCAGGGACAAAAGCAAGTTCCCAATGAAACACCTAAAGTCGCAACTGACGTATTGCGGATTGTTTATTTGTGACCGAATCTGCAACAATGATAACCATAGTAAACAAATCACACAAGTTATTCAAGGATTTAGATTTAGACCTGCGCGAATCTTTTTTAGTTTTGGGTGCAGCTATAGATATAATATCGGTGGAATAATAACATAATCTTTGTATCTAGAGTGTTATAAATAATTCTTGTTTTCAGATTTGCTCTCTGTGCGATGACGCAAGGCCGCGATTTGAATTTGGACATCTTGCGAGTGCAGGGCTACCGATTCTTCTGCAACAAACTGTGGAACGCGACTAAGTTCGCGCTTATGTACTTCCCTAAAGATACTACCTATGAAGTGAGTATTTATGTCAATATTTTTACTACTCAAAAAATACAAGTTCTACGACTTCGGAAGACCAGCAACTGGTCTGTTCTTAGCCAACATACACTAGGTGGAGCTGTTTTTTTAGCAAAAACATTTTGCTAAGAACTAACCGCCTCGCCTCGTTTCCGCCCCGGGGGCGCTGTACAAAAATGTATAGAGTGTAGTTTCAATTTACGTGTAAACTTGGACTAACCCTCTGGACTAAGGGCTCTGATATGAATTTTCTTGTACACAGGTGCACGGTCCCAAGCTGCCTGCAGATCTATCTGCCATGGACCGTTGGATGCTGTCGCGAGTGTCACTCGCGGTCACGGCTGTCAATTCCGGCTTCCAGAAGTACGAGTTCCCGTCCGCCACCACACACTGCTACAACCTCTGGCTCTACGACCTTTGCGATGTCTACTTGGTGAGATATACTAGTGCATCGTAAACCAAAATGCTTGCAAGTCTGTTCGTGGCTTTCACGCAACGCACCGAAACTACATTACGAACTAAACCCCTTGTACAGTAGAATTATAATATAAAAAACCGCGAAGCGTCCTTCTTCTCAGATTGAGCTACTCGACTAGTTTTTTTATTTTATTTTAAGATAGTTTTGCGTTTGATTACATTTTGCCTGATGTTTATCCCAAGGTGCAGGGAAATGCTCGCCTTAAGCAAACCGGTGTCGACATGTGACCTAAGTCCGCTCTTGCACGTAACTTGCCACTTTATCTTCCTTTTAAACGATTTTAGCGCCTGCGTCTCTTGTCGCTTTAGTAACTGATCGGTTTCAATCTTTGATAGTTTTGATTAAACCGATATCGACATAATACTCATTAACCCTTTTGTCCCCAGGAATACCTAAAGCCCGTATTTGCTAGCGGCACAGAAAGCGAGCAGGCGGGCGCGCGACAAACGCTCTACACCGCCTTGGAATACGGGCTCAAGTTGCTCAGCCCGTTCATGCCGTTCGTCACCGAAGAGCTGTACCAGCGGCTGCCGAGGAAGGATGCCTCTTGTCCTTCGATCTGCGTTGCTAACTATCCGACCGTAAGTTATTTTTACTGAACTGCAAAGAAGAATGTTGTAACTTTGACACAATGTAATGTGTTTCTGTGTGATATGTCAGTCTACGCACAAGAGTACATCAACTAAAATCGCAGTTATTACAACTATAGAGATAGCCCTGTTGTCGCTTGAGGCAATTCTCTTCTTCTTCTTCTTCTTAGTTTTGGCGTCGCATTATTGTGCATTTGCCAGTGTCAAGTATTAAGTTTTAATAATTTTTGATAATATTTTATCAAAATAGTCACTGTCGTAGTCTCGTCATAGTCCAATAAAGTCGCGGTCAAGTCCAATCATAGTCCAAGTCATACCTCAGTAAAGCAGTGGAGACTTTACTAGAGGCGTCTATGGAGTTCTGGTAACAATCACGGAAGAACATGATACGTCACATTATATCACTTGCCTACACTCATGCACGTAAATCAGCTCATAATCAACGAAATACCACCATTTTTCACTAATTATCACTGATAAAAACACAAGTTTAACAAAATAATACAATGAAGCGACATGATTTTTCCGCGTTCCCGCCAAAACTCAGGCAATTCTCATACACAAAAATTATGGAAAATCTTGCCCAGAACTGTCAAAACTGTCAAATATGTATTAGAATTTGATACTATTGAAAGAAACACACGGCAACTAGCCTCTGAATCGAGATATTTTTCAAGTCTCTTTCTAACTCATGCCATATTAAATCATTGCATTTCTTTCTTTCTTTTCTCGATCGACCACATTATTCCTCTGGTATCTCTGTAACTAAAATGAAGTTTCGTGTATGGATCGATAACTATTTTAGTTTTTAGGTGTGTGTAACTGTGTACCTCGTTAACATTACCTATTCATGGCCGCCAAATGAGGTTTCATAACCTCATGATGAAAAGTTTATCTGTATATGGCAAAAAACCCAAGAACAGGAGCAACTGCCTTACACAAAATTTTATCTAAGTTTCATTAAACCTTATATTTTCTGAACAATGACTCGGTGTAAAATTACTGTGCAACAATTGCCCTGGTTTTGTGTGTGTGTGTGCGTGTATGTGAGAGAGAAAGAGATAGAGACTGTGTGTGGGTGTGAAGTGTTATTTATTTTTTTACGTGTCGTATTTTAGGAGGCTGATACGCCGTGGCGGAACGAAGAGCTAGAGTCAGACGTGGAGACCGCGCTCAAGATAGTCCATCTAATTCGCTCCACGCGCTCCGAGTACAACATCACCAACAAACAGAAAACCACCGCGCACCTCATCGTAGCCGACGATCAGAAGGTACTTATGGGGCATCTGTGTATTTAAAGTTTCGTTAAAAATATTAATGATGAGATGTTACCTTAGTATGGATATGGTATTCTTGTCACTTCATTAAAACTCGCGTGAGAAATCATTATACTAAATAAAATACCGGTTTTTACTCACGTATGATATCGCGGCCGGGCCGCTGGGAACCCGACCGGTTTCGGAGTAATCAGTACTCCTTCATCAGGGAATACGCGCGCTCCTGTCGACTGGCGCACGCGTACTAAAATTCGCGACGGAGGCTCGCACGGCGATAGCTCGCGCCGCCCTCGCCGACAGTGCTCTGCGATTTGCGTCAGGAGCTTGGTGGTGTTCTTCCGTTTCATCCTCTGATGACACTCCGTTTGTCAAACAATTCGTGTCACTACACCAAACACTAACTGTATATAGCGCCCGAGTCTCAAAAACAACACTAGTCCGCTGCGTAGACTTCAACACCGGTTTCCACGACGGTGCCAGCATCCATCCACTGTCACGGTTAAAGTTCGGGTGACGAGAGATTTCTATAGCCTCACGCACTTTTCGTGGAACCAGGAAACTCTTCTTAGCTCAGACGAAAGCTTTATCAAACCTTAGGAAATGGTTAGGTTCCTGTGCATGCTCCGCCACGGCGGACTTGGCCTTGTTCGGTCGGGTTCCCAGCGGCCCGGCCGCGATATCATACGTGGCTAAAAACCGGTGTTTATTTAGTACAGATATTCTTATGCCTAATAAAAGGCATGTAAGAACAAAAGTTAATAGTTTTGATGTACAGAATAAGGATCCTAATGGATGAAAGGATGCTAATTGATTAGAAATAACCCTGTATATCGTAAACATATCTACCTATACCCAGCAGTGGGATAAAGAAGGCTGTGGATGATGATGATGATATATCGTAGAATAACTTGACAATAGTGAACGTATTATGCAAAATTCCTAGGAATTTTACCACGGATAATATAATTTGACATTGGCTATGATATTTCTCAATCTTGCCGACTTTTGCAGAAATACGAGTTACTTTACTTAAGTATATGTAAGATTGAGAAAAAAATACCATTGCTTCACTTCGCATATCAAAAAATTAAGCCGAGTAAGGCCGAATCACACTTCTTGGCGCCTATAAAGTTGTACAAGTTGGAAGTTGGTATACGCTACAAGCTGCGCACATTCCCTCTTTTGCGCTGCTAATATACAAATGTATTTCAAAGATTTTCTTTGTGATAAGCATTTCAAAAAATTGATGTAAATGCAGGATTTAAACCTGCCTCTCGAATCGATAGCCCGACGCTCTCCCAACACTAGTTGGGAGTTACGGACGTTAGCTTCAAATTATTGAAATGCTTATCACAGAGAAAACTCTTTGAGATAAAGCCTAGTGTGGAAAGCACTCTAAATAAAAATTATACCATTTACAAAATAATTTATTGCTACTGCAAAACCACTGACCTCGTGTACACAGACGCCAAGAAGTTTGATTGGACTTGATGATAGTAACATGCACAGTAATTGTATTTTTCCAGGCGGATACCCTCAAAGGGCTGTTCCGCTCGCTGCAGTCTCTGGCTTACAGCGAGCTGAGCGACGAGCCCGCGCCGGTTGGATGCTCCATACTCACTGTTTCTGACAAGATAGAACTGCGGCTCGTGCTCAAGGTACGTTTATAACTTGATACCCTTGAGGGGTTGTTCCTTCAGCTGCAGTATCCAGCCAACAGCGAGCTGGATACTCCATACTCACTGTTTCTGACAAGATAGAACTGCGGCTCGTGCTCAAGGTACGTTTATAACTTGATACCCTTGAGGGGTTGTTCCTTCGGCTGCAGTATCCAGCCAACAGCGAGCTGGATGCTCCATACTCACTGTTTCTGACAAGATAGAACTGCGGCTCGTGCTCAAGGTACGTTTATAACTTGATACCCTTGAGGGGTTGTTCCTTCGGCTGCAGTATCCAGCCAACAGCGAGCTGGATACTCCATACTCACTGTTTCTGACAAGATAGAACTGCGGCTCGTGCTCAAGGTACGTTTATAACTTGATACCCTTGAGGGGTTGTTCCTTCGGCTGCAGTATCCAGCCAACAGCGAGCTGGATACTCCATACTCACTGTTTCTGACAAGATAGAACTGCGGCTCGTGCTCAAGGTACCTACCTACGTTGATCCTTACTAATATTATAAATCCGAAAGTATATGTGTTGGTTTGTTCCTCTTTCAAGCAGCAACGGACTGACTTGATTTTTGGTATGGAGTTAGTTTAATAATTGGAAATTGACATAGGCTACTTTTTATCCCGAAAAAAATAAAAAGAGCTAGTCTAGCTAGCACAAAAGTCAAAATATCACACGAGGGAAGTCGCAGGCAAAAGCTACTAGCTCATAAGTCTACAGTAACTGTATAACTTACGAATAAATCCGTACACGGCGTGAAATATATTGTGTCAAGTCGTCCTATCGTACCTATATCAAATCTTAAATTATGACAATATTCACTTCTGGATTTTTTGCTTTCTATGGGTAATAAATTAAAAAGGCGATAAACTCGCTTATTTTTAGTATGCTGTATTTATAAATTAGATGAAATATAAACTTACAAGTAAGAATCAAGTTTTAAAATTGCTGCTCTGAAAAGTATGCGTTATAATACTGAGGAAATGAAACTGCGTCAAAAAATCACTTAACTAAAGTTGTGTTGAAGTGTCTTAAAATGAGGCCCATACGAACTTACTTAACATTTTTCTTTTATTCAAACAAATGTTGTATTTTCCAGGGCCTAATCGACCCTCAAAAGGAGATCGCAAAGCTGGAAAAGAAGAAGGAAGCGCTATCCCAAACGATCAGCAAGCTGGAACAAGCCATGGCGGCGGAGGATTACTCCACCAAAGTCCCGGCGGACGTGCAGAAAACCAACAGCGAAAAACTCGTCACCTCTCAGGGGGAGATCGAAAGGCTACAGGCCGCCGTGGAGACGCTCAAACTTATATAAATACGAGTACATGTGGACCATCACGTGATATGTACAGTCTAAGGGTGCTTGTACACGGAGCAAGTAGCTGGAGCTAGTAAAGATGCGAATCACTCGCGTAAGTAATATGCGCAAGCAACTTGTTCAAGTTACTCGCTTGTACTTGTACATGGTGCAAATAACTGGAGCCAGTAAAGACACGAGCTTTTTGTGCAAGCAGTACGCACACAAGTTATTTGCTCGTGGTCATGCACTGTAACATTTCTTAGCCAAGTTATGTAGTGCCCACGTAGTTCGAATCAACCTGCTCAAGTAACAACAACAACAACACTTTATTAGACAACCACATTACATAAAAAACAGATTATAAGGACAAAACAAAACAATAGGTCTCTAATTGGCGGCCTTATCGCTTTAAGCGATTTCTTCCAGGCAACCAAGCACGGACAGAAAAAAGCATTTGACAAAAAAACGTGGCCATAGCTGCAAGAAAATTTAAATAGCATAGAAACAAACACTTAACAAAACAAAAAATAATAATAATAATACTAGACAATACCTAACAAATATACAACTAAATTATATTTAAAGAATTATATCTCTACACACAAGTAACATGCGCGAGTGACCCGCGCGCGCCACAGAGCACGCGGATTATTTTCGCTTTGGTACATGCTCTAGCTCGCTAGACCCGCACATGTTTTTGAACGTTAAGTTTACGATGCATATAACCCGTGCAAGTGCCTCAACATGCGCAAGCTACTTGCACCGTGTACAAGCACCCTAACTTACATAAAAAGGTAGACAAGCGTGTCGCCACAATCGCATGACTGATCTGTCAAAATTAGTTTCTATCTGTAGCCGCGGATTTCTCCATTGTTATTTCTGTATGGAAGGAAAAAATTGCGAACTAACGAATTTCGGTAATGTTTTAGTTTTAATAAAAATACCAATATTCCTTTTGTGATTAGAGAAAGCAGTGCGTTGCGCGATTGTGCGATTTTGATAAGGAAACATAGAAGACAGTTTTATTTAGGATTTTTTTTATAATAAATCAGATTTTTGAAGAATAATTATTTAAATCCATAGATTTAATTGCCAGTGAATGATATTTTCTTTTATGCTGGGTCCTTATATCGCTATTCGGTGTCCGTGTATTTATTTGTTGGCATATTATTCGTGGTGGGTACGAATAACTCGAACACCGTACAAATAAGCCGGCGAATACAGGTGTTCGCGTATTCGTTTTGTTCGTCCGATTAAGCAAATATATATAAGGTGAATACGAGCCACTTCACATAGCTGTATTTGGGCAAATAAAACAAACTTTCTTTTTGTGAAAAACATTTCAAAAATTGACGCGTTCGCAGGATTTGAACCTGCATCCTCTGGGATTCCGGCCCAGATGCTTTGTCCAAGTTAAGCTAAAACGCTATCTGCGAAAACGTCTAATCATTGAAAGTGGTTTATCATATTTTGCCAACTATAAGTTTCTATACACCTAGTGTGTGAAGCAAGCAAAGAAAGTTTCTATACACCTAGTGTGTGAAGCACGATTAAAAATCATTTCAAATAAAACAAATATATAATACGAGGACCCAGTATTAGATTTTGTTATGGTAAAAGACAAAGTATGGGCACTCCCGAATTTCAATAGTAATTTGTCATGAACCAGATGACAACATTTAATTTATTGAAATATGAAAACACTATCAAAAGTGCCATACCGAGTTTTCTCCGATTGGTACACTTATCCCTACCGTCGATTGGTCGAGGTTGGTCCCATAACAAAAGTTCCCTTTAACCCTCTATATAGCATAGTCGTAAAACCTGAACTAAGATAAGATAGAATGTAAAAAAAATGTTGGCTTGTTTGTATAGTATTTATTTCGTCTCTTACATGATAAGCTTTCTTTGGAATAAACATTTTTACATATCTGTAGTCTTTTATTTTTTGAAGTCTTATAATGTGGTCACCCTATGAGTTACTGAGTAACTTTCTTGGCCGTTTCGTTGTTACAAGAACTATTTGTTTAGCGAAATTCGTGAACACTTAATAATTAATCTTCACTTTACGCCCATGTGCAGTTAGCGAAACTGCCAAGCTGTAGCCAGTATGGACTTGTAGACTTTAAGGCGTGTAGAGTTAGAAGCTTGGCTCTACATAAGACCTGACAACTTTTTGAAAGTGCGTGCTGTGGTCTTGGCCATATTTCACATGAAAATGTTTTTGTTGGATTTCACTCCTTTTTGTAGATTATTTTTTACAATAAGTACTTAAATCGATTTTCAGATCCGTTGCTTCAATACTTGTGGAAGTCTTATACTTTTATCCCCCAGCTTTAAGGGTTGTGGGGTGATTTACTAAAAATCCTGAAGTACGTGTTTTAATATTTATAAATATAGTCTACCTAGGTGCCAAATATCAAGTTTCTAGGTCATCTGGAAGTGGGTTAGGTTTTTGATCTATAAGTCAGTGAGTGAGTCGGTGAATCAGTCAATGAAACCCTGGTTTAAAAACTAAATAACTTTAATAGTAAAGTTAAGCTAAAAGCTGCGCAGCTCCCTTCTCATCCTCTGACACATGAAATTGCAACTGTGCAGCGATTCGCCTCGTGTTCAGACGTCATTAGACGACCTAAACGCGTTGAGTTCGCGCGACTCGACTCGCGCATTTTGAACACAACCGACACAAAGGTGTTGGTTTTCATCACAGAACAGAGAAAGAAACTTGTGATTTCGATCATCAAACTGATGGATCGAGCATCGAACTAATAGGAACACACCGATACGCTAAATATAACGCACGTGGTACGGTGGCTCTATTCAACTAATTCTTTACAAACTGCAATATTATTTATTACTGCCTATTTTACAATCTTTACAAAACAATACCAATAATTTAAAACACAAATTAATAATTTAAATTAATGTATTCCAACTAACTCATCATTCAATAAAATTACTTATTACAATTACATAATTAATAATTGAATCACAAATGTTAAATTAAAATTAATTAATATCATTATTAATACTACCTAAGCCTAATCACATAACAAAAAAAACACAAATAAGCTAAAACTTTAAGTATTATTAATTTGATAATAAGCCCGATTACAGAGGCGCCAGCGTAAATTAATTAGAAACGTAAAAAGCGTTCTCTCTATCGAATGCCTAAAGTGAAAAAGAAACAGAAATATGCTATTTAGCTAATATAGTTACGCTGGCGCCTCTGTAATCGGGCTTAATGATTTATTAAAATTATTTAACATTTTACTAAAAATTCATTAGCATACACTAAAACTAAAATAAACTAAAACTAGAACTACTAAAAGTTCATAGTAAAATTGTAATGTGTAATAAAATACATCAGATCAACATCTATTCAACATATGTATAGTAGCTTTTCTGCAATTCTTATAATTTCGACACCCCCATCTAAATGATGCATTTAATTGCAATGGAATGATGTTTGACTATGGAGACAGCTCCAAATACTTGACAAGAATGTAGAATTGATAGTCTATTCTATAGAATATTACAAGCTTTGTTTAGGATAAACAATATAACCTAATAATAATGTGAAAATCTAATTATAAATTATAATCACACTCAAGCAGTTCTTGTTTAGGCAGAGTTAATTTATTGTCTTCGATATCTACGTCGTTCGAAGATTTCATGTCACACTTAACATCATAATAATTTTCGTTTTTATTATCATGTGTTAAATTATGTTCTTGCATATCGTCAGCACTTGTAGATTTAAAGTTGCACATATCACATTCAAGTAGTTCTTGTTTTGGCAGAATCAAATCATGTTCTTCTATATCTATGTCATTTGAAGATTCAACATCATCAAACTGACTTTTTATATTGTGTGTTATATTATGAGCCTTTAAAATATCCTTGTGAGGAGTTTTAAAGTCACACATATCACATTTAAGCTCTTCCATTTCAGCGTGCGTCAATTTATGTTCTTTTACAACAGCAACATCTGAAGATTTAAAGTCGCATAAGTTACATTTATAAACTTTTTTCAAATGTGTTACTTTATGTTGTTTCACCACAATAGCGAAAGGGGACTGAAAGTCACACAGATCACATTTATGCAGTTTTTTTTCACCCAAATCTGATGAAGATGAAGACGGATTCTCTTTATTATCTTGTTGTATTTCAATCTTCGAATTGGTTCCCCGATCTGTTTCTTCATCAGCCTTCAAAGAGTGTACCACTAGATGATATCTCAATTCATTCCTAACACGTGTTTTATAATCACACAAATTACATCTATAGTAGTTATAGTGTATGACTCTATGCCGTAGCAAATTATCTTCATTTGCTGTTCTAAATTTGCATATGCCACATTCATAGGGTTTGAATGTGTAGGTTTCTTTGTTAGTATCTTTTTTTCTGTATGTGATGTTGTTATCTTTAAGAGACTCTATATTAGTGTGATGTTGCTTCCTGTGAAGTCTCACACTACTAGGGTGTACAGATTTATAATTACACTCGCCACATTCATATAACTTTTTCAGTCCATGATTTTTAATGTGAAGGTATAAGGCACTTTTATAAGATGTTCTATAACTGCAGTAACTGCACTCAAACTGTTGTTTTCCATGAATTTCTTTATGTCGATTGACATAAGCAATGTTATTTGATGAGTATTGGCATAAATCACATTTGTAATTCTTATGACTACTCGTTCCATCTCCATGAGTTAATTTGTGCCTTTTCAAAAGATCCATTCGACTTGTTTTATATAGGCACTTGTCACATTTAAATCGTCTCTCCGAGTGTGTTTCCATATGCTTTCTTAAAGTATGTTTTAGAGGAGTTTTGTATTTGCAGATGTCGCATTCATATAGTTTTTGTTCAAAGTGAGTTAAATTGTGTAATCTCAATTCTCTTACATTTGTTGTTTCATACACACACATATCACATTTATACAACCTAGCCCTTGTGTGACTATTGTATATGTGCATTTTTAAAGTGTTCAGTCGGGGAAAACAATTACTGCATAGATGACATTTAAAGGGTTTAACTTCCGAGTGATTTACCAAATGTTTTTTCATGTTATGCATTTTAGAAGATTGAAAGTTGCACATGCCACATCCATATGGCTTTTCTTTAGAGCCTGTGGATTTAATATGGGATAACTCATGTTTCTTTAAATACTCCTGTTGCGATGTTCTAAATTTACAGTAATCACATTTATAAGTTATTCCTTCAGAGTGAGTTTGCATGTGTTGCGTTAATTGATCAATTTGAGTGCATTGATAGTCACACATGTCACATTTCTTCATTCTAGAGTGGTTTAGAATATTAATATTTAAACTTCTTTTCTGTGATGTTTTAAGACTGCACTTACTCGTAGCACTTTCGTGTAACTGCGGCGGAGCTGGAATTTCAGTAGTTTCAGTACTCATGTTGCAGACGTTGCGGTATCCTTACCCGAAAAGTTCGAGTGACTTCACTGACTTGTTACAGAGTACCATTAGCGCAGGGTTTATGTCAGAAATTTCAGTCCTCTGCACCTACAGATTCAGATTCCATTTCCATCATTGTCTTTTTAAATAACACATTTTCAGTTTTCACATGTATGATAATATGGGGAGCCCATAATGTACGACCCAGTTATTCACGACCAGTGTTGCCAACGAATGAAATAGCAATCTGCCAGATATGACTCCTCAAACCACCAGAAAATCACTAACAAAAAGATGTCCCCCTCTGAAAACCGCTAAAATTTCCACTAAGATATATGAAAATGATTAAAGCAAAAAAAAAGAAAAGAAAAGTAGTACGTTTCTAATTAAAAAATATTATCTAATTACAGTTATTATATTTTTTTTACTTTAAGTAATTTAAAAAATCAAGTTGCTTAGGATATTATTTAAATTAATAAATCATCTTCAGATGAATCTGCATTTTCATGTTCAGCTTCACTGTTATCAGACTGATATAACTCCTTCGTCTAAATTTGTTTTATAACATTTAAAGGAATTTCATAATTATTATTGTTGCAGCACTTTCCCATTAACTGCATACCGCAGCGTATTCTTAGAATTGTTGTTAGCTTCATTCTGTTTCGCTGCTTGTTTTTTATAATATTCATGCTATAAGTAATATTATAAGTTATATTTATACTAAAAAGTCCTTCCACATCGGCATTCGAATGTGGCAATACCAAAAGTGTAATCACAAATGTTAGTAATTCTTGAAACCCAATGTCAAATATCCAATGGAATCAAATTGAAATCGAGCAACGTTGCCTGCATAGTTAAATAAATACTCCTAAAAATATATAGTTTTATATTTTGAGAGTATAAAATATCATTAAATAGTCTTTTCTTATAATTTATGATAATTCTCAAAATCCGCTAGAAAAACCACTAGCCACTAAAAGCAAAAAAGTGCCACTAAAAGAGGGTTGCAAACCACCAGATTTAGTGGAAAATCCACTAAGGTGGCAACACTGTTCACGACTTGATAATGTACAGCCTGATATTGCACGGCATGATAATTTGTGTCACTGGCCATGGAATATCAGGCTGTGCAATATTGGGCTGTGAAATACAGGCCGCACATTATCGGCCAGTGTAAACAATGTCCGGCACAGTATTGCACAGCCCGATATTGTACGGCCTGATATTTCATGTCCCTGGACCTTGGTTATTTTATAGCAAGGTATGAGTTCTCTAAGGTGATTCGACTCTGTCAACAACCTGTCCTTATTACGAGTTAAGGATACTTTAAAGATGTGCGCGGGAGCCAGAGAAACGAGACGTCAGGGCACACCTGCCCGCCAACCTCATGCCCCCCGCGTGCTTATCACTACGCCACGCGGCGTCGGCATTGTTCACATATGCGCAATAATTAGCAAGACACGGCAAAGTGTCATCTGTGCCTAACTTCTCATCCGCCGACTTGTGTGGCGCTTAGTATATCTCTGTGGAACTGACAGAAGTCACAGACAAACCAACCCATAGGAGCAAATATTCTTTGTGCCAATAATGTACAGCTCGTATTTTGCGACACAATAAAGTACAGCATGATATTTTGTGTCCTTTTCTTCGGGACACGTTTTATCATGATGTACATTATTGGGTTGCAAAATACGGGCTGTTCATTATATGCACGAGGTAATAATGGCCGGCCAGTATTGTACGACACGTATTGTACAGCCTGATAATTGGTGGCATGGGACTTGAAATACGGGCGGTGCTTTCCAACCCGTTCAATTTGGTGTCATCAAATACGTGCTGTATAACATAGGGACTCATAATAACAAGCGACTACAAACAACGAATGAAGAATTCAAAGATATTTATAACTGTAAACTAATTCAAATTTGGTAGCCTTCAATATACTACAAAACAACTTGAAATAGCTTGAATTTATATATTTTAAAATATTTCATTAGATTTTTCAACCAATTTTAAATTTTCAACACGCGTTCATTACAGTGTTGACACCTTAGTTTTAGTAATTGGGGCTATTAAAGAAGAAAAAAGGTAGTAAAGCGTGAAGGGAGAATGGGTAGAGAAGTTACTAGCGTATAGAGTACGAGAAAAATATGGGCTATTAGTACATACTTAAATAACTAATTAAGATAACTATATACATTCAACAGTAGTTTTGGGCGCGAAAAATTTGCCTGACTATTACTTCTAGGCAGTGCGTAATAGTCAGACAAAAAAAACGTATACGCAAATAGAGACAAAAGATATTACTTTCGGCCTGTTCACTATTTATACTTGCACATCTCACCTTCCCTTACTTTTATAATTATTATTATTTAGCGCCCGGTCTAGTTATACTTTGACTATGAGCTGTACAATCATGTGTAGTGCAACACGTGGTTAACCAAATATGTACAGCCTGATATTCCATGGCCAGGGACACAAAATATCATGTTGTACTGAACATTATCATGTCGTGAATTACTGGGTCGTACATTATTGACTCCGTGACTCCGTGGGATGCCGTTTCAACTTAGATTTTCCATTTATTTATATGTTATTTAACGATAAAGTAATATAGCGTAGGTATTTTATACAATTTAATAGTAAAATCCTTCCATAACTTGATGTTTTTAATCGCCTTGGCTTATTAATCTTTCATAAGTAGATAGAACACGACGTTATGCAATTAATGAATAACATTCATTTTAAATTTTTGAACAAAAACGGGGTGTTCGGAATATATGGTAAGGTAAGATAAGAAGGTTAATATTTTTTTAATTCGAGTTTTGGCAAATGCATATTTGCCCGTTTGTCCTATTATTTCATTATTTTATTTAACGAGACAATAGCTTTAAGTTTATTTTTAAACAGTGCCACTTAGTATAATTTCGAAGGACTAGGCATGGAAGTGGCAACATTCCTGGGGTAGCGCCAAGGATTTTGTATACTATCTAGATTGCGCACAGACGAAATTTGGCTCAAAGTTAGCTTAGGAAAGTTCATACTTAATGCGTTGCAACAAAACATATATTCCTTTGAAATGGCATAAGAGAGACGCTGTGCCGAGTGAGACTTCCCGAAGTGATGAAGGTGTCCCGCTCTCACTATTGCCATTTCGAAACGACACTTATAGATGTGTGTAGATTTCAAAATTGGCAATTATATTGGAATTAAAGATGGCGAACGTCAGTTATTTGAAAAAGCCATGAGTGCAATTTTCGAAGTTTTTGGGGGTGTAGATTTCAAAATTGGCATCCATTTTAGAATTCAGGATGGCAGACTTTCTAAAAAAAATCATGGTTGTAGTTTTCGAGGTTTTTGAGGGTGTAGATTTCAAAAATGGCAACTATTTTAAAATTAAAGATGGCGGATGTCACTTTTTGCTAAAAGTCGTCATGTGTGTACATTTCAAGGTTATTGGGGATGTAGATTTCAAAAATGGCATCCATTTTTAATTCCGTCTTCCATCTTTAGGCTTTCATGGGTGTCGACCCATGACGGCCTTTTCATTAAAGTGACGTCCGCCATATTTAATTCCAAAATGGATGCCAATTTTGAAATATTATAAATGTATTTGCTATTTTTTTGTTATCATACGAACTTTATTTAGGTTCCATTTATAGCTATTATATGATCTTGTATATTCCTTCTTATAAATAAATATTTTTGATATGACAGACAGGCAGACGGACAAACCGACAATTGTTTTATTTACTGGTTTTTGAAATGAATAAGTTTGTGTATGTCTTACCCATACAAACAAACATTTAGGATATTTTAATTCAAAACATCTTTAGTCCTGTCTAACGATACCCCACTCTATAATTATATTACACACAAAAATTGTTTTGTGCCCACTTTAGTTAAAGAAAAGATTTGATTTTTGATTTCATATGAATAGGTGAAAAACTGAAATTGTTACCGGGGCATGACATACAGACGGACAGACAGATAGACATGACGAAATTATAAGGGTTTCTAGATGAATATGGAAATAAAACGTGTCTATTTGCCTACTTACAAAACTTACGCCAATCAACAGAGAAAATTATTTCAAACAACAAGTACTCATAAATAAAATGTCTAACCAACTTACTTATTCTTGAAAATGAGAACACATTCATATTATCAAATAATTATGTATTTACTTAAATAATTATATTATGACTTTGATATAAATCGATGCGATGCTACGGACAACACTATCAGAACAAACGAGACGTAATGCTAACGAACGTTACAGTGTATCAGAAAGAGACAACATGAAAGACATCAACGGGTGCGGTTGACTTATTCAATATTAGAAATAATGTTAGCCGAAATTGTTAAATTGATAAATTTGAGTAGAAAATCACTTACCTGTGAAATGATATCCCATCTTTATTGTAAGTTGAAGATTTGGAACACTTTCCACACCATTTTACAGCACAATTCGGCATTTTTTTACGTATTTAAAACGGGAGCGCGTGCCTTGTTTATTGACGAACATTCCGTCGCTAGTCATCTAAAGCGCCTATCGTTCGTGAGAGGCCGCCCCGCGTACTTTCTCCAATGGTTAATATGCTCCTTGATCTGATGTGATATCCGGCACGTTATTTTTTTGCCAGTACTCAATCCTGTTTATATGATAAATCCATGGGTAACGCTTGTGACGAACGCTGCTGATTGGTTCCAAGGAGGTTTCAAGTGCATCGCATGATTGGCCGATGGGCGGGAAAATGCAATGATGACTTGTCTTTATACCATGACATTTGACATTTGACCATGACTACTTCTTCTTCTTCTTCTTAGTTTTGGCGTCGCATTATTGTGCATTTGCCAGTGTCAAGTAATAAGTTTTAATAATTTTTGATAATATTTTATCAAAATAGTCACTGTCGTAGTCTTGTCATAGTCCAATAAAATCGCGGTCAAGTCCAATCATAGTCAATATTTTAATTAAATTATTTAAATAAAATCAAATCATACTATAATCCAATAGTCCAAGTTATACCTCAGTAAAGCAGTGGAGACTTTACTAGAGGCGTCTATGGAGTTTTGGTAACAACATGGAACAACATGATACGTCACATTATATCACTTGCCTACACTCATGCGTGTAAATCAGCTCATAATCAACGAAATACCACCATTTTTCACTAATTATCACTGATAAAAACACAAGTTTAACAAAATAATACAATGAGGCAACATGATTTTTCCGCGTTCCCGCCAAAACTCCCACCATGACTACGATATCAATTTTTTTTTATTTTTTTTTTTTTTTTATTAATGACAATACTACATTACCTACTACTACATAGAAAGCAATTGGATCATCCACAGACCCTTGAAAGTCTAAAGATAATCCAAGTGCTCAAGCCCACTGCCAGTTGGCAGCGTGCCCAGCATGCTGGCAGCATTGCCACGCTGAATGGCAATGCTTATACGTTGAGCCAAATAAACACCAGCATTTTGGTCACGCGTCGCGTCCACCAGACGCGATGGATTATATCAATGGATTTCTCATAGTAAATGTCAATTTGACATCGAAATTAAATCGAAATGTCACTGTCAAATTGACAGTGAATTTGAAGATTGACACTGTCAATCTTATTATTTGAAAACTTAATATGGTTAGTCATGATTTGTTCTTTAAAAATCAGTAATTAAACATTAAACGTGTATTATAATGCTACATAAGCTTCGGAGAACTTGCTGTTTTATGTTTAAGTTCACATATCTACAATAATTAGTAACGGCTCTCCTCCTAAAAGAACTTTCAACAAACATAACCATTCATTCGCATTTGCTCAAAAGAAACTTTTAAATTTGTATATCATGGAGTTTCCCACACTTGGCGAACATTGTCAATACCCTGCTTGCAACCAAAGTGATTTCTTGCCTCTGCAGTGCAAGTGCAGCTTGGTATTCTGTCGTGAACACTTCAACACTCATTGCCTCTCTGATGATTGTGAACTAGCACCAAAACCTCAAGTGAATCTTACAAGTAACTTCGAGATATTTAAGTGTTCAGAACAAGGATGCAGAAAGGGAAATCTTCATGAAATGCTATGTGGGAAGTGTAATAAACATTATTGTATTGAACACAGGTTTCATGCGTAAGTACCCTGTAAATCCTTTTATGTCCTATCTTTTAACCTTCTTGGATTTACAATGTAGCAGTATTTCACCTGAATTGTAATATGTTATGTTAAATGCCCCTTATAGGGTGAATCAATCTTCTCTGCTGCACTGATGGTAGGTATAAGCTGCAGATAACCCAATCCTTGCTCAGTTGTTAACTGAGCTTCAGTCAGGATTAAGTTATCCACAGCTTGTAGCTAAGGTCACAGCCACCAAAAAGTTGGATTTAACCAATAAACAGAATATTTTTGGTTGGAATTAGTCCATTGTGTCATGCATCCAGTGAAGTAGTAGGCTGATTCTTCGTATATCAAAGAATCATTATACAGTTAGCACTCTACTTTTGCTTCTCATGTAATTTTAATAACTACAGATTTCTAGAATGGAATAAAACCCAGCTGGATCTATCCTCAGAAGAGAATTCTTCAAAACAAATGCCCTACAGTGTACTAATATGAAGAATGGTAAAGAAATAAAAAGTACAATCATAGATGTGACATCTGTTAGTCTATGGTACATTATTTGTCTATAAAACTAGGTCAAATTATATAAAGATGTTAAATAATTATAAATAACAGTATTAGTTTATAATAAAATTATGCTCTCTAGTTTTTAACTAAATCATAGTTTATAAAGGCAGTAACTTAGAAATCCCATGGTCTCCAAGTTTGGCTTCCATAACTTATTTATATATTATGTTTTGATGTTTCAGCACCTGTCCAGAAATTGATGATGAAACAATGGCAGCCAAAATAGAACAGTTTGAAGCTCCGAGAAGGCAGTTTAAAGAGGCCAACAAACATTTACAAGAGAAAGTTAGTATTTTCTATTTTTAAGGTTCCGTACCTCAAACAGAAAAAAACGGAACCCTTATAGGATCACTTTGTTGTCCGTCTGCCCGTCTGAGTGTTTTTCAAGACTCTTTATCTCGGGAATGCGTAAAGATATCAAGTTGAAATTTAAAATGTATACATATTATCTATAATCTCTTGCAGTTGTGTAAAAGAAAAACTTCTAAGTTATCTTTAAACAAAGTTAGAGCAGTTTATGTCGTAAAAAACTGCATACTTCGACATTCACAAAAATAAAAACTGTTGACATAGAACTATGAAATTTGGCGAGAAGCATTATCTCAGAGTACACATATAGAAATAAATCTGGAAACTGTACATTTTTGTTTAAGTCACAAAAAAATAGAGCCTCAAAATTCACAAAATATGGGTTCAAAATTCAAAGTGAGTAAATCATATCATGTAAGATATCATTTAAAAAAACTACATTAACACATGCTAAAACAGTTTTTAATTATTAACAATGTGTAATTTTCGATGTATGACGAGAAAAATGAAAAAAATAAAAAAATTGTCGATGGTTATAGAATAGAGATTTTAACAACTTACTTCCCAATTTTGTGAAATTTTCTGGATTTGTACAGAACCCTCGATGTGCGAGCCTGCACTTGTCCGGTTTTTTTTACCTAGTATGACCCACAGTAAAACATACAAAACATGTGAGATGTCATTTACTTGCATAACTTTTGGATTTATTCTAGGGTAAAACAAAGACATTGTAAACCCAGTTTCCAGTAAAGCTAGCATTCTAATCATGACATGAGTTGACATAATGCTCACATCCTCTCTTCACTGTTTTATCCTATCCCTTTAAGTTTTTTTAATTTACTCATTTTCTTATCCACAGATCACTGAGAACATAAGAAAAACGTTACAATCATCGGCAAAAGTGAAAACAGCATCAAAAATCCATCTCATGAGAATCAAGCAGAAAGCCATCGGCCCAAACATCAAACCTTTGACTAGCCGGGTATATTTCGCCATCAGAAAACCTGCTAACATGGACCCTAAGCCAGTGAAAATCATCCAAAATGAAGAAAATATTACTCTCATTGAATCAGTTAATGTAGACCCCGATCTGAAAGACAGTATAGCTACATATGTTAGCTCCCAATGGAGTTTAGGTAAAGCCATAGACTGTATTTGTGAAACGTGTAACATTAAGAATGATAACAACAAAATTAGTAATGTAAAATTGAGACTGTTCAGGCAATTAGACGGTTATTGCATAAGTCCTATGAAAATGGATGTAGAAATGAGTGAATTGATACAGAAGCAAGTATTATTGGAAGGTGACAAGCTGATTGTAGAATACATTGACAAAAAGATTTTAGACAATTTAGATGAGAATGATCAGATATTTTTGGAAATGTGATAGTGTAGATGATATGTTTTGAGATGTATTGTATATTTATTTGTACATAACTATTGAAACTGAGTGATAATAATATGAAATGTAATCTAAGATTTTGTTTACTGTACTGTACTGTACCAGCCATTTTTTAATTGTCCACTGCAGGACGTAGGCCTACCCACGAAGGGTGATTGGGCCATATCCACCACGCTGGCCCAGTGCGGGTTGGTGGATAAGATTTTGTTTGCTCCTTATTAAATAGTGGATAAAATGGATACTGGAGGCCAAATCAAATTAAATGGTGTCTGTGAAGCTAGTCACAAGTTGTGCAAGTCCCCACTCCTTTCCGCCGCTGTCATATGTTGTTGATACCGGGCAACGACTTGGCAACGACTCGTTTCGTGTTCCCAGACACCATTATGTTTAAAGGCTCCATCAAACAGAGGCGGTACGAGCGGTAGAGCGGTACGAGCGGTAAAGGGCAGTACGGCAGTACCGCGACCGGACCTGTGTGAGCCCTTCTTATATAACCAGTACAATACAGATGCCCGCCCGTCTGCTATACCGCTCGTACCGCCTGTGTGTAAAGGAGCCTTAATTCGGCCTATACCACACTTACCACAGTTATAGCTGTACTAGCCCGCTACTATACATAAGCCGCCAACTGGCTTAATTTTACAATATGGCTGATCCGTTGTGTACTCCGCCGGCGCATATTAGAGTTTGTGCAAAAAGAGAAGCGTCGTAGGTGAGGTCGCCCGTGTGCCGTTTTCTAATTTTGTTACGTTGACAACTCTGCTCTGTCATTGCTAGAACAACTGTGTTTGATACTTGGTAGACACCAATTTGGTTTTCATCAGTGTACTCGCGTCTACCAAGTATATATGCTGCTGCTGGTGATTAAAATCTTATTGTTAGTTCGCCGTAACGCCACGGTGGTTCTTCTTGCACATACTTTAGCAGGTCAAGTGCCTTCGGCCAAAGAAGATACCTATATTCCGTATAGAGACCCCATAATTTATAGTCCTGATTAGTCCTTGAAACAACAATACCAAATTTTCTTTCAGGGCTATTTGAAACAATAGTACGTACTACTACCACTACTACATGATTTACATTACATTTTTATCTATGTGACCAATTTTAATTTTAGTTCTTAATGGGATTAACTATTTTAACTACAAATAGGGCAAGAGCCCCGGTTGTGGCCATCTTAGAATCATTTGTGGCCACTTTAAATTTTAACGATTAATTAGGCAATTTAATGTTCAAATAATATTTAGAAAAAATATTGTTTATACTGTACTGTATCAGCCTTTTTTTAATAGTCCACTGCAGGGCTTACCCACGAAGGGT
This sequence comes from Hypomecis punctinalis, assembly GCA_949316475.1. Lineage (NCBI taxonomy): Eukaryota > Metazoa > Arthropoda > Insecta > Lepidoptera > Geometridae > Hypomecis > Hypomecis punctinalis. The sequence goes on along the minus strand of OX438807.1, from coordinate 23,268,622 downwards.
GATTGGGCCATATCCACCACCACGCTGGCCCGGTGCGGGTTGGTGGATTCACATACGCCATCGAATTTCTTCTACGGACATATGCAGGTTGCCTCACGATGTTTTCCTTCACCGAAAAGCCAGTGGTGTGAAATTCCGTACATAAATTCCAAAGAACTCATTCGAAAAGCCAGTGGTGTGAAATTCCGTACATAAATTCCAAAGAACTCATTGGTACGGGACCGTGATTTGAACCCACGACCTCACGATTGTAAGGCTGGTGTCATTACCTCTAAGCCACCACGGCTTCATCATCACATCACATTGTTTATAATCACCAGTTATGCAATAATTTTGACACCAAAATGCCATTTTATATGCTATACTACAACACCAAAAACGAAATCATTATTTAATTTTTATTGGAAAGATTTTCAATAAGATTCGATTTTTAGGGTATCTATGCGTAAGGGTAGGTGCAGTTCCAAGGCTCAATTCAAACACAACACTAATAAATAACCATATAATACCAACATAAACTTACAAACTACGAGGTATTTATTAATTATAATTATCTACATCATGGCGGCTTCACTGTACTCCTTGCTGACTTGTGACTGACTTCTCTTATAGTCCACTAGAGGCATACTCGCTGGCGCAGACGGGTTGGTATGCGCGGTCGGAGGCGGATTCGCTAGTTTGTGCTTCTCCACGATCCAGTTGCACTTCCCAGTTCTAGCTATAAGGGTGATGAGATCCCGTCGGTACTGTTTCGTGAGGATAGCGTAGAGGAACGGGTTAGCGCAAGCGTTGAGTGGGTAGAAGAATACCAATAACACTTTCCCGTGGCTCACATCGACTAAAGGCACTCCCGCTAACGCTGTTACCCCGAAGAAAGCTACCGGCGCCCAGCAGAGTAAATCGGTTCCTATGAGCAGAGCCATTTTGTTCGCGATCTTCTTTTCCGCCGCCGCTGCCGCGCCTTTACCCCCGTAAGTTTCTCCGCCGCCCAGAGATCGGTATATCTGCACGTAGCAGACGACAATGGTTACCCAGGCGATCGCATTGGTCATGAATAAGGCTCCTTGGTACACAGCATCTCCGACGTCCTTGCTTTCAACCGGAAGACAGATCGAAGTCGAAGAATAATCCGAAACTCCAACCAAAGGCAGTCCGGCCATGAGAATGGAAAACATCCATCCACCGAGCATGATCTTGGCCGCTACAGGGAGTGATATCCGCCGCTCCAAGTAAATTGCATACGTTATGGCGAACCAGCGTTCTAGGGTGACGATTGTAAGAGTGAATACTGATAGTTGTCCGGAGAAGACGGAGAAGAATCCGGCTATTTTGCAGCCAATGCCGTACTGCCAGTCGTAAGCGTAGTTGAAGAATTCCCCGTAGGATCGGAGGTCCACCACCGCGATCATGAAGAGGTAGAGCCCAGTGCAGAGGTCAGAGAAAGCCAGGTGGCACATGAGGAACCTGCGGGTAAAAGCTGGTCTGAATAAACTTTTTTTTTACAATTGATGTGAATTATTCGGAAACTTGTCATGATGTGAAGAGCATTTACTGTCCAAAATATGTGGCGACAGTGGTAGAAAGCTCGCGTTAAGTACTAGGTATAACCGTTAGTATTGGAATTTATCACGTATTTTCACACCAGTGGCTTTTCGATGAAGAGAGACCGTAAGGCAGCCTGCATGGGCTCGGAAAATAAATTCGGTGGCATTTGTAAATTCATAACCATAGCCAGCAGCAGCGCGTGCGTGGTGGATTGAGCGCGGTACCGACGGTCTGTAGTTTTATGTTATGTAGGTACCTACGTACTGTAAAGTAGTAGGAAACCTTGGCACGATGAGTTCAGCGTGGTTCATGGGAAGCACCAACAGTAGGTACGGCCACATTGCCAATGACAGCGGCGAGATGACGATCAACACGGTGGCGCGGAGCCACGCACACCCCCATTCACATTCACGCACGGGTTGAGCGCGTTACCGATGAAGTCTCGTTTAATACTATCTTGTCGTAATGTAATAACCTCGGCACGGTGAGCTCGGCGTGGTTCATGAGCAGCACGAGCAGCACGGCCACGTTGCCGATGACGGCGGCCGAGATGACGAACCACACGCTGGCGCGGAGCCACGCCCACCCCATCACGTCCTCGCACGGGTTGAGCGCGTCCGGGGCCGGCGTGCAGTTCACTTCCCGCCGACTGCAAATTACAAGTTGATTTGTGAATTGACAGTAGCCGAAGTGAAACTAATAAAACCGCCGAAACAGAGTTTATTTCATAAGCTCCAAATAGCCCAACGAGCTATAGAGAGGGCTATGCTCGGAGCGGAGTCACTCTGCTAGATCAAAACAGAAATGAAAAGATCCGTAGAATAACCGGGGCGAAACTCACCACTGAGCAGCCTGTCCTGTAACAGTCCACTACTAAACATAGGCCTATCTCAGAAGGGCTAATGGATCATTCACCAAGTTGGCCCATCGCGGTTCACGTGGTAGGTAGTTAGCGTCATGACTGCGACTTCCGCAATCGCCGGGTTTCCTAATTACACCTCATGAATATGTTGCAATCCAACAATATGTTCAAAAAAATCTTGATAAAAATCCAACTGACATGATAGTAAAGTTATCGCAGTCCTGCTCGACGGGAGCGCCGCCGACGTGCGCGACCGGCTCGTGGAACTCGCCCGCCTCGTCCTCGAAGCTGCCCGAATCTCCGAAGTACTCCTCGTTGTAGCTGCGACCCTCGTACTCCTCGCTCGTCGTCGCGCTTGAAGGCTCTTCGCCTGGAGATCTGAAACGTTTCTCATGTCAGTACAGAGGAAATGAAATTCCAGGCATCACTCCCTAACAAAAGTTAAGTTTACGTATGGCCTTCTTGATAAGCGTCAACTGGATCTCGTACAGCTTGTGCAGCGGCAGTGGCAGGGCTTCACTAGTGAAGCCACAAAGGCACTACCTGGATATATCGATACCGTGGGGCAGAAAGGTCGTAAAAGCCAAAATACAAACTTTTTAGGAGGATTAAAAAACGCCAAACAAAAAGAAAAAAGTGACAACTTTTTCAATTTTAAACTTATAATCATGGAGAATGCTGATTCTTTTTTGCATTTCAATGTATTTTAAAGCAAGAATCTTAAAATCTGAATAAACTGTGTAGGTAATTTAAAAGTTAGCTTGGAGTTACGACCTAAAAATTATAAAAAAGTGGTGGTACCCCCTGTGAATTCCAATTTCAGAATTGTAACAAGGGCGTAACTACATTCATCGTACTTTACTTATGTAAGTTTTGGGCTTATAACACTATGCTAACTTAAATTAAAAGGACACAAAATAATTTAAAGTGAAATGAACACGTACAATCATTTTTATACAAGATTAGCGCTTCGCCCGCGTTGTCTTAGGCCCTTAGGCGGTCTGGCCCTTTATAGTTTACATACTAAAAATGATAATTATTAGCCCGTGGTTCAGCCCAAGCTATTTTGTACTTCCTTAAAATTATTATAAGCCATTGCTTAACCCACGTAGCTTTGTACTTCAATAAAATTATTGTAGCCCGTGGTAGCGATGGCCAGGGACCATCCTGGCAGGGTCGCCATATTGCGATATGGCCTAGGAGGAGCGAAATGAAACCATTGAGATCCGTTTAAAGACTAACTTTATTTCTATTACAACATAGTTTATATACTGGCTTACAGCTACTACACCACAGGCCCGTACTGTCTTAGTAATTACATAAATTAAATATAGCCCACGGTTTGGCCCGCGTTGTCTAGTACTTACTGAAAATGAGATTTGCCGCAATTTGGCCTGAATTGTTACGTACTTACTTAAAATGATTATAGCCCGTGGTTTGGCCCTCGTTTTTTTGTACTTTCTTGAAGTGATAATAGTCCGCGGTTTGGCCCACGTCGTTTTGAACTGGTGATTATTTCAAGAAAGAGGTTAATCGCCAAATCCATCTCGGTTGGGCAGCGTTCGGAAATCGCAAAACGTTTTCTCGTCTGACATGGCTCAGTGCCTCTAGTCGAAAGTTTTCGACCAGTGTGTGTTGCCCGTGATGACTTATAGCACAGAAATGTGGTCTCGCACTATGGGCCTTATTATTAGTAAGCTCCAAGAGACCCCACGAGCTATAGAGAGGGCTATGGTCTTAGTCTCTATGCGAGATCGTAACAGAAATATAGAAATCCGTAGAAGAACCAAAGTTATCGATATAGCCCAGCAGATTGGTAAGATAATATGGCAGTAGGCAAGGCACATAGCTCGGAGCTCGGTTGAAAATTTACCTCATTAAGACCTCAGGATCGCGCAGGATGCAAGCCGCTATCATCCGGTCTTATTGGAGATCTTTAGGGGAGGCCTATGTCCAGTAGGTCAAATGGCTGAAATGATGATGATGACGTGTGCTGTGTGCTAATGATGATGATGATGAGCCCTATTTGCTAATTTGTGTTATTTTCTACTTTTATACCCATCACTTTTTGATTTATCACGAGTAAATCAGTAAGTTATCACGAGTAAATAAGCAACCGAGTAAGATGTAACTCACACTTCCACACATGTAAGAAGTTAATTGCTCAGAAAATCTAGGGTGTAAAAGGGATAATTGTATTTTTGGCGAAATCTTAACGGCGTAAAAGCCATTAACTGTTACATCCTAACTGTTTTGATTACAATTGTGATACGCCCAACTTAATAACGAGCTATGATTAAATTGGATTTACGTCATTATTTTATTTTAAAACTTGTTTAGAGCTTAAAAAAACCGGGGGGTACAAACCATTTTTTTTACAATATTGAAACTCTGAATATACAGATCGATAGAGCGCGAAATTCTGAACAAGACTGCATTATTAAGTCATTTTCGTCAAAAGTGGCTTTTACGACCTTTCTCACGGTATCGATATCAACTTACCTAGAAGTTCTAGTGTGTTCCCATCCTTCGACAATCTCCCTGATGGGCTCTAGTGATCTCCGTTTCCGTTGCTTCTGGTTGCTGAGGCAGCGTTCCTTCATGAGCGCTATCTGAGCCTCGTAGAGCTTGTGCCGCGCCGGGTCGTGCCGCTCGGGGAAGTCGAACGCGCAGCAGTGAAAGTGATGGGTCAGGTACGCTTTTTCTAAATGCTGTGAATGATACACAAAAGTCAATGACAATTATACATTCACAACTTCCGTCTCCATGTAGCGCAACGAGCAATGGAGAGGACTTTGCTCAGTGTCTCTCTCTGCGTGATCAAATCAGAAATGAGGAGATCCGTAGAAGAACCAAAGATACCGACAGCTCAGTGGATTGGAGGACTGATAACCGCTGGGGTCGAAATATTCTCGAATGGAGACCACGTACGTACGTCCATACAAGAGCAGCGTAGCACGTCCACCCGCGAGGTGGACAGATGACCTCATCAAGACCGCTGGATGCAAGCCAGGACCAAATGTGCTGAAGAGAACTGAATATTAGGTAGCGCTGAATTATTATCGAGCACTTCAGTAGAATGAGCTAGGTAGGTACCTACATATTAATTCGATAAGTGGTTTTGGTCAACAGTTTTTCTTTTACTTGGGAGCTGGTTTCCACTCTGGGCTAGAGCCATAAATTAGGCTCAATTTTAAAAGCGCCATCGTAAATTTAATAGCTAGGTACGTAAAATATTGTTCTCTTCCGATGTACTTATTTATAGTGAAGAAGAAACAGGAATATTTCAAACTGCTATTAAAATTACGAAGGCCCCTTTAAAATTGGGCCTCAGTCAAACTCTACTTCTATTTCCAAGAGCAAATGAAGTTTATCAATTTGCAGTTCGACAAAATATTGTTACAAAAATACCTGAAATTCATATATCGATGGGATGTATCTCAAAGATGGGGTCTTTTCTATTTTAAGCGTTTGTAGCTTCTCCAGTCCTTTGGTAGGTAGTGAGGTAATAGCGGTGTTACTTAAATCTCTGAAAAATGAGAAATTCTTAAATAACATTATATAGGAAGAGTTGTTTATAAAACAAGTGCAGAAGCGGACATTACAACGTACCTTCCAAAGAAAAAAACGAATTCAACGCGCCAATTTTTTTCTTACTAGGTACTTTTACAATTACGTAGCGTAGAGTTAAATAAGTACTACCTCGATTTAGTTATTGTTCTAACTTTCTGCTACACCACTTTCGCGTGAAAAAGTCATTGATTTCCAGAGACTTAAAGCAAAAGAAAATCAACGTCGATGCCAGGGACCTTTATTTGTCTTCTGAGGTGCGCTATTCTCAATATTGATCGATAAGTTAGCGAGGCAAGTTTAATTAATTCTTAAGTGAAGACTTACAATTGTCGCAACAGCAAGTTGCCTGCAAAAGCATTGTCGTCCAAACGGTTGAGGTTCGTGTTGCCTCTGAAACTCCTGGAAACAGTAACGTGGTGATGAGCAGAACTGATAATACGTACCTACTTATTTAAATTTCAGTATATCATCAAAATAATTAATTAAATAAATATAATAAATTGATTGTTGTTGATCAATACTGAAAGGCATGTATGTAAATCAAGTCATGAATCAATCACCTGTATGAATTTTAAACTTCAAAAGCTGTTATTTTTTCCACATAAAACTAAAAAAACAGCGGTAATATACCGCGTCAATGGCTTTGCCGGCGCGTGCAGCAGCCATCGTGGTTGACATCGGGTTATTTCACGCAAAACTTTGTGTAACTCGTAAGCTATCGTGCTGATGATTATTATATATTAGGTATATATACTTTTTGAGATAAGTTTCGATTCGAGCGAACTATTTAAATTTTGTAGGTAAGTCGGTCGGGTGGAGTCGGTTGTGCTATATTTGGCAAAAAATGATTATTTATGTTAGAAGATATTATCCTCCATAAAAACCTCGGTGTGCAAACAACACAACATTGAATCATAATGTTTTCGAAACTTACAGTCTGGAAATCTGCGCGTACTTGAACGTGTAAGCAGGTACTTCCTCTATGAGATTGTAGCTCAATGATCTAAAAACAGAAACATCTACTTCAAACAAGTTTTATTATTAAAAGAAAGCTATAAAACACCGCTGAAATATGTAGTCTCTCCGGAGATAGGTGCGAATCTAACGACTTCCCGCTGTCTAAATTCTTTAGAATTGTTTTTGCAGTAGGAGCGCATAGACTGCATAGCATAGTTTACAATTAATATAGTTAGAAGACAGTTATATATTTTAGTTGTTTGTAATACTGGAGTCAGCCATAAGGGAGGTCTTGAGGCCTTAAAATCAGATAGATACAACACGATAGCGCTCCCTATCACAAAGGAGTGAGAGCGAACTTGAAAGATTTATCAGTTACGATTGCCTGCATTATAATACCTATAAAGTGCCTTATAAGGGGATAGATGCGATGCAATCTACTCACCTAGAATAATTTCTATTATGAATTCCATCCCCAGTTTATTTGAGCTCACATTTTACCATAAAGATATCAAAGATAAAACTACAAAGTAAAATCTAGATTGACATTAGCACAGACATCGAGATGTTATATGAAGTTATGGTTTGATTGATGTTCAGCTGCGTTTATGCTGTGCAGTCTGCGCAAAAGCACCAAAATGTTATTATCGATCCAGCTCGAAGGACCATATGTACTATGTCGCTATTTTGGCACGAAGATTTTATTCAACACAGTTTTTCCTTATTATCTTTAATAATAATAAACAAAAACTGTGTTGGATTGTGGATAGCGTACAGAGGCCCAATTATGAAGGCACCATCGTAATTATAATAGCTAATTAGAATATTTCTATTTCTCTTTCACTTTAGGCACTCGATAGAGAGAATAATTTTTACGTTGCTAATAAATTGACGATAGCGCCTTCACAATGGGCCTAGTAGATATTTATAATTATTATACTACGAGTATGTGTATTGTAGAGTCATTTTGGTGGAAGAACAATGATAAATAACGGATCAACAAAAATAAAAATTATTTAAACGGAGTAGTAGGCGAAGCTAAAGTAATCAAATAAAATAAAATCAAAAGCTTTTGAAAATAAAAGTAGCAAAATTGCGGGTATGTACCTAGTGACTTACACTTGATCTGCGCGCACGCGCAGCGCGTGCCGCGGGATCGACTTGATGTGGTTCCCCTCCAGATCTCTGCAACCATATTTTAAATAATTCGTTAATATTGACAGGACCCGGCCATGTAGGTATGTCTGTGAATGTGTGAATAACGCAAGCAATAAAATTAGTAAAATCGTTTTATTTTGTTACTAAAAACCGGAACTTGGATGCAAGCCGCTTCCAACCGGTCCTATTGGAGATCCATAGGGGAGGCCTATGTCCAGCAGTGGACGCCCTTTGGCTGATGGATGGATGGATGACTAAAAACCGTGTTCCACATGACAAGCCCTCTCATTTTATACCCATATAGAGGGGGTGTGTTAAAAAAAATAATCCGCCATGTTGTGGCGGTGGCCATCTTGAATTAACGTCAATACGGAATACAAAAAATGGTATTGTCATCGAAATTAAAGCTCTGTATCAAATATCATATCAATCTATCCACGGAAAAAGGGTCAAATTTCAATTACTAGATTTGACCTAAAAATGAGTTTTGTGCACTGTTGGCGATTAGGCGTACCGAATCAGAGGCACTGTCATCCTAGGTCTTCTTAGTAGAATCAATTTTATTGCTGGGCTAACAACGCTATCCTTCATGTTTCTATATGGGCTGAAGGTAGGTAAATAGATATACTAAAACCACAAAATATCAATATCTACAGAATAAGCTATTCAATAACAGCATTTCTAAACTTCTTTCAATATTTTACACAAGCATGTCGATCGAAGGAGTACAACTACTGGAGTCGAGAAGAGCAAATTAAAAGGTGGACGGTGGGAAAGAACTGAAAATTTGATTGTTGATTTGAGTGAGTTGAGTTTGGTAATTTATGAGCTTTCTATTCATTCTGGTGAAAACGTTTGCATATCTAAAAGCGATGCTAGTATAGGCCGGACGTTAGCTACGAGCTGCGCACATCTCCATTCTCCACTTATTGCGTAACCGTGAATCCGGTTTTTTTACTGCCCAATGACTAGTCTTGTGTTCACATGTTCACTTTTCAGCAAAAAGTTATATGGGGCCTGAAGGTATGTGTGGTAACAACTTCAAAGCTGATGAACTCACATAGCCTGCAGGTAGGACATATTGCCTTTCTTGTTGTCGTGCACGCGGCTCAGGTTGGGCACCTCCACCAGCCCCGACGTCGTGATCATGCTGCGCACAGTTAAATATGGTTACCCTATAACACCCAACGACTGAGAAATACTATTCGTAACAATGAGCTCTTTAAAACGTAGGTACAGATTTCATTTCAGTCTTTTCCGAAAAGGAAAACATCGTAAGAAAACCTTAGTGTGCGTCCGCAAAAGAAATAGATGGCGTATGTGTATACAGGGTCATCTGCTTGCCCTGTACTAATCCGAAAGGGGGTGTGATTAAGACCATCATTGTGAACAACTTTTACTATTAAGCCAGCCAAGAAAGCGAGAAAAAAATCTTCTGTTCCATGAAAAATTGCAACTCGAAATCGACAAAACGTCTGTAACAGCTGATTTCATTTTCTCGAATTCCGGGTTGGCTCCCTAGTCAAGGTGGTTTGTAAAGATGGTTTGAATCAGCTCCTTTCGGCTTAGTACACCAGTTCTTAATAACCCTGTATGGTTCAATCGATCTTCGTGGGTATGTATTTATGTTTAGTAATGGACTACAAAAATGCCAATTTAGGGTCATTTCAGAACAGGGGCAGTTCCAGAGAGGAGGAATGATGAGCTCCTTATATAAGAGGTTAGATAGAAATGGATTGCATTTAGATATCCTATCTAACTCATAACGTAGAAAGACAAAGTAAAAGTTGAAAACTATTGTTTTTGTGTGGTTTTTGTTAATTCTTCTTCGCTTCTACACCGAAACTACAATATACCTAGTTTTGATCGGACCTTATACTCTTCGTTAAGGGTACGCTGGTGAAGCTACGAGGAGCAGCTAATGCAGTGCTTGTTTTTTTTTCGAAAATACACATTGGTGAAGAGCCTAGCACAGCTCCAGGAGCCTTATTGTGTAAGCGCTCCGACGTTCGGATTCGCCTATTCTCCTTCTCGCGCCAGTTACTCACACGCCACGAGAGCGTGCGAGAGGAAAAGCGAAGCGGTTTGCGATATTTTATGAGGCTGATTTGCTTATCACAGGCTTTACTTTTGCTAGTTCAGCAGTGAAAGCAACACTTTTGGGACCCCTCAAAAGTGTCAACTTTTATTTCCCAAATACGGCTAATTGAAAGTGCCACTAACCCAGCTTTATTTGATAATAACACTGAGGTAGTGGAAAATATGAACAAAATCACAAAAACAACATACACACGTACAAAGTGCGCAGTTGAGGCAGCGGCGGCAGCGGCGCGAGCCGGTGGAGCAGCGGCGCCTGCGATATAAAGCTGGAATCAAAGAAACCTCGTTAAACACAAATAAACCGTTTGAATTCTACTATATGTCTATGATATATGTTTCAACGTGCAGTTATTATACGGCATGTTTCCTTGTTTTAGCCATGGGACATCCACTGCTGGACATAAGCCACCCTGATATACATTGTGTTTGGGTTCGAACTGGCGATATTCTAGGATGTCATTGTACTCATTATTGTAGGTAAGCAACTTTTACTAAGGGCTTAACCATGAAATAGCAAAAAAAAATCTGCTGTTCCATTCAAAAAGTTCATCGACTCTCGACAACATGTATGGAACAGCTGTATTTTTTTGCGATTTCGAGGTTGGTCCCTAAGTAAAAGTTGCTTACAAATTTACTGTGACATCCTAGAACATCGCTAGTTCGAAACCAAACACCCTGTAGATCTCTATACAATCATTTGAGGGTATTTGCCCCATCACCGCGCTGGATAAGCGCAGTGGCGATCGCATAGCTATCACGGCGGAGATGCTGCTGCCATCCGTGCCCTGATGCATTTGAGCTCGTCTGTCTTTTACGACATCTGGTACAGAGGGCTGAGGGAGCACTACTCTACGTTACCGGCGCCACACAACCAAGTTTCTTCATTCTACGATGGATAGAATGAGAAATTGATGATATAAATACTCATGCGTAGCTAGGATGGAGGGTACGGGTGGACAGTAGGTATCCATCCTGGAAACTTATTTGCCCTCCTTAGAAAAGGCGTATATAGTACGTACCGCCAAAGATGAGACTTGAGAACCCACTTTGGTTTGTTATAAATATACAAATTCTGGATAATAGATATATCCTTCTAATATTATAAACGCGAAAGTTTGTGAGGATGGATGGATGGATAGATGGATGTTTGTAACTAAGGTAGGTCAGGCATATAAGGCCCACCTTTATTAAAATTAAAATATTTTTAACCATTGATGAGGTAATAAACAAAAGACTCTCCATATTAATTATAAATGTACTAGCTTTTACCCGCGGCTTTGCCCGCGATATAATTTAATTTATGTTTATCTTGTCAAAAAAAATATGATAACTAAAACAGTAAGTGCGCCACAAAATATTAGCCCCAATTCAATGTGAAACGGTACACAAATATTGTAGTAAATAATCATTTCAAACCCAAAAAACAGCCAATCTCAACTAATTTGTTTCGTCATCGTTATCATCCGCAGCTTTCTTTGACCCACTGTTGGGTATAGGCCTCTCTCTTGCAGTGCCATCTGCCTCGGCTCTTTGCCGGTCGTGACCAGGCTCGACCGGCGGTATTGATGATATCGTCGAGATAGTCGACCCACCTTGCTGCCGCGCCGCACATAGCTGAGCGCTCTCACCTATTCAAGTACCCTAGTTGACCAGCTTGGTCACCACCGTCTTTCTTGGTCAAGAAGCGCTGGTCGAATTGGTTGCCACGCCATTGTGAACGATGTCATACGCAGGGCTTTTGCGACCGCCAATATCGCAGTACTCGAACCGAATGGGTTTGCGCGTGGTGATGGCAAAAGGCCTGACGGTATGAAGCTGGTCCCATGGAAGTGTAGACGGCCCTTAGTATGGGATGCGACTTGCGTCGATACTTTGGCGCCGTCAGCGGAGCAGCACAAACGGCGCAAATATGCTAACCTCGGCAGTGGTTACATATTTGAGCCGTTTGAAATTGAGACATTGTGCGCGTGGTGGCCGGGATCTTGTTTTCAAAAGTCTTTCTGAGCGTCTGGTGTACCCGCCGCGTGACCAAAATGCTGGTGTTTATTTGACTCAACGTATAAGCAGCATTGCCAAGCTGATTGGCAATGCTGCCAGCATGTTGGGCACGCTGCTAACTGTCAGTGGGCTTGAGCATTTAGAATATCTTTAGACCTTCAAGGGTCTGTGGATGATCCAATTGCTTGTTATGTAGTAGTAGTTTATGAAGTTTTACATTATAAGTCTGTATTTAGTGGTAGTTAATAAAGGCACTTGCTCTATAAAAAAATCAAGTACCTTGCACCTTGTTTTCACTGTTCAAACCTAACCCGATATCAAAATACCTTATACTTATAAATGCTTCTGTTGATTAAGATAAGGTTAGAATGTACCCGCCCGCGGGTTCCCGCCTTGTCGTGGCGGGGAAACTTAGTAGCCCAGGCTTATGGGCGGCGCGGGAATCCTAGGTAGAGCCGCTTCTCTGGTTTTTTTCTGAGACAGCTGAGAAGGCGGCGCTCGAGGTCTCCCGATTCTTTTTGGTCTTTTCCCCCTAGGCAGTTTAGAAGTTTGCACTCGAGGTTGGGCCGCTTTTCTAAGGTTTTTAAATATAGCAGCTGAGAGGCTGGCCGGCAAGTTGCGTGCCTCATGAGTAGTGCCGCAACTGAGCCGGGCTGCACGTTTATCACTGTTCAATTCTAACCAAACCAACAGAAATTTATGTTCGTGTCAAGGTCACAACTCAGAATCAACGTTAATAACCTTAGTGCCAAGATACTCATACTCATGCCATACTACTTTTAAAAATCAAGTGGATCCGATTCTTCGTATATTAGCATGGATTCTGTACCATAAAGGTTGAATAAAGAAATATGTTTAACCTCTAATGGTAGTATATTTAAAAATATTTTTAATGTCAGACGAAATGACGGCCCAGTATTAAACGTCATTGTAATAAGTAGCATGGCAAAGGGAAATCTATTTTGTCCAATTTTAATGTCAGTTGTCAATGTCAATTCATACTTTATTTCCTCTTCGAGGAGCTATAATGGTGGTAAGACAATTTGTTCCTTTGCCTTCGCATAGCAGACATTTATAAAAGTCTGCAGTCGATGTATGTCACCTGTCATCTAATTACGTTTTGTGAATCCATGTTAGGCCCAATCAATACAATACAATACAATACAATTTATTTATTGGTAACTTCAGTTACATGTCATAGTAATAATAATAATTCATTTAAAACTTATTACATAATATTATAAAATTAAATTTAATTACATTTAATATAACATTGTATAAAAAAAAAACAATCATAATTGGAAACAGATTGTCATCAAAAGTTTGAAACTACATAATATCAATTATGTTTATTGTTAAAAATATAAAGTAGTCGACAGCCGTTGTCAGATCCATTTTGCAATGATAATTCACAATACCACAATCAACCCAATTATGAAGGCGCCATCGTAAATTTAATAGCAACGTAAAAAGTGTTCTCTCTATCGAATGCCGAAAGTGAAAAAAAACAGAAAGAGTCTAATTAACTGTTATAATTACGATGGTGTCTTCAAAATTGGGCCTTTTAGCGTCGTTGTGATAGGTGACAGTTTCGCTAACGCAAGATTTTGTCCTATCCTACGGGAATTATACAATTTTCGGGATAAAATGTAGCCTATGTCCTTTCTCAGGCTCTAGACTATCTGTGTACCAAAGGATATGGAAAAGATGCGGGTTTTGAAATCTTGCAGAAACAAAAGTTATACTAATAGAAAGCTTACATAATTATCTTTTCAAACACATATTTTTTAGAATTTTTTTCATCGCCATTTAATTTTCAAATGGGTTCTAAAAACATTAGAAAAATGAACTATGTGCTACACCAAATAACTGCATTAAGCCTAAATTGAAAAAAAAACCTGACAGTGACATTAAGAAACAGCAAAAGGAAATGACATTGTCAATATTGAACAACCAATAGAGGGCTGGTCGCCATGTTTTAAAAAATAAATAAATGTCAAACTCTAAAATACCAGCCCGCTATTGGTTGTTTGAAGATTCCTGTCTGATACGTAGACTACGTAGACCTCCTCTTAGTATTACCAGTTCAGTCTAAATATTTTCTACTTAGTGAAATAAAAAAGAGATATTATAATAAAACGGCGATACACAAAAATATGTCTTTGCGTCAAATAATATTCTTAAATATGGCACTAAACATTAATATAGCTCGCATCGCTGCCGGCTTTCAAGGACCGCCTCCCATATAAAAAGTTTACCAACTCCTTTCATCGAGATCGGTTTATTAGTTTTGGCGTGAAAGCGCGATAGACAGACAGACAGACAGATAGACAGACAGACAGAGTTACTTTCGCATTTATAATATTAAAGTAAGGATAATATATTATCAGTATGATGATATCTAAGGACTGCTCATCGATTGATTTGATAGATATTCGATCGATAGTTGTTTATTTTGACATTCTTGCAGCGCACGCTAGAGTAGCTCGCAGATGGCAGAATTTTCCTACTTACTCAACATTTATCGTTATATTTTGGACAATTCACAAAATATCTTTATAAACTGTAGCCTATGTGTTATTCTGATGTATAAGCTATATTATTGCAAAGTTTCATCTCAATCCGTTCAGTAGTTTTTGCGTGAAAGAGTAACAAACATCCATACATCCATCCATCCATCCATCCATCCATCCATCCATCCTCACAAACTTTCGCGTTTATAATATTAGTAGGATTTAAGTTCCGTCATGAAATAAAAAAACATAAAATTATAACGTTATTTTTGAAATATGAAGTGTTTTTTAAAACCATCACTTCGGGCCTTATTGAACACTATGAGTATAAAAAGGCCCTAAATAGAAATTAACATTCTAAGAAAATTAACAAGTTTAAACGATATTAAACTATAATAGTAAACATTAAACAACATTTGGTCCTTTTAAAAAATGAGTATTTTCTTAATTATTAGAAATAAAAGACCTTGGGCCTTATTAAACTATAGGTATTAAAAATGTCCTACGTTCCTTTAGAATATGTTGCTAAACACAAATTTGAACATTAGATAAGTATAATCTTACTAAATTAAAGTTATTCAAAAAACAACAACAAAATCGCTAACACTTTGATAGCTAACAAAACTTCTGTGGGTCTTATTACACTAAAGACTCTCAAATACTGAAGATTCAACGAATATAAAGGTAAATTTTACAACTTTAAATTAAGAACAGTTAATAAAAAAGCAATAAATAATATTAAGGTACTCTTTAGATTTCAAATCAGTCGTAATACTCGTACTTAAATTAAATTGAGGTTCATCTAAAGGTAATAAGGCCCGGGCCTTATGACCTGCGCAAGAGCCGGGCCTTTTTAGCCGTAGAGCAAGCTTTACAATCAGTGTCATATATTTAGTAAAAAAATAGCAATTATACTCTATAAAATTTAACTTGATCTCTGCGACAGTTACATATTGACATATTTAGAGTTGGGATAGTGGTGGAAAAAAACGATTTTCAAACAATGTTGTAATGAAATCGAATGAGTATTTGAAGGTGAGAAATTGGATTTTATTTACTTACTATTATATAAGATCAAGTATGTACACATGTAAATAATGTTATGATATTAATTAAATACTCATAATAATGTAACGATAGTATTTATCGACTTTTTCACTATTATCAATGCTAATGTAACATATAATTGGGTTTAATTTAATTACACATGTAAAAAATGTTATGATATTCAAATATACAATAAAATTAATGATAAATTAAGTTTCATTTAAAATATCGTCAGGATAAACTATCGATATTTTAATTAAAACTCTATCTAAAACTCTGTAGTCACGATCATTCGTCGCCCATCACTAATTGGCATGCCCATAATGTATGACATTGACAGGTACTGTCTGTACTATTAAGAAATTCAGGACTTTATAGGCGTGATTTTTCTGACAGCTGTCGCAGAGATCAAGTTAAATTTTATAGAGTATAGAATGTGTACTTATGTCTCTCCGTGGGGCAATACAAGAATAGTTCACATTGAAATGGGAAAAACTCGGATTAAAACAAAAAAACTCGATGAAAACAGAACCTCTTTACGCTCGAAAAATATTACGTACGGCAGCCGCGACCTCTCTCTGTGGCTGTGTGGACGGTACTGACGAAATGGCGGGCCGCGCGGAAGAGCGCGATGTTGCCAGCTCGCTGTATATGCGACTTCTATGTATGCGTGAGTTTTAAGCGAATAGATTTTTATGCAACTGTTATTTCTACAAACTGGGCCTAGTTTGCAACCGGGCCTTATATGCCTGACCTACCTTATTTCACGCAAAAACTACTGAACGGATTGAGATGAAACTTTGCAATAACGCGAAAGTTTGTGAGGATGGATGGATGTTTGTTACTCTTTCACGCAAAAACTACTAAACGGATTGAGATAAAACTTTGCAATAATGGGTACTTCTTCGAAGACAAAATTTTGGACGTCTATGGGTTTTTTTCTGAAACCAACAAACAAAACAGTGTGTAATTTTTTTTCTATACAGTTTACCTTTAACTCTACCTGGGACAAGTGATATTTTTCAAATCATTGCAGTCCAAGTATAAATTAAAAATATTTGAAGTTTGTTCTCCTGATTCATATACCGCGTCCGTTTGCCATTTTTCGAAAGAAAATGGTCGATATCGCATTTTCCCTTTGGTATATCATTATAAATTATAATTATATCAAAAGGAAATGAATTGCACTTTTACAAAAAAAATGTGTATTAGTTATAACTACCTTAGTATGTTTATAAATAGGCTAATAAGAAGTGTCCGGCATATAATACTGATTAATGTGGCGTATGCTGCGCTTGGCCGTGCTTGGTCGGGTGATGATGATGAGAGCCTGACTTCTCGCGCAGGGGGAAGCCAGTCGTGCAACAGACGAGCCAGAAGTTGGATATACGGCTGGTTCGCTTGGATCCCAGAGTTACAAAGATAAATGTCTGATTCATCTGTGCTTAGTTCAGGTGGCATTATGATATTTACAATGCCTGTTTTATAAAATTTATTTTATGGTTTTACAACTTCAATCTGTATTTCGTGTAATGCTTTTGGGTTATAAATTCAAGTAGAAAAATGATAATACTGAATTCAGTATGTATGATGAGTTATGCATGTATTACGGCAAAATCCTGATTCATCTGGCCTGATTCATATGGTCAAAACGCCATATAAATCATAAAATTCATACCGGAAAAGCTTTGAATATAGCTTATATAGCCCAACAAGACCTCGATGACGACAGTTTTTGGATAGAAACTTCGTCAATCGATGAAACAAATTATTACTTCAAAATTCACCAGAGATGTCTTATCGACCCTTCTTCAGAAAAACGTGGATGATTGTTCAGATTCAAACGATGAGGGCATTTTTGTGTTTAAAAAGCTTCAGTAAAATAAACTTACAAAAGAGTCTCACACTGCTGGTGAAGGTATGATTACTCAATCTTCCATTAAAAAATCAAGATCTCGTCAACAAGAAAAAGGTTTTAAAGATGACATTGAAAGTAGCTCGGGCCCTTGCAAAAAGCTAAAGATTTATTTCTTGTAGTACTTAAATGTGACTTCATTATTTATAGTTAACGATACTAAGAAAAATTATGTTTCTGTGATAGTTACCAAGGAAGATTACTGTCAAAAATTCCATTTAATTGAAGTTGATCTCATGTTTCTTACTTTAATCTTATTTTTTTCATTATATAATAAACAGGATTCGTGAATTGTACATGGAAAAAAATAAACAGAGAGAATAATATAATGTACCAATTACTATACTTACTATTAGTTTAGTTCAGTTCATTTATTCTCACATAGGTACAATAATGCACACGTATGAATGTCAAATGTAAACAATAAATTTAAATTAACATAAAACAATAAAACTAACAGAATGAATACATTTTCATTTACAAATACTGTCACATGTCAGGTTACGCAATGAATTTTTGTCACACATAAAATCTTTTACACTATAGTATGCTTTTTGTATAAGAAAATCTTTGATAATATTTTCAAACATTGTTTCATTTTTCTTAATTATTAACATTCATGTACCTATAAATAATAGTAATAGTTCATTTAAGTAATTTAAAATGTTTTCGTTTACCCAGGTAATATAAGAATTATAATTAAGTATTACAATTTTTAGATTTCTAAAATGTAATACCAGAAATATTTTTCATTCGTCAACTTTTTTTCGTGCTATAGTGTTAAAATTTTATGTACGTATGTAAAATATGATTAGATTTCCCTATTACACAGCCAAATTACATAGTTTTTGATTATCAGTTCTGTTCTGATTCATCTGGACACAAAATATTTGAACGTAGATATCTTAAAAACTACTCAATAAAAACAAGTCCCTCATTGAAATATATGTTCTTTAGTTACCTTTTTTACATATGAACATGTGCGACAGAGATGAAAGTGATATAAAATTTTGGCCAGATGAATCAGTCAAAGAATGAAATTTCGAAGAAGTACCCTAATATAGCATATATATCAGAATAACACATATGCTATAAATTACAATGACATATTTCGTATGCGGGCGAAGCCGCGGGTAAAAACTAGTCCATATTATATTCATATTCCTTTATTCATAGAACAGTATACGTCAAAAATCGAGTACAATATGATGACAGAAAATTACATTAATTAAAAAACAAATGTCATAAGTATTGGAAAGAAAACAAAAAGAAACAGTGATTAATACAACAATAAATTAAATAATCAATAAGTAGTAATAAGGTAATAAGAATAAGTCAAAAACAAGTCAATGTTAAAAATAGCAATTAATCTAAAAAAAATAAATAAATACAAAAGTAATAATCTCATCATTGGTGGCACGCACTAGGTATACTAAATCAATATTTTCCATTTGACTGCGATGGGATAAAGTGGGTACCTAGCTACCCTAGAGCAAATACATATATCTAATTCGAACAGCGGATCTTTTAGGGTAGATCCATTAGTGATATCCTAAAATATTTACGTAGTTTAGGGACAGCCTGTATGTTTATGTTAAACCGTTTGAATTGGAATTAACGTTCAGTTATTATATGTCTATGAGTTATTATTATGATTGGTGAGTAAACAGACCTAATTTTATGGCAAATGCGTGCGTACTTTTACGGTAGGTAGGTACGTCTTCCGGAAGGCGTGATTGAATGTAAATCCATTTCAGAGTTCTCATAAATGTTTGTTTTTATTATATAACGATCAGGCTATCATCTATCTTATATAGAAGATTCTTGTTTAGGTACCTACTTATTCTAGTCTATCTATTTTAGATTTGAAGACAAGTCACGTTATTCCACCCATAGAGTGCCAACTCATACACCGGCTCAGTAAAGAGCTTCAAAGTCCAAATAAAATCTACCACAGATAATTATGGGGATGACACAAAATAAATAACATTTCCTTTTTTCGTTGGGACTCAAAAATAGACTAACCCATAAAAATGACTAGATAGATTTTTGTAAATATGCTTACATAGATTTGAGATTAGGCATCTTAGTCAGATCATCCACCACGACATGTTCCAGCCTGGGCGCGTCCAACACCGACCTGAAAACACAAAAACATTCTTAAAGAAGTTGTTATTGAACTGTTGTAAGTTTAAAGTTTATTTCTGGACAGCTGTCTTCAGGCATTACACTGACTTAGGACAAATATCTTCTTCACATGACTTAAGGTAGGTAAGGCATATAAGGCCCACCTTTATTAAAATTAAAATATTTTAAACCATTGATGAGGTAATAAACAAAAGTCTCTCCATATCCTACTAATATTATAAACGCGAAAGTTTGTGAGGATGGATGGATGGATGGATGGATGGATGGATGGATGGATGTATGGATGTTTGTTACTCTTTCACGCAAAAACTACTGAATGGATTGAGATGAAACTTTGCAATAATATAGCTTATACATCAGAATAACACATAGGCTACAGTTTATAAAGATATTTTGTGAATTGTCCAAAATATAACGATAAATGTTGAGTAAGTAGGAAAATTCTGCCATCTGCGAGCTACTCTAGCGTGCGCTGCAAGAATGTCAAAATAAACAACTGTCGATCGAATATCTGTCAAATCAATCGATGAGCAGTCCTTAGATATCATCATACTGATAATATTTTATCCTTACTTTAATATTATAAATGCGAAAGTAACTCTGTCTGTCTGTCTATCTGTCTGTCTGTCTGTCTGTCGCGCTTTCACGCCAAAACTAATAAACCGATCTCGATGAAATTTGGTACACAGATAGTCTAGAGCCTGAGAAAGGACATAGGCTACATTTTATCCCGAAAATTGTATAATTCCCGTAGGATAGGACAAAATCTTGCGTTAGCGAAACTGTCACCTATCACAACGACGCTAAAAGGCCCAATTTTGAAGACACCATCGTAATTATAACAGTTAATTAGACTCTTTCTGTTTTTTTTTCACTTTCGGCATTCGATAGAGAGAACACTTTTTACGTTGCTATTAAATTTACGATGGCGCCTTCATAATTGGGTTGATTGGGCCTAACATGGTTTCACAAAACGTAATTAGATGACAGGTGACATACATCGACTGCAGACTTTTATAAATGTCTGCTATGCGAAGGCAAAGGAACAAATTGTCTTACCACCATTATAGCTCCTCGAAGAGGAAATAAAGTATGAATTGACATTGACAACTGACATTAAAATTGGACAAAATAGATTTCCCTTTGCCATGCTACATATTACAATGACGTTTAATACTGGGCCGTCATTTCGTCTGACATTAAAAATATTTTTAAATATACTACCATTAGAGGTTAAACATATTTCTTTATTCAACCTTTATGGTACAGAATCCATGCTAATATACGAAGAATCGGATCCACTTGATTTTTAAAAGTAGTATGGCATGAGTATGAGTATCTTGGCACTAAGGTTATTAACGTTGATTCTGAGTTGTGACCTTGACACGAACATAAATTTCTGTTGGTTTGGTTAGAATTGAACAGTGATAAACGTGCAGCCCGGCTCAGTTGCGGCACTACTCATGAGGCACGCAACTTGCCGGCCAGCCTCTCAGCTGCTATATTTAAAAACCTTAGAAAAGCGGCCCAACCTCGAGTGCAAACTTCTAAACTGCCTAGGGGGAAAAGACCAAAAAGAATCGGGAGACCTCGAGCGCCGCCTTCTCAGCTGTCTCAGAAAAAAACCAGAGAAGCGGCTCTACCTAGGATTCCCGCGCCGCCCATAAGCCTGGGCTACTAAGTTTCCCCGCCACGACAAGGCGGGAACCCGCGGGCGGGTACATTCTAACCTTATCTTAATCAACAGAAGCATTTATAAGTATAAGGTATTTTGATATCGGGTTAGGTTTGAACAGTGAAAACAAGGTGCAAGGTACTTGATTTTTTTATAGAGCAAGTGCCTTTATTAACTACCACTAAATACAGACTTATAATGTAAAACTTCATAAACTACTACTACATAACAAGCAATTGGATCATCCACAGACCCTTGAAGGTCTAAAGATATTCTAAATGCTCAAGCCCACTGACAGTTAGCAGCGTGCCCAACATGCTGGCAGCATTGCCAATCAGCTTGGCAATGCTGCTTATACGTTGAGTCAAATAAACACCAGCATTTTGGTCACGCGGCGGGTACACCAGACGCTCAGAAAGACTTTTGAAAACAAGATCCCGGCCACCACGCGCACAATGTCTCAATTTCAAACGGCTCAAATATGTAACTACTGCCGAGGTTAGCATATTTGCGCCGTTTGTGCTGCTCCGCTGACGGCGCCAAAGTATCGACGCAAGTCGCATCCCATACTAAGGGCCGTCTACACTTCCATGGGACCAGCTTCATACCGTCAGGCCTTTTGCCATCACCACGCGCAAACCCATTCGGTTCGAGTACTGCGATATTGGCGGTCGCAAAAGCCCTGCGTATGACATCGTTCACAATGGCGTGGCAACCAATTCGACCAGCGCTTCTTGACCAAGAAAGACGGTGGTGACCAAGCTGGTCAACTAGGGTACTTGAATAGGTGAGAGCGCTCAGCTATGTGCGGCGCGGCAGCAAGGTGGGTCGACTATCTCGACGATATCATCAATACCGCCGGTCGAGCTTGGTCACGACCGGCAAAGAGCCGAGGCAGATGGCACTGCAAGAGAGAGGCCTATACCCAACAGTGGATCAAAGAAAGCTGCGGATGATAACGATGACGAAACAAATTAGTTGAGATTGGCTGTTTTTTGGGTTTGAAATGATTATTTGCTACAATATTTGTGTACCGTTTCACATTGAATTGGGGCTAATATTTTGTGGCGCACTTACTGTTTTAGTTATCATATTTTTTTTAACAAGATAAACATAAATTAAATTATATCGCGGGCAAAGCCGCGGGTAAAAGCTAGTTAATATAAATGTATTTAAGTTCCGTCATGAAATAAAAAAACATAAAATTATAACGTTATTTTTGAAATATGAAGTGTTTTTTAAAACCATCACTTCGGGCCTTATTGAACACTATGAGTATAAAAAGGCCCTAAATAAAAATTAACATTCTAAGAAAATTAACAAGTTTAAACGATATTAAACTATAATAGTAAACATAAAACAACATTTGGTCCTTTTAAAACATGAGTATTTACTTAATTATTAGAAATAAAAGACCTTGGGCCTTATTAATCTATAGGTATTAAAAATGTCCTACGTTCCTTTAGAATATGTTGCTAAACACAAATTTGAACATTAGGTAAGTATAATCTTACTAAATTAAAGTTATTCAAAAAACAACAACAAAATCGCTAACACTTTGATAGCTAACAAAACTTCTGTGGGCCTTATTACACTAAAGACTTTTCAAATACTGAAGATTCAACGAATATAAAGTTCTTAGAAGGTAAATTTTACAACTTTAAATTAAGAACAGTTAATAAAAAAGCAATAAATAATATAAGGTACTCTTTAGATTTCAAATCAGTCGTAATACTCGTACTTAAATTAAATTGAGGTTCATCTAAAGGTAATAAGACCCGGGCCTTACCTGCGCAAGGGCCGGGCCTTTTTAGCCGTAGAGCAAGCTTTACAATCAGTGTCATATATTTAGTAAAAAAATAGCAATTAGAATGTGTACTTAAGACTCTCCGTGGGGCAATACAAGAATAGTTCACATTGAAATGGGAAAAACTCGGATTAAAACAAAAAACTCGATGAAAACTGAACCTCTTTACGCTCGAAAAATATTACGTACGGCGCCGCGACCTCTCTCTGTGGCTGTGTGGACGGTAGTGACGAAATGGCGGGCCGCGCGGAAGAGCGCGATGTTGCCAGCTCGCTGTACGTGCGACTTCTATGTATGCGTGAGTTTTAAGCGAATAGATTTTTATGCAACTGTTATTTCTACAAACTGGGCCTAGTTTGCAACCCGGCCTTTCATGCCTCACCTACCTTACTTGACATACCCCGAAAAAGAGTGTAGGAAGCCTAGATAGATGCCTATTGGAGTATCCAAACTGTGGACGTAATTTTTCACACTTCCAGTGATCGCCCTCTGTAATGCTTACAAAGAGCTTGAAAACGCCCAATACTTTCTAAATAAATCTTATCAGCTATGTTGGACAGAGAAGTGGTAAGCGACTGTGTAAAGGTCAGTAGGTCACTCGCGCTGTAGGTAACTGCTTCTGCCACTGACTCCGCTCGTTCGATAGAAGCTCACACGTATTGCTATTGCCGCAGAAGTATCAGTAGTTGCAGTATAAGCTTGGTAATACTTACAAGTGCTCAATTTTGTGCAGCTTGTAGCCAGCCTCGTGGATGGCCTTAGCTGACAGCCGCGTGATATTTGTCTTTTGAAGCACCACAGACGCGCTCTCGCTCATCGACGTCTGCATCACTATCTCGCATACTACCGTCCGCCCCACTGAAACAATACAAACATTTTTTAGCGATCTAGATATTTTATTTATTTATTTAGACTAATTACTAGGTACTAATTATGGCCGTGGTGGCCTAGATGGCCGTGGTGGCCTAGAGGTAGTAACACCCGCCTTACAATCGTGAGGTCGTGGGTTCAAATCCTCGGTCCCGTACCAATGAGTTCTTAGGAATTTATGTACGGAATTTCACACCACTGGCTTTTCGGCGAAGGAAAACATCGTGAGGCAACCTGCATACGCCGGTAGAAGAAATTCGATGGCTTATGTGAATCCACCAACCCGCACTGGGCCAGCGTGGTGGATATGGCCTAATCACCCTTCGTGGGTAGGCCTACGTCCTGCAGTGGACTGTTGAAAAGGCTGATACAGTACTAGGTACTTTCATATCAGTCATTGCTTTAGTTTAAAATTGTGTATTAGGTACGTGCTAAAATTACAACTATGGCCACCGCAGTAGGAATCTACTACAGTTAAGGTAAGGCCCAGACTGCCTCCACCAAAGAGGGTGCGTTTACACTTTGCAGAAATACCAATTTGCTTAGCGAACAAGATTATTTTTTGCAAATATTAGCATGACCGACTTTAGCCGTGTACAGAATTCGCGAATAGGTATGTCGCACGGATCGATGTAGCATTTTTCACATTATTGTTGATTTATCAAAAATGGCTCGGCCGATTTCGATAAAATTTAAATAGAATTATTGAAATCGGACTACTACGAAAAAAGTTATGCGTAGCTATACATAAAAATATTACGCGTCGAATTGTATACCTCCTCCGGTGGTTCGTCGGTCAAAAAACAAAACAACGCTCCGTTCTGCTCATCGACTTTTTTCTGCTCACGACTGTTTTGTTCTCGCCAAGGAAATTTTAAAAATCAATATTGGTCAAATAGGTATGTTATTTATGCAGTGGATTCACTGATAACAATGTTCCACCTAAAACTAAGCCAATTCTGGCCTTAAAATAGCTAATTCTAAAGTACAACGCGATCACATTAACTGGACGCTTGACCATGTGACGTCATTTTGGCGCTCAAGTACGGAAAAAAAAAACCGGCCAAGTGCGAGTCGGACTCCCGCACGAAAGGTTCCGAACCATCATCTATCTTCTATTATATAAAAGGCTTCCCTGAGTGACTGACTGACAGACAGCCTACAGCCCAAACCGCTTAAGATATAAACTTGAAATTTGGAACATAGGCACATTGTACAATGTAATGGAGCACTAAGGAAGAAAATTTTGAAAAATCGATCTCTAAAGGGGTAAAACGGGCCCTTTTCGTTTGTATGTAACTTTTTATTCCGTGTACCGAATAACTTGAAACTTTGTAAACATGCTTTCCAAACAAAATAAAAGTTACGTTTTTTTCTGATTTTCCGAATTTTTCTCATCTAAGGGGTCAAATAAGGTCCCAAAGTTGGTGAAAAAAGTGTCAATTACATCCAACTAGCTGAACGGTTATGGTTGAAATCTGGTATGAAGGAAGCACACAATATGTTTCAATACAGGAACTAATAATATCCAGGAAAATCTATAGGGTTCCTTAGGGATGGCAAAAATTAATCATTTTAGGCTACAACCCAAACCGCTGAGGATAACAACTTGAAATTTGGAATATACGTACATCATACGACATCATGAAGCACTAAGGATGAAAAACGTACCCAACTCTAACCTACGGGGTAATACGGGCCCTTTTTGTTTGCATGTAACTTTTTATTACCTGTACCGAATGACATGAAACTTTGCATACTTAGATGCTTTTGAGACTAAATAAAAAATATAGCTTTACCAGTTTTTCTGAATGTTCCTTAAAAAAATCCTTAGGGATTAAAAAAATTTAAAAATCCTTAAAAATCCCAAAACTTCAGTGCGCTTTTTTTAAATAATGTAGTATCTAGAATAGGATTAAGATAATGTTTTATCCTTAAATCAGGCAAAATGGGTCCCCAAGGACTTTGTATACTATCTGGACTGCGCACAGACGAAATTTGGCTCAAAGTTAGTTTAGGAAAATTCAACCTTAATGCGTTGTAACAAAACATATATTCCTTTGAAATGGTATAAGAGAGACGCTGTGCCGAGTGAGACTTCCCAAAGTGATGAAGTTGTCCCGCTCTTACTATTGCCATTTCGAAACGACACTTATAAATGGTAGAATTATTACCTGTAAAGCCGCGACTGTCTTAACCATTTCTTAGTTTTTTTAACAATGTAGTTTGATAAGATTTTAGTTAATATTGCGAATAGATGCCAATACAACAGAGTTTGATATTTATTTTGTATGAATATACCTACGTCTTTATGATTAACGGTTATTTTTTATTTTTGACTAGAGTATCACCGTCGATTGCAAATGGCGTACTATGGTGTATACAAAGAAGTGTAGTAGGGTGACTATGCTGGACATATTTCTTAAACATGCTGGGTGTACAATTGGTGTATAGTCGTGGTTGTCATTTTTAATTTTTTTAGGTTGTAGATTTCAAAATTGGCATCCATATTGGAATTAAAAACGGCAGACGTCACTTTTTTGAAAAAATCATGGGTGTAGTTTTCGAGGTTTTTTGGGGTTTAGATTTCAAAATTGGCATCCATTTTGGAATTAAAAACGACAGACGTCACTTTTTGCTAAAAGTCGCGATGGGAGTCGCTTTTGAGGTTTTTGGGGGTGTAGATTTCAAAAATGGCATCCATTTTGAAATTAAAGATGGCGGACGTCACTATTTTGAAATAGTCGTCATGGGTGTCGTTTAATAGGTTTTTGGGGGTGTAGATTTCAAAAATGGCATCCATTTTGAAATTAAAGATGGCGGACGTCACTATTCTGAAAAAGTCGTCATGGGTGTCGTTTAATAGGTTTTTGGGGGTGTAGATTTAAAAAATGGCATCCATTTTGAAATTAAAGATGACGGACGTCACTATTTTGAAAAAGTCGTCATGGGTGTCGTTTAATAGGTTTTTGGGGGTGTAGATTTCAAAACTAGCGTCCATTTTGGAATTAAAGATGGTGGACGTCACTTTTTTGAAACAATCGTCATGGGTGTAGTTTTCGAGGTTTTTGGGGGTGTAGATTTCAAAAATGACATCTATTTTGGAATTAGAGATAGTAGATGTTGCTTTTTTGAAAAAGTCGTCATAAGTGTTATTTTTTTGAGAATTCGGGGGTTTATATTTCAAAATTGGCATTAATTTTGGGATTGAAGATGGCGAACATTACTTCAAAATGGATGCCAATTTTGAAATATACACCCCCAAAAACCTCTAAAACTACACCCATGACGACTTTTTCAAAAAAGTGAGTCCGCTATTTTTTATTTCAAAATGGATGCCTTGTTTACTACGGAAGCCTTAAAATTCTGTTAACTACGGAAGTCTATTCGTGGACAAGTCTTCGTGATTAAGATTTTTCGTGATAAGGTCTATTTGTGACAAAGTTTTCCGTGAAAAAGTTTTTGTGAAAACATTTTTCGTGGTTAAGTACTGACACGGGTTGCGTTATATGTGTCAAGATTACATCTATGAAATTTAAACGTTGTTCAACACCGTAAATATGGATTCCAGACCATTACTGTCGTCAGAAAAGTGAAGGAACTCATCGAGATCTACATTTCCGATGACAGCTGTCAAACTTAAAAGTGGTTTATCTCCGTCATTATCAATTCTAAACCATTGTTGTCTTAACAAAGGTGAAAGAACTCTTCAAGATCTACATTTCAGATAACAGCTGTCAAACTCGAAACTGAATTATCTCCGTGTATACTAATTCTAGACCATTGTTTTTATGGGGATTGGTTTTATAGGGATCTTCAAGGAAGGCCTATGCCCAGCAGTAGGCGTCTTATTGCTAAAGCGACGACGATGACGAAGGACGACGAGTTAGGGGTAAGATAACTGCGATTCCTGCGTGCAGTAACATTCCAAAGAAAAATTATATCCCAAGATGATCGAGATGTTTTGGTCATCCTACTTGGAAAAGAGACACAATCATCTGATGTGGTGTCCTTGTCGGCACGTTTTTCTTTGCCAGTACTCAATCCTGTTTATATGATAAATCCATGTGGGTCCCTAATAGTTTACGATTTTTTTTTATTTTGTCAGCCAATAGTCTTAAACTTAGCGCACATACGGATCAATATACGTATTTTACTATAGGATCAACCCTGACAAGCGAAAATTACCTACATTTTCCATACATTTTGTCGCGGGTCTATGAACTTTTTGTGTTGAACAGCTGATTTCATTCACGTGATTTTGGTGTTGATACCATTGTAAAAGTTAATCAAATTATGAGTATAATAGCATACTAGAACATGCCTGATGAGTGACGTCTAGATATACTATGTGTTTCTCAAATAAAATAAAATAAAATATAGGTGTGCCATTTGTTCATTTGCCTGGAAAATTAAATTTCTAATGACTTAATGTAACATGTCGAATACCTGTACCGGCCTTAATTAATAGTGCACTACTGAACATAGGCCTACTCGCGAAGGGTGATTGGGCCATATCAATCAAGCCGGCCGAGCGCGGGCTGCTGAATCTACAAACGACATTGATTTTTTCTCTACGGACGTACCTATACAGGTTGCCTCAATGTTTTCCATCAATGAAAAGCCAGTAGTGTGAAATTCCTTACATAGTTACTCATACAATTATTATTATTGGCTCCCTCGGTGGCTCAGTGGTGTGTGACCCTGACTCCTGGGTCAATGAGACGTGGGTTCGATTCCCACCCAGGGCAAATATTTATGTGATGATAATATGTGTTTGCTCTGTGTCTGGGTGTTATTAGTGTATTTTTAATTATTTATTCATTTAACACTTTCATGCACACCAAATGTTTCATGTACAAAAGAAGGACTTAACGCTAAATAGCATTATCTGCCAGTCAACCTACAGGTACATGTAGTATATCAGTCTCTGCCAGCTAAATCACAAGCTTTGCTTAGTTTGGGGTCAGAGACCGTGTGTGAGATATTTATTTATTATTGAGTTAATTTCAGAAATTCGGCAATTTATCATCCAAAAATTTGAAAAGATTGGTGAAATAAGCTTTAGATACAAGTAAATTAAAGAACCAAATATCTCAGTATTTGGTTCTTTAATTTACTTACAATGCAGGCCATTCAGTGGGCTATTATCATTTTATGCAAATACTGATACGATTCAGGTAAAACCGTAGGCATTATCCTTGCAAGGAATACGATAATAAATTATGAAGGCGCCATGGTAAATATAATAGCAACATAAAAAGTGTTCTTTATTATGCTAATTAGCTATTATAATAACGATGGCGCCTTCATAATCAATCCTAATGCGGGTTTGACCACGAACTAATATTATTTTAAGTAACTGCCAAGAAAATGCGGGCCAAACTGTGGGTTTTTATCATTTTAAGCAATTACAAAAATAACGCGGGCCAGACCATGGGCTATTATCATTGCAAGTAATACAACAACGCAGGCTAACGTCATGCTATTATAATTTTAAGAATTTATTAATACAACGCGGGCCAGACCGCGAACTATTCGATACTATAAGAGACTACACTATACTATACTATAAGACGAAGATAACGCGGGTTGAACCGCAAGCTGTTATTTTAATCAAGTAAGTACTAAAACAACGTAGGCCAAACTGTGGGTTATTATCATTTTAAGTACCTAATTATTAACACAACGCTGACCAAACCGCGGGCTATTATCATTTTGAGCAAATACTAAGACAACACGGGCCAGACCATGGGCTATTATCATTGTAAGTAATACGACAATGCAGGCCAAACGGCAAGCTTTTATAACTTAAAGCAATTATTAAGACATCGATGTCTATGTTGCGTGCTATAAATAACCATCTTAAGCAAGTACTAATAATACGCAGGCCAAACCGTGACCTATTATCATTATAGGTATATCATATACTGTTACAATTTTGGCCAAACCGTGGGCATTATCCTTGCAAGTAATTTTAAGCAAGTATTAAGACAACGCGGGCCAAATCGCGGACTATTAGATATTATTATAAGCAAGTACAAAGACAACGTAGATCAAACCGCGGGCTATTTTCATTTTAAGTAAGTATCTATGGACTAATACAACGCGGGCGAAGCCGTGGGTTATAAGCTAGTAAAAGATAAGTTTCTACCTGTTTATTAAGATCAAGTACAAATTGCTTAAAAATTAATGCGATGCGTCGAGTTAATATGTCCGCGTTATAGGTACCAATCTAAATATCGCAGATCTATGTAAACAAAATAAGAATAGAAAACAAACTCCGCGTGATAAATGACGATATTAAGGTGTAAACCGTTAATTACTGCGAACATTAACAGCCACTATCACTAATTTACTCGTAGGTTGGTTTGGAAGAATATTTATTATCGCGTAGCTCTCTGTTCTATTTCTATTCATACAATAGTCAAATTCGGCTTCCAAAAAGAGGATGCTCTCTATTCTCTATTCGGATTTTTGATATACCTACTTATGTAAGTAAATAGGTACTTACTTAGGTAATTCTATATTTTGGTTTTTGTAATCTTCGTTACAATAATCTTTAAACAAACATTTACATATTAGGTATTTAAGTACGAGTGTTCTCAACTGTGGATATTATATTGTAAACCTGTAGTTTCGACCAAACAAAGGGAATGCTGCTATTTTTGGGGCAAACACTCGAGATAATATTAGCCGTATGATGAATCGGGAAGCGATGAGGAGTATTTTATCCACTGTTTCAAGAATAAATAAGCATAGTTTAAAACAATCATGTACTTATACAATGTAACTAACTATAGGACGTTTACTGCAGGACAAAAGTAGGTAAACCTTCCGTACAGAT
This sequence comes from Hypomecis punctinalis, assembly GCA_949316475.1. NCBI lineage: Eukaryota > Metazoa > Arthropoda > Insecta > Lepidoptera > Geometridae > Hypomecis > Hypomecis punctinalis. Next base: position 23,237,607 of record OX438807.1, on the reverse strand, counting down.
CTCTACAAGATCAGTTGGAAGCGAGTTACTTGTTGAGTGCTAGCCTCGGTAGTGGTTACATATTTGAGCCATTTGGAGTTGAGACTTTGGGTCCCTGGGGGCCGGGTGCTCATCTTGTTTTCAAAAGCCTTTCTGAGCATCTGATGGACGCGACGCGTGACCAAAATGCTGGTGTTTATTTGGCTGAACGTATAAGCATTGCCATTCAACGAGGCAATGCTGCCAGCATGCTGGGCACGCTGCCAACTGGCAGTGGACTTGAGCATTTGGATTAATCTGCAGACCTTCAAGGGTCTGTGGATAATCCAATTGCTTTCTATGTATTAGTAGTGTAGGTAGTTTTAGCTTGTAAGGATATCTTATTGTAGTAATTAAAGGCATTTTTGACCGTAGGTAGCGAGTTGCATCCAGCACGATTCTACGCGAGGAAAGGTGTTCTACTGTGCGCTTGCCGATAGGTACGTGATAAGTATTCGCTAGAGAACTTTTTAATCTCTATCATCAGTTTCTCGTTCTAGGTGCTCATTCAAAATCCATTTCAACAGCTTGCTAATGCGCTCGGTTATCTCCAATGATGTTTAATACTTCAATGGTTATGTCGCTAAAGATGGTAGCATTAGTTCTGCCGGGCTAGTATACTACGTGACACGAAATATTTCTTTCGTAGTGTCAGAACAAGACAGCGTTATGGCAAAGTATATATCTGTCACTTTTTCACACGTCGAAATGAGTTATTTTCGTGGCTTTTCGTGGTCGCATTCTTGACTAGCTGCTACGGATTTCCAGACTAGTGATCCGATGTCGCAAAGAGATTCCAAGCTATGAAGAGGGCTATCTTCGCCATAGCTCGTTGGGCTATTAAAACACGCTTCAGTGTCGTAAGTCACCAATGGCACTAGTCGAAAACTTTCAACTTTAGTCACAATAATTAGCGCTGGGTTATTCAGTGTTAGGTTTATTAGCCGCATGTTTGAAGTAATGTTTCACAACACCATCAAAACAATATTTTCCGTAGCGTCCGGTCCTAACAACAGTGTAGCGTCATCTATTTCAGAAATAGGGACTGGCCTATTAATTAACTGTATAAATAAATCTAACAATAGATTTTCAAAGCTTTTTTCCCGGAAATCTCACATCACAGTCATATCGGTCACAACACTTTGATTAGCATCTGTCTCTTTTCATACTTATCAGCTGTTTCTAAGTTTTTTTTGATCGAAGTAAACGACATGGAACCTATACTTACCTATTTCTAACATGTCGACATCTTCAGAACAGAGAATGTTATCAGAATCGGCAGTTTAAGAAATTATCTAATTTAACCTTTTTATTATGAAACGTGCTCTCTTACCATGGGCTTTATAAGCTCCAAGTAGCCCAACGAGCTATGGAGACTGGAAGCTATGCTCGGAGTCTCTCTACGGGATCGAATCAGAAATGAGGTGATCCGTAGAAGAACCAAAGTTATACCGACATAGCCTAGCGGATTGGCTAGTTGAAATAGCAGTGGGCAGGGCACATTGCGCGAAGGACTGATGACCGATGGGGTCGAAAAGTTCTCGAGCAGAGATCACGTACCAATCGCTTGCAGCGTAGGACGTCCACCGACAAGGTAGACGGATGGACAGCGGGATCGCGCTGGATGCAAGTCGCTTCCAACCGGTCTTATTGGAGATCCATAGAGGAGTCCTATGTCCAGCAGTGCACGTCTTTGTCTGATGGATGGATTGAATTGATTGATGGTCAAAAATGGGCAGGTGCCTTTGTTAACTACCACTAAATACAAGACATAATCTAAAACTACACAAACTACTACATGACAAGCAATTGGATCATCCATAGACCCTTGAAGGTCTAAAGATAATCCAAATACTCAAGCCCACTGCCAGTTGGCAGCGTGCCCAGCATGCTGGCAGCATTGCCACGCTAAATGGCAATGCTTATACGTTGGGCCAAATAAACACCAGCATTTTGGTCACGTGTCGCATCCACCAGACGCTCAGAAAGACTTTTGAAAACAAGATGAGCACCCGGCCCCCACGGACCCAATGTCTCAACTCCAAACGGCTCAAATTGATGGTTATCTAAATACAAAGACTGAATGAATGAAGGATGTTCTATCAAGTAAACTAATTTTCCGTTATAAAAAATGGTAACTTTCCCCTATTCGCAAATGAAAGTAGCGTAGCACCAGACAGTTTACTTATTATTTCAGATCATGTAGTACTTAGGGTAGGTACTATTAAATAGCTATTAGGTCCAATTATGAAGGCGCCATCGTAAATTTAATATCAACGTAAAAAGTGTTATCTCTATCGAAAGCCTAAAGTGAAAAAGAAACAGAAATATTGAAATATTCTAAATTGCTAATTTAACTACGATGGCTCCTTCATAATTGGGCCTATTGTATGACTAGTTCACCAACTTATAATTAATTACAGGTCGGCAGCATTATAGGCAGGCCGACTGTGTCTGGATGTTATTTAGTTACTATATATATTTAAAGATATGTACATAAGTAGTTTATCAGTCTCTGGCAGCCATATCACAAGCTTTGCTTAGTTTGGGGTCAGAGGTCGTGTGCCCGTGTGTAAATCCCCAAATGTTAATTTTTATCTATCGAAATTCGATGATTTTTTTTCCATAAAATAGATGATTTTTTGAGAATCTAATGTAATAAAAGCTGGTGATCATGTAAAGTATACGCCCCTAATTAGATTTCCATCCCGTACAATTTATTCCCTATCTTTTTAGGGTTCCGTATCCAAAGGGTAAAAACGGGACCCTATTACTCCGCTGTCCGCCCGTCTGTCTGTCCCCAGGCTGTATCTCATTAACCGTATTTTTTTACAGATGACGTATTTCTGTTGCCACTGTAACTACAAATACTAAAAACAGAAAAAAATCTTTAAAGAGTGCTCCCATACAAAAAGCCTGATATTTTAGCCGTTTTTTAGCGGTGATAGGTAGATGCTTAAAATATTCACAGAATGTTCAGTTAAATTCACTTTAAAAATATGTCCATCATCCATCCATCAGCCAAAAAATAAAAATATGTTATCAAATTAAAATAAAATAATTATTTAAGGTGGGCTCCCATACAAGAAAAGTGATTTTTTTGCTCGATATTAATTTCGGCAACCGGAAAATGTATGAAATATTCACAGAATGTTAAGTTGTATTTTCCCTTCAATAACAAATAATTAAATATAAATAAAATATATTAAGGGTGGCTTCTATAAGGTACCGAACCCTTCGTGCGCGAGTCCGACTCGCACTTTACATTCACATTGACCTTGCGTCGTTTAATGCGTCACAGGAAAGTTCGTGCCGTGCTCGGTAGATGTCATTGTATGGTGTTAAAACGCGCAAACATCTGAGAAAGGCAGTTGGATATTTGTGTCGAGCGAAATTGTTATCAGTTATCAACTCAGCTTCTATTACTAGCATCAATCTAGATCTTATTTTTGAATATAATCATAATCATAATCATAATCATAATCAATTTATTGATAACATTTTGTTACAAGTCATTGTCCATAGCATTAATAATAATATTTGGATTAATAATAACAGTATAGAAATACATTAGTGTTCTTTTACAATCGTAACAATACAATCAGTTAAAATTAAAAATTCATTAATTAAAATTCAAGAAATACAAATAGATTAAATTATTATCATTGCACAATCATTTAAAAATAAACATGTCAACAATGTATAATTAATAATCACTAAAACAATTGAAATACTAATTAATAATAAAATAATAATTGAAATAATCAAAAATAAATAAGCAATAACTCACAATGTCAATCTACAATAATAAATTAAAATTACAATTTTAAATTAATGAATTCGTCGTAAGTATAGAAGGCGTGCTCGACAAGCCAGCGTTTGAGCCGTGACTTGAAGCTGCCTATCGTTGGCGCAGTGGTAATATGAGATGGCAGTTTGTTGTACACCGCCGGACCCATCACGTGCGTCGACCTGGCCGACTTTTCTAACGCGCGGGGCACCTCCGCTAGCTTATCTCTATAGCGGGCGCTGACACGCGTTTCATAGGAAGCTTGGTTTAATCGGACATACACCGCTACCTGAAATATGATTAGAGCTGGCAACGTCATGATCCCAAGCCTCTTGAAATGCGGACGCACAGAGGAATCCTGCGGTATCCCGACAATCGCACGTACTGCACGCTTTTGCAGTTTGAAAACTCTGCACCAGTCCGCCGCTCTACCGTACAAATCTACACCATACAGTATAATGGAGTGGATCGTTGCAAAATAGCATGATCGTACTGTTTCACTCGAAACTACTTTGGCTACGCGCCTCAAGGCAAAACAAGCGCTTCCTAATCTGCCGCAAAGTTTATTAATATGGCTTTCCCATGACAAGCCTCTATCAATCTCGAATCCAAGAAAAGTAGTAGAAGGTACTTGCTCAATGGTTTTTCCATCAATCCTGACATCCAAAGACTTTGTCTGGTGACCCGAGAGACAAAAATGTATGAAATGGGTTTTGGAGAGATTGAGCGCTAGCCCATTCACTCCAAACCATGCCGCTAGCTGATTGCTCGTCTCATTCAATCGCTGCTCCAATAGATTTACCGTGGGTGCTGCAACTATAGCGGCTACATCATCAGCATACATATATATGTCTGCTGATGTTACAGCGTCCGGCAGGTCGTTAAGGAGCAGAGAGAACTCTATATTAGAGACGGAAGAGCCTTGTGCAACTCCCATCACAGAGCTCAGCGGTTCGGATTTCTCCATTCCGCCGCATGCTACTACTGTCTGGGATCTATTTTTCATAAGATCTGTCAATACAGCCAACGTCGCGCCTCTCACGCCATAATGCTGAAGTTTTATAGCAAGGACTGCGTGATCAGCGACATCGAAAGCCTTCGACAGATCACAGCAAAGGAGAGCCACATGCTTCTTACTCTCCCGAGCTTGCAACACTCTATGAACTACCTCCCGGGTCAGAGACGTAGTTGACCGTCCCTGTCGGTACGCATATTGTCGGTCTGAGAGAGCATCCGTTGATGTCAGAAAATCGACCAATCGGCTACTCAATCCATTCTCGAATATCTTTGCGACAGCGGGAATTATCGAAACTGGCCTGTAGCAATCAATACATTCCCGCTTGCCTTTACCTTTGTAGAGCGGAGATATTTTACTGATTTTCAACGCGGCAGGATATGTTCCCTCTCTTACACACCTATTAAAACACTCAGCTAACATTGGGGCGAGCAAGTGTATTGAGTCTCTTATAATTTTCATGGAAACACCATATATATCTTTGGACTTTTTAGCAGGTATACGATTAACTACTATTCGAGTAACTTCGTCAGCGCTAAACAGTCGCATCCGCATAGAACAGTTGGCAGGCGGGCGCGCCGCTTGCAGTATTTCGCTCACGCGAGTGACGTCTGCGTGAGGCGCTTTGCACGCCGCCGCTGCGTTAAGAAAACGAGAGTTCATTGCGTTCATTGCGTCTTTCTTTGTCGGAAATGGAGAGCCATTGAAGTCTTTCACGATATTTGTAAAATCGACAAATGGAACATTATATTTTCCTCTTTCTTTATTCACTATTGTCCACATGGCTCTAGTAGCATTTTTTCCATTCTTTAGAGAGTTAGTATAGTGGCGAGTTTTAGTGTCTCTTACTAATTTATCATATTGATAATTCATTTCCGAAATTAACGTATTATTTAAACTATTATTTGGATCCAATTTTGCAATTTTTATGATATCAAATAATAATATTTTATAATTTTTAATATCGATGTTAATCCACGACTCAGAGTTTTTCTCATTACAAAGCTTTTTAAGAGGGAAGCAGATTTCATATTTATTTTTTATAATATTTATAACTGACGTTACTAGTTCAGCCGCAGATCTGTTAACCTCTTGGATTTCTCCCCAGTTGACACTATCTAACGCTAATACAAAATTAGTCAGATTGGCCTGTGAATAACTTCTTCCGTATTGAAGCTCTTTTGATCGATTCTTAACAGCGCATACCACCTCGCCCCTGATAGCGACGTGGTCACTGAGGTTAGTCACAATAGGAGAGACACTCACAAATCCAGCGGGCAGGTTCGTATATACGTGGTCTAGGTTAGTAGATGTAGTGTCAGTGATGCGCGTGGGAAAGTCCACCTCATTCGTCATACTATGGTCCACCAGCAACTTATTGAGCCGAATAACGTTGCTGTTTACGTCCCCTATCGTATTAATATTCGTATCACCGATTATAATACAGTCCACACCCAATTCGCAGATCTTATCGAGCAAGCGTTCCAAATTATCAAAAAATATACTAGCGCTAACTAGGTTTGTCCTATATATACATACAACTGTTACGTTGTAGTCCAATAAATCTACGGCAGAGATCTCACAAAATTGTTCTCTAGATAGTGTGTTTAACGATAGATTTTCTAGACACTTAATATTATTGCGTACGTATATGCAAGACCCACCATGCTGCAATGACTTTCTACAATAGCTAGAAGCTAGCACGTACCCGTCAATGTGTACACATTTAAGTTTTTCATCAGTGAGCCAATGTTCCGTCATAGCAAGAACATCGCATTTCAATTCACTGTGAAGCAAAACTTCTAGTTTTTGTGTCTTTGAATTAGCAGATAGAGACCTTATATTTTGGCAGCAAATAACAATAGATTTTTTCGCACTATTTTGGCTACATATTTTTTGGCAATTGTTGTTTTGTTTCAAACAGTGCTGTCTTTTGTAAGCCACGCTGCTAGATGTCGTTGCTATGCTCGATCCCGGCGCTCCAACTGCTGATTCATCAAAAGAGACTTGATGTCTACTTATATCGTTTGACTCTACTGTTGTGGTGGCTGAGAGTTTGAGCGTGACCGAAAAAACCAATTGGCGAATCGAATCCCCTGCGGCCAAACATTTGGAGTAGTCACTTGATTCTTTATGCTCTCTGGCAATCCTATCACAAATGAAGCGTGCCTAGTAGACTTGATGCTGCGCTTTTCAACGTAGTATTCAGCTTTCACGATACTGTTTAAGAACTGTGTGACTTGCTCTACTGTTGTCTCGGCCTTGAATTGCCATGCCTGAATGTAAGTAAATTTTTCAGCTGCCTGGATACCGCACTCATTCTTCTTAACTCCAACAGCTACATGTTGATGCCTATTGCTACGGCGACGCTTGCTAACCGTCTGCCACTCACCAGCGTTGTCACTGCTTTCGTCACAATTTAGACTTTTTAATGCTTGTTTTGAAGAACTGTATTGCAACGTATTTTCGTGGTCTGCTATTTCAATTCCAGATATCCGAGTATTCATTTTTGGCTCCAAAACTTCTAGTGCGGCACTGATATTAACATCACCAGAAACTTGGCTCAACGCTGTATTGGTTTCTCGATTCCGCATCACAGTCTTTGACACAACGCCTTTATTACGCAGTAGTTTAGTGGTTTTTGGAGCTTTTTTTACATCTTGTGGCTCTACATTCTTAGGTAGTCGTTGAGGACTACAGAGTCTTTGCTTTGAACTTTCATACCTAAAATGTTTTTCACACAATTCCATTCGTAGAGCTTTCAATTCCAACTCTAAAGTGTCAAATTTTTTCAGCTGTTCTTTATTCTCGAGTACTTCAGATCTCAAATAAACAATCTCTTGCTTAAGTAAATTTTCATTTTTGCTTAGCTCGCATATTTGCACTTTAAGCTCACGAACAGTCGTCAATATCATTTGCATAGTCTGTACACCTGTACTATCAGACACCTCTTGCGCTACAATGGTTGAACGCTCGGGCTGCTCCACTTGCGGATGGTTGTCCTCTACGACGAACACCGCAGCCCCTCGGACCGGGGTGGACGGATTGTTATCACGAGGCATTGCGCATTTGCATGTCGGGCACAACCATGTCGGCAGCACACTTGCTTTGCTAGGTATGTTTACGCAGGCTCTGTGGTAAATCCCTTCACACTTTCCGCATTTCGCGCCATCTTGCGAGGACAAAAATCTACCGCAACCTCCGCACTTCACCATATTTGTGATGTCACTACGCAGTTTCTAGGATTTCTGCTAGATGGCGTTGTCAGAAATATTTGGCTATGTTATAGATGATAGCGTACCTATTTGACTTAGTTTTTAGGATTGACGCTAGATGGCGCTGTCAGAAATACTTCGCTGTGTTATTGACGATAGCGTCTACTCAACACTAGATAGCGCCACTTGTAGTCGTAGTCCTGAGTATTTAAATATTTTTACTCACTGTTACCCTCTTGATAAAAAAGATGTACAACAATGCTCAGGAACAACAATACTAATATTCTTACTGCTTTGCACTGAATTTAATTAATTATTCCAGCACAACATACACTGTTCAGTAACACGTTATATCGACACTAATAATATTTGCTTCGATACACAATACTATTATTAAGAATTAAATTACTGCAGAGCAACACAGATCGGTTGCGCTAGTCGGTGGGTACGTAGTACGTAGGTATACGCTGTCTTGCTAATTTCAGCGAGCCGCGTATTGCCATATCGAGCGTCTTTTATACTATCCAGACACCTGATTCAGGTATTTGCCCCGAAATGGCGTTAAAACGCGCAAACACCTGACAACGGCAGTGGGCTAGTATCGAGCGAGACATTGTTAGCTATTAAGACCGGATTAATAATACGGATTACGGCATATAAGTCTAGCGCTGAGCGAAGTGTGGAGGGGATGGCTGTGCAAGGGTTTAGTATGGCGGTCATCATGCGCAGCCAACCACTCCACAGTACCCACAGCGCTAGACTTACGTGCCGCTACCTGTACAGCTAATAGCTCAAACCCAAACACTAAGAGCATGAAAAATCCTCCCAAGCTGAAAACTAACAGGGCTCCTCGGACATGAATCACGCCAAATTGCAATAAAAGTCACTCTCCTAACAGACTGCCGCTAGGAGCTTGTGAAGTTTATTTCGACCGTTGCTGTACAATCATTAGCACTGACATCTGGGATCTTTCAACGTGTACGTACGCTAAAGTTAAATGTTCCTCATTTATTGTACAAACACGAGTTATGGGGCAAATATTGTGTGGCAATTCTATTTGTTTCTTATTGCTGTAAGAACCTTAGAAGAAACGTTAGCGGAAGACGGAGAGCAGAGTATTGCACTACTCTGTAAGTACGGGAAAATGGGTTTTATGAAGAAGAGAAGATCCTTAAAGAGTAGAATTTACTCTTCTTCTCTTTGACGTATTCACGAAAATATATAACGAACGATATCTTCAGTAATAGTGTAAATCCGAAAGTGTGTTTGTTAGAAGCCGTAGTGGCTTAGAGGTAGTGACACCCGCCTTACAATCGTGAGGTCGTGGGTTCAAATCCCGGTCCCGTACCAATGAGTTCTTTGGAATTTATGTACGGAATTTCACACCACTGGCTTTTCGGTGAAGGAAAACATCGTGAGGCAACCTACATATGTCCGTAGAAGAAATTAGATGGCGTATGTGAATCCACCAACCCGCACCGGGCCAGCGTGGTGTATATGGCCCAATCACTCTTCGTGTGTAGGCCTACGTTCTGCAGTGGACTATTAAAAAAGGCTGATACAGTACAGTTTGTTGGTTTGTTCGTTACTCTTTCACGCAACTACAGATTGAAGTCGAATAGTGTCATGGATTTATCTTCATCCTGGAAAAATAAAAGGTTCTTATGGGACAGTACAAACACCAAAAAAAAAAATCACGAGGGCGAAGCCGCGCGAAAAAGCAAATCATGACATTTGATCACTGTCTTCATGAAATTATGTGCGTAATTAGCTCTGCAACCGGTGACAGAAAACATCCTGAAGAAAGTGAAATGTTTCGAGTATTTCATGCTCTCAAATAAAACTCGGCCAGCGTGGTGAACTTGTTTATATCACCTAACCAGTCAGCTAAAATAAATCTCCGTATTACTCATCGCAATGCGTAAGTACCTACACAACAAAAAGCCTTGGCCGTGCAATTAATTAAATATTATGTCATATCACAACGGTATTATTTAGTAGCATTTTTTATTCTTGCGGTCAAGATCTGATCTATTGAGACTGATTAGTCAAAGTAAACCGCTGGTGAAGGTATCAAATAAAGAGGAGAATATATAGACAAGAGGTCACAATGAAACTTTAAGCTCATTGATTTAATTGCCATCCTATAAAAAACAAAAGTTGTTAACTATTGCTAAATTACTATTAAAAAGTGAGGAACGAAGAATCACATAAAAATACAATCACCTTCACTAACTCCCAGAATAATCTGTATTATTTATTCTGCTGGCTTCAGGCTGATCGGTCCGGAATCGAACTCTGGACTCCGGCTTCAAAGGCAAAGTACAATATACCTTACTTACTACCAAGTTTTTTTTTTTTAGAAGCCGTGGTGGTCTAGATGTAATGACACCCGCCTTACAATCGTGAGGTCGTGGGTTCAAATCCCGGTCCCGTACCAATGGGTTCTTTGGGATTCATGTACGGAATTTCACACCACTGGCTTTTCGGTGAAGGAAAACATCGTGAGGCAACCTGCTTGTGTCCGGAGAAGAATTTCAATGGCGTATGTGAATCCATCACCCCGCAGTGGGTCAGCGTGGTGGATATGGCCCAATCACCCTTCGTAGGTAGGCCTACGTCCTGCAGTGGACTATTATAAGGCTGATACAGTACAGTAGTACTGTACTACCAAGAGGTGGTCAATTTCAATGAACTAGGCTGTTAAAGAGCCAATAAAACAATGTACTAGACTACTGAGAATAATCTAGTAATAAGTAAATAAACTGTTACTACTTGGGTATCTACTACCAGTTTCTACTGGGATTTCCATTCAGTTCACTATCAACGATGCTCCTAAACGACTGAAGATAGGCATCAATACCTTGCCAAGTATGCCAAGAGGCCAAGCGTGCGGTGTGGAGTGGCCATAAAAAGGAGCCCGTATTCTGACGCTCAAAGAATGTTTGTCATCATCATCAGCAAACAGAGCATTGTCAATTAAAGCGGCGCTATCAGTGTCGAATGTGAGATAACGGACCGTTGATAGATCTCCCGCGTTATCGCACTACGCTCTCACAAAATAGGCTAGTCTTATATAGTGCTGCTTTGTTTGGGGTTTCAAATAGTTTTTAGCCTAAGACTTGGTTGCCTGGAAGAGGTATTAATATCATAATGATTAATTAATTAACCATAATTATTTTTTGCATAAAATGGCATGACCGACTTCAGCCGTGTACAGAATTCTCGAGTATTTCGCACGGATCGATGTAACACTTTTCATATAATTGTTGCTTTATCAAAAATAGCTCAGCCGATTTTGAGTTAAATAGCACCAATTTCAAAGTATAATCTTTCCAATAAAAAAAGAATTATCGAAATATCGAAATAAAAAGTTATGCGTGGTTATAATAAAAGTTACGCGTCGAATTGAGTACCTCCTCCGTTTCCTCAGTCAAAAAATACCCAAATACTACCTACATAATATTTAAATGTATTGATTCATTTTATTGGTATCGTAAATTTTACTTGGCAACATCGGTTTTACCAATAAGCGACTTTGACTTAAACTATAAGAAATCGCTTTAAGCGATAAGGCTACCGGTTATCGCTCTAATTTAAGCCATTTTATTGCTACAATTGTGATATTTCTATTGCGGTGCACAATACAATAAAGTGTTTATCTATCTATCTAAACTTTGACTTCATGGTGCTGATGCTGAGTAAACTCGCTCGTCTTGTAAATAACTTTATCCGATTAATTACTCTCTCTCCCTACATTGCAATGTTCAATACAAGTTCTACAGTAAATGGTATTATAGGTTCTTTTATGCTTTAGTGGACTGAAAAATATTTCTCAATGCCAAGAACCTCTTGATGTTATTTCGTCAACACACTGAAGACATTCCTTTGACAAGTTTTGAATATAATAAGTTTGTCACGTTGCGCCTCATCGTAAGTGGATTGATCAACAATCGGCCACACTGTAGTCACGATCAGCTACAATTTTAACCATATCTTCGCAACTCATTCTAATGTTATTTATGTACGATAGAATGTAGATTTTAGATGAATACTTAGCGGGGGGAGGGCGTTGTATTTACTTAAAATGTACATTCTATAATACAAAAGTATCTACTCCCTTAGTTTTGTAGTCTAGCAGTGGATACTTAGCCGTGGTGGTCAAGAGGTAGTGACACCCGCCTTACAATCGTGAGGTCGTGGGTTCGAATCCCCGGTCCCGTACCAATGAGTTCTTTGGAATTTATGTACGGAATTTCACACCACTGGCTTTTCGGTGAAAGAAAACATCGTGAGGCAACCTGCGTACGTCCGTAGAAGAAATTCGATGGCGTATGTGAATCCACCAACCCGCACTGGGCCAGCGAGGTGGATATGGCCCAATCACCCTCCGTGGGTACGCCTACGTCCTGCAGTGGACTATTAAAAAGGCTGGTACAGTACAGTAGGTACAGTGGATACTTAGTTACACTTCTATGTGCTCGTACTATATGAACTCTACCTCAGATTTCCTTTAAAAAAAACTCCTAAAATATTTGCGGTTAGTAAAGGGCGAACCATAAAAGTCGGCGGATGTGAAGTTAGCTACAAGATGCGCAATATCCAATTCTGACTGCGATTGCGTAGCTAGCTTGCTTGTAGCTAACTTCATATCCGCCGAATTGTATGATTCGACCTATAACAGTGGTGATTTTCTATATTTACTTCTGCTTATAAGAAACCTCAAAAATTTGGTCACATGTTCGAAACCCCTGAATCTGAAACTTGGCTCTGCGTGTGCTGCCATGATTTTTCACATTATGCTAGGCCAATGATCTTCTGGGGCACTAACAAATGCGTTTACATTATTTCTATAAACTCGATAGCTTTACCTAGGTACTCAATATACCACTATTCTCGGTAGAGTCAATAGATTTGCACGTGGAAGCAATTATGATAGTGCCACTGTATTGAAGTTTTTCATTCGATTAAAAACTTTATATCGCAGTGGTGTATACTGTATAGTCGATGTACAAATACATATAAAACCTCTTTGTCATCTCTTTGTCAAAAGTACATTAAAACGGTTCAAGTGTGAATCGCACTACACTCGTATGTTTCACTGAGATGTTTTTAAAACATTGTTTTACAATTTTTGATTTAATTATGTATTTATAATATTTATTTTTGTAACTTATAAAACATTGAAATTTAATTCTTTACTACCTTATACCTACTAAAAAAAGGCTAAAAATCGAAGCAAATACTGTGTCCGTCTGGTAGGGTCCCAAGAACGCTGGCTGCTTAGAGTATAAATAATTACTTATTACTACTCTAAGGCTGGCTGCATTCCCACGCTGAATGGTTAAAGAGATTTTCTGTGCGAGGAATGAGCCAGCTCTCTTGTCACCAGCAGCGTCAACAAGCTTTGGCGAAATTGTCTTAAAGATTTTTTTTAAGGATGGACCCCACTTTTTATCATGTATTAATTTTCTTTTGTACCTACTTCAAAAGTTTAGAAACTTACTTTGATGAAATTGAAATGAAATTATGTGTCCCAAACATTTTATTTTTAATTTTTAACCGACTTCCAAAAAGGATGAGGTACTATGTTCGTCTGTATGTATTTTTTTGTGTATGTTCATGGATAATTTAGCCAATTGTGAACCGAATCGAAACAATCTTTTTTAGTTCGCGAAGTAGTCCCATTTAAATTTCACAGAAATCGGCTGAGCTGTTTTTGAAATATCAACAATAATGTAAACAATTCGAGCCAATATTTCGAATTTTGTACACGATGGAATGCGGTTTTATAATTTTTTGCGAAAATAATCAGTGGTGTTTTACGTACTGGACTTGCCGGTACGTGGTCTCTATTCGATACAATTCTATTTGGTGTGCCTGGGCCTAAAATTCATTTATTGTTCTTGATTTTTATACTATTTAAGTCCAGATACTTCGATTTCTGCTATATCACGGTGCTTGAGATAAACAATGTATTTATATGTAGATAATATTTACAATAATTAATTATTTATAACAAGGTTTTTATTGAAGTCCTTTGGACTCAGAACCCTAATAAGATAACTGTTTTTTTTTCAACGTCTAGACACAATCTATACTAGGTCCAGTAGTAGATAGATCGAATTTTAGGATTTTAATTTAAAAAGGTCATTAATTCTTGGTTTAAAACGCTCAAGCGGTCTGCGAGCGAGGCGCGGGTGGTTCAACGCAGGGGCATATCGCGATCTTTTGCTGCGAGAAGCGCGGGGAGAGGAGGCTTGATCTACTGGTTCGGTAGCTGAACCAAGGCTTTAGTTCATATCGTTATTTCGTAGATACTTTAATATTTTTAATGTAGTTCTGACCGCATTTAGTAATTATTTTAATTTGTGTTATATTTAAATTAAGATGTGCAAAAATCACGCTAGTTTCCATAATCAAAGTTAAGAATGCAAAGACACAAATAGCCTCTAGATAAAGTAGCAAAAGCTATTAAGTAAATAGTAAAGTTAAGTAAGCTATTCCAAACAAGTTTAAATTGAGTTATTTTTGCACTTTATCAGCTGGATTACGAAATTATTATCACTGCTATGCTGTAAAAGGACATGCACCGATAAACACTTGACTTATAAATACCAGTGAGTATATAGATAATAATTAAAATGATCTGTTTGCACTATGGAATTTTCCAGAGATAACAATGGATTTGCAGTATTAGTCCAAGTAACCGTTTTGACATAAACAAGTATATAAACTTTTTAATTTATTATATAATTGTTATACATTTATGGTAGCAGTTAACACTTGCAATAAATTTCTTGATAATAATATACTTAGTAATAATCTTTAATCTGGTACATATTAATATAACAGATCAGAAAATAAAGTAATATAATTAATAATAAACAAATAAAATTAAATTGGAGTTGACAAACTGCAGAATCATTCGAATTTTAATCGTAGGTACTTTATCTTTTATTTGTTTACCAAGTAACATGTTTTGTTCTTTTTTTACCTACCTAACGATATTAAATTGAACAAATAAGTTATTACATGTAATTAATGGTTAATACCACATTGGACATTACCACCTACAAACTTAAAAATATGCTCTATCTACCAATATATACTTATGCAGCGTACCCAACATCGATATAAAAGCAAAAAAAAAAAATGTATTATATCGATGGTATCTACCCAATGGTACCCATCAGACGTACCATTGGCGTCGAACCAACGCAAATTTTGAACACATTTCTGTATTCTTTGTTAAACCTGCTTACACTATTTTCACACGTGGAGGTATGTTTACTACAGCAGCTCCAGCTCGTCAAAACAAAATCAAATCTGTAAAACACTCTCATATTGGATATAACATGGGAAGTGGGAGTGGATCTTTCAGCTGAACAGATTCATCAAAGCATTTTTTCCCCGATAAGCAGAAAATACCCCGAATATTTGGCAGATCGATTTAGATAACAATAACATTTTCCTTCACCCTAACGGTTGTGGATTGACGGATGATTTTGCAAAAGCTTTTGATTCTACATTGAACTTTCTAAAAATAAGTTTCTTAATGTACCTGAGAATAGCCCCAGCTGCGAGTTTTGGGTATATTTTTGTAGTAGCAAAATAAACGTAAAATAAATACGTAGTTATAGTGTAAGAAATATGTATTCTAATTCCATGATGGGCGGTGTTTCTGAAGGAGGCATTCTTGGCCCCATATTATTCACCATGCCCATGAATCATAACAAGGCACAGGCACATCGGAACATTAAAATGAATCTATTAATTCGATGATTCACGAAACACAGAATCATGAATGTAAAATAACACGTATTCTCCGAATTTCAGATAGTTAACTATTTATGGTTCTAAAGTTAGCACCCATAAAATGGGACAGACGGCAATAACAAAGGTCGTGGGCTTATTGATGAAGTTCTGATTTTATTACCACTCCCTACACATTCTAAATATATGAATGAAAACGCTGCATTCACAGCACGTCAGCACACGTGAATGAAGCGCGATCTTCTAAGGCTGTCAAACTATTCAGTGACAGTCTGACATCCTTTTTATTTTACTGTTGCACTTGAGCGATCAGTGACTGTATCGGCAAATAATTTTGTTGGCAGAGGTCATTAGGCCTCAGACGAACGTGGACCTTACCCCATCGACTTGGCATTTTTTCATTATGCCTTACCCACAGTGGTAAGGTCCAGGAACGCTCATGAAAAGTTGATATGGGCTTAGTTAGGCGGGCACTGGTGATCTTCATCTACCCTGGAAACTTCTTTACCAAACCTAGAAGAATTTAAAGTTTCTCACATGCAATGTAGCAGCTGCCCTGCCAAGAAAAATGGAATGTAGCTGCTGTCCTCGCTAGAGACAATCTCTAGCTACGTCAATGAAAGCTGATGGCGGTCGGCGGTGGTGAGTTGCCAATCTTTGGTGTCCTGTAGGTGTACAAAGTTATCCAGAACTGTTGTACTAAGCCGAAAAGAGGTGTTTTAGACCATCATTATGAACAACTTTTACTATGGAGTCTGCCCAAAAATAAAATCAGCAGTTTTATACATTTTGTCGATTCTGAATTGCCTTTTGTATGAAAAAGCTGATTCTTTTTTCGAATTTTGGTTAAAAATAAAATAAATTTTGATTAAAAGAAAAGCAGATAACCTTGTACCTATACGGAGCCTTATAGAACATCATTATCACGTCTACCTACTATAAAAAATAAGCAAGTGGGCTGTAATGTAATATTAGTACAATCTAAGCTAAATCCGGCTTACCGGCACCGTTGCTAAGTTAACACTAATAAATTGTGTAAATATTTATCAAAAGTTACATTTGCCGTGGCACATGTGGAATGAAATCATGTTCTAAATCCAATAAGCTGTCGTATGAAATGATAGGAATATAGCCCAAATTTTAAAAATATTCAATTTTTATGGCGTTTTGTGTACTATCTGCACGTCGCTCGTCGTCATGGTCATTCTACGGGGTAACTGTGAAATCATCAGCAATAGGTACTCTAGGATAGTGGTTCCTAAAGTGGTCTAGGCTGCGACCCACCTAATACAAGTTCACTTACTCGGGACCCACCTCTAGATAATTTAATCGTTACCATGAATGATAAAATGAAAATATGAATAAAGTTTAGTTAAATAACTACGCCAAAAAACTTATTTCAATGAGATGGGGAATCGAATGTTTCCTATCTCTCGGCATTACAGTTTTGACATCGATTTCAACTTGAGTTACTTATTTTTTGCTGTGACTTTGTCTTAATTTGGTTTCGGTTGGCAGGGACCACAAAATATTAGCTCGCGACCCACAGTTTGGGAAACCCTGCTCTAGGATGTAGTTGAGCTTAGCTTTTGCGACTTTTACTATGGAGCCACAAAATCAGGAAGAAGAAATCCGCTATCCGTATATTTTGTCGAAGTTTGACTTACTTTGTGAATGAAATAGCTGCTGTTTTGGGATTTCTGTTTAGGTTCCATAGTAAAATTTAGTCATAGTAAAGAGCCGTTAGGTACAAAAAGTTGAATTCTCATAACTACACCCTACACAAATATTGCTAATTAGTCACCCCGTATATCTTCTGAGTAATTTCAGAGATTAGTTTATACCAATTAGGTATGCTGGGAAGTCCAAATGTCTTTATGTAACGTATTGGTGGTATCTACGGTATCAGCTACGAGTAAGTACATCTAAAATTAGCCCTTCTTTCAGAAACACATTTAATTTTTACAATAGATACAGACGTAGAAGTTTTAAACCGTATGGGGAAGAAACTAGAACTTGTCCGAACGATAAAACAGCGGAAAGTCGCCTACCTCGGTCACGTATTGCGACATGATCGATATTCCCTCCTGCAGACTATTATGATGGGTAAAATACCAGGCAAGCGCAAGAGTGGAAGGCGGAAGATGTCATGGCTTCGGAACATCCGGGAATGGACAGGCATTAAGACTGTCGAACGACTGTTTAGGCTTGCCCTAGACAAGGAGAATTTCAAAAAGTTGACTGCCAACCTTCACTAATGGAGAGGCACTGGAAGAAGAAGAATAGATACAGATGGTAGATATTGTACTCTTACATCTAATACCAATGAGGTAAATAGCTCACTGACCCATCACAAAAGCTAGTAAAAATAGGTAGGTATAAAAAACATGAAATTGTACAAATCTTTTCATATTAGAATGTCATTCTCAATAAACAAAATAAATATTTTTTCGCCATTTCAAGGTTGTCTCTGACTAAAGTAAAAGTCGCCAATTCATTGTGACTGATAGCCTAGTCGGCTTATCCACTTAGGTAATAAGTTACATTAGGTAAAATGCGATCATACGCCATGCCTAGGTATTGTATACTTAATTATACTTGTACTTATAGTAAACTAGCCCACGGTTTTCCAAAGGATTCCATAATTTTATTAAATAAAAAGTAGCCACACTCGCCGATTTTTGAAGTATACATCGTGCAAAAAACCAAGCCAATCTGTTAAAAGTGTAAAAAGTAACAAACTAACCAATAAACTATCAAACACACTTTCGGATTTATAATATTCTTAAGTAAGGAATAATAAATACATACCTACTTCATATATTTAAGACCTTCTTCATAAGTCACATAAATCCAGGACTCGGTCGTTTAAATCAGTTAATCTCTATATTAGATGTCAACCGACATAAAATAAAGATCAATTTAAAATGGCCCTTAAAACCCTTTGATAGTCCAAACACTATAAATCTGCTATAAAAAATGATCACAAAACAATGTCATAATATCTGTCCTAAAGCCCAAACAGTTAAAATGATGGCAGTATAAAATGTGCCATCTACAAAGCAATGGCGAGTTTATACTGGCCGGTTTTACGACGGATTTTAACGTTGTCCTAATTTCATTGCCGTTTTACCTACAATAAACATTACTGGACACATCGTTTCGTGGTTTTAGTCACACATTTAGGCTCTTAGCGCTTTTCATTGACGATCAATATAGTTTATCCCCCGTGACTCTACTGCCTGGCACAACCAGTAGACATCGTAGATAGGATTCAGTTTTCGGGGGCTTAACCCCCTTTGTTTGTGGGGTACAGTTCGACATTAAGTCGCTGAACTGTACCCCACATTCCCTCTGGCTACGCTCTTGGTGCAACATACCTAAGTAGGTATTTAAGACTATGTCCCATGACGGAAGATGGACTAAGGGTCTCTACACAGGGTCTACGAAAGAGGGAGGAACCACATGATGGATGTGCTAAAATGCACTGCTACAGCTACTGATAACTCTAATAATTCTGCTAAGGCAAGTAGGTGTTTATCTTGCTCTGATATTATCTAGGCAGAACAAGACAGGAGTTTGTCTTGGCTGAATTCGAGAAGTTAGCATTTACTTTAGGTACGCCGATAAAATATTCACGCAAATGCTGAGTCACCGAACTGGCCAGCGAATTTTATGAATGATCAAAGCACCAATCAAGTGTGAGCAGAATCGACTATTAATAAAGCCTTGAGAGTGAAAGAGATAGCACGGTATTTTCGATCGGATTCAACAATTAGAAGTTTCTTAATAGCCTCACGGCTCGATGATAGTATAATGTTTGCGGAGACAGATTTATGATTTCGAAAAATAATTTTATAAACGTTGCTAATTAATTTGTATATTACTGTGCTGAAATTATTAATACCCATTGTATTATATTATCCAGAAGCCTTATGAATTATATTAATTAATAAGTATTTATGTTATTCAGATAACTAAACTGCTGAAGGAAAACATCGTGCGGAAATGCTTCTGTCCTGAGAAGAAATTCCAGAGCGTACTTATCAGGCGCGGATTCACTTTTATGGACAATATGGGCATAACCACTACCTAAATTCATTAGAAAAACATGTCGATGCTTAAAATATCTTTCCGGACAAAAATATCAAAAATTCCACTTGTTGTACCTGCTGACTAGTTTAAATGTTCTTCTTTTCTTCATGGTGGTCTAGTGAAAGGCAATATTGAATAAGTACCTATGTGTTTTGTATTTTTAATGCTCAAGGTTTAACGTACTACGCCCTCTCAACACGATTCCTTGGTATAGTTTGGTTGGGATTATAAAGAATTTTAGGTCACAACCCATTTTGATGGCTGGATCTAGCATTTGGTACTAGCCTGGTACTTATGCGGATCCATAACGGTGGCCAAGACACGGTAAGCGGAGCTTGAGTCGACCGAGAGAGTTGCTCTACAAGAGAGAATGTGCCTAAACCCATCAGTGGGACGGAGAAGACTTTTTTTAATTACCTACTCGACGTATTCCCTGATTTGTTACTTTTGGGTCATTATTAGACAGACAGACAGACAAAACTCTTTATTTACAACCACAATAAGAAAAATAAACACTATTTACACATATACGACAAAAATATGATTATAAAGTGGCGGCCTTATCACCCATGGCGATTTCTTCCAGGCAACCTTGGGTTGTATTATTAGGTATTTTTTCAGTTTAGTTAAGTTACTAAATATATTATTTCTGTCAAAGATCGCAAAAGTCATTTATAGTGCATAGAGAAGGTTGTGGGTACAGTTGTGAATCTTATACAGTCGCATCGTAACTGGGAAAACTTACTACATAATCTGTGTCCTGCAGTAGACGAGGATCGTGA
This sequence comes from Hypomecis punctinalis, assembly GCA_949316475.1. Taxonomy (NCBI): domain Eukaryota; kingdom Metazoa; phylum Arthropoda; class Insecta; order Lepidoptera; family Geometridae; genus Hypomecis; species Hypomecis punctinalis. Next base: position 23,216,916 of record OX438807.1, on the reverse strand, counting down.
AAATATCTTCGTTGTTTATTAGTTTAGTGATAAAACGTACTTACATGTAGCATGTTATTGTTGTAGATTAACTCTACATAGCCCAACCAGCTAAAACTAGTTGGTTTGGGCAGTAGTTTTCGAAATGGTACATTTAATATAATACGAAGAAAACACTTACTATTATACTATGTATTTAAGATATTATTTTCCTAATAATTACCTATTTTTTTCGGCAAAAATAACACAATCGACTTCAACCATTGCAATCTAGGTACAAAATTCAAATAGTTCGGTCGTTTTCAGGAACCATGCAATCTAGGTACAAAATTCAAATAGTTTGGTCGAATTCAAGAACCATGCAATCTAGGTACAAAATTCAAATAGTTCGGTCATATTCAGGAACCATGCAATCTAGGTACAAAATTCAAATAGTTCGGTCGTGTTCAGGAACCATGCAATCTAGGTACAAAATTCAAATAGTTTGGTCGTATTCAAGAACCATGCAATCTAGGTACAAAATTCAAACAGTTCGGTCATATTCAGGAACCATGCAATCTAGGTACAAAATTCAAATAGTTCGGTCGTGTTCAGGAACCATGCAATCTAGGTACAAAATTGAAATAGTTTGGTCGTATTCAAGAACCATGCAATCTAGGTACAAAATTCAAATAGTTCGGTCATATTCAGGAACCATGCAATCTAGGTACAAAATTCAAATAGTTCGGTCGTGTTCAGGAACCATGCAATCTAGGTACAAAATTCAAATAGTTTGGTCGTATTCAAGAACCATGCAATCTAGGTACAAAATTCAAATAGTTCGGTCATATTCAGGAACCATGCAATCTAGGTACATATTTCAAATAGTTCGGTCGTTTTCAGGAAACATGTAACCAATTTTGCTAAAAATATTATGCGATTCCGAGGGACTACCCATTCCAATAAAAAAATGTTTATAAAATCGGATACGTAAAAAAATATACGCGTCGACTTGATACTGTTTCGTTGTTTTTTTTTTCAAAGTACTTACTTTTAACCAAGTTTGTACTTGCTTTGTAAGGGTAGGTATGTATAACAAAACGGCAAAATAATGGTCTATGAAAATTAGGATTTTTATAAGAATAAAAAATGTATTACATTTGAGAATAAAATGTTAGTAGAGAGTTTCATTTTCCACATATTTGTAATTTTTTTGCAAGAAGTTGTACCAGGCTTCTGATTCTATACTTGAAGACTAACTCTCCTTCTGTGCAGTTGAGTAGAAACAATAAATAACGTCTGCCTGTACGAAAGAGGCCGGCAAATCCATCACACATTTACATCTATGAATTTAACATGTCGGCCGATTTCTCTCGAAAAAATACGACCGTAAACCTATCTCATTATTCTATAAATAAAAATAATATTTAGTCTATGTATGAAGGCGGCCATCAAAAAAAGTGCGTCCGACAGTAAAATCCGTTTTATGTAATGTAGTCCATAAAAAATATACCTACACAACATAATAAATAACTGGGATATACAGTGATTTGGTCAGTGGAGTATGTGTATAAAATATGTTTATTATCATCATCATATCGGCCATAAGTTCGTAAAGTATCTAAGCAAGTATCTAAGTTCGTATAAGCCAGTTGGCTAGCCCTGGTGTTAGAGTTTTTAAGCGACCTTCAGGCCACTGACTTGGCTAATACAACCGGGACCTATAATTTAACGCGTCATCCGAGCCACGGTAGCGGTCAGTGGTAGAAGCCACGCGTGGTCACCCATCAGAAGACTGACTATGCCGAACATTGCTTAACTTTGGTGATCGCTGAACACTCAAACTACGCTATGAGCGCTACATATCGGCCGTAGCACATCTACTGTTGGTTTTAGGCCTATTCTACAGATTTCTAGTAGAAACGGTCCTTGCATCGCATTCCTGTGGTTTTACCTATAGATATATTCTTTGGTTCTAGTCAGACTTTACGCGGCGTCTTATGCTGCGATTAGCAATACGGGGTCTCCATTTGGAAACTTTACGGCCCTATCGACTATACATTATACTCTTGTTACTGGGATTGAATTTGCGTGGGGAAAAAACAAAATATATTTTCTTTACCTGACAATTTGGGAATTTGTTATCTGGGAGGATTTTATAGCCTAACCCATTTTCATGATTATTTATGGGTAAATTAGTTAAATATATTGTTCATCTAGTACTCCTATTTGATTAGTTAGGTACTTACTGAAAAACCTTTTAGTGAAATCACATAGTAAGGTGTTGTGAAACTCGTACCAACTTTTTGACTAATAATGGGCATAAACATTTCAGTTTATATAGGTAAGTAGGTAGTGGTGGAGATTCCCGGAAGAGGTTCTGCGTTTTGATGACGGCCTCAAACAGATTTTAGAAGGGATACTAAACATCCAACTGAGTGAGTCCCAGTGGTGTCAGGCCAGTCTGCCTGTTCGATTTGGTGGCTTGGGCGTGCGTCGGCTTCGTGAAGCTGGACCTGTGGCGTTTTTGGCTTCATCGTGTGGGGTCACGGATCTTGTTACTCGCATCTTACCTAACAATGGTAGCGAGATCCGTATCCCATACGCTTGTGATGCCTACAGCGCGTGGTCGGTCTTGGCTTCGGCTGTAAACTGGCCGGAAAACCCATAAGGGCAGCGGAGTTGGGACGACGTGCTATCGAGGAGCCACCTATCGCAATTGCTGGATGAGAGCTCCGGAGCCGACTTGGCTCGAGTGAAGGCCGCCGCTGAACCCGAGTCCGGGGCGTGGCTGAACGCTCTGCCGAGTCCACATGTTGGTACGCTACTCGACGATGACTCCTTGAGAGTTGCGGTGGCTCTTCGTCTCGGCAGCAAGATTTGCGAGCCCCACGTCTGCATTTGTGGTGCAACTGTAGACTCAGACGGCCATCATGGATTGGGGTGCGTGCGGTGTGCCGGGCGAAGACCTCGACATCACGCGCTTAATGATATTTTGAGGCGTGCCCTGGTATCAGCTGGAGTACCTTGTGTCCTAGAGCCCCCCGGATTGTGCCGTTCTGATGGCAAGCGCCCGGATGGTCTGACCTTGATTCCATGGCAGAAGGGACGTTGCCTCGTGTGGGATGCGACGTGTGTAAGCACGTTTGCTTCTTGTCACATCCCAGCTACCCAGGTGTCGGCAGGCGCGGGTGCAGAGGCGGCGGCCCGAGGGAAACGCCTCAAATACTCCTGCATGGAATCGACGTACGACTTCGTTCCGTTTGCCGTTGAGACGGCGGGTTCGTGGTGCTCCGAGGCAAAAAAATTTGTGCGCGATCTTGGTCGGCGGCTCAGAGAGAGGGGACAGGATCCGCGGTCGGGGGCGTACTTAGCGCAGCACATCTCTCTTGCTATTCAGAGGGGCAACGCCGCGAGCATAATGGGGACATTTGGGCGGAATGCACTTTGTGGGGGCTTGTTTGACTAGGGAGTTGTTGACTCTGGTCAATAACTCTCTTGAATAGACATAGTAGTGTTTTTGTATTGCATTGTATAATTTTATGTTGACATTAGTTTAAATTGATTTATTATAATTCTTTCTGTCATAAATTTATGAGTTAAGTAGGTAGTACCTGAATGAATAATATACATAGTAATTATATCATTTCTTAATAAATTAACTAATAAATGATATAGGTAAGAAGGCAAATGGCGCGTGTGACCGCAAGATGTGGGCTTAATTCGAAAATTAGTATTTTGAATTTCCTTCTCTCTTCTGTGATTTTGAATGTATTGTGTATTGCATTGATTACTTATTGATTTCGCATTAGGAAATTTCACTTTGAGGCTTATGGATGATTTGATCATAACAGCAATAATACCAAATGTCGACGCAGTTCTAGGCACGGCCACGCCTCAGATTATTATTATTCAGATTTATTAAATTACATTTAATAATAGATACTTATTTACTGTACTGCAATGTATCATGCCTTTCATAGCGGATATGAAAATACATATGTCTATAAATACATATACATACTAGAAAAATAATTGAAAATAATTAAAACCGTGATTTGAACCCACGGCCGTACGATTCCGATTCCGAGTAGAGTTCTCCCAGTAAGTCACTAGGTACTAGAAAATCTTTCAGTCGAAACTTTGACCATTCTTCAAAAAAGGAATTGAAATTGAACATCCAGCTCTGCCCACTTTATTTTCATACTATCTTTACCCGCGGCATCCCAGGGGATACTTAAAATTTTCCTGGATAAAACTAGCCTATGAGTCTCTCCGACCTTAGAAATAATATATATCCATGCCAAAATTTGAGTCGATCCGTTGCTCTATTGCTGCGTAAAAAATAACAAACAAACCAACATAATTATATTATCAATCAACCAAATAATATTAGTATAAGTTTTTTGCTCCATTATAAAATATGTTTCTACCCACTCTAGATATTATCTACTTAAAATATAGCGTAATACACAAATAAATAAGTAAGTATACTTATGTCTGGTAACTAGCTCCATTGTTACGTGGGTATTGCGGGCTAGTTCCATAGTTTGCACTGGCTCTAGTTCTAATAATTCTTTTGCAAATACAAATTACAAGACTTGAGATAGGAAACTGCATAGTTGCTGTATTTGTTTTGATTTCTCTTCATTTACTGCAGGAACAGGCTGGATGCTAGCTGCTTTCAACTGGTTCTATCTTTACTTACGTAGAGCACATGTATGCGGACGAAATGATGTAGGTAGGTACCTACCTACTTTCTTAGCAATACACAAATAAATATTTTATTTTAACCAACTTAGGATACTCCCTAATATTCCTAACTTGGTTATGTTAATGGTATCTAGTAGGAAAAGTCGACGGGAATTGACCACGTGGTCAATCCCTACAAGATGGAAGGATCAAATAAAATCGTTGACTGGCACTCATTATACCCATCCCAGACGTCATGACATTCGCTGCAGACAGGTTGCAAGTGGAGTATCATTTTGCGAAAAATGATCACGAATCAAACCGCTCCAACTCGGACACGACCTAATAAAGATTCTATCTATCTATCTATCTATCAGCCGTAGGATGTCCACTGCTGGACATAGGCCTCCCCCATGGATTTCCAATAAGGCCGGTTGAATAAAGATTACGATAACGATTTAAAAATGAAGGACACGTTTAAGAAGAAATTAATTACCTACTATGCATTCAAACTTTTACGTTTTCATGTACGAGTGAGACTGCTATGGTCCGTTAAAAAGCCGTTAAATAATATACCAATTCGTCGACATATTAATACGGCTCAATAATTTTCCTGGGCAAGTCGTAAACACGTAATTCTGTTTACTTACACGCCCACCGTTGCAACCAATTTCGTATATTTGGGCTCATCTTCGAGATCTTGTTTATTTTGTCCGTCATCGATGTTTTGACATAATATTTGTGTTAATGGTTAAATATTTTCTCGATTTCAGGTATTTAGGACTTCATGACCGGGCACCTACTGCTATATAGATATAAGTACCTTCGTAGATAGCTCTAAGCAATATCGTACCATACACACTCGTACCAACGATAGATAGGTAGACAATAGGTAGTTTATTGGACACCATAACACAAATAGTAACAAATTACATGGACAAAACATTACAAACGGGTTTCTAAATGGCGACCTTATCGCCTAAAGCAATACTATATTTGTCTTTCGTAGTATACATACACTGAGCGTGCTGGCCAAGGAGCACAATGACCAGATATGCTCCTTGTTGCTGGCCTACCACGGAAGGGTGATTGGGCCAGAGGCATTCGCTAACTTTAGCACTTGTCCACACTAGTGCCATCAACACGAAGAAGAAGAGCGTTATTTTTCTTCACTGAAATGCCATCCGTCCATCCCATGCATTAGCTGTAGGACGTCCACTGCTGGATATAGGCCTCCTCTATATATTTCCAATAAGTCCGAATTCAACTTGTTGGTATAAATCCAATTGGAGGCGGCCTGCATCCAGCGCGTTCCTTGTTCTCTAGTCGTTGGACGTCCTACAATGTGCTTGCTGGTCTGTGGTGTCCATTAGAGGACCTCTCTCTACGGACCTATCAGCCATATATTCTTTGAATTATGTGCCCTGCCCATTGCCATTGTAACTTGCTAATCCACTGAGCTATGTCGGTAACTTTGGTTCCTCTGCGCATACTTTCATTCCTGATTCGATCTCGCAGAGCCTGATTCGATCTCGTAGAGAAACTCCGAGCATAGTCTTCACTGAAATGCCAGGGGTATGAAAATTCCACATATATTATATTCCACATATATTCCAAGTACAACGTGGGTGTCTAAAAATCCCAAGTAAATAGGTATCTTCTAGGTAAGCGTGCTACACCCTAGACCGCACATCTGTTTAATATCAGGCAGTGTGTAGTCAAACGCGAACCTATTCGAAAAAAAAAATCCCCTGTGGCCTATTAAGCTATTTCATTATTTCGGAACGTTTTGTTCTATGTTTTGATAAAAGTTCATGGTATGTGGGTATCTAATTAGTAAAATGATCATCCTTTTCGCGCCGATTATTATTACCTACTAGCTGACCCGGCGAACTTCGTTTCACACAATATCTTTGTAAATAATAGCTTATGTGTTATTCTGATGTATAAGCATTACTTTTGCAAAGTTTCATCTCAATCCGTTCAGTAGTTTTTGCGTGAAAGAGTAACAAACATCCATACATACTCACAAACTTTCGCGTTTATACTATTAGTAGGATTAGTAGGATAGCGAATTACATAATATCAAATTGATTGATAGATTTCACTTCAACACACGCTCTCTCTAGTTCCTCACGATAGATACAATTTTCGTAGCCTTGATGTACAAAATTAGGCAGATACGCGCCGGCCTAACTGATAGCGAGAGCAATATTTCAGTGATGATTACTTGGTCTAATCTAAGGCTTCTGGACTGACGTAGGGAAGATTGTTTTGCTAATGATTTGGGCGACGATATCTACATTGATATGTATTGTAGGTATCTAAATACTCGTCTTCTATCTGTTTTATTTGTGTATGCGTCAGACCCAATTTTCGTAAGCCTTGGATGGTATAGCCTTTGAAGTGCAAAGCAAAGGATTTGTTTTTTTGGGTTCGGGTGCGTGACTTCGAAGTATCTGTCAACACGGTAGTTTTAAATAATTTTGTTGAACGCACCGATATCTATGTTGAACGTATAAATTTGAGGACAGTTTTTTTATAAATTGTTACGCAGTATAGGATTGTTTGTACAAAAAAAATGGTACTATCTTAGTACAGAACTTTACGCTTCTTTGGCTTACTTCTACAAGTATTCCTGTGCTATATGCATAATCGAATTTTGTTTTTCGCACAGCTCCAGAATATAGCGCATTTCATAGCTGTCGTCTGAATCAGGAGGGACCCGATAAAAATAATACAATAAATACATTTCGGAACATCTAAGTATTTTTCTTCTCAGCCGGTGTAGCTCGTTAAAATAACAAATCCGTGTAGGTACATCGTTTCTTACTAAAAGTTAAAAATAGGAAATTTAAAAATATGGAAACACGTGTAGATTACTTTTAACACATGTTTAGTAAGTAATAATTTGCATTATTTTAAGCTGACGCCCTCTTCTTTGCCTTCATTTTTTTACTCATATTTATTTGCTTCCACAATGTTATAAAAAGATAGTAAAAAACTTAAAATATGTACAATTGTGGGCCCCGTCGGGCACTGCTCAAATGTATTCAGGCGTGAAGGAGAGGCGGACAGCTTGTTTACAGATTTTTATTAGTTTATATTTTATGGAGGTAATATCATTTTTTTGTCTTGTATATATTCATCTATTGAGTAATAGGCTTTCTTTAATAGAATGCTTTTAAGATTTTTATAAAAAATGTTTTCCTTTTCTTCATTTTTGATACTGTCTGGCAATTTATTGTAAAGTTTTATACACATAACATAGGGGCTGTTCGAATGGAGGGCTTGTCTTGATTGTGGCAGTATTAATCTTTTTTTGAATCGAAGGGGACGGTTAATATTTATATCGGATCGTTTTGTGAAAGAGGATTGATGAGTTCGTACAAATTTACATACTTCAAAGGCGCTTTTATCAAATACTCGTAGTTTGACTGCGGTTAAATTTAGTTACTTCATCTCCTTCAGATGACCTCGTCTCTAATATAAAATAAATTATTTTTTTTACCAAAAATGGCACAATCGACTTTAACCATGTTGTACCTACATGGTATTGGGGGGGTATATGGGGAATTCGAATAGGTTGCACGAATCGATGTACCTAGGCATTTTTACACTATTGTTCATTTTTCAAAAACGAATAAACCGATTTCGCTAAAATTTATATGGGACCATTTCTGAAGTATTAAGCAGTCCGCAAACAAAAAAAGAATCAGCATAATCGGTTCATAAGTGGCAGAGTAATCGCGTAACCGTAAATCCATATGGAGTATCCACACCCTCGCGAGGCGACACGAGCAGCGCAGCTTACTTTCCATCCGCCGACTTTATACAGCGGATGTGAAGTCAGTTACAAGCTGGGCTGCTCGTGCCGCCTCGTGGGTGTGGACAGTCCTATAGGGGAATATAGGCCATATTCCGCAATTCAATTAAATCATTTAATTTAAGATAAAAATCCATATAAAACTCGAAATACATAAAAAAATACTTAAAACTACCTTAACCTATAGTTGGGTTTGGACCCGGAATGCTCAACATGCGCCTTTGTCCAGTGCTGCATTATTGGGTAGTCCAGGTCCATCCACGCGAAAAGCTGTAGGTAGGTTTTGGAGCTGGCTCGCACACGGCGCATCAGGGACGCAGTTCGTTTGCGCATAATGGCTCCGAAGCCGTCTATGTGCGCTTCCGCAAACATCTCCGATGCACTGCAGTATCGCGTCAGCCCCATTATTACTCTAAAGGCATTTTTGTACTGGGTGCGTATGGCGGCAAAGGACTTATTTGTATGTATGACCCATAGGTTGTATGTATAAAAGGACTGGCAATACGCTCTAAATAGTCTCGCCTTCACTGGCGCAGTACACCGTGTAACCTGCGAGCCAACATGATTGCCCTTACCGACAACGCCCTGCACTCCCTATCCATATCGACATCATCTGCCAGCGTGTCGGTGACCCAGTGGCCCAGATACTTAAAGTGTGAGACTCTCTTAAAAACACTGCCGCTTAGCGTGACAGGTGTGTCGTATGTTTGTACCCGCTTTGAAAATTAAGAGCTCACTTTTAACGGCATTATATCTGAGCCCATGAGCCTCCGCATACCGCTCACAGATGCCAATGAGCTTCCTGAGGGCCCTGATCAATGGGCTTAGCAAAACCATATCGTCGGCATAACTAATGTTGTTTACAAAGACACCGTCAATTGAACAACCGATGCCGGCATTGCTGAGCTTATGGATCAGGCGATCTTTGTACAGGTTGAACAGGTTTGCAATGGACGTCTAGTACCTATGGCTAAAACGACGACGAGCGAATTAATTATTCCAGTTATAATAGTTAGATTCTGAGAGGTGCAATATAAGAGTGACATAGATACGTACTCGTACCTACTAAGTGATATATTTGATAGTTTATCAATTTTATCATTACACACCTGATTACCTTCGCTAAATTATCGGTAAATAATTAAAATTGATACGCCCATGCGCCTACCAAATAATTTTGCACAGATAACAATTTTGTTGATAGGCATATCTGGGCCTCTACTGCGGATTGCCAATCAAGGTGCCTAATGAAAATGATTGATTTGTATATTTTCTTTTATTTATTTGTATATTTTCTTTTATTTTTATTAGGGTTAAGCGTCATTACTTTTGCAAGAAGGTTATTCTATGTTTTAGAATTTCATTCATTTCATTAAAGATCAGTTGGAATCGACTTGTTCCAATTACCTAGAGTTTCTTCCTATGATCTTAGGTAATTAAGTACCTAATAGATACCAATGTTATCTACTTATTAAAACCGCAACTAAAACGGCCTTCTTTTTTGTACTTGATTTCTTTTTGAATCCTAACACAAATATTTATATTATTTATATCTAGTGTTACTTCATCACTATCAATATTTTTAAACTTAGTTTGATATTATTTTTAATTAATTAAATTTTAAACTGCCTTGAGTGTATACCATTCTGATAACAACTGATATTAAGTTCGAGCTGTCTGCCGATGGTATTGTAATCTCTGATAAAACCTACTCACATGAAAGTTATGTTAACCACTCAGAAAAGAAAATGCGGCATGGAATGAAATCTAATCCAACGCTAATGTTTCTATCAATACTCGAATCTCGAGGAAAGTGAAAACAAACACTTTCCTAAGAGTTTAACGTCAATAAAGATAACATGACTTCGACTACTCCGACGAAACGCAGAATTGTGTAGCGATCAGTGTATCGGTAGACGTGGGAAGGAGCCGCTAGATATTTAAATGAAGAAAGATAAAAATTAAAGTAATAGAATTTTAACGCCAAAATAGTTTAGTTTTTTTTTTCCACAGCTTACATAACTCTCAGAGTCTAGACCTTCTACTCCCTCTTTCTTCAGTAGTATCAGTGTAAATTGGGTCTTCTTTTACGTAAGATTGTTCTAATTGATCCTTAAGCTTTGAGCAAACTACCTATAGGTATATTAATAGCAGTAGGTAGCATTCACATCCATAATGAAAGGCCTTTATTGCTTCAATTCCATGCCAGGATTCAGTGTGTCCATAAGATTTGTATACTGGTAGATTACACTTGAGTAGGAAGTTTTGCTTTACTCTCATGGAGTCTAATGTAGCAGGTATTTATGAACTCAAATAGAATAAAATAAATATATCTAACAATGATCCAAAAATACCGGACAAGTGCGAGTCAGGCTCGATCATCGAGGGTTCCGTACAAACACATTGTTAAAATAATTAAAAACCTGTTTAAGCATGTGCTAATGAAGTTCTTTTATATGATACCTTACATGATACGATTTACTCACTTTGAATTTTGTACGCATATTTTATGAATTTTGAGGCCCTAATTTTTTGTGACTTAAATAAAAATGTACAGTTTTCAGATTTCTTCCTATATGTGTCCTCTGATACAATGCTTCTCGTCAAATTTCATAGTTCTATGTCAACGGGAAATACCCTGTAGGTTTTGATTTTTGTGAGTGTGAAATATGCGGTTTTTTACGAAATAAACGGCTCTAACTTTTTTAAACGATAACTGAGAAGTTTTTCTTTTACACAACTGCAAGAGACTATAGATATACGTATACAGTTTAAATTTCAACTCTATATCTTTACGAGTTCCCGAGATAAAGAGTCTTGACATACACACAGGCGGACAGACGGACAACAAAGTGATCCTCAAAGGGTTCCGTTTTTTCCGTTTGAGGTACGGAACTCTAAAAATGTGCAAGTCCACTCTGCAAGTTGACAGCGTACTCAGCATGCTGGCAGCATTACCAAGCGGAATTGAAGCATGTATAGTATTTTGTCGTCATACTATTTGTTTATTTATCACCAAGTACGAGTATCAATTAATTTCTTTGTTGATGTAGCGACTAGCGAGAGGCCTGAAAAATAGACTCAGGTAGAGCTATCAATCGCTTAGAACGGTCTGAAAATGTTCACAGTCGCGTCTCACCTAAATTCGGTTATCTACAACGTTTATCGCGGTTACTTTGAAGTGTTATCGTTAGAAATTATTGGTGTTTGATGAAGCGGATGCCGCGCGGTAACTCGTCGCTCACGCCGTGTCAACTGGTGGTGATGGGCCGCTCACGACCTCACGACGTCTGCTTGGATACTGGCTACTGCGTAGTCGGAGTTTTGTTAAACTTTGAGTAAAAACGTTTTGTCTTGATGAAACTTTTTGGAACAAATTAATTATTATAGCTGGGCGGTCGATTTTGAGACAGGTGAACGGGCGCCGAGCCCGTAAGAGCGCTACGCTATTTACATAATTAACTTTTTGTATTTATACAATTATTCCATATATAAGGCGATCCGGATTCCCATAGGAATTTACAAGTTTCAAATCTGAAGAACGCATCTGGGAACCCTCGGGTACCCAGACTGGGAACCGGGAATCAAGCATCCATTGACAATCTCACTTGATCCTGTGGAAATAAAAAAACGCATATTGAAAAATTAAAATTACGACTACTTTTTCTAAAGTGACAGTATATATGATCTATAAGGCTACCACTTACTTACGCAAACTTAGCTAAGTGTCTATTATGTATTGATAAAAGAGTCCGAACGAAGTACTAATAAAGACCGCGGCAGGGGGTAAATTGTCCTGTACATATATGTCGAATATACTTACTTAGAGTAAAGAGGTGAACCGAACCCTGCATCTCATTTGTTTAGTACTTGTATTTTAGGTCGTTCTTGCCAATGCTTCGGAAATCACCGTCGTCTACGGCTTTGGGGTCAAAATATCATAAAATATATGACCTACGGTTACGGCAGTAATCCTGGGGTCGTAGCGAGTTCTACGGATTTTTTGCTACGACCGGTGACCCTCGGCCCAAGAGTACGGAATATGTATGTTAATCGGTAAAAATGTAAAAGATATGAATTCAATGAATATAGCAGCGTTTTTTAGCCTGTGGTCAGCGGACCCCTGGGGTTCCGCGAGTATGTGTATGAGGGTCCGCCGTTTTAGCTACGAACATTTTAATTATTAAATAAATCCATTGAACCATATATTGACGAGACTAGTGAATAGTCTTCACTGGGAGAATAGAATTGCGATAGTTTTGGCAAGGCTGCTTTGGTTAAAACAGGTTCCATTACTTCCACTCCACGCTCCCTACGTGGCCGACACGGTCTTGCCCTTTTTCATGATAAACATGGCTGCCTAAATATTTTGTTGTATGTAAAAAGAGCGGATTTGGAGTACATCCGTTATTTCTGTCGTATTTTAATGCGCTGTCAGTCATCTCTAATGAGAAATCTTCAATCCATTTATTTAAATAAGCAATGCTGCCATTGCCAGTCGGTGCAATCGCAAAACTTCAATACCCGGACTAAAAACCGAACTGCTCTACTAAATGGGTTACATTTTCATGGATTTTTTCATTTTTTACCTCCATTTTTAACAATATACAAATAAAACTTATGTTATTTGTAGATAATATACTTAATCGCAATTTCAAAACAATTTTTGCTGTAGGACCAATCCGGAATTCGAGAAAAAAATTCAGCTGTCTCCTCAGAGCAAATAAAAAAATCCTGTCTCATACAAAATTGCCACTAGAAATCGACAAAATGTATGAAACAGCTGATTATTGTTCTCGAATTCCGGGTTGCCCTATAGTAAAAGTTTATTTATTTATTTATTTTTATTTATTTACAAAAAAATACATATTGTTGTGTAACAAGTTGTTCATATTATTGGTTTTAATCACCCGTTTTAGGCTAAGTACAGTAATTTATCTATGGTACAGAGCAAGCAGATCCTGTAAAAGTGAAGAATATAATATAATGATCGCAGTAGAGTTCCATATAGACATCAGTGTGTAATATATAAGCCGTGGTGATCTAGTGGTAGTGACACCCGCCTTACAGCATGAATACACCAACCCGCACTGAGCCAACGCGCGCGCTTGGTGGCTCGCTGCAGCGAGGTGAATATGGTCCAATCACCCCTTCGTGGACTGGCTTATACAGTACAGTATAGAGAGTAGTATCAATAAGTGCTATCGTGAAGCAATATCGATATATATCATAAATAGTAATTTGGCACGTTCTGCAATTCTTGTCGCCCGCCGCCCTTATCGGTTATCGATGCTAAAGTAACGTTCGGCTAAGTAAGTAATTTATTGTGCTCGATTAATTTATGTCCCTGATGTTTGATATGGACAATGTTTTTGTGAGTAAATACAATTATGTATTGAGTAAGTTAGTTCGTATAAGCCAAGCGGCAAGTCCTCGTGTTAGAATTAAATGGCTAAAACAACAGGGACGTCGCTATTCGACGGTCGGTACAATGTGTTATCCGAGCCACGGAAACGCTTAAGAGTTGCAAAACGAGAAGCGTTGTAGGGGTCGTGAGATCGCCCGTGTGCCATTTTACTAATTTTGTTTTGTTGACAACACTGCTCTGTCATTGCTAGTATAACTAAAAGTGTTTGATACTTGGTAGACACAAATTCGGTTTTCATCAGTAGACTCGCGTCTACCAAGTAGTCGGTACCTTGGCTGCTGATTAAAACCTTACTGTTAGTTCACCATAACGCCACAACGGTTCTTTTGCACATACTCTAGTTGTAGGTAAATACCACCCGCGTCACCCATTTAAAGACTGGCCGTGCTAAACGTAGCTTAACTTCGGTGATCGCCAAGAAAAACTACTACTGTCAAACTACGCTCGAAACGCTAGATATTCATAGTATTCCTACACTGCACTCACTCGCAAATCTCGCAATGAAAATTATAACGAGTAACGCATTAAAAGTTTAAAATTAAGAAATGATGTGTCTACGGCGTAGGCCGCGTAGAGAGCCGTAGGGTGCCGTAGATCTTTCGATTTACTTACCTGCCTACGAACGTAGCACAGGGTTCCCATATGTAATTTTATTTGTTACTTATTATTATTATTTATTTGAAATCAATTTATTTTTTGCTCGCGGCTTCACCCGCGTGGAATTTTAATTTTGGAGGTATCTAATGGAATAATTTATTTCTCTGGGATATAAAGTATCCTACAACTTTTCGTATTTCAAACTGTGCTCATGCCGTGAAAGAGGAATAAACCAACATACCCACTTTCGGATTTATAATATTAATAAGGATAAGGATAAATAATAATAATGATAATAATTTATTTCTCTGGGATATAAAGTATCCTATAACTTTTCGTATTTCAAACTGTGCCCATGCCGTGAAAGAGAAATAAACCAACAAACCCAGTTTCTGATTTACAAAAAAATACCACGCGGGTGAAACCGCGAGCAAAAGTCAGAAAAAAATACATAAATAATAATAATAATAAAAAAAATAATGGGTTTATTTAATTTCTAGTAAGTAATAATCTCATCATGTAAAAATGACGACAATAAGATATTTGTGACAATAAGATACATGTCTTATTGTTATGTATCTTAAATAGAATTTTGCAGAAGTCTAAGTCTAAGTGACGTTAACCTCATACCTACTATCAGGAGGCCTGAAAGCTTGTTGGTATTACATAAAATACCCCGAAAAATCTCGAATGCCATTCAACTTTTTCCTTACAAATAAAACGACTATTTCGTATATTTCTAACAATTCTCCTGTGGAAAAAGTAATTTAACTATTGTTTTAGTTATTTGAATACAGTATCAATCGTAGCATTGTATTTTTAAAACTGAAAATCTTGTCAAAACCAGTTGTACCATAAAATAAACAAACAAGCAAGAAAGCGAGATAATAAAAAACGTTAATGTTACTTGTAGGAACGTTTCTTTTATTACACCGGTTGTTTATTAGACAGTGAAATGCGTATTTGATTGAGATTTAGGCAAAATTTACTGCTTTACTTATTCTAGCGGATTAGCAAGTTGAAATTGCAAAAGGTAGGGCATAACACACAGCTTAAGAAAGGCATAGACACAACATACTTGTTACATAAAGCAGTGGTTATTAGCCTAACTATCTACATTTCCACAATGAGTGTGAACAAACGTCTTACGCTGAAATTGTCCTCTTTTTGACCGACGAACCACCGGAGGAGGTATACAACTCGACGCGTATATTTTTTTTATGTATAACCACGCATAACTTTTTTCATAGTAGTCCGACTTCAATAATTATTTTTTATTGGAAAGGGTGTACTTCGAAATAGGTCCCATTTAAATTTTATCGAAATTGGCTCAGCCATTTTTGATAAATCAACAATAATGTGAAAAATGTTACATCGATCCATGCATTATATTTGCGTTCTAGCGATGCGCCCCGGCTTCGCACAGGTGTACGAGTATTATACATATAAACATTTCTCTTGAATCTTTTAAAACATATTGCATTAAAATCCATTGCGTAGTTTTAAAGATATAAGCGTACATGGGGACAGACAGCGGAAAGCGACTTTGTTTTATACTATGTAATGATTCTGTACACAGGTGAAGTCGGTCATGCTATTTTTTGCAAAAAATAATTATTCTTTAATGCCTCTTGTCCTCTACCACATATCACTACATACATATACAATACAAGTATAAAGAAAGAAAAAGAGGATAAGTGAAGCATACAACTGCATACGAGGTGTGGTATCCATTAGAGAACTTTGGGTTCCTATCAGACATCAATAGAGCGAGAGCCATGTTAAAGTATTCGATGGCAAACTTACAGAGACTTGTAGGTATTTCTGGTGATTTCTATACTAACATATTTATTTGTCGGCTGCCGGAAACGCCTTACCTGACTTCTGGACTTCTGATTTTTTCAAGAAACCGAATATTCTTATTGTTTTTAACCGATTTCCAAAAAGGAGGCGGTTCTATTTTCGTCTGTAGGTTGGGATTTCTTTGTGTATTTTCATCGATATTTTCGTCAATTGTGAACCGAATCAAAAATTCAATTTAGTTCGAAAAGGTATACTTCCTATTTAAATTTTATCGAAATCAGCAGAGCCGTTTTTAAATTAAATTTTATAAATTATTGTTGATACATCAATTCGAGCGAACTAGGTTTTCAAATTTTTTACACGATGAAAATTACCTAATTCTCTCCGAGAGAAGTTTACTGGTCGCACTCTATGTATTTACATATTTATCTATACATAGATATTTATCTATGTATGTATAGATAAATATATTCTTTATTGATCTTAACTGTGTACAATTAGATGTTACAACAATATTAAGACACAACAGCTTCTCCTAGCGGACGTGCAATATTTAGCAATTGTAATACGTCTTATAGCTATTATGATATGACTGTATTGATAAAATAATATACAGGGTTATTTCTAATTAATAAGCATCCTTTATGGGGCTTATTCTGTACATCAAAACTATCAACTTTTGTTCCGCGACATTTGTCAAAATTAAAAAAAAAAAATTTGGTCACGGGTCAACAATATTTTTCTATGGAACACCATTTTTTTTTTGTTTTGACAAAAGTAGCAGAACAAAAGTTTTGATGAAAGTAGTTTTGAATTTTGATATACAGAATAAGCCCCTAAAAGTATGCTAATTGATGAGAAATAACCCTGTATAGAAATAACCTACAGTTGAGTGCAATGTTGTTAATTTAGTAGATGAGACAACAAGAATAATTAAGGATTAATAGAGTATGATTAAAAGTAAACATCGCAATTGGTAGGTAAGGTAACAGTTTGTTCAGCAAACAGGCTAAGTATATTGTTGTAGAAGCTAAGGTGGTCTTCACACTTTTTTGGTCTCATACGTAACAACTTGACTTTAAAATGTTGCGTGATTTGAATTGAAACGTACGTATGTCATATTATTTAATATGGCTCATATTTTTCAAACCAAATCGCCATTGTTTTAACCGCGAAAAAGGAATTTGTTTGATATGTTTAGAAAATTTGATTTAGGCATCAACTTACAAAATGTTTTCTTCTATATTAAATGTTTATTTGTGTATGGTTTAATTACTTATATTAAAAAAAAATATCAAATATGTAGGTATCAACTACATAGTAAAACAAAGTCACTTCCCGGTGTCTGTTTAGTCTGTGTCCCTAAGTATTCTTATATCTTTAGAACTAGGCAACGGATTTTGATGCGGTTTTTTCAATAGACAAGATAATTTTTTTATGTATAATGTATAATATACGTGTGTGAATTCGGGGCGGGTCGCTAGTACGTCATAAATATGAAAATTTATGATTTGAGCTACTTATTATTAATAATTATTAATTTAAATAAAACTTACCCATCAAGAAGATAAACGCCCACACGTGCAATTTCCAATTCATTTTGATTAAGTACGTGTCCTTTACAACTTAGAATTAATTCTCCTACGGCTAAGTCCTTCGCAAAAATACGTCATCGTCCTTGAAAACAACACATCACATTTTTTAAAACAAATAAAAAAACGATTAAAAATAATGAGATTCTATTTTCAAACTACTTATTCGCAAAACAAAAAAGTCGTAAGCAAAAGCACTGCATCTAATATGTAAACTTTTTTTTGTTTTGTTCTTTGTCCAAAAAGTTTTCAGCTTTGTTTTTTTTAAATGCGCGCGGTTCGAGTCGATTCTACTATCCGATGTTTATCTCGATCGACAAGTCGGCACGTGTGCTACCGACACCTCTCCGATGAGGACTGATAGGATCAAGGAACTTGGATACGAGAACTAGATAGCCAGCGCCTGAAAGCAGTCGTGAAATTCGTGAATTTCAGCCCGAACGTCGATCGTTGACCGCCCAATTTTTCCATTATCGCTTGTCCGGATTTACTAAGCAAATACCGTAAACAAAGCGCGATTTTGAATTGTTTGTTAAAATGATTATTTTTAAACTTGCACACAGGTTAGTAGAATAAAATTGGGGCGTGACGACAGAAAGTTATAAAAATAATGACGAAAAGAATTATAATTAATAAAAAAAAGTTTTGCTTATTCTGTATGTTTAAAATGTTTCTAAAATATACTCGCTTAAAATGGCATGCATAAGAGATATCTTTTTTAGTTTATGTACTTTTTAAGTACTTTGATTTTGATTTAAATAAATTGATTTTGAGATACTTTATACAGGGTTACAGGCTAAGTCAACCTATTCCCATTAAGCGTGAGTAGTTTACTACGTTTCTGACTGATTTGACAATGAAACACCATATCCCAAATCTCACAGTTTTCGAGATATTTGAATTCAAATACTTTTTATAAAAGGTTAATTATACGGACTATATTGGACAGTGAGGTCATAAAACATTATTTTACATGTAAAAATCAAATAAACATAATAATACGACTTACACGTTTCAAAATATCAGAGCTGATAGCCGAAAATAGGGAATTTAATAAATATCTGGTTTGTTTTTTAATTTAGGATCGTGTATTTCATAGTCAATTTAGTCAGAAACAAAGTAAAGAATAGGTAGACTTACCCTGTAATCTTGAATAATATACATGTATACCTACAATACTCTACAATATCTTAATTATAATCGTCAACATTATGAAGGGTTTAGTTTTACTATAGGATCGACCTTCCAGTAGGCTAGATGACTAAAAAATATAATAAAGAAACTAACGAACTAATTATAATAGGTAATTTTTTTTACCCGGTCATCATGCATGTTGCAAAAAATATCGGTCTGTTGTTCAAGCTAGAAGAAATGTATGGAATAGCAATGTCTTCCGCGATTCCAGGTTGCTTATTTCTATTTATATTTTAAAACTTATAATAAAAAAATATACTTAGTTGTAAAAAAATAAACAACAAAATTAATTAATTAACCAATAAAATATTTGCTCGAAATCAAACTAAGCAAAGCCTGATTGCGACAACATACATGATTTTTTTTTATTTTATATATAAAACATACGATGTTATGCTAAATATTGTAAAGTGCAGCACTGGTGATTCATAGTCTGAGCTATTTTTAGATAGCTCTATTTATTTATCTTGAGTAGGTACAATACCTGCCACAGATCTCGCAAGATAGGATATGTCGTCACAATCCTCTGAGGACCTTCATTTCGTTTCAATGGCTAAGTTAAATAAATGTTTTTTTTCGTGTTTAAATTTAATGTTTTAGGTTTTTTTACTTACTTTACTTTTTTTTTACACTTTTTTACTTTACTTTAACCTAGGACTTAATTTCATACCACACTATCTGCTTAAAATCAGCTACGCGTGATTCTTTAATTACAAACTGAGTACTTAATAACAGATCACAGTAGCCCACTTGAGCCCACCCACGAAAAATAGGATGTAGCGGCTGCCCCGAAGAGAAAATATGTAGCTACTCCAATGCAGATCACAACAAATAACTTATTCGTATGTTAGATCACACGGTACAGCATTATATTATAAAATTAAGTTACGTAAACATACATTGTGGACGGATGACCTCATTAAGGTATAGTATGTCAACTCTATAAATGTAGCGTATTGGATGTAAGTCTGTCAAGCTATATTTAGTGTAAATAAATAAATTTGAATTTGATCGCGCTGGATGTAAGCCGTTACGAACCGGTCTTATTGGAGATCTTTAAGGGAGGCCTATGTTCAGCAGTGCATGTCCTATGGCTGAAACGAATGATCGAACGAACCATAATTTTGCGGTACGTACAATACTTGCATATTTATTTAAATGTGTCTCCCGGGTAAATAAGAGGGCGCCCACTAGATCTCTATGGCAGGTACTTGCGATATAAAATATGCTGCTTATCATTATAACGAGTGCTTTCAAAAGTTAAAGTACAAAATCCATAGTAACTTTAGACTACATACTTATTTTTTACTCTACTTTGAAAAAAGAAAAGTTTTTTTTTAAATTATACCTATTCATATTCAAAAATGTTTACCCACCTTACAAAAAGAAGGGTTATATTTGTTTTGAAGATCGTGGCTAAAGTACCGTTAACACAATATTCGGAATATTCCAAACATAATAAATCATAATGGAAAATTATTCTATAAACTGGATATTTTGGATGCTGTCCAACTTTCTTTGTGAATGTGGGTTTACCTATCACATTGATATGTATAATATTTAGCAGGGCATGGTGTGTTTGTTTATATTATTTACCATCAGGCCAGTTGGTGGTCAAACGCGTATTTATTCCACTTAAAAAAAGATAAAAATAAGATATAGAAACTAAAGGTATTCCGTGACTCTTGCAAGCCAAAATAATTCTAAACGTATCATTTTCGTTTTATTTATGAAAAAACGTTCAAATGAATGTTGTATTTCGAAAATGGAGCGTAATCAACTTTATTTTTCTATTATTGTCATAATTTAATAAGTTGAACCAAAACATACCTAGGTAATATGTTTTACCTGTCTATTAATTAGGTACTTAGTTAAAATATTAAGTATACACTAAGTTATAGTAAGACAGCTACTAAAAATTGGACATAATAATTAATTTAACATCACCTTTAACTTTTTATCTAAAATAATTATATTTTTGCCAAAAGTAGTCACCTGCTAATTCGCACACTTCCGGATATACAATACTAATAGGTATTTTAAATTGTTTTTAATTAATAATTCTTTTTATTGATTATGATGACATGTACCTAGCTCAATTCGCACACTTCCGGATATACAATACTAATAGGTATTTTAAATTGTTTTTAATTTATAATTCTTTTTATTGATTATGATGACATGTACCTAGCTCAATTCGCACACTTCCGGATATACAATACTAATAGGTATATTAAATTGTTTTTAATTAATAATTCTTTTTATTGATTATGATGACATGTACCTAGCTCAATTCGCACACTTCCGAATATTTAATACTAATAGGTATATTAAATTGTTTTTAATTAATAATTCTTTTTATTGATTATGATGACATGTACCTAGCTCAATTCACACACTTCCGGATATACAATACTAATAGGTATTTTAAATTGTTTTTAATTAATATTTTTTTTATTGGTTATGATGACATGTACCTAGGTCAATTCGCACACTTCCGGATATACAATACTAATAGGTATTTTAAATTGTTTTAATTAATAATTCTTTTTATTGATTATGATGACATGTACCTAGCTCAATTCGCACACTTCCGGATATACAATACTAATAGGTATTTTAAATTGTTTTTAATTAATAATTCTTTTTATTGATTATGATGACATGTACCTAGCTCAATTCGCACACTTCCGGATATACAATACTAATAGGTATTTTAAATTGTTTTTAATTAATAATACTCTTTATTGATTATGATGACATGTATCTAGCTCAATTCGCACACTTCCGGATATACAATACTAATAGGTATTTTAAATTGTTTTTAATTAATATTTTTTTTTATTGATTATGATGACATGTACCTAGATAACTCAAGTTATCACGTTTTAGACTAAAATAATAAATAAAATAAAAGTTACATATTAAAAAAAATTGCGGCTGTATATACACGAATGGCTTGCCCCAGTGTCTTGATGGTAAGCGACGTTGTGGTCGAAGATGAATCACCTTATGATTTTTAGTGGATACCTGTTGTATTGTATTCCTACATAACCCGCCCCTTCTCTGAAGCAGCCTTCCTGGCGCAGTGATTAAGTTTCTGTTATCGATCCAGGGGGTTCTTTGTTCCATTCCCAGCCTGGCGATTTGGGTGATGAATTTTGGTTATGCTAAGCCGGCGGGTAAAGATAAAGATTCATTTATTTGCTAAACATGTGTACATTTTATAGTTCTTAAATAGATAAGTAAATTATCTCAACATGTGGGTGCGTTTAGTAAAATAATTTCAAGAAGAAAAGCCACGGGTTTAGCTAGTTCTAACGTAAGTACATATATCTATATGATTTATTGTCCGTAAAAACGTTTTGTTGTGAAGGAATTTGGTTTGACGCATGAATGTACAGGAATGGTTCCCTAAAGATGCTCTCATATAGAGCAACATACCTAGGTATAGGCCGAATCAAACCTCTTGGCGGCTGTGAAGTTAGCTACAAGCTGCACAAAGCCCAATCCTGACTGAATCTCACTTAACAGCTGTGCGCGGATTGGGTTTTGCCATCGACTTGGCATTTTTGTTTTCCATACTGATGGGTTGTATCTAACTTCATAACCGTCGCCGAGCTTGATTCGGCCTACAACATTATATTTGTCTACAACTTGCGTAAAGAAATTAAAAAAAAAAACAACAACAGGTTTTTGATCCGCGTAGGAGAATGAGCCTTACTTTATGAGCATTTAATCCTTACTTGAAATACTTATAGCCATAAAGATAAATTAAGCCGTAGGCAGTACCTACCAGCTAATCAAAGTAATCATACACCGACGCACATATCTAAGTATACAGGGTTATTTGCTTTCCCTGTACTACGCCGAAAGGGGATGACTTAGACCATTATTACGAACAACTTTTACTATGGGGCTAACAAAAAATTCGAGAAAAATATCAGCTGTTTCATTTATTTTGTCGATTTCGAGTTGCAATTTTGTATGTAACAGTAGAATTTTTTTTCTCGACTTTATTGTTAGCTCCGAGTAAGATCTCCCTTTCATTTATTTATTTATGCAATATATACATACAATACAATTAGTACTTAGCATAATAAGACTAATAATACATATTGCTAATTTAGTACATAGTTGGACATATTCACCCTGTCTAATAGGGCGTAGCATACTTTTACTAGAATAATATATGTCAGACAGTGTATTACATTTAACAAGAAAAATATGATTATTTTCAGCTATATTCTAGTTCGAAATAGGTACATTAGCATAGTAGTACCTAATGATGTATTATATTTAACATTATATTGAATACTCATTAATAATCTATTTAATTAGAACTACACTATACTATTATGGCTGACCTTATTTATTGGAGCTTTATTAATTACTATATCTTTAAGTAGGTACAATTAAATCTAGTGTTTATAATTTATCTTCGGCTTATTACATGGTAAGCAAATAACCCTGTATAATAGTAGAAATGACTTGCACCACCGATCGCCGTCACCGATCAAAGAGCCGACGCGATGAGCTCTGATTGTATACCACTTACTTTAATTAAACTTGTTTATCACGCGTCATTGCTAATTTATTATGATTTAATCCCATTTCAACATCTGCATTAGTTTGTATAAAAAGAGAAGCGTCGTAAGTGAGGTCGTCCGTGTGTCATTTTACTAATATTGTTACGTTGACAACACTGCTCTGTCATTACTAGTAGGTACAACTAAAAGCAGGGACGTTTTATCTCCGGACTAGTAACGCTCTACCATTCGCACTCACTACATTCTGTCAGCTTTACGTGAGGCACGGGGGAGGAGGTGTTCACTGAAATTTCGACCTTAAACATATCAGGGTAAAGTCGAAACGTTAACGGGTGACGAGTTTATGGAGCGGAGCGAGCGAGAACAATGCACCCAGATGCTGATAATCCATTTTCGCCTTAATTGCTTGAACGCTTAAGTCTAAATTGTGTAATAAAATGTCCGGTGTCTCTTTTACGTGTAGGCACAATTTTTCTTATACCGTGGCAGAGGGGTACGCGTACTGAATTCTTCTCCAGTAGCTAAATTCTCTAAGACTAAAAGTGTTTGATACTTGGTAGACACCAATTCGGTTTTCGTCAGTAGGCTCGCGTCTACCAAGTAGTCGGTACTCTGGCTGCTGATTAAAATATCATTGTTAGTTCACCGTTACGCCACGATGGTTCTCTTCTTGCACAAACTCTAACTGCGATAGAGCCAGTATTTTACTTACTTAGTCCCAACTAGGTAGGTACTAGTTGTAAGTAAGTTACGCGATTACTCCGCCAATTATGAGCCCATTTTTGACCGACGAACCACCGGAGAAGGTATACAATTCGACGCGTATATCTATATATATGGTCGAAATTTCAGTGAACACCTCCTCCCCCGTGCCTCACGTAAAGCTGACAGAATGTAGTGAATGATGGGGGCAACGCGCGACGGCGCCCGCGTCAACATCGGCTCCGTGCAAAAATTACTAATATTAAATAAAAAACATCGTTTCAGTGATAACTACGGAAAATTCACTTATGTTATACTACAATAACTACGGTGTAAGTGTTATCTAACAGAAATACTGTAAAACAAGTGAGTTATCAAGATCAATGTGTCAAAAACACAGAACTACAACTATTTTATACAAGTGAATGAAAAATAAACAAAACACCGGACTCTCCAACCTGTAAGTAACTATATACATATACGATTAAATAGCCGCATACATTTGAAGAAGGATCGTCCCTATAATTACACAAAAATAGACAACGAATCTAATAGATACAAATCAAATACCTACTCTGTCGAAAGACGCATCCAATTCCCGGAATCCCGGCACGAACGCGCGAGTCTCGATAAGTATCGATCGATCGAGGTCATGACCTTGCGTCATACTGCGCTCGAGTCGCGTGCAATTAAGTAAATATAGATTAACAAAGGACTCCGAAATGAGAAACTGTGCAGGTTGCGCACAGTACATCCGAATTAGCCAACTCATGCAATGCACAAAATGTGCGAAACAATATCACTATGCTTGCGTCAACATAAAAATAGAAACTTACCGAAATAAAACCCAAGAATTCGAACTATCATGGGAGTGCCCAGAATGTATCACTAGCACACGAGTTATACGAAACGACGACACGCCGATACGGTCATTACGCTCCCTTACGAAAACAAAAACTAATGCTGCTGCTGCTAAACTCAACACAACAGTTACGATAAGTACCAAGACAACAAATGAAAGCGATTCAGAAACATCCGTCGACGAATATCTGCAAAATGACCGACATATTATTGGAGACACCCAAAATGACGCGCACAAACTTATAACTTCCAAAGAGACACATTTTAATAACATCACTCTAGACCAAATAAGCAAACTGCTCGACCAAAAGCTGGAAAGCAACACCAGACACATTCTTTCCAAAATATCTGAAGTAAAAACATCAATACAAAAAGAAATAAACTTGGCAGTGACCAGACTTGAAAATGATATTATAGAACACAAAAAAGATACCGAAATTAAATACTTAGAAACCAAAACTGATATTGATAGCCTGAACAATAAGATCACAATCATAGAAAATGAAAACTCAAAACTCAAGGAACAAATATTACAGTTGAAAGCAATAGCAAATATGACATCGAGCTCTAAACATAACGATAAAGACAATGATAAACTGTATAATAAAGATAAAGACAATGATAAAAAAATAGTACTATATGGCTTGGAAGAACATGGAGAAAATGAGCATGAATTGCACGATCGCATAATAAGGATATTTCGTGATATACTAAATATCAACCTAACAGGATACCTTGAAGAGTTCACTAGGATTGGAAAAAATGGAAACAAAAGACCACTTATGATAGAAATTATAAGCAAGCGAATGACTAAATATCTGATACGATGCAAACAATATTTCAAAAACTCCGGACTTGCTATTGAAGAATACCTGGATAACAACAACATCAAAATAAGGAAAGAACTCAGAGGAATACTAATAAAAGAAAGGGCCAAAAGAAATCATGCTGTGATCAGAAACAATAAATTATATATTAATGGAAAAGAATACATTAAAACAAAAGAGGATATCAATCATACACATGTTCCTACACCCAGAACCCAACAACAACAACAACAACGCATGCTTTTAGAAAATGAAAATAAACACCGCCAAAACACGACAGATTCAAAAGCTACCACAGAGACTGAAGAACCAAACATAGAAACAGAAGTAGCAGATACAGAGCCTGAGACTACAAAACTTACTCAGTCTGGAAAACAAAAAACAACGATAAATAAAAACAACACGACACAGAATAGAAAACAAAACCTCGCTGCCACACGGAATTTGACATTTCGTGAATAACTTTAGTATAATTTTCCAAAACACGCGAAGTATAAAAAACAAGATTGACGACCTAGAAAGTATAATAGAAGAAAATGAACCAATACAAGTAATAAACTTAACAGAGACTTGGATAACAGAAGAACAAAAAAACATGATACACATCCCAGGATATGACTTTGCAACAGGATACTATAGAAAAAAACACAAGGGTGGAGGGGTAGCGATTATGCTACACAACGATATTGAATACAAAGAACGATTAGATATACTAGAACTAACAATTGAATATATCGTAGAAACCTGCGCTGTGGAAATACCCAAAGAAAACTTGTTAATAGTTACAATATATCGTAGTGATCGTGAGATTGAAACGTTTTTCGAATTTTTAGATAAGCTACTGATAAAAATTAAGCCCCTACAGTCAAAAAAACATATAATTATAGGTGGAGATTTTAACATAGATAGACACAAAATGACAAAACACTATCAAAAATTACACGACACTATGCTTGCATATAACTTGCACCAAACAATAGCCAATTCAACCAGGGTCACAAACAAGACATCAACTTGCATAGATTTACTGTTCACAAATAACAAAAACCATTGTGAAACTGGTGTCAAAGATTTTGGTTTGTCTGACCACAAAGCAATATTCTGTCAATTTGAAACATCCATTAATAACAAACCAACTAAAACAACTATCTTGAAAAGAATTTACTCGACAAAAAACGTTAATGAATTTAAAAATGAGCTGTCGCAGACGAATTGGAATGAAATAATTAATAATAATAATGATATGAATAAAAACTATAACGAATTCGACAATAAAATTAGAGAACTTGTAAATAAACATATACCTTACAAAAAACTTATCATAAAATCATGTAACAAAAATAAATGGCTGACAAAAGGATTGAGAAAAGCATGCCGGCACAAAAGAACATTACAAATACTCGTTAATGATACAAATAATAAAGTACTAAAGAACCATTACAAAAAATACAAAAAAATATTAAAAAGATGCGTCAAATCCTCAAAAAAGAAAAACTACATAAAAGAAATGGACAAATCAAATAATAAAATTAAAACAATGTGGAATATAATTAAAGAAACTACTAAGAAACAAACTAACAGTAAAAACCAGAACATAAAGCTAGTCGTAAATAAACAATTAATAGAGGATCCTAAAACTGTGGCAGACACATTAAATAAACACTTTGCTTCTATAGGTCAAACTACAACAACTACTTCAATAACAAATAACCACACTACAACAGAGGCAATCATCAATTCAATGTTTCTCTCGCCTGTTACAGAACGTGAAATACACAAAATCATAAAAACTCTCCCTAACAAAAATAGTTGTGGAGTGGATGATATTCCCTCAACTCTTATTAAAACCTGCAGCACAGAATTAACACCAATATTAACAAAATTAATAAATCAATCGATAGAAGACGAATGTTTTCCAGAAAAATTGAAAATAGCCAAGATTAAACCCATTTACAAAAAATCTGGAAAAGCTACTGATGTTAATCAATACAGACCGATAGCCATATTACCCGCAATCTCGAAAATATTTGAGCGTGTAATTTCAAACCAAATTTATAACTTCTTAAAAAAATACCACCTGTTAGATAACAATCAATTCGGCTTCCGCAAAAACTCCTCCACTACCTTGGCAATCTATAATTTTACACAACACATCTTAAATAGTATAAGAAACAGAGAATACTCCATTGGTCTCCTAATGGACATGACAAAAGCTTATGACAAAGTCTCGCATGACATTCTCTTACAAAAATTATATCAGATAGGAATAAGAGGAAAACCATACAACTGGTTAAAATCATGCCTATCAAACAGGAAACAATTTGTACAAATAGACCACCATTCAAAGAACCACGCCATGAAAAAAATTATAAACTCAGACATACAAACACTGAACTGGTCCATTCCGCAAGGCAGTGTAGCAGCATGTGTACTCTTCTTAATATACATAAACGATTTTCCAAAAATTTTAGATACACCATGTGTGATATTTGCCGACGATATATCATTACTCTTTAACTGCTCACCAAACGGCAACGAACTAACTCATATCACTAATACATTTTCAAATGTAAAATCTTGGCTTTCAAAACATAATTTAGAATTAAACACAAAGAAAACAAAACTAATACAATTTCATCCGTATCAAAAACCACCACTAAATCTTTCCACATTAATAAACAGCATGAACATAAATGAAACACAGAGTGCAACACTATTAGGCATCACCGTGGACACGTACCTTAACTGGCAAAATCACGTAAAAAATATAAGAACTAAAATACTGCAATTCACATATGCACTATCAGTTTTAAAAGTTAACACAGATTTAAAATCCGCGAAAACAGCTTACTATGCCTATGCCTACTCTTGGCTCAAATACGGAATCATAATATGGGGAAACAGCACAGACGCAAACGATCTATTTATAATCCAAAAAAAATGTATCCGAATTTTAATGAATATAAAACAGCGACATACTTGTAGACCGCACTTCATACAGCAAAATATACTTACACTTCCAAGTTTATATATATTAGAAGCAGCTACTTTTGTAAAAAAACATCCAGACCTATTCCAATACAACACAAACGCTCGTAGAAAACATTTAATTGTAGCTCCAGAACCCAAACTAGAAATGGTAAAAAAAGGACCTGAATATATGCTGATAAAAATATATAATCATCTA
The DNA here is from genome assembly GCA_949316475.1 of Hypomecis punctinalis. Classification (NCBI taxonomy): domain Eukaryota; kingdom Metazoa; phylum Arthropoda; class Insecta; order Lepidoptera; family Geometridae; genus Hypomecis; species Hypomecis punctinalis. The sequence goes on along the minus strand of OX438807.1, from coordinate 23,187,699 downwards.
CCGAAAGATTTGCAAGAAGAGACAAATAACAAAAAGTTCCAAAAGAAGCTTAAAAATTTCTTAACAAAAAAATGCTATTACACAGTTGCCGAATATCTAGACGAAAAAGTTTCAACCTCACAAAATATATAAGACTTTAATAATAACTATATATCTGTATCTAATTTAAGAACTATTTCCAAAATTATTATGTATTTATATTTTAATATCAAACTTGTAATGTACAATTTGCAACACCCTATAAACAGGGTTATAATGTGTATAACGTTACATTTTCATAATTATGACTGTAACTAGACATTATAAGGCAATGTATACTTAAATAAATAAAAAAATAAATAAATAAATATATATTTTTTTATGTCTAACCACGCATAACTTTTTTCATAGTAGCATAGACTAAAAAGTATAATCTTTGATAGTAGTCTGATTTCAATAATTCTTGGAACTCTTTTTATTGGAAAGAGTATACATCGAAATTGGTCTGATTTAAATTTTATCGAAATCGGCTGAGCCATTTTTGATAAATCAACAATAATGTGAAAAATGCTACATCGATCCGTGCGAAATATTCACGAATTCTGTACACGGGTGAAGTCGGTCATGCTAATTTTTGCAAAAAATAATCTTGTGATGATTCTATTTTTGTTTGGTAGGAGGTGGTTTCATTCAATTTTCATATAAATCGGCTGAGCCGTTTTTGAAAAATCTACTATAATGTAAAACTATTCGAATGCTGTACACGGTTGAAGACGGTTGTGCAATATTTAGCTAAAAATAATTTATTACTGTAAAGTGACCAAGTTTTTTTCGTCAACAGTTCGTAATGCTGTTCCACCAGCATCTTAACGCTTAAATTAAGCCGTAACTCATGACGCTGCCAATTTTAGATTTTAACGCGTTAAAGCATTGGCCACATTTATGTACGCTAATTTACGCGTTAAGGCGCAGCTGAAGAAGTAGCATAAGGGGTCTTCATGCCGCCCTTTCGATTTAGATATTGTTCTGTGTAAACCAAAGTACATATAAGCATTGGGAAGTTTTCAAAACATTGAATATTATCTGCAGAACTATCTTCAGGCACTATTGAGATAATATAGGTACCTAGATATAATTCTTGTATCATAAATAAATAATACCTACTAGCAAGTGTTACTACCACTTCGCCACCACGCCTTACAAATCTTACAATCTACATTACTAAGAAAAAAATGCCAACACACCACCATGACTACCCAATCCCAAAAAATCAGCTTTTAGAAAGTAGTTGCATTTTTTGCGCTTACCTCCCGGGCTATAAGTTTGATTCGGCATTAGGTACGCTACAACACACATTACTCTAATTCAAAATTGTCCGACCTTGATACTTCACCTTATTTCTATGAGAAATTCCTCTGCGTTTTTTTTAAACCTGTGACTACTTTCTGCCATAGTTTGTGGAGCATCACTACACCAAATCTCTTTATATCTGGGTAATAAAATGAGTTATTCAAACTATTTTTAGACCACCTTCCGCTTGGTGAATGAATTATTTTAAAAACCTTTGAATTTAGAACAATCGCGAGTCTAGATTTGTAAAAAATAGAAAAATGCAAGTATGAATCGCGCAAAGAAGGTTCTGTACCAAAATTAATTTTACAATAATTAAGTTTTATGTACTTGTCTTAGCTAACAACACAAATACAATCTCAGTTATCTCAACATTCCTAAACATTAGTCATTTTACAGGGGCTTTCAAATAATTACAGTAAGTAGGATAAACATGGTATTTATTAGATTTTGTTATAACCGTTTTGGCCTATCAGCGTGGTGGTTATGGCCCAATCACCCTTCGTGGGTAGGCCTACGTCCTGTAGTGGACTAACAAAGGCTGTTACAGTACAGTTTTGGCCTAAGAGCTGCTGAAGATCGATCTTCACCCACGTGATAACTAGATGAGACGTATTTTTTTATGAATTATTATTTATTTAAGTATAAATAAATAATACGTCTATGATAGCTTGCCTATCGAAAAGTGTTCATGGCTATTTTTTTAGTATATTTAAAATATGTCATGAACGGTTTTTTGAAGGCATATTAAGCCCGTATGATTAATTTTGTAAATAAATTATCTTTATTATGATACCAATTTGGACTGGTTATAAGATCGGTTTCGTACATATTAAGCCCGATTACAGAGGCGCCAGCATAAATTTAATAGCAACGTAAAAAGCGTTCTCTCTATCGAATGCCTAAAGTGAAAAAGAAACAGAACTATGCTATTTAGCTATTATAATTACGATGGCGCCCTTAATAAATTAATATATTTGTACATAGTTGCTTGCCAGGTAGTATGATAAAAAGTAACTAAGGTATATTCTCTACATTAATAACTATTAGTTGGAATAAAAAAATACCGGCTATCAAAAGAACGAAGGTAAAAAATCATTTCCAAAAAAAAAATCGAATTAAATATAATTAGTCATGAACACTTTTCGATAGGCAAGCTATCATAGGCCAATTTGTATGCAAATAATATTTCATAGTAAGTATGTATCAGATGGGCGAAGGTCGGTCTTCCACGTCTCTCCCCCTATTTAGCCATGTCAAGGGCTTTCAGGCGGCTTAAAATCTCTGACATTGGCTGGTCTAGGAGGCGCACCAATATTTCTTTCGACATGTCAGAACAAGACAGCGTTATAGCAAAGTAATATCTGTCACTCTTTAACACGTCGAAAAGAGTTCTTTTCGTGGCTATTCGTGGTCGCATGCTGGACAAGCTGGGCTAGCCATCCGGCCTATAGGAACTTAGCTTAGGTACTCTCTTACTACTTATTGTTTTTTAGGTTAAATAAGGTTTTTGTTTTTTAATTTGAAAATAGATAAGATAGCGGTGTTGTCATATAGCGGACGTAATATTATACCTACTGAATTTGTAAACTCTCACTTTACTAGGCAACGCTCTACTGAGCTACTGACGTCTTTCACCTCTTACGGTTGCTAGGTACTTATAATATGACAGTATACTTTTTAACTAAAGTATACAATTAATTAGGGTTCGTCTCGCATAGCACCGAGTGCTATGCGGGAATTCAGCGAGTGAGATAATTTTTATGCGAGCCCGCGTGCTAGTACTCCAATCTTGAAAAAAATCGCCAAACATGCGATCGAAACTTTAGTAACAGTAATCTACTAAAATAAAGCGTAACACCTGTGCTATAACTACATTCATTAAAATGTGCAAAAACCACGCTAGTATCAGACGGTACCTATACTTATACAATTTCCTTTTTGGTCACGAGCGGAACCCTAAATATAGCGAAAAAATGCAATAAACACGAGCTTTTAATGTTTCCTCTCCTTGTAAAAACCAGCTGTAAAGTTATGAATACCTGTTGTTGTTCAATTTTATTAATTACCGCAATAATGTATATTTAAAGGCGTTAATTATTGGCCCATTAATTTATTTGATCACACATAAGAATGAGATGACTCGGCGAAATCTGGGCAGTGTAATACCAATTTCAAACAAATTGAATAATTGCTATTGCTACATTTTTAGTGAGTTAACATGATAAAACTATTAATCTATTAGGTACCTTCCTACCTAGTAGCATTTTTCACATTATTGTTGATTTATCAAAAATGATCTTTGTTTTGAATAAATATTTAGTGTATATCTGCTATCTTGTAGTAGGCAAATAAGATAAAGGGCATTTAAAAAAAACCTTAAAATAATATGACAAAATAAGGAATAATTTTTTTTTTTAAATGCCTTTAAACTTATTTGCCTACAACAAGATAGCGGAAATACACTAAATATTTATTCAAAACAAATATTTCAAGATGAATTTCCGCAAAGTAATGCCTGATTTAATCAATTATCAAAAATGGCTCAGCCTATTTCGAAAAAATTTAAATGGGACTAACTTCGAAGTATACTCTTTCTAATAAAAAAATAATTATTGAAATCGGACCACTATGTAAAAAATTATGAGAGGTTACACGTAAAAACTAAAAAAAAATATACGCGTCGAATTGAGTATCTCCTCCATTTCGTCGGTCAAAAATTGGGACCACTTGTGAAGTTTGATTTACCAAACAAAAAAAGTCATCATAATCGGTTTATAATTGGCGGAGTAATCGAAACATAACAATCGAATTGAGAACCTCCTTAAAGCTGGAAACATACTATCGGGCACGGCTGACGGACGCGACTGACAGCCGCGACTGATAGGTATCTTGATAATGAATGTACACTGAGCCGTGCACACTATCGGACATCAGTCGCGGACGTCACCTTCGGCTGACCTTGAGCGTTCGGACGTCCAAGAGCGATCAGGCGCGCCGGATGTTTTAAGACGTGCACACTGCATCCGATAGTTTGTTTCCAGCTTTATTGAGGTCGGGTAAAAAGTTGCTATTGTAAAATATAATCTTTGAGGAGAGTGTTGTATATGTAGTTTAGACTAGAGACGCCGCAGTATCCGCAAGGCTGCATGCATCAAAGAAAATTAACGTAACACGATGTGATCTGCTTTCAGTAATGCATGCGTGTCAGTCAAACTCAGTCAAGTGACTCATTCCAGTCCAGGGTTACCAGACTCACAACCCAAATTCCCTGTCAAAATCTCCTTGTACAATCGTCGTCGTTTCAGCCATAGGACGTCCACTGCTGGACATAGGCCTCCTCTATAAAGAGATCTCCAATAAGACCAGTTGGAAGCGGCTGCACTCAAGTCAAGACCCTTGACCTTGTGGGTCCTTGGACTTTGTGGGTGGACGTGCCTATCTATAGATATACCTATAGATTTTCAATAAAATGGTGCGCAGTAGCTCTTCTGTTAGGTACCTACCTAAGGAAGTACCGGTGCGTTCCTTTAGAGATTCCGGAGCTCCCAAGAAGGCACAAAGGCTGGCCACCGAAGGGGTTTTAGTGGGTACAATCCTACAAAACCCGACTGCACCCCAAAGTAGTCGGGCATCTTTCGAAAATTTCCCCCTCGTAAAATTAAAAAGAGGTACACAAGGAAACCGATATTTTTGATATTAATCGAGGGGTAATATTTTTATTGGTATAAATTCCATTTTTACTATTCACTGATTGATAAATCGACATGAAATAAGTTCTGATAAACCAGGAGAATTCTCGTACATGGTCAACTCTACTCTTACTCAGTGATGCACACATTTTGGCTCGACTCGTCCTCAGGATTATTTCTGTATGTCGGTTATGAAAACAAACAGAGCTTGCGATGCGACCCTTCTTGATATAGTCGTAGCATAGAGATCTAGAGAGTGGCCTTCCCTTTACTCAGGCGACCTAAGTATAATAATTGAACATTCGAAAGGCTACGAGTATATACTCGTATATAGGAAGTTTACGAATCACTCCCGTTTGCACAGCCATTGATTTTTAATGCTCGCTCTCGCTCCCACATTACCATTTACGTATAACTACGTTCAGACGTTCGAATCGTTAATTATAGTCTCAGAATAAGGTTTTACTTTAGTCCTTATTCTAAGGTTATAGCCCTCCAGAGAACGAGCGCTAGACTCTTTTAGATATTTATCTAGCACATTTTTTTCTTGACCATGCATTTTCTCCTTAGGAGGATTACCGACAAAGTGGACAGATCTGAGAATATGCTGCATGGATGCAAGCCGCTTCCAAACGCTCTTACTGGAAATCTATGTACTGTTCAGTTTTATTGTTACAATATTGTAAAACTCATCATACTTATTAGCCGTAGGAAGATTATGACTGGGCTAGGTCTCCCCTAGAGGTCTCCCCTATATGTAGGTATATAGGTGAAACATATGCCCAGTCCAAGCCCAGTCATAAACTTCCTAAGGCAAGTTTTACAATATTGTAATAATAAAATTGAACAGTAATTATAATATTAAGCATTGTCTTCAGGAATCATGATGATTATGGTGAAAGTGTCATGGCGCGGCGCGAATGCGACGTGAATATCCTGTGGCTTATATTATTAGACGACGATGATGATGATCAAGGTGTCACAGCGTAGCAATAGAAATGTATAGATTTGTATACAAACTTACGAGACCCCTCAGACCTCCGTAAAATGCCTAATTAAAACGTAAGCCCCATGTTGTCCGGTGTTTGCGCAGGGCCGCGGACCATCAATCTTGTCGCGCGTCACCGCATTGATTCTCGATTACGGCGCGCAAACATTTGACAAACATTACCTACTATCATCGAATTATTTCTAGAGATGGTGATTTCAAAATGGCTTTCTATTATTGATTTATTTTTTAACGAAATATTCAGACACTTATATAATAGTAAACATCAAAAACGTGTCAGAATCAAAATAAAAAAGAAAGCACATTTAAAACTTAATTCTAAACAATAATTAATTAATTTTAACTAAAATTATGTAAACAAAGTTCAATCAATGCTTTCATAATTGTGTAAAACAAGTCCATTTCAGGCTTATTGGCAATCAAATCATTTAATAGAGCTAGTGCGTGGTGTGTGAGTGGGTTGCGCGATAATTTTCTACTGTACTGTATGTACCAGCCTTTTAAATAGCCCACTGCAGTACGTAGGCCTACCTACTAAGGGTCCACCACGCTGGCCCAGTGCTGGTTAGTGGATTCACATACGCACATTTTTTACGAACGTATGCAGGTTGCGTCACGATGTTTTCCTTCACCGAAAAGCCAGTGGTGTGAAATTCCGTACATAAGTTCCAAAGAATTCCATACCTAAATTGGTATGGGACCGGGTTTTGAACCCACGACCCTGGCGAGGCGAGTGTTACTAAATTTTAACGAATCTCCATTAAAGGAGGAGGATTTTAAATAAATAAATAATAAATAAATAAATTTTATTCTATTCTACTTCTGAAGCAACAGTATAATAAGTTTTAGCGCCTACAGAAATGAATAGCAATAACTACAGTCACTTTGCTTCAATATCATCCAGCCGGGTTAGTATACTGTACTGTACTGTATCAGCCTTTTTTTTAATAGTCCACTGCAGGACTTAGGCCTACCCATGAAGGGTGATTTGGGCCATATCCACCACGTTGGCCCAGAGCGGGTTGGTGGATTCACATACGCCATCGAATTTCTCCTACGGACGTATGCAGGTTGCCTCACGATGTTTTCCTTCACCGAAAAGCCAGTGGTGTGAAATTCCGTACATAAATTCTAAAGAACTCATTGATACGGGACCGGGGATTTGAACCCACGACTTCACGATTGTAAGGCGGGTGTCACTACCTCTTGACCACCACGGCTCTATACTCGGGTTAGTATACGCACCACGAAATAATTCATTCTACTTGTCAGAACATGACAGAGTTATATGTCTATCACTTTTTCACATCTCGAGAGAAATCTTTTCGTGGTCGTATGCTAAGGAAGGCTTGAGAGAATTGAGAGCGACTGTTTGTTACGTAGGTATTTTGTCAAAAATAATTATACATATTTATAATTTACATGAACTGCCCTGCAGCGGACAATAAGTATTACAAGTTTTGATAAGTTTACCAAATTTTAAAAAGGAGGTTATCAATTCAACTGAATGTTTTTTTTTTGGACGTACAAATATGTAGCGCGATTCCTCCGGCAATTACGAACTGATTAAAATGAAACTCTTTTTGTTTGGTACCTACATCATACTTCGTTTTGATTATAACAGCAATTTTCCTGTTTAGTTTTTGGTTACAGATCATGTTTTTTTTAATTATAAGTATAATACCAACTTAAATTCGGTTTAAAATACAAATGTGTCATGTTTTGTTTGTTTTTGTTATTTTACGGTATAGTACCTAGGTACACGAGTAATTTTTTTTTACTATTCTAACAACTTTCAACTGTAGTAGTAAGAAGAGTAATTCGTTTACCGTTCTTACTACTGGTAGTAATAATGGTAGTAACACTGGGAACAAACCGTCGAAATCAGCTGAACTGTTTATCAAATGGCAACGTTTGTATACGATGTGTCGGTCGAGCCATTTTTGCCGCAAAAATAATTATTTCAGAGAAGGTGTGTGAGATGTTCCTAATTATTAAGAATTTATTTAATATATCTAGGTTAAAGGATAAACATGTTTATTTCCCCAGCTCTAATAATAAAATATTTAAGTCAATGCTTCCCACTCTCGGATTACAAGCAACAAGTAGGTGCAAAGAGCTCGCTTCGATAGTACCTCGCTCGGTCGATGGAACTAGTAGTAGATAAGTACAAAAAAGTTGCTTATTATTTTAGGTTCTTTACTAACCTATGAAGAAAGTATTATATTATTTTATAGTACTAATTTTTGGGAGTTTAAGGGTTAAGAAGAAGACGTGGTGGCTTAGTAGCAGTACGTAGTATTATTATATCTTCTTTGGTAACAGTAACATCGGCCTCACAATCGTGAGGTTGTGGGTTCAAACCACAGTCCCGTACAAATAGTTCTTTGGATCTTACGCACGTATTTTTGCACAACTTTTTTAAGGTGAAGGAAATCTTGAGGAAACCTGCATACGTCCGTAGAAGTAATTGACAAGTTTTCATATTTCACATGACTATGAAATTCCAAAACCATTTCGGGGTATTGCGACTCTGATCATTTTGCTTATTTTTTCAAAATTTTTAGTGCAGTAATTATAAAGATATTAAATTAAAACTCTCATTCAAGTGGTGCTCGGATTTATAGTAGAAGTTCAGTAGCCTATAATAAAAAAAACACTAGCAATATAAAATGACAGTTGACACTGACATTACGTTTCGTTTTATCATCACTTTTTTTTCAGACATTCTACTAAAAGTATCGCTAAAATCAGTGTTGCCTACGAAATATTTGAGAGCCTACTAAATCGAGCCCTGGAACTACCAGAAATCCATTATAATTTTGAACGTGTTACAGAATACTGTTATAAATTACTTGTTAAAAATCATTATTTTTATTTATTATTTTTAGAAATTTTTCCACGCATAAAATAACTTGCTACATAAAATCTGATTTAAGTCAAGTGAAAAATGCAATATTACTTTCTCTTTAGTTCGATTTAAGTTTTCTATTTATTACCTACAACTTTACATAGGTTTAGTCTCAAAGTAGAAATCTACCAAAAGTTGTCACGCTGGATAATTTGTTTGTTGTCATTGCCAGTGGCATGACAGTGACAGCTATGCTAGAGCTTGACTTTGTCAGTTATAGATGTTTTTTTAAATGTGACTTCAGTAACATTTAATATACATCCTAAATCATGCAGTTACGTCCTTTTAGAATAAGCTCTTTTACAAAAAATATTTTTACGGAAAATATAGGTCTAATTGAAAAAATAAAAAATATGTGTACCTTATTTTACAATAATCTTTCAGAAAAAAATAAAACTAATAACGATAAAAATTTGAAATGTTGTCAATTCGATGAAGTATGTGATTCCGCCGACCCGCACTGGGCCAGCAGCGTTGTGGATATGGCATAATTTACCTACAGTGCCATTGGGTATGCCTATGTTCGGCAGCCGTAATTAAAGGGCCGATGCAGTAGCTACAATATAAAAGAGATTTATCATATTATTATCACAGTACCTATAGGTGGAATCATACAACATGGCGGCTGTGTTGTTAGCTACTACATTTGACGGGGCATTAGAATACGGCATCGGTATCCCCTATCTGTAGTAAGAGCCTACTAAAAGGGGACCCCTGGGCTCGTGGGTGATCAGAGTTGGGGCTCTGGCCATCCACTCAAGCGAGCCCGAGGAGGACAGCAGCGTTTGTGGCAACGCTGTCTTACAGGACCGTACAAGCCTGGTTCTACTACCAGGCGAGTGCCGGGAGTACCGGTGCGTTCCTTTTGGAGATCCCGGAGCTCCCAAGAAGGCATAAAGGCTGGCCACCGAGGGGGTTTTACTGGGTACAATCCTTCATAACCCGACTGCACCCCAAAGCGGTCGGGCATCTTTGGAAGATTTCCCACTCGTAAAAAAAAACAAAAATTGCTACTAAGTACATGCTGCGGATAACCCAATCCTAGCGCAGCTGTTCAGTGAGCTTCAGTCAGATTGGGCTATCCGTAGCTTTGTTGCTAACATCACAGTCGCCAAGTTGTAGGATTCGGCCTATACAGTGGTACACCACGGTAAAGGTCAATGTTAATGGTAGCGCTGATCTTTTACGGACGTAAATTATTACAAAAATCGCCATTTTCTCAATCGACCAGCGTTTTCGCGTTTTCCGTAGAACATCGAGAAAATTCACGGTACCTTTTTACCCGGTATATTTTTTATTTTATGTTCCGGGAGAAAACTCTTTTCATCCCAAAATGTTTTTGGTGTCTATCGCTTGAGTAAGAAATATTGTAGTCTTATTTTTTGACCGACGAACCACCTGAGGCGGCACTCAATTCGACGCGTATTTTTTTTTTTTATGTACAACCACGCATAACTGTTTTCATAGTAGTCCGACTTCAATCATTCTTTTTTTATTGGAAAGAGTATACTTTGAAAATGGGACCATTTAAATTTTACTGAAATTGGCTGAGCCATTTTTGATAAATCAACAATAATGTGAAAAATGCTACATCGATCCGTGCGAAATATTCGCGAATTCTGTACACGGGTGAAGTCGATCATGCTATTTTTTGCAAAAAATAATTATTAAAGAAAAGTTTTTAGTTTATGTACACTGTTCAGCCAATATTTTGCGTAGCAATATGACTTTTAGAGGCTTATTAACTTAACTTTAAGATCATTTAAAAAACGAGTGTTTCCTCGTGGATAAAAAACCTACTTGAAAAAAAAAACACTTCAAATCGGTTAATGTTTATAGGTACATAAGTAATAACTATTGTTTTTGTTTGGAAATTGGACAAGTTGGCGCCTCATAATGATGTAATTAAAGCATTTATATTGGTAATGATGGAATGGGTAGGTATGTAATAAATAATTATGTAGATATTAATCATTGTTAGAATAATGATGAATTTTAAATGATTCCCGAAATGAGCGGTTTCCTGGGAAACAGTTTTAAAAGCTGCTTGTTGGCCGAGCGTAAGTGAGGTCTCACTGACTGAAACGGTCTCAGTCTACTGGGACTAAGTAGTAGCTATATTTGTTCGACGATAACTCAAGTACCGCTCAACCGATCTCCATGAAATTTAGCATGAGCGTAGTTTATATTTATAGAATTTTCAAGTTCGAATATGATCTTCTGTTCTGTGGTTGCGAAGATACGAGGGCCGCGGTAATAAGAGGCAAAACGGCGCTACTTTCTGCGGGAGTTGCGGATGACTATTTAAACATTTCACCGAATGTTATTTCAACATTTGTTTAAAATAAATCGCTAACTTTCATACAAATATTGTTACATTTTTTTAAAATCCCTGTAGGTATTTATTATATAAAATAGGAATAGCGCTAGGTCCAAGTCCGGGCGGACTACTAGTTTTAAGTCCTACTACTAAGGACCTACTTATAGTGGAGGCCTTAGTCCAGCTTTCGACGTCCTATGGCTGATAATTATACTGATTCATCACTAATGATGACGATGAATCAGTTCCCATCCAAAAATAAACAAGACGTCGATTCTGAGTTACGTACGATTTTATACGGGACATCTGCGGGGCAATTTTGTTCTAACCGATCTCGTTACTGAGGTGCCACGTTCTTGAACCTCTTTCGTTTTTCTGTCAGTTTTGAGCTGTCAGAACTGACAGAAAAACGAGAGAAGTTCAAGAACGTGTCACCTCAGTAACGAGATCCGATAACAGAATTTCCCCGCAGATTTTCACTCCAATTCCAGGTTGATCCCATAGTAAAAGTTAATCAAAATAATAATTATCTGAATTACCTCTTTTCGGCTTAGTTATACTTGGTGGCCATACACGGTCAGTTAAACTGATCAGTTTTTCGCGTCACTCCAAATGGGGCTCATTCAGTAAATTAATAGGTAGAAATTTGTGGTACACGATTTGAACCACTACCTGAAGCTGAGCTCACACGATGCTATGATCGCATCTGTTCATCAGATCAGTGCAGCGGGGGCCTAATGTTGATAACTATTGCTGGTAAACTTAATTGAAGAAACTAAATGACACCACTATCTTATTCGAAAAATATAGATGCTTACAAAAAGTTGATGGGAATCAAAGTTGTAGGAAATCAAATTTCAAACAACTATGGATCCGTTAATTTCTCATTAAAGAAAAAAATAACAAAAGTTATTAAAGAAACAATATGGCACACCTATCTTATTGAAGAAAATATCTTTCCTAAAAAAGTTCATAGGAATCAAAGTTGTAGGAAATCAAATTACAAACAACTTTGGTTCCAATAATTTCTCATGAAAGAAAGAAATAACAAAAGTAATTGAAGAAACAAAATAGCACACCTATCTTATTCAAAACAATATCAATACTAGAAAAAGTTGATGGGAATCAAAGTTGTAGGAAATCAAATTTCAAGTAACTTCGGCTTCAATAATTTCTCATGAAAAATTTAAATAACATGTTATGGAAGAAACAAAATAGAACCACTAACTTATTAAAAAAAAATATCGATCCTGGAAAAAGTTGATGGGAATCAAAGTTGTAGGAAATCAAATTTCAAACAACTTTGGTTCCGATAATTTCTCATGAAAAATTGAAATAACACAAGTTATCGAAGAAACATCATGGCACCACTGGTTTATTAAAAAAATATCGATCCTATAAAAAGTTGATGAGAATCAAAGTTGTAGGAAATCAAATTTCAAGCAACTTTGGTTCCAATAATTTCTCATGAAAAAATGAAATAACGCAAGTTATGGAAGAAACAAAATGGCACCACTGTCTTATTAAAAAAATATCGATTCTGGAAAAAGTTGATAGGAATCAAAGTTATAGGAAATCAAATTTCAAATAACTTGTGTTCCGATGATTTCTCATGAAAAATTGAAATAACACAAGTTATCGAAGAAACATCATGGCATCACCGGCTTATTAAAAAAAATCGATCCTAGAAAAAGTTGATGAGAATCAAAGTTGTAGGAAATCAAATTTCAAGCAACTTCGGCTTCGATAATTTCTCATGAAAAATTGAAATAACAAGTTATGGAAGAAACAAAATAGAACCACTAACTTATTAAAAAAAATATAGATCCTGGAAAAAGTTGATAGGAATCAAAATTGTAGGAAATCAAATTTCAAACAACTTTGGTTCCGATAATTTCTCATGAAAAATTGAAATAACACAAGTTATCGAAGAAACATCATGGCACCACTGGTTTATTAAAAAAATATCGATCCTATAAAAAGTTGATGAGAATCAAAGTTGTAGGAAATCAAATTTCAAGCAACTTTGGTTCCAATAATTTCTCATGAAAAAATGAAATAACGCAAGTTATGGAAGAAACAAAATGGCACCACTGTCTTATTAAAAAAATATCGATTCTGGAAAAAGTTGATAGGAATCAAAGTTATAGGAAATCAAATTTCAAATAACTTGTGTTCCGATGATTTCTCATGAAAAATTGAAATAACACAAGTTATCGAAGAAACATCATGGCATCACCGGCTTATTAAAAAAAATCGATCCTAGAAAAAGTTGATGAGAATCAAAGTTGTAGGAAATCAAATTTCAAGTAACTTCGGCTTCGATAATTTCTCATGAAAAATTGAAATAACAAGTTATGGAAGAAACAAAATAGAACCACTAACTTATTAAAAAAAATATAGATCCTGGAAAAAGTTGATAGGAATCAAAATTGTAGGAAATCAAATTTCAAACAACTTTGGTTCCGATAATTTCTCATGAAAAATTGAAATAACACAAGTTATCGAAGAAACATCATGGCACCACTGGTTTATTAAAAAAATATCGATCCTATAAAAAGTTGATGAGAATCAAAGTTGTAGGAAATCAAATTTCAAGCAACTTTGGTTCCAATAATTTCTCATGAAAAAATGAAATAACGCAAGTTATGGAAGAAACAAAATGGCACCACTGTCTTATTAAAAAAATATCGATTCTGGAAAAAGTTGATAGGAATCAAAGTTATAGGAAATCAAATTTCAAATAACTTGTGTTCCGATGATTTCTCATGAAAAATTGAAATAACACAAGTTATCGAAGAAACATCATGGCATCACCGGCTTATTAAAAAAAATCGATCCTAGAAAAAGTCGATAGGAATCAAAGTTGTGGAAAATCAAATTTCAAACAACTTTGGTTCCAATAATTTCTTATGAAAAATTGAAACACTTAACACTATTTATCGAAGTAATATCATGGCTCCACTGTCTTCAAATATTGAACCACCGATTCCCACCTTTTCATTAACTGAATGAGCACCCAGTTGGAGTGACGCGAAAAACTGATCAGTTTAACTGACCGTGTGTGCCCACCTTATGATTAGTCCTTGAGTTAAATTATCAAAAAATATAATAAATAAATACACGTATTTTTAGGGTTCCGTACCAAACGGAACCCTTATAGGATCACTTTGTTGTCCGTCTGTCCGTCTGTGTGTATGTCAAGACTCTTCATCTCGGGAACGCGTAAAGATATCGAGTTGAAATTTAAACTGTATACGTATATCTATAGTCTCTTGTAGTTGTGTAAAAGAAAAACTTCTCAGTTATCGTTTAAAAAAGTAAGAGCCGTTTATGTCGTAAATACCCGCATATTTCGACACCAACAAAAATCAAAACCTACAGGGTACTTCCCGTTGACATAGAACTATAAAGGTGGCACACACGGTCAGTTAAACTGATCAGTTTTTCGCGTCACTCCAACTGGGTGCTCATTCAGTTAATGAAAAGGTGGGAATCGGTGGTTCAATATTTGAAGACAGTGGAGCCATGATATTACTTCGATAAATAGTGTTAAGTGTTTCAATTTTTCATAAGAAATTATTGGAACCAAAGTTGTTTGAAATTTGATTTTCTACAACTTTGATTCCTATCGACTTTTTCTAGGATCGATTTTTTTTAATAAGCCGGTGATGCCATGATGTTTCTTCGATAACTTGTGTTATTTCAATTTTTCATGAGAAATCATCGGAACACAAGTTGTTTGAAATTTGATTTCCTATAACTTTGATTCCTATCAACTTTTTCCAGAATCGATATTTTTTTTTGCGTTAATTCAATTTTTCATGAGAAATTATTGGAACCAAAGTTGTTTGAAATTTGATTTTCCACAACTTTGATTCCTATCAACTTTTTCTAGGATCGATATTTTTTTAATAAGCCGGTGGTGCCATGATGTTTCTTCGATAACTTGTGTTATTTCAATTTTTCATGAGAAATTATCGGAACCAAAGTTGTTTGAAATTTGATTTCCTACAATTTTGATTCCCATCAACTTTTTCCAGGATCGATATTTTTTTTAATAAGTTAGTGGTTCTATTTTGTTTCTTCCATAACATGTTATTTCAATTTTTCATGAGAAATTATTGAAGCCGAAGTTACTTGAAATTTGATTTCCTACAACTTTGATTCTCATCAACTTTTTCTAGGATCGATTTTTTTTAATAAGCCGGTGATGCCATGATGTTTCTTCGATAACTTGTGTTATTTCAATTTTTCATGAGAAATCATCGGAACACAAGTTATTTGAAATTTGATTTCCTATAACTTTGATTCCTATCAACTTTTTCCAGAATCGATATTTTTTTAATAAGACAGTGGTGCCATTTTGTTTCTTCCATAACTTGCGTTATTTCATTTTTTCATGAGAAATTATTGGAACCAAAGTTGCTTGAAATTTGATTTCCTACAACTTTGATTCTCATCAACTTTTTATAGGATCGATATTTTTTTAATAAACCAGTGGTGCCATGATGTTTCTTCGATAACTTGTGTTATTTCAATTTTTCATGAGAAATTATCGGAACCAAAGTTGTTTGAAATTTGATTTCCTACAATTTTGATTCCTATCAACTTTTTCCAGGATCTATATTTTTTTTAATAAGTTAGTGGTTCTATTTTGTTTCTTCCATAACTTGTTATTTCAATTTTTCATGAGAAATTATCGAAGCCGAAGTTGCTTGAAATTTGATTTCCTACAACTTTGATTCCCATCAACTTTTTATAGGATCGATATTTTTTTAATAAACCAGTGGTGCCATGATGTTTCTTCGATAAAATGTGTTATTTCAATTTTTCATGAGAAACTATCGGAACCAAAGTTGTTTGAAATTTGATTTCCTACAACTTTGATTCCCATCAACTTTTTCCAGGATCGATATTTTTTTTTAATAAGTTAGTGGTTCTATTTTGTTTCTTCCATAACATGTTATTTAAATTTTTCATGAGAAATTATTGAAGCCGAAGTTACTTGAAATTTGATTTCCTACAACTTTGATTCCCATCAACTTTTTCTAGTATTGATATTGTTTTGAATAAGATAGGTGTGCTATTTTGTTTCTTCAATTACTTTTGTTATTTCTTTCTTTCATGAGAAATTATTGGAACCAAAGTTGTTTGTAATTTGATTTCCTACAACTTTGATTCCTATGAACTTTTTTAGGAAAGATATTTTCTTCAATAAGATAGGTGTGCCATATTGTTTCTTTAATAACTTTTGTTATTTTTTTCTTTAATGAGAAATTAACGGATCCATAGTTGTTTGAAATTTGATTTCCTACAACTTTGATTCCCATCAACTTTTTGTAAGCATCTATATTTTTCGAATAAGATAGTGGTGTCATTTAGTTTCTTCAATTAAGTTTACCAGCAATAGTTATCAACATTAGGCCCCCGCTGCACTGATCTGATGAACAGATGCGATCATAGCATCGTGTGAGCTCAGCTTCAGGTAGTGGTTCAAATCGTGTACCACAAATTTCTACCTATTAATTTACTGAATGAGCCCCATTTGGAGTGACGCGAAAAACTGATCAGTTTAACTGACCGTGTATGGCCACCTTTACACTATATAGGTATGCCAATAGCTCTGTATAGTATACAGGGTTATTTTCTTATCCTGTAGGTACCAAAGAAGATATAATAATGCCTGTACTAAGCCGAAAGGACTCAGACCATCATTACAAACAGCTTTTACTATGGGGCCTACAAAAAATCGAGAAAAAAATCTGCTGTCTCATAAACTTTGTCGATTCCGAGTTGCAATTTTGTATGAAACAGTTGATTTTGTTTTCTCGATTTTTGGGTTGGCCCCATAGTAAAAGTTGTTCGTAATGATGGTCTGAATCGCCCCCTTTCGGCTTAGTACAGGGTAAGCAATTAACCCTGTATAACTAAATAAAAAAAACTACTAAAATATAATTAAATAACAAATTAGGTAGTAGCATAGACTAGTAGTAGGTATATAGGTAGGTATGCTTGTACTTAATAAACACAAACACCTCGCAACCTTCCGAACAGTCGCATGCACGTTCCGTTCCACGCACTTTCTAACAGCATGCGTCATCGCAACACTGCGTCACAGCCGCCATGTTGCGCCGCGGCGACGGGCGACGTCGCCGACATTTTGTTTGCGTCAGTCGCGCTCTGTCTCCAACACGAACCGCGCGTCAACATGTGCGACAAAAATTTACTTCTAGTCGCATCAATTGAAAAATACCCCTGTTTATACAATCATAATTTACAAGATTACATGAAAAAGGACATCACTGAAAAGGCTTGGGGTGAAGTCTCGCTGCAAACGTCATTGACTGGTAAGATCTTTATTCTCACTTCCAAAATGTCGTAGCCGTTCGTCGCGATTTGACATGCGATTTGTAACCTTGTGTCAGTTGACGTAGAGTAGATAAATTTTGTTTACCTTTATGACGTTATCTGTCGTATTGTTGCACGCAAACACGTAGTGTCATGGCTTGCGTGATAGTTAGTACGAAACATATTTTTTTATGATAATGTTTTCACTGTATGGTATTTTTTAACATAGGTATTTTAGTTTTAAAAGGAATCTGGCCATTCAATTCGATGAATTCGCCCACTAGGAATAGTACGTATTAATTTTCATTGTCATTAGGTATTTAGCTTAAGAATGCAATCACAGACCCAGGATATAGGTAATAAGTCGAAACTTTACCAATGATAGACACCGGGGCAGGTGAAACGTGAAACTTAGCTTTCGTAAAGCGTCAACGTAAAAATGATATAAAAAAAGGTTTAGGTACCTGCCGCTTTCCTGAGCTACGTTTCAAAAGTTTATGTTCATTATATGAATTGAATATATTATTTTCAATTCAACCGACTTTCAATGAAGAGGTTTTCAAAAAGGGTTCACGTATTTTTAGGGTTCCTTAAAAAATGAAAAAGAACCCTTTGTTATTTTGTGCCTATACCTACGCATCTATTCTGATCGATGCTCTATTATTTTATTTCAGTTGCAGAATGCAAAGAGAAATGGCGTAACCTGCGCTACAGCCTGCTGCGGAGCCTGAAGCCCAACGCCGATGGCACTCTCAAGAAGAAATACTATCTCCATAAAGAAATGGAATTCCTTATTCCTTTCATGAAGTCTAAATCAGCAGGTTAGTAGGTACGAGTAGGTTTTGTGAGCAATGCTTCTTTTAGAGTTCTATACCTAAAAAAGTAAAAAAAAACTTTTATATTTTAATAAAGTGACAAACAGACAGATTTTCTAATGGTATTATGTACCATCGTCGATTAACAACCACAACACCAAAGGGGTTAGGTACTCGTGAGTTGTGGGTAATTTGGGGTGTTGAGCCTAGGATCGTTTTATAGGATTAGCTGTACCCACGAGTACATTGTTTTATATTATTTTTTGCTCACTGTTGCTCTAGAACAGATGCACAGCTGTAACATATTTTTCATTTCCTCATATACAGGGTTATTTCTAATCAATTAGCATCCTTTTTGGAGCTTATTCTGTACATCAAAATATTCAAAACTAACTTTTTTTTGTTCTGCGACTTTTGTCAAAACTACAAAAAAATGGTGTTTCATAGAATAATATCGTTCACCCGCGGCCAAACATCTGGTTTTTTTTGAGTTTTGACAAAAGTCGCAGAACAAAAGTTGTTAGTTTTGGTGTACAGAATAAGCCCCTAAAAGGATGCTAATTGATTAGAAATAACTTTGTATAAATGCCTAAGATAAATTAATTATTGTTGTGTTACTCCAGGTTTTATCGCACAATTTGAAGAAGAAATCGATGAAGAGTCCCACGAACTCAACCAAGACGTGACCTCACCTAAGCAGCAGCTTTTCGAATACGAATTTCTAAGCACGGAGCCTTCAACAAAGCGGAAACGCAACTCGGATCCATTCCAGAATCACTTCCAGCCTATGAACTGTGAAGATCCATATTCTCGGAAGCAGTTTATGTTGGGACTCATGCCAGAAGTGAACGCTTTGTCGGAAGAACAGATGAAAGTGTTTAGAAGGAAAGTGCTGGCGTTGTTAGATGAGATCACAGAAAGGTCGGAAGATGGGTCTAGGAGACGCCAGATAAAGTCTGAACCCGTGGAAACTGAAGTCGGGAATTCTGTGTATACAATAACTTAGTAGACAGACAAATGTAGTGTCACTTTAGTTAAAGTGTTGGCTTCGAGCTTTGATATCTATAGTCACAATTTTTTCAAAAAAAGTGTACGAGCCAAAATATGCCCCAAGCTATGTAGTGGGCAGGCGATTTAGTTAGTCGTAAGGCGATTGCAAGCAGACTACAACGCTGCGCGATGGCAAAGTGCTCGGTTGCTCGGCTCTAATTAGGTGACATAACGTCGAGATTCGAGTAAACGGGACATTGTGAATTATTTATGTAAATAGGTATCTAAGTCAGTATGTATGACGACGGTCAGATATTTTTTTACTACTTTTATTTAGGGACTGTGGCTCTGTAGATATTTGCTCGAAGGGTGTTAGGGTCATGAGCTGTGTAAACCGATGCTTGTCGTTACTTACAGCTACGTGTGTAAAGCTTATCGATACTTTTGACACATGGTAGGTGACAATATTCTATGGAAATTATGGTCGTCGTCGTAGTATTGCCGCGGCGTATCGTGGTATCCTGGCCTTCTAGTACAAAATTATGTCTGAAATAAGTTCTAAGTAGTTGGTAGGTAGAAATGTCAGTTAGATCAGGGTAAGAAAGAATAGGTGTAATAATAATATGTATGTACGATACGATACCTATGCGAAAAATTGTGAATGACGATACCTATACCCTTTAGCTACCTACTTCATTTAAGTTTTAACCACAATGTTTCAGTCCATACATAAGAGTAGGTAAGTAAGTGGGTAGGTAGGTAATACCATGATACTGCCTGCTGAAAAGTGCCTGCTTTGAAGATCTAACAAATATCACTAATAACTATGATAATAATAATTCAAATCGAGAAGAGAAGCCTGGCATCCTGGGTGCGCGGTAAGTCGCATAAATTAATTTGTTTGAAAAGAATGCTAATTGATTAGAAATAACCCTGTACAAAATAAATGTAAAAAATATATATTTCAAGTATTTATTATGATAATTTTGTATTGTATTGTCTACGGGTATTTTTTTGAAGCTAGACATTTAGGTATGTATATTTACGCCAATTATCTCAAAGTTCTTCAATAATAAACTATTTTTTATTTTATTATTGTTATTTTGTTGGAAATTATTGTACGGAACCCTCGTAAAGAGTTCAACTCTCACTTGTCTGTCTATTAATTTATTTTTACGTTTGACCTTCACCCGCATCCAAAACTCAAAAATAAAAACAAGTGCGAGTCGGATCCACACACGAATCCCCTCAATATTTTTATTTTAGTGAATACCTATATACAGCTAAATATTATGTGAATTTTTCAAGCGTACTAACTGTTGCCATTATTATCTAATATTGAGTAAAAAATAATGTTTGCTGTAGGTATGGGAGTCCCCTTAAATATTTATTTTAGGTAATCTAATTTTTGTATATGTAGACAATTTCACCTCCGATTTGATTAGGTGAAGGAGGCAAAGTGCGCCTAGCGGACAAGTGCGCCTACCACAAATATCTTGAAAATTACCGATTGGATACTAGTAGGGACACTTTACATTGATGATACAAACTAAAACATAGTTCTAGTATAGTCACAAATGGCTCTAGTCATGTCAGTTTGAGACACGCGCCATTTTATTTTCACTGTCATTGCAAGTGGTGAGGAGAGATGACAGTGGAGTAATCGTCGTCATAAATCTCAAGAAATTGAGTTTTTATCGACATACGAGTGAGGTAGGTGCACAATTTAAATATTTTGCTTTAAGATTTTGACTTTATATCACGAATATCTAGTAAAATTTACATATTTTTTGCAAGTTTAATATTCTGATCTCAAATTTTTATAGTTGGGGAAGCGCGCCATACTGACTTTTTAAATGGCGCACTTCGCCGCAATCCAGAGGTTTATAACCTTTTAAAACGTGTCTTTTTATAAGCTTTTATTTAACTTGCAATGTATGTTTGCTTGTTTGTATGGTCGGGTTATTATTATATTATTATTAATTATTGATCCAATAAGAAGTATGTGCTATTGTTGGAATTACTTCGAATCCTAATGTCATATGTATAAATGTTTATTGATCGTGTTTTATGAGGCTACCCTACATACATGCACAAAACACACAATCACATTCAGTAAAAGTCACAATAATTAATTATTATTTACCTGTTCATGATTTTTGTATAAGATGGGGCGCTATGTAAAAAAACCGAAGGTCCTTCATGGTCCAGAGAGGCTTTGAATGAAGCAGTCGAAGCTGTTCGATTAGGTAGTATGTCTGGGTATGCAGCCGCACCAACCTTTGCTATCCCAAGAAAGACTATTATTGACCACGTCACAGGTCGGAGGGGCCAAAAGTCATTAAGTCTAGGCAGACCACCAGTATTTAAATATGAGACAGAACTTTTTGCATGTAATGGACCGCAAACCGCAGGCTGTAGAGGTAGCTCGTAAGAAAGACCTATTTGTCATCCAAGAATTTTATGACATGCTAGAAAGAGTGATTGACGAGTTAGAGCTTCATGACAAGCCTAAAAGAATTTACAATTTGGATGAAACCAGTTACTGCAGTGATCCACAAAAAAAAAGTCATACGTCTTAGGGGTTTCCATCAACTCGGACTATATCATCCTCCAGAAAGTCAACAGTTTTGATGGCGAGCAACGCAGCTGGGGAGAAAGGAGCTCCATTTATGATTTATAAAGGGAAGCACTTATGGAGTAATTGGACCTCTGATTTAGCGTACCCTGGAACGTTGTATTTGCCTTTTTGGAATATTTTTTATTTATTCCGATGATTGGGGAGAAGATTCAGCCAACACTCTCATCTATGATATACAGTACACATGTATAAGGCTGTAATCGAAAAAGCCTTATAACAACCATTAAGTAGTTCCATTCCATGGTATTTATTAGTAAATAAAAGAAAAAATATACTTGATACTCGATTATTAATATTTAGAAAAAAGGTATACAGCCTTTGATTTTAGATTGTATGGCGCACTTAGCCGAAAGGAGATATTGCAATAATATATAGAAATTGGGCCACCACAGGGTACAGTATATCATAAATTGCTTCGTTTCTTCCACAAAAAGATTTTCCCGTTATTTTTTACAATAACAGTGTCCAATAAAAGTACTTTTTTGTATTCGGATTAAAAATAACATTGACAGTATTTGAAAATAAGGCGGCCATACTCTTCTTCTTTTATATTTCGGTGTCACATGGTTTATGCATTTGCTAGTGTTAAGTATAAGTAATGAACCTTCTTTGGTATTATATCAAAATAGTTACAGTCTAAGTCACGTCATAGTCCAAAAAGTCGCGGTCAAGTTAGTTCTCAGTAATATCACTGATAGAAACATGTTTCACAAAATAATAAAATGCAGCGACATGATTTTTCCAGAACGCCCCTTCTTTCCAAGGAAGTTACAAAAATTCAAGCCTAAAACATTGAAGTAGCATACTCGTACATAAACTTCATTGGACCTGAAAAAATACGCCAAAATGAAACAAAAGAAACGTATAAAGTCGTCATGGAAGTATAAAGTACCTATAAACGTGTCAATGTGATTAACATTAACGTTTGAAAAGTTAAAGTTAAAAGAAAACCAGTAACAAAAACTCTTTAGTGCATTTTTTACATGTAGGCTATTAATTCTATGTAGGTTATATCAAAAAGGTTACATGTGACCAAAATGGCAGTAATTCAATGACTGAACAAAAATTAGATTGGAAAATGTGAAAGTACTCATAAATTAAGTATTTAATGCGGTTGTTTTACTCTGCGCATTTATTTATCATAGTTTATCGGATTTTTTGGGCTACTGTACCTAGTCTGATCCCATTTTGCAATATCTCCTTTGGTTTGACATACATAGATTCTTCTAGAATGTGGCTATGAAGAAAAAATAAATGTTATGCGTTTCGTTGCATGTTTTCTTATAATAATATGAGGCTGTTTTTATCCCTACGCTTCATTATTGCGTTTTACTAATACCAGGCGCACTTACCCGATTTGGCGACAAAGTGCGCCTGGTATCATGTTTTCTTATTTTGTTCTAAAAATCATTATTTTAAGGTTCAGATTGCAATGAAACGACATTGGTTGTAGTTGCAAAACATCATAGATCCATAAGATACCACGACAAGTGTCATTCGTAAACTAAAACACAAGTTATATTGCATCAAAGTCAACTATGCATAAAATATGGCGCTCTTTGCCTCCCTCACTTAAATCCGAAAATATTGATCGTGGAGTAAAAAAAGTGCGAGAACCAAAGTTGAAGAAAATAAAATTCCACCCATTACGATTTACTGGACTATTATGTCCGGTAGTGTGCACGGCACAGTGTACATTCATTATCTAGATACCTATCAGTCGCAGCCGTAAGCCGCGTCCGATAGTATGTTTGAGTTTTGGCGGGAACGCGGAAAAATCATGTCGCCGCATTGTATTATTTTGTTAAACTTGCGTTTTTATCAGTAATAATTCGTGAAAAATTGTGGTATTTCGTTGATTATGAGCTGATTTACGTGCATGAGTGTAGGTAAGTGATATAATGTGACGTATCAGGTCGTTCCGTGTTGTCACCAAAACTCCATAGACGCCTCTAGTAAAGTCTCCACTGCTTTACTGAGGTATGACTTGGACTATGTTTGGACTTGACCGCGACTTTATTGGACTATGACGTGACTACGATATATATATGATGATAAAATATCAAAAATTATTTAAATTATTTAAACTTGACACTGGCAAAAGCACAACAATTCGACGCCAAAAAAAAGAAGAAGAAGATAGTATGTTTCCAGCTTTAGGCTTGTTTTAGGGTGGGTGGGTAGACATCGTGATTTCGCGAGGTCTAACCTCCTCCGGTGCGTGTACTATATTTAATTATAACTACTTATTCAATACAAGCAAATGCATTTGATACGCGACGCCGAGAAGATAAAATAACCAGTTTGATAGAATTAAAAATATTACGTGCTTCTCTTTTCATATTTTGTTTGAAGAAAGGGATAGCGATAATAATAGTGCTGCGGTAATACCAATTTGATATTATCATACGGATTTCAAATTGATGAAATGAAATGAAATATGTTAATTTGACAAAAATTGTTACATAGCTGTTGGATGTCATGCCATAAGGGAAATTACAGACAAGAGTTTTTGGACTTAACTGCGGATTCCAAACTCGGCTAGGCCTGTTTTTTGGTAACCCAGGTAAAGTTAAGAATTGCCGAAGTATACTGTGTGCGCGCTCTTGTTTACAGTAGGTAGATAGGTATATAGTAGGTATAATTATACTGAAACATTTTGGATACAATAATAATATAAATTGGATAAAATAACATTATAATAATATGATACGCGGTTAGATAGTCGCTGAGATGTATCGTACGTTTCTTTAGGCGTTTCACGGTAATCGACCGCGCAACAAAAGTTATAATTATTCACGTATGACTTCAACTTGATGTTAGCGTTATTATAGAGAAGTCAATTCAATTCTTGTTTGTGGCTTCTGTGAGGGTGTTTCACAATTAAAAGAAACATCTTTGATATTTAATTCGATATCTTCAAAATAATCGACTTTCTATTTTTCTATTTTAGGCTTCACTTCAAAGCTTCGTTCGATGACAGTGAAAAGCTAATATATAATGACAACCTGATGACAGTTAGTATGCCGCATCCGATAGCCGTAGCTGTTTTGTGGTGTCGGCTCCGGCAGATATTCCGCTTATTAGAGTTCCGTGACAAATTATGAATCCATAAAATATATCAGATGTTGCGTCTCATAGTTAAGATGCTGATCATAGTTTATTTTAATCTATTTCATTTAGTTTTCATAACAAACGAGACATTTTTTTCAATAGGCATATTACTTTTCCTAAAATCAAACCATCATAGAGCGTCTCCCAGAAACTCCAAACAGTTGCGGGCAAGATGCGGGTGCTGTTACAGCCTTATGTTTCGACCTATCACAAATACCGTTTTTTTAATCAAGATCTATGATTGGTGTAAGATTAGGTCGCGGGCGTAGCTGCGCTCGCAGCTGTCTGGGGCAAGCTTAGTTATCACGGACTTTCAAAATGCCGTAAAACATTGAAAGCAATTAGTATCATGAAGGTACCATCGTAGATATATTAACAATTTAGAAAGTTTCTGTTTCTCTTGCACTCCAGGCATTTGATAGAGATAACACTTTTTACGTTGTTATTTTCGATGGTGCTTTCATAATTGGGTCTAGTGAAGCAATAAGCCCGATTACAGAGGCGCCAGCGTAAATTAAATAGCAGCGTAAAAAGCGTTCTCTCTATCGAATGCCTAAAGTGAAAAAGAAACATAACTATGCTATTTAGATAATTTAGTTACGCTGGCGCCTCTGTAATCGGGCTTATTATGTGCTTAATATATCTTCATAGTATATCTTTGTTTTATTTAAATACTTAACAAAAACAATAACTAAATATTTAGTTCTACGTACGGCAACGAGCGAAATGTTCAACTTCAAGCGTCTTACCGTCGGTTTTCAAGCATCCCGCAGACAAGTTGCGATCGAATCTTATTTATTCGATGAATGTAACTACGGAATTCTAACATAAGTATGTCACGACACGTATTTGACAGTTTTAATCGTTGTCTATGCCCCACTCTATTATTTTGCGCCTGCGCTCTCGATGGAGTTGATGGTCTACGCGACGTACCTGAAATTATTTTGTGGAAAATTTGAAGTTTGTTGTTAATTTGTGACAACTTATTATTCATATTTATGAAAGCTTCGTGCTAATTACCATTCCAGGCGCGAGGCTGGATTTCACTGTGGTGTTCTGCCTGGATGCGCTCAGACACTACAGTTCGAGCGGTGTTCCTGTTCGGTAGCCATCTTGGAATCGAACAAAGCTTCAGATGTGTAGTTTGTCTGTTTATCAATAATTTCAGTGCATTTTACTGTAAATAGTTTGTATGTTTAGGATATGTACGGAACGTTCGTCCATATGTGTAAATAGCTATGGCTGCGTCAAGGAAATTACAAGGTAATTTGTCATGTTATCAGGTTAGAGATTGATTGACCCCAACCGAACTAGTACGTGTTCTAGAGCATTATTGTCAATTGATGAGACCTCTGCCTCGCAAGAGATCTTCTGGCTGGGATATTTTCTGTGGCCAATAATTGAAGCTTCAACTATTCATGAAAATGCGACTGGGTAAGCAGTAGCATTAAATTATTCGACGTTTGGTTTCGCTATTGTGAGTTTCTTTCGTGATTCTATTGTTATTCCTAACTGATTAAGGTGGCCAGCTGCGCGAAATCGACATCTGTTGGAACAATTGAAGTGGAAAAGTGCTCTTGACAACAGGTTTCGCGGTCAGAAAGTGTTGAATTATGAATATATATGGATTACTGATATAGGCCTTTTAATGAGTGCAGAAAACATTACCTTGTTGTTAGCAAGGTGTTTACAAAACAGGTTTTAGCTGTGACAATAATTGAGGGCAAAACCAACTAACATAATTCTGAACAATTCTGGAAAGGGCAATGAACTTTATCATGACTGGATGGTCAGATGGCATTCAGCAGGTTATATCAACTTTGTATTGGCTAAACTTAATAAATAACTGTTTTGCTGTTGTGAGGTATGAACATATAAACATTTCTCATTCACAATTATTGAATGTGCAAAAGTGTTAGACTAATGTAACAAAATAGCTCATTTCCTGATAAAATCTTATACAATTATTTTTTTAAACTGTTACATGTAGGTATTAGCTTCTAATAAAACTTCTGGTTAGCACGGTACTCGGTCATCAATCATCTATCTATAAAGTTTTTTATCACTTGCCATTCGAATGAATCATTATGAAAAATACAGAAAATATCTCATTTAAGACATTTATATCAGACTTGTTGCCCAATCTTAGCTTGCAGAGCTGTCTCAAAAATTTATCCAAAGACTTTATTCCAAATTTTCTAATATTGATTGCTTATTACCATTAGATTCAGCAGTAAACTTCATATATGAAATAATATTAAGAGAAAAAATAATTAAATAAGTTAATGAGTACAATAATCTACTAGAATTCATACAAATGAAGAATTACAATCTGAGATCTTCATACAAATTCATACAAATGAAGAATTACAATCTGATTCATATAAACTAAAACACTTACTACTTCAGCATGGTATTTTTTTAGCAAGTACAATTTATATGCCCTTATTTCTCACAACTGAAACCTCAATTTATATTTCAGGCGAAATAGACAGGTGTTTAAAAAAGGTGACGGAAGGCGTAGAAACATTCGAAGACATCTGGCAGAAGGTCCACAATGCCACAAACAGTAACCAAAAGGAGAAGTACGAGGCAGATCTCAAAAAGGAGATCAAGAAGCTCCAGAGGCTACGGGACCAGATTAAGTCTTGGATTGCTTCAGGAGAAATTAAGGATAAGAGTTCACTTTTAGACAATAGGAAACTTATAGAAACTGTGAGTACCCTTACTGATTTTGTCTTATACCCTAAACAAGCAATTCTCGTTATTTATATCTCGGAAATGTATCCAATGATTTTGATGGTATGTAAAGGAGCATTTCTTTGTCAGCCATAATAATAACAAAGTCACTTAGTAGTATTTATACATGTTTTGTCTTTTAGAGGTAAATTACAGTTGTCAAGCAAACATTAATACAAATCTATATATATAAAAATGAAACCCGTTTTCCGTTGTCACGACATAACATGAAAATGGCTTGACCGATTTGGCTTACAAGGTTCTTACGGAAAGCGAAACGAAGTTCGCCGGGTCCGCTAGTAATGAAATAAAACTACTCCAAACTTACTCTGCGCAACTGCATACTTACACTTCATTCACTTTTTCTAGCTATATATTAGAAAAAGAGGTCTCCTATGTTGGATTTAATTTCACTTGGTAGCATGCATCAATATTAATTACTAGTTTTTACCCGCGGCTTCACCCACATGATATTTTGATTTTTGATGCAATATCATAATAATTTATAGCCTATGTGATATTTTGATATATAAGCTATATTATTGCAAAGTTTAATCTCAATCCGTTCATTAATTTTTGCATGAAAGACAAACAAACATCCATCCATCCTCACAAACTTTCGTGTTTATAATATTAGTAGGATTTTCATACATATGTGCTGTTGTCATCCCTGTATCAACAAAAGAAAGTATAAAATAACTTGGTGTCCAACAGAACTGTCTTAAGCGGCAAGAATTCTGATAATTTATGAATATGATAATAATACTATTTACCAGAGTTAGTTTATGTATGTGAAAAAAATGGAAAAATGTTAGTTCTTTCAAGTTAAATCGATAAGGTAAATAACATACAAAAAATTTAGTGGTCATAGATTTTGACCCATATAATACTCATTTTATTCGACTCTACTTGATATAGGCACATCAGTATACACTGCACGCCTATAAACAAATAAATTATATCTATCACTAAACATGCCAGAATTTTTCCATTTGATGTAAGAATAATGGTAAGATTCCATATTTAATAAGTCATTAACTTAATTTATAACATTATCTTAATCTGTGTCCAAGTTTAAATTACTATGTATACATATTTTTGTCTATTTTCATACACCTTTAAAATGATTATGAGAAACTTTTCTCATTATAAGAAAAAAATCCAGTACTTATACTCTGATTTTTAATTGTCTAACTTTCAAGGTGTACAGACAACCCTTTTAGCTGTACAAAGAAATAAAAGAACTCATTCATAAGCCCATTCAAATTTGTACTCACAAAGGCTGTGTTTCAATAGCTCCATGAGTAAAGAAGTGAGTACCTACCTGTCTTTGAATTGGGCTGTATTTCAAAAGTTAAATAGTCCTAACATATTTCTCTATTGGTCATAAAAAATATTCAAGCTCATTTATTAATTTAATTTAACATTAAGTTGTTTTTATAAACCAGTAGCGGACCCGGCGAACTTCGTTTCGCCTAGAAGTCGAATGTCAAATCATCGTCAATAGTCACAAAACCGACCAAGAGAGAGTAAAAGTAAAAAAGTAAATTCATTTCGACAGTCAAAATATACATAAAATGTATATTTTTCAATCTTTCTGAGAGATTTTCTTAATATTTGTTTCCGTAAGAACCTTGTACAGAGTATTAGAAAACCACAAAAAAAAAGCCAAATCGGTCAAGCCGTTTTCATGTTATGTCGTGTCAACGGAAAACGGGTTTAATTTTTATATATATAGATTTTAGTGCTAATTTTTGATCTGTTGAATGTTCTATGAAAATTGTCATTTATTTACCCTTCATGGATAGGCCTATGTTCAATATTGATTAGGTAACTAAGCTGTTAGTTGCAACTAAACTTTAGGGTTTTTCTTATAATCTAAATGCAACATTAAATTGAATAAAACAGGGTAAATGCACAAGCTCCAGGTTATGACATGATCCGTTATCAATACTAGATAAGCAATGTGTATTTAGTTAACTTTGTACTACAAAGGACATGTTAATGTTTGCTTGCTGGGTTTCAATAACTAGAACTACTTTAAAATATTATAGTTTGTGCTGCACACTGTGTGCATACCACTGGCTTTTTGGTGAAGGAAAACATTGTGAGGCAACCTGCATATGTCTGTAGAAGAAATTCACTGGCATATGTTAATCCACCAACTGCACTGGGCCAGCATGGTGGATATGGCCCAATCACTCTTCATAGGTAGGCCCATGTGCTGCAGTGGACTATTAAAAAGGCTGGTACAGGTTTGTGTGGAGCTTGCTATGCTCAGAGTCTCTGTGTAAATGAATCATGAATGAGGACATTAATTTGTAGACAAACTAAAGTTACCAATGTAGCCCAGCAGATTAGAAAGTTACTAAAGAAGTGGCAGTGGGCAGGCCACATAGTGTGTAGAACAGATGGTTGATGGAACGTAATGTTCTTGAATGGAGACCATGTACCGGCAAGGGTAAGCATAGGATATCCACAGTCAAGGTGGACCATTGATCTAATCAAAACCTGCTAACCCTGCTTCAAACAAGTTTTTTGGAAAGCTATTTGGGAGGCCTATCTCTAGCAGTGGACAACCTTTGGCTGATTATTACTCCATATAGAATAGCAATGTAGCTATATATATATATTTTATTAAAAACTTTTTGATTCCATCTTGTGATTTAAAAACTAGATTGAGTGCCATTAAAATTGTAAAAAGTCAACCAAAGCAAAATATCAGCAAAGCTAGTAAACAAGTTCTGTTTATACCCATAGCCATATATTTACTACTATGCTAATTATAGCAAAGAAAACAAGGCTTATGTAATCTTAACTACCTAGAAAATATTGTTATTTCAATGTTTATCAACTTAGTCAGCTGTGAATATTATCAGAACTTGATCTTTCTCCGTTTAATTTTATAAAATTTGTAATTTAATATAATCATGCATTTGTATTCTATTCCTTGTATTTGAGTGTAAAATTGTTGGATGTAAAAATGGTGTCCAAACGTGGTTAGGCCTGTTTTTTGATAACTCGAACTACTACACGCAGCATCGGCATTGTGCACACATGCGCAATAATTAGCCAATCACAGCGAAGTGTCATCTGCGGCTAACATCTCATTCGCCGATTTGTGTGGCGCTTAGTATACTACGCAATATACGCGCTAAAGAATAGGTTAGAGGATAGCAGATTCCACTGGTTCTCTCTTTAATTCTATTTCTGTCTCTTTCCAGCAAATGGAAAGGTTCAAAGTGGTGGAACGGGAAACAAAAACGAAGGCATACTCGAAAGAAGGCCTCGGCGCGGCGCAGAAACTGGACCCCGCGCAGAAAGAGAGAGAAGAGATGTCGGCGTGGCTTATCGCTTCCATCGACTCAGTTAATTTACAGGTAACTCATGGTATATTAAGTTAGCTACAAGCTATGATAAACACTTCACTAATTTGACGGGTTCGTAGTATAGCGTTCTAGCTTAATTTGGACAAAGCATCTGGGCCGGAATCCCAGAGAGATGCAGGTTCAAATACTGAGAGCGCGTCAATTTTTGAAAAATTACTCACAAAAATTTAGCTACAAGCTGCGAATTATCCAATTAACTTTACGTGAGCTTCAGTCGGGATTGGGTATTGCGCAGATAGTAGCTAACTTCAGATCCGCCAGCTCGTATGATTCAGCTTTTAGGTAGGTATGGGGCCGTTCAAGTATTATGTAAACAGATTTATTACAATTATATACCCCCCACCCCCCTTGTCAGCAAAAGTAAGCAAAGTTCTTACCCCTCCCCCCCATTCTTATGTAAACATTGGTACCTGTATACATTTTTCTTTTTTATGGATTCATGAGCAGCAGATTTATTTCTAGAAATAAGAAAATAGATTTAGCATAGAGGACTTTAACACACACACACATGCGAAAAGAAATAAATAACTATTGCTGACGTTATCACCTTTTAGACCTCCCCATCCCCCATGTCATTAAAAATAAGCAAATAACCCCTCCACCCCCCTATAGTGCTTACGTAATACTTGAATGGCCCCTATGCCGTGATAGTCTAGAGATAGTAACACTCGCCTTACAATCATGAGGCCGTGGATTCAAATCCTGGTCCCGTACTAATGAGTTTTTCGTTTAGTTTTGAAGCCTTTGTGAGACGGGTTCGCGCGCTAGTACTCGAAACTTGACAAAAGCCGCTTAATGCGGTTGAACACCGCAGTGTACAATACGTGAATGTTTTCCCGATTGCATATATGTATGAAGTAAAATGCAAATATTATGGCATATTTACAATGGGTTCACGAACTATTATACTCGCTGCACGCTGCTCCAATTCACTTCGCAAAGCCTCTTTTCCTTGTAGCGCTCGTAGCGTAATTTGACTAGGTGCTTCTTAGCGATCATCGAAGTCAAGCAACGTACGGCACGGTCAGTCTTCAGATGGGTGACCGCGGGAGACATTTACAGCTAAGCGCTGTCGTTGCTCGAATGACAAGTTTAACTGTGGGGTTGGTTGTTATACCGTTACATATCAGAGGCATTCCGGCGGCTTAAAAACTCTGACACCAGGGCAAACCAGGGCTATTTGGCCTTTTTTTACCCAGGGAAAATCCTTTATCGATACCACCCCACCTCGGGGGAGGCAGGGTGGTTATGTGGGAATTCCACCTGAGGGCGGTGTACCCACTAAAAACCCTGGGGTGTTCCTTCTGCATCTGCGTCGGTATTGCGGGAACGCTTGCGCACACTTCCGCTACCCCGACAGTGCTTGTCCTATACGGACAACTGCTTGTAGAGCTCTGCTCTGTCCGTCGTTATGACAATGTGTGGGAACACTTCACACATCGTCCAATCTCCGGGAACTCTTCGGTAAGGCGGTGGGCTCCTCCGAGTCCACTGTCCAGAGTTCCCGGTTTGGGCTATTCGGCCTAAACGAACTTCATTTGGGATAGAGTCTGGACCTAATATTTAATATTTTGAAAAATTAGGTTAGTTAAGTCCACAATGTGGCCAATTTTTAGGCGCCATCGTAAATTTAATAGGAACTTATCTTTCAAAAGCATATAGTGAAAAAGAAATAGCAAGGTCAGTCGGTGGCTCAGTGGTTAGTGACTAACTTCTGGATCAAAGAGGCGTGGGTTCGATCCCCACCCAGGGCAAATATTTATGTGATGAACATAAGTGTTTGCTCTGTGTCTGGGTGTTATTTAGTTACTATCTATGTAAGTATGTATTTAAAAATAGGTATATGTAGTATATCAATTTCTGGCAGCCATATCACAAGTTTTGCCTAGTTTGGGGTCAGAGGCCGTGTGTAAGATGTCCCAAAAATATCTATATATTTATATTTATTTATTAATATTTTAAGTTCCAAAAAAAATTGCGTAAAATTTGCCACATTATTTTTTAATTGTTTCTCTACTGTACATTTTGTATTTATAAGCGAGAACTATTTGGCTTACGTATTATCATTTAACTTGATCATACTGGGTTAGAAAGCCGCTTTTTGTGTAGAAATAAAACAAATATTGTAATACTCGTTTTTTTCTTTTCAGGTTGATCAGTTTGAAAGCGAGGTAGAATCACTGCTAGTTGGTAAGAAAAAACGGCTAGACAAAGAGAAACAGGACAGAATGGAAGAGCTCAAGCAAAAATTAGAGAAGCACAGGTTCCACATAAAGAAACTCGAAACATTATTAAGAATGCTCGATAATATGTCCGTTGAAGTCGATCAGGTATCGTTAACTGTAAGATTTTTTTTCTATGTAAGTTGTATGTTAGTTAGGTCTCCGCACTGTCCGTCGTACCATGAGCTATTAACGCGAGCTTGAAATGGATTGTTCTGTCTTAAGCTATTTACTAGCTTTTGCCCATGTTATATTTCGATTTTTATGTTATCCCATAGAGGAACCTTTTATTTTTCTGCCAATGTCACCTTCCAATCTTTGAACTATGCATTTCCATGCCAAAAATCAAATCTATCTGTGCCAGCGTGAAAGAGTAACAAACATACCCATTTCCAATTTATAATATTAGTAGTAAGGATTTATTTACATTAACAAGATTGTATACTTGTATTTATATTAAGAACATGGATATATTAGTAATTAGTTACCTCATTTTGTGATTATTATTCAGTGTAGGGGCAATAGGTGCTGCACTGACATCCGGCATGGGGTGTTTTGTGTATTTACCCCTCCAGCGTCACCCAAGCCAGCCTAGCTCTGCTTGAAATAGCAGGATGTGGCTCTGGGTCGCTGGCATAACTGCTCCGGGGCTTGGATAGTGTCTAAAAATGTATAAAAAATTCTACAATAAATCTGGTATCTAAAATTATATGGCTAGGCCTATGTTCAGCAGGGACTATTTATAAGGCCAGTATAGTTAATGTTTATCTTATTTCATGCCCGCGTTAAGAGCTCATGGTACAGGCACTGTTTCGTATTTTACATACGCTTAAGGCTTATCTACCTGTCCCGCCTTTATAACTTTTGAAACAGTGAGTTTACTCCTAACCAAGTCCAACTAACCAATGGTGTGCGATGCAATTGATTCTTTCCTCTTCTTGTTATTGATTGGTTCCTCAGATTCAGTATAGGCCGAACCAAAGTTCTTGGCGGGTGTGGAGTAAGCTACAAGCTGCACAATACCTAATCCCGACTGAAGTTCACGTAACAGTTGCGCGATGGTTTTGCGCAGCTTATAGCTAATTTCACAGCCGCCAAAAAGTTTGATTCGGCTTATACTAATTACCCGAGCTCTATTTTTGAATATATTATGTATTAATTATGTATACTTATGCATAAATGGTCACCAGACCGAGTAAGAGCAGGAGCGAGCATTGAAGATATGTGTTAGTGGGAACAGGATACCTAATATGGGATTTGAAAAGTCGAAAATTGGTTCGAAAATTGAGCTCCTGATCTTAATTATTTGGCAGCGGTTAACGGTGGCGAAGTCGACAGCATTTACATATGAATTAAATGATAGCTGTTGAGTTATTATAGTCTAAAAATCGTTCAAGTCGTGATTTGTTTCAGTGTATTTTTTATTTCAAGTTTGACCCCACAATAAAATTTGTTTATTGACTAAATTGATATCTTACAATTTTAGACTGGTTCAGTGCCGCAGTGGTCAGTGACTCTGATTCCTGGACCACACGTGGGTTCGATTCCCACCCAAGACAAGCAATTATGTTATGGTTGATGAACATACCTAGGTGTTCTGTGTCTGAATGTTAGCATCTATACAAGTATCTATTAAAATAATTGTATATGTACTATATCAGTCTCTGGCAACCAACCACATCATAAGCTTTGCTTGGTTTGGGGTCAGAAACGTGTGTAAGATCTGTGTCTCTTTACTTTTGCTTGACTACATAGTATAAAACAAAGTTGCTTCCCTGTCTGTATGTCTCTATGTATGCCTATATCTTTAAAACTACGCAACGGATTTTGATGCGTTTTTTTTTTAGTAGATAGAGTGATGTAAGAGGAAGGTTTATATGTATTAAACACCTGTGCGAAGCCAGGGCGGGTCGCTAGTATTATTTATATGTCTACAATTAACTCCTGTGCTTATAACTACTTTATAATGCATTAATTGATAGAAATGTCTCTGTTCCCAGATAAAAAGGATAAAGGATGATGTCGAATATTACATAGAATCATCACTAGACCCCGGTTTCGAAGACAATGACACTATATATGATGACATTTGTGGTATAGATGACGTGGAACTAAGCGGGGTCGGTTTACCCTCGTCGGCGACGACGGACAGTAATAACAGTAATGCATCACCAGGCTCCCCTACCAGTATGCTCTCAGGTAACTTTTTAAACCTCTGTTTTCTGTACATCTAACACTATAATTATACGATGACATATGTGGTATTAATGACGTGGAACTAAGCGGGGTTGGTTTACCCTCGTCGGCGACGATGGACAGTAATAACAGTAATGCATCACCAGGCTCCCCTGATAGTATGGTCTCAGGTAACTTTCTAAAGCTCTGTTTTCTTTTCTATCTTTATTTGTGGTATCGATAACGCGGAACTGAGCAGGGTGGATCTCCCCTCGTCGGCCATTGCTATACAGTCCATAACCATTTTAGCCATAGAACTTCCATAACTGGACATGGCCTACCCATATATATAAAGTCTATAAAGTTACTAGATTTAGTATTTTCTCTAAATGTATTAATTGACGAGTACATTATAGCAATCGTTATTATATTTAATTACACATTTACTTAATGACCCTAAATATTATCTTATCTTAAGCATTATAGCTTATACCTAATGTGCTGTAGCATAGTGCGGGTGAATTTGATTTTTTTAAAATTTAATTAGAGTTTAATTTAATTTACTAGTTATTAATTATTTATTATATTACGAATGTTGTTGAAATACTAAGTCATAATTTGAAAAACGCGGCAAGTTAAACCCTAATTAAATAATTTAAAAAAAAAAGCAGCTGTCTCTCGCCCTATGCTATATATAAAGCATTAGGTATTTTATAAGATCAACTGTATGCGGCTTGCATCCAGTGCGATCAGCCAGTGCCGGAAAAGAATAAAAATTTCATGCGGGCTACATATATTTTGCAAGACACAAGATTTTACAAGGGTTCCGTACCCAAAGGTTAAAAAAGGGGCCCTATTACTAAGACTCCGCTGTCCGTCTGTCTGTCTGTCTGTCACAAGGCTGTATCTCATGAACCGTGATAGCTATATAGACAGTTGAAATTTTCACAAATGCTGTATTTCTGTTGCCGCTATAGCATCAAATACTTAAAATAAAATAATATTTACAGGGGGCTCCCATACAACAAACATGATTTTTAGCCGTTTTTCGCTCAAAATGAATAACGGTAACAGGTAGACGCTTGAAATATTCACAGAATATTTAGTTGTATGTTTTCTTCAATAATCAATTATTAAATTAAAATAAAATAAATATTTAAGTGGGCTCCAGTACATTACAGAACCTTCGTGCGCGAGTTTGACTCGCACTTGGCTGATTATTTTCGCTGTTTATGCCAAATTGAGTACATTTGTAAAATAATTTGTAAACGAAAGGATCCTATTTAGTGTGCGTAGTGAGCGCCAAAGATTTTTCAATTTTTGTTGGAGTTGCTTATCCTGCTTTCGAGTTGCGAAGCCCAATAGAGACGCGAGGCCATCGTCGCCCATGCCTCGCTACCACCAGATCCCGTGGTTCTAATCAGATTGTTTGTCGATTTCCAATAAGACCCCCCACTGCCACTCCCAACTAAGTGAAAACTGAATAGCTACTTAATTTTATGTTTGAGATTTATCACGTCTTATGCTAAACTTCTTGATACTAAACAGTCTTGATATTTTGTCCTATGCTAAACTTTGGCCACACAATCTTGACTATGTCTTATGCTAAACTTTGGACACACAATCTTGACTATGTCTCATGCTAAACTTTGGCCACACAATCTGGACAATTTTTTATGCTAAACTTTGGCCACACAATCTTGACTATGACTTATGCTAAACTTTGGCCACACAATCTTGACTATGTCTTATGCTAAACTTTGGCCACACAATCTTGACTATGTCTTATGCTAAACTTTGGCCACACAATCTTGACTATGTCTTATGCTAAACTTTGGCCACACAATCTTGATACTTGTCCTATGCTAAACTTTAACCACACAATCTTGATGCTTTGCAGGTACAAGTCCAATAACATCATCACCAACGTTAGAGGTCAACAATCATTCGACAGACTCCATCGACATTGAAAAGAAAAAGAAAGAAGAAATAGTAACAAAAGTAAGTCTGTCCCGCTCTGCCCTAGCTCATCATTTCATTGCGCGCCATTATTAACTTCGATTTTTAATATAAATTCCTATTTTTATGTGGAGTATTGATGTTACAATCTTCCAAATGATTTACTTACTAAAATGCTGTGATTAGTTTTGGGTTCATATATGGCTTGAACGAAGATTTTATAAGTAGAATATAACTTTATTGTTGTAATTTTAAAATGAAAAGGATCAAGATTAGGCAATCCATTCAAAGTGCTGCCTGAAAATCCTATTCAAAGAGTATACAGTTATTAAAACTTTTCAATTTGTCAGTGTTCAATTGCAGATGGATTCTCTTATTTTTAGATTATTTTTCCAAGGGATGAGGACAAGGGACAGGGGCAGAGGCTTAAATATTGAATCGCTCGTCCAGCTTAAGGCAGAAACTCCATTACAGAATATAGAGAACCCATTGCAGAAATTCTATATTTGCTTTGCTAGAAATAAAACGCGATCGTGAGCGGAACAAAGCTGTTTTGTTCTACGCTAAGCAATTATATCATTTATGCAGTGGAATCACAGACTATAATGCTTTGCCCAGTTCAACAGAACTTTCTGCTTTGAAAAGCGTACGGAAATGCTCTCTTCAGAATTATATTTAAAGAAATCTTTGAAATGGGATAAAAGAAAGCATTTGCTATTGCATCAAGGTTCGTTTTCCGTACAAAAATCACAATAAATCAGTCAGCCATAACTGTTCTGTATGTAGGTATTAAAGTTGACTATGTGTGTAGTTACTTGAGCCCGCAAAAGCCCCGCAAAAAACAACAAATATAATAATAAACTGTATCTCAGGACCAATGGCTCCTCCCGTTATACATAATATGCAGCAGTAAAAAGTTTTACAAAACAAAATGTAAATTTAAAAACAGATTATACTTTTGATGTGTATAGTCATTGAAATATATTTTCTGTTTCAAAACCAACAGTGATCTCCATTGTGAATGTCACTTCAGTATATTTTAGGAATATATAACAGTTGTCTCTTTTTTTATCCCGTATAGGTTTGCGTTTGACTATTGCATGATGTTAAGCAGATAAACGGGCCAACTAAGCATGCTCGAGTTCAAAATAACTCCATCCAAAGAAAGGAAATCTGCGTAATATATTTTCATTCCGATTGTTTCAACGCTTTAGAACGAAAGTCTTCGAGCAGACTTACCACCAGTGAAGACAGGGATTAATTTTTGAATGCAATATATAGATTCAGATTGTTTATTAACCTTATAACAATGTTCGTTATATTAGGCAAGTCAGTTACAATAAATTATTCATGAAGCTTAAAAGAAATTATGAAATCTAACTTACTATACTAAGTCCAATAAAAAACAAAAAATTAATAGTGTTCAAAAATGAAATCAATTAATGTCAAAAAATAATACTTTGAGTAAAATAATAATTACTGAAAAATATAATATTAAAAATAAAAGGTCCATATGTAAAGAAATATTAAATTCAAACAAAGATTCAGTCAGTGTCATTTTTATGAAGTCATTTAGACAATGTTTATCTACTACGTGATGATTATAATTATGTCGTATTTAGGCCGAATCATATAGGTATGCGGATGTTAAATTAACTACAAGTTGCTCGGTATCCAATCTTGACTGAAGCTCACATATAGCAGCGCCGTAATTGGGTTTCGCGTAGCTTGTAGCTAACTTCATATCCGCCGACTTACATGATTAGGCCGCGTCAAACAAGTTGGCGGATGTGAAGTTACCTACAAGCTGCGCAATATCCAATCCTGACTGAAGATCACATAAAGCGGCTCGTTGATTGGCTATTGCGCAGATTGTAGCTAACTTCACATCCGCCAACTAGTGTGGCGCGGCCTATACTAGGAATGTATCCAGTTCGCACTAGTTGAAATTTGCCATGTTCGCTCTTGCTTTTGTTCTCAAGATTTGCTGCGACTGAGTGAGAGTTGTAGCAAGCATTGAAAAGCTTCTGATTTTATTATAATTTATTTGACTAGTTTTACGTGTTCTTGGAACACATTTACCCAATATTAATTTGATTTCTGCACGGGGAGTAAGACGAGCGATTCACACCACAGCGCCAGAGCCCAAAACTAATCCTGTGTCCCCGAGAGAAGTGTAAATGATATGTGTTGACTTTGCAGCCGGTAAAGCCACTCCCAGTGCGCGCTGTGAACGCCGCGGCGGTCAGTAACAGCACGTCTAACGTTAGTTCCTTGCTCAATAACTCCGCAGCCTCAAACAATAGGTCAGTCCCTGAGACGCATCTTTTATGACGCACGAGGAGATATAAAATCGCTATCTTTTATAACGATATACGTCGCATCAACTAAAAAGAACGCTGTATGAATTATACATGCCTTGGGAGTTGAATCTCCTTGCTGCAGTTTAGTCTGCATACTAGATTTAAATCTTATGCTCTGTGCAATAGGAATTAAATTTCCTTGTACGCGGCTTGAAGCTCCAGCGTTCTTTTTATTCCTATATTTCGCCGTAAATAACACAACCGACATCAATATTTGATATCTACGTATGGTACAAAATTTGAATAGTGACGTGGAATCGATGTACCATTTTTGTTGCTACACAAGTCGGCGGATGAGAAGTTAGCCGCAGATGACACTTCGCCGCGATTGGCTAATTATTGCGCATGTGTGCACAATGCCGACGCCGCGTGGCGTAGTGGTGACCACGGTCGTAGGGAGCGCGTGGGAGGCATGAGGTTGGCGGGCTGGTGTGCCCCGGCGTCTCGTCTCTCTGGCTCCTGCGCATACCTATATTTCGGCTTTTGCGCAGCTTTCTGCGCATAACTTCCCATCCGCCGACTTGTGTGGCGCTTAGTACACTAACTTGCCGCCCCGGGTTCGCCCGGCTACAAATAGATCATAACTATAAACCTCTGGCAGGCTGAATAATATTGAAAATCGCATTGCAATCTAAAACAAATACAAAAATCTGTTGTGTAGTTTAGCATTGTACACAGACACGCAAAAATACGATGTTGCTTTATAATATTATGTAGTGAAAATAATAGTACTATTCCGTTGCCGACTGTACACTGCAACAGCAGATTACAGTGTCGTCGGGTGACATTTGTACGGACACTGCCACAGATTACGCGTCGCTACGGAATATATTTCCTAGAAATACGTAGAAATCAGAATCAGAAATACGTAGAATCAGTAGCGTGCAGTTGGCTACGGAATTGCACCATTAAAAAATGATCACCAATACAACCAGTTTGTCGAAAACATCAGACGTAGACCTCATTAGCGTAATGTAATAAAAAAAAAATATAATTAGTCTGTCAGTTAGATTCGAAAAAATATTAGACCCATATTTTTTTTCTTTTGTCAATTAATAAAGAAATAATGGCAAAGATAAACGCGTCAAAATACCAGAATATTCGTTTTAAACCGAAAATAACAAATACAAATTATTTTAAGTACGTTTCCATACAGTCTAGGAATATAAATAACGTATGCAAGTAATGTTTTATATCTTCTCGTGCCCTAAACTTTTCACTATCAAAATTTTCTTTTCTCACGAACAATTTTTTCTTTTACTTTTATATCTGGTTGACGATTTATTCAATAGAAAAACTGAAAAAGATCACTACTCCATATTACATTACTCAAATATTACAAATCGTTTGAAAAATCCTCAACCATCATCTGTGTTAGTTATAAAAACAGACACAGTCTGTTATTGGGAACAAAAAAACAAGAATATGTAAAAAAAATGCATATTCTTATTGTCTTTTGTTCCCATAGCATCGCATGAAACGAGCTTATATCATAATTTATTCACACCTGCTAAGCCCCGAGTTCACCAACGCTTGTTTAAGTTAAACTTATGATTACTGTATTTAATACAGTATATAATACATACGGTTTTTGCTTGCTGAACAGCAAATTTTCGTTAAAAAGCTGTTTAAGATTTAATCAACGGTTGATAAATTAAACATCTGTTGGTGAACTAGGGTCTAAAATCCGAGTTTAACCGTTGTTCGAATACAGTAATCACACGTTTAACTTAATCAAGCGTTGGTGAACTCGGGTCTAAGTATGTTAAAAATACAGTACCCTCTATACAAGATTTATAGAAATTGTATGTATTCTTATAGGCCGAATCAAACTTCTTGGCGGCTGTGATTGGGCTTATACATTAATTTTCATATTTTTACTATATACCATACGATATTTTCGATAGAACTTGCGGCAAGGGTACTGTATATTCGTGTAAATGTTGCGGATTACATCACGAAAAAGAATGACATCGACGCTTCAATGACATTTATCGTAATGCTACATTTACACTCGGCTTTGTTAGATAGGCAAGTGAGCAGCGCGCTGTAAATAGCGAATCCAACAAGGCCGAGTGTAAATGCAGCGTTACAGATGTAACAAGCTATCATTCACTATAAATTGTCATCACAATTTAACAATTCAATAATTAATTAAGCATCTACAATTTTCAATTAGTTTTTTTGTTCAAAAAAAGTTTGCATAATTGTTGCCTATTTGCACATAATTATTACGAATTGAAAAGACAAAATAATAAACTAAATTGGCCGTGTACTGAATGCCCTAATGATGTCTTCTGCAAACTTCTTTCTTTAATGCCAAGCTTTTACACTTTTACAGTACGAGTTGGCTCGGACCGAATGTACTCTGAT
This sequence comes from Hypomecis punctinalis, assembly GCA_949316475.1. Taxonomy (NCBI): domain Eukaryota; kingdom Metazoa; phylum Arthropoda; class Insecta; order Lepidoptera; family Geometridae; genus Hypomecis; species Hypomecis punctinalis. The sequence continues at coordinate 23,145,307 of OX438807.1, read as the reverse complement.
GGTTACTCGGACGCTACTCGTATTGTGTAAACACGTAATCTGAGCGCATTCGGGTGCCGATTATGTGTTTACACAGTATGAGTAGCGTCCAGAGTAGACATCTGAGTACACTCAGTCCGAGCCGACTCGTACTGTGAAAAGCTGGCTTATGCCAGCGTTGACACGATAATAGTCAGCTCAAACCGAGTGGACTCGAATACCTACTCGGACGCAACTCGTGTTGTAGCACCCCATAAGAGGCATGATAACTAAAAAAATATAATTAGTCCGTCAGATATATTAAAAAAAAAATATTAGACACATATTTTTTCTTCAGTCAATGAAACAAAGATGACGAAGATATAGCCCGTTAAAGTTCCGCGTGACGGCACGAGTGTACAGACTACGTCACACTAGTGACGTCACGAGCCCTCCCCCCACTCCCATACTTTGACAAGGTTTATTTTTGTCATTTATTGTTTGATAGACAAAATAAAAAATATGTATCCAATATTTTTTAATTATCTAACTAACGGACTAATAATGACATTTTACCCAGCCATCATCCCTATCCGAACGCACTCGGATAACGATTATGGGTTGACACAATACGAATTGCGTCCGAGTAGGTGTCCGAATTTGACTGAGCCGTCCGAGCTTACTAATCGTTCCAACGCAGCACAGCTGCAATAACAAAAGACTGATCATTTGAGCAATCGCTACAGTATTATTGGTATTTTATTAGCTTATTGGAATCATGCATCATCCTTTGAATGATCTATTAGTGTTTTATTCACATTCTACTTTGTTGGGCAGAGAGGGGGGAAGCGCGATGTAAATAAATCACTGCAGGTTTCCATTCCCCCCTGTCTGACAAAGCAGAGTGTAAACAAGGCATAAAAATAACTTATGGGAGAGTTTCGCTGATTGGACTAAATCCTTCTGACACAAAGAAAGTAACGTGCTATTGGCGCTTACGTCCTTTAGAGTTCCTTAATCCTTCATTTAATGAAGAGTTGTAAGCATAAAGGACCTAAGCGCCAAAGCAGACCCTTTAGACTTACAACCCTTTAAATGTTGCATTCTTGTTCCCATTAGTCATATTGCTAGCAACATATTAGCTAAATAGAAAGTTTCTTGTCGTCCAGTCAGCTAAAATATCCACAGTAGAAAAATGGCGAGATGAAATGTGTATAAACGGTTTGCCAGGAAAAGATCCACCCATAAAATCGTTTAAATCTATCACTACGTCTAGCTTCAGCTGGATCTATTGTAACAGTATCGAGGCCAACACCGCCGCAGTCTCCGTGGCCTCTTACTGGTTGAATAATAATTTAACAAAATATATATTTTAAATATAAATGTTAAATAGTTTCAAGTATAAATGTTAATAACAAAATATAAATTTTATGATCGAATCGCTGACTCGAAAAAAAGAAGAAGTCTATCACTTTGGTAGATCTTTTGCTCGCAAACTGTTTATTTGAAATTCTCATCTCTGGTGGATAAATCTGTGACCATGTTTTCATACTTCAGCGGGTGCCTGATCTAATTTTTTTTTATTGTGCTATTGAAAAGCTATGCTGTATTGCTGTCATCGGTATGTCAAGCAAATGAGAATGTTTAAGATAGAATCGCTTTTGCATCGCTTCAAACTTTGAAGACAGCTTAAAATCGATTGAAGTTTTGTTATTGTTTTTACCCCGCTGAGGTATGACAGTGTTGAAGCACGCATGTTCAAAGCCTATCCCATATTGACGCTGCATAGTAATCGACCAATCGTAGCCGAAACAGTTCAAAAGTTCTTGCAGGCCAGACTATGGCGCAACAATTTAAAATAAACCGCTTAAAAGCCTTAGACATTCAAAGTTACGCTTCCGCTGTCTCGAAATCGGATTGTACGAAACGGACAGATTCAATACACGCAGTCCCATAGAAATCCATACAAAGAACAAATCCGTCCTCTCCGTACCGCTCCGATTACGATACAGTAGACGCGTCTTTTTAACTTATCCGCGATGCACTAAACGCGACCTTTATATAGCTCGAATTAAACTTCTTCGCGGCTGTGAAATTAGCTACACACTACCAATCCTCGCGCAGCTGCTACGCGAGCTACAGTCAGGATTGGGTGTTGCGGACTTTTCAGCTGCCAAAAAGTTTGATACGAACTATACAGCGGCGTACTGCTGCATTGGTCTAGCGTTTGACAAATCATAGGCCGTAGTAGTTACAGAACTTGTGATTGGTTTCTGGCTAGACCGCGGCCTGTCTGCAAAAAAAGAGGCAAACCTCTTCAAGCGTCTCGCAGTCACCTGCGGCCTAGTTTTCGACCAATGACAGGGGCCAAAATGCTTAAATCAAGACCTGTGATTGGCCACTGGCTGTACCGCTCAGTCTATGCCGTTGTTTGGTCGGTTACCGCGTCAATTCGGTCATGTCGCGAGCCTGACGAGAGTGAATGCACTAGTGTGTTGTACTGTACGCAGTGTAAACAACGTGGTGTCGGGAGCGTCGACGCCGAGCAAACAGCCGCCCGCGCCCAGTCCGCCGCACCAGCCGCTCGTCAGGCCGCCTAACAATACCGGTATGTTACAACATTTTACATATTACTAGTGTAGCCAGTGTAAACAATGTGGTGTCGGCCGCGTCGACGCCCAGCAAACAGCCCGACCACGCCCAAGGGCCTGATTTTTCAACTTCGCACGGTTTGGTCATATATGGAACTTTTATGGAGCATTCCCACCTTTCATAGACAATATAGGGTGTTTTCATACAACCTGTCAAAGTTCTGTATACGTTCCCAGGCGCGCGAAGTTGAAATATAAAGCCCCAGGGGCTCGAACGCTTGTCTATGGAAATTGCGAATACTCTATACAAGTTACATATACGACCAATCAGTGCGTAGTTCAAAAATGGGTCCCAGCCTGCCGTCGCTCGTTAGGCCGCCTAACAACCGGTGTGCTAAGCCGAAAGAAGGTGATTCAAGCCATCAATGTAAACAACTTTTACTATGGAGCAAACCTGAAATTCGAGAAAATAAATCAGCTGTTCTCTAAGTGTAGTTTGACTAGGTGTTTGACAGCGATCATGAATAGAATAGAATAGAATATCATTTATTGTCATAGTATATCATTTACACATTTTTACTTAGCAAAATAAATTATATAAATGGTTCTACCATGGACTCGTCACAATTACAGTAATTTTATTTAAGTACTCTTATCTACCCTCACAATAAGAAAAAAATATAGCTTGGATTAGATCAGAGAACGAAACATAAACAAAAATATTAGTTTTAACTTCCATGATTCCCTCATTGGACAATAGGTTTGATCATAATATAATTGTTAGTTTTTGAAAATTGTCAGACATTAATAACAAATATGTAGGTATTGTAGGTACACGAATTCACTATATACAAATAAAATCAAAATGACTCAGCTCTGTACAGAGGCATCGTTAAATTATTATCACAATAAAATAATATTTAAGAAATTCAGTCCTATAATTTAAAATAAATATGGGTATACACTTTAATTAATTTTGGCAAATAAAAATAATTTAATTTAAAAATGTCAGCTGTAAAGGGGCTTCGTCAAACATGGAAATTCAGCAACGTTCCCCTACCAGTATTAAGATGGGTGACCGCGGGTGGCATTTTCCAACTGACTGCTACCGTGGCTCGGGTGACACGCTAAATTGTAGACCCCGGTTGTTTTAACCGTTTAGCCATGTTAGAGGCTAGCCCTGGTGTAGTTTCTAGCGAACTTACATAGAAAATTGCAACTTGGGATCGACAAAATTTATTTATTTGTTCATAGGCGAGCAGTGTATACTGATATGCCTATATCAAGCAGAATCGAATAAAATTAGTATTTATCTGTCAAAGATTTTTTCCTTCTTTATCCAAAGGTCCAATCTATTCTTAAATGTGTTTATTTTGCTGAGGTTATATGGGCGGGAGCCTTGTCTGATGCATATGGCATGGATTGCGGTGTTCGGCAGGGCGGCATAACCTCTTCTTTGCTGTTTAACTTGTATATAAATGACCTCATCGGTGAGCTCAGCAGCACCCATATAGGATGTTTTATAGATGGCATCTCTGTCAATAATATTAGTAACGCAGATGACACGGTGCTGCTGGGGGCAATTCGAAAGCTTGTCAAAATTTGTGAGGCATATGCGGCGGATCATGGTCTAACGTATAACTCAAAAAAGAGCGAAGTGGTCATTTTCAAGAGTGGACCTCTTACGTCTGAACGTGTTCTGCCAATCATGCTTAATGAGGCGGCTCTGAAAGTGGTGAATAGCTTTAAGTATTTGGGGCATATAATTAACGATGAGTTGACAGATGACGATGATATAGAGACGGAGCGTAGGGCTCTGGCAGTCCGGGGAAATATGATTGCGCGAAGGTTTGCTCGCTGCTCGAGAGAAGTAAAAATTACCCTTTTTAAGGCTTATTGCCAATCCTTCTACTCGAGCAGCTTGTGAATCACACTCGTCGGGCTGCCAGCATTCTGCGCGTCCAGTACAATGACATCTTCAGGATGCTGATGCGGCAGCCTCGCTGGTGCAGCGCATCTCTGATGTTCGCTGAGGCGCGCACGGACGACTTTCATGCTGTTATCCACAAGAAAGTCGCCTCATTGCGACAGCGAGTGCGAGCCAGCCCCAACGGTATCCTGACGATGATCGTTAGTAAGCTTGATTGCCACATACAAAATAAATGGATGAATGTTGTTATGGGAGCAAAATTGTGATGTCACTATCTGTCTGTCTCTGTTGTCTTATATTATTTATGTGATTTTATTTTTAATTTATTATTGATGACATTTTTGAATTTAATTGTAATTTTAGTAATTGTAATTCTGTATGGTTTTTAAAACTGAAATAAACTGATAATAATAATAATAATATATCCTCAGGCAACCTATTCCAATTGTAGACAACTCTATTGCATAGGATGTGGTGTGCAGTGTTGGTTTGTGATAGTGTAGGCTGCAAGATAAATTTACGGCGTCTGCTATCCCGCATATTTTCTTTCAAGGTGTACATGTCGTGAATTTGTGGAAGATTATAATAGCCATTGAGAATCTTGAAGGACTCAATCAGGTCTCCACGCAATAGGGTATTACAGTCATTTTTGTAAAGCGTCTCAGTTAGATCCTGTTAGTCTAATAAACCACTAAAAAAATACAAAAAATAATTATTTAATCGTTAAGTGTTTTAAAAATGCATTTTAATTTTACAAATTCAAATATTCACGCGTAATTTACGTAAAACGATGGATGTCATTATTTTACTCTGTGGTCATGAATCACGTCACTATGCTATGTAAACAATGCACGTAAATATTTTTCACGATAGTGTCTTTGTTTGTAAGTTTGAGATTTATGTTGAAAATGAGTTATTATAAATGGTTAATAATGAGTTACCGTTCGTGAGCTGTTCCTGGAATACTAGTGTACAAACACCGGACAAACTATTCAATGTTTACATAGCCGGATGACGTCATAACGTAGCGGCGACTATTTTATGCACAGATTAAAAAGACGGAATATTTTGTATTGATTTTTAAAATTTATATTGTTGTTTTATGATCTAAAAGGTACATTTTCCGATTGCTTTTTGCTTAAGCTATCTCAAAAATACATTTACAGATTTTTTCTCGTTCATAGTAAAATATATAGCCTATATAATAAACCTAATAGCCTATTGTCGCTCTTCGAGGGTCGTTAGACGAAGAGCTTTTAACCTATCTTCATAGGTTTTGCAGTGCACAGCATATGGAATCCTGGTGGCTTTTCTTTGTGCACTTTCAAGCAAATCAATATCTTTTTTAAAGTAAGGACTCCACACCTGGAACACATACATCAGGCAGTGTGTAGTCAAACGCAAACCTATTTGAAATAAAAAAAAAAAAAACATACTCTAGCAGAGTCCTTATATAGGTTTTGTAAATCTTAATAAAAACATCAAATGTTAGTGTCTGAAAGGACTCGCGTATGATATAAATAAATGAGTTAGCCCGTTTCACTATCATAGATATATGCTCTTCCCATTTTAAATCTCATTAGACTCCCAAATCCCTCTGTTGGCCTACAGATGCTAAGGCAACTCCATCAAGTGTGTATGTCTCTCTAGGGTTGGTTCTACCAAGATTTAATACGCTACATTTGGTTGTGTTCAACTTTATAAACCAGTCAGTGGTCCAGTTCTGAATGCGGTCTAGATCTTTCTGAAGTTCTCCAGACTTTATCAATGCATTAGCAAAAAACTTCCCATCATCTGCGAAAAAATCTGACTGACATTCTATGAGCTCTATCAGATCCGCTATGAAGATTCCAAACAGCTGAGAAGCGGCACAGAACCCTGGGGGATACCGCTGGAAACCATTTTCCGTTCCGATAGTGAGTTCCCCACTCGAACCTGAAATGTTCTACCCGATAAGAAGCTCCAGTACCACTGAAGCAAATTACCACGCAACCCATGATGTTCTAGCTTAAACAACAAGCGCTGGTGAGGTACTTTGTTAAATGCACGTTCAAAATCGAGCTATGCTACATTTGTGCAACTTTCTTACTTATGATCCTTTCCATAATCTTCACCACAATGCTAGTGAAACTAATGGGCTTGAAATTTTCCGGTTTAGTTTTGTCACCTTTCTTAAAATTTATGAAACAGCTGATTTATTATTCTCGAATTACGGGTTGGCGCCAAAAGTTGTTCTTAATGATGGTCTGAGTCATCTTTTGGCTTAAGTATACCGGTTCTGGATAAACCTGTATGGCACGGGCTGTAAGTACGCGAGTTATTTTTTTTTTCAGGAACAAATTAAAGCTTTTAATTTAGATAATATTGTTTGAACATTGTACTGATGTTGATTTCGGAGTTGGTCAGGCCCGGATCTATCATATGACTTTTTATGCTTCAGCCCAGGGCCCCGTGGATTGTAGGGTCAAGTCCAAGTCAAAAACAGACGATAATGCAAAAGAATCTATAATTTTATTAAATCAAACAGATCGTAAGGTTTGCAGCCCGGCGAATCCTGAGATTAATCTAACCCATTGAATTATTTTAATTTATGTCTAGGTGGGCCCCTAAGGATCTAGTATTAGCCCAGGGCTCCCAAAACTCACGGTCCGGCCTTGCCCGTAGTAATTAAGTAAGTAAGTTCGTATAGGCCGGGTGGCTAGTAAAAGTTGGTTATAGCGACGAGCACAACTACATACCAGAGCATTGCTAGAAAATTCAGTCACTCCTTAGAGTACTTACAATACAACATTTTATTGATAAGATAATACCGTTGTTTCATGTCAAATGAAAGAAAACATTCAATTAAACCCGTCACAATATTGCAATAAAATTTGTCAATATCAAGATATTAAATCAAGATATAAAAGAATGATAACATACTAATCAAGATAAATTCAACGAGCTCAAACTTGATAGATTTATCTTGTTTGTTTATTTATCTCTTTTTTTGTAAGTATTTATTTTGTAATATTTATTTGTTTCTTATTATACTATATATAACGGGACTGAACTCACGTGTGGGGATAGTCGTAACGACTATAGTTTCGGTCGCATTCGGCGACCTTTCTCAAGTTGGCGAGTGCTAACACGCGGAGCCGTCTCGCAATGCACTGCGGGCTGCGGCGCGTAGCGCTCGCGATGACAGCGGTTGCGGTGGTGGGGCGGGGGCGGGTAGAGAGGATTGTTGTGTCGGCGCGCACTGAAGAACCTTCTCTTCTACCACCGCGGAACACACTCTCGATTCCGATGCACAGCACTTCATCAGATTTGACAGAGCGAAGGTGCTAGCGCGAGAGAAGTTTTTCGTGCCCCGTAAAGTTAGGGAGGCTATTGAGATTAGCAGACGCCCTAACTTCAATAGAGAGACGGGGGATGGATACTGCCACCGACGTGGAAACCGTGTCTTCAGGGATCCAAAGGACTTAACCGTGGAACTGGTGGAGACATAGTGAGCTCAGTGTGCTGGAGTATCCCCGAATATACCAGGATACCGACGAAGAGGTTCTTCAGTGCGCGCCGACACAACAATCCTCTCTACACGCCCCCGCCCCACCACCGCAACCGCTGTCATCGCGAGCGTTACGCGCCGCAGCCGCAGTGCATTGCGAGACGGCTCCGCGTGTTAGCACTCGCCAACTTGAGAAAGGTCGCCGAATGCGACCGAAACTATAGCCGTTACGACTATCCCCACACGTGAGTTCAGTCCCGTTATATATATAATATGTGTGAAAACCACGTTAATTTCCATAGTAAAATATTTGTTTCTTATTTTCATACCACAATAGGTCCCGTAATTTAACAACAATATGGTAGTTGAATTAATTAAAAGTATTAAGCCTGTACCGACGTAAGATGCCGGCGCGAATTAGGTATTTACCGCCGTCGAGCGGCTCGCAATTGCAATATTTTTGATAATGTTCTATTTCAATAATTTAAACTTTTGAGCATGATTTAAACATTAAATATTTGCAGGGCTATTTGCTCGTTCTGTACTAAGCCAAAATGAAGTAATTAAGATCATCGTAATGAACAACTTTTAATATGGGGCTAACTACTACTAATATGTGGAATTGGAGCAATAAAATCAGACCTAGTCTACATCTGGCAAAATATTGAACTGTGATACTCGGTTCAACAGTGAATCCACTAAAAGTCATACCGGAGTTGAAAATTCGGATTCGGAAAAGCCCGCCTGTGATTATTGCTTTTTTTTTGCCATTACCTACGTTATTTCGCTTGATGAATCTGTCACATTGATTCTCACTTATCCAGTCAAATTTAATCTTAGTCGGCTTAACGTGGATCGTCTTGGTCAGAGCGCGAAATTCAAATATTTTTGAGTTTTTTGACATTTACAGATAAACTACTGATTTTAAGTTTTCGAAAACTCATTTAGCGACCATAAACAGGAAGAATTTACGAGTTACATACTCCTGAAAGCCAAATAAGCGGTCAGTTTATGCACGAAATTGCATCAAAGGATTTTCATCTTAGTTTTTAGAGTTAGTGGACTCTTATGCATAGACAGGCCAATATTTTGGTTTCTAGATGTATATACCTCGTTAAAACTACGTATTCCCAATATTGGATTACGCTGACGTCTGCTATCTTGATTTAACCGAAGAGCAACTCGACAAGCTTGAAAGTTTACAAAATTTTTGTAAACTTTCAAGCTTGTCGATTTATAATATGAATTCGGTTTATATTTGGCCTTCGCAAGTATGACCACATCTCAGAATTTCGCCAAAAGCTCAAATGGTTACCTGTCCGCCTTCGCCGTAATAGTCATATCCTTTTCCTCCTTTATAAAAATATATTTCTTCCTTCTACTCCTTTGTATCTGAAAAAGCGCTTTGAATTTATTCAAGGTCACTCCAATTTTTTAAGATCCTCTCGTGCCCTGAAACTAGAATTCAAACCCTCTACCCACTCCAACCTTTCCTATACTAAATCCTTTACTTTACGAGCTGTCCTGCTGTGGAACGAACTTCCTGTTGCTATTAGACAGGCTAAATCTCTTCCCATATTTAAAAATCTTGTTTATCAACATTATCTTTCCTTATGTTAGCTAAAATTGGTATATGTATTTAGGTATTACTATATAAGTATGTATATTTATAAGATGTATCATTTTTTGTGTATATTTTTTAATTATACCTATATATCTGTAGGTTTCTTTTCTATATTGCTACTATTTATTTCAATGTATGTACTGTATTGTATACACCACCGACCATACTCCTATTTTTAGAACAATCCAGTCCATCCAAAGGTTGCCTGGTAGAAATCGCCAAAGGCGATATGGCCGCCATTGTACAGCATATTGTGTAGTTTCTGTACTGTGTTTCTGTGTAATTATAATTATTTATTAAAAACCCCAAAAATATTTGAATTTCGCGCGCGACTTAGTGAATCCACCTTAATCTAAACGTACCCAATACAAAACTTGACAGGTTCTTAACAAACAAGATAAAATAAAAATGAGGGTTGTTGAAGTTATGTCAATATAAAAACTGAAGGTACCTACTCGTAGTTACGCTGTTACGATATATTAAGTGACATTGCGTTGTCATCTCTCAAACGGCGGTTATGGTTCAAAGAGAAGTCGGCACAAGTTCTAGTTCGAGTCCTTTTTATGGTAAATAATTTAAAGTGCTCTTATTTTTAGTGTTTCACGCAACGATGACCGTTTATGAGTTAAAAATTAAAACAAGTGAGTGTAAGAACGTGAGTTTTTAAACGGTTTTATATTTTAATTAAACAACATAGTAAAAATCATCCAAAAGAGGCCTAATTCGAAAGAAACCGTTATGGAATTTTACTTTCCACGTCTCCGTTTTTGAAAATATCATATTTTTGTATGTCACCGTAAGTCAACGTAAATATTCATGAGAAATAGTTTCAGAAAATTGTTAAAACCGTTTAAAAATCGAGATGAAACGTTCTTTTGTTTCGATTTATTTTGATTTCGGGGCAATTTAGAATTTTGTGATTAAGTATTTAGTGGTAGGTAAATAATAGGACTTTTCGGCATTGTGGTATTAAATGGGCTAATAGGTTTAAATTTGACTAATCATCTGGTATTGGTGTGTATTCTATTTTTACCCGACTGCGCGTAGCAAAAGAGGGTAATAATTGTTAATGAGCATCTCAATGGAGTTCGTTAAAATCTATGTAAATACTATCTGCATGTCCAGGCTACGAATAAATCAGCTGTTAATATGCCTTTTGAAAGGAAGATTAAAAAAGATAATGAAAACCGGATTGCAGTATATTGTGTAGTTTAGAAGATATAAGCGATTACACATAGACACGAAAAAAGGTAAATTTTATAACGTGTAGTGACTTATCGCAACTTCAAGTAAACTACAACAATAATGTTTTGGGTGATATTTTCATAAAATATGTATATACTCATTTTTTTTTCGATAATAAGTCTGCGCTTGACCACCAACAACGCTTGATAGAAAGCGACGTTGTGGCCAATGAAGTGTGTGCCAGCGACTCGTTCGCGCTTGGAGATCCCGCGCATTTATCTGTTTAGTCATTTTGACTACCTCGGTGGCTCAGTGGTTAGTGACCCTGACTCCTGGGTCAAAAAGGCGTGGGTTCGATTCCCACCCAGGGCAAATATTTATGTGGTGAATATTGGTGTTTCCTCTGTGTCTGGGTGTTACTTAGGCATTATCAATATAAGTATATTGTACTTAAAAATATGTAGTATACCAGTCTCTGGCAGCCATATCAGAAGCTTTAGTTTACGTTAGAAACCGTGTCCCCCCTTATATTTATTTATAGTATGTATTAGTGATAAAATCTGTCGCAAATTTGAATAGTTCGCTCAAATCTCAAATTGATGTATACATTTTATACATTATTGTTGATTTTACAAAAACGGTTCAGCCAATTTCGATAAAATTTTAATGGGACCTTGGGAGTATACTCTTTCGATTAGGTATATTTTCAATATTTTTTTGATGAATATACGCGAAAAAAATACACACAGACTAACATAGAACCTCCTTCTTTTTGGAAGTCGGTTAAAAGCCTTCGATATCAATAATAAACCAATATGCAATAAATGATTCTATACCTATTTGTAATTATCATTAGGAGAAGTGGCAGTTAAACGCAATCCCGACTCACGAATGGTATAATTGGCTCGTTATCACACGATAGCTCGCTAACCGCGTTCTGTTTACAAAATAAACAAGCGAGCGTTATCGCCGTGAATGAGTGTCGGACAGGCTTACTGAGCTGTTACGATTATCTTGGCGGAGCGCCAGCAGTCGTACGCAGGTTGGCGTCTGCCCAGCGATGACTTGCCAGTCGTCAGTCGCGTCGACCCGCGCTAAAAACTAACAAAAAAAAACGTGAATGTTAAAAAAAATGATTCCGCGTTTGAACAGGATGAAATATGGACCATGGTAAACGCTCTTGTTGTGTTCTGTGTGTGCATGTGTTTTTCCGTGTGCAGTGAGCGGGTATGTTTCTTTTTTTAGTGCGCAGTTGTGTATTCTATTCTTCTATTATTGAAGTTCAATGTCGGTTATGTAATGTTATTGTTTTCGCGTGGCTTGGTTAGGTCACAGAGTAAACAGTGTTGCAAGTTACGTTTCGCACCATGTTTTTCCATACCGCGTTTTGTTATATCTCTGTGCATTTGTTTGTACGCGTACTCTGCAACAAATTCAACTAGATACCCCCATAAGAACGTACATATTAAAATACAAATTTAACGAACTATTTTGAACACGTGATGTTTATTTTTTGGGATGGCAACTTCATTAATTTTCATAAAACCTTTTCCTCTTCAAAAGCATAACATGTCTATATACTAATGTAGATTTAATTAACCAAGAACATTTCGTGAGCTCAGTATCTTAAAGAAGTTATGTTTTACGTCTATTAATAAAATAGATAGTTTAATAAAAGTATCAGCTGTTAAGTGAGTTTCAGTCGGGATTGGGTTTTGGGCAGCATGCAGCTAACATAGCCGCCAGAAAGGTTGATTTGGCCTATACCCAGAAGTGAGATAGGTTAGAAAAATAAATAGTAGTAAAGGCGTGACAAAGTTATGCTAATGCCAATTTGTTTATAGCTTTATCACATATATGCGACCCATTTTTTACAAGTTTTCACCCCCTCTCCCCCTCGACGACCACCCGTGGTATGAAAGATGCGCAAAAAATGACTGAATGCGATGTTTTAAAGGGCCCTCTCCTCTCTTTTTAACACGCTTTTATTAGTTTCACCTGAAAGTTTGTTTGCTTGCTTGTGTGCCCCTTTGAGCTCTATTTTGACCTACTTTGAGCGATCAGATTTTCTTCAATCTTTGCACACCTATCAAAGAACGATGACAATGCATTTATTAAAAAAAATATGACTCCTAAGCGTGTTTTTTAGTTTTTTTTAAACTATATTCCCGAACGGGTCGTGTAGTATGGGTAACTAGTATGGATTATATTTATTGACTGCCTCGGTGGCTCAGTGGTTAGTGAACCTGACTTCTGGATCAAGGAGGCGTGGGTTCGATTCCCACCAGGGCAAGCATTTTTGTGATGAACATAGGTGTTTGCTCTGTGTCTGGGTGTTATTTAGGTACTATCTATATAATTATGTATTTAAAATATCTATATGTAGTATATTAGTCTCTGGCAGCCATATCACAAGCTTTGCTTAGTTTGGGGTGAGAGACCGTGTGTGAGATGTCCCCCAATATTTATTATTATTTTATTTATTATTATTTACGTTTACTTCGCCGCTCATTTCATTAACACGTTTCCTTTCATCCTAATGATATCTGGGAGAGATCGCGATAAGACCGCCTTTTGGGCCTTTCTTCTGTTACTTTTGTTCCTCTTGTGGTGTCATTAAAGTGTTGTGCTATTGTATTATTGGATACGTTCCCTTATGATTTCTGTGATGTGATGATGTCGTATGAATCAAGGTTGTAAACAAAGCGCAGCTTGCGTCACCGTTGTCACGTGTTTAGATTCCGTTGTTGCCAACATCGCTGGTCGGAAAAATGGTCGCTACTTCTAAATTAGCCATGAGGCGAATTGCCCACCGTCCCGGGAGGGTACTTAATGCTTTTAGGGTTTTTTTTTGTATGTTGCTATGTGGCTTGCCGCTCAAACTTTTCTCTGTTGTCGTGGATTCCATCATCATCATCATTTCAGCCATAGGACGTCCACTGCTGGACATAGGCCTCCCCTAATGATTTCCAATAAGACCGCTTGATAGCGATTTGCATCCAGCGCGATCCTGCGGCCTTAATAAGGTCATCCGTCCACCTTGTGAGTGGACGTTTTAAGCTGCGCTTGCCGGTACGTGGTCTCCACTCGAGAACTTTTCGACCCCATCGATCATCAGTTCTCCGCGCTATGTGCCCTGCCCATTGCCACTTCAACTTGCCAATCGGGCTATGTCGGTAACCTTGGTTCTCCTACGGATTTCCTCATTCCTGATTCGATCTCGCAGAGAAACTCCAAGCATAGCCCTCTCCATGGCTCGTTGGGCTACTTGGAGCTTACTAATAAGGCCCATAGTGAGAGACCACGTTTATACGTGGATTCCATATTAATAAGGATAAACAGACTTCTTTGCTGTCGCTCTTGTTTGTCGTTCTGTATGAAACATACCTATCTCAATTTCAACATTCAAAATAATATCTCAAAAAGAATTGCAATATAATCCTTACTAATCTTGTACATCAGTAAGTGTGTTCTTTGGTATATTGGTTTGTTTGTTATTCTTCTTCGCAGCAGCAGAGGGAGAGATCGACTTAATTTTTTTTGCCTGGATAAGGATAATTTTGCGGTCGGGGTGTGTCGTAGACAATTTTTTATCCCGAAAAAATTGTCAGAAAAAGGTTCAGATCTTTACAATTTGTATATCCAAGCACTTTAAACAGTTTTGTCTCTACAGACATGCAATATGATATTATTATTAGTATTACTAACAGTTAACCTCCTTACTTACGTGGGATATCACAAAAACCAAAATATTACACAGGCAAAGCCGCTGACAGAAGCTACCCCAAAATCATCACTAAGATTTAGGGGTCGCGATGTCGCAGTTTGGAGCGAAAAACGTTTTAGAGATTGTGTGGGCAGATGTAACCTCTCCACGGTATTGCAGTCATCGTTCTATAAAAAAGTATGTTCGTAATATCTTCACGCTTTATTATTGAAATTCATTAAATAAGTCGTAACTACACACGCTTCACCGTTTACTCGTATTTAAAGGGTTGTCTGCATTGGATATACTAAGCCGACAGGGAGTGAACAAGTACAATGAACAACTTGTACCTATATACTTTGGGGCCAACCCGGAATTCTAGAAATAATAAATTGACTGCCTCGGTGGCTCAGTGGTTAGTGACCCTGACTTCTGGTTCAAAGAGGCGTGGGTTCGATCCCCACCCAAGGCAAACATTAATGTGAAGATAGGTGTTTGCTCTGGGTCTGGGTGTTATTTAGGTACTATCTATATAAGAATGTTATTAAAAATATGTATATGTTGTATAACGGTCTCTGGCAGCCATATTACAAGCTTTGCTTAGTTTGGGGTCAGAGACCGTGTGTAAGATGTCAAAAAAAATCCCCGAATATGGGGCGTATCTCTAGATGAATGACAATACTAGGATGTCATAAGTCATTGCATTCATAATTTTGATCGAAATTTACTATGGGACTTATCTAGAAATCTGGAGAAAATAAACTGTTTCTTAAATTTTGTCGATGTACTTTTTGTATCACCCGTATGTAAAAAGCCGTGGTGGGCTAGAGGTAGTGACACCCGCCTTACAATCGTGAGTTTGTGGGTTCAAATCCCGATCCCGTACCAATGAGTTCTTTATAATTTATGTACGGATTTTCACACCACTGGCTTTTCGGTGAAGGAAAACATCGTGTGGCAACCTGCATATGTCCGTAGAAGAAATTCGATGGCGTATGTGAATCTGCACTGGGCCAGCGTGGTGGATATGGCCCAATCACCGTGAGTAGGCCTACATCGTACAGTGGACTATTAAAAGGCTGATAAGTACAGTACTTTTTGTATAGAACATCTGAGTTATTTTCAAATAGGTCGTAATGATGGTCTATTTATTTATTCTACCGGTACTTTTTATGGACATTAATTTCCTATACGTATATGTATTGTATAGTAGCTATTTATTAGACTAGGTAACCAAGTAATTATGGGGCACTGAAAATCAATAGGCCTTGGAATTGGAACGCCTCAAGTTTCGCCCAGTCAGATATTTCACAAGAGAACAAAACTCGGATCGATTTCATATCAGTATGCCTATAAAACTTAGGACACGGAGATATGATTTTAAACAACATTGGGTTATATTTTTTTTTATCGGGAATAAGTTCGCGCTTGACATCAACTCGCCTGACGATAAGCGACGTTGTGGTCAAAGTTGTAGCACTTAGAGTTAGAAGATATTCACTGTGACTTTGATAAGGTCGGACCTAAAGTTTAGACTATCTCTCAGGAAACTGCCCAAGTAGCACACTAGTGAATTTTGCAACTTATATTATAGCTCTAAGTTGCAAATTAGTTGTATTACAGTGTTTGATAAAACCTTTAGATTCAAACACAACTCATATTTGTATATGAGTACTTCTTGTCGCTCGTAGTTTCATAGGAAAGATTTTTGTTTCTGCTTTGTTTCTTACGGTAGCATAAAACCGATTTTGTTACCTAAAGTAACATACAGGTTTTAATTTCCACTTATACAGAAGTATTGGTTGTATATAAGGTTTCTAAATCACATATATGCAACTCCTAAATCTAAGCGCTATCGTACTCTTATTTGGCACTTTTAGTTCCAAATAAGTAATACAATAGAGGAATATATCTCTTGTAGTAGCTAAAGGTATCATTTTGCAGCTCTTTTGAAACCTGTTATATTTGCAGCTTTAAGGGCTAGTGTACTCTGCCACGCCACTTCAACGCGTAACTAAGTTTCTATAGGGGTTCTGGAATACCAAAAGCAGCAATTTTGACTTATTTGAAACCACTAAAGATCTAACAGTTTCAAAATTAGGTATTATATATTATTATAACTATTGCTACTATAATAACGCATATGTGTATATATATTGTTTAAGCTGTTGTCTTACGCTCACTTTGTGATAGAATTAATGATTTAGGCCTATCAAAGTACTAAAATATCAGGACCTTTATAAAAATGAATTCCATAACATGAAAAAAGTAAAACGAAGTACCTAGTGCTTGGCTTTTTTGTCAATTTTTGGACCCCTAATCCACAGGCACAGGGAGATCTACAAAAGATAAAATAATTACTATTGGTAATAAGATCCACTGCTTTGCCCCTCGCAAGATATAAATAAGTGATTTTTACATCTTGTAGGTGCAAATAGAGCATAAATTAGTGATATTAAGAACTATAAGATTTCTTTAGGTCGCCATGTTTAGAAAATGGAGACCTTGAAAATGTTTTGTTTTGAACATGATTTTTATCACACTGGTGCGTAAACACACAGTTTTGATAGTTATGATTGATGTACTTTAACATCATACTCAACCTAAAACTATTATATCAGGTTTTTAGCAGTTTTACTTTTCAATAGTATTATTTCGTTTATTAATTTAGCACAGTATTTTTAATAAGTCTTGATCAAATCGAAGGCCCGTTGAAATTTACAAAGAAAACAATGTATAGTTTCACAGTAACAAAACAATCGCAATGACTTTTGTGATATTTCAATGCAGGGAAGCAAATACAATATTATGTATTAAGTTTTAATTAAGGTATAATATGCACTATGGCCGCGCCAATCTCAATCGAAATACAGTCCGTAACACAAAATACAATTTTACAGCTATCGCGGACTGTCGCTACTCTGAAAAACTTTGACGTCTCATTTATCACCTAATGTCACCTAATGACCGAGCGCGTTGAATGAACGAACGCACTTTTGTTCAATGAATCGTTCACTGCGCACATTTTACACTCATAGTTCTAATTGGCACTCACGGTGATCTTGAGAACTGCTATAGATTCTATTTGGAACTAAAAATAAGCTGCAATTTTTCGCCACTTGGTTCTATAATGTTTGCATAAGGGTTCTCTCCACCTATATAGAACTTCATAATGGTTGTAAATTTCACCCAAGTCTGCAAGTAGATATGATATACGAGCTATTTGCCACTATTTGTGCTACTTGGGTGGAAAGCCGGCAGTATGTTCTATTCCCTTGCCGTAAGGATCTAAAACTTTGAGTCAAACCGCTGTGTAAACTGTACGTATCAAAGGAAAATCAGTGTAGGGATGGTAGTGAGTCTTCTTACTACTGGTCCTGTAGGAAACCACGCACTATCCTGTATTCTAAATATTTTTTAACACTAAACTCTGAATTATATCAGTTTGATCATAGGCCATGTCATGATATCATCATTATATTATCCGTTTGATCCACTGCAGACATTAGACCCAATTATGAAGGCGCCATCGTAAGCTATTTAGACTATTTCTGTTTCTTTTTCACTTTTCGATAGAGAAAACACTTTTTACGTTGCTACTAAAGATGGATGTCGGCAGCTCATACATACGTGGACCTGTTGTATACGAACACACTAATTTTCTCCCAAGTTTATTTCTAAGAATATTATGTTCACCAATGTAATTTAAGACTCTTCTAAAACTGTTCAGATATGTACAATTTGGCTAAAATGAATAAGAAAAAACGAAAACAATTTTCAAGCTATAAGTACCTATGTTTATACACAAAAGATTAAGGATTGCCAGGATTGCTATGTATAGAGTGCTAAAATGGTGCTAGATTTTTAAAACTTGATGTCATATATTTTTTAGTCCTTATTGTCTTAATGATATTTATAATGATTTTTTAATCAGTGCATCTCATTTTGTTAAAAATGCTTTCATAATTGGACCTGTTATTACGTTTGGTATAGGTATAATAATATAACGTAGGATTACTCACGGACTTTTCGTCACAAGACAGCTTGATTGCTCCAAATATCGGTAGGTATCGTCTACTTTTGCAACCTAGTTGACATCACGTACGAACGTGACCTGTCACTTACACATCTGTCAAGTAAGAGCGGTTAAACACTATTTTACTTGACAGTGAGATGCTAGAAATATGGTTATAGTCAATAAACATTGCTTTCTATTTATACATAGGATCACTAGGATACGTCAAGCAATCATATGTTTGCTTGCTCGGGTCGTCGCACCACATTGTTGGTTACACTGTTCAATTCATCAACAGGGTGTTGCTTTACATATCGAGAGACCGGTGAACTATCCTAAGGATTACTAATATCAGCAGATATTTTCGCGATTTTGGTTTGTACCATATTAAAAGTTGGACATAATAATTAGTGTATAGGTACACCAGTTTAAATCCCCGTACTTTGTAAAACCGTGGACGTGGTGGTCTAGTGGTAGTGACACCCGCTTAACAATCGTGAGGTTGTGGGTTCAAATCCTGGTCCCGTACCAATAAGTTCTTTGTAATTTATGTTCGGATTTTCACAACACTGGCTTTTCGGTGAAGGAAAATCGTGAGGAAAACTGCGCAATGTCCGTAGAAGAAATTCGATGCCGTAAATGAATCCACCAACACTCATTGGGCCAGCGTGGTGGATAAGGCCCAATCACCCTTCGAGGGTACGTCCTGCAGTGGACTATTAAAAAGGCTGAAAAACTTAGCAATACAACAATTTGTATATCCGTGTAAGATTTTTGACTGTTATTAATAATGCAAGGTTATGCAGTATGCATAAGGTAATGCAGGCAAGGTTTGAAATTGTTTTCTTATCAAACGTGTCATAGACTGTATTATGTGCAAGGCGTATTTTGTTTACATGTGTGTAACAGGTCTAATTCGAATTATGCAATATTTCGTGACCGTATTGTCTCAGTATCGGTTGTGTTTCCGTAACGTCGACATAATATTTGTCGAGCGACATAGGATGGCCGCTTGTGGTATGTTTACCTTTTTTTTCATGACGATCCAAGTTTAGCTATTTTTCTTGTTGATTATTTTCTGTTTTAGAGACTCAATTTAAACCCTTACCTTACTAGCTTTTGCCCGCAGTTTCGCCCGATTGATATTTTTATTTCATTTATTATTCCGGGATAAAACTAGCCTATGACACTCTCCGACCTTTGAACTATATCCATGCCAAAAGTCAAGTCTATCCGTCGCTCTGTTGCTGATGACACAAATCAATGATATTCTAGAATATCATTGATGAATACAATGATATTGGAGAATATCATTGATGAATACATATTCACCATTTTGACTAACTTTTACTATGAGACCAACCCAGAGATAGCGTAAAACAAACCAGCTGTTCCATAGATAAAGTTTTGACAAACTGTTATACCTATAAGTATATGTATTTTATATATATTTTTTTCGCGTCAAAGTCGCTTTCCGCTGTCCCCATGTATGCTTATATCTTTAAAACTACGCAACGGATTTTGATGCAGTTTTTTTTTAATAGATAGAATGATTCAAGAGGGAGTTTAATATGTATAATACACCTGTGCGAAGCCGGGGCGGGTCGCTAGTATTTCAATAAAATATGTGGTTGGGTCTTTTCAAAATGTTTAATTAGACACTTGTGCTAGGCTCGTGTAACAGGCTCGGGTAGGTGATACCTTTGCCGTATTCTAGTCCGAGCCCTTCGTAGCCAAATGTACCAAATGACTAAATTTTGTGATTGGTTGTTGCAGATGTAGTGGAAAATGGTCCGGTGTCGAGTGCCGTCACGCACACAGTCACGCATTTGCCGCCCGTCGTCACGCAGCCCCCACCTGTGAGTGAAAACACACATACACCCACACACACACACTAATTGTGCCACTATACAAAATCACATTATTTAATTAAGTTCATATACACCATGAAAATAAAGGCTTACCACATGTGTTAGGTGTACGGACTGTGTGTAGAATTGTCACTTAGGTGTTCATTCTATACACACTCCGCAAACTACGAGGCGGACCGCCGTCTGCGGTCTGTATGCACATAAGATAGTAAGCTTATAGATATCCTGTTTTGTAACTTGTGTGATTTTTGCAGGCGCCGAAGAACCCCGTATCGTTAGCGTCGGTGTGTAGATCAGAACCTGCGACAGAGGCGCCCTCACCGCTCACAGTGAACGGGCCCGCGGCGCCGCCACACCACGCCGTCAACAAGTGAGATAACTCCTCTAGCTCCTATGTTCCTGGTATCGCTAGCGTAGCGTCGGTCAGAACCTGCTATAGAGGCGCCCTCACCGCTAACAGTGAACGGGCCTACGCCACGCCGTCAACTAGTAAAATAACTCCTCCAGCTCCTAAGTTCCTGGTATCGCTAGCGTCGGTGTGTATATCAGAACCAGCGACAGAGGCGCCCTCACCGCTCACAATGAACACTGATGTGATGATGGAGTCGGAAGGTGGCCAGTGGAACCCCTGTACTAAATAAGATAGACCCGTCGTATTTGGGCTCATTTTACAAGTCTTGGCTAGCACTCTGCTGCTTCTCAAAAGCTTGTATTTAAAAATTATTTTTTTATTTGAGTCTGGCCAACGAAAGCTGTCCACGTATTATTTTCAGAAGTTTTGAAATGGCAATAATTTAAGACTGTCAAAATTGACACTTTGACGTTTCGTACTACTGAAAACGAACTTGAACCATTCATAATACATATTGGGGACAGTAGCAGTAGCAGCGAAGAAAGCAATGAAGCTGATTCAATATCAGGTGAAGAGTTTTTGGAATCCGATTTTAACTATGACTCATAGCTCCTATATTTGTACGGCTCCTCGGGGTCCTCGACTGTACATAAATAATGGATTATTTGAAAATAATAAAAAGACAAAATTAAAAGTAATCTTTTATTTGATATTCTTCATATTACATTCGAAAATTTCAACAACAGTTGCTAACAAAACAAAATTTTTACAACTCGAAAAAATGTACTAGCTGAAAAATAAATAGTATCAACTCCGTTTATGCAGTGTATAGCCAGGGTTAACAGCTCTTGATTTTTTAAAATTCCCGCCTTTTTTCTTGGACAGCTTTCGTTGGCCAGACTCTATACTCCACAACTCTTCCTAAAACTAAATGACTGCACATGCCGGGAGTTGACGTACCGGCTATGTTGCTTAGTGTTCTATTCTCTGCCATAATTTCATTTAAACTCTCGAATGATGTTTCATTTAATTTGATGATGTATCGAGTTACAATAAAGTCAGTGTTCATTTGCACTGCGACCCGTGCCGACTACAAAACTCTTGCATGACGTTTCATTGAATTTTGAGACGTATTGAGTTATAATACAGTCTGTTTTCGTTTGCAGTGTGTCGAGTGTGGAGAGCGGCGCGGCGGGCGCGGTCACGGCGTCCCTCAAGAGTATGGCGGAAGAGGCGGTCCAACGGGCCGGACTAGACCTTGTCACATCACAGGTAACTTGGGCAAATATACAGGGTTATCTGCTTGCCCTCTACTAATCCGAAAGTGGGTGATTTTGACCATCAATATAAACAACTTTTACTATGGGGCCAAAATCATACATTTTGTAGTTTCAGAGTTACAATAATAATTTTACATTAGCTATCTTGATATATCATATATTAGTATCTATCTAGGTATAGGCCGAATAAAACTGCTTCGCGGCTGTGAAGCTAGCTACAAACTGCGTAAAACTTAATCCTAACTGAAGCTTACGCAACAGCTGCGCGAGGATTGGGCTTCGCGCAGCTTGTAGCTAACTTTACATCCGCCAAGAAGCTTGATTCATTACACTCATCCCATGTCGTCGAGAAATACCATAGACTCTTTTTAATCGACTTCCAAAAAGGAGGTTCTATGTTCAACTGTATGTTTTTTTGTGTATGTTCACCGATACTTTCGCTCATTGTAAATATTTTTTTTTGTATTTTCGTTGATCATATTTTACAGGCAATTCAATTGTGATCAACGTTTAAATTTCATCGAAATTGGCTGAGCCGCTTTGGAACAATAGACAATGTAAAAATTACTACATCAATGATACATTTATTCGTAGGAACTGTTCGAATTATTTACTCAACCGTGGAACCATAAAAGCGGCTCAGCCGATGTTGTTTTTGCAGTTTTTAGCTGGTTTTAGATTTTTTGACGAAAAATAATGATTAGTAAATAAACCATTGTGATTGTTTACATTTCAGAATGTAAGAAGAGGTATCTCAGTAGCGCAGGCGCACATACCGCCCTTACTCGGAGTGGCGCCCCTAGGTCCCTTGCCACTAAATAATGTGAGTTTACTTTCAGTCTTTCTTTCTTATAAGTAAATATAAATATTTGGAGATATCTTACACACGGCCTCTGACCCCAGACTAAGCAAAGCTTGTTTGTGATGTGGCTGCCAGAAACTGATATATTACACACTAGCTGACCCGGCGAACTTTGTTTCACGCAATGTCTTTATAAATTATAGCCTATGTGTTGATGTATAAGCATTTCTATTGCAAAGTTTCATATCAATCAGTTTAGTAGTTTTTACGTGAAAGAGTAACAAACATCCATACATACAAACTTTATAATATTAGTAGGATACATACTTGTATAGATACTAACACCCAGACACAGAACAAACACCTATGTTCATCACAGAAATGCTTGCCCTGGATGCTAATCGAACCCACGGCTTTTTAACCCAAGAATGAGTGTCACTAACCACTGGGCCACTAAGGCAGTACAGAAATAGAATCGCTACCAAAGGATTAGAATTGTAATTTAAATAATTTTTTGGTATTTTTTTTTTTTTGACGTGATAACGTCATAAATCGATGAATGCCGGCTAACCGCACAGAAAAGTGTCACGTTCCACCTCAGCCGAGCGTGCAAGCGAAAGCGCGGAACAAGCGATAAAGAGGCACGATAAGCCTAAGCGTTCGGCTGGTATACTAAGCACCACACAAATCGAACCAAGCGTTTCGAATCCTCATTGCTCATACGAACAGCCGGAATGTGGAACGCTTTGCCTGGGTCTGTCTTCCCGTTAAAGTACAACGCGAGTGTCTTCAAATCCCGAGTAAATAGGTATCTTCTAGGTAAGCACACCCTACACCCTAACACCCTAGACCGCGCATCTGCTTAACATCAGGCAGTGTGTAGTCAAACGCGAACCTATTCGAAATAAAAAATATCGGCGGATGAGATGTTAGCCGTAGACGTCACTTCGCCGTGATTGGCTAATTATTGCGCATGTGTGCACAATTCCGACACCGAATGTCGTACTGCGTGGAGAGCGCGCGAGAGGCATGAGGTTGGCGGGCGGATGTGCCCCAGCGTCTCGTCTCTGGCTCCCGCGTATACCTATATTTCGGCTTTTGCGTAGCGTTCTGCGCATAGCTTCCTATCCGCCGATTTGTATGGCGCTTAGTATATCGGTTGTTGATTGAACAATGTTTTCTTGTAACGTCATCACCTTAAATTATCGTCCGTGAACCGACTTTACAGACTACTAATTAATTTTGGTTTATCAGAGAAAATGTGTCGTGTGCCATTCCAGGAGCACCAGCTGCAGTTCCAGATGATGGAGTCAGCGTTCTACCACATGCCGCACCCCTCCGACTCGGAGCGGACGCGCCACTACCTGCCACGGAACATCTGCTCCACGCCCATATACTACAACCAGGTATATACTCATTCCAACTGAGGACGAGGACTATTTCAATAGTTTTTTAATACCAGGCATCTTAGTGATTTGTACGGAACCCTTGGTTAGGCGAGCCTGACTCGCACTTATCCAGTTCTTTTTGCATTCACGGGGCCCCGCTCTTAAGGGGCCCTAGGCAAAAGCCTAATCTGCCTTAGGGATAATCCGGCACTGCGAGGACGAATGATGGAGTCAGCGTTCTACAACAAGCCGCACTCGTTCACCACCCTTTTTATCTTTATTTTTTCTGTATTGTATTTTCATTCTTCATTTCAGTCTTTTTGGAACCATCCTACAAGGTTTAAAATGTTGATAAGTTTCTTTTGGCTTCAAAATATTGATAGTTTTCTGTTGTAGACAGTAGTCAGTTTTAAAATGTTGATAGTTTTCAACAGTTTAGTTTCCATCGCAACTGGTAGTATGTAGGTATAAGTTATAAGGTTTTCTCAGATATAACTACATATTTATTTATTTAAGACTGATTGATTTTTATTTTTGTTACGTTTGTTACATAAACTGATTTTTTTAGACTGATTAATTTGTTGTACCTAATTATGATTTAAGATATATTATGTTTCGTTTTGTTTCCTTCCTTCTGTTTTAGCATAATTGTATATAGGTATAGTATTTCAACTCCATAAATGTAGTGTATTGGATGTAAGTCTGTCAAGCTATATTTATTGTAAATAAATAAATTTGAATTTGAACTGTAGACAATTTCAAAATATTATTAATTTTGATATAACTTTCAGGTGGTGCTACCGCACTCGGACTCGGTGGAGTTCTTCCAGCGGCTGTCGACGGAGACGTTATTTTTCGTGTTCTACTACATGGAGGGCACCAAGGCTCAGTACCTCGCGGCTAAGGCGCTCAAGAAGCAGAGCTGGCGCTTCCACACCAAGTACATGATGTGGTTCCAGAGGCACGAAGAGCCCAAGGTCATCAACGAGGAGTATGAACAGGTATCCTCCCGCATATTGTATGGCACCAAGGCTCAATACCTCGCGGCCAAGGCGCTCAAGAAACAGCTGGCGCTTCCACACCAAGTACATGATGTGATTCCAGAGGCACGAGGAGCCTAAGGTCATTAATGATGAGTATAAACAGATATCCTCCACTCGGTACAGATACTTCTTTCATCAATGGTGAGTATGAAAAGGTAGAATTTTCTTAAATCGCAATTCAATGAATTAAAACAAATTAAGATAGAAAGAAGATAATTCAGATTTATCTTCTTTCCTATCGCACTCGTGTGTGATTGTGATTGTTTTATTTATTGTTGTTTTAGGGTTCCGTACCTCAAAAGAAAAAAAACGGAACCCTTATAAGATCACTTTGTTGTCCGTCTGTCCGTCTGTGTGTATGTCAAGACTCTTTATCTCGGGAACGCGTAAAGATATCGAGTTGAAATTTAAACTGTATACGTATGTCTATGGTCTCTTGCAGTTTTGTAAAAGAAAAATTTCTCAGTTAATTTATCGTTTAAAAAAGTTAGAGCCGTTTATGTCGTAAAAAACCGCATATTTTGCATTCACAAAAATCAAAACCTACAGGGTACTTCCCGTTGACATAGAACTATTAAATTTGGCGAGAAACATTGTCTCAGAGTACACATATAGGAATAAATCTGAAAACTGTACATTTTTATTTAAATCACAAAAAAATAGGGCCTTAAAATTCACAAAATATGGTTAAAATTCAAAGTGAGTAAATCGTATCATGTAAGGTATCATATAAAATAACTTCATTGCACTTGCATTAATGCTAAAGCATGTGCTACTGACAGGTTTTTAATTATTTTAACAACGTTTTTGTACGGAACCCTCGATGTGCGAGCCTGACTCGCACTTGTCTAGTTTTTTTTTTCGTGTTCAGTGATATTTACTAAACCTCAGTGTGTTTACCTAAAGTAATAGTAGTCACATGGTATTCTTATTCGATGTAGGGACGATAAGTCCTACACTGACGTCCCGCATGGAGTGTTTTGTGCATTTCCCCTTCCAGCGTCTACACG
Source organism: Hypomecis punctinalis (assembly GCA_949316475.1). Lineage (NCBI taxonomy): Eukaryota > Metazoa > Arthropoda > Insecta > Lepidoptera > Geometridae > Hypomecis > Hypomecis punctinalis. Next base: position 23,119,062 of record OX438807.1, on the reverse strand, counting down.
AGCCCGCCCAGCTCCTTAAAATAACGGATAAATGCTATGTTCGCTAATACTAGTAAATCTACTTGTGAAGATATATCCCCGCATGCATTACACGCATATTATTGTAAGTGCATAGTGAATACAGAAATAACTACTGTTATAAATTTTTTGCCATCTATGTAGATTCATTTGCAAAAGAAAATTATCTTCACATTGTGGCACAGTTCGACAGCAAAATATATAGTTGTTGTAACTTCGCCCGCGTGAATTTTGACTTTTGTGCTATCTTGTAAGAACTTTTGCTATATTTCCAGGATTAAAAGTAGCCTATGTCACTTTCCGTCTTTCAAACTATGTTCATGCCAAAAAACAAGTCAATCCGTTGTTCCATTGGCTTAAATAGTAAGGATTGATGCAGACGGTATTGTTCCAGGGCACGTACATTTACTTCGACTACGAGAAGTGGGGGCAGCGCAAGAAGGAAGGCTTCACGTTCGAGTACAAGTTCCTGGAGGACCGCGAGCTGAACTGAGCTCGGGCTCGCTCGCCCGGACGCTAGTGCGCGTGTGCAAAGTGAACCGCAGTGCAATAGTTTTGGAGTGAAACTCGCAACAGACCGTGTAATCGTGTATCGAGGCTACGTGCTAAAAATTCTCTAATCATGGAAAGTCCAAGCTGCCAGTATCGCAATCGGCAGAGATCGCTTTCATTCCTATTTGTGGCAGTATTGTTTCCTAGTTTATAAACTGTGTTCGGTGTAGTGAAGCCCGGCCCGGCCCGGCCCGGCCCGGACCGGCCGCGGTCGACACGAATTCCGCTATACTTTCGTACCGAGATATATTTTTGTGGTTTGTGCAAAACGGAAATGGAACTTTCTGAATGATCATTCGAGCGTATACCCACCCGAGTATGTAGATGTATTTTTTTGTGTTCACTAACCAAATTCTCCTGGCAGTGTGGTATAAGACATGCAAGCGAAAGATATCATGTGATGCAATAAAATTAGTTTCAGCCGTTCGAGGGTTGTTATTGTAGTAAAAACCAATGTGATATTGAATTTAGGGTTCCCGGGGCGGCCTCGGAAATGCGACTTTGCAGTCCTTTTGATTGTTCGAAGGCGTTTAGAGCCGTTTGCTACGCGACATGGGTTTTGATTTGAAAACTTTTGATAGGTTGACGAATAGATTAGCGTGACGTTTTTCATGTCGCCTGGGAAATGGTTCTTACTTTGTTTATGCTCGGTTTGGCTCGAGTGCGGTCAGCGGTCAAGTTTGGTTTGGCTCACAGATTACCCCCCTGTAGATATTGCATTACGTGTTTTTTTCTTACGAAAACTCGTAAGAACTAGCAGAATTGCTAGCTTTTTTTATAGAAATTATTGTAAATAGTATTTCAGATTTGTATGTTCACCACAGGCGAGCTTGGCGACACATTTATGAGCACCATATTCATCCTTCATGCTATGGTTTTCTCATATTTTCCTCTGAAAAAAAGTAATAAGTTAATTTTAACTAGATTTTATTCAATTTTTAGTCAACCCAAATATTCTTGTGGAATTGGGGCCAAAGTTGATTTCCCATACACACATTGGAGTGGGTCGTAGTGCGATATCTACAGAGGTATAAGTTTGACCGGTGAGCGTTCTCTAAACACAATGATCTCTTAGTCGGTACTATTGAACCTCCGCGCCACAAAGCCCTCCGAAGTCGCTCCGGGACTTATGTTTTACTTGTGTATAGACATTGGAATAGTTTGAAAATTATCGTAAGTGCTAACTCGGACTCGACGCGGCGAGGACTATTGTACTTAAGGTCGTCGGCGCTTTATTTTTATACATATCGAGCCTTCACAACTGGAAAGGTGAACTTTTCGTTCTATTTCAATACCGAACATTGTAAAAAAATTAGTAAAAAAAATACTGATTTAATTAAATCAAGGCTATGTTGTAAATTGATTTTGAAAATGTTTCATTAACAATGTGACTTAATGACATGGCGTTGATTGTAATTAACTGATTTTGAAACAAATGTGCGAATTTCACGTTTTGTGGAGTCGAAATTGTAAAAATTGAGCGTTGCTTAGCCTCCTTAACTGTTAGCGCATGTTTATAAATCCTTTTTGTCCGTATAAAAGGGCAGTTTTGTATGCATGGTGCCGCGCGACTGTTGCCGCGTCGCGTCCGCGCTAGGCCTAAGTACCGAGTAACATTCTGCCGAAACAGATTTTTGAATGATACATATGAAGAGTAAATGAAGTCTATCCTAGTGTTGCTTTGAGTATTATTTCATGTCAATACTGTAGCACCATTTCCCTAAATTTCGATTTTACTATTTGATAACATTGTTGCCATTTCTTAATTACATAGTAAAATGAACAGAGATCTGTGTTGGTGTAATAATGTCAAATTGGTTTAGTTAAGTAGAATCAAAAGCATGTATGTTGGTTTATTGTATAATTTGCTGAACTATTCATTTATTCTCTGTTATTTTATTAATTTTGTGACCAAAAATAGCAACAATGTTTCACCAGATTTGAGCCAGAAAAAAGAAACAATTCAACCTGCAACACAAAAGAAAACTAAAACCTGTAGTATGAATGCCATAGACTTCTACTTCATGTTCCATTGTAAATGTTGTTTTGGTACAAAGTTACCCGGTATATCTACAATTAGGTATTCCGATGTGATTCAATAGACGAGCGAGACGGTACACTCTCTCACCTCCGTTATCTTCAAGCTGTGTATATTTAATTTTAATTAGAGAATTTTAATTTGAACAAAAAAATTATGTATGAGCGTGTGGTCGCTGCCACGTATCTGTACTGGGTGAGATGTACTCGCTGTATAAATTGTACTTATTTATTGTGATATGTGCCGAGTACGCTCGGGGAGGTGGGGGGGCGGTCTCGGGGCCTGATGCGCGCTTGACACTTGTTCGTAAACTATCGAACTGCACTAATACACATCGATCGATTTTATATGATTAGAAGGTATCTAATTGCTATCCATTAGTATTTATTTTATTCAAAATCACGTGCTTGCAAAAGTGAATTCAATGGCTCTGTACAGTGATTACTGTAAATATTTTAAAACAATTTATATCTCTTTTAGTTTATTCGGTAAAATTATCCATTTAGAAAATTATGAAAAAAAACTAAAATCAATATAAATTAAAAAAAACAACTATCGAAAAAAAAGTTTTATGGAGTACTATTAGTTACGATGTCACATAGAATTTTACAAATAGAGGCTTGAGAAAGGGAACAGCATTCAAGAACCTTGTATTTATTTTAGGTAACTGCCCAAGTAAATTAAATATAATTTACTTGGGCAGTTACCTAAAATAAACCACTTTTTGTGTAATAACACAAAAAGTGGTATTTATTTTATCGATTTGTTAATCATCTCGCTTGTGTGAGGTGTTGAGAAAGGTAGATTGAGTGTATCGATGGTTTGCGTACATGTCAAGCCCGGCCCGCACACGATGCTGCCAGACGCCAGACGGTTTCGCCTTCTTCGTACAATGATCAAGTTAACACCAAATTCACGTTTTCCATTTTGTGACGCCATAGAGTATTTTTTGTAATATTTTACCCAGAATTGTTGCGGCTGTAGGTTGTTGCGAGCGAGGCCGCGGGCGCCGCCAGGCCGCCGCAGCCGCGGACCGGCGGTCGGGCCGCGGCGGCCTGGCGGCGGCGGCGGCGCGCGATCTCGTTTATTCCGAGCGTTATGTTCATTTTCACTTTTGTAAAAAGTCTATTGTGAAGAGCAGATGAAATGAGAATAATTTAAAATATCTGTACAGTTCTATTTGTATAGAAATAATAAATAACGATTAAAAAAATTAAAACAATGTTGTGATTTCTTCTAAACGCTTAGTTGTAAGTTGGTCGGATTATAGCGGCGTCCGCGCCGATTGCATTTCTTTATTTATTTTTACTATGGAGAAAATGACTGTTTACTTCGTAGAATAAACTCAAAGCATTTTAAAATCTTTTCGTTTATTTGTAGCTCTCTTGAAATCCTGATGTGGTCTCCGTCCTTTTTATTTCGGCTTATGTTTTAATTGAATCACACTGCTCAACTAAGCCTACTCTACTACGAGTAAAATTATGTGGACTTCGTAACATGAGGCATTCAACTTTGTGCGACTCAAAAGCAAGATGTCAGTGAAAACTCGAAATAAAATACGTGAAAACAACGTTTCACAACAACGTTGTTTCAGTTCCAGTGTTATGTTACTGAAATATTGTGTCATACTCCCTGGCAGGACCACATCGTTATATCTATATAATAGATAGTGGAAAAAAATGTACATAATTTGTACAAATTTGTACAGAAATATTAAAATTTGTACATAAGTACTTTTAGAGTAATCGTCAAATGAAGGTGGTCCTGCCAGGTAGTATACTCCCTGGCAGGACCATACCCGAAATATCAGCCTTTTCTAGGAGGTGATGCATGTAAATAATTGTACAGAAATTGTACACCTCAAAAGCGCTTACAGCTTTAGTCTATGTTAGGTGAATGAAATTTTGATCACGTTTCATTATTTCTCAGAAAAGTGCTCCTGTTTTAATTTACATAGCAACATGATATCAGAAATTTATCGTATTTAAGTAGGCGTTGTCCTATATTTTGCAGTCGCCTTTTCATTAAAAAGACGTGCACTGTTGGACATAAGCCTCCGCTATAGATCTCCAATAAGATCGGCTTGAGGCGGCTTGAATTCAGCTCGATTCTGCGGTCTCAATGATATCACCCGTCCATCTAATGGATCCTACGGTGCGCTTGCCGGTGCGTTGTCTCCACTCGAGAACCTTTCTACTACCTCATTAGTCATCAACCCTCTATGCTAAGTGCCCTGCCCACTGGCTTGCCCATTGCACCCATTGCCTTTGTCACTTTGTGTTACACATAAAACTTTCATCAAAAAAGAAGCATACATACGATTATTTTTTCGCTAGAATTTGTATTTTAATGGTTTTGAATTCCTAATTACAGCTCAAATGTAAATGTTAATTTTAAAATACAAATCATCGATGTAAATATTTATTTTGTCTCACTGCTTTACACCTAGTCAGTATTTCAGTATCTCATATTTTTTTTGACGTCTTAAAATATCATATTAATAGAATACCCTTCGAATTATTACGATGAACCGTACGTATGAATGGAAGACAATATACAAATAGTTAAAAGAAATAAACGTGTTAATAGGTAAACGTGTTAACAGTCTTAGTAACATGATCTGTAGAAGTAACATGAACCAAAGTTACCGACTTAGCCCAGTGGATATGCAAGTTAAAATGCCAGTGGGCAGGGCACTTAGCATAGAGGGCTGATGACTAATGAGGTAGTAGAAAGGTTCTCGAGTGGAGACAACGCACCGGCAAGCGCACGGTAGGATGTACATCCATTAGATGGACGGGTGATCTCATTGAGACCGCAGAATCGAGCTGAATTCAAGCCGCCTCAAGCCGATCTTATTAGAGATCTATAGCGGAGGCCTATGTCCAACAGTGCACGTCTTTGGAATGAAATGGCGACTACAAAATATAGGATAACGCCTACTTAAATACTATACATTTCTGATCTCACGTTGCTATGTAAATTAACACAGGAGCACTTTTCTGAAAAATAATGAAACGTGATTAAAATTTCATTCACCTAACATAGACCAAAGCTGTAAGCGCTTTTGAGGTGTACAATTTCTGTACAATTATTTACATGCGTCACCTCCTTGAAAAAGTTGATATTTCGGGTATGGTCCTGCCAGGGAGTATACTCCCTGGCAGGACCACCTTCATTTTACGATTACTCTAAAAGTACTTATGTACAAATTTTAATATTTCTGTACAAATTTGTACAAATTATGTACATTTTTTTCCACTATCTATTATATAGATATAACGATGTGGTCCTGCCAGGGAGTATGACACGAAATATTGCCAAAAATAGCATAATATTATGTCGTCGAAGTGAGGTCTCTAATCCAGTGTAAATTTTGAAGACAAGCAGTAAATACTAAAAGCGGCATACTCATAAAATCGAGCTCAATCTTTCTAAAGTAAAGTAAAGTATGTATAGTACGTGCCACCAAAGATGAGACTTGAGAAACCACTTAGGTTTGTAATAAATATTATTATACAAATTCTGGATATAATAGATATACAAACGTTTAATAGATTAGTTTGTACACGACTGTACCTGCGAAAGATCCCCCACCACTGACGAATGAAGTCTCATCTTTGGTGGCACTTATACTACAGTCTCTGCGCCATGTTACGAATATGCGAATGGATCGTGAAGTTATCAATAAGCTGCGCAAATCCCTTCTCTTGCGCCATTAAAATTATATTGGTATAGGCCGAATAATACAAGTCGGCGTATGTGAAGCTGGGCAATATCCAATCCTGACTGAAGTGCAAATATAGCTGCGCGTTGATTGGGTTTTGTGGAGCTTGTAGATAACTTCACATCCGTCGACTTGTATGATTCGATCTATACTGCGCGAGTAATGAGTAGATAACTACTACCTCGTGTTCACAGACGTCAAGAAGTCTGTTTCGGCCAGCTATAGATGTGGGTAACAATGGTTCGTCTAAATATTTTCCTGTTTTATGGAGTCCTGAATACAGCTATCTCGCCCCTCTATTATGGTACTGCCATTAAGTAGGTAGGTACTTAATGGTACTTCTGACGAAAGTCCATAACTCGGAACTATTTTGAGCTACTGGTTAAATTGCTGGACCAAAAAGTAAATATGACTAGAATCCTCAATTGCGAAAAAGACATATGTACTTACAAGCTACAAGGAACTGTTACGTTGTACACGTTGTTATGATTTTATCATATTTAACTTAATAGTAAAAACCTGCATAATAATAACAGAAGTGACAGAAAAAGTTCACAAATATGTTGATTTAGCATCTTATCAAAATTTCAACAGTAGTAAAAACTACTGTTGAAATTTTGATAAGATGCTAAATCAACATATCTCGCCAAAAGGCGAGAAAAATTTGTCTTCTAGGCTGTGCGTCGTAGTCAGACAAAAAAATGTATACCCAAAACAGAGACAAAAGATAATAGGTTCGTTCGTCTTCGTACTTTCATAATTGCACATCACGCCCTCTTACTTTTGTTATTATTTTTATTTTAGCGGCCAATCTAGTCATACTTAACTATGGCATCACAGGCAAAAAAACAATTCAGCCGAAATAATAAAAGTAAGTAAGTAAGTTCGTATAGGCCGGGTGGCTAGCCCTGGTGTCAGAGTTTTTAGGCCGCCTGAAGGCCTCTGACATGGCTAAACGGTTAAAACAACCGAAATAATGATACTAGTGGCAGAATACCAAAAATAATCCGTGTTGTCAAATGTTTTTGCCGACTTCCTAATAGGTAGGAAGCCGGTCAGAAACAGCCGCTTTTAGAATCACTTCCTTTATAGTAGTTTATTAAAAAAAAAAAACAAAGTTAACAAGATCATTTAATTTTATTATCGTTTTCTCTTCGCCGCGTGTTTGTTAGGGCGGCCCTTGCCCTTGATTCTTTTCCGGACTCCGGCGGCCTCCTCTGTATCGTCATCGGAGTCGGCTCCGCGCTTCTTGCTGCCCTTCCCGCTCTGCTTGTCTTGGAGCTCTTTCATTTCCTGGAAAATGACGGAAAAAGTTAAAACCCTGGACAGTCATTTTATTGTTAGCGCCTCTTGTCGTAGAATACCTGATAGTTATAATACTACTAAAAGGGTCCTACACCGTAGATACTTAACGCACCATAGATACTTACGTAGTGCCCTGCCCACTGACATTTCAACTTGCTAATCCGGTGGGCTATGTCGATAACTTTAGTTTTTCTACGGATCTCTTTATTTCTGATTGGATCTCGCAGAGAGACTCCGAGCATAGCCCTCTGCATAGCGCGTTGTGCTACTTTTCAGTGGCATAACTGACAACACATACTGGTTGAACACTTTCGACTTGAGGCACTGAGGTATGTCGGGTTATTACTATCGTATTAAACTTATTATACTAAGCGCCACACAAGTCGGCGGACGAGAAGTTTGCCGCAGATGAAGATTCGCTAATTGATGCGCATGTGTGCACAATGCCGACGCTGCGTGGCGTAGTGTTGAGCACGGGCGTAGGATGTGCGCGGGAGGCATGAGGTTGGCGGGCGGGTGTACCCCGGCGTCTCGTCTCTCTGGCTCCCGTGCATACCTATATTTCGGCTTTTGTGCAGCGTTCTGCGCATATCTTCCCATCCTCCGACTTAAGTGGCACTTAGTATACGGGATACTCACAATGTTGGTGAGCCGCTGCGCCTCCGCAACTCTTTCATGCAGCGCCATGACGTCACTCTCCACCGTCGGGAAGAGAGGAAGCTGCTTGCCCAGCAGCTGCTCGATGCGCTGGTACAGCTCTACATCGTACTGAAAATACATCATGTATGGATTGGTAACTTACACTCTGCTAATAATTATTTTGCTGAACTTGTGCTGGCGAACACCTTTAAACCAGTAATCTTCCGTACAGTAGACCTCGCGGCACATATCTTTTTGATAAGCCAATATGTCGACTCGTTCTTGACCGATTTGGCTCTTACGTGCAAATATTGTTAGGAGTAAAATACTAAACGATCTTGCCGAATATTATCGAAATCGGGTGATAAAATAGTAAGTGACCATTTACATATATTTTGTTCACCAATTTTAATGCTTCAGCGGCAGCGTACAAATACATACTATATGTTATAAAATGATAAAAAGGCTAATGAATTGTAGTCTTAAATCGTACATCTGGCAGCCTGGAAATAACGTCTAACTCCAATAAATACAAATATCAGACAGCAATGCAGCGTGGAAATATTTTCACGTGCATATCTTTTGAATTGATTGCCTCAAGTGAATTTTATAAAGTTCTCTTGGAGTTGGGTGGTTTTATTGACATATGTTTTTTTTAAATGTGGCTGTATCTCTCTGAAATTAGAAAGCTTCTGCACTTCAAACCTGCCTGACAATGATAACTATGATATGATATAATGATACCTAAGTGTTTGCTCTGTGTCTGGGTGTTATTTAGTTACTATCTATATAAGTAGGTATGTATTTAAAAATAAGTATATGTAGGATATCAGTCTCTGGCAGCCATATCACAAGCTTTGCTTATTTAGGGGGTCAGAGACCGTGTGTAAGATGTCCTAAAATATTTATTTACCTATTAATATATTTATTTACTAGCCGATCCGATGAACGTCGTCACCTTCATCTCACTAATTTCCTCGATTCTAATTCTAATGAGCAATTTTTTAAATGTACTTCATGGAGATTCAAGATTCACGAGCATGAAGTACAACATTGTGTATCGAACATGTTGACTATAAAAATTATGGTACATGTGCATTAGTCATTTCGCGTATGTCAATGTCAATGTCTCGCGTATCAAGCTATTTTTAGGGTTCCGTACCTCAAGCACCTCTTCAAATCTAAAATAGCAAAATATATCAAAAAAAGACTGATCAAAACCTATATATGGAGCATTGCACTTTACGCAAGTGAAACATGGATATTAACACAGAAAGATAGGGAACGGCTTGAGGCGTTCGAGATGTGGTGTTGGAGAAGAATGGAAAAAATCAGTTGGACTGAGAAGAAAACGAACCAAGAGGTGCTCGACATGGTAAAAGAGAAAAGAAAAATTTTGACAACAGTTGAAAATAGAAGGGGAAAGATGTTTGGCCACCTTGTACGACATGACAATCTAATGAAAACCATAATAGAAGGAAAAGTAGAAGGAAAGAGAGGGAGAGGAAGACCACGGAGAGCGTTTCTAGATCAGATCAAAGAGAAGGTAGAGGTCATGTCGTACAGGGAGGTGAAGACACTGGCGGAAGACCGCAAGAAGTGGAAGTTGCTCCACCGACAAGAGCAGTGCTCTTAAATCCGAATGACCTCAATCGGAAAAAACGGAACCCTTATAGGATCACTTTGTTGTCCGTCTGTGTGTAAGTCAAGACTCTTTATCTCGGGAACGCGTAAAGATATCGAGTTGAAATTTAAAGTGTATATCTATGGTCTCTTGCAGTTGTGTAAAAGAAAAGCTTCTCAGTTACCGTATAAAAAAGTTAGAGCCGTTTATGTCGTAAAAAAACGCATATTTCAACGCTCACAAAAATCATAACCTACAGGGTACTTCCCGTTGACATAGAACTATGAAATTTGGCGAAGAGCATTATCTCAGAGTACACATATAGGAATAAATCTGAAAACTGTACATTTTTATTTAAATTTCTCTTTTTATACTATATAATTATAACGGGACTAAACTCACGTGTAGGGATAGTCGTAATGACTATAGTTTCGGTCGCATTCGGTGACCTTTCTCAAGTTGGCGAGTGCTAGCACGCGGAGCCGTCTCGCAATGCACTGACAGTGCTAGTCCGCGTGCTAGTTAAAACCACGTAAATTTCCATAGTAGAAAATCTTCTCAGTTATCGTTTAAAAAAGTTAGAGCCGTTTATGTCGTAAAAAAACTGCATATTTCGACACTCACAAAAATCAAAACCTACAGGGTACTTCCCGTTGACATAGAACTATGAAATTTGGCGAGAAGCATTGTCTCAGAGTACACATATAGGAATAAATCTGAAAACTGTATATTTTTATTTAAATCATAAAAAATAGGGCCTCAAAATTCACAAAATATGGGTTCAAAATTCAAAGTGAGTAAATCGTATCATGAAAGGTGTACAGGTGTGTGTAAGGTGCACATGCCAAAACAGGTCTTTAATTATTTTAACATGTGTAATTTTCGATTTATGACGAGAAAAGTGAAAAAAAAACTTTTTTGTCGATGGTTATAGTATAGAGATTTTAACAACTTACTTCCCTTAATTTTGTGAAATTTTCTGGATCTGTACGGAACCCTCGAAGTGCGAACTCGCACTTGTCCGGTTTTTTACAAAGTGTAGTAGGCTCCTACTGTGAGCGAAAATTGAATTTTAATTGTTGTCATTCACCATTCGGATTATAGAATTAGAACTGTTCTAATTCTATGGTTCGGATAGCTAAAAACAGCTAAATTTGCCATCCTGAACTGTCATTTTTGACCCATCTGCGGAGGTGGGTTCTTTGTGATCGTTTTCTGACATTTAGTTTGACGTGTGGCGGCCTCCGCCACTATTCAGGAAATATTTAGGCTAAGATACCTGGCAATGTTTTGCCTCTGGCAACATAAGATACGCAAGGACTCAAGTTAACAACATTTTACTAGAGAGAGTTTTGGGGATATATTTCGGCCGATCTTTGCTAATATCCTCGCCGGAATCATCCAGTAGAGACCGCCGCACCGCGGCTTGCTCCACTGCTAACTTACTGGTGTTGTTTTACTGCTATTACCCATCCACGTATCCAGTCCTGCAACTGCTGCTAACATCGTAACTCAACAAATTCATATAGGTCAAAACGTCCTATATCTGGTGACCCTCTTCTTACACGCAGCCCAGAGGTGACCCTCTTCATTCACGCAACGCGACCGGTTTGCCCCAGCTGGTGGAAAGTCTAACCATCTCGCCGAGTATAACCCTCCAGTGAACCCAACAACCAGGAGTCTGGAGAACTGTTGCTGGCGCCGGAGAGCTGCATGTTTCCTGCCCGCTTTAACAACATTGAAGCAATCACCGCTTTATTCTACCTTGCATCAAAATAACTACATTTATGTGTATGTTCTAAAACTAACTGTGCTTGTGTTATGTGATTGTACTGTGGTGAGAGGTTTTTATTCTATTAGCACATTTCTAACTACCAATAATACCTACCCAGACAGTAATTTAACCTTAATTTCATACAGAATAATTACTAAGAAACTTTGTGTATAACCTGTTGTCGCAGTGAATATTTAAAAACATTTTATTCAATAATTTAACCCATTTTGTGCCTGATATTTTCCAAATAACCTAACTTAACATTGTTATCAACTAATTACCTTGGAAATTTGCTTATATACTGATTGTGAACTCACACAACATAACATTTTTTAGCTATTTTGCAAGCTTTGGTAAAAAAAAAAAAAAAAAAATTATTTTATGGTAACGGTTAACCTTACAAATAAGTTTGGACTTTTATAATACTGATTGTTATATGGTATAAGGTTCTCTAACATCTAAAGTAATTGATTTACAAATAAAAATGGAGCCAACGTTAATGCAGTCTCTACAGGATGAAAATTCCCTATTGCATCAGCAGAATGCAATATTAGCTGCCGAATTACAACAAATGAAGTCTCTCAGTAACAATGGTGCCACAGGCACCCCCCCACTCTCTGATACCCCTGCCGCTCCTCAGCCCTCCTCCGTATGCAGGATAGCTCTGAAGCTACCCCCATTTTGGCCGGACCGTCCCGCCATATGGTTTGCCCAGGTGGAGGCACAATTCACCATCGCTGGTATCTCAAGTGATCAAACCAAGTTTAACCACGTAGTTGCTCAGCTCGATACCCGGATCATAGGGGAAGTCGAAGACATCATCCTGCAGCCTCCACCGCAGGACAAATATGGAAGGCTCAAAGCCGAACTCATCCGACGCTTGTCCACGTCTGAGGAGCAGCGGGTCCGGCAGCTCATCAGTGACGAAGAATTAGGAGATAGACGTCCGTCTCAGTTTTTACGTCATCTCAAATCGTTAGCTGGGACCGCTCTCACCGATGAAAACTTGCTCCGCCAACTCTGGATGCGCCGCCTCCCTCAGCACCTACAGGCGATATTGGCAGCGCAGTCAGAGCTTTCAGTGAGCAAAGTTGCTGAGCTGGCCGACAAAATTCTGGAAGTGTCTCCGGGTATGGCCGCCCCTCGATCAGCTGTATTTGCCACAAACACACCATCATCATCAGCATCGCTCGATGACATCACACGGCGCCTTGACGACCTCACGCGCCAGATTGCTGCACTCACAGCTGACCGTGGTAGGAATAAGTCACGTGGTCGCTCGAATCAGCGTGATCGCTCGCAGACCCCCGGGAAGCCTAAAATGTGTTTTTACCATAGGAAGTTCGGAACTGACGCTGTCAGATGTGTCAAGCTTTGCACGTGGGTACCACCGTCGTCGGAAAACATCAACAGCAGTCTCTAGCGGCGACGACTGACTGCTCAACGGAAAGTCGCCGATTGTTCGTTACCGAAAGTGTAACCAAGCGGCGCTACCTTATCGACACAGGCTCTGATCTTTCATGCTACCCATACAAATGGCTCGCAAACAGGCCTACTCAGTCTAACTATGCATTGGCTGCAGCCAATGGTAGTGAGATTCGTACATTTGGCTACATCCAATTAACTTTGAATTTGGGGTTGCGTAGGGCGTTTTCATGGAACTTCATCGTGGCGGATGTAAACACCGCAATAATCGGATCAGACTTTTTGGCTCACTATCGGCTTATGCCCGATTGTGCCAACAAAAAGCTAGAGAAGCTAAAACAGCTAAAACAAGTAGATAGCGATACCGGATTGTCATGCGTAGCCTCCGTGGCAACTGCAGGTTTGACTAGTGTTAAGGTCGTCTCGGCTCGACCGTCCGAATTCAGTTCACTTCTCGCGGAATTCCCGTCTATCACGAAGCCACCAGGACTTACACGAGAGCCGAAACACAACATAGTACACCATATACTGACCACTGACGGCGCACCTGTCTTCTGTCGTCCTCGTCGATTGGCACCTCAAAAGCTTCAAGAAGCTAAAAAGGTCTTCGACGACATGGTCCAGTGTGGCACAGCCAGGCCTTCCAGTAGTCCTTGGGCCTCACCCTTGCACATGGTGCCTAAGCGTGACGGCACTTGGCGTCCCTGTGGAGACTACCGCGCTTTAAATGCGCGCACAATCCCTGACAGGTATCCGGTCCGCCATATTGGCGATGTTGGTCATAACATTTCCGGTTCTGCTATCTTTAGCACAATTGACTTTGTTAAGGCCTACCAACAAATCCCAGTGGCTCCCGCTGACATTTGTAAAACTGCCATCACAACTCCGTTTGGGTTGTATGAATTCAACTATATGACGTTTGGTCTGCGCAATGCGGGCCAAACTTTTCAACGTTTTATAGACGAAGTTGTCCAGGGCTTAGACTTCTGTTTTCCCTACATTGACGACATATTAGTGTACTCACGCGACGCCGCTCAGCATGCTGAACACCTCCGTATCCTCTTCAAGCGACTCGAAGACTACGGAATCGTCATCAACCCAGCAAAATGTGTTTTTGGCGTCCCCGAGGTTACTTTTCTCGGCTGCCTCATTTCTGCCGATGGGATGCGGCCACCAGCGGAGCGCATTCAGGCCCTTAAGAATTTCCCTCTCCCCAAGACCGTACAGGGACTCCGCCGTTTCCTAGGGATGGTCAACTACTATCGAAGATTCTTGCGTAATGCTGCAGAATTGCAAGCACCGCTAGTTGACGCAATCGTAGCCACCCAAGGCAAAGGTTCCACACCGGTTATATGGACACCGGAACTCGAGGAATGCTTCAAGGCTTGTAAAGACAATTTGTCATATGCGGCTCTTCTGGCCTACCCATCGCCTAATGCCGCACTAGGTCTTTTCACGGACGCATCTAACTCTCACATCGGAGCCTGCCTTCAACAGAAAGTTGGCGACGCTTGGGAACCTTTGGGTTTCTTCAGCAAAAAGCTGAACACCCGACAGTCCCAATGGCCGGCGTATTACCGAGAACTTCTCGCAATATATGAGAGTGTGCAGCATTATCGACATTTCCTGGCGGCCCAACATGTAATTATTTACACCGATCACAAGCCTATAATATACGCATTCTCACAACGCCGTGAGAAGCTCCCACCAGTGCAGCTAAATCAACTGACCTTCATCTCCCAATTTACGACAGACATCCGTTACATCAAGGGAGAGGACAACGTTGTCGCCGACACGATGTCTCGAGTCGAATCCATCACCTTAGACGATGACTACGCAGCTCTGGCAGAAGCTCAACAATCGGATTCCGAACTGCAATCTCTACACAATGCCTCATCGCTTCAACTGGAGCCCACACCCATCCCAGGCACGGACATCACCATCGTATGCGACACGTCGACGGGCAAGCCGCGCCCGTATCTGCCGCCACAGCATCGACGGCCCGCCTTCGAGCGTCTTCACGGTCTCAGCCACCCTGGCGGCCGCGCATCCGCGCGCCTCGTCGGCTCGCGATACGTGTGGCCTGGCATCGCACGTGACTGTCGCGCCTGGGCTCTCGCCTGCCCATCCTGCCAACGGAGCAAGGTGACACGTCACATGACGGCGCCTCTTGGATCTTTCGTCGCGCCCTCGGCAAGATTCCATCACATCCACCTGGACATAATCGGGCCTCTGCCACCCTCACACGGCTACTCTTATTGCCTGACAGCGGTCGATAGATTCTCGCGATGGCCTGAGGTTTGGCCCATGTCCACCATCACCGCAGAGGAGGTCGCTGAACGGTTCGTATTCGGCTGGATAGCCCGTTTCGGCGTTCCGCTTACCATCAGTACGGACCAAGGTCGCCAGTTCGAATCCCAGCTCTTTGCTCGACTCTTAAACATCGGCGCGACCAAACGAATCCGAACTACCAGTTACCACCCTCAAGCGAACGGGATGGTAGAGCGTTTCCATCGTCAGCTCAAGGCCGCCCTCATGTGCCATCGCGAGACTTGGTACAGAGCGCTCCCTCTAGTGCTGCTTGGCGTGCGTACCGCACTAAAGGAAGATGTCAACTGTTCATCTGCCGAATTAGTATATGGGGAGCCACTGCGACTACCTGGTGAATTTCTGGTACCCGGTGCATTGCAGACGCAACCAAACGATTTTGTGGCTGAACTCCGTTGCAAAATGGCGGCGCTGCGACCTGTCGCTGCTAGTCGACACACAACGCCATCATCATTCATCTTCAAACAGATGGAAGATGCTACGCACGTATTCCTGCGCGACGACACTGTGCGTAGGTCTCTGCAACAGCCCTATTCAGGACCGTACAAAGTATTGTCGCGTTCACGCGACGGCAAGACGCTGGATATTAACGTCGCCGATAAAAGGTCAACTGTCAGCATAGACCGCGTCAAGCCTGCGCACATGCTACCAGACTTGCGATGCCCCAGCGTTACCAGCGCCACTCCCACCGGCGACTCCAACGTCAGTCTTCCCGGCGTTACCAGCGACACCAGCGCCACTTCCACCTGGGACATCAGCGCCCGCGTCTCTCGCGCCGCCTTTAACGTCTCTTGCACCCACTGCACCACCAGTTACTACTCGGTCAGGGCGCAAGGTCAGATTTAAAGATAGGTTAGATCTTTAGTTTACTTAATTACTAAGTTTCTTCATACATTTAACAATGTCTTTTTTTTTCTCTCTCTCTTTTGTAACATTGCGTTACATTTCTCCGTAGGGTGGTGGTTGTGGCGGCCTCCGCCACTATTCAGGAAATATTTAGGCTAAGATACCTGGCAATGTTTTGCCTCTGGCAACATAAGATACGCAAGGACTCAAGTTAACAACATTTTACTAGAGAGAGTTTTAGGGATATATTTCGGCCGATCTTTGCTAATATCCTCGCCGGAATCATCCAGTAGAGACCGCCGCACCGCGGCTTGCTCCACTGCTAACTTACTGGTGTTGTTTTACTGCTATTACCCATCCACGTATCCAGTCCTGCAACTGCTGCTAACATCGTAACTCAACAAATTCATATAGGTCAAAACGTCCTATAGACGTTTAGCGTTCGTTTTGGGTAAGGAGCAAAAGTTGCACTATCGGCGAAATAGGAGAAAGTCCCAAACCGAACGGTTTACATTCGATAATTTCTATATCATTAATGCTAATTTTGTAAATCCAAAAATACCACCGAGCCCCACACCTGACCTGCGGGACGAATGTATGCGGGAGCCACCTGACCTGTGGGACGGATGTAAGCGGGATCCAACTGACCTGCGGGACGGATGTAAGCGGGACTCAACTGACCTGCGAAACGAAGGTGATAGCTTTCCCGGCGCGTCCCGCTCGCGCCGTGCGCCCCACGCGGTGGATATAATCTTTACTGTGCAGCGGGATGTCCAGGTTTATCACCACGTCCACGTGCGGGATGTCCAGACCTCTGGAAGGAAATAATAACCAGTTCAATGTTAATTCTTGACACAAGATACTATCTGAAATATCTCTATCCGCCTTATTAATGAATGCAGAGTTTTGAGTAATTAGACATAGTCTGGGTCTAACCCTCACACCGCTGTTGTTTTGTATTGAACAGTTTTACGATACTTCTACATATTTATTGTGTAATTCATAGTAAAAAGTAGCCAGTTACTCTTAAAGTTCTGTGATTTCAGCCATGGACGATGTTCGTCTATGTTTCAGCACAATATTCTTATACATTTGGTCCAATTTAAAAGCCGCCAACGTAAATTTAATACCAACGTAAAATATTTTTCTTTCCATGAAGTGCATACAGTGCAAAATCAACAGGACTAATCTAAATTGCTATTATAATAGGCATGATGACTAGGAAAAAAATCATTATTATAATTATTAGATTATCAAAAAGTTGGACACCTATTTTTTAACAAATGACAAAGATAAGTAATAAATAAACCTTGTCAAAGTTTGGGAGTGAGAGTCGTGATGGTCACCTCAGTCACACAAGTTTATACATTTGTATGGCACTCGTGACGTCACGCGGAACTTTGACGGTCTATATCTTCATCAATTTTTGTTTAATAGACAAAAAAAAATATATGTGTCTAATATTTTTTGACAGTCTATCTGACAGACTAATTATATTTTTTTAGTCATCATGCCCATTACTATGGCGTCTTTAAAATTGGGCCTGTTGTATAATTATAGTTGCATCGGTCGTGGTCACGGGCAGATTAACACGACCGATGCAAACCGGTTCAATCGTTGTGATAATGAAGTATATTACTATCTCAAATTTTTAGTGCCCAATTAGTCCTGTAATATAACAATACTTCGTCGTGTCAATGGTTCAAAAATGTTATATTGTCTTCTCCCAATATTTGGCCGCTGCGACCCCGCAGGGTGTAGCCTGGTGTAGATCTCCATTGTGCAGGGGCTCGGACACTGTGGGCAGGTAAGCAGGTGATCCATGCTCTGTTCAGGGGCTCCGCAATCACACTGTACGTGTCATACTCCCTGGCAGGACCACATCGTTATATCTATATAATAGATAGTGGAAAAAATGTACATAATTTGTACAAATTTGTACAGAAATATAAAAATTTGTACATAATTACTTTTAGAGTTATCGTCAAATGAAGGTGGTCCTACCAGGGAGTATACTCCCTGGCAGGACCATACCCGAAATATCAGCTTTTTCAAGGAGATGATGCATGTAAATAATTTTACAGAAATTGTACACCTCAAAAGCGCTTACAGCTTTGGTCTATGTTAGGTGAATGAAATTTTAATCACGTTTCATTATTTCTCAGAAAAGTGCTCCTGTTTTAATTTACATAGCAACATGAGATCAGAAATGTATCGTATTTAAGTAGGCGTTGTCCTATATTTTGTAGTCGCCATTTCATTACAAAGACGTGCACTGTTGGACATAGGCCTCCGCTATAGATCTCCAATAAGATCGGCTTGAGGCGGCTTGAATTCAGCTCGATTCTGCGGTCTCAATGAGATCTCCCGTCCATCTAATGGATGTACATCCTACGGTGCGCTTGCCGGTGCGTTGTCTCCACTCGAGAACCTTTCTACTACATTAGTCATCAGCCCTCTATGCTAAGTGCCCTGCCCACTGGCATTTCAACTTGCATATCCACTGGGCTAAGTCGGTAACTTTGGTTCATGTTACTTCTACAGATCATGTTACTAAGACTGTTTAGTACCTATTAACACATTTATTTCTTTCAACTATTTGTATATTGTCTTCCATTCATACGTACGGTTCATCGTAATAATTCGAAGGGTATTCTATTAATATGATATTTTAAGATGTCAAAAAAATATATATGGGATACTGAAATACTGACTGGGCGTAAAGCAGTGAGACAAAATAAATATTTACATCGATGATTTTAAAATAAACATTTGAGCTGTAATTAGGAATTCAAAACCATTAAAATACAATTCTTGCGAAAAAATAATCGTATGTATGCTTCTTTGAATAAAATAATGTACTATGACTTTATAGAACACACCATAATTTACAAAAAATGTCGGGACAGCATATATCTAACTATTATAGTTAAGCCGTAATAACTGTTCTTTTATTCTTAAAAATTAATTGAAATACCGTCGCAGGAAAAGGATCTTAATTTGTATCTTGGTATTAATCCTTATCAAAATAAATTATTTCATATTCAAGACTGTTTCAATAGCTTTATGTAACTTTTTAAATTATTTAATTCAGACATTTTATTACAAAGATATTACGAGTTCAAAAATGTAAGTATTATAAAAGTTTCGAAAATTTTATGTGTAACATATAGTGACAAAGGCAATGGGTGCAATGGGCAAGCCAGTGGGCAGGGCACTTAGCATAGAGGGCTGATGACTAATGAGGTAGTAGAAAGGTTCTCGAGTGGAGACAACGCACCGGCAAGCGCACCATAAGATGTACAATTGTACATCCATTAGATGGACGGGTGATCTCATTGAGACCGCAGAATCGAGCTGAATTCAAGCCGCCTCAAGCCGATCTTATTGGAGATCTATAGCGGAGGCCTATGTCCAACAGTGCACGTCTTTGTAATGAAATGGCGACTACAAAATATAGGACAACGCCTACTTAAATACGATACATTTCTGATCTCATGTTGCTATGTAAAGCCGGGTATTCATTAGGCAACATTTGTTAATAAACTGTTTATGACGGGTTTATTAACAAGTTTACCGTAAACACTGTTTCTGAAACTTGGCAGTCCACACTTCTCAGTTGTTGCCAGGATGTCGCCCGAGGAGGTAGTGATGCTCTGTGCTGCTTATATATTACATAAGAGTGCTACTAGAAAAAAAAAGAAGAAAAGGTGGTGGATTCGAAATTATCTTTTAAATAGAAGTTATGTATTTCATGACCTTCGTGGATTTGATGGGTCTTTTCAAAATTTCACGAGAATGTCAACATCAGATTTTGAAATTTTACTGAGATTGATTGGACCAGCCATAACAAAACAGGAAACGAAATTTCGGCATCCTATTGAGCCCCAGAGAAGACTAGCTATAACTTTAAGGTTTCTTGCAACAGGTGACTCATATGGCTCACTGTCATATACTTTTAAAGTATCAAAACAATTAATCAGCAAGATTATACGAGAAGTTTGTCAGGAATTGACAAAAGTTTTAAAGGACTATGTAAAGGTGAGTAAAATAAAATAAATTCAAATCACTCAAGTAGGTATTTATCAAATATTTAAATCAAATCACATCAATTTATTTATTGTGTGTCATCTTCCAACTGGGAAACTATTTCGTCAAGATTACTAAAGCGCAACTCGTCACCAGTAGCAGTATGGACTTGGGGTTCTGGTGTCTGCGTTGGTGTAGATGCATCAGCATATGTCGACGTTGATGATGTGGTGCGGTATCCGTCGCCATAGCCGAGCCATCCATCTCCATAGCCTTGATATCCACCAAAATAATTACTATCGAAATTGCCCATTCTCGCTTGTAGCAATATATTATTTATGTAATACTTGGCCTGTAACAAAACTCTTTGGTTTTTCACATTTTTCAATTCAGATGCCACATACTGGCCATAAATTTCAAATTCGTCTTTAGGTTCCTCCATCTTCTTTTTGGCACTTTTCATAATTTCATACATTTCATTGAGACTCTCGTCACACTTCCTCTTTTTGGAGTTGTTTGACTGTGGAAGTGGCGGTGGCGGTGGCGGCGGTGGCAGTGGCAGTTGTGATGTTGGCGGTGGCGGCGGTGGCAGTGGCAGTTGTGATGTTGGCGGTGGCGGCGGCACAGTTGGCGGTGTATTTGACGGCTGCGTTGAGGCACTGCCATCCTGTAAATCATTGTTTTAAATTGGTTACAGGTTCCAAGTACTGAACAAGAATGGAAAAACAAGGCTCGCCAGTTCGAATTATTATGGAATTTCCCTCATTGTATCGGCTCCATTGATGGAAAACATATTGTTATTGAAGCACCATTTAACTCTGGCAGTGATTTTTTCAACTATAAAGAACAATTCAGCATTGTACTACTGGCAATAGTTGATGCAGATTACAACTTTATATATGCGAATTGTGGTGCTAAAGGCAGATCTTCCGACAGTGGAGTATTTCAAGAAACTCCATTTTACGATGCAATTACTCAAAACAATTTGAATATTCCACAGCCACAACCAATTTTACCAAATGGTCCGAATCTACCTTATGTAATAGTAGGGGACAGCGCATTTGCCTTATCCGAAAATATTATGAAGCCTTATCCTGGTATTCACAATCGTGGAACTATAAAGCGCATTTACAACTACCGTCTTTCCAGATCAAGAAGGATAGTAGAAAATGTGTTTGGCATATTATGTGCTGTCTTTCGCGTTTTCAGAAAAGCCATGTATACCTCTTAAGCCTGCTACTTGTGAAATTGTAACAATGACATGTGTATATTTGCATAACTTTTTGAGGCGCAATAAACAGTCTCGGGCTATATATACTCCACCAGGAACATTCGATTATGAAGACTCAG
Organism: Hypomecis punctinalis; assembly: GCA_949316475.1. Taxonomy (NCBI): domain Eukaryota; kingdom Metazoa; phylum Arthropoda; class Insecta; order Lepidoptera; family Geometridae; genus Hypomecis; species Hypomecis punctinalis. The sequence goes on along the minus strand of OX438807.1, from coordinate 23,097,407 downwards.
AATATAACATTATAGAAGGTTTTTGGCGAAGAGAAATCGGCCCTCACAACAGCATGTTGGATTTACAACCTATTGCAAGACATCCCCCACTAGCTGCTACGGTTGTAAGAGATCAATTTGCTGAATATTTCATTAGTCCAGCGGGTCTAAAACGGCCACTTGGAGCAATTCATCGTTTAGCGATTCATATTATGAATTCCTAGCAGATCATAAGCAGTTCTGCTATTTTGCTTAAAATGGACAATTAATCTGAGGATTCATCTACAATTCAATTCACCAGCTGATTCATTTTGAGCGATAACATTGCCAGACGAATAAAAAATAACCGGTAAGTTCCGGTAAAGAAATAATTCATTATTTTTATTGTTTGTGTTATATATTTTAGGATAAAATGTTTGCTACTAATATTCCCGTAATGTTAAGATAGAAAATGTAAAAGATATTTCAGTCTACGTATCATAAAACAATTACTTAAATTAATAAACTAATTATATTTTTACCCTGGCAATGAAATAGCCGTCTTAACAACAAAAAAAACAAAGAAATAACCTTAAATTTAATCTAAGACAATCGAAAATGAGCTCTTTGTTTCTTTTAAAATGTGAACTCTAAACATTAAAACAATCACTAACCGCTTATAGCGTAGGTGATATATTGTTGCCGATCACCACTTGACTAAAAACGTCTACTTGAAAGGGTCCCTTGGCTATGTGAAGTGGATTTTTTACGAGGACCACAAGTTCGACCTAATTTGTTTAATTCTACGAATTATAGGGATGTTTGAATGGAACGCTTCAATCATGACTTCATGGGCCATTCCTTACAAATAAGTATTAAGGTTCGGACGTTGGAGTTAAATAAAAGTAAGTAATATTATCTAGTAACATATCTTTTTTGTCGTGAGATATTTCATTTGTATGAATTTTGGAATTAAAAGGTGTTTTTTTTTTGTAGGAATGGAAAGACGTTCGCTAAGAGTTTCTGAGAAGTGGAATATGTTGCTGGACTACCTCGAGCAAAACCCCAATCTCGCTCGGGGTTATAATAAGAACTCCCAGGGACAGAAAGAGTCAGCCCGTCTCTGGCAGGAGGTAGCTGGTGTCCTCAACTCTGCTGGATCTGGGGTTATCAAACCTCTCAAAAAGTAGTCTATTGTAAGTACATTTTTGTTATAATATGTAATTGTCATTAAGTTTGGTTCTGTTGTATGACTTACTGAAAATAAACCTATGACAGAGCCGGTATGTGTTAGTAGTCTCTTTGTATAATTATAGGTGTAAAATAACAATTTTAGCTTAAACTTTGATTTTTCTACTATAAAAGTGAATTAAAAGACATTATTGCTGATGCCAGCGGCATGGAAGTCCTTGTGAAAGCAGTCTGTCAGACCAAGGACTCACATTTCCTGGCTATTCTAGGACCTGAGTAGGGTGTTATAGGTTTGACTTGTGTACCTGTGTGTTTGTGTATTGGTGTATGTGTATGCCTGTGGCAACATAGCTCCTAAATGCATGCACCAATTAAGATTAGGTTTTATTTGTTTGAAATCTGTATTCATCAAAAGAGTTTTTAGTTAAAATAAAATTAAAGAAAAGCTGTTGTCAAGTATTTTTAATAATTTGAATTTAACACATGTTTCAGGCTTGAACTAGAAAATGTTATCATGGGTCCATCTCTAACTCCACATCCAGCACCAGTATTGCCAGCCCCTGCCCCGGTCCCTCCCCCAGCAGCAGTTTCACCCCCGGCTTTATCGCCTGCAAGTGGTACAGCTCCACCTCTACCTCGAAGACAGCGGCAAACAAGATATGACAGTAAGTACTACTAGTTTGATAGTATATGATATAAATACTGTTAAATGACACAACTAGATACTGTTATAAACTTGCAGCCCAGCTTTGCCTATTATAACCATTTATTGTTCCAAAATTAAACATTACATATGTCTTACTAGTAGATTTTATTCAAATATTTACTACCATAGTGGTGTAGCACCTCACAAGCATTTGTTATAAATCCTGCAGTTGTGGGATGATAGCGCAATTTTCTATCCACCAAGAGACATATCCAACGAGACTTGAGCACACCAATACATCGTTCTATTGTGTTCCGAACCTGACAATGCAAGTCGGTGTAGTATCTTGGTGGAGAGTCGGGCTGGGCATCCACTATAGGTGTCATTAAGTATTAATTTCTTAATGGATATCCAGAATCACCTGTAATAGTAGATTTACATACACAACTCATAATCACATCAAATGTAACCAAAATTACTTAATATTTTGACTATAATGTATAAACCTAAAAACCAAACTGTTTCATTTTCAGTTTGGTGAAATATTTCAAGATGGCTCTTTAAAGGATGCAGGTTCCAGACAAAAGAATAATGATTCGCTCCACCGTGACAATCAATCAATACTTAAGATATTCATGTCCACATCACATATCTAAAAATAAAAGCTATTATATAGCCATAAATTTGTATTATATATTTAGTTATGTAGTATTAGAAAAAGTTTTTAATTTGTTAATAAGTACCTATACTAGTGTTAGAACCCAATAAAATATTTTTAAAGCAAGTTATGTAGATAAAAATTATTTTTCCTAAAGCTTCATGAAAATGTACCGAAGATACTCAAAGATATAGATTAAGGCAGGTTGATATGAAACTTCGTTATTTCCCTTACTTTGCAGACGACGCTTATTCCATATCGACTAGTGGGTAAATAAATAGGGCTCCACTTCCTGAATATAGCCGGAAACATACTATCGGACGCGGCTGACGGATGCGACTTACAGCCGTGACTTAGCAATGTGCACAGTCTTAAAACATCCGGTATGCCAGATCGCTCTCGGACGGCCGAACGCACTCGGACGTCCGAAGGTGACGTCCGCGACTTATGTCCGATAGTGTGCACGGCTCAGTGTACTTTCATAGTCTAGGTCGCGTCCGTAAGCCGCGTCCGATAGTATGTTTCAAGCTTAAAGCCGGAAACATACTATCGGACGCGGCTGACGGACGCGACTGACAGCGGCGACTTAGCAATGTGCACAGTCTTAAAACATCCGGTGTGCCAGATCGCTCTCGGACGTCCGAACGCTAAAAGTCGTCCAAAGGTGACGTCCGCGACTTATGTCCGATAGTGTGCACGGCTCAGTGTACTTTCATAGTCTAGGTCGCGGCTGTCACTCGCGTCCGTCAGCCGCGTCCGATAGTATGTTTCGAGCTATAGTCCAGATCGCGGCTGTCAGTCGCGTCCGTAAGACACATACTATCGGACGCGGCTTACGGACGCGACTGACAGCCGCGACTTAGCAATGTGCACAGTCTTAAAACATCGGTGTGCCAGATCGCTCTCGGACGTCCGAACGCTCAAGGTCGTCCTAAGGTGACGTCCGCGACTTATGTCCGATAGTGTGCACGGCTCAGTGTACTTTCATAGTCTAGGTCGCGGCTGTCAGTCGCGTCCGTAAGCCGCGTCCGATAGTATGTTTCCAGCTTAAGGTCGCGGCAATTTTTTTTATTCAATCTGTATAAGCCTAGAAATTCAGAGTCTGGCATTTCGAGTGCCAGCTCGACATTACGTAGACTCGCATTTTGCCAGCGGTAATTTATGTTTCCTAAAACACGTCCATGTTCCTAAAAAAATCTCGTAAAGACCTAAATCAGCCATAATGCATTTATTTTTATCAAAATTGTGAGAAAAGAATTGCAAGATGTTGGCCTCGGGCAACTTCTAACAATTCTGCTAATTGATACAAAAGCAATTCTGCTACAGTGGACCATTTTACGAATTTCCATAGAAGACTGTCAAAAGGATGAATTGCGAGAAATGAATCATACGCAGTTCATATGGTGAATTGTCAGTATGTGACCATTTTACGATTCAGTAAATGAATCACCAGATGATCATATTATGAATTGGCCAAAGCGGCCGTTTTAGACCTGCTGAAGGTAGTGTGCCGTGGCAAAATTTTCATGCATAATACTTAAAATAGTAGGTACCTATGTACCTACCTGTTTTTTTCCAAATAAAGTTCTGATTATAATTTAGAGTTTTGTGTTTGATTTAAAATTTACTAACCCGTTACCTTGAAAAGATGAAAAAATTACATTAATATTATCAACTTAGCAAATAATATAAAAATGTAGGTACTCACCGTTCCCATTGTATCCGATGTTCCAGATGTCGTTGCACCACGTAATAAAAATTGTAGCGGATCATACCACTGCCATCTGCTTTTAATCACTTCCTCGGCACCGCTTCCAGTTCTTTTTGATGACTTAAGTTTTTTCTTTTCACTAGAAAATTGTGAGCGTAGAATATGCATCTTTGTTTCCACTTCCTTTTGCGACATATTCAATTCTGCAGCAATGTCGGCCCAAGCATCATTTTTTTTTAATTTATCTTTATAATCTTTATTTGAAGCATCCCAAAGTATATTACGCTGTTGGTAAAGCTCTATGAGCATCGAAACCTGGTTGTTGGACCACACTACTTCCATGTTTATAAACTCGCGCAACACACGTCCACACCTATTGACTTTTGCTTATAAACTAGACGTTTCGTCTTGCTCTCCACTCGAAGTGGGGAGCATGGCAACATGTTTAATAAACAATGTTGCATCACCTTTGTATATAAACTGTTTACAGAGATGATGAAACATTGTGAAACACTGTTTATAAACAGTGTTTATAAACAAATGTTGCCTAATGAATACCCGGCTTATAAATTAAAACAGGAACACTTTTCTGAGAAATAATGAAACGTGATTAAAATTTCATTCACCTAACATAGACCAAAGCTGTAAGAGCTTTTGAGGTGTACAATTTCTGTACAATTATTTACATGCATCATCTCCTTGAAAAAGCTGATATTTCGGGTATGGTCCTGCCAGGGAGTATACTCCCTGGCCATGACCATGACCACCTTCATTTGACGATAACTCTAAAAGTGATTATGTACAAATTTTTATATTTCTGTACAAATTTGTACAAATTATGTACATTTTTTTCCACTATCTATTATATAGATATAACGATGTGGTCCTGCCAGGGAGTATGACACCACTGTACCCTATCAGCATCCGAGAATCCCCACTTGGCTAGGTTTATCCTGCAACGGCCCACTTGGGTCCGGAGTCGGTTTATTGACTTCCAACTTATTGAATATAACAATAAAAAGTATGCTTACCTAGATGCAACATCGGTACATATGAGCACCGATCGGCTTTTATTCTTGAACTTGTTGAGCGCAGCCAGCCGTTTGTTCTGCGACATTTGGCCGTGTAATGGCACGGCGGCCACTCCTAGGTTTCTCAATAGTAACGCGGCTCTTAGTGCGTTGGCGCACGTCGCCACAAAAACTATGAAGGAATTGCCGGCCATCTCATTCAGTATATGCACTAGGTACACGTCCTGAAAATACAATTATGTTTGGTAAACAAACAAAAATATATTTTAATAAATAATCCAACTTAAGAGCGGTTTCAGATTAGAGTATTATTCTGCGCGTATACGGTCAACAGAAGACAGATTGTATGTGGCTTAATTTCAGTATGTTCTTGCAGTTTTGATGAGAATGTCTACCTTGTTAGTAGATGTCCTATGCTGCTCTTAAAACGGTATGTAATTTAAATCATCTCTCTTGAGCTTTATGGTCTTACTAAATTATTAAATAATCTATAACTTTTCGAATAACTACAAGCTTTTGAGATCCTGGATATCGTGTAGTAGAGTGCTAACCAGCACACGTAAAACGAGCCCAAACACGACGGGACTATCTTGTTTAGTACAGGAGTTCCTCTGGCCTCCTTCCAACTCCATCATCAAATCAGCTCCATGGTACCATATTGCATTCTCACGCGATAATATGTATATCGCGTGCAAAATTCCACCCGAACTTACATCAATTGCAAGTTAAATAAAAGCTTGTAAAAATCATCTTTGTTCCCTATAGTTCCAGCTATATCAAAACATCTAATCAAACCATTCTATAGTTCGGCCGTTCAGAGAATGCGTTCCTGACACCTATCAGTTAGTCACGACTAGTGATGGGCACAACATAACACTGAGTTCGTTACCGTTCCTCCAAAATGAACCGCCGCATTATTTTTAAGATTATTTTCGGTTTAAATTGGCGGAGTCATTTAAAATTTATATTTTAGGTATTTAAGTGGAAACCAAAAAAAGGTAGGTAACATTAATATAATAAAATTATTTTATTTATTCTTTGTTACAAAGTTACAATCTGTATTTCTGTGCAATAAAGTACATTGAATTGAATGTGCGTACAGAATATTAATCAGACTCCGATTCGCTTGAGGAGGTGGTGTCTTCATCATCATCTTCGCCTACATGTATAATTATATTATTATCAATAACAGAATCAATCCTGATATCGCGCGTGCGGTTTGGTCGTAGTTTTATTTTTATATTTCATGAAAGTTATCTTATAGTCCATTATTTTCTAATTCTTAAAAAGAAAAACAAAACGTATTATTTTACAAAGTATATCTGTATAAGAACAGATTACGATACTATTATTGCCTGTTATTGTTAGCACAGCACTACAAATATAAAGCGCTGACATAACCTTGTAATAGCGCAGTATAGATTTAAAAAAATATTGTTTACCAAGTTATTTGACACTCAGTTTGGCACAAAATTATAACATTCATTGATTATTGATATAATAATGTTGTTTTAATGCTCATCAATTGTTAAAACGGTAAACAACCAGCAAAAATATTTTTATCGTAACTGCAACGCCATTACAAAGTTACGTCGTCAGTTCAATCGCGACTTGTCAGGAACGCATTCTCCGAACGGCCGAACTATACTACAATTTCCTCTATATGTTGATTTCCAATTTTATGTACTTTTTATTCATAGTCGTAGTCATAGTAGTTGAACAGTGTGAAATCTATCTTTGGTATTAAAATATATATTGGAAGAGATCAACAAAATTGACTAACCTTATATTTGACAGGTATGAACACATAGTACTGCAACAGCTTGTCCACAGTTTGGTACTTGGTAGACACCTCAACCTTCACGGGGTCCTGCAAGGAGGCTCGCTGCAGTTTCTGCACCTTCTTGGTCATGGTGGCCGAGAACAGGTAGGTGCGCCGCTCGCGCGGGATCACGCGCAGTATCTTGTCCACTTCCACTTCGAAATCCATGTTCAATATACGGTCTGCTTCGTCCATTACCTTGGAGAATAAATTGATTATGTCAGTTACAAGTATTAGCATCAATGCTTAGGTTCAAAGTAAGTTCGTATAGGCTAGGTGGCTAGCCCTGGTGTTAGAGTTTTCAATCCTCCTGAGGGCTGCCGACATAGCTAATTAGCGTGTAATCCGAGCCACGGTAGCGCGCAGTTGTAAATGCCATCCACAGACACCTATCCGAAGACTGACCATGCTAAGTGTTGCTTAACTTTGGTGATCACTAACATACATCAAGTCTAACTATACTATAAGCGCTATCAACAACCTGATTGCATTAGTAATAGTAAAATTTCTTCATGCAAGGCCTATGGTTTAATAGTGGGTTATTAAAATGTGAGAAATAAACATGGTGCTAGGTTCAAGGTATAAAAGGTTTATTCAATTGAATTTTTTAGATCTAGCACATGTCATAAGTACTCATAAATTATCTGCTTGAAATAGGATCATAGGATAGCAGATAATTTTCTCGCCATTTTCACAGTACATAATTATGTCCACACAGTATATCTTGTTTGGGGTCTCATTCGGGGTCTTAGCATCATGTGATACTTACAAGATACTTCAAGGCTTTCAGATTGAATCCCTTTGTGTTCTCAAGGTGGTCAACGAGGCGGCCTGGGGTAGCGATAATAATGTGGGGCTTCTTGGACAGCATAAGGGCCTGCGCCACCATGTCCATGCCACCCACGATCACCGCGCACTTCACTCCTATACTGGCTCCTACAAGAGAACGAGGATATTATATTCTCCGCAGTGACAACTAAATAAGAAAATATTAGAAGGACATCTTACACAAGGTGGGGGTCTGAGACCTAAGCAAAGCTTGTGATATGGCCAGAGACTGATATAGTATTTATATTTACTAATTTTTAAGTATAATTGATAGTAACAGACACAGAGCAAATAACTATACTCAGTCATAGTCATTTATTTACTAAGTATATGGGTTAGTTTACAGATGGTACAAAATAACAAAAAAAATTATCGCCATATACTGTTTTTCGACATTCAATAAGCCAGGGTAAAGAACAAAAACAAATGTACATCACTAAAATATTTGTCATAAACATTAAATCTTGTTAGTTACTTAGGTGGGTCAAATAGAGTTATGTTTCCAGTTTTCATTTCCCTTGGTGTAGTTTTCTTTCATTACCATTTCATTTTATCATCATAGCCATCACACATTAGAGACATGGTTCTTAAATCGCATGTCATTTTATAGAACTAGGAATAACATGCGTAGAAGCTAGTTATGCAATAAATATATGGTGGATTTAAATAGGTACACAATTATAAGCTATTTGCCTATCAAATAAAAAAATAAACACTTACCAAGAGCCTCAAACTGTTCAGATATTTGGAATGCCAACTCTCTTGTAGGTGTCAGTACAAGTGCAAAGTATCTCTGCGGGTTTTCCAGTAAAGCTTGTAATATAGGCAGTGCAAATGCGCCAGTTTTCCCTGATCCCGTCTCTGCAAGTCCAATTATGTCTTTTCCCTGTAGTGCCACCGGTATTGATTCCTTTTGGATTTTTGAAGGTTTCTTCCATTTTAATTCTTCGCAAGCTTCACATAAAACATCAACTACTCCCTGCAAATTGAAATTATGTGATTTATTAATTCAGTACCATAACTGATATTTGAGGTACAGAGCAAACAAATATTGCATTAATTATCCAGCAAAGTGGCAACTACTACACAAACTTAAGTTTTCATGACTGCAGTTTACGTACTGCAGTACGTACAATGTCAATTTTATTTAAAATGTAACCATGAAATTCATCCCAGGCATCACACGGACAATGGTCTAGAATTTTATTATAACCATTACAAACACTATATGACCTAACTTACTTAGCACTGAGATTATCTTGTATAAATAGTGTAGTTTAGAGTAAAACTGAAATAATGACTTCAAAAAGAGACTTAACCTCAAAACTTAAAATCGTGCTATCAACTGCTCAGCAATAGGAAAACAACAGTAAATTGTGCTGAAATATGCTTTTTATGTGTAAAATATGTTCTAACTTGTAAATTCAAGAGTTATGAAATAATAACATGCTTTTTACCAGATCCTTAAACGTAGTATTATCTTCTTCATTGTCATCGTTATTGGGTTCAATAGCCTGCTCGCTCTCTTGCTGTTCAGACCCTTTGCTTTCTTCATCACTACTCTGATTTTCTTTACTCATTTTGCGTTAAATAATAAAGAATAACGTGCGAACTCCACACTCCAATTTACAAGTTGGTAAACTCAACTCAAAGAGAATGGGTAAACTTTTATTTTTTTTATACTCTGTGTTGCCATACAGTTTTTTTAAAACCCCTTGGCAGACTCCTGAGAACTAAAGCTACTCTTAGACAGCTGCGGCGGCGCAATGTTCAGCGCGGCTGCAATTTATTGTGATGTTCGGTCAATCATGTAGCAGATTTTTTGGATCTAGATCAGTGATTGGTGGAAGCTTAAACTAGGAACAGTGAAAATTAAATTAATTGATGGCGCTACTATCGCTTTGTTGGCATCAATGGTATTGATTTATTACAAAAAAACTGGAGAAATGCGAGTCAGGCTCGCACACCGAGGGTTCCGTACAAATCCAGAAAATTTCATAAAATTGGGAAGTTGTTAAAATCTCTATAGTACTATAATCATCGACAAAAAACTTTTTTTTTCACTTTTCTCGTCATAATATCGAAAATAACACACTGTTAAAATAATTAAAAACCTCTTTTATCATATAAAAGAGCTTCATTTGCACATAATTATTAAGCTATTTTATATGATACCTTATTTGATACAATATACTTACTTTGAATTTTGAACCCATATTTTGTGAATCTAGACTATTTTTTTTGTGATTTAAATAAAAAGTACAATTTTCAGATTTATTCTTATATGTGGACCCCAAGACAATGCTTCCTGCTAAATTTCATAGTTCTATGTAAACGGGAATTACCTTGTAGCCCTGTACCCCGGGTTTTGATTTTTGTGAGTGTCGAAATATGCGTTTTTTTACGACATAAACGGCCCTAACTTTTTTAATAAACGATAACTGAGAAATTTTTCTTATTTTTATGATATACGTATAAGTACAGTTTAAATTTCAATTCGATATCTTTACGCGTTACCGAGATAAAGAGTCTTGACATACTACGGACAGAAGGACAGACGAACAACAAAGTAATCCTTTAAAGGTTCCGTTTTTTCTTTTGAGGTACGGACCCCTAAAAATACACAAAACTAGAAAAATGCAAGAAAATCAACTTTTACTTAATGCGCAGTATGCTGAGTGGGATTTTTGTCGTAAACATGACGCGCTCTTCGGTGAGCGCGTAGGCATGTAATTTGTATGAACTCGTTGTGTTTCAAAAACGCGCCGCTAGTGGCGCTGTACTGTACATTTCTTCATACAAATTACATGTTTACGACAAAACTCACACTCAGAATACAGGTAGCAGTTCCAGGAAAAGTGACTTTTTAGTTCCAAATTATTAATTTCTACTCATTATATTTTATGTTGCACTGTAATTTTAGGTCGAATTCAACTTCTTGGCACCTGTGACAAGACGAGTTATTGCATAGTAGCGAATTCGTTATGGCAGTTGCGTGAGAAACATGTTCTCTGTTCACAGACCCAAAGAAGTTTATTTCGACCCATAATTAACATATAAAAAGAGATTGTAAAATGGTATTGAATTAAATGTATAGACTAATTAATTATTGTTCTCATTAGTGAAGTCAACAACGATCTGTTTAAAATGTTCCCCAATATTAGGGGGTTAATCAAAAAGTTTGCATTACTGCTTTATATTCATGAGATTGACATGATTCTTCTAAAAATTACAATGAAAAAAAAAATTACCACAACACCTATGACTTTGACAGCTGCCGATGACATGACAGCCATGTCAGATTACGGATTAGTACTTTAGAGTTTGTTTGCATTGCTTTAAAAAGTTTAAAAAATAGCATTTCTATAATTCGCGGCTGATCAGTGATAATCTATAAGAAATTGTAACCTTCAGAAGATGGCTAAGCATCATCCTGATCTAATCTTTTGTAGAAAACAGCCTGGTGTTGGTAAGTAGTTGTACATAACCTTTATGATATTGTTTTGCATCCATAACCTCTTTCTTATGCGTGTAATTTCGATATTTTTCAGCTATTGGTCGCTTATGTGAGAAATGCGACGGTAAATGTGTGATCTGCGACTCATATGTGCGTCCTTGCACGCTGGTGCGGATCTGCGATGAATGTAACTACGGCTCGTACCAGGGAAGATGTGTCATTTGCGGAGGGCCCGGCGTTTCAGATGCCTATTATTGTAAAGAATGTACGATACAAGAAAAAGACGTAAGTAACTATGTACTAATTTGTACTCAACAAAGAATTTTAATAGATTCAGAAGAATAAGACATCCAAGTCCAAGCTAACTACGTAATCATATTGTCGTGTCACATCCTAATGTGTATAGGTCTAATCAGGCGATATAGGCAAAATGCGCAGCTTATAGATAACTTCACATAAACAATAATATGAACAATGAATCAACACACAATGTGAGCTTCAGTCAGCATTGGATTGTGAAACTTGTATGATTCGGCCTATACTTGCTGGAGATTGGGCTTTATTAAAAATCTAATTACTTCATCTGCCATGGATTCCTCAGACCTAACTAGGTACCTTTGCATTGAAACCCTTATAACAAATTATCTACGGCATACACTGTTCCAAATTACCTATCATAACTGGGCCACTTATAAACAGTTACTTTCAGGACATATTTAATAGATGCACATCATGCAAGCATCTTGCTTCTTGTTGCATGACTATGTGTAAATAGATAGGTAATTCTTTTTACACAATGAAGTGAATATATATGATATACTGCAACTGTAGATTCTATAATGTCATTTAGAGCATGAAGTTTGATTGTGTATTTTAAAATAATTCAACAACTGATAAAACTATGTATTCTTGTTTCAGAGGGATGGTTGTCCAAAGATTGTCAACTTGGGCAGTTCCAAAACAGATCTGTTCTACGAAAGGAAGAAATATGGCTTCAAAAGACACTAGTGCTAAATTTACAAGTGCTATAAATAAGTGTTGCAGTAATTAACAAAACCAGAATTTAATACCTCATCATATTTTGCTTCATACATTATGTTGGACTTGTAACTTAATTATCAAATTAGTTTATGAATCCATTGTACTACATTCCAGAGAAGTAGTGTTGTGGAAATTACAACTACTATTTTTACTTTAATCAATGGTCTTTAAACAGCATAAAAACCTTAATTCCACATCGTACGTCATACGTCTGCTATAATTACAATAATATAGCCATCTGTTCTTTATGAACTCACAAACTTTAAGACTATTTCTATGACAATTCTGGTTTTATAAATTTACTGTGACATCTGCACAAGACTGTCAGGAGAATCTTCAAGGGGTTGATCTGGGGTCCATCTCATTACAATATACAGGTGCTGGAGCACTGACAATCTGACCAATCCAATGTACCATTTTGGACTTATTTGCTCTCCATGAATACCGATAGTGTATTCAATGTTCATGACGATCTCTATGGGCTAAAGCCTGATCATCTACTTGTACAATTCATTCTGTGTATAGAATAACTCGTATGGAGGCGGTTAGCTCCATACGAGTTATTCTTAAGTCTAGTTAGAGCCCTCTCCAACAAGGGCTTTATGTAGCGATGCAGTCGCGATCCTGTCGCGCGTTTGCATCTCTAGTGTCGCGATGCAGTCGCTAGCTGTGTGCCCTCGCCCATGCAACCACGATTCAGTAGCAAACGCGCGACCGTCGCGCCTCTGTTGCGATTCAGTACTTTTGACATTTCATTTGTAAACGCTTTTGCATCGATACAGTCGCGATGCTATAGCGCGTTTGCATCGCATCTGTAGCGCTTCTGTAGTGCGTTTGCATCGCGTTTATCGCGCGTATGAATGCGACTAGCGCGCGCTAGTAGCGATACAATCGCACGATTACGAAACGCGCTACAAAAAGTAGGCGAGGGCCCTTAAGTTTTGTTTATTGTATATTTAAGAGAATACGATAAGTATTATAAATATGAAGACAATGTGGGGTTTGATTTGAAACTAATTAAAAATAAGACCAATAATGAAATAAAAAAAGCTTAAAGTCACCCACTCAAATTTTATTTTGACTTATCGCTATAAACACTAGCATAATTTATATTAATCTTAGTTATGCTTTAAGCATATATAAATATAGAATAAAAAACCAAAGAAAAAATCTATCTTAGGCTGGCCGCATGCGAACGCCACGCCACAGTAAAAAATACCGACGTTTTTCATACAATTTCCCACAAATATTTATTAGTCTAATTTGACGAGATCTATTGTTGGCGGTACATTATATATATAATTATATATATTTTGTATTTATAAAATATCTCGAGTAAGTATATATATATTCTCTGAACTTCTTACACACAGTTTCTGACCCCATACCATAGATTAATGAGACAAAGGTACTAAGCAAAGCTTGTGATCTGGTTGCCAGAGACTGATATACTCTGGGTATACTACATAATAATATACTTATTATTAATACATACCTACATAAATAAATAATATCATCCAGACACAAGAGAGCAAACAAAAATGCTTGCCCTGGGCGGGAGTTGAACCCACGCCTCTTTGACCCGGGAGTCACGGTCACTAACCAATGGGTCAATGGCAGTCAAAGGTATAACTACCTATGTATTATTATACAGATTGTTGTACCAATTTTTAATTATAGTATTAAGCTCGATACATCAATAAATGATTCAGATTCTAATAAATTATTGGCCACAAGCAGCGTTTTGTCGCTGGTGTGGCGTTTTATCGCTGGTGTGGCGTTTTGTCGCTTGTGTGGCGTTTTATCGCTGGTGTGGCGTTTTGTCGCTTGTGTGGCGTTTTATCGCTGGTGTGGCGTTTTGTCGCTTGTGTGGCGTTTTGTCGCTGGTGTGGCGTTTTATCGCTGGTGTGGCGTTTTGTCGCTTGTGTGGCGTTTTGTCGCTGGTGTGGCGTTTTATCGCTGGTGTGGCGTTTTGTTGCTTGTGTGGCGTTTTGTCGCTGGTGTGGCGTTTTATCGCTGGTGTGGCGTTTTGTCGCTTGTGTGGCGTTTTGTCGCTGGTGTGGCGTTTTATCGCTGGTGTGGCGTTTTGTTGCTTGTGTGGCGTTTTGTCGCTGGTGTGGCGTTTTCTGGCTGTTATTGGTGTTTTATGACACGTGACACGTTTGGCTTTCTTTTGTTAAATATTTAGGGAAATGTCTGATAACGATAATGTCATGGAATAAGTTGCTATTAAGCTATTTGGTGAACTAAAGAACCCTGTATAACTACATACATATTTACATGATTGCTAAGAAAACTAGTGAAGATTAGCTAATTTAGCTAGCTGCGGCCGCTGGCCAGGCTGTTGGCTGAGGAGGTGCCAGGGTTGGTCCAAATATTGGCCTCGGTGGAGCCCGAGTAGGTCGGCCGCGCGGGGATGATGGGTGACCGCACGCAAACTCTGGAAATATGTAATTATTCTTTTTAAATATATTTCTTTGCAAAATAATCAAACTTACAGAGGTATATAAAAGTACTCATAATTATGAAAAAAATTTACTGCGAGACCAACACTGAAATCGAAAAAAAAATCTGTAGTTGCATGGAACAGATGTTTATTTTTTGTGATTTCAGGATGCTTGAAGTTGTTTATAACAATAAGTACAAGTTATAGACAAGCCTCTCTGCCACACTACCAATAAAATATGTAATAAAAAATAAAACTATAACCCCCTTACCACAAAAGATTGAAACACACTTTAAACACCGTGTATCCGTGCAATTTGTACTGTTAAACTTTGTCTAAAGCGTGCGTAAAACTTTTGTGGTAAGATGGTATTTTTCTAAACAGAAAATAATCTATAATTTAATAAGCCAGGCCAGTGTTAGCTCAACATTTCGGATTTGAATTTTAGTTCATGCTTTTTTAATTAATAATATTATCAATGAAATTATTTATGTTTTTATCAATTCCACTATAAAGTTGTAATATTTTATTTATGTACAAGGTTATACAGAATGGTAGTACTGCACCGAAAGCAGATTATTCTACTCATCGTCATACACATCTTTTATTACGAAATAAATGATCACAAAAATCATTCACAACGGAATGTCGATATTAGTCCCTTGGCAAGTGCCTCCTTCAGTTCCGTACCAACGTATAACCCTGTATCGAATTTTAGAATTATGTTTTGAGTGTTATGTGCCAATGGTGCCTAGTGCCTATCGCAGTCTGACTGACCTCTCTTCAGATTTGGTTTGTCAGCTTACTCCAAATATTTTCCTATAACATTTATAAGTTTACGTAAGTCATATTCATATTCATTTATTTGCCACTAAGTGTTACATAGGTCTTATATTAAAAATTGCACAAACTTAGTCGCCCTTTCCGGGCATTGCAAATGTTTTATGGCGATATGGCGCTTCTTATCAATAAGATACTTATATAAAATTAAATGTGTTACTAAACTACCTTAATACTTTGGATAATAAAGGTGTCGTAATCTAATATTAGAGGGAAGCGTCTCGTACCTACTATACAATATTTTTTAACACTAAAATATATTATAATTATATGTATACTACGGGTCGGGTATGTATATCACGCACTAAACTTAGGAGATAAATAAATACCTCATCATCCCGTCGTTTCGACCGAGTTGCATCGATCAGTCAGATCAGTCTACCCGTGACCACGATCGGTGCAACTCGGTCGAAACGTCGGGATGATGAGGTATTTATTTATCTCCTAAGTTTAGTGCGCGATTAGTCCCGTAGTATATAGGGTTATTTCTAATAAATTAGCATCCTCTTCGGGGCTTATTCTGTACATTAAAACTAACAACTGTTGATCTGGGACTTTTGTAAAACTAAAGAAAAAATTTGTTGTTCCATTGAAAAATATCGTTCACCCGCGAAAAAATGTATGGAACAGCTGATTTATTTTTTGAGTTTTGACAAAAGTTGTTAGTTTTGATGTACAGAATAAGCCCCTAAAATAAAGTTAATTGATTAGAAATAACCCTGTATAATAATAATGTGTTCAAATCGCGAAAGTTTAAAAACGACTAAAATATATGTTGAAAACGTTGTCTATCTACAAATTTTAAATTTCTTGTAAGCAAAAACACGATGTTTTTTGGAGTGAAAACTTCCTTAGCGGCGTTGCGCACTTTTTGGGATGTTAAACTCGCGTCAGGACACGTGACCTGTATGCTGAGTGTGAGTTTTGTCGTAAACATGGCGCGCTCTTCGGCGAGCGCGTAAGCATGTAATTTGTATGAACTTGCACTCGCACAAAGTGTTTCAAATACGCGCCGCTAGTAGCGCTGTACATTTCTTCATACAAATTAGGTACACGCTTACGCGCTCGCCGAAGAGCGCGTCATGTTTACGACAAAACTCACACTCAGCATACTGATCGAAAATTTACGAGTGACGAGCGCTCAACTCATGAGTTAGTAATAGTCCAATTTTTCGCGGAATTTTCGCGCAATTTTGAGCGGAAAAATTGGACTTTGGATTTGAATTGGAATTGGACCAACAGGACCTGGGCCCTGTTGGTCCTTTACTTCGACCAGCTCAGCGTTCTTGTTAACTTGCTTGAGGAGGAATACACTGGGATTCCTCCTCCATAAGCAGTTGGGGCAGTTTTACTACCTCCCTCCACTGGGATCCACCTGACTGACTACCCACGAGTTGACATCATCCAGTTTCTTCAGTAGCTGCTCGTTTCTCAGATCATTGTTGGTGTCTGGTTTCTCAGTGTTCTACACAAGTTAGAGTTTAGTTGCAACCGTTCTACTAAAATAACAAAAAACTCACGAGTTGACATCCTCCAATTTTTTCAGCAGCCGCTCGTTCTCCCGACTTAATAACTCCTGGTCCCGCAGCAGCTGGTCCCTCACTCCGAACAACTCAGCGTTCTCGTTCCTCAACGCAGTGTTCTCCTCCATGTGCAGCTGGACAAGCTCCACCAGTTCCGAAGGCGGCAGGGAGTACAGCTTGTTGGGCTCGATTCGTGTTGGCGTCCGGTTCACGTGGTCTGGAAAAGGTTAGGTAAGTTGATGTGATGTTGGAATCTTCTGGTTAAAACCAGAAGATAAAACATTTCATGTTTAGTTAGTGATAAACCGGACAAGTGCGAGTCATGCTCGCACACCGAGGATTCAGTACAAATCCAGTATATTTCACAAAATTAGGAAGTAAGTTGTTAAAATCTCTTGTAGGTACTATACCTATAATCATCGACAAAAAAGTTTTTTATATTTTCACTTTTCTCGTCATACATCGAAAATTACACATTGTTAAAATAATTAAAAACCTGTTTTAGCATGTGCTAATGAAGCTTTTATATAAAATACTATCTTACATGATACGATTTACTCACTTTGAATTTTCAACCTATATTTTGTAAATTTAGGCCCTAGTTTTTTGTGATTTAAATAAAAATGTACAGTTTTTAGATTAATTCCTGAGACAATGCTTCTTGCCAAATTTCATAGTTCTATGTCAACGGGAAGTACCTTGTAGGTTTTGATTTTTGTGACTGTTAAAATATGCTGTTTTTTACGACATAAACGACTCTAACTTATACGATAACTGAGAAGTTTTTCTTTTACACAACTGCAAGAGACCATAGGTATATAGTTTAAATTTCAACTCGATATCTTTACGAGTTCCCGAGATAAATAGTCTTGACATACGGCCAGACGAACAGACGGACAACAAAGTGATCCTATAAGGGTTCCGGTTTTTCCGTTTGAGGTACGGAACCCTAAAAATTGTTCTATAGAAAAATATCGTTCACCCTCGACATAATATGGAACAACTGTTTTTTTTTTAGTATTGACAAAAGTCGCAGAACAAAAGTTGTTAGTTTTGATGTACAGAATAATTCCCTAAAAGGATGGTAATCGTTAAAAGAAGCATGATACGTAGATACATAATAGGTAAACAAAGTACAAGTGGAGTAAAAATATTCCACTTACTAAATGTGTCTAAGCTGTAGTCGGTCTGGACATGCAGGGCAGTCCTCAAATGTTGGTTTTCAGCATGGAGCGCCTCCACTTCTCGTTTCAGGCTCAGGATCAAAGCGTCTCTTGCATCCTGCAAAATAAGACAACTACATACTTCAGAAGAAGAACTTGGGCAAAGTAATGTATCAGATAGAATGTTTTTACCATTTTCACAATAGGTTTTGATTTGATCTTCTTCGCCCGTGCCGCGTATCGCAACGTGTTGATAGTTTCACTCAGATTTGATCTGGTGGGAGCTATGCAGGCGATCTGAAGAAAAACAATCATTTTAATGTAGGACTGCTGTTACATCCCTAAGTTTTGTGTGCGCAAAGGTGTCATGAGTCGAGGAATATCGACGTGTTCTATTGGGTTTTGAGAAGATGCTTTGAGCGCAGCTGTTGTTCGAATAGCAAAAATGACAAATAAGCAAACTATACCATGAGAGTGACTCCGTTTCCCGCTAAACTATCAGCTAGCAGCTTAGTGAGTTTGCTGTCCCGGTAAGGAATATGCCCCCGTTTCTTGCCGTCGCTGAGTTGTGCTATGCAGTAACCTGGAAAAAAGTTGACTTTGTAAATAAGCTATTCCACCATTTGGTTCCGCAAGTTTCGCAACGATCCGCAAGGTCAGGATTTGGTTGGGTGACCGTGGGTGAGGTGGGTGACATTTTCCAACTGAGCGCTACCATGGGTCGGATGACACGTTAAATTGTTGGTCCCGATTGTTTAAACCGTTAATCCATATCAGAAAGCCTTCAGGCGGCCTAAAAACTCTGACACCAGGGCTAGCCACCCGGCCTATACCAGCTTACTTTATTTTCGTAAACCAGAGCCGTCGAATCTGGTACCTAGTACTTTCAACAAATAACAACATCGACGCTAAAGCGACCAACTTATCAGAATTTTACTTTCTCTATTAAGAAACTAAATTGACTCTAAACTGTCAAACTCCCTCATGTATCCTGCCTCTAGCTTTGACTTCTTGCTGTCTGCAAGTTTCTCTGCTTCTGCCTGCCCGGACGATGGTAAGTGATCTGGATCAGATAACTCACCCAAAACCATCAAACTTCTATTGATGTTATTGGCCTCTTCAAGCGTCTTGCCCGTGCTTTGCGTCCGTTTGGTCATCTCGCTTCCCGCCAGATCCACAAAGTTAATCTTCCCATGTGTGGAGCAGGCGCACTCCCCAGCGCCGGTGGGTATGTCTCTTCGCACTCGCACGCAGAGCAACGTGTGCGAGCGAGACGAGTTGGAGTTCATGGCGTGAGAACCCACCGCGCGGTTGCGCATGCCTGTGGGTACAAATCATCATTGAACAAAAATACTAAGGCTACATCGTACGATTGAAATGATGATGATGGGCAAAATTATCATGAACATTTTTTGAAAAAGCTGCGGATAACCCTATCCTCGCGGAGCTTCAATCAGGGTTGGGTTATCTGCAGCTTGTAGCTAATATTACAGCCGCCAAGAAGTATGATTCGGCCAATAAAATGTTTGCTGTTTTGCTAAAGTTCCTGGGGGTCCTGGGTTAGATTTTCTACCGGGCTGATATTTAAATGACGAATTTCAACACTATTTATGTAAAACCTGCAACATCATCATAATCATAACTTGAATAAGTTGAATTTTTTTATATTTTCTTTACTAAAATACCTGTTGATATGAACTGACAAAATCTTACTAAAGACACACGATACAGAAGTTTCGTTAAAAGAAGCATTTTTGTGTTAAAAATACAGGAAAGTAAGTGGAACATCGACGTAAACAACATTGATAGACATTTGAATAGCTGCAGTGTTTCCGTACCTTAGAGAAGCCCTTGGATACTTCGTCATAATTTAAGTAGATAGGTATAGTTAAAGGTAGGTATAAATATTTTTAAAATAATTTAAGCAAAAATAATAACTAATACAATGCTTTTATTAATATTTCAAACTAGGTAGGTAGCTAGGAAATGGGTTTTCTCTGTCAACAAAGAATATTTATCCCATATTATCCGGTACCTACCCATAGATTTTCTGGAATTTAAACAGTTTTTTTTTTAATCTGATTTATTATACTGGGGCTTTAGTCACGAAGCGATTATGCCAGCCCCGTTTTACTAATGATAAGGTACATTCAAAAGGGATTTGAGTCCCTACGCTGAGTGAGTATGTCCGAGACCATGGCATACAAGGTCCTCGCTGCATCGCTCATGGGTGCAGCTAGGATACCTTGAAACATGCCAACGTCTCGAGGATTAAGATTTTGATACCACTGGTTTTATTAAAGTTCTGTAACGCAAGAAAATAGAAGTATTAAAAAATATTTTTAGGAAACCAGTTACCTGAAAGTATAAAAAAAGCCATTTAGGAAACCAGTTTCCTAACCCCGGTTTCCTAAACGGCCGAAGCGAACCTGTGTACAAGGGGAGAAAAAATATGACGACGTACGAGAACCTATCAACTCCCAAATTAACCAGAGATTAATAGATAAGTATAGCTCAATCACCTATCGAAAGCCGCAACTAAATAAATGAGTATATCACCTTCCTCTAGAACTGCGAAGAGGTCGTCCAGCTCTTCGCAGTCGACAGTAAAGAGGTTTTCCACGTAAAAACTCCGGCTTTCTTTGGACCAACGCACCTGCAGTGGCTTGCGAGCAGTGCCCGGGTTCAGGAGGTCTATTACCTGAGCAGAAAAAAGACTTAGAACTTTATCATTCGTAAAATTTTCGATTAAAACCAAATATGAAATTATCGTTCGCTAGGTAGTCAGTACCTCCTGGGCTGCGGTTTTCTAGGTCAAGCTCTACACACAGGCAGGGAACACATGGTTTGTTCGAGTCGCCGTATACTTCAACAAGAATAATAAAAAAGCCCTTTTTTAAAACAAGCTTTTTCTGAACAAGGGAGTACTTGTTCAGAAAAAGCTTGTTTTAAAAAAAAGGGTCAAGTCAAGACGAATCAAACGAGCCAAAACTCAATGGGTTTGCGTCGTTTCGTTACAGAGTTCCTAAGACCACCTTCTAGCTCCATAATAAGACCCTGGCTACCATTGAAAGACAAACTACCCGTCAAGACGATTCAAATGAGCCCAAACTCGATGAGATTGTGTCGTTTCATTACAAAGTTCCTTTGGCCACCTTCCAGCTCCATCATCAGATCAGCACCACAATATTGCATTGTCAGGCAATTTACAGCTGTCATCATAATATTGCATTGTCACGCAATTTACAGCTGTCATCATAATATTGCATTGTCACGCAATTTACAGCTGTCATCATAATATTGCATTGTCACGCAATTTACAGCTGTCATCATAATATTGCATTGTCACGCAATTTACAGCTGTCATCATAATATTGCATTGTCACGCAATTTACAGCTGTCATCATAATATTGCATTGTCACGCAATTTACTCATGTATACATTTCAGCTCAATCGGAAACCGGGAAGTGGATCAAATTTAACTTGCAAGATTTGATTACAGACCGGCAGACAGACAACGGGACTGGTGAAACTAAATAGAAGCTTGTAAAAAGACGTCGCCATTTGTCTGGGAAAGGTATCAGAAACATGATCTTACCTTCTCATTGTATATTTCCAAGAATGATGCCTTCAATATAAAGTGGCTGTCCGGGCGGTCGTGGATCAACCTGAACAGATGGACGAATGAACGGACTACTAGCCCGTGTTCCGGCGAGTGAGGACTCGTGCCGCTCTCCACCTGGGAAACGTAGGAGACGTGTAGTATAGATATTAGTTAAATATAGCTATAGGCCGCGCCACGCAAGTTGGCAGATATGAAGTTAGCTACAAGATGCGCAATAGCCAATCAACGTGCGGCTTTATGTGAGCTTCAGTCAGGATTGGATATTGCGCAGCTTGTAGCTAACTTCACATCCGCCGACTTGTATGGCGCGGCCTATACATACTTACCCAGCTACCTAGATTTGTGGGGGATGCTTTGGCAAAGGTCTTAGGGTGCGCAAACTGCTGAGAATGGAGATGATCGTTATTAACGATCATCTCCAACATAAGGATTCGTTATGTCAAAATGACGTACTCGTAGGTATATTAGACTAGAAATCAGGTCGTAGTTCGAGAGTTGGCTCAGATAGTAGGTCCTAAGCTGACTTCTTATGGTCAGACGTGCTGAAAAAACCTGTACAGTAGGCAGACGGATGAACAAATAGGAGGAGATAGTTCATGGCGAAGCGTTCTCTAGTCGATCTTGTCAGCGTTTGTCTCTTAAGGGCTTTGTAAGCGCGTTTTGTGTCGCAACACTCACTTTGAGTTGCTATAGCAGACGAGTTAGTACTTAAGTAAGTTCGTATAGCCCGGATGGCCAGCCTGGTGTCAGTTTTGAGTTAGTGACTTGGCTAAACTGAGTTTCATAGAGTAGTCAAAGCGAATCATATTCGAAGTTCTTATTATCGTTGCTTAGTTATACGGAAGACCGAGTTTAATAATGAATTAATGAAGAATTAAAATGACTATTATTTATTCGAAATAAGTACGAATATAGACAGTGCCTAAGAAACAACAAAAGTATAAATGATTAAATAATTAAATTAATTATCCAAGACAGAGAAGAGTGGCGCCAAATAGTGTCTGAGTCCATGGCTCAATTTGGGTCGCTGCGCCAACATAGTAAGTAATAATTAATTAAATTAATTGAAAAGAAAAAATATCATTCCTAAAGATGTATAAAAAAAATAGCATGTACAGTAGTAGTACGTACTGTACATGCTATTTTTTTGTATACATCTTTACTTGAATAACCAAATGTAACCTAATGTTGTGATAAACCGCCCTACCTATTATCTAGTGTTTTTTTCTATGTGCGTGGGTGTTACAAGGAAAATACATTCCATCAAGGATCAAAACGCGCTAATGTAGAGTAAAAGGTTTTTCAGATAGCACATTAAAAAATAATAAAGATTTTCGGTGTCAATTTTTTCAAAAATAGGTAATAATTTGTCAGCCTCCCTACGTAACTATTCCATAAAAAAAAAATTGATGTAAAACGCAGTTTTTCTACTGCAGGTATACCTAAGTAGGTACCTAATATTTAAAACGATGCGAAATCCAATACAAAAGCCAATTGTTTAATTTCATTTATTCAGTACCTAGGTAAGGGACACAAATTCAAGTCAAAGCGACGTGCTGAAAATTAAATAAGTGATAAGTACTCAACCCATAGCGGATCTCTGAGAGAAGCATTGTAATTCGTGAGACGATCAATTTTGTTAGAGAGAAGGCGTGAGTGGAGCGAACAAGTGTTTTATTCTTCGCTAAAAAAATACTTATGGCATTTCTGCAATGAGCGTACAAATCATAGTGTTATTTTTACGTGGTGTTAGTTATTTTAGCGCTAACCGAAGTTAGGCAATGATCGGCACAGTCAATCTTCTGATGGGTGACCGAAGATAGTAGGTATTTACAACGAGCGCTACCGTGGCTCGGATGACATGTGAAATTGTGAACCCCGGTTGTTTTAACCATTAAGCCATATGAGAAGCCTACAGGCGGCTTAAAAATTCTGATACCAGGGATAGCCACCGGGCCTATTTAATTTATTTTACACACTTACGGATTACTATTTACAACCCTCTAGGCCGTACAAGTCAGCGGGTGTGAAGTTAGTTACTAGCTGAACAATATCCAATTAACGCGCAGCTTTATGTGAGCTTCAGCCAGGATTATAATATGGTGCAGCTTGTAACTAACTTCAAGTCCGCCGACTTGTATGATTCGGCCTGTGATGTATCTTTTTCAATTCAATTCAATTTATTTATTTACATAAAACGAACAAGTAGGTACATTGATAGATACATTGATACATATTAGTCTTAATACAAACATTACTTAAAAAGTTAAGACATTTATTCTAGGTATTCGTTTTTTCTGCTTTGTAACTAATCAAGATTCACCCTACCTCCCGAACTAGTTTAAACTGTATCTCGGGCGGCAGTTTTTCTCTCGCTCATTTACTAGGCAACGTGTAACGTGTACGACGGAGACGGACGACACAATGGATAAAGGAGAATGTAGTATACATACACAATTCAGACTATTCTTTGAACCGACAGCGACAACAGCAAAGTGAAGGTGTTGATTTTAAAATTTATGTATTTATATTTGTTATTATAGTTTCAAATATATATCTGAACAAATGTACTCTTTTTATAGCATTGCTTATCTGTTGATTTTTTGTAGTCGTATTATTATTTTATCTCATGTAATTTTATGCGCGACTGTACCATAACAAATACGTAATACTGATGCGGGAAATTGTTCTTTATCAACGTGGGCCAAAACGACCTTTTCTTTCATTGTTCTCGGCGTTTCGCCCCGCGGGCCGAATGGGGGCCTTCAAAAATAGTCATGGGCGATTCGCCCCGTGGGCCCAACCACTTGCGGGGCGAAACGCCGACACACACCTCGAGCGGTGCGAGCGTCACCTGTGTGATATAGTACAATTGTTGTATACAATATACAATAAATATTGTACTTGATAAAATAATTTCTTCTTTTATTGGGTGTCTTCTCAGTGGACATCACACGGCCTCACACATCTTCGTTTCGCTAGTCTTTAGGCATATCAACTATTTCAAAAGCGCTAAGTAAAAAGCCATTTACTATAAAAGCTCCAGCGATTGGCGTCATAGTAAACACACTTCCGGACACAAAGCTGTGTCGTGTAATGATGAGGTCGGACAGACAAATCGCCGCATAACGTGTCACGGTCGACACGACACGCGCTGGACGGGACATTATGTAAAATATCGATGTGTTATAGCCAGGGGTTACTGCAGAGTAACAAATACATAGTAGAGAATGGCTTCAACTCGTTTGGTTCCATTCATTAATAATGTGTTTTTTAATGGTTCTTCAACCCTATGATCAGAGATTTTAAGTAGGGGACTAAAATCTCTGATCACGTGTAGGTATTCTTTGGTATAATAACAATATTCGTGTAATAATTTGCTGTAATTTTAACTTTGTATAAATGTAGCGTATTGCATGTCGTATAGGTACTCTGGAAGGCAATATTTATTGTAAACTAGCTGACCCAGTGAACTTCATCTCACCATCTGTCAACGAGAACTTTTACATGCAGGAACATGTTGTATGGGAAAATGAAGTTAATGTTATTATTAGGTATTTTTCTCGTAGCTGTTATAAAATTGCTCACCGTTTAAATCTTCCCTTAACTTCCAAAAAAATTTCAAGTTCAAAATTAGCCAAATCATAAATAAAATTAAAATTAATTAGAAAAATATCGTTCACCCGCGACAAATTGTATGGTTTTTTAGTTTTGACAAAAGTCGCAGAATAAAAGTTGTTAGTTTTGATGTACCTACAGAATAAGCCCTTAAAAGGATAATAATTGATTAGAAATAACCCTGTATAGACTAGCGACACGCCCCGGCGTCACACAGGTGTATAATACATGTAAACCTTCCTCTTGAATCACTCTATCTATTAAAAAAACCGCATTTAAATGCGTGGCATAGTTTTAAAGATATAAGAATAGATAGGGACAGACGGACAGCGGGAACCGACTTTGTTTATACTATGTAGTGATAACTAGGGTTTATTATCACAACAAGAGTTATAAAACATCAAAACTTTATTGTAAAATAGATTATTATCTACTATTATATAACTAAAATAACTGAAAATAAATAAATTCAAAGGTGACGTCCACAAGTGGTATACTATTCAGAAAGAAGGCCTGTATTCAAAATCACGGAGGTCATTTTGAATAAACTTTATTGTCATAAGAATTTATGTTTTGTTAAGTTAATTTTGGTATATAAATGGTTACATAATGAATAAACTTGTTTTCAATTATTTTATATTAAACATGTGACAGAATTTATGACCTGACTGTGTAGTGTAAGTACTTTTAAATCTGTCTTCCTTAGCCAATCGTACTCGAGCGAAGCCGGGACGGGCAGCTAGCTATAATTGCTGTTATACCTATATACCAAGGTGTAAGTAATAATACATACATATATTAGAACGGTAAGTATTTATCGCCAGGTATCAGTGCTATACCGCTTGCCCGCTGCTATATCAAGCGTTTTCGCCCTTTTCTATGCGCTAGACTAGTATCTAAGTATATCAAGTAGGTAAGCAGCGCTTAACTATTTGCAGGTATAATTTCATTTATAAAATACGGAACGTATTCTAGAGTCTAGAGTTTAGACCTTCTAATAAATGGTAGATTCAGTAGAATGTACCTACTCTTATTATTATAACCAACTTTTACTATTTATGAGTTGATCTCATAAACTCATCAGACAAGTAAAAGTTGGTTATAATTAATTTATTGGTTTAAATTAGATGTTTCAAACATTTTGTCGCAAATCAAACAAGTTTTTGCATTGGTGTGCAATAGCGTCAGTGCTGTTTAAGTCCGAGTTCAAGGCCATCTAGATTAGGGTATTCATTCACCGACGACGTCGCGAGATGGCATTGTACGTCGTTAAAACGCGCTATCGGATCGTTTACCCGTTAGGTGCATGATAGCAATCGAACTTTTGATGAGTCTGGGATGTATTAAGTATATTATTCAAATACCGAATTTTTGAAAACGCCTCCTCTCCTAATTTCAGGAAGCGGTGGTGTTAGTAAATTGGTTTAAACCGTAGATTAAATTATTTAACATTAACACTCAGTTGCAGAAACGATCTTTAACTTTTAAAGTCGGCATTAAATACTAATCTCTCTTTAAATGGTTGCAGAAAGCAACATTAGGTTCGATTTTAATGTCACTTTAAATTTAATAAACGGAAGTGTCAAACTACATTTTGTTGTTGCACAAAGCGACTTTAGCGCCTAATGACACTTTAAAATGACATTTCGGGTTTTAAATTTTAATGGGCCAAGGAATGTCCATTAACTCAACATTACTGTATTAACGCGGTGAATATCAAGTGATTATCTAGTAATTTTCGGATTTAAAGTTTTTGTAACATGTCTTTATCGAGCCTGTCGTCATTGTCTGATGCAGAAGAATATATTCCTTGTCGTCGTCATATCTCAGACAGAGAAGATATATTCTCGAAATACGATGGAGAAGATTTTCGTATACGCTACAGGATATCAAAAGAAGCAGTTATCCAAATATGCGACCAGCTTGATTTGGAACCAATGACCCAAAGAAATAAGGCAATTGATAGCAAAACCCAGCTGTTGATTTGTCTGAGATATTATGCCACGGGATCTTTCCAACAGGTATTCGGTGATTTGGCCAACATCCATAAATCTACGGTCTGTCGAATAGTTCAGAAAGTAACGTTGAAGCTGGCTAGATTAGCTCCTGCATATATTCAAATGCCACAGAGGGAAGAGTTGAGAAAAGTTGCAGAAGATTTTTATGAAATTGCAGGATTTCCACGAGTAGTCGGAGCCCTAGATTGCACACATATAAAAGTCATAAGTAGAGGTGGTTTCTTGGCAGAAATGTTCCGATGCAGAAAGGGATATTTTTCTATAAATGTTCAGGTTGTATGTGACGCAAACCTAAAAATAAGGGACATTATTGCACGCTGGCCAGGATCAGTACATGACTGTACAATTTTTAACAATTCCCCTTTGTGTGCTGACTTTGAAAGAGGTGCATATGGAAATTACCTATTGTTAGGAGACAGTGGGTACTATAATAAAAACTATTTATTAACTCCTTTTTTGCAACCTAGAACACAACCAGAAGAAGCCTACAACAAAAGCCAAATTGCCACGCGCAATACTGTGGAAAGATGCTTTGGAGTCTTGAAGCGTCGATTTCCATGCTTGGAGAAAGGCATCACCTTGAGGAAAACTTCAACAATTCTACGAGTGATTGTTGCAACTGCTGTGTTGCACAATATGTGTATAGAGTTAGACGAAGTGGAACCACTCTGCGATTTTTTAGTTATGTATGAGATATAGGATATCCTTGTCAATAAGGTACCTACAATATATACCTATCGATCTTTTAAATATGATGTTGAAATTTATTTACATAACTTAAAAAACATAGAAATTCAATTCTTAATTACCTATATAAATATATCCTACCTATATACAAAAAAAAAAAGGCTAAAAATCGAAACAAATACTGTGTCCGTGTGGTAGGGTGCCAAGAACGCTGGCTGCATTCCCACGCTGAATGGTTAAAGAGATTCTCTGTGCGAGGAATGAGCCAGCTCTCTTGTCACCAGCAGCGTCAACAAGCTTTGGCGAAATTGTCTTGAAGAATTTTTTTAAGGCTGGACCCCACGGACCAAAAGTTTCGACGCCAAGCGGCGAAAATACATATTCACTTGCGAGTGATGCGTATTTGCGCCGCTTAGCGTCTTCTGCGGCCTCCGCCGCGGCTCCGGCTCTTTGAGTTGTGCCGTTGAGACGAGAAGGGGCCAAGGTATCGACGCATGTTGCGTCCCATACCAGCGCCCTTCCACGCTCCCAAGGGATCAAAGTTAAGCCGTCAGGGCGCTTGCCATCATCTCGAGCTATGCCAGCTGGCTCTAAAATAGCTAGGATGTTGATAGTGGCAAGCGCTCTTTTAATGATGTCATTTAAAGAGCCGTGGCGGGAAAATCTACCTGCGCTTTTCTGGCAGCAAAGCCCGTGGAGTCCATATTTGTCGACGCTGCTTCCACACGGACACACATGGCGTTCAACAATGGCAGCACCCAATCTAAGACCGGTGGCAATACGGAAGCTGCCATTGTCCAACAGTGTCCCGAGGTTAGCAGATGGAAGGGCGTGCAGCCATTGCCCAGACTCATGCTCTGAGACTGCAAGAAGCCTTGCGCGGTCTTGATCACTGAAAGAATTTTGAATCAAATGTAGGTGTATTCTCTGTACCAATGGATTGTCCCAAAGTTTTTGACATTTAGGTTCCTTTGGCAAGTCTCCATTGGTACAGAGAATTTTCCAGGCCTCTATTGCATCTGGCGCACAGTGTATCTTGACAGATGGCGTTTTCAAAATTGAAGAACACAGCTGGGATACACCGTGCACAGACGAAAGAAAAGCCGGAAGAGCTACGCTAGAAATTTTTCTGATTCCGATACCACCCAATCTAATTGGCAAAGAAGCTTGAGTCCAGACGGTATTGTCGAGGTTCAAATTTAGAATTTTTTCCAAAGCATTTTTGAGGGTGGCATCTAGGTTTTCTAAATGTTGTGTATACTTCCAGATTGGGCAAGCTCTTAAGATATACGTAAAATTTGGAACGAAAAGACAATACTTTAAAATGGTATATGCGATATGAGAATTCAGAAAGCCCAATCTGCTGATATTATCCGAAAGAATATTGTTTTTTTTTCTCCAAAATAGGGCCAATGCTATCCTCGAGTAAAGGTGCCCCTAGAAGGAAAAGTGACTTTTTTTCTACAACTTTAATTTCTGGGGCAATTTCAGTAAATTGTTGTATAATATTCTGCCGATCAGTATCGCTGAGTTTATCCGATATATATAACTCACATTTGTCAAAATTTAGTTGTAAATTTAGTTTCGAAAAATGATGTATGATTCGGGTAAAGTCTCTTTTAACTGTGTCTACTTTTCCTCCTAAAGTACCATAATCTAGGTACCAGATATTTAGTTTTGAATTTAAATTTGATATTATGGGGTGGATTCCTAAGCTGAAAAGAGCTGGACCTAGAGGATCACCTTGCTGAACGCCAACCTCCGAAGGTATTTGATTGTCATGGTAAAATAATTTAGAGTGAGAACTATAACATTGCCAAATATAGTTATAAACTTCCGGTAAATGAATGTAGGCTTCGTTCAGCAAGGCAGAACGATCTATACTGTTGAAAGCGTTTTTGACGTCCACCTTGAGCAGCACGTCAGCTTCGCTATCAGTAGATAGAAAAGTACGAACGGCATGTACTGCAGCTTCACAACCTCCCCTGCTACCAAATCCTAACAGTACAGGTTGAAAGTGCGAAGTTAATTTTGAAGAAATATTTCTACAGACTAGCTTTGAAGCTAGCCTGCGGAATGTGGAGCCTATAGCAATAGGACGAACTCCGCCGTCTTTCTTATTGAATGCGCAAAGTCGAGCTCCAAATAAAAAAGACTTGAAACCATCACTGATATTTTCCTTAAAGAAAAAATTGCACAATTTGGTTATGTCATGTAATAATGTCCTACCTGCATCTCCAGCAGACAGGCAGGTCAAATCTTTCAAATGTTGTGGTGTTATGCCATCTATTCCGCCGGCAGACCCATTTGGAAATGACATGATAGCATCTAAACAGTTTTCAATCTTTATTTCAAAGGCCGAATTTATTGAATCTGGACAATTTGGTTGGTAGTGAGGAGGTTGAAATGGCTGAAGGATGTTTCTCGCGCAAAGCTTCTAGTGTCTGAGCAGTATTAGGAGCAAGAGTATCGTCAGAAAACAAAATTCTAGCAGCGTTTCTTATGTTTCCATCCATAACTTTATTTTCCACGGTTTTGAAGACAGAATAATTCAGTTTATGATTTTGTGGCGTGATATCGTGTCTTAAAGATTGATTTGTTGTACAATTTGATTTTAAGATTGAAGTCAATGATTTTTTGTTGTCTGGTGGGGCGTGAAAGTAACGATAAGCGAAAGTAAAAAGATCTTGCCATGATTCCGGGTTCTGATGCTGATGATCAATGCAATAATTTATTGTTTTGGAAAGCGTTTTAGCCAACAACACTCTTGCTCCTCTAGGAATTCTTTTCACTACACGGATATTTGAATTCAGGTTAGCTATATGTTGGTCAAAAGGAATTCCTGAATTAGACGATACTGATATGGATTCTGCTGGAGGGGTTGGTTGTGAGGACTGGCCAGATAAAAGTCCGCGATTGTGAACTTTGTCTATGTGAATATTGAGACCGCGACGCCCTTTAAACTGACGACCATCGGGACACTGATCACATTTAATTAACTGCCCTGAAATTGGTGAATCGTTCTTGATACTCGTTTGGATTCCTTGCACCTCGTCTTGAAACTGATCGTTGGGCCTACTGCGCCGCACGGCCTGTGGCACCGGTGGTGAACTTAAGTCGTTTTCTTCGTTATCGCTCGTGTTTGGTGTGTAAAAATCCTCATTCGCTGGTGAATTCATTCTTAAAAAATTCACAATAAAGTGAAAATGTATGTAAATAAAACCATTTTGACAAGTGTCAAAAATTGCTGGGAGATTGCGCACTTCGCAGCGGGTTGTTTTTCAATTAGGGCTTCGCAGGGGGTCATTCTGATAAGGAAATCTCAGGAACTCTTCGTTTGTTAGTGAAATAATATATTCACACTTTACTTTGTAGTGATATTCAATTTAAATAAAAATTAATTATTTTATATTGACTTGACATCATGGCTTGACGTTTTGACCAATCTTTTAATGGTTTTACCCATATAATTAAACTTTAGTTCTAATTCTATGTTTTTACCACAAAAACTGTTTGGGACCTAGCTTATTATTTCGCATTCTAATTATTTCCCATTATTATGTATGAGACCCAATTACAAAGTTGTAGTTGGACTTAGGTACTCTATTACCACGTCTAGTTCTTGTCCAAAATGACCCTAAAATTTGGTACAATACAATACTTATCGAGGTTTTCAAAGCGTGACGCTTCGTAGTAAGACTGCAACTCTACTTAGCATTACAGGCAGGAGGTGCTACTTGGCGTCTGCGGAGTTAGCTACAGGCTGCGCACATCCCCTCTCTTGCGCCGCTGACATATGAATTTACAGGTAAACATTGAGCAACCTTTTAGGGGCTTATTCTATACATCAAAACTAACAACTTTTGTTCTGTGACTTTTGTTGAAACTCAAAAAAACAAAATTGGTGTTCCGTAGAAAAATATCGTTCACACAGATGTATGGAACAGCTGATTTTTTTTAGTTTTGACAAAAGTCGCAGAAAAAAAATTGTTAGTTTTGATGTACAAAATAAGCCCCTAAAAGGTTGCTCAATGTTTACCAGTCAGCCAGTATTTCTACTGCAAAAACTGCAAAAGAGGAAAGCGTCTAATGGAATGTCAAATAGTCGTCAATTTTAAAGCCGCATTTTAAAGTTGAAGTTTTATTTTTACGTCGATCAGGGGCTTAATTGGCACTTTTATCACTTATAGTAATTTCTTCCAGGCAACCAAAGAAGTATACACTATTTGATTTCATCCCTGAGCAACTGCATAGGCATTGCATCTAAATAAATTAAATTGGTAAATACCGACTAGGTAGGTACCTATCGAAATTTTTCACTACTGGGCACTGTGTCCATTATGTTACAAACTGTGCATGTGTCCATTTAGAAACGGTAGAATTTTGATAGCGAATTGCTGATGCTGTACAGGGTTATTCCTAATCAATTAGCATCCTTTTAGGGGCTTATTCTGTACATCAAAACTAACAACGTCTGTTCTGTGACTTTTGTCTAAACTCAAAAAAAAAAATCATCTGTTTCATACATTTTGTCGTGGGAGTATATGTTCATATACTTAATGCAGGTGAGCGATATTTTTCTATGGAACAACAATATTGTTTTTTTTAAATGATTCTTCGGATAAACGGTATATATTGTATCGCTGTGAGAATTCAATTTTTCGCTGCACTTGGTGTCGACTGTCTGATGCAAGTTTTTTTTTGCTTTTCTTATTTCATTTCATACTAAATATGAGGTTCAATTATTTTTAGGGTTCCGTACCTCAAACGGAAAAAACGGAACCCTTATAGGATCACTTTGTTGTCCGTCTATTCTGTTGTATGTATGTCAAGACTATTTATCTCGGGAACGCGTTGAGGTATCGAGTTGAAATTTAAAGTGTATACGTATATCTATACTATCTTGCAGTCGTGTAAAAGAAAAACTTCTCAGTTATCGGTTG
The DNA here is from genome assembly GCA_949316475.1 of Hypomecis punctinalis. Lineage (NCBI taxonomy): Eukaryota > Metazoa > Arthropoda > Insecta > Lepidoptera > Geometridae > Hypomecis > Hypomecis punctinalis. The sequence continues at coordinate 23,064,200 of OX438807.1, read as the reverse complement.
AAAAAGTTAGAGCCGTTTATGTCGTAAAAAACCGCATATTTCGCACTCACAAAAATCAAAACCTACATGGTATTTCCCGTTGACATAGAACTATGAAATTTGGCAAGAAACATTGTCTCAGAGTACACATATAGTAATAAATCTAAAAACTATACATTTTTATTTATATCACAAAAAATATGGCCTCAAAATTCACAAAATATGGGTTCAAAATTCAAAGTGAGTAAATCGTATCACAAAAATTATCATATAAAAGAACTTCATTTTATTTTATTTTATTTTATTTTAGCCTTTATTTAACAATCTTATTAACAAAATAAATTTAGATTATGTCACCGGCATTGTGATTGTCTTGCTTATTCGCAAAGGCCTCCCCAAGAGCTTGCCATTCACTCCGATTTTGAGTCATTCTTCTCCACGTAACACCTGCATTTTTCCGGATATCGTCTTCCCATCTGATGCGTTGCCTCCCTTTCTTTCTTTTATTTTGTCTTGGACACCATTCCGTTACGTCTTTAGCCCATTTTTCTTTCTTATCTCTGATCATATGGCCTGCCCACCTCCACTTTAGCTTCTTTATGCAGTATGCTACATCATTAATTTTAGTCTGAGATCTAAGTGTTTTTAATTTTACTTTATCTTTTAATTTAATGTTCAGCATACTTCGTTCCATACTGTGTTGGCATGTCTGTAGTTTTCCTATATTCTGTTTTGTTAAGCTCCATGTTTGACAGCCATATGTCAAAACGGGTAAAATACAAGAGTCGAATATTGTCTTTTTTGCTTTGAGTGGTACCTGAGGATTTTTGAAGACTTCTTTTAAGGACCAGTATCGTTTCCATGCTAACTGTGTTCTATTATTTATTTCTTTTGTTGTTAGGTCCTGTGGAGATATTACTTGTCCGAGGTATATATACTCTTCAACATATTCGATATTATCGCCATTTACTGTTATGGTGACTTTGTCATGGTTTGTCATTATTTTTGTTTTTGTAACATTCATTGAGAGTCCGACTTTATCACTTTCGTATACCAGCTGTTCTAACATCTCTTGCAGGTTTCTTGGATCTTTCGCTATCAGGATCAGATCATCTGCAAATCTTAGATGGTTTAAATTCGTTCCGTTGATGTTAAGTCCATATTTATCCCAATCGAGTTTTCTAAATATGTATTCAAGCACTGCTGAGAAAATTTTGGGTAAAAGTGGATCTCCCTGTCTGACTCCTCTTTTGATAGGGAAATGCTCGCCTTCTCTTTCTGTTCGTATTTTTGCATTCATTTCTTTGTATATATTGTTTAATAGTCTTATGTATTTGTTTTCGACTCCTTGAGTTGCCAGCGCTTCCCATATTTTTGTATGCTTTAGAGAGTCAAAAGCTTTATTGTAATCTACAAATGCTATATAGTATACAATACCATACTCGTGACATTTCTGAATAACTTGTTTAATGGTATGTATATGATCGATTGTAGAAAAATCACTACGAAAGCCAGCCTGCTCCCTGGGTTGGTTTTCATCCAGAATCTTCGTTAAGCGGTTGAGCAGTACTTTTGAAAAAATTTTGTAGATATTCGACATCAGGCTGATAGGTCTGTAGTTGGCTATAATATCTTTATTCCCTTTCTTATGGAGCAGTATTATGGTTGAAGTGGTCCACTGATGAGGTATATATTCTGAGTCTAGAATTTCGTTAAAAATGTTTGTTAAAGCACCTAGCGCTACATCAAGTGTTCCTATTAGAAGTTCGTTTGTTATACCGTCTTCTCCCGGTGCTTTGCCTCTTTTTTGCGATTTGATAGCCTTTTCTATTTCTTCTTTCAGTATGCTTTGATTTCCCTCATTACCATTGATGCTATCTTCAATTTGCTTATGGTTTGCGTCTAATGCTTCTTTGTCGCTGTATAACTCTCGGTAATAATCTGTAGCTATCTCTAATATCTCGATTCTGTTTGTTTTGTTTTTCTTGTTTTTGTGATGTTTCATCTTGTCTATCCAGTTTATGCTTTCCTTAAGCTCTTCCCACGCTTTTTTCACTCCTCCCGATTTCGCTATACAATAATTTATCATATTGTTCCTTCTGTTCTGTGTATGTTTCCTGATTTGTATATTTATTTCTTTGCTTAGATCTTCTATCTTCTTTTTGTTATTTTTTCTATCATTATATAAAGATTTTCTTTGTATTATCAAACTTCTTGCTTTTGGACCTATTTTATCTTTTGTGTCGTTATTTATTCTAGTTTGATTTTCAGCATTTTTAAGTGCTTTTTCGAGAATATCGTATTTTTCCTGAATACTTTTGTTATTTTCTATTGTGTTTAGATTAAATTTCAAGTGTTCTAAAATATCTCCTGCGATTGGCAAAGGTGTTGATTTTTTACTACATCGGATAATTTTCCTCGATTTCTTTGGTTCTAATGTGTGCATCTGTCCTCTTAGCATTCTGTGATCAGTGTTGTAGTTAAGTTGGTTTACAACATCAATATTTGAAAAAAATCTTGGTTTGTTTGTTAGAATAAAATCTATTTCATTTTTCGTGTTTCCATCTGGTGATATCCATGTCCATTTTTTATTGTGATTCCTGTTGTAGTAACTATTCATAACATGTAAGTTATTTTCTAGTGCAAAGTTTATCAATCTTTGACCATTATCATTTCTTTTTCCAGTTGGGTATGGGCCTAGTATATTGTTCTCATGTTTATTCCTCTTTCCAATTTGACTGTTGAAGTCTCCCATTATAATAACTGTTTTACATAGGTGTGGCATAATTTGAGCTAGCCTGTTGTAAAATTCATCTTTGATATCTTTCTGGGCAACTTCTGTTGGAGCATATATTTGCACAATTGAAGTTGGTTCTTTATATCCAGGGATTATTATATTTAAAATGGCGATCCTATCTGATATTCCTCGAAACTCTAATATTTCTTTTTTCAAGTATTTCTTTATCATAAATCCTACTCCGTATATTCCGACTTTTTCATTTATGTGATATAATATGTATTGGTCTCGTTCTTCGGTTTGTTCATTTGCTCTTCTCACATCACTTAAACCGATAATATCCCAGTTGATAGTTTCTAATGCATGTTCTAGTTCCAATAAAGTTTCTTGTGATTTCATTGATCTGGTATTAAGTGTAGCTATATTAAATTTATTCCTAGATTTTGGTGTTATATTCTGTAGATTTTGGTTTTCAAAGATTAATCTATTAAATTTCTCAGCTGCAAGCTTTTGGGGGTTTTGGTCTATCACCCCACGGTGACCAGCCGTATTGGGGATCTTTTTGTTTTTTGTTGTTATTCTTTTAGTATTTTTCAATAACTTCATTAGCACATGCTAAAACAGATTTTTAATTCTTTTATCAACGTGTTTGTACGGAACCCTCGATGTGCGAGCCTGATTCGCACTTGTCCGGTTTTTTTTGTATGTGAAAAAATAAATTGTATGAAAAATAAAAATACAGCTTTGTATTTTTTCTAGTTTAGCAATAATAAAGTGCTTCTATCGTTATTTTACTTGCATTCGTAGCTGATTCTTCCACATACATCCCTTAATTTGCTAAAATTAAAAAATTATAACCTACCAGTGTGATCAGGTAGTAGGTACAATGTGACAAAAACACTTAAAAACTGTGTCTAATTGGTAATAATGCTTCCATTTTACAATAATGGAGGTTACTTAACCAGGGTTGCTAGAGATAAACTACCTCTTGAGCCAAATATATTTATTTATCCTAATAGATTCAAAATTAATTTAAAAAAAAACGGAGGGCTTTTTTTTGGTTAGACTCAGAAAAAATATAACTTTTTCGAAATGTAACGAGTGTTGTGGTTAGAATTTTTGATTATTATTATACCAGCATACATTTTGTGGACATGTTCTTTGGTATAAGATAATTAAAAACTGGACGACTCGAGGTGAGCGGGGAAGTTGTTGTCTGGGAATCTCCTGGCGATTTTATTTATTAATTTATTATTATTAATTAGTTTCACCTGTATGTTTGCTTGCTTGAGCTCGATTTTGACCTACTTTGAGCGATTTTCTTTAAACTTTCCACACCTATCAAAGACCGATGACAGTGCATTTATAAAAGAAATGGCGACTCCTAAGCGTGTTTTTTAGTTTTGTTTTTAAACTATATTCATATTATTGGTTTAAGTACTGGACAATTTTTTTACAAAAATATCGCTACGACCGAAAACACCCTAATAAAAATAGTGCCCTTAAAGGGTATAGGTCCTACGGCGTAGAACGCCCATGACGACAGCATAGATTATTTTTACAAAATAATCGCTTTGAGCGAAAGAAATACCATAGTAAAAATTGTGTCCTTTAGGGACAGAGGTTCTACGGCATAGAACTTATATGCTACGACTATGATGATGAGTATAATACAAATTCAGTGATGAGGGTTTTGGAATCGAAGGCATAACCGTGGAATGCGGCTAGTATTCGACAAATCGATTGATATGACTTTGATAACGAGGTCGCCATTAGTTTTGTTGATAACAAGATTCCTTCAACTTCACATTACGTGAGAGGGTAGGACACTTTTGCGGAGACCACCCGAGAAGAAAGTAATATGCTTTTGGCAAGTTTGGAAGCTAGCTGTGGTGCCTTAAAGGAAGAACGTTCGTCTTGGTATCGTCAGGATTCAAATTTCGTTTCTTTCCAAAGAGTTCTTTGGTACTTTAGGTACACTATTTATGTATGGATTTGGGTACTACTGTCTCTTTCTTGACCCTGCATAGATAGGTTCGCCTCGAGAACAGAGTTGGTGGTGTGAATGATGTTGGTTTTAAACTTTCGCGATTTGAACACATTATTATTATATACTACGGGGCTAATCGCGCATTAAAATTACGAGATAAATAAATACCTCGTCATCCCGACGTTTCGACCGAGTTGCATCGGCCGTGGTCACGGGTAGACGGGTGCGCGATTAGTCCCGTAGTATATATATAATAATAAGGTGTGAATGATGTATGTAAATCCACCAATCCTCAACTAGGCTAGCGTGATGGTCCTAGCGTCCTTCGGGGGTAAGTGAAGCCTATGTTCAACGGCGAAAAGTGAGTGTTAAAATACTGTTCCTCCACTCAGCTTCCCTAGCTACTACGTGCCGTGGTCGCCGTACAACCGCGTTACAATCGTGAAGTCGTGGGTTCAAATCCCGGTCCTCTATATTATATCTATTCTTCTTAGGAAAAAAAAAGTCGAAACATCCTACTCCTACTAATATTATATACTTACGCGAAAGTTTGTGAGGATGGATGGATGGATGTTTGTTACTCTTTCACGCAAAAACTACTGAACGGATTGAGATGAAACTTTGCAATAATATAGCTTATATATTAGAATAACACATAGGCTATAAAATATAATGATATTGCGTAAAAAATCAAAATATCATGCGGGCGAAGCCGCGGGTAAAAACTAGTTGTTAATAAAAGGTACGCAGGCCCCGGAGTCTGTAGAGTGTAAAATACAAATAAAAAAAAATCCCGGACCTCTACGAATGAGTTGTTTAGAATTTGTCTAGGGAATCTCATATCACTGACTTTTTGACCTTAAAGGAATTACGATGGCGAATGTGGATCCCCCAACCTGCACTGGGTCAAGGTGGTGGATATGGCACAGTCGGGTGACTGGGGTAGGCCAACGTCCTACAGTGGACTTTTAAAAAGGCTGGTACAGTACAGTCGATACTTGCAGTTTCTAGAACTGCGTTTGATGCAAACCAATACGAAATAAAAAAGGAAGTAAGTTCAGTGACTCACCAGGCCGGGCGGTCCAGTGAGCGTGTGCGTCTTGCCGCTGCCGGTCTGACCGTAGCAGAAGGCGGTACACGAAAATCCTTCCACTGCCATCTCTAGTAATCTCTTGATCCCAGAGTATTCTAGCACGTCTTCCTGGGAGAAAAATCTTCGTTAAAAGGGAGGCAAGTGAGCATCTGCCCTGTATTATTTGCACATTTTTGAAGGTGTTTACAAGAAATATAACAAAGATATAAAATACATTCTGGTAGAGTCGTACCACCTCTACCAAGATTGCTGATGAATATTATATAAATGTGATAATAAGTTATAATTATATCAGTTAGCTGAAAGACCACGTTGTAGAAGTAACTTCATCCTTACCTTGGACTTTTGACTGGATGTCGTGATATTATGGCTAATCACCTGTCTCATAGGAAACTCTAGCTGCACTTTCTCGCCGGTCGATCCTCATTTTCTCACAGCAGAGTCAAATATTACATTGATACCTAAGCAATAAAGTACTTTAATAATGATTTACCTGCGTAGCAGCTGGTTCGAAGACTACGTTGTAGGAGAATACTTTTGGCTTCTGGCTTGGCGTCGTGTTTTGGCAGATCACCTGTCCTTTTCCAGGAAACTCTAGCAGCACGCGCTCGCCGCGTGATCTCTCCTTTTCATTGACGGGTCGTACTCTGTATACAAACAAAATAGAAAATCATCATCGGTTGGTGAACTTCTACTATCTCTGTCTAAACTTAGTCATGGAAGGTCTACTGACCTGCGAATACGCATGATAACTAAAACAATATAATTAGTCCGTCAGGTAGACTGTCAAAATATATTAGACTAGTTTTTACCCGCGGCTTCGCCCGCATACGCAATATATCATTATAATTTATAGCCTATGTGTTATTCTGATATATAAGTTATATTACTGCAAAGTTTCATCTCAATCCGTTCTGTAGTTTTTGGCGGAAAGAGTAACAAACATCCATCCATCCATCCTCATAAAATTTCGCGTTTATAATATTAGTAGGATACTTATTTTTCGTTGGTCAATTAAACAAAAAGTTACAAAGATATAGCCCGTCAAAGTACCTACCGCATGACGTCACAAGTGCCATATAATGACTTCTGCAAGAGAAGTGACGTCACGACCCCGACGACGACTTCCAAACTTTGACAAGGTTTATGTTTTGTAGTTTCGTTCGTTCGTTCGTTTCAGCCATATGACGTCCACTGCTGGACATAGGCCTCTCCTAAAGATCTCCAATAAGACCGGTTGGTATATAGCGGCTTGCATCCAGCGCGATCCTGCGGTCTTAATGAGGTCGTCCGTCCACCTTGTGGCTGGACGTCCTACGCTGCGCTTGCCGGTACGTGGTCTCCACTCGAAACTTTGTAGTTTGATTGAGATAATAAAAATACGTGTCTGATATTTTTTGATAATCTTAACTCACGGAATTAAGATTATATTACTGTTTTTTAGCCCGTCATCATGCCTATTCCGCGTTTCAGCGGCGCGACATGGCGTGGGGATGGGGGGTAGATAATACAAGTGCACAAGAACAGTGAAAACGCGGTATTGCCCTACTTGTCGTAAGAGCCTATTAGAAGGGGACGTCTCAACTCGCGGCTAGTTAGAGATGGGGCTCAAACTAACCCCTCAAACGGGCCCGAGAAGGACAATGTAAGCCACGTTGTCATAGAAAGTAGTCCAGTTTACGTAGATTGAAACTGAAACATCAGTAAAGTGCTGAGAATTTCAATTCGTTTCTTTATCCAAGATTACACAAGTATGACAGGTACAATTATCCAACTTGGTACACGTTAGAAGTTGTCAAAGCTATACGTCTGAAAGCAAAACTACACAAAAGGTATAAATCTAATAAAACAACGGAGAATTATAATTGTTTTTCAGAATGTAGATCGCGGGTGAAACATCTGATAGCTACGGTGCACAAACAGCATCTCGAACACAGAAAAGAGAAGGAAATAGAAAGGAAATGTGGAGCGGGGTTTGTAGCCACTATCATGAGTTATAACTCAAGATACGTGAAATCGTGACATTTACTGTTTCAGTCGTTCAAGTGATTTCAGAGGTAATTTTTGCCCAAAAAATGCCAGTTCGCGCTATTGTAACGTGTCGAATACAGAGCAAAGACTTTAGTTTACAAAAAGGAGGAATATCCTTCCAATAGCAAGTCTAAATTGTGGGCATTATTTTAAATAAACGTTATCTTTTACTGCCTAGAATTTCGTTAATAGTGGTGGCAAAACTTGCAAACATTTTATCGACATCGATAAATTTTGCTAGAAAGTTAATAATATGTCGGAATAAAAAAATATCGATGTCAATATAATTATTTTAATTTCAAATGTTTTGTAATTATAGCATATTAGGTATAATCAAAAAAATTATCGATATCGATAAATTTTGATAGTAAGTTAATATTATCGAAATTAGACATTTATTGTTATCTGCATACCTATTTAGTAAAATATTTGTGATTGTGGTGTACTTTTTAGTAATACATAATTGTATTTGCACCACATTCTAACTGTTATACTACTTATGAATAAAAGTTCCCAGCTGGGCTAGGATGCCCACGAAGTAATATTTCTTTCGGCGTGTCAGAACGAGCCAGCGTGATGGCGATGTATATATCTGTCACTTTTTCACACGTTGAAAGATTTCTTTTTGTGGCTTTTCGTGGTCGCATGCTGGACCAGCACTGACAAAGAGTAAATGGATCGAGGCAACAGGACGACATGACTGGATTCCTAAATTTTTTTTGGAAAAGTGATTGCTCAAATAATAAAGATGCCTGAAGCCACCAGCAATACCTAAAATAGAAACCGTAATTATACATTCGATGATAAGGTATACACATAATGTATTCTGTAATAGAATTGATGGAAGACGTGTTTAGTGTTTTGTTAAAATATGAGTTATTTTGGGGGTGATTTGCCTTTGAATTAAATTACATTTTATTTTGACGTATGTTTGAAAATATAATCTGATTTTATTAGCATAATCGGCCTTGTGGGAGTCGCGCACGAAGGATGCCGTACTATTATTCAGTAAAGATTTACATTTTCTGAAGTACCTACCTAATACAATTTTATAGTTCTATAAAATAATTTAGTGTGTCTAGGTATTACGGTTCCGTTTTTAAAAGATATCTATAATTATAATTATATTGACTAAGAGACGCTAAAATTGAAAAGATGTAAACGAATCACCCCGAAAAATCTCCCGCTCGCACAAGCACGCGCTCTCACTCGGCCACGTAACCATTTACGTATACATTCAGCTAATCCAATGATTCAATTATAGAGCTCCAAACTAGAACAATTCGATTGTAATAAAATTATTCTGCTTCTTTCAAAGATTGGCGTCGCATGGAATATGTATTTGCCAGTGTCAAGTGTAAGTTCTATTATGATGTTATGATAATTACTACTATTGTTACATGTAATTATGGTGTTGTTTATTAAAATGTTTCTATTATGATATTATCATTTTATAAATAGTCACAGTCGTAGGCAGCACAAAAATCTAGATACAATTGATTATTTTTTGCCAACAATGGCATTTGGCCGACTTCCACCGTTTACAAAATCCAAATAGTTCGCAGGAATTGATGTGGCATCCATGTAGTAATTTTTAACACTATTGTTGATTTTACATTTTTTTTTTGGCTCAGCTGACTTTGATATCATTTAAATGATTTCAGCTAGGGTGTACTTGTATACCATTTCAAAATTAAAATAAAAAATAAAATGGTCCATAATTGGCGAAAATACCGCTGAAAATATACAAAAACATACATACAGACGAACATAGTAGGTAGTAAGTAAGTAAGTTCGTATAGGCCGGGTGGCTAGCCCTGGTAGGTAGTAGGTACCTACCTTCACTTTTTGGAAGTAGGTAAAAAGTCACTGTCACATCTAAGTCATGCCTGAGTAAAGCAGTAGCGAATTTACTAATAGCGCCGCCCTTTATGGCGTTTTTGTAACAACACAAAAAATCACGTTACACATTACATTATTTTGTCTACACTATTGTACGTAATTCAGTTCATAATCTTCGAAATAGCACAAATTTTCACATATTACCACTGATAGAAACACAACTTTTACAAATTAATACAATACGGCGCGTTGACATGATTTTTCAGTGTTTATTCCAAAACTTCCTAAATACTAATAAAACTGCACAATCATTGCCATCAATTATACACCATATAGATTCAGTTACATAATCCATATATTATGCAAAAAGTATAAAATCACGTTATCGATAAAATTAAACTGCACAATCACATCGCTCATCACTAGCTAAATGCCAAAAAATAACTGTGATACCATATTCAAATTCGAGATTGGCCCATTATTTTTTTTTTTGGCTTGGCATGTTGGTGCATTTGCCATTGTGATGTAACATTAATAAAATAAAGTGTATTTCATAACTTAAACTCGGCATTTAAATTATGACCAAATTAATGTTATGGGCTTTAACGTATCTTGGTGATGTGACAGAAAGTATACTACGCTCTATTTTAAAGTAAAAAAAATATTTCCGAAGCTAGTGGAAATTGCACAGTTATTGTGCAGATATTTTACAGTGGTAATACATACTTGGCGACAGCGGTTTTCATTGAAAATTGTCATCGATTTCCTTTCTAATTAAAGTAGTTCGCTGTTCTGTGATCTCGAAAATATTGAATTTAATTTATAGAAAGATCCTAATACTTTTTGGCATTATATTAAATCGAAAAAAAGTTCAGTAAATAATAAAATAATTACCAGAAATGGCAAAATTTTACGAGAACAGACGAGGAGTGTGCAAACGAGTTTGCAGCTTTTTTCCAGTCGGTATACGGGACGGACACGGCGCGACTTGACGTGGCGGCGGCGGCTGTTCGCGCGCCCGCCGCCGCCGGCGCCGCGCGCGTGCACGTGCCGCGCCTCACACTGGCGGAGGTGCGCGCGGCGCTCGCGCGCTTGAAGCCTAAGCGCTCGGCGGGGCCGGACGGGATACCTGCCTTTGTTTTTAAGGACTGTCACTCGATCCTGGAAGGGCCACTCCAACATATATACAATTTGTGTTTGGAGGACTCATATTTTCCAGGGTGTTGGAAGACTACCCGGGTTATACCGATTCCGAAGGGTGATTCTGGCACCGAGGTGTCCGGTTTCAGACCCGTGGCGATCTTATCGACTCCAGCGAAAATATTCGAGTCGGCCGTGCAGAACAGCGTGCAGCGCCAGGTGTCGTCGCTGCTGTCGGACGCGCAGCACGGGTTCAGGCCCGCGTGCAGCACCGCCTCCAACTTGCTAGACGCGATGTCGTACATCGTTCCTCATGTCGACGAAGGTATGCAGGTCGACGCCGCCTACTTTGACTACAAAAAAGCGTTCGATTTGGTGGACAATGATGTTTTGTTGTCAAAGTTGGCGGCCGTCGGATGCACTAATCAGTTGTTGGCCTTCTTCGCAAGCTCCATGAGAGGTAGGAAGCAGTACGTGGAATACGCTGGATGCAGATCCGAACCTTATTTGACGAAAACGGGTTGTAGTCAAGGGTCGAATTTCGGCCCCATGCAATTTATTATTATGGTAAATGACCTGCCGGATGCTGTCCGGGAAGCTCGTTGTTTATTATTCGCCGACGACCTGAAGCTGCTCCGAGTAGTGGAAGACAAGAAAGACTGTCAGAGTTTGCAGGAGGATATTGATAGAGTGGTCGAGTGGAGTGCAAAAAATAAACTACAGTTTAATATATCTAAATGCTCGGTGATCTCTTTTGGTAGGACAAAAAAACCCTTACACTTCGACTACAATGTCAATGGTGAAGTCCTGGAACGAGTAGATACGGTCAAAGATCTCGGAGTCGATATAGATAGAGAATTGACGTTTAGGAGCTATATCGTGCGAATCTGTAAAAAAGCTTATAGGAGGCTGGGTTTTGTGTTGCGGCGAGCAGCAGGTTTTAGGAACATATACGCCATAACAGCTCTGTATAATGCTCTAATCCGAAACCAGCTGGAATATAGCTCTGCTGTGTGGTCTCCGCACGAGGCAAAGTACACTCTAATGTTAGAGCGGGTGCAAAACAAGTTTACAAGGTTTCTATACTTAAGACTCTATGGAGTGTACCCGTTCTATCCTCTGATGTATCCAACCTTGTTCGTTCTGGGCATGGTCGGATACAACCAGTTAGAGGTTAGAAGAGATTGTGCTCTCGCATTCTATATGCTAAGAGTATTCCGTGGCGTTTTGTCGCATGCGAATGTTTTGTCAATGATGAGTGTATGTGTGCCGGACGGGTACGTGTCGCGCCGCCGCCGGCCGCGGTTGTTTGCGGTGCCGCGCGCCAGGACTAACTTACTCGCCAAGTCGCCGCTAGTGAGGACGCTGCACGCTCTAAATCAAGTTGCCGAGAAAATAGATTTATTTGCATGTTCAATTGCAGACTTTAAAAGGGCTGTACTATTTGACGCATGTTATAATAATAAATAGTTATGACTCGATATGTACCTACGTTATCTAAGAATTGACTTTTTTGTTTAAATGATATTGTTTTTTATGGATTTATGGACATGAATTTGAATTTTCGACATTTTATGACATTTTTTGTAATTTTGTATTTAATTTTATAAGACATAAACTTTATATAATATGAACTTAGACATACACTAACATAATTATAAGAGTGACATACACTATTGCATTAGGCTAAGCCTGTAATAATAGTAGTATTTGTAATAAATAAATAAATAAATACAAAGGCAGGCCACTGAGGTTTTACCAAACCACCCCAAAGCAGCTTTTTGGTATCTTGCGAAGTTTTCGCCCTAGTAAAAAAGGTTTCTACGTGGTAATTGCATACGACTCGCTTTTAAAAGGAGCCAGATTTTATCTTACCAGTCTTATCGCTGAAAGCGATCTCTTTCAAGCCACCATGACTAACCTAAACCATGAAATAAAATAATAGCTCTCCCATGGGCAAGCGAAATACCTATTTCCGCTGTTGCTCAATCAACACTAGTCATCGCAGGTCAGATTATAATATTGAAATGTTGACCTTTGGACGCTGAAAGGTTCCACAAGGTCGTTTGCTATTTCACGTAAAACGGCCAATTGGCTGTTTACCTACCTCATGAAAGGTGGAGTTCTCTGAATTACTTTAAAATATTCGTCAGTGTCCTTGACTGTGGTAGTAGGTAAGTATAGATAATGATATGGTTTTTTCCTCAGAGTATAAAATAAAAAAAATAAAAATAAAAAAGCCTTTTTATTTGCTATAAATCTAAACATATTTACAATTTTAAAACAATGAATTTACAATTTTAATGTTAGTAGAATTAAATTAGAGGGATCCTCAGAGTATAAGGGCATATTATTTCGCACGGGTAGGTTAGGTTAGGTTAGGTTAGGTTAAATAATTTTAGCTGATTATTATTATCATTTAAAATCTATATATTTGCTCTAATAACACCAGTTGGAAACAGCTTGCATCTAGCGCGTTACCAGGCCTTTCTGTTAAGACACGGTCAAGAAATAACTTGTTAAGTTTAGTCAAGTAGACGTCTAAACCAAATCTATATTAATAAAAGGCTTCGGCGTGAGTGACTGACTGACATGGTCTACATGTTGTTTTTAAACTTTCGCAATTTGAACACATTATTATTATATACCTACTACGGGACTAGTCGCACACATCATGTGGTATTCGAGAAGCTTCTAATATGTACCAATACTGGAGTCAAAGATATCCTGAAAAAATTGTCTTACTTTTTTGGGATAGCCAAAATCACCAAATAACAATTTATGACAAAACAAATGGACGGATTTACATAGATGCGATTTGGTATAGAAGTAGTAGACTTTTACATAAATCAGTACCTGGGCTGCTGTTATCTCGAAATGTTTAAGTAGTTTCTTAGGGTATTCAAAATGAAATAAATTATAAAAGTACATTATGGAATGTAATCAGATATAATTGGTTTAAAAATAGCCTACATATTTACTAGGACATGGGCTACTGAAGTTCTGGGAAACATCAATGATTCCCTAGGGAAAAAATAGGTCATCAGTTTTCAAAATTTGCCATAAGAATAACAGTTCAACTTTTACTATCGTAAAGATCCCTAAAGAACACAAGAGATTTTATTGGATTTCCTAAGGATAGCCAAAATTTATCATGTAATAATGTTTAGTCTAAACGGGTATATTAATTCTAATGAAATTTTGTATAGAAGTATACAATAACACGAATTAGCACACTAGGTACTAACACAGAAAATGTGAATAGGTGGAATATAACTTTTATACTTACAATCAAAAAAAACTTTGAAATTAAGTTATATTTTGAACAATAATAGTCTCCCTGCGAGATCGTAGCAGGAATTAAAATATCCTCATAAGAATCAAAGTTAACTACATATTCTAGTGGATTAGCATGTTGAAATGGCAGTGGGCAGGGCACATAGTTCACACTAAGACAACACAGGCCAAATCGCGGGCTGTTATCATTTTTACATAAATAACTACTAAGACAACGCGAGGCAAACTGCGAGCTATAATCATTTTAAGAAAGTACAAAACTACTCAGATCAAACCATGGGCTATACCTAAGCATATTTTAAGGGAAGTACACAACAACGCAGACCAAATGGCAGGATATTTTTTATTTAAAGTGTATTAAGACAACGCAGGCCAAACCGCGAGCTATAATTAAATACTAAGACAACACGAGCTACACTGAGGACTAATAGATATAAAAAAACGCGCGCCAAACCGTAGCTTCAGAACAGTGCGAGCCAAACCGCGGTCTAATACCATTTGAAAGTACCTACTTAAACAACGCGGAAAAAACTGCGGGCTGTTATCATTTTAAGCAAGTGCTAAGACAACACGGGCGAAGCCGCGGGCATTAAGCTAGTAATACATAAAATCGGTGGTTATTTTTGCTATATTTGACGTATGAATTTAGAAGTCAACTAAGTATAATATTTACTTCTAGCAAAGTTACAGTAATGGCTAAGTGGGTGCCCAAGGCAAGGTAGATATTTGCCTTCAAATTGATGTGTATAGTAATTTGGCCAAAGTAACAACAAACAAGGCGTCGGAATAATAACGCAATTTATCGGGTGCTTTTAATCGAGTCCTAATTGTAGGAGGTTGTTGACACACTCCCAAATCGATTGGTTCGATTCTATACGTCACTACAAAGGACAGTTGTAACTGGGTGGCTACGAATCGAATTGGATTCATTCTTAAATCGTATTTTAGCCGAGCCAGCCCAGTGGATTAGCAAGTTTAGATAGTAGGTGGACTGGGGACACATAGCATGCTGCGCTTGTTGGCCTGACAGGATGCAGCCGGGTTATCTTACTCGTATACTTTTAAACGAAAAAAAATATTGTAGGTATATCCTTCTAATATTATAAACGCGAAAGTTTGTGAGTATGTATGGATGTTGTTACCCTTTCACGCAAAAACTATTGAGACGAAATTTTGCAATATTAATGCTTATACATCAGAATAACAGATAGGCTATAATTTATAAAGATATCTCGTGAAACGAAGTTCGCCGGGTCAGGTAGTAATATAATAATTAATAAGTAATTTAGTTCATACATTTTCCGGTTCACTGAAAAGGCTCCAACAATTTTCATAAAAGCTATTTTGTCTGGTGGGAAGCCAGCCTGAAAAGGGGATATATATCATATAAACCTCACCTTACGACGACGTTGATGTTATCCTCATCAGAGTTGAGGGTGGTGCTGGAGCCCCGGGTGCTGCGGTCCAGGCTGGCAGCCCGACTGCTTCCACTGTAACGGAAACCACCACTTAACATAATGAAAAAGTATAGAAAGTTGATTTCATGATTTTAGAACCCTTACTAATATTAAATTATGATGAGGTTGGCTATTTACAATAAACTGCCGAATATTGTAAAATATACCTACTAATAATGTTGACATTTTTAAATTTAGACTTAAGAAATTACTAATAGACAAGACATATTATTCTGTACAGGAGTTTTTAAATGACAAATCTTTGTTCAAATATAATGTTTAATGTACTCATAAATTCAATAATGATGACTTTGCATGCCACGATGCTAGAGCATGGTGCACATAATTATGTAACTAATTTAACACCTACATTTTACCCATGTCTCCGCAACATTAATATTTTGACTTTGACTAAATACATTAAATCAGAAAGCGTATTTTTGGCTCGTTTGCTTGTTTGTTACTTTTTCGTGTAGCTACTGAGAGGGGATCGGGGGATCAACTTGACTTTTTGCATGGGTAAACTAAGGGTTGGAGTCTCAGGCTACTTTTTTATGCCCGGTGCCTCGGTGACTCGGTGAACCTGACTTCTGGATCAAAGAGGCGTGGGTTCGATCCCCACCCAGGGCAAGCATTTATGTGATGAACATTGGCGTTTGCTCTGTGTCTGGGTGTTATTTAGGCACTATCTATATATGTATATATTTAATAATATGTATATGTAGTATATCAGGCTCTGGCAGCCATATCACAAGCCTTGCTTAGTTTGAGGTCAGACCGTGTGTAACATGTCCCCTAATATTTAATTATTTATTCTACTATGATATGGACCTTGCATTTCTGTTGAAAACATCTTTTAGATATCAAAAAAAATTCGTACCAACCCACACACGGCCACCGTGGAGAATATAGCCTAATCGCCCTTTGAGAGTAGGTCTGTGTTCAGCAGTGGACTATTAAAAAAGCTGGCTTTCAACTTCAGACATACTTAACATTTTTATACGAGTACGGTTATGCTCGATCGATATTGTTGCACAGGACATTAAAAAGTATCCCCATTCTCTTTGTTGTTGTTATTAGTAATTGACTAGTCTATTTGTCAGGTTGTTTGTCTGAACATATATAGGATCATATCTGTCGAACATAGGGTGTTTGTGTTCTAATGTATACAAAATGATCAGCAGGAAATCCAGACTTTGGTTCGCCTAAATATTTTTAGTTAACAAGATAAGTATATCTTAGACCTCGAGACGAGCAGGTACTTACCAGAAGCTCAGCGTCACATTCGTATATTATACGTGATTCTCCGGAATTTACAACTACAATTGTTCAGAACCCAGCACGGCGTAGCTTTGTATTCATTATTCAGACACAAAATGTTCAATATATGATTTACCGTAAATTTTTGACGAAAACATGGTTTAAAATCTTTCGGGATAGCAATACGAAAGCTGCAAGCTGCGTAGCAATATTTTATACCACTGTTTGTTTTCTTGTAAAAATAAAAATCCCAAGCTTAATCTGATCAGGATCAATTTTAAATTTCTGCGTTTAGTTTTTGGGGTGCAACACTGACATCTACTTGCGCAGAATAGGGACAGATGGCGGACCTTGGTATAGGAAGCCCACCCACTTTGGGTCGCTGTGCCAACAAAGATAGATAGTTTTTATATTAGGGAATTAATTCGTTTAAATCCAGAAATGCTTTCTGATAAAACTTTAGATGTACTTTAAATAAATGCACCTTATTACTATTATATCCTGTCAATAATCCACTGCAGAAAATAGGCCGACCCAAAAAGCGAATGGGACATATTAAATGGGGCTGGTTTGATTCAGGTCGGATTCAGTAATAACAATTAATTTATTTTGCTGACCACTAGTTGTAAAGTACGGCCACAGCGAACCATTTCAATACTGTTCTGCTATCTACCTATGTTCATAGCGCAATAACAAATGTTTGAACTGACGACTTTCGCATTTACTATGCATGACATGTTATGGTGGTCAAGGTGCAATCGATTGCACCGACACATGGAAAAATTTGATCGAAATTCCAAATAAGCTCGGTTTTATAGATTTATTCTAATAGAAACTTTTTCGTCGTAGGGAAAATCCTGCAGTTTGCTTTTGGCACACGTTTTCTAGGAGAAAAAAATGCCTCCGCATTATAATAAATATCCGCCAACGTGAGAGCTGCAAACCGCACTTTAAAGAACAAAAAATACTAACCCTACCCAGCCTTTACATATTAGAAGCAGCTTTATTTGCCAAAAAACACCCACACCTGTTCACTGCCTCAACAAACCCCAGACGCCAAAACCAACTAGTAGCACCCGAACCATTATTAGATATAGTCAGGAAAGGCCCAGAATACATGCTCATAAAAATATTTAACAAGCTACCAAATAATATCAGAAACGAAACAAACGAAAATTCTTTTAAAAGAAATCTAAAAGCGATTCTCATATCCAAAAGCTATTACTCAATACAAGACTTCCTAGACGAAAAACGTTTCGACACCGCAAACTAGCAAAAGTAATATAAGACAAATAATATTTAGCTAACATTCCCATTAACTTAGTGTTTAAGTATATTGCAATACCCTAATACAGGGTCCATAAGTATTAACTCTAGGTTTATATAAATGATACATTTATAAATTAGACTAAGAGAATATGTATTTATGGTGCAATAAAAACGATTGAAATTGAAAAAAAAATAAAAAAATTGAACATTTCGTTGAATCGAAAGCGAAAATTATTGAAAAAATGTGAATTTTCTCTATTTTTCCTAGGTAGGTTTTTAAGCACATGGCTTACGTATTGTACTCAAAATAGTATTACATACGAGTTTTCACTAGATGAGAAAATTTTAGGAAAATACGGTTAATTTTCACATTTGTACCAATTTAGTTGTCTTTTTTGCGAATTGAGCGGTAATTTGATTCCATTATATTTTTTACATCAAGCCTTATAATATCGAATATAGAGAACTATATAGATATAGGCTACCTAACATAGAGACTCTAGGATACTATAACTAGGTAGGTACTTGTGTACTACTACCAATTTGTTTACACTAATCAGTGAAGCTATTACTGCGAAATAGGGAAAGGTTAGTCCACTAACGTAGTCTATTCAGAATTTTAATGGATTTTATTGATACGAACCTTGATCTAAATTGGGGGCAGTAGGGTTGCCTGTTCATTTAAAAATTAAGAAATAGAGACAGTCACCAAATTTAAATAATGCTGCCTAAGTACCTAATACCATAATACCAACGTAAAGTACCTACCTGCCATAAGTACATATTCTTCAATAATCATTTAGTTCCTAAGCTCCCATGGAATAACCGGTGATGATTCAAATCGTTTGTTCATTTCAGCCGTAGGACGTCAACTGCTGGACATAGGTCTCTACATTAAGACCGGTTGGAAGTGGCCGTTCAATCAATTCCTGCCTCCGTGATATGTGCCCTGTCTAATGCCATTTCAACTTACAAATCCTATAGACTATATCGGTTAAATTAAGTCTCTTACGTATCTCCCCATTTCTGCTTCAAACTAGCATCGGCCATAGTGCTCTCCAAAGCTCATTGAGCTTGCTCATAAGGCCCATAGGTGGTTCAAATGATTTATCTAACGTATTAATCTTAATTTTTTACTGATTTAGATATCCTGTTCTTGATGAGTTAGCACACAACATTAACATATTTTTTTAAAGTCATGTTTAATCCTCCCTTCTGTACCGTTTTAACGCCATTTTTGGTAAGAATATCTTGTATCACCGCTTCAGTTACTGCTTCTCCCACCCATTCAAGATAATCTCGAAACTCTCTAAAGTATTATGTTAAATGACTCATAGTTTAATCAGTTGACTCGGTCGGTTGTACTTGGTGATACACTTAATCGTGCTCAAACCTACCAAAAACAATTTTCATACATGTACGTCGGTGTTTCGTGTACACAATGATCAGTTCAATTCAATGTATTACATGCGCAAGCGCCGACGTACCAATACCGCGAGTTAGAAATGAACAGAGACATCTAGTCCTTATCCCGAACAACATAAAATCCTTATCATGTGATAAAAACTGATACTTGTCTATTTATTGGTTCTTTATCGATCGCAATCGCAAGCTAATTCGTTTGAGCTCAATTAATAGCGTAATCATCGATGAATTCGAATTAGACAAGTTTTTATTCAGATCTGATCTATTTTCACCGTGTTATTTTTTAAAGTTATCGCTCCAGTTTCGAGTCTTGAACCTACTTGATAAAGCGGAAGTATAAGAAATAATACAAAAGGAGGCGATCAACAGACGAGTCAAAGTTACCGACGGATTAGCAAGTTCAAATGACAGTGAGCAGGGCACTCTGCGTCCTGTGTGCCGGACGTTAGGTTTAGGACTGACGGCGGATGAGGCCATGAAATCCTTATACCTTACTAGTATAATAATTCCGATAATGCGTTTGTTGATTTGTTTGTTAATCTTTCACGCAACAACGCAACGCAAGTATTTATTCGTAGATCGACTAGATTTTTTGAACGAAGATTGTTCAAAGGTCACAGAATGTCATAGGCTAATTGTTATGCCGAAAAAAATAAAGGATACCGTGGGAAAACGCGGGTAAAGCTGGTCTAGTTCTGGCATGAAGATCACGTCCCGGCAGGAGCAGCGAGTGAAGTCCGCTAATAAAGTGAATAGAAACCTTAGTCCAGGTTTTGCGTAGTTTACTAAACTTTCGCGTTTGCGTGTGGCTCCATACATTTTGGTTAGTTCTTCCTCGTTTCCGCCCCTGACGCAGTATGAAAATGCATAAAGCTATACCGAAACATCTGTTTCAATTTA
This sequence comes from Hypomecis punctinalis, assembly GCA_949316475.1. Taxonomy (NCBI): domain Eukaryota; kingdom Metazoa; phylum Arthropoda; class Insecta; order Lepidoptera; family Geometridae; genus Hypomecis; species Hypomecis punctinalis. Next base: position 23,043,780 of record OX438807.1, on the reverse strand, counting down.
CGTGTGAATCTGGATTAACCCCTGAGATAAATCGAATCGCTCTAGGTGTAAACCGCATTACGATCAGTTCTATTGAAAAGCTACTGGGATGGCCTATGTATGGCAGGGGAAGTTCTACAACTGAAATTATGGTATAAGCCGAATTAAACTTGTTGACGGTTTTGAAGTTTACTACAAGCTACGCGAAATCCCAATCCTCGCGTGACTGGTGAGCTTCTGCCAGGATTGGGTTTCTTGCAGCTTGTAGCTAACTTCATAGCCGCCAAGAAGTTTGATTCGGCTTGTAGTACCACCTAAATTACTTGAGTCGCATACGCAAACATACATAGCTACTCATCACTTATAGGCGATATGTTACTAAACAGTGTGTGAGAACCTGCAAAGAAAGCGTTCTTCGACGTTCGAATAAATGCTGACGCTTCCTCTTACAGCAACCTCACCTGGCAAATAATAGCACAGAGACATAGCCAAGAGAAACACTCAAAATACGATCGAGCAGTCATTTCATGCGATGGAGCCATAGGAACTGAATATAACAGTTTAAAAAAAAACCGCATCAAAGCTTAATGAGAAATGGGGAAATGCATATTTTCAAATACTATACTGGCTAAAAGTGAAAAAACAAATCTCAGTTATAAGAGCAGTTTTAATGAGAGTAAGAGGCACACGAAAACATATCAGGACCTTTCAATGTGAAGATGGAGCAGGAATGCTCTAGTCACTAGAGCTTTTCACGAGATCAGACTCACTAGACTCTAGTGAGTCTGATCTCGTGAAACAGAAATACCTATATGTGTTTTTTTATAATTTTAAATATGTGTGCAAATATATCAAGCTGCCGTTGAAATCTAAGGATTAAAAGTATGGTGTAAAATAATAAAATATCTTACAGTTGATAATTATATTCTCTCTGTATTGGAAAACACCCATCACTATATTTTTTCGTAATAACATAATTAACAAGGTATCGTTATAATTCCACCTTTTACAGGGCAATCGTTTGAATACTGACCGGTCATGCCCTTGACATTTGGCGGCCATGTTGGACGCGGGCTGTCAATCCGGCGGATTGGCGGGAACTGCTTCAATATTAACAGCTTTTTGTAGGCTGTTAAGTTTGTTTGGTCCTTCGAGCGTGTTATTAGAAGTTGGAAGTTTGTTAAGTGGATATGTTTTGGTGGTGATTTGGGTATTTTGTGTAGTAGACTGTGGAACATCAATAAATTAATACTACGGATACTTTGATCAACTTTTTTCATTGAAGCTTTCAACTTTATTTCAACCCAGAAATAGTGACAAAGAAGTCAACTGTTCCATACATTTTGTCCAAAGCAATAAACTTTATTGTATTTGTTAGGATATACTTAGTAAAAGTTAGAGTTGACATGTAGTCAAGCCTGTTTTTCCTGAAGTTTTTGCAAAAAAATCTCCCCATGTTTAATTGTTTTGCTGGTTTCCTCAAAATGTTTCCTTTACTGAAAAGCTAGTGGAATGAAAATCTGTAGGTAAATGAATTCCAAAGAGCTCATTGACACGAGTTTGGTATTTGAACCAACGACCTTAGGATTTACGGCAAGAGTTCTCTTATTGGGTTGCTTCGGCCTTCTTAGTAGCCTAGCTAGACTAGGTATAATACATCGTGTACGTTACACGTCAGACATGATTCTAAGACATAATTTTAGGTACTCGTCATAACCAACTTTTTCAAAAGAACGAACCCAGAAATAGTGAAATAGAAATCAACTGTTTTTGTCCAAATTTAATGAACTTTTTATACAGAACTATTGATCTTATTTGCAATTTCAGGAGGGGGGGGGGGGATCCAATTGAAATAAAAGTCCTAATGATGGGTAAAATGATAATTGATATCACATCTTAATCTTCGTCTAGACGTCTAGAGATACACTCCAAATCCTTATCTTATCCTTCATCTAGGGATGCACCCTAACTCAACTCACACTCTCTAACTCGACTCAGCAAATTGAGATGCAAATAAATTTGCTTTCTCTACCGCGGTATGGGCCAGTGAACCATTAAGTTTCAGCAACGGAGGCAGTGACGGGCGGCAGAAGTTCGCTTCAACCGATCTAGCTAGGGACCAGAATGCTCTACTACCCGCAGGGTAAGAAGCAAGTTTGTTCCCTATTCGACTAATGTGATCGAAGCGAGCCTTCCGCATAACCCTTTTGCAGGACTTAGCAGCCCTATTGAATGCCTTCTTCTTCAGACGGATGTCCCCCAAGTTACGGTTTCGAGCATCGACCCAAGCCAGGTATGCCTGATGCTTTTGCGCTTCGGCCCAAATCAGGGCCGAGCTTTGCTAGACAGAGGCACGTCCGAAAAGGGGATGAAGTATTCCATGGCGGTACGAAACACATCTGTCACGGCATTCGCGCACGTAGAAGGATCATCGGAAGAAAAGCACAAAGGCTGCCAAGGATAACATGCAAAGAAACACCGCATCTCATCCCAATCCGCTAACTTGTAAAGCCACACCCGTCGTGACCCTTTGGGGCTGGGGTCTGAAGGGGAGTAGACGGATACAGATTTCACCAGACAGTGATCAGATGTACCTAATGGTGAGGAAATCGCCACTGAATAACGGTGTGGATCGGTAGTTAGCAGAAGGTCCAAGCAGTAGGCTGTGTGCGAGTCAACGTCAGGTAGGTACCCGAGTGGCGCCTTGAACCAGCTAGGTGAGATCAAGTGTCAAAGCAAGCTTACGCGTCTCTAGCCCAGCATGATTTGTGTCCAGGTATGGGTGAAGCCACTCTTTGTGGTGGCCATTAAAGGCCCCCAAGATCACTAATTGGGCCGAGTTAGTTAGTAGTTGAGCTGAGCAGCATCCGCAGCTTCACTGAGGTATTCAGTGAGCCTGGTAGTCTCCTGATCCCCGCTGTGTGATCGGTATACACAGGCGTAGATATTTTTTTCTAAGCCAGTGTCTGCCAAAGCCCAGAGCACTGAGAAAGAGTGGTCTTCAAATCTACGAAGCCGCAGAAAGCAAATATCATTCCGGGCGTACACGCATGCACGTGGTTTTAAACGGTGCTCCAGGGAGTACCCTGGGTAGGAGAGGTACGACACGTCGGATGGACCAGCAATCTGCGTCTCCGTGAGAAATAATAGGTGGGGTCGATCTGTCTCAAGATGATGATGGACAGGCGTGAGATTGGAGTGCAGGCCCCGAATATTGCACAGGTGCACTTTGAGTGAGAGGGAGTGTTATATGTTGGGTATATCGCCTATAGGCCAAATCAAAAAATCACGGGACGAGTCGTTGCGCCCTGAGAAATTCTAAATTCAAATATCAGCGGTGGCGACTAGTGCGGATTTACGCAGCTTGTAACTAGTTTCAGAGACGCTATTGTTGTAGTTTAGCTGAAATGAGTACTACTAAATGTAATAGATAATCGAGTTCGTAAGAGGTGCAGCCGTACAACAGTTAGCATGAGTTACCGTCTACACCCCGTAGGTATAGGTAACATAGGAGGTAACCACATTGCGTGTGCGAGACCACCGTGATTCAACATTTTCCCTGAAGCAAACCTCACGTGTTTACGTGAAAACGCGTAAGTTCATTATACTCAAGTGGGGTTAAATACTCATACCAGAGAGCGCTTGAAAGCACTTAGATATAGAAAAAAAATTATGTGTGTAGCACTGACTTCTTAGTATGTAGTTCGTAGGTACAAGAAATATCGATAGTTTTTTTTTAATGCGAATATGTCCGCGCTTGACCATCAATTCGCTTGATGGTAAGCGACGTTGTGATCGAAGATGAAACACGCAGACCTAGGTTTAGATTACATCTTTTAGGAAACAGGAAAGCAGGAAGACTGTATAGCTCATACCCAACTTCCAAAAATGAGTGGACTCTCACTTCCGTTGTATTTTTTTGGGATTGGGTTGATCTCATAATATTTTTTTTGCCTTTAGCTTTTTGTAACTCAAAAATACATTTTAAAAATAGGTATTTATTTAACTCGTATTCTATTGCGCGATCAGTCCCGTGGTAGGTATAAAAATAAAATGCCCTCAGATCGCGAATATAAAAAAATACAGTTGCCTAGAGTAGAGTTGCTTTTTTACTAAAGTAGGAAGCACTTCGACTTTTTGGTAAAAAATCAAATAGTGATAGCGTGTTTGATACCAAGAAAAACCGGAGGTCGGCTCCTCCTCGGTCACTCCGGAGCCGCCATTAGTGTCATTTTATATTAATGACCCTTATCGATAACACATCTACGTTCCATCAATGAAATATTGTGTGTTCACTTGATTTGGTTGTTTTCAAGAATAAACGTTGCCTATCTAAGCAAATACGTAATATTCTATTTTACTCATTCATAATAAAAAACTTTAACTATGGTACCAAGTGCACCAACTCCAAAATTGCGAAAATAAATTTCGTTAAAAAAATATTGTAGTAGAAAAGATAATTCCTAACTAAACTTCAATAATAATTGTTCAATGTTTAAATTAATTTAATTCTGAAACATGCCTAAATCCAACTTTCGCACTCAAAAATAAACGAATAAAGTATTATTATGACTATCAAGTCATAATAATACTTTACTCGTTTATTTTTTACAAATCCTAACTTTGGAAAACTATTCAGGGCTTTTATTTCAGGCTAACCAAGAAATTTTGGGGCATTGACACAAAGACAATTTAGTAAGAATGTACGTAATAAGTGAGTACTGAATGTAGTCCCGCATAAAATGCTACACGTATAGTTCAATGGCCGAAAAAGATTTACAAATTAAATAAAAGTAAAAAAAAAATGTCGAAAATCGGTGATCTTTTTGTATAGAGCAGTATTTTTGCGATTTTAAGCTTGGTTCCTAATTAAAAATTGTCTATAAGGATGAGTAGGTATATTTTATACCTCTGAAAGCTGTTGGTGGTCGGAGCTGGACAATTGGCATCTTTTAATTATTTCATCGTTGTCCATGTTGTTACATTTTTTGCAGACATCGTTTGACTCTACAACAACATCGCTACATATACTTATACAGGGTTGTGCACTAAGCCGAGAGTGGGTGATTCAAACGATCATTATAAATAACTTTTACTAAAGGGTCAACCCAAAATTCGAGAAAAATAATTAGCTGCTCTATACAAAACTAACTCGGAGTGGACAAAATGTATGAAACAGCTGATTTTTTTGCTCGAATCCCGGGTTGGCTCCATAGTAAAAGTTGTTGATAATTGTGCTCTGAATCATCTCCTTAAGGCTTAGTACACTAGTTCTGGATAACCCTATATTGTTCATGGATGCATCGCTTTCTTACCTGTTGTTAGTGGATCAGCTTCGTAAGTGGTCGCCACTGGTCTGTGGGTAAGAGACGGAAGTACGACGGTCCTAGATAACTTCATCATGACATCATTGATAATGGTACACCTTCCAAGCACCTTTCGACGTTACAATGCGTATATAGCAGCTTCAAATACCATTGGATTGCGCTACACTCTGGTACGAGTGTTACGTAAGCTAGGTGCATCACTCTCTTATCTATTGTTTATGGCCACTACCTCACTTTCTTACCTATTGTTGGTGTACCGTCTCCGTAAGCTGTCATCGTCCCTGGGCCAGCCCCGAATCAGGGAGGGTTGCCGGACGGTACTGGACACCTGCATGATTCCATCGTCGTCGGTGTTTCGTGCTTTCCTCCTCTTACCTATTGTTTATATAGTGACTCATAAACAATAGCTATATATTACTTTCTTACCTATTGTTGGTAGATCGACTCCGTACGCAGTCGTCGTCCCTGGGCCAGCCCCGTGTGAAAGACGGAAGCCCGACGGTGCTGGACACCTTCATGATTCCATCGTTGTGCTTCGTGCTTTCATCCTCTTACCTATTGTTTATAAAGTGTCATAAACAATAGCTATATATTACTTTCTTACCTATTGTTGGTGGATCGACTCCGTACGCTGTCGTCGTCCCTGGGCCAGCCCCGTGTGAGAGACGGAAGCCCGACGGTGCTGGACACCTTCATGATTCCATCGTTGTCGGTGCTTCGTGCTTTCCGCGCAGGACCCTTCACTAGGAAAGGCAATAAAATTACATTTAAAAATTACGTAGGCAACACCGTTCTTACACCTGAAAGAATTAAAACTGCTTAAAATATGGCCACAGTAGATACATAATATACTGTGATATGGCTCTCTATTTCTCTACCAACAGCGATAAACAAATATATTTTGTTTGACTTTATTTGCAACCACTTGTAATTTAATATTTCTAACTATGACGGGCGCCGTCTTGCATTGCAACATCGCTAAGCGGTCCGCGCCAGAACCAGTCCTCACACATTTGTGTGTTTACCCGCTTTATTATGCCTACCGTACCTACTTGTTTACTTGTTATTCAATTGATGTTTTGTTCTTGTCATTTTTTAAGTGTACTTTTTAATTATAGGCACTTTATTAGCTAGCTATTCGGTAAGGTAGAAAAGCTTTTGATTGACACAGCGTCCTACACTTCGGCGTCCATTATATCTAAATAATACAATGGGATAATTCTTTCGGGTGCCCAAAATACAGGCTTAGCCTAGTTTGGGGCCCACTGATAACCATTCAATTTTCAGATTCTTCATTCATTAATTCAGATTTCAATGTGTGAATAAATAATGCATAGGTACTTATAGTGATTTTATTATAATTTTATTAATTTTAATTAATATATTTTTTCTTTTTTTGCATGCAATGTACTTACATTGATAAATTGATTGTTGTTTTTGTAAGTCTGTCTTGGAAATAAATTATTTATTATTATGATTTATTATTATATTTGTTCATAATCGTGATTTTATAATTATGTTATTTTGACATGTTCATTTAAAAGTAAAATTTTCATGATTTTTTTTTAATATGTCTACGAAGTTAAAAGTTTGAAAATGAAAATTAATATTTTAAACAACTTGTGGACATAAATGAATATGAAGTTGTAATTTACGTTTTTAAGTTTCTTACCATATTTGGGAGTTCCAGCCAAGGTCTCAGCAGATCTGGATATGCTCCTGGATAACGCAGTCGGTGGAGCCTTCATAGGGCTGGACTGTCGATACACCGCATCCGACTTCATCGGTTGAAACAATTGCAGGTTTTTTAGCGACATCTTTTATTTCTTGCATCTTCTCTTTTTAACTTTTTCATTACTAATGAAGAGCGAGGCAAAAAGTCAAAGTTTTAATTTTCAAACTGGCCGCCACCAAAATGTGTTAAAAATCTGCTACATTCACCACCATGCAGGTCTAATTGCTACTACAAAACACTGGCAACATAACAACCTCTTTGCTTTTGATAACGGAACTTTACGAAAACAAATGCGGGTGTAAAGTTAACTGCATTGCAACAAATGAGCAGTCATTTAAAAATAATAAAGCAAAGAAATTATGGTTTTTATTTTTACATTGAAGTTATGACACAAGCGACGCTTTATATTGATGTTTATCGATGTCTTCTCTATCATGTGAACTAACACTTGACAAAATTAACTATAAAAAAACACGTGTAATTTTTACTAATATCCATCGAGTAACAACTGTCTGTCATAAGTGTCATAGATTTAAAAATATACAATTTTTATGTTGAATGTGTTTTAGTTTTTCACAAGCGAAACGGCGGGAAATTTTCCAACATGGCCGACGCATGTGTTACCGGCGGGCGCGGGGCAAGAACTGAAATTGTTTTTCACTTTCCAGCCAGCATGCATGGGGTTGTTAAAACTAATAACCTAATGAGGTTTTAGCTTTTGAAAGCATTTGATTTGCTTTTGATAGAACATAATGTGAAGCGCGAAGTTTATTTTACATTTACTTTTCAATCGATTTATATTTAGGTAACGTTTTTCTATACATATACTGTCACATATATACTTTTTTTATAGATTAATCTTATTATTAAAAATAGGCATACGGTCTATACGGTCACTCTGGGTAGGTTTAATTTGAAGAAATAGACTATGAAGTGACTTGGTTCATATAGGCCTAGTGACATGCCTTGGTGTCAGAATTTTTAAGCCGCTTGAAGGCCTTAGTTATAGCTAAACGTCTAAAACAGCCGACTCAACTGATTCACGGTAGTGCTCAGTTATAAATTCCACCCGCGGTCACTCATCCGAAGACTGATCATATCGAACGTTGCTTATCTTCGGTGATCATTGATAAACACCTAGTCAAACTACGAGTGCTACATTCGACCATTATGAACCATTACTTTACTACATACCTTATTTGATCAATCTTAAATCTGCAAAAATAAAATCAGCAATCATTTTGGAAGATTTTAATTTATTTGTTGAAGGTCAATTTGTAATTACTTTTATAAGGAACAAGGATTTTCATTGTGACCACAGTTAGTTGTAGATTTTTTTATAACGGGAAAAAGTGCCTTTATTAACTACAATAATATACAATACTACTTTATATGCTAAAACTACCTACGCTACTACTACATAGCAATTGGATTATCCACAGACCCTTGAAGGTCTAAAGATATTCCATATGCTCAAGCCCACTGCCAGTTGGCAGCGTGCCCAGCATGCTGGCAGCATTGCCACGCTGAATGGCAATGCTTATACATTGTAGGTAAGTATATACTTATTTATAGTTTGTGTAGTTGTAGGTATTGTAGATATTAATACATATTGAATACCTATTGACTTACTTACAGAGAAATTCAGAGAATACAGAGTTTTACTGAAATTACAACTTGAGAATGCTTTCGATTCACTATTTATTTTTTGTATTTCAATTCTTTTATAACAGTTTAGATGTCTTTGTAAGCAGGCATTTAGGTACAAGTTGCGTGGGGCTAAGTAGTACCTACCTAGAGCACAGCCCGGACACTCCGCGTTTCTTCATACAAAATCTGCTGTCTTACGCACACAACACTATATTTATTCCCAGACACTACACATACGCACGAACGCTACACGGGTATTTGCAGCGGCCTGGGGGCTTAGCCATGATGCTATTCTACAATCGTAAACGCTAGTAGAAAACTATTTAAATGTATGGTAATGACAGTTAACAGCGATAAATCACGTGGTCAGAGAATAGATAGAGAAAAAATCGTAGCCAAGATACAAATTATCTATTCGTACTTCACGAGAGACTACACGCAATCGTTTTCTACAATGACTAACGCTAACTCCCGTACAAACGCTAGCCAAGTAGCAGTTTGACAAGCGCAAACGTAACGTTATCGTAGTTTTGGAACGCCAACTCAGGCGATAGCTTGGACCCTGTAGAAAGCGACAAAATAAATATGGCGTCGTTAGCGTCAGCTGTTTGATTGTGTGTTGTGAGTGTTGAGACCGACGATTGTGGTGTTATTTTTTATTATTTCTGCGCATTTTTAAATTAAAATGCATGCACTAAATATGTTATGGGGCGCTTATAACGAAGAAATATTGATTACACGTCGAAATAGAGGAATATATCGCGATTATGTGGATGTAATCAATCAAATGTCCGAAACTCTGTTCATCAGCCGTTTTCGATTAAATAAGGCGACTTTCCAAGACCTTTGTGAAGACCTCCGACGTCAAACATCATTAAAAGGAACTGCAGAGATATCCGTAGAGGTTAAGGTATGTAATGATAATATCATTAGTTAAAGTAGAGCTTGATATTTACCTACCTAATAGTTTCACAGCAACTCAAATATTGACCTATATCTGTTACAGGTGTTGTGTGCTCTCAGCTTCCTTGCAACTGGTTCTTACCAGAGAATTGTTGGAGTCAGCCATCATCTTCCACAGAGGACAGTTAGTCGCATCATAAAGCAAGTCGTAGAGGCATTAAATCATAGTGCCATAATGGCAAAATGGATAATATTTCCAAAAACGAGACACGACAGAGGCATCATTAAACAAAAGTGAGTTAAAAATTAACATATTATCTATTTATAGTAGTGCTCACAATGATTACCTATCTACTATGTAATTGCAATCTTGTGTAATGTTCATTGTTACAGATTCCAAAGGAAATTTCGTTTGCCAGGTGTGATCGGCTGCATAGATTGTACTCATGTAGCTATAGTGAAACCTAATGAAGAAGAACATCTATATTTTAATAGGAAAGATATCACTCATTAAATGTACAAATGGTAAAGTACCTAGTTTTTTAAAGATAAGGTAACTAAAATAAGTTTGTAACATTAGAGTAATAACTACTATTATTTAATTGTAGATTTGCGACAGTGGACTTCGCATTACAAATGTAAATGCAAAGTTTGGCGGAGCTACCCATGATTCACATATATGGTCATCAAGTAGAGTTGAATCATATATGCGAGAACTGCACCAAAATAATGAACAAGTATGGCTGTTAGGCGAGTATTTATAGTTAATTTTTCCTTTCAAAATATATTTGTTGTTTCCTTTAGTATTGTCTATAAAAGTCATTTATTTATTTTTCAGGTGATTCTGGCTATCCACAACGCCCTTGGCTTATGACACCAATCCTTAATGCCGTTCAAGGATCAAGGGAGGAAGAATATACCCAGAGGCATGTGCAAGCCCGTATCCCAATAGAGCGCTGCTTTGGATTACTTAAAGCTCGGTGGAGATGTTTGCTCAAAGATAGAGTCCTCCATTACCAACCATATGTTGCCAGCAAAATAATAATGGCTTGTTGTGTACTGCACAACATAGCATTAAAAGCTGGGTTACCACCACCACCACCTGTGCTCACTGTGGATGAGGATAACAGCGTGAGTATGGCTATTCCCATATCCAGTGGAAATAGTCAGTCTGAGTTAATCCAAGGCAGAGCTATGTTGAATTGCCTAATAAGTAGGATTCAATGAATCCCAGAAATAGTACTACATAGTACAAAGCCATGATTTCTTAAAATTGAACCCACACATTTAAAATGCACCGATAGATAGTCACCATAAAACAAAATGTATTTAAAGTTAGTTATTTCATTTTTTTTCATTCATTTATTTGCGAAGTAGGTCGAACAATTCACATTGTGGTCTTAAATATTATTAACTAAGTCCTCTACATCAGCTATTAGTTAGCATGCAAGTTAGTGTATAATCCACCTTAATTATTAAATATATTTTAGTATCATTCATTTTCTTTCTTACATATTTCAATTTTTTGCATTTATTTTTAGAACATTTAGGTTAGCATTTAGTTTTAGCATAGGCATTGATTTATACTGTTATATTAATATATTATTCAGTAAGTAACAACTATTTAAACCCATACTAAGCTATAATTAAATATAAATATGAAAAATAAAATACTGTATAACTTAGAATTCGTTTATTTTTTTCACTATTTCCTAACATATAAACAGTATAAATTAAAAAAAAAATAACAATCTTCTTGCCCATGGTACATAACACTTGGGGTATTTGAAAAATTTACTTTATATTTATCATTTTATATTACATTAAAAATTATAATTATAAAACCAGTTCCAATTGTCATATTGTTATAAAAAAAATATAACATTCTGTTCATAGCTGATCATTATTGTCAGATTCCAGAATAATTGTAATAAAGGATATTTTATGCATGTAAAATTTTAACTGATTTTGCTACTACATACTGGACTAATCAGAAGAGGAAGGAATGATGTCGGTTGAAGGAAGTGATGATGAGGATGGTAAAAGTCTGATTGTTAAAGCTTTAGCAATATCAGCCAAAATTTGATTGCGGTTTTCCTCTATTTCAAGTCTTCTAGTTTCCAACCGAAGCTTTTCCGTTTCCCTCTGGTGTACATTTTTTTCCCGGTCCTCCTCCAGTTTTAACCGACGGTTCTCAACGTTAACAAACTCACTCGTGGAACGCTCAAAAGGAGTTTGTATCCGTCTGCGACGAGCGAACAGTGCGCGGCGTCGCGGCGAAGACGCGGTCGGCGACGCTGCGAGCGCTTCGCTTGGCGGGCTCGCTGTGCGCTCCCGCCGCCGCCGCCCTCTCGGCACTGCACCGCGTGATGTGGAGTTGACGGGTGATGTTGCTGGCACCGGCGCGGGCGCTGGCGTACGTACAGGGGCGAGTGGCGGAGGTGACGCTGCCGGTGGACTAATACCACCAGAGGGAGGTGGTAAAATAGCCGGACTGCCAGATGTTATTTCTAGACAAAAATTAATGATATATATTTTGGGTCGTTATTTAACTAAAAATAATGGATTACTCTCAACGACCTCACTTAGTCTCAACGTCCCTCACTAAAATTTCGTTTGGAGTAAAGTTTTTTACGTCAATTACTAAGATTTTTTTATGTACTTTATTTATATAATATTATAGGGGTTGTGTTTGACTACCTATATACAGTCCGTCAACAACTTTCCGTTAGTTAATAATACACTCGGTTTACAGAATAAACTTTTTGATTATTTTTACTAAGGATTTCTACGTTTACGTTACGATTCGTTACTTGTTTTCTTTTATTTAACTTGATAGTTGATGTGAAAACATTACTCCATAATTACGAAGTTTGAGTGGGGGATATTGAGACCAATATTTTAATGGCTCAACGACCATCACTGGCTATGATTGGCACAAAAAATAATACTTTGTTCTAACATCCCCCAGTTGTTGGGAGTAAACTACAATAATAAAATTATTTAAAATAAAATTAATATAAGTAGTTCAGTGTACCTTCTATTGATTGTGAGGGATGCCTGGGTAGCATTTCCAGTATTATTTCATTTGAAGGGTCCTGAGTCCTTTCTGCGGTGTTTTGGAAAGATGATGGTTGGTCCTGAAAAACATTTTAGAACATAAAGTTATGAACTTATGAATATTTATTATTTTAATATAAGCTATGATCCCAAGCATATTACATACTAACATCAAATCCTCTCTCTTCAATGCCAGCTAAACCAACAACAGCAGACAAACCCATTATAGACAACACTCTTTGTTCTAAATCTGAGAGGGCTTGTCTGCTGCTTGGACCACCACCAGTGCCATGAATTTCACGGCACAATATTAGAGCCTTTTTTTTTGTCTTCGTCTTCCAATCCGCCCACACCTATGGTTATATGAAAAATCCATTAGTTAGGTATTAAAAAAAATTAAATAAGAATAGTCGCTTTTTGAACCTGTATATTTTAGAGCATTAATCTGATTATGATATTTTTCATCCCAAACATTCCTTTTGGTATATATTAAAAAAGTCTTAACAATATTCAAGAGTGGAAAACAACCACTATGCTCTCTATCTCCACTATGTCTCTGCAATTGCTGATGCTGTATCAGCAATTGCAGAGACTCCTCAGATATCAGGGGCCCACTTAAACGGATATCACTCAGTAATATTTTCACCATGTATAAAATTAATTTTGTGATAGCCATACTTAGGTGATATTTGACTTGTGAAATGTGCAACTTACTTTTTTCCATTTCTCCGTTGATTTAACTACCCCTCCACCAGTAGAGTTGAGTAACTCTATTAACTCCTGCCATAACTGATCTTGTTTAATTCTGCCTTGAGGTCCTGATTGGGGTCTTGATAAATCGCCATGACTGAAATATTAGTAAAAAATATATTTTAAAGCAAAGATAAACTTAAGTTGCACCAATGAGGGGAACACTGATAAAAGGGTCGAAATATAAGTGGTTTGTTTCTCAAGAGCCAGGTTTGTGTCGCGTAACACGTCATTGTTTATATTTCGAATTCCTGAGTAACGGAGGAGTTCATTATCACAAAATGATTTAGATTATTAGATAGGACTGATTTTAATAACGTAATTAACGTGTAGGAGTAACTTACCTTTCCATAAAGTCCAATAAAGCCAAAAACTGTTCCGGGCTAGCTCTACTTCTTGAATCCATTATAAACTAGATTTTTTGAAATATTTACACAGTATTTCAGATGCGCACAATTTCAAATAGGTATAGTTTTAAATAATGTCCACTAATTAGCTTATAAATTCACTGATAGGTATTAAAAATAATATTTTACTTCAATTCACTGATTTAAATGTTTGTTTTGAACTTTTGACGCGCGCGCGTTAAGTAGTGGATGTGACAGCAGTGACGTTTTCGAGAACGCTCACCATAGACTATAGTCCATGTGTTTTCTATAGTCATAGTAGAATGAGCGTACGCCGTACTAGTAATGACTTGGCTACCTCGTTATCGCTTTCTAAGATCGCTAACGCTAAGACGTTAACGTTTGTAGATAGAGAATAGATTGAAAGCGCTTGTGACTTGGCTAAGCCCCCTGTGCAGCCCGCGCGCAGAGTAGTAAATCGTGTCCTGACGCGGGGTAGAAGTGAGGAAGACTCAAACGGGTGGGGGGTAACGAGTGGCCGTTCTATACGTAGTATTACTATATCTTCTTTGCCTAGGGTGACGTGTCATTGACAGAAGGGTTGAAAGCTGACTTCTAGATTTAGGACCTAATTTTATTTTAAAATCTTTATATGCGATAAAATCGCTTGATAAGTGTTCTCAGAGCCTTTTAATTATCTACTGCAGGACGTAGGCCTACTCACGAAAGGTGATTGGGCCATATCCACCATGCTGGCCCAGTGCGGGTTGGTGGATGCACATATGCCATCGAATTTCTGCTACGGACAAATGCATGTTGACTCACGATGTTTTCCTTCACCTAAAAGCCAGTGGTGTTAAATTCTGTACATACATATTACAAATAACTCATTGGTTCTTGACCGGAATTTGTAACCACGACCTCAAGATTGTAAAGCGGGCAACACTAGACCAAAATATTCATTCATTCAGGCTTAAAAATATTTTCATTGGTCCCTAATATAGGTATTTTATATTGCAACCCCAATACACCAACCAAAAATATTTCTTTGTCATTAATTTTTCTACTAAAGCTGGCCAAGCAAGTTTCTAGAGAGCACCCGTGCCAACTTAGCTACGCCTAATGTATTTTGCATGTTTATTAGCTAGGCTGTAGACTGTATAACTCATTGAAGTAAAAGTAGGTGGGGAACTACTCCAGATAGACTGCTAGAGACTACTTCTACAAAAATGTAATAAAAAAGTTTCACATATAAGGTCATATATGGGTTCACTCATAACCCTTTCTACATTAATCAAAAGCCAAATCAAATGAACTAGCAACCAAAATCTAAGTAACTTTCAGTGAATAGGCTATAATAAAACTAATTTGTCCATACAACACGGGACCATTTGTCATGTCGGCTGATCGAATAACAAATGATCTACTTCGTTTGGTTAGCCGATATTGGAAACATGTGTGTCAAGTCCAAGGGCTTAAGAGCCCCTTTAAGTAAAGGGGTATCGGTGCCACAGCTGTCTCATTCGCATTTTCAAATTTACAAAATCAGATACTCTTCCTTGGCATCCGGGTAAAAAGAAGATCTCACTGTGGACCCAGACTTTGGAGCATGCTTCAAATAAGCGTAAAAATAATGGGCATCAAAAGAATTGATATACTTAATGCTTATTTATTTACTTTCCATAAAACTATTAACTATTATATCCCGTGTTGTATTGAAGTAGATAGTTATTTATATTTTTATTATTTAATTTTACATTACCATTTTTTAATTTAATTTTGTAATTATGTAATGACGAAAATCCATGACATTTTAATTGACCTACTTCTATAATCTATGATATTTACTTTGTACTTTTGATATTTTGTATTGTTCCGACATTATTTAATTTTGTATTCGGTGGCCTTTCCACAGCATTTAACCTTGTTGCTGAAATAGATACCTAGTTATTTATTTTTTATTTAACCAATTTTTTAATTTAATTTTGCTATTGTGTATTGTGAAATGACGAGATATATTTTGCGGTACTAAATAAATTATTGTACAAACTGTTGTATATTTAATTTTAGTATTAAGCTCAATCCATCAATAAATGATTCTAATTCTAATTCTATTTTCTGAATTGATTTTTATTTGTATAACCATGCACCTTATTGTTTGAGGAATGTCCTGATAATACCATCGGAAAATATTTGCCAATATTAACTGTAGGCCGTTATAAAAAAAAATAATAGCAAACTCATTTTACAAAACAAGTAAAGCTAATATTCAGGTATGGAATATATTACCTACCTACCTAGTAAATACCTATTCAGGTACCTAGCATGTATAAGTAGATCACCTATTTTACAGGCATGAATTGAACAGTCAACTATCTCTACACAACGAGCATACCTACTTATGCTAGGATCTCATTGTACTTATCATCATTATATGTACATTCTTTTACTATGGGATCAACCATAGAACCGCGCACGTACAAATATGCCGGATCAAATTTCTTGGCGGCTGTGAACTATGCTAGAAACTGCGCGAAACCCAATCCTCGCGCAGATGTTAAGGGGGCGCCTAATGCCAGAATCAAGCGAAAGGTGTATTTTTAAAGACGTGGTGTAAAGATAACGAACATAAATATACATATTAAAAAATACCATAAGAAAGGAAAAAACCTATAGTAGCAGAGCAATTGTGTAGAATTTTGAAAATTATATGGTTACTTTAGAAAAAAATTTAAACGTCGCATCATAAAAAAAACTTTTATACTACACCTGCTCGGAAAGTACCTTGATACTTTATCAAATTTACGGTAGAAAGTACGTCATTGCATATCGAACAAATATGCGGCGAGAAAACGCATCTGAGCGGGAGAGAAAAGTGTATGAAAATCCATTTCTTACGTGGTTTTTCTTTTTTAATTTTGGGTAAGACTATGCGCTGGTAACCTAAATATCAAAAGCCAAAAAGTTTTTACAGTGAGTTTTTATCTCCAAGTTCGCAAAATGACACTGGCCACTAGCTGTGTGTTGGATGGTGCCAAACAATTTGAAAAAAGAACATGTGAAAATTGCAGACGCCATTGGCGCCATTTTCAATTTGTGTGTTGTTTGAGGATTCAGTTTTCGTAGAAAAGAAAAATAAAACTATCAAAATGATAAGTAGTGATAGTGATGATGAAGATTTTTTAACTCCGCCGCAGTTGAAGGAAACAGCAAAAATACTGATTGATAACCTTTTACCACAGAAATCAATTAAAAAATATCAAACAAACATTAATGGAAAAAGTGTTACATTAAGCTTCACTAACTGCAACAATTTCGATATAAATTTCAATTAGTAAAGATTTAGATTTTTATTTTCCTCGTAGGTGTAGTATAAAGCACTATGTATCACTCGAGAGAAAGTGCGATTCCCGATCTCGGGTGTTTTAAAGCCCTCGCCTACGGCTCGGGCTTCAAACGACACCCTCGACGGTAATCGGTCACTTTCTCCTCTCGGTGAACAATGTACTATTTTTTTAAATGCTCGAAGTTAACAGCGATAACACCACATTATTTTTGACAAATTACGTAACGGAGACTAATGTTCTAGTAGAGTAATCAATTAGTTTTTTTAATATATGCTTAAATTTTGAATAAATAAATAAAATAATATTATCTAAAAATGTAAGCTGGCGCTCGAAGCCAAAATCATCGTGAATTGTGTCATGCGATTTTCGACTCTAAACAAAGCTGCATAGATGATAGCGGGAGATGCAAAAAGCGCGCGTGAAATCTGTTTTTAAACATAACATTAGGCGCACTCTTAAGTGCGCATCAGTCAGGATTGGGTGTTGCAAAGTTTGATTCAGCCATTACAAAGGAACATAAGCGAAGTTCTCGGATAGGATGGGATGGAGATCGCGCTGGATGTAGGTAAGGCTTTTCTAACCGTATTATTGGAGATCTATAGAACAGGCCAACATAATTATGTCCTAGACCCTAGGGCACTCTAGAGACTCTAGCTAGGGCCTAGATTAGAATCTATAAGGCTGAAACGACGAATCGACAATCAGACATATGACGTGCATAGACAAACGACGACGATAATAAAGCTTCTTCACTCACCTTGGACATAGACATTGGACAATGCAATGGAAAGCATAACACATGTTACTTAGCCTTAGCCACCTTCACCTTGGAATGGTTTAGAACTTGTCGTTCCAGGGCTCATTGTCCCAAGGGTATTTATATTTAGATTTTCTAATTTAATGAATCGGGCGTTACTTTGTCAGCTTTAAACTGCGTTTTGTGCTTATTTTTCTTTCCGATCTATTGTTATGTAAGAATCCGATGTTTAAGTGGTAGAGTTGGAAATACACAAAAAGGTATTCAAAACACAGATCTATATTCTCTTCAGTCTTCATAATTATCATGGTCGCGTTACGCGCCCGAGGTATTTTAACTTTTATTTCAAATAATATGCTATATTACAAAGAAAACAAACAGCTACTAATTAAAGTAATAACAAATTTACTTAAAAATATTTATGAGACAAAAGTTTTCACTTGCAAAACTTAAAAGCATAATCTTTACTTAAAAGTTAATGGACGCTGAACCAACGTCCATGATTGAAAATCGACTCGGTTACGTATAAAAGCCCTTGAATGTGGGTGTATTTAAATAGGAAAAAGTTCGTAAGTAGGTAGGCACCCGCAGTTACTTATACGAACACTGACAGTGCGATACGTTGCTTAACTTTGGTGATCGTTAAGAAACATCCAGTCAAACTACGCTATGAGCGCTACAATGAAAACAAGTGACATGAATGTGATGTAGGTCATCACTATGGCGTCACCACATGACCTCATAGGGGTTGATAAATGTATCAGACTGTATTGAGTTCGTTTTTTTCTTTTATTATAGCTAGTAATTATATAATAATCCACGTTGTCAAATTTGTTGTAAAATCTTCGAAAGCTTTATATAAAAACTTATTACGTGGAGACAAGTTGTATGGTATTCGTTACTGTTATTTTCACGCTTTCTTCAAAACATCGGATGTTCTATACATTTTGTCGATAGTGCCCACCTAACACCTAAATTTTTTGAGATTTCAGAGCCCTTAGTCCAGGTTTTGCGTAATTTACTTTCGCGCATGGATTTAGATAGTATACAAAATCCTTGCTTTCGCGTTCGCATGTGGCGCCTTACATTTTGGTTAGTTTTTCCTCGTTTCCGCCAGGGGCGCTGTACAAAAATATACCAAGCCATACGGACACAGATGTAGTTTCAATTTAAACATGTAATATTCATGTTCATGTAAACCTGGACTAACCTGGATTGGTATCTAAGAAAAAGTGATTTCATAATCGCCGCACACGCGGGGCTATAAGTTTAAAAATGTCATTTGCTGGTCGAAAATTTAAATATCAATATATCTGAATATCAATATAGAATTAGGAAAGAAAAAATGCCAAGTTGATGAGCCTGAAACATCAATATAAAACCTCAGAGCAAATAAAAAAATCCAGAGGGAACGTCGTTGAACAGTCAAGTGATACCGGTTTTTTATACATGTGTGAGTGCGTCGCTGTTGCGCCGCCATAGTTTGAATGACAAGCCAAGGTTTAGTTTCATAGTTACTTGGATGTGTGTGTAATTGTCTGTACACGGCGAGGCGTAGTTTTGGTTGGCTTCACTTGTTTGTTCACAACATTCTCTCTTGATTTTTTTATTTGCTCTGAGTATAAAACAAGAATATTTTTTGCAAAAATTAGCATAACCGACTTCACCCGTGTACAGAATACGCGAATATTTCGTATGGATCTATGTAGCATTTTTCACATTATTGTTGATTTATCGAAAATGGTTCAGCCGATTTCTATTAAATTTAATTACCAAATCTTTCCAATAAAAAAAGAATTATTGAAATCGGACTACTACGAAAAAAGTTATGCGTGGTTATACATAATTTTTTTTTTTAAATACGCATCGAATTGTATACCTACTTCCTCCGGTGGTTCGTAGGTCAATAAGAAAAAATCAGACAAGTGCGAGTCAGGCTCGCACATCGAGGGTTCCGTACAAACACATTGTTAAAATAATTAAAAACCTGTTTTAGCATGTGCTAATGAAGTTCTTTCATATGATACCTTACATGATACGATTTACTCACTTTGAATTTTGAGCCCATATTTTGTGAATTTTGAGGCCCTATTTTTTTGTGATGTAAATAAAAATGTACAGTTTTCAGATTTATTCCTATATGTGTACTCTAAGACAATGCTTCTCGACAAATTTCATAGTTCTATGTCAACGGGAAGTACCCTGTAGGTTTTGATTTTTGTGAGTGTCGAAATATGTTTTTTACGACATAAACGACTCTAACTTTTTTAAACGATAACTGAGAAGTTTTTCTTTTACACAACAGCAAGGATTCATCGATATACGTATACAGTTTAAATTTAGACTCGATATCTTTACGCGTTCTCGAGATAGAGAGTCTTGACATACACACAGACGGACAGACGGACAACAAAGTGATCCTATAAGGGTTCCGTTTTTTCCTTTTGAGGTACGGAACCCTAAAAATGGCAAGTTGATGGCCTGAAATGAGGATTTTCTCCCTATTTAATCGAGGGATCCATAATTGAACATTCGAACGGCTAGGACGTATTTGTACGGTACTTTCATGATCATTATAAACAATGCAACACCTTAGATCTTCTATAAATGAGTCTCAAAGTTTGAAAACTAAGAGTTTTTATACATTAAATTGTCTAAATAATCATTAAAATTCAAAGTAATTACAAATGAAACTTAGATGGCCACATTATTATTATATACTACGGGACTAATCGCGCACTAAAATTACGAGATAAATAAATACCTCATCATCCTGACGTTTCCAGTCTACCCGTGACCACGGCCGATGCAACTCGGTCGAAACGTCGGGATGATGAGGTATTTATTTATCTCGTAATTTTAGTGCGCGATTAGTCCCGTAGTATATAATAATAATGTGTTCGAATCGCGAAAGTTTAAAAACAACATTAGATGGCCACAACCTACATCATCATAATTATTAGCCATACGATGTCCACTGTTGGACAACTACTGTTAACTATAGACTTCTATAACTGCCATCAAAATCGCACAGTCACAGTGCAACACCCTACCTAATATGGACCCCATTTTTTCTGTATAATTTATTAAATAATGTGGTACGCGCCGCGGTTCGTTGGTTATCAAAGCACACAATGACGTGTCGGTCGCGGTTCGGTGCTCGGCCATTTTTGATTTACTTAGTAGTTTTGAATAAACTGTGTGCTTTGTTTCAGACTTGACGGCGTGTGAGCTCTATCTATTTCTGTGACTTGACTTGAATGGTAGTTGAGATCTTTTAGGGAGGCCTATGTCCAGCAGTGGTCGCCGTATGTCTGAAATGATCACATGAAATAATTAGGTCCTGTATCTATTTAAAAATGTATACGGGAGGCCTATGTCCAACAGAAGACGTCGTGTGACTGAATTGACCACTTGAAATAATTAGGTCATCCACCCAATTAAAAAAATCTATATGGGAGGCCTGGGTCTATATGTGTGTATGGTTTTACCCAGGTATACCTTACCTCCCATTCACATCATTATGCCCCAATTTTACTATGGGACCGAACATAAAATGGCGAATAAATATCAGCTGTTCCACGCTAATACGTCAAAAATCATCAACTAGAAAAAATCATTAGCTAAGGAACAGCTGATATTTGACACATTTTAAGGTATCTATAGTCCGCGCCATACAAGTTGGTAGATGTGAAGTTAGCTACAAGCTGCACAATATCCAATCCTGACTGAAGCTCACATAAAGCCGCACGTTGATTGGTTATTTCGCAGCTTGTAGCTGACTTCACATCCTTCAACTTGTTTGGCGCGGCCTATACCCGTCATTTAAATATTTCTCACTATTGTTTTATGAGTACACAAGTAGAGTAACAGTGAATATCAATTTACGATTTACCTTTGAAGCGACATTATCTAGAAGTTATAATTTCATGAATTAATAAAATTAGTAATAAATCAGTCGATTAGAGTGTAATTAAATTGGCCCTTGCTTTGTCAAGCTATCATGTTTTATTTATTGAGGTTAACCTTGCCATAATTATCAAGATTCAGTAATAGCAGATAGAAACAATATAGAACAATGGACACAGTAGCCCAGTGTGAAACAATAGCACTTCCTCTTCCTTCAAAAGTTCGTGCATGATTCTTCTCAATTATTTCTGTAGTTTTTCTTTCACAAAAAATCAGTAATCTAGTTCCTGGTATGAATATGCCATTATATTAGCCAAAACATTAGAAAAAGTTTTATTTGCTCTTAATATTCATATTCTTTCCAGCCAGCAAGCAAAAAGGTTTTACCCGCAAAGATATAACGGAAAATTTTGTCTGCAAAAAGAGATCCGTACCAAAACCGCTTTATATTATAATTGAGACTCTCCCTCAGGCGGATCAAATAACAGTATTTTACTCTAATAACCTTCGTACTTGCTTTGTAGGCCTGTACTTAGTACTATTATAGCCTTATAGGCCTCAACAAGTGACGGATGGACAGACAAAAACCAACAAATTGCCATAATTATTATAAGCCGAGGGCGCATGCGCGAGCGGCCAGTACGCAATACGCGTTCGCGCACCGCGCTGCTTTTGTCATTTTCCAAATTCAAATAAATTCCATAAAGTTTTCATTTTATTTGTATTGTCTCCGGCCGGTGTGGACATGTAAGGTCCAAGTATTTTTAAAACAAAAACTTTTTTCACAACCGGTTTAGTGGCGGCCAGTGCCGTTTTGTGCAACTTACCAAAGGATGCGCTCAAGTTTATAGCATTTTAATTCAATAGTTCAAGATGGGACGAATAATTTTATTGGTAAGTCAATCGTAAAATGCAGTGCCATTAAATATTTCAATTATTATTTTAAGTTAAATTAATTATTATTGAATCAAAATTGATGAAAATTACAGCGACTACAGAATTTGAGTAGCAGAAATGCTACTTTGGCTTGTTTGTTTGAAGTCAATTTTTATAGACAAAACCAAACTTTATGTGGGCTGTGAAGTTAACTACAAACTACGAAAATTCCGACTTCTTGCGTCACAGACAAATGAATACTTGCCACTGCGCAACGACTCGCCGCGTGTTCACAGACGCCTTTAAGTTTGATTCGGTTTATACGTTTTTGTCGAAAAATAATGATTAAAGTCTTCGAGCAAATATCTATAGAGTCACAATCGTGCAAAAAAGTGTCCGAGCCAAAACTCTGCCCTAGCTATGTAGTGGGCAGGCTTTTTAGTTAGTCGTAAGGCGATTGCAAGCTGACTACAACGCCGCGCAATGCTAATGTGCTCGGTTACAAGCACTAATTAGGTGACAACGTCGAGTTTCGAGAAAATGGGTCATTGTGATTATTTAATGTAAATATATAAGTCGGTGTGGATGACAGCGCTCGGACATTTTTTTACTACTTTTACTCAGGGACTGTGGCTCTGTAGATATTTGCTCGAAGATTAAAGTAACATATTTGTGAGAGATTTTTTTTTATTATTAATTTTGGTATTAAATCTTATAGGTACCGGAAAAAAATGTTTCTTATAAAACTTCTACTACTAACAATAAAAATGTAGGGTTCCGAAGTTACGGCCTGTGACACCGTGCGCGTTACAAAATTTGACGCGGGTATAGGAAGGTTATAAGCCGTGCTGGTCTAGTGGAAATGAGACTCGCCTTACAATCGTAAGGTCGTGGGTACAAATCCCGGTCCCGTACCAATGTGTTCCTTGGAATTTATGTACGGAATTTCACATCACTGGCTTTTCGGTGAAGGAAAACATCGTGAGGCAACCTGCATACGTCCGCAGAAGAAATTCGATGACGTATGTGAATCCACCAGCCCGCACTGGGCCAGCGTGGTGGATTTGGCCCAATCGCCCTTCGTAGGTAGGCCTACGTCCTGCAGTGGACTATTAAAAAGGCTGATACAGTACAGTATAGGAAGGTTAACTAGGTATATGTCACCTATAAGTTCCAAAAGCTCGTAACACCTGATTGTGGACATTTATCACCGCTGTAATCAGTGAGATACGAACCGACACTACCGCTGCGCGTTAACAAATCGCTTTATAATTACGGAACAGTAATGGACAGAAAAGTTAGCCATTGTTGTTTAAATTATCTTCACCTTGCCCGTAAACTGAGGATAATAATATAATGTAACGGTCACCTACTGGTATACATAATGTATTGAAAATAGAATCAGTTGCAAAACTAGTACTTAGGCTAAATACTTAGTGAACTTACTGAAGTAACTTGCCTAGTATTTTTTATTTTCGTGAATTTCGATTAGAATAACGATTTTCATGTCAATTAATATATGAAGTAAACATATAAAAATCCTAGTTTTCATAGAGAATCCTCCTACAGGAAAATCCTCTACTAAGTAAGTTCGTCTAGGCCGAGTGGCTAGCCCTGGTGTCAGAGCTTTTTAAAGCCGCCTGAAGGCCTCTGACATGGCTAAATGGTTAAAAAACCGAGGCCTACAATTTAAAGTGTCCTTCTAGCCTCAGTAGCGCTCAGTTGTAAATGCCACCCGCGGTCACCCATCCGAAGACTGACCATGCTAAACGTTGCTTAACTTCTGTCATCCGTAGACTGACCATGCTGAACGTTGCTTAACTTCGATCATCCGTAGACTGACCATTCTAAACTTTGCTTAACTTTGATCATCCGTAGACTGACCACGCTGAACGTTGCTTAGATTCAATCATCCGTAGACTGACCATGCTGAACGTTGCTTAGCTTCGATGATCGCTAACGAACACTTGGTCAAACTACTTTACGAGCGCTACATGTTATTTACCACTGTTCTTTGACTGGCAGTAAATTTTGTCTGGCTAGATTCTGAATGGCAGATTTTAGGGGGTCGCAAGTTACAAATCGAACTTTCAATATTTTTTTCTAAAAATTAAAGAGCGACATTTATTCTATTTACCTAAATATTATTAGTTGCACAGAAACATTTCAACGTGTATATTTATTTGTTGATGGTTGGTCAAATTGCTAGTTTATTTGTTATGGGTAAACGTGAACTAACCACGCGAGTAACTTGTCTCATTACTGAATAAAACATAAACAAACATAAGTAGTTGGTAAAAATGATAAACACTCACTAATTTGGCGGATTCGCAGGGCGTGATTTAGCTTAATTGGACAAAGCATCTGGGCCGGTGTCCCAGAGGATGCAGGTTCAAATCCTGCGAACGCGTCAATTTTTGAAATGTTTATCACAAAAAGAAAGTTTCTATACACCTAGTGTGTGAAGCACGATAAAAATAATTTCATTGATTAAGCAATGCGTCATTTCTCGTTAATGGTAAGAAGTTCTAATAATTTCACATTAAGTGACTGACTGGTTTAAAGCAGTTCTCACAAATGGCGCTTCCAACAATGCAGTAGTTGGTAAAAATGATAAACACTCACTAATTTGGCGGATTCGCAGGGCGTGATTTAGCTTAATTGGACAAAGCATCTGGGCCGGTGTCCCAGAGGATGCAGGTTCAAATCCTGCGAACGCGTCAATTTTTGAAATGTTTATCACAAAAAGAAAGTTTCTATACACCTAGTGTGTGAAGCACGATAAAAATAATTTCATTGAATAAAACATGCACATAAAAACTTGAAAATAGTCCTTGTCATTTTATAGCTTAAGGGTGTGATTGGTAGGTATTTTTCCTTGCAAAGTTTTACTTTTACGACTTAGTTTTATGACTTCACACGGTGTGGTACGCCAGTGTCATTTAAATACAAAGAATAGAGGCAATCGATAAGCGTGCATCATCATCATCATTATTTCAGCCATAGGACGTCCACTGCTGGACATAGGATCTTATTAGAAATCATTAGGGACTCTAATGATTTCCAATCAAATCAAAAAATCAAAATCATTTTTTTTTTATTTACAGACACATTCAAATTAGAAATTGACTAAAAAATTGAATTAAGTTAAATTAAATTAATACATTAAATTGTTTATGTCAAATCAAGTTAAATTAGATCAAATTAATACATTAAATTGTTCATGTCAGATCAAGTTAAACTAGATTAAATTAATACATTAAATTGTTCATGTCACACATTATTAAATTAAATTGGACATGTCACAGCTATTCATTTCAACAGCACGTTAATGTGTTGAAGCAAGATTGGACAGCTGATTCAAGATTCATGATAATTTTTTTGTCAGAAACATGGTAGTGTACAACAACATACAAAGTCGCATACAGATGTTCGGAGAGTAGATAACGTATGTTCTTACCCATCATGGCGTACAAATGTAAATAGCATAATTGCACGATTAAAAAAAAGCTGAAGTTATCGTGGTATAAGCCGTGGTGGTCAAGAGGTAGTGACACCCGCCTTACAATCGTGAGGTCGTGGGTTCGAATCCCCGGTCCCGTACCAATGAGTTCTTTGGAATTTATGTACGGAATTTCACACCACAGGCTTTTCGGTGAAGGAAAACATCGTGAGGCAACCTGCATACGTCCGTAGAAGAAATTCAATGGCGTATGTGAATCCACCAACCCGCACTGGGCCCGCGTGGTGGATATGGCCCAATCACCCTTCGTGGGTAGGCCTACGTCCTGCAGTGGACTACTAAAAAGGCTGGTACAGTACAGTACAGTACAGTACAGAAGTTATCGGCGATGGCTATCAGAATGCTGTTGCAATAAGTAAGCAATAAGGCCGCCCTTTGTTGCACTATTTTATGTCGCTTGTTTTTTTTCCTTTCTGTGTATTTTTTCTGAATTGTATTTTAGTGTTAACAATAAAGTGTTTATCTATCTATCTATCTATCTGTTGCTACTTGCTCGCGTCCTGTTCAACAATGAGGCAATTTTCTTACGCATGATGGCTGCGAAGCCACCAGTGCGCGCCTCTGCAAACATAGATGACGTGCTGCAAAACGGCGGAAGCCGCATCAGCATTCTGAATGCGTTGTTATATTGGACGCACAGGTCGCCAAGAGATTTTTGAGTATATGCTGTCCACAAGCTACTTCCATAGAACGATTGGCATTAAGCCTTGAAGAGCGTGATTTTAACCTCGTTAGAGCAGGAAGCGAATTTTCTAGACAGCATATTCGCTCTCACCGTCAGCGCCCTGCGCTCCCTGTCCATATCTGCCTCATCCCGCAAATCCTCACATACAATGTGGTTTAAATATTTAAATTGTTTAACTCTGCTGAGAAGAGAGTCAAACAATAAAAATTCCAATAAGACCGGTTTTTAGCGGCTTGTGCATGGGACTTCGTTATCAGCCATAGGACGATACTGACCAAACAGGTCCATCCTAAAGTTGCCTCGTTGAAATAGCTGTTAGTGAAAAAGCCACCATTTTACCATTAGCTTGTATTTTTTGTCAATATGTCAATAATTATTTGTTTTACATCTGGTGTGAAATTTTTATGTCTATCTGATCATAAACATTTTCCTAATTCTATTTTTAAATTTTAAAAAAAATCTAAATTAATTTGGACTAAGCCTCTGGGCCGGAATCCCAGAGAGATGCAGGTTCAAATCCTGCGAGCGCTTCAATTTTTGAAGTGTTTATCTCAAAAAGAACATTTTCTATAAACCTAGTGTATGAAGCACGATAAAATCATTTCGATTTTTAGATTAAGAAAAATCCTTGAAAAAATGTAGTGGACTGGTATTGCATGAAAAGTATTAGGATTAGTGAATTCTGCAATCAATTATGAATAGTACTATTCTATATTCAAACTATTCGTAACTGAAAAAACAATCAAAGTAGTACTTATTGGTACGGGACGGGAGGTTGCTTTAATAATTTTTTTCGTTAATTGGCTCTGTTTATGGTTAGCTGTTACAAAAGGACATCAAAAAATATTGTTCACTAGTCTGTTCTCGCTATATACATTATCATATCAAAAATGCGGCAGTCGAAACCATAACTCTACACAATGACCAAAAGAGGTCACATAAGATTGCACTCATGATAGCCTGGTACTCCATTTCGATGTTTTTGTATAATTGTATAGTTTTTGTATGATTGTATAATTTCGCCATTGTTGTAAGGTCACTGATGTAATGCGCCCGTACAATGGGATGCAGTACAATATAAACAAAAGAACCATGGGTTCAAATCAAGGTTACTTAAGTAATGAGCCTAATTATTATTTGTTTGTAAAAAATATCCCTGAGACTTGAAATACCATGTATAGGGCTATAGAGGAAGGCGGAATTCGCTCATTGTGTTTAATATACGTTGGATTTAAGCCTCCCAACAAACAAAAATTGCTCTTGTAGTGGCTAATATTGCCAAAAATAATACTCCTATAGGAGCCGTATTATCGCTAATAAGGGTGCGTTTGGGCACAATTTATAAAGACAATAACCTTATAGCCCCCTTATAATTGCTTTATTGTCCGCTTTCTTTCCTTATACGTGTTATATTATGACAAGGAACAAGGAAGTTTAACTTATAATCGCAAGAAAAAAGCTCCTAAAAGATCAAATACACTTATAAGAAATATATGGAAAGCGTTAATACGAGCGATTACCCTTATACCGTGTTTATGATCATCTGCAATAAGTTTTTTGTTAGTTGATTTTCATTTTCGTAACAGTTTGGCGAAGAAAGAGAATTGTCAACCATTTTACTGGTAAGTTTATTATATTATGAAGTTTATTTGCCTGATTTATTTGCTCATTTATAGTGAAAAGTGTCTGGGAATTCAAATTCATGGTAAAATGTGGTACGTTGTGTGTTCTAGTATGAACCCGCCCTTGAATTTAAGATGTTTTTTTGCTGCAAACGTTATTAATTATTTAGTCATGTTATTAATAGTGCTAGTATAAGAGCAAAACGATTCACACATCGTCTACAAGGAGTCTATGAGAGTGAAGACTTTATAATGACAACATTTGTTGCTTATGCTGTCGCCATTTTACATATAGTTAGGGTTCCTTTCACAGAAACAAAATCCTGTACCTATGGCAAGTCTTAATTGCTCCAATATAAATTTTATTTTTTTACAGATATTGCAATGGTAGCATACGTATTGGCAGATGTTGACAAATTCCTACAAAGATAAGATCTTAGTTTACATAATATGCGATGGCCATGGAAGTGGACACATTTTATTCTAAGAAAGGAATGTTTTAATTGTACATATCCGACCCTTTCTAGTTTACCTTTACACTTTGTGATAGGTCGTGAAAACATAGAGGTTTTGCAACAATTCTCTTTCATTTTGTGCCAAAATTGTAAAGAGTATTTGATTTATGACCACTTTATTGAGGATGAATGCAAATATTGTAATCCTTGTTAATTGTTGATAATATATAAATCAGGCATCCATGTGAAACCACCAACTGTTTCGTGGGCTAACTGATAGAGCATCGAGGTCAATCCTTAAACCAACAAGTACAAAATTAGCCTTCCTTTAGACAATGCCCGATTTGACAGCCACTCTTCCTCTGAATTTTGAAATACGGCGGCATGATCGCCTATAAAAAAATTATGACTAATAAAAATACGTGATTTTCAAATTAGTTGTTTTATTTTACAAAGTATGGATTAATGGTGTAAAATACAATACCGAATTATATTCTACATTGAATAATTTACATTTAATGTTAGCGCATGAAAGTCATATATATTTTTATTTACTTGAGATGTAATCTTCACACTTATAAATATTAATTAATGAAGACTTTAAGGGGTAGTCAAAAGCGTAAACTAAATTATTCATGAGGTATCCTTCTAGTCGTATGTCTTCAGTTTTATTAATGTGTATTGCTCTTATTTCTATAACTCGTTCGTCCGTTGTTAAAAACCATTTATCGTTGAAATTATTTTTATCGTGCTTCACACACTAGATGATGTAAACAACTGGTTTCCTTACTGGTTTCCTTTTCATTCTCATTTTCTATAAAATAATCCTCTGCGGAACCACTGGCTGGTTCGTTGGTATCGGCTTGGCAATTTTGTAGCATCATAGGAGTGGAGGTGGTGGGTGCAATGCTCACAACCGTGTTTTCGTAGACCTTTTTTACTTTTCTTCTGTAACCACCGCTCCTTTTAAACTTCTTCCAGTCTTTTAAATCCATTTTTTAAATCTAAATTCCGCTCCGTAATAAATTCACACAATCTGCTGTACCTACCATCAAAATGACGAATCTAGTTATGTAAAACATTTTAATGTAACCATATAGAGAATAATATCTTTATAATCACTGTATAAGTGAATATGGACTGCTTTCATCCTTGAAAAGATCATATAAAATGTTAAAATTAGTTTGTTGGATAGACGTCTTATCAAATGCTCCTGTGAGTTCAAAAGCATCATAGTTATCTTGTGCATTACTTTTCTAAGAATAATTGACCTTATTAAAAGCCTTTTTATGACTTTGAATATTATACGGCTAAAAAGCAATGTAACTAGCCTCTATAAGAAGAACACATTTCGAACCCCTATTGAGGCCATATTAATTGGATCTATTAACGTTTACCCAGCCAAATTATAAGAATAAAGGTAATATTAGCCAAATCTTCTAATAATGTGCCATTATAAGGAACACTGACATAATGAATGCTTTTTTATAACAAGTATAAGAGTTTAGACCTTATAGACTTAATTTTATAAGCTTAATTTGTTTGTTGGGCTCTTTCAACCTTATTGGAGATCTATAGGGATGGGCGGCAAGCAGTGAAGATGCTGTAGCTGAAATGGTGATGATGATTCGATCATATACCCGTAGAAGAACCAATGTTACCGGCATAGCTCAACTGATCTGCAAGTTCAAATTTCAGTGAGCACGGCCCCTTGCGTGGAGAACTGGTGGACCTATGGAGTCGAAATAATAGCCGGTTGTAGGTTAAAATTCCGGTACCGCACCAATGAGTACTTTGGAATTTGTGTACGGAATTTCTCACCACTGACTTTTCGATGATGGAAAACATCGGAGCTACCTGCATGCGTCCGTAGAAGAAAATCGATGGCGTATGTAAATCCGCCCGCTCGGCCAGCGTGGTGAATATGGCCCAATCACCCTTGGTGGGTAGACCTGTGTCCTGCAGTGGACTATTAAAAAGGCTATACAGTACAGCACAGTACAGTATATGGAGTCGAAAAGTTCTCGAGTAGAGGCCATGTACCAATAAGCACAACTTAAGACTTTCTTGTGGGTACAAGATAGAAATACGATTTTATGAAGACTGCAGGATCTAGCTGAATACAAGCCGTTCCCAGCAGCTGCTATTAAAATTTATAGGGAAGGTCATAGAACGTTCACTATATCCAATAGTGAACGTTCTATGACCAAAAATGATGATGATGATATCATACTCGTATGTATTGACATATGATACATTTTCTCCTAGTTTTAGCTTTTTTCTCTGTCTTTTCACTGAAAAAAAGCTGCATGGCGGAAAAAAATGGTATTTTTTGAAAATTAAGATATATGCATAAGATAGATAGATAGATAAACACTTTATTGTTAACACTAAAATACAATTCAGAAAAAATACACAGAAAGGAAAAAAAAACATGCGACATAAAATAGTGCAACAAAGGGCGGCCTTATTGCTTACTTATTGCAACAGCATTCTGATAGCCATCGCCGATAACTTCTGTACTGTACTGTATGCAAGCGGCATTTGGGTAAAAATGGTATTTTTTGAAAATTAAGTTTTAGGAAAAAGTTTTTTATCTATCGGTTTGTACTGCACATGTCTTATTATCCCTTTATTTGAGCCTTTATTTCTTTCATGATGTTGGGTATCAATGGAAAGGTCAATATTGCATGTTTATAGTCAGGTCAGATTGGCACTTTACCGTAGAAATGGCACTTCACAAACTGTTTCGTAGACTTCGTAGAGGCGTAGAGGGGCGCGCGTTGATGTCTATTCTACGTCTTATCTAATCCTGCAATAGCACTTGTTATACAGGGTCATTCCTAATCAATTAGTATCCTTTTAGGGGCTTATTCTGTACATCAAAACTTACAACTTTTGTTCTGCGACTTTAGTCAAAACTCAAAAAAAAAATT
Organism: Hypomecis punctinalis; assembly: GCA_949316475.1. Taxonomy (NCBI): domain Eukaryota; kingdom Metazoa; phylum Arthropoda; class Insecta; order Lepidoptera; family Geometridae; genus Hypomecis; species Hypomecis punctinalis. Next base: position 23,011,919 of record OX438807.1, on the reverse strand, counting down.
GTTGTTCCATAGAAACATATCGTTCACCCGCGACAAAATGTATGGAACAGCTGATTTTTTTTTTCAGTTTTTACTTAAGTTGCAGAATAAAAGTTGTTCGTTTTGATATAAAGAATAAGCCCCTAAAAAGGATGCTAATTGATTAAAAATAACCCTGTTTATAAAAAAATACAACGATTGATAATAGGAACAAGTAAGCTGCACGATAAGACATCGGCTGGCGACTCTTATCATGGCTTACTTAAGGCTACTAGGCTTACTAGGCACTGAATGCAAGTCTCTACTAATTGTTTATTATCAAACATTAAGACGACCGTCTAAATATATTTCCAAAAGGAAATGGAAATATATTTAGACGGTCGAGTATAAAAGACGTGTTGAGATAATGATAAAAATTACAATATAATAATTATTTTTCACCAAAAATGACAAGACCGACTTCATCAATCGTATAATATTCGAATAGTTCGTCTAATCAATGTATGTCATTTTAAGATTATTGTTGAGTATTCAAAAAATGGCTCGGCCGATTACAATAAAATTTAAATGGAACAACACAAAATACCAAATAAAAAAAACTTCAAAGCAAAAGTAACATAGATGCAAAAAAAACATACAGTCAAAGTAAGAACCTCCTTTTTAGATGTCGGTTAAAAAGGGAACTTTTGCTAACCTAAAAGCTAAGTATTAAATTCCTAATCTGGAGGTCGTGGATTGGAATAATTATGAAGTCATGCCAATTCTGTACTTACAAATAAGTCGGTTTGTTTGGTACGGTTGGTTGAACACTAACTGTTAAAAACTACGTTTAATGATATTCGTAAATATTATAAATAGCATCTGTCTGAAGTCCAAAGACCCGGAAAGAGCCCGCGGTACAAAAACGAGACAATTCAAGTTCACGTGGTTAACGCAGCGGACCGATCTCGGGCGATAAGGATCATTCTGTAATTAATTACTTAACTGTGTTTATGACCAACATCATGTAGGTACTTAGTAATACGATTACTGGATAAGTAGTTTATTTTTATTGGAATTCAAGTACTGTCTCTAATCAAGCTGCAACTGCCGACAGCACATACAGCGGCAGATACAGACTAGTATACAGATACAGGCCACAGCTGCACTACTAGTTTGTATCAGCTATATTGTACTAAATTGTATAGCCGTGGTGGTCTAGTGGTAGTAACACCCGCCCTGCAATTGTGAGGTCGTGGGTTCAAATCCCGGCCCCGTACCAATGCGTTTCTTTGGAACTTATGCACCACTGGCTTTTCGGTGAAGGAAAACATCGTGAGGCATGCGTCCGTAGAAGAAATTTGATGGCGTATGTGAACCCATCAACCCGCACTGAGCCAGCGTGGTGGATATGGCCCATTCACCCTTCGCGGGTAGGCTTACGTCCTGCAGTGGACTATTAAAAAGGCTGGTACAGTATAGTCATTTTCAGTACCTATTAAGTATCTGGTACTGTACTTGCACCTACTTCAAAATAAGATAATTTTGCTCATCATTATGAACAGATTTACTACGAGACCACATCTGAAATTGCGAATCAATAAATAATCGTAAGTGCCATACACAATGTTCATGTATTTGTATACTTATACACTGCGTTTGTTTCAGTTACTACCTATCCTGACCTTGTTCACCACTAGAACCACTGCCGAAGACGCCGTCTCATCAACCGAGGCCCCAGAAAAGCTCAGTCGCCAACTACGCAGCTACTACGACTACAGATACCCCCGACCTTTATACGACTCAGAATACGCCAGATACCGACCCCTTTACGACAGACCCGACCCAGAAGCCAGATACGCACGACCCCTGTACGACAGACTAGACAGAGAATACGCCAGATATGATGAACGAAGGTGCGGCAGATGTGACGACCGATCCGACGAAGATGACGATGACAGAGACGATGACCGACGACATCGTCCCACATCCGGCAAACGACACGACAGCAAGAAAACTTACGACAACGACGACGACAAAAACAGCAACAGCTATGACAGAAACAGCAACAGCTATGACAGAAATAGCAACAGTTACGATAAAAATAGCAACAGCACTGACGATTCCGATAAAGACGATAAAGATAGTAGGCCGTCTAATAAAAGGAACAGGCATAGAAATCGGTATGATGACAGGGATAGATATAAGCCGGATTATTATGATCGGTTCTTGAGAGATCCTTCGAGGGAAAGAGATAGAGACCGGCCGTATTATGATGACAGGAGATATGAACGATACCCTGAGTATGATAGGTATGATCCGTACGGGGGGTATTCTGGAGGTTATTCTTCCGGCGGATATGCCCCTGGAGGATACAGGAGACCAGCGTATGATAGATATGACGATGGTTATGGCGGCTATGGTCCAGGTGCGGGAAGAGGACCTCATGAAAGGTATTTTTTTAAATTTATTTTGTCTGAAAATGAAAAAAAATTTGCATATTTATAAAAATCTAAGCTTCTTCAACTTGACTTGTGTTTGATGCTATCAGACACAAGTCAAGATGCCTAACAGGTGGGTCTGAAGATCAACATGGACAAGATAACAAAAATCAACTTTTTAGCTACCACGGCTTATGAGATACATTCACTCTGGTGTCAGACAGACAGACGGACAGCGGAGTCTTAGTAACAGGGTCCCGTTTTTACCTTTTGGGTACGGAAACCTAAAAATTAACATCACAAATTGTCTCATATACCTATGTCATGTCGTAGAGGCGTAGAAGAGCACGCGTTGATTCTACGTTTTCTGTCGTATCTCATAGCTTCACTGCCATTATACATGTAAAAAAATATGTATAGTTTACCCATAAAAAGTGTGCTAAACCGAAAGGTGGTGATTTAGACCATGATTAAGTATGAAACAAATCCTATTATCGCTTATCAGCTATTTTAGCCACCGTTAGTGCCCTAATTCAAATTTCAATCATCTCATTAGGCCGGCCACCGACCGTGATGGTGCGACGCCAATTTCAGGGAAAGCGTACACAATCATTTGTAACGGTCAATATCCATATTGTTGCACGTGTGAGTGAACTTCGCGAGCGGCACCATTCCGTGTGAACCGGCCGTATTGTTCTGTTGTTATATGATGCACTAAGTCTATCATCCGTGTCATGTGTGGTGTCTGCAAATGTTGTTTTTTTTATATGTTAGGTTCCACCACCGCCACTATACAAGCCTTTTAGTAGTCCACTAATGGTGATTGGATGAAATCGACAACGCTGGCCCAGCGCGGGCTAGTGAATTCACATACGCCATCGAATTTCTTCTACGGACTTACGATCATGAATTCACGATGCTCAACATCGTGAAGTGGTTGCCTCACCTCATCTCACATACCTACGGTTTTCCTTCACCAAAAAGCCAGTGATGTGAAATTCTGTACATAAGTTAGAAATAATTTATTAGTACGGGACCGGGATTGGAAACCATGACATCACGATTTTAAGGTGGGTGTTACAACTACTACTAGAACACCATAGCTTCGGCACTCGGAGTTAGGTTTGGGTCTGATTATTCTAGGCGTTTTGTTTTACAAAAGCCTATGTCATTATCCATCTTTTAATCTATAATTATGAAAAACAGTCAATCCCATGTACAAATATATATTTTTTGACTAACGAACCGAAGGAGGTGCTCAATTAGACGCGTATACAGGGTTATTTCTAATCAATTAGCATCATTTTAGGGGCTTATTTTGTACATCAAAACCTTAGATCAAAACTAACAACTTTTGTTCTGCGACTTTAGTTAAAAATCAAAAAAACCTCGCATAACTTTTTACGTACCTAGTGGTCCTATTTCAATAGTTCTTTTTTATTGATATACTTCAAAATTGGTCCCATTTAAATTTTATCGAAATCGGCTGAGCCATTTTTAATAAATCAACAATAATGTGAAAAATGCTACATCGATCCGTGCGAAATATTCGCGAATTCTGTACACGGGTGAAGTCAATCATGCTATTTTTTGCAAAAAATAATCTTGTGTCACTAGTGAAAGTTCTGTGCAGCGTAGGGTTTTAAACTGGTCTAATAGTACTGTTGTTTAAAACCTATCATGGGAATTAGGCAATTAGGCATGTCATGAGGGCTACCCTCATGACATGCTTACTCAAAATTAAGCCTCAATATTAGGAAGTATCGGGAGTATTCGGGAGACCAAAATAAAAAGTGTCACTTAATAACTGCATGTAAATACCACATAGGTTGCAATAAAGTTAGAAGAAGTAAGACTAAGTGTTGAAAAAAATCATCCCGTTAAAAAACCTATAGGTAAGTTTGTGTTAGTTTAAAAAAAATATACTGACCAAGTACCGAAGACCAAAAATTAAATCATTAGTAACATTCTTATTCATTTTTACGCTGTTACCGGCATACTCACACTTAAAACTTACCGCTAACTAAAATTACAACTAACAAACATAATGTACACACTATCTGCAGAATTCCATACAATTATCCAATTTGCAATTCAATCTCGACATGTATCACGTGTTTCTTTACAATACACAACGGGCAACACCTTTTGGCAACTAATTTGCGAACACAGAGATCCCAGAGGGATAAATGTCGTCGATCGAAATAATCTGCAAGAGATGCATTGATTTAATACGGCACGAGTTAGAAGGAGATATGAAAGATAATATCGGCGTGTTGGGCCAGCTTAAGCACCTAGAAACGACAAAAATCAAAATAGATTTGATCATTTTGACAGTTGTAGGCTAAAATGGATGAGATTTTTTTTACCGGGGCAGTAGAATACGGCATCCCCTGCTAGTCTACGAAAAGGGGACATCTGGGCTCGTGGAAGCTTAGAGATGGGCTATTGCCATTCATTTAAACGTGTCCGGGAGGAACGTGCGCTCTCGTTGTCGTCCTCTCCGAGCCCGTTTGTTATACTGTCAAGCCTATGTAGACTCGAGAAGTCAAACAAAGTTTTGGGAGCTCCAGTGCGTTTCCCTGGAGATTTCGGAGCTCCCAAGCGCGCAAAGACCGGCCAACGAGGGGGTTCTAGTAGGCACATCCTACATAACCCGGCTGCATCCCAAAGCCCCAACTATTAGGCGTTTCACTCTCATCTACTCTTAACTTTGGCTCTTACATAGAGTCAAAAGCCCAATTAGCCTTCAAACCTTTTACCAGATACACTTCGGAAAGTGCGCCCAGGAGTTGCAAAATCTGGTTGCCCCTGCCTCTTTCTTCTAACTTACGGCTAGACAGGCGCGACCAAAGCGCCACCCTTTTATGGTGGACATTCCGCGCGTTAGAACCAAGCATTTTGAATCCTCATTACTCATACGAGCAGCCAGAATGTGGAACGATTTGCCTGGATCTGTCTTCCCGCTATAGTACAACATAGTTGTCTTCAAATTCCGAGTAAATAGGTATCTTCTAGGTAAGCGTACTACATCCTAGACCGCACATCTACTCAATATCAGGCAGTGTGTAGTCAAAGGCGAACATATTCGAAATAAAAAAAGCAATTGGGTATCTTACAAACATTTCCCAATCGTAAAAAAGCCAAAAATTCCGTTCATTTTTGTGATAAGAAGTTGAGGGAGAGAGTTAGGCTTCTAGTAGTTTTTATTCTGTTTGCAAAATTTTCCCGCCATCCGCCATGTTGGTTTACGTTGGTTGCGCGCGAACGGTTGGTGACCCTACTTCCGGTGGGGTCGGGGAACTATCTGTGCTTGTATAGGGGGTCATAGATCTTAGTACAGTATACTATACTACATTGCAACCCAAAGATTTAGGCGGCTCTCTTATAAATTGTCACCTAGTGTTTCGGAACGTTTTCTCATTCATAGTAACATAAATTTTCAGAGCGATTCCTCATGAATTGTAGCTCAAAGTTTTAGGCCGTTTCCGTATGCTTTGCAATAAAAAGTTTCAGGTAATTCCTACGTATAACTAGGTAAAGTTTAAGACCGTTGCCTCAGACATTGAAATACAAAATTTCAGACTGTACTTTTACGGCCTGAAACTGTAGGTTGTAATATATGGGACATTACAACCTAGAGCTTCAGGTCGTGAGACGAGATGTACCAGGGTTAACCAAGGTAGGTAACGCAGGCGGTACTAAAGTTCACTACTACGCACCGAGCACCGTTTTCCTTTAGGCCGTTCCCTAGCCTACCACCTAGTGTTTCAGGCTGTCTTCTTATTTATAGTAACTGAGAGTTTCAGAGCTCTCCCTGGGTTATAACCCAAAGTATTAAGCCGTTCCCGTATGTTTTGCAATACAAAGTTTCAGGTAGTTCCTTTATGCATTGCAGCATTTGCAACACAAATAGGCAGCTCTCTCATACGTATCGTAAAACAAAATTTCACCTTATTGTACTGTGGTAGTTTGACTGGGTGTTTGTCAGCGATCACCGAAGTCAAACAACTCTCGGCACGGTCAGTCTTCGGATGGGTGACCGTGCTACCTCAGATGACACGATAAATTATAGATTCCAGTTGTTTTAATCGTTTAGATATATCGGAAGCCTCCAGGCCAATATGAACTTACTGTGGTTTCAGGCTGTTTCCTCATGCATTTAAACGCATAGTTTCAGGCCATGGGACGAGACGTACCGAGGCCAGTCAGGGTGGGACGCTGGCGGTAGAGGGTACTACTTCGCCTCAGGTCGCCCTGAGCCCGTGCCTGCGCCTGCGCCGGTCCCTGCTTATGGACAGCCACAGTATTCTAGGTAGGAATCAAACAAAAGGATGATTAAAATGATTAAAAATCAATTGAAAACATTAAATCATTCAAATACAAGTTGTTTTTGCAAAATGCAGTTACTTACAGAATTTAAAGCCAATTTTGATTTTGTTTTTTTTTGTTCGAAAAGTGAGTCGAGGTTATTCTTTTTTTTTAGATTTTGTTTCATCAAAATCGATATAACTAGTACTGTTCCATACACCAATAATAAATTAAATTTTCAAAATCCCCTGAAAATTTTCACCTTGTGTAAGTACCTCTTACAATCCCCGCATTTTGAAAAGCAGCAAATGTTTTAATATAAATAAAAGTTAATATAAATGTCTAATATATCCTTCTCGATTATTCCAGGCCATCACAATCCAGCTGGCAAAGTCCTTCATACTCTACATACAGAGACCCAGCAGAATACCGTGGCTCATACCAGAGCCCTGCCTACGGCCAGTCTGCCAGCTACGGCGGCTCAACCTACGGTGGCTCACCATACAGCAGCTCAGCTTATACTGGCTCAGCCAATACTGGCTCAGGATATGGTGGCTACGACCAGAACACATACGGAAGTGGCTATGCTCCTAGCTCTGCGTATACGTCAAATGCATACAGGCAAGATTTGACTGGAGGAGGAGGTTATGGCACTTCCGGTGGCTATGGTGGCGGCAGTTCCAGCGGGTGGCTCAGTGTTGGGGAAAGGAGACCTTATAGAGATCAAAGGTACGTACAAAACAAAGGTATAAAATAGGCAAGATTTTATTTTCTGAAAAATGTACCTATCTACCAATTGCTACCTTATACCCGGCTACCTTATGTCCACGTAATAATCTATATATATATAAAAATGAAACCCGTTTTCCGTTGTCACGACATAACATGAAAACGGCTTGAAACGAAGCTAGTCCTTTATAAATTGTAAATTATAATTTGTATATAAATATGTGATGCTACGGGTTTTGTTGATGATTCTGCCAACTTTAATGAGTTTGCTCAAGTAAAAACAATCAAAATAGTTGTTTCACCCAGATGGGTGAAATAACTATTTTAATACAACAATCATAAATTATCCTATATTTCAATCATATTACAACTTGAGTGATATGATTAAGAATTTATTAAATTATTAGGAGTATAGCTAAAAGTACTAACCATCACATCACCATTGATATAAAGTTTCTAATTCTAAGAAATAATTATGATTATGACCTCTTGTGTTTTTTATTAATTTGGTATTAAAACATTTTCAGTGGAGTTACCCAACTCGACAAGCGCGACTCATATCCAGCCTCAAGCCAGAATAAAGAAACTTATTCTACTAAACGACAACAAGATGCTTACGGTCAAAACACATATGGCCAAATTAGTCACGGTCAACCCAGTGCGTATGGCCAAACAAATACGTACGGCCAGAAAACATATGAGAGCAACGTTTACGGCCAAAAAGACAACAACAATGCTCAACAAAGCACTTATGGCCAGAAAGATAATTACGGCCAAATCATATATGAACAAAAAGATAATTACGGACAGAACGCTTACGGACAAAAGGATTATAGTCAAAACACTGCAGGCCAAAAAAATAATTTTGGCCAGAATACTTATGGCCAAAAAGATAACTACGGCCAATCCAGTACGACTCCTGAAACCAGTTATTTGTTTGAGAGAGAAGAAAATGCGACCACCACGGACGATACTTCAAAAGCTGTGTAATGACAAAAATATTAGAACTCAGTCAAATCCAGTGATATATAAGTTAACCTAACTTTCAACAACAAAATACAATAAAACTACAAATAGGTTGTAGTGTACAAAGAAGAACTTATACCTATAAATAAAGTCGAAGCAAATGCGTTAAAATATAGAAGCAAATTCTTAGAAAAAAACATTCAATTTTGGAATTTCATATTTTTCAATTTGATTATTGTTCAAGGCCGCCTTCGCGCCTCCTTATTTCACAAGCAATGTCATAACTCATAATAATAAGATCACGGAAATATGGAATTACTTTAAATGGATATTGTTATTAAAGAAAATAATAGGAAAATCATTTTCTCAATTCAAGGTGATCTCTTTCCTGTAAAGACTTTGAAAATACATACAGGCTTATAAACTTACCCTGTACCTTTAAGCTGAAAGGGAGTGATGAAGACCATTTATATAAACAATTGTTGCTGTGGAGCAAACCCGGAATTCCAGAAAAAATCGGCAAGATGTATTCTCGACGTTCACTGCCGGACATAAGCCTCCCCTAAAGATCTCCAATAAGACCGGTTGGTAGCGGCTTGCATCCAGCGCGATTCTGCGGTCTCATCCGTCCACCTTGTGGGACATCTTACGCTGCGCTTGTCGGTACGTGATCTCCACTCGAGAACTTTTCGACCCCATCGATCATCTTGAATGATAGCTGATTTTTAACACGCTTTTATTAATTTCAACTGTATGTTTGCTTGCTTGCTTGCTTGTAACCAACCCCTTTGAGCTCGATTTTGCCCTTCTTTGAGCGATCAGATTTTCACTTTGCATACCTATCAATATTATGAAAAATCAAATTCAAAAAAAACATTTATTAAAAAAAACAAAAAATAAAACTTATTAGCCATTGGCACCAAATGATGATGATGAATGCATTTATTCTATTACTAAAAAGTGAAAAATAAATATAGTTTTACACACTTTTTAGTTCGATAATAATATGATCAAATTAAAAAGTTTTTTTTTAAATTATAATGACAATACTACACTACTACTACATAGAAAGCAATTGGATCATCAACAGACCCTTGAAGGTCTAAAGATAATCCAAGTGCTCAAGCCCACTGCCAGTTGGCAGCGTGCCCAGCATGCTGGCAGCATTGCCACGCTGAATGGCAATGCTTATACGTTGAGCCAAATAAACACCAGCATTTTGGACACGCGTCGCGTCCACCAGACGCTCAGAAAGACTTTTGAAAACGAGATGAGCTCCCGGCCCCAAAAAAAGTAATACTTTAAATAAAAAGTGTATACTTTTTAGTTTGATATGCTATGAAAGCGTGTTTTTTAGTTTTTTTTTAAACTATATTTATTATTTCAGCTGATGTCCATTCCAAAAAGGAGGAGGTTGTCAATTCTTCTGTTGTTTTTTGTTTCAATGTTACCGATTCTTATTTTTTTCGAATCCCGGGTTGGCCCATAGAAAAATTTGTTTCGGCTCAGTAGGTACGCAGTTCAGGATAACTGTGTGTACGACATGACAAAAATAAACGATGGTATGATGGCTATAACTTAGGTATTTGGCTGATATCTTAAGTTATTTAAGTGGGTACATAATTTACTTAGAATAAAACATAAAGCTCTCATTAGAATAGGTTAAAATATACATATAATATTAATTTAATGTACCTATTAATAAGTTACGCGCACATGAAACATTTTCGCATTAAATAAATTGGACAAATGCTGTTGTTTAAATAAAAAATCATGATGAATAATCCGAATCTGAGAGCGTGTTTGTTGGTTTATTGAGTAACGCATCGGCTTGAGTTTTGGCATGGATGCCTGTCGCTCAAAGGTCGGAGACCGTTAAGCTCAAAACATACTATCGGACGCGGCTTACGGACGAAACTGACAGCCGCGACTGATAGGTATCTAGACTATGAAAGTACACTGAGCCGTGCACACTATCGCACATAAGTCGCGGACGTCATCTTCGGACGTCCAAGAGCGTTCGGACGTCCGAGAGCGATTTGGCACACCGGATGTTTTAAGACTGTGCACATAGCTAAGTCGCGGCTGTCAGTCGCGTTCGTCAGCCGCGTCCGATAGTATGTTTCCGGCTTTATACTTAGTCTATTTTTAACCGACTTCAGAAAAGAAGATTCCCATTTCGACTCTTTTGTACCCTTGTATGTAGGTATGTTAGACGATTAGTCCGCTAATTGTGAACATTTTTTATGATTAATTTTTGTTGGATAGCTCATACTTTAGTGGTGGTCCATTTATTTTTTTTAGAAATAAACTATCTCGTTTTTAAAAATCAACAATAATATATAAACATCACCAGACGATTCATCGATTCGTGCGACCTATTCAAATTTGGTCACGGTTGAAGTCAGTTGTGCCATTTTTGGCTAAAAATAATTATTACCAAGGAATAATTAAGGATCCTGTGAAAAGCTGCGAGTAAAGCGACATTATTACGCTGGAAACATACTATCAGACGCGGCTTACGAACGCGACTGACAGCCGCGACTGATAGGTAGGAATCTAGATAATGAATGTACACTGAGCCGTGCACACTATCGGACATAAGTCGCGGACGTCACCTTGGGCTGACCTTGAGCGTTCGGACGTCCGAGAGCGATCTGGCGCGCCGGATTTTTTTAAGACGTGCACACTGCTAAGTCGCGGCTGTCAGTCGCGTCCGTCAGCCACGTCCGATAGTATATTTATTTATTTAGGTATACACTTGCCTTATAATATGTCTAGTTACAATTACACTTATACAATAGTAACACAGTACACATTATACCCTGTCGTTAGGGTGTCGCAATGGTATAATAAACAAACTAGGTATAACGTACATGTCAAAAATTAAGCGTTATTTTGTAATGTTTTGTGAGCTTGAAACTTTTTCGTTCAGGTATTCTTCAATGGTATAATAGCATTTTTTTGTTAACAGTTTTTTGAGATTATTTTGGAATTTTTTGGGTTTCCAGCTTTACAGATATAAGTTTTTCATAATATGATACTAGTAGCGATATCTGTTAAAAACTGAATGAACTATAAGCTTCCACTAGCTATCGCTAGAGGACGACTACATAAGAGTTTTTATTAGAATAATGGTTTCTTTCATTAAATACATTTAGCTATTTTATAACGATATAATATTTAGTATTGTTGTTTAATCAGAAATTATTACGTTTATTTAGTTTCTTTCTAAGTTATAGTAAGTTTTACAATAATGTTACTATTTTAGTGTGCTTCTTACCCACTAGAGGCGCCACAAGACGGTAAAAGCCTTATCAGATAACTGTTGAAATCAAAACATTTTACCTTGACAGATTACCATGAAATAAAATGAAAATATCTTTTTTTTCTACTTGGTACTCGAAAACCTAAATAATAAAGATATACTGGGTTATCCATTAAAATGTGTGGATTTTGTATTGAAGTTTTCAGTGTTGATTTTTCTTTCTTTATAGGTAGTATATAGTGGTCTTTACTTACTACAGAGCAAGCAGATAACCCTGTATAAATAGTACCTGTAATCTGGAGCTAAAACATAAGAAACATATCGATTACCTACATTATATCTATAGGTACATTACTACAGACAGATATGTACAATAAAGTTAATACTCTAATATTGCTACATCCACTACTATTTTTAAACTAACATTTGCCCACAGCTTTGCCTGCATATTATTTAAAACTATGCTAACCCATAGGAACTTATGTTTTTCGAATTAAAAAGTAGGCTAAGTCACTATGCAACCTTTTAACTATATACATACGAAAAAAAATCATTTCAATAATCGATGCAAGCAATTTCCAACCAGCTTTAATGGAGATCTGTTTAGAGGAGACCTAATTCCAGCAGTTAGAGTTTAATGGCCAAAAAGTAGAAGAATATACTAATTAATGAAGTTCTTAATACAATATAAATCTAAAACTAGACATCAAGTCTTTAATTTTCAACGGATAAAGCCACATTTATCTGATCACATTTCAACGATAAATAACATTATCTAAATAGTAGGTATTTATTGTAACCAATCGAACAATTAACTATCGATACGATAAAAGGATTACTTCACATTATATCTGATAAATGGGCTACAATCGTCCACTTGGCATTGAGTCCTTGTAAGAAAATACCGCCACGTCTACATTTTATTTCAAAATACTCAAATTTCCACAAAAATATCATAATTTTCTACTAATCTTACTAAACAATAGTTTTAAAAAGTTGCATCGCAAAATCGATATTTTTAATTACTCGTAGTTGTGTCGCAACACTATATCGCCGCGAGTGTTTTTAAAAAATAGTTTGTTTCTGGCTGTGGCACTGTTGTGTATTCAGCCACTCAGCCAGTAACAAATTATTTTTTTTTGTGAATATAGGTTGTGTAAAAAGGTGTAAAAACATTTTACAATGACGCACGAACAAGGTTCAGTGAATGTGGCGGACGGGAGTGGAGTACTTGTTGCGGAAAGCAGTAATGCGCTGCAGGTGCCCAGTAAGGAGTAAGTAGCTCTACCTCATTTATAAAAAAAAATGATGATTAAAAAAAACATATCTATTTCAAATCTTCTTATGAAATATGAATGGATCATAGGCTGCAAGGATATTATTATCCTAGCTATTATTATCGTCTTGATTTTTTATTTTTTGTAAAACGATTTGTTGTTCCAAATTATAAAGACGTTAAGAACGATCTATAGATTTATTTTATGTGCCGTATCATGAGCAAAATTAAGGAAAGTGGATATACTTACATAATTATGTCTTGTTTACATGGTTAGCTAGTTTATTTAGAAATTTGATATGGAGTTAATATATTTAGGTAGCTAGGTACTATCATTAACCCGCGGCTTAATCCGCATGATTTTAATACTCTATTATAAAAAAAATATGCATGGGAAAAAAATGAATCGCTGACTCCGGTACCTATCTAACAAACACACTTTCAGCAACATTGCCTACTTCGTACATAAATGAAAAATCATTATTTCTGTTATCATCGATTTGACTACTGACAGAAAACCGATTTGTTTGAGTTATGATGCTAATGATATTTAATAATATTACGTTGGAGGTTTTGTACAGCAACTTGAAATGATACTCGTTGACTAAATCCGATGTACGTATGTATGAGTCAAGCTATTGATATTCCACTTTACCTCTATCTCTGATAGCATGATATCATCAAATGCATTTGGAAAATTCTGGCTGCTATTACAAACTCACAACGCAGTTTTATCGCTAAAGGATAATCCTATAGGACTGCATTTGGGAACATCAAACGACCGCAAAGACTTTTGATAATGACGAAAAAATTTTTTATTTAAAATTATTTTATAAATAAATTCTGATTTCTGTTTAACTTGAAATGTATGCACTGTTTTTACGCTAGGTAGGTAAGGCATGTGGTACCTGTTTATAGGTAAGTACAACATTTAATTGAATACAAGAAATGATTATATAGAATGCATGGTTTGAGGTGTATTTATTAAATCTAAATCATATATCTTATATCATATCTTAAATATTATTTTACAATATACTAATATATAAAATAATATAAAAGAGGCTGAGCGTGGGGCACATTTCGGTTAGATCCATATTTTATGTATGTAATTGTTATTAATTGTGACAGTAATTTGATATTATAACATAAAATATATATTTTAACATGATATTATTTCTGTCCATTCTGGGTTGCCTAAAGCCCAATTTAGTATCATATTAATTTGATATGTTTAGATTGTATAGTCCTTTTAATTTGTTTGTGTTTTTGTAATGTGGTTGTGTAATAGAGTTTTGTAGATAATTTATTCAATTAGAAACTTACACAATATATAATATACTATATGACTTCCCAACTTTTTAAAACATGTCATCAAAAAAGTGAAATATATTATATACCTATCTACCTGGGAAACTACGCTTACCTATCACAAAACTCCTTATAAGGGCATGCGTGAAAAATAATCCAATAATCTATCTGTAGATCCGTTTCCAATCAAAAACGTTCGTTTATAAGTTATATACTCACGTACCCGATCATATACATTATCTTAACATATCTTTCTTCATATCAGCCTACTTTATGCTTACGTAAGTGATTCGAGATAATCTGCTTTATCGTGTTAAATATCAGAGATTACAATTTATTATGATTCAAATTGATTAATTTATATCGTAAATAAATGTATTATTTCATAGAATCAACATTATCTATGCTTTATACTACATATAGGTTAGATGTTCATGTATACATGTTGTGTAAGTTATATATTTATTATGAGCACTTATTTATAATTTTATCATTACATAGGTACTTACCAACCTGTGGTACCTACTGCATGTGGTTACAAAGATTATTTTTCATGAATTACGTTATGATACGAGGTACACATCTGCATATTACAAATATATTATTATAAGACACAAATAATGTAATCAGCAGTAATCTTTAATTTCATTTTTTGTGCGTGTTTTATAAATTAGCACAAAAGTTATACATAGATCTATGAACGACCTCTCGAACTATATACATTTCACTTGAAATAAGTATGTCACAGCCTATTCAATACATGCTTATATATGTATATTTACGAAGACATTCATTTTAATTGAAAATCATAGCCTGGTTCAGTTATAGATGCGTCTGTTTATCGGTGATAGGTATTCCTCAATAAATTAATGTAGGTACGGTCAATTCGCTGTTAGTGTTGCAACTGTTGTATCTGTATTTATTGATTTTAAATTGCTTCAATGGATCTGCAATTATGGTTAATGTTTGTAGATTATTTTGCATTTTTTAGAAGTTGTACTTAATCAGTTACTTTCTACCCTTTGTATCCTGTGTTCAATGTTCATGGTTTAAGTATAATAGCTAATGTAATCTCGTCTCTGAGGAGGCTGGAGTGATTTACAGACTGGTGGAGACCTTCTTCCAGTCTCTAAATCAGGCCAACTCCACGAGACTGCCTCGCTGGCTTATTACATCTTAATGTATGTAAAAATATGTGTGTGTATAATATGTAATAAGCTGGTATTTATAAGGGGACGATGGAGCTGGCATGGACTTTCGGTCCAAAAGCTCCCAAAAATATAGAATAATAATAATAAAAAAGTATAATACGTAATTATTTGGGGATTCCACACGGTCTTTGACTCCAAACTAAGCAAATCTTGTAATTGGGCAGTCTTTTACATATTTTTAATTACATACTTAGGTAACTATACAAGATAATAATACCCAGGCAGATAATATCAGTTTCATAGAATACGCGACGCGTCGAATAGGTGGTCTAAGAGGGAGTGATACTCGCCTTACAATCGTGAGGTCGTAGGTTCAAATCCCCGTCCCGTACCAATGAATACTTTGAAATGTATGTACGGAATTTCACACCATTGGCTTTTCGGTGAAGGAAAACATCGTGAGGCAACCTGCATACGTCCGTAGAAGAAATTCGATGGTGTATGTGAATCTACTAACCCGCACTGGGCCAGCGTGGTGGATATATATGGCCTAATCACCCTTCGTGGGTAGGCCTACGTCCTGCAGTGGACTATTATAAAGGCTGGTATAGTACAGTACAGAATACGCGACCCACAGCCAATATACCTACAACAATAAATTATACAATCTGAATATTTTCTACTTAAAAGTTACTTTAACACCCGAGGTTGATCTTTCACGGCCAGGGCCGCTATAATGTACACACAGTTTTATAACTATTACACAATTATAATTTATATGTACCAGTAATACGAGTACAATGCACATTAAGCTACAATAAAAACAAAACGGCAAGAGTTTGCATTTGCATATACCGTCACGTCAATAACAATTAAATTTATTTTATTTTTGAGAATAGATATAGGTATAATAATTATATGACTCAAGAAAATACGGTATATCTAAGTCGATTTTAAAATATTTTTTTATCAATATTATTACCTATATTATTTTTGCAACAATTGGTGTAATTATAAATTAGTCTAGGCTGGACACGCTGCCGCATTTCTAGATATATGACTCAAGAAAATAAGTCGATTTTGAAATATTTTTTTTATTAAGATTATTGTATTATTTTTTACAACAATTGGTGTAATTATAAATTGTATTACTTAAAACCATGTAAAATATTTTCGACTTAACAAATATATGGGTACTTACTGGTGCATTATGATGTAAAGGCAAATTATTATAATTTGTTCTTATTTTTATTTTATTACATAAAAGAAAAAAAAATGGCTACACATGATTTTAAAAAGTTCCAATTACTGAAACATTCATCGTTATCGATAAATTTAAATTACTTTTTATCAAATTAATCCGCCGATATCTGAAAAAGTGGTTCATTATTATTTTGTAGGAAAGGAATGTGAATGTAATACCTATCTCTCTGATAACAATACATTTTTATGGTTGCTAACTAAATTGTTAACAAAATACAATTATATTAGTGCACCTATTTAAAATATCGTAAAATGCTATTTCGTGACATTTTAATAACGTTCACGATATTTTAACATTATTCAAATTTAAATATAACATTATGTTTTAATTATTACACAATAACAACTAATACCACGGGGCCAACCAAGAATTTAAAAAAAAACCAGTCTATCATGTTTTTCAAATTTCCTCATCTGTCACTTGCTTTAAAAAATATAAAAATAGATCGATTCCTAATAAATCTAGATCAGAATATTTGTATCTCCGTGTGTTAGCTGGAAAACACTAAGCGATGACACAATATTACGCTCTCACTTGACTAAAGACTTGACCGGTGTGTCAGTTCACCATCGACGCGCGAATCGAATCCATGTCGGTAACCGCCGCACTTCGCCGTTAACGAACATATTTAAATTGCGAACGTCTGTATAAAAGAAAATAAATAGCGCGAAAACTGACATTTAACTTTTTAATAGTGCTGAGTATCAATAATTTATAGGATCATCTTGAGTGTGTATAGATAAAAAAAAGTGATAAAAAGGATCGATACCCCACGTGCGTTTCCAAAAAGTTTGTTTGTGGATGTGCAGTGAATGTGTGTGGTCGTTGCCGAATGCTGTGTTTTATTCGATTTTCGGATTGATTAAGGTGAGTTTTGAACTTGAACGGCCATTGACTTAAACCTTACATACTTACTTACTTTTTAGTGTTTTTTTTATTTGGCTCTGGTAAAGGAAAAGAACGTAGGTAGTTACAAAATTTATGATCGATGTTTTATCGATATTATTAGGCTGAATATTGCTCTGCGAATCGATACGAATCGTCTAGAGATAAGAAAGTATCGATAAGTAGATAACTACAAAACTTAATTGTTATCGATGTAATGAAAAAATAATACATGTTTGTGGAGACATAAACAATCGTGTTATAAGGTAAATAGGTCATTATTACTCGTAACTGAAATACACATTTGGACAAAACATACATGTGTTTTACATACGTAATACAAGGACTTTCAGAGATATTATTATAACTTTACTATGGAACTAACCTTGAAATTGCGAAAAGAAATATTCAAATACTGGTATTTCATTCAAAGAGTGCATCAAGTCTTTACAAAAAGTGCAGCACTGCTAATTTTTGAGTTTTTGGGTGTAACTCGATTCCTATTTAGTAATTATTTATTTATGAAACTAATTTAGGTTTACTATCTATTTTAATTTTATTATTTAAACACAACGTAGAAAGGTCCATTTGAGTTAAATATTTTCTAGTCGATCACATTATAAAACTAGACGATCACGTTCGTTTTGGCCAAATATTAAATAGGTAAATAATTAATAAATAGGAATCGAGTTACACAGGGTTGGTTCCATAGTAAAATTCGATCATGATAATGAGTAGGTATACGCCTCTTTATATTCATAGACTTTTAAAACCACCTTATGTCGTCTAAATTGAATAAAAATTTTAATAAACACTCAACATCGTAACCTCATTAAATGCGACAGCAAATTTGACCAATTGCATCTATAGTTAATAAATTCAAATTTTTATTCAAGGATGTAAATATAATATTATTATCATCAGATTATAAAATTCACAGAAATACAAATACTTATTTAATCAAAATTAATATAAAAAACTGATTATTTCTTCTCACACAAAGCAAGAATATGTAAAATATCGCGGAAATCCTGATTTAGAATGCTTGTAGCTTTGAATCACAGAAGATGCAAGATAATAATGTAGATACAGGTATTTAAATAGTTGTATAATTAATTAGAAAATGCACATTTATTCCTATTTATGACTAAAGCTCATTTCGCAAATGGTTTGTGTTTATATAGAATACCTACTCATATCCCGTTATACTTAATATGATGTTAATTTATATGAATCGAGTATTTTATGTGTTTCTGGACAACTAGGTATAGGTATTATCTACTCATCATCACCATTACCAGCCGTAGGACGTCAACTGCGGGCAGTACTGCCAATCTAGCGCTTTCGGCGACAGAGCAGTCGCTATTTTTGGCCTAAAGCTCGTTTTAGCGCCTAGCGCTAAATCTGGAGCGTTTTTCAAATGATATTCCGGCCCTGATGGTATTCCGGCCATTGTACTGAGGACTTGTGCGCCCGAACTCTCGCCTGTGCTGACTCGCCTCTTTCGCCTATCTCTGAAGACAGGTCAAGTGCCCAAATCTTGGAAGCTTGCTAACGTGCAGCCTATTCCCAAGAACGGGCAGCCGTGCCGACCCTGCCAACCACAGACCGATTTCGATCACGTCTATACTCTGTAAGAGTACCTATGGAACGTGTTCTTAACAACAGGCTCCTGGCCTACGTGGAAGCGAATGACTTACTCAGTGACCGCCAGTACGGCTTTCGCCGAAACCGGTCTACTGGGGACCTTCTGGCGTACGCCACACACATTTGGAGTGAGGTCATTGAGAAGCACGGGGAGGCGCTGGCTGTCTCCTTGGCTTGGACATCTCGAAAGCTTTTGACAGGGTCTGGCATGAGAGCCTTATTGGCAAGCTTCCATCTTACGGCCTGCCTGCTGATTTCTGCGCATGGATATCAGATTTCTTGAGGAATCGGTCGATACGAGTGGTTGTAGATGGCTTCTCGTCAGACCTAATGGCTATCAACCGAGGTGTCTCCGTTCCTGTAACTGGCAGCTTGGAACTATTAGAAGTTTCGCTCTCATCGACTCTTAACTTTGGCTCTTACATAGAGTCAAAAGCCCAATTAGCCTCCAAAAAACTTGGTGTTCTCTCTAAGGTGAGACGGTATTTCACACCTGAGCAACTACTTAGCCTTTATAAAGCACAAGTCAGGTCTTGCATGGAATACTGCTTTCACCTTTGGGATGGCTCTGCCAAATATCTGTATACTGGAGGCTCTGGAGTCGATTGAGCGGCGAGCCAGGAGGCTGATTGACAACGACATCTTGACTAAGTCGCAGCTGCAAAGTCTTGAGCATCGATGTAAGGTGACGTGTTTGTCGGCCTTTTATCGGATTCACTTCGGAGAGTGCGCTCAGGAGTTGCACAATCTGGTCCCACCTGCCCCTTTCTTCTATCGTACGGCTAGGCAGACGCGACCAAAGCGCCACCCTTTTATGGTGGACATTCCGCGTGTTAGAACAAAGCGTTTCGAATCCTTATTCCTCATACGAACAGCCAGAATATGGAATGCTTTGCCTGGGTCTGTCTTCCCGCTTAAGTACAACGTGGGTGTCTTCAAATCCCGAGTAAATAGGTATCTTCTAGGTAAGCGTGCTACATCCTAGACCGCATATCTGCTCAACATCAGGCAGTATGTAGTCAAACGCAAACCTATAAGGAATAAAAAAAAAATAGCGAAAAACAAAACGCATTATTATTTTTTTTTATAAAAAAGCACTGAAGTGCTCTTATTATGTATCGTAGCATCAAATCTGTTTTCATTACACTGAAGCTGACATAGTGTCTGTGCCATGACTGTGGCTAAAAATAAATGACGAAATTTTTTGAGCTTGGACACCATATAATAATATGGCATTCTGCATTTTCGATAAATATTCAGCTTTAAAAAAAGTCACTGTACTATTTTTATAAACTTCCGGACCACGTTTTTCAACGAATTTAGGAATACTGAATATTAATATCGATTCGAGCCAATTAGAGAGTATTTTTTCGTAGGTACCATTTAGCGCATTCTAGCGCATTTTTGACGTGCTGATAGCTCGTTTTTGCTAAAAGGAGTCGGGAGCACTGACTGCGGGACATAGGTCTCCTATATAGATTTCTAATAAGAGGCGTTGGAAGCGGCTTGCATTCAGATCATCGGTCCATCATGTCGTTGGACACTAAGTGTCCTAAACTGCGCTTGGCGGTACGTGGTCTCCATTCGAAATATAAATTAATTCTGCCGCCAGATTAATTTTATTACTATTTTATTTACTATATTAGCATGCATTTTAATGCAGACGATTTCTCTATAAAATCTATAATACCTAAAAGATCGATATCCTTAAATACCATTAGAAAGTTAAAACAGGCAACAGACGACATTCTAGATTGTCTAGATTGAATAATCAAATAAATAACTCACATTCGCTATTAGAACAGACATACAGAATATGTACATAATATGTATATACCCGGTTATCCAGAACTGGTTTACTTAATAAGTCGAAAATAGGTGAAATAGACCATCATTAATGAACAACTTTTACCTACTATGGGCCAACCCAAAATGTAAGAAAAACAATCAGATCTATCATATACTTTTTGTCGATTTCGAGTACTAAGTACTTAACAATTTTGTATGGAACAGCTTTTTTTTCTCTGATTTTGAGTTGGCCAATAGTAAAAGTTGTTCGTTATGATGGTCATAATCACCCCCTTGCGACTTAGTACAAGGAAAGCAATGAATAACGCTGTATGTGAATACAATATTAATAAGAACATTTTGCCGCTTGAAACTCTGACACTAGGGCTAGCCCCTCGGCCCAACTTATTTCAGCGTAGTTTGATTAAGCTTAGCTTTCTTAGCGATCACCCAAGTCAAGCAACGGTCGGCACGATAAGGCTTCTGACATGGCTAAACGGTCCAACCCACCGGGACCCACAATTAAACGCGCCATCAGCGGCACGGCTGCGCTCATTTGTAAACCCAGCCTCGGTTATCCATCCGAAGACTGACCCTTGCAATTAGGCGCCAATGTAGCTCGGATAGCTAATTAAATTCTAGGTTCCGTTTCGTTCGTTTGAGCCAGAACTGTCAACTGTTGGACATAGCCTCTCCTATAGATCCCCAAGAAGATCGATTGGAAGCGGCTTGTATTCAATGCAACCCTGCAGGGCTAGGATGTGCCCCATCACCCCATGAAATATTTTTTCAACGTGGCAGAACGAGACAGCGTTATTACTAAGTATATATCTGTCACTTTTTCACACCTCGAAAAAGAATTCTTTTCGAGGCTTTTCATTGTCGCATGCTGGACTAGCTGGGGTTTCTACGAGGTCACCATTCCACCTCTGGTCTTCATTGTAGCTTCGATATATGTCTCAGATTTAATCGGTTTAGTCACCCAGCTTATACATACGTCCTAACTTATTCATATACAGAAATACATAAATAAACTAATAAATGCACATTTCAGTATTTTATAAAACTGATAGTGCATGTTCTTCCCAAGTGACATAACGTTGTGTATTGATGTCATCGCTACATCAATATTTACTAAAGGGACAAATAACATGAGTCAGAATCTTGTTTACCAAGTAGGTATACTGAATATGGAAAACATAATGCATTGTGCTTTAAACTATTCTAACCTAGTTTTAGGGAGAATATCGTGAATGATCAATATATCATAAATGGAAACCTTTGAGAAGATGGAAACAGTCCAGTCCAACATTGCCTTCAGGAATTCCTGAAGTCTTCAGTCAACTTAACAAATATGACACCAGGGCTAGCTAGTCTAGCTACAGGGCTAGGCTGGCCTATAGGAACTGGCTTACAGATAGATCAAATTGAATGAAATGTTTTGTTTTATCCAAACTACTTTGCGTAAAGTTGATAGCTTCATCATAGTAATTTTATTTTCTGATAATTTATGTTAATGTGGACATCCTAAGCTAAGGTTTTACCATTTGAAGTCTCCTATTTCGGACAGTTTTAAAAGGATCGTTAATCGAACAGTGTTTTCGCGTTTTCTGTATAACATCGAGAAAATTTTCTGTCCGTTTTACATAAAATTTAAGTTCCGGGGGAAAACTGTTAATTAGTTTAACACTTAAAGGAACCCCTTAAATTGTCACAAAATGTTATGTTTTGGTGTCAATCGCTTGAGTTAGAAATATTGCACACTTGTGCGTCTTATTTTTTTTCAGAAAAGTTTTTAGTATAAATTTCAGCTAAGTTTTTTGCGTAAAAATTTGACTCTTTAGAGGCTTATAACTTTAAGATGGCATATGATGGATTCACACAGGCAAATACTAAAATTTTAAGGAAATAAAGACCTAAAACAACAAGTGTAACAGACGGCCTTATCGCTATTTCTTCCAGGCAACTACCAACACTAAGCAAGTTTGTTTCGTGCTACGTACGGATCTCCACACTTCCTGACTTAACTCGTAGATAAACTATGATTATATCCCCATAGCCTGACAATTACTCATCAAGTAAAAATTAAATACAGATATAATGAACACCGCTGTGTCAATATCTTACACTGACGCGATGATATGATTCACTGCACATACAGTAACTCTTTTTACATATATTTCTACCCACGGTAAGTTCAGTGCCACTCAGTATTTTGAACTTTGACTTTCAAATAACAGGAGACAAATTGTAAATGGAAGTATTGCACATTTATATCAGTGTATGGTCTGAAAATTCTCGCACTCGACGCGCTTTCGCCAATTTTCACCGTCTTCCAAAAAGAAGGATATAGATACTTTATTCGTCTGTATCTATTTTTTATGTATGTTCTTCGATATTTTCACCAATTGTGAACCGATTTATATTTTTTTTTTCGAAAGTGTAATACTCCCGAAGTGATGCCGTTTAAATTTTATCGAAATCGGCTGAGCTGTTTTTGAAAAATCGACAGTAATGTAAAAAAACACTATGAGGATGACACATTGATTCGTACGAACTATTCGAATTCAGTAGGTGGTGGTAGTACAGTAACTTAACCTACTTCCACCAAGTACTTACTGTACTTGGTGGAAGTAGGTCAAGCCATTTTTGGCATTTTTCCTTATGAAAAATACATCAAAAATGTTAACCAGAGGTGAGAACCGCGACCTCATTGGGGGTTATCAATGGGGTCATGATTCTCATTTGAACTGTCTCTCAACTCAAAACTCAAGGGTGATGAAAAAAGTCTATATAAAATAATAGGAACGTAGATTACCGTAAACTGGGATTTGAAATAGTAAGGTAAAAAAAAAATATAAATATTTCATTCATTCGAAGCCATTTTAAATTAAAAGATCTTTAATTTTTGTCTGTTTTATAAAGAGCGATCGAGCTCTACTCGGAGCAAATATAAAGAAAAACTAAATTCGCGTTTTCTCGTTAATATAGGTACAACTAATACGAACATATTTGAAATTAAAAATTCTATCTCACTACAAAATTTTATAATATAAATGAATTACTTTTATGTTATGCTCCTTCGTAAATTACACAAACAAGAATATTCAAGAAAGAAATGAAAGCACCATTTCGCTAATTAAACACCACAATAGCGTGAGAGAAGTGTCTCAATTTCAAGAATATGTCATCAAATCTAATAAAAAGTAATAAAAACCACTTACGTAGACAGGTACATAATTCCCTTGATATGTTTATCGTTCTTTGCTTTCCGCTTCTGCACTTGTAGGTACAGTTTTGATCGTGAGAATGAGAAATACGTAAGATCATATAACCAGTTGATAAGCTCTTAGCTTTTCTATGTTTACAAAAACATTTCGTCAGAGGGTAAGTAGGTATAAATAATAATAAATATTAGGGGACATCTTACACACGGTCTCTGACCCCAAACTAAGCAAAGCTTGTGATATATGGCTGCCAGAGATTGATATACTACATATACATATTTTAAATACATACTTATATATATAGTACCTAAATAACACTCAGACACAGTGGAAACATCTATGTTCATCACATAAATGTTTGCCCTGGCTGGGGATCGAACTCACGCCTCTTTGATCCAGAAGTCAGGGTCACTAACCACTGATCCACCGAGGCAGTCTGTGGCAGTATAGTTTTAAGTTTTGAAGGGGTAAGTAACAATTATTTTTCAGATGTTGGAGGAACTTGATTCTTCGCATAAAAATCAATCAATACATTTTCTACGCGACACTTAGGATTCATTTATTAGAAGCACACAAGCACGTACCTGCCCAGGAGAGCCTTCACGAGAGCTACGATAAATGCGCCCAAAACATTTCCTTCTTTTGGAGAAGTACAGTAAGAATAACACTCATCTTTTGTCTGTTACTGATTGGCCAAGGAGCATATTAACCAGTGATTGGCTAAAAGGTTGTCATGGCAGTCCCATGTCCCACACTCAGCGTATCAAGTAGCAATTCTCTGCATATGTTATCAACTACTTTTATTGCCTTTGAATATTTTCTCATGTTCCCATTGCAGTGATATTTATTGCTTATCTTTCTTGTCAATAGACTCTATCTTGCTATTGAGTGAGAACTGAGACTGAAAGAGCAATAACTGATTAGAGGAGATATTCGTCAATGCTTTATCATATTTTCTAAACTACTACTTAGTTACTAATGTTACGCAATTTCGGAGAATTTAGTAAGCAATACGCATATAAATATGGAATTTTACTACCTTTTTATTATTTTCCGTACATCTTTTGAACGAGCAATTGTGTATTTTTGTTCGTATATTTATTTGTTTGTACGAAATTCGATTTTCGGAAATGGCTCTGACGGTATTGATAAAATTCAGTATTTAAATTGACCTTTAGATGTTTACCTATTTAGTCAGTATTTTCGATAAAATGCGAATTTTAATCTTCTTTAACTTTTGCTCCGACCAAAGCTCGGTCGTTTTTTAGTGAAAATGTGAGTTAACTATGCCTCCAGCTTTTTCTATAAAAGTATCTCTAATAGTGGCGCTCATGACGTAGATTGACGCGTTTCTTAGCAGTCATCTTAGTGAATCAACGTCCGGGACATTCAGTCTCTGGATTAGTGACCGCAAGTGGCATATACAACACAGAGCTGCCGTGGTTCGGATGATTAAATTGTGAATCCCGGTTGTTTTAGCCGCGTGAGGCCTTTAGATAGTTTAAAGACTGACGCCAGAGCTATCCATCTATAAGGCCTATAGAAACTTACTTTCTCACTAATGTCGCTGTGATAGTGCGCCAGTGATAGTGTATCACACACACGTGTACACTATCGGGCAGATTATCTCGGTATTTTCGACGGGATTAATTTAGTCTGAGCTCAATAACGTGCCGCGGTAACTAGCAAAAGTAATGGCGTTTATCGGTGTTTTATCTTTTTATCTCCGCCTGTTGCATCCCACGGTTAATTATGCACCTATGTTATGAATGAGAATATCCCTGTATATATAGGGTTATTCTTGAAGCAAACGTGCGCGCTGCGTGCCCTAAGCCCTAAGTTTATTTTACTTTTTAAGAAATACGCGTGAAATGGCAGTGGGCTTATAGCACAGACATCAGTCAGACAGACGAGTGGAGTTGAAAAGTTCTCGCGTGGCGACCACCTCTCGATAAGCACAACGTAGGACATTCACCCTCACGGTGGACGGTAACCTCAAGAAAGCAGGATTGCGCTCGATGCAAGCCGCTTCCAACTCGTATTATTGGAGGTATATAAGAGAGGGGAGACCTATGTCCGGCAGCGGACGTCTTTGGAAGAAATGACGACGATTAATTTATTCAAGTTTTAAGTACCTATATACCTACCCTTATCGGACTTATTTGCATTTTCATTTCATTTATTTCCTTTTCCCATCACACTTACCTATAGCAACGCGAAGGCGTGTGAAGAGTCATTATTTATATTTATTTTAAGTTCAAGTATTTAAAGCCTTTATAATTTTTGTGATACTAACGACTCCTTCATCGAAATAATTGCAAGGTTACAATATAACATGTACAAAGTTAAGCATTTTTGAATATTTTATTTGGTCAGCCGTTAATGGCGTCGCTTATACACGCATGAATCATCTTTTAATTAAATGGAATATATAATTAATAGCTGTAGTGTTTTCGGAATAATACGAGACATGACATTTTGTTTGTTTTGACGTGAGGGACGCAGACTTGTAACCGAACGTTGTCGTATAATACTAAATTGAATTGAATATTAAACTGAATAAACAGTTTATGGATTGCTAAGAATCTAAAAACGAATCTATGAGAATTAGTCGCACTTTCAGCCAATTTAAATTCAATTCAATTTTTAAGAAGTCAATAAGGAATTCGCAGACGAACTAATGTTACCGACATACTTAGCTCAGCAGATTAGCAAGTTTAAGTGGCAGTGGACAAGACACATGGTTCATAGATCGGATCGCCGATGGGGCAAGCATAGCATACGACATCCACCGACAAGGTGGATCACAGATATACAGGGTTATTTCTAATCAATTAGCATCCTTCTAGGGGCTTATTCTGTAATTTTTTGTTGTTCCATAGAAAAATATAGTTCACCCGCGACAAAATGTATGGAACAGCTGATGTTTTTTTCGAGTTTTGACGAAAGTCGTAGAACAAAAGTTGTTAGTTTTGATGCACAGAATAAGCACCTAAAAGGATTCTAATTGATTAGTAATAACCCTGTATACTAGAGGGATAATATGGTCGATTGAGAAAAGAAATACAGAAATTGATTTAATATGGCATGAGTAAGAAAGAGACAAGAAAAATATCTTGATTCAGTAGCTAGTTGCCGTGTTTTTCTACCAATAGTATCAAATTCTTGTCAAATTCCAATACATATATTTGTGAGTGACAACTTCTAGTAGTGATTGTTCATCCTTTTTGCGGTTGAGAATTGCCTCAAGCGACAACAGCGCTATTTCTCTGGTCGTAATAGCTCTGTGAGGTGGATCTTCTAATCAAGACCGAAGAAGTATGCTGGTCGTAATAGCTCTGTGAGGTGGATGATCTTCTAATCAAGACCGAAGAAGCATGCTGGTCGTAATAGCTCTGTGAGGTGGATGATCTTCTAATCAAGACCGAAGAAGCATGCTGGTCGTAATAGCTCTGTGAGGTGGATGATCTTCTAATCAAGACCGAAGAAGCATACTGGTCGTAATAGCTCTGTGAGGTGGATGATCTTCTAATCAAGACCGAAGAAGCATGCTGGTCGTAATAGCTCTGTGAGGTGGATCTTCTAATCAAGACCGAAGAAGTATGCTGGTCGTAATAGCTCTGTGAGGTGGATGATCTTCTAATCAAGACCGAAGAAGCATGCTGGTCGTAATAGCTCTGTGAGGTGGATGATCTTCTAATCAAGACCGAAGAAGCATGCTGGTCGTAATAGCTCTGTGAGGTGGATGATCTTCTAATCAAGACCGAAGAAGCATACTGGTCGTAATAGCTCTGTGAGGTGGATGATCTTCTAATCAAGACCGAAGAAGCATGCTGGTCGTAATAGCTCTGTGAGGTGGGTGATCTTCTAATCAAGACCGAAGAAGCATGCTGGTCGTAATAGCTCTGTGAGGTGGATGATCTTCTAATCAAGACCGAAGAAGCATGCTGGTCGTAATAGCTCTGTAAGGTGGGTGATCTTCTAATCAAGACCGAAGAAGCATGCTGGTCGTAATAGCTCTGTGAGGTGGATGATCTTCTAATCAAGACCGAAGAAGCATGCTGGTCGTAATAGCTCTGTGAGGTGGATGATCTTCTAATCAAGACCGAAGAAGCATGCTGGTCGTAATAGCTCTGTGAGGTGGATGATCTTCTAATCAAGACCGAAGAAGCATGCTGGTCGTAATTATTCTGTGAGGTGGATGATCTTCTAATCAAGACCGAAGAAGCATGCTGGTCGTAATAGCTCTGTGAGGTGGATGATCTTCTAATCAAGACCGAAGAAGCATGCTGGTCGTAATAGCTCTGTGAGGTGGATGATCTTCTAATCAAGACCGAAGAAGCATGCTGGTCGTAATAGCTCTGTGAGGTGGATGATCTTCTAATCAAGACCGAAGAAGCATGCTGGTCGTAATAGCTCTGTGAGGTGGGTGATCTTCTAATCAAGACCGAAGAAGCATGCTGGTCGTAATAGCTCTGTGAGGTGGATGATCTTCTAATCAAGACCGAAGAAGCATGCTGGTCGTAATAGCTCTGTGAGGTGGATGATCTTCTAATCAAGACCGAAGAAGCATGCTGGTCGTAATAGCTCTGTGAGGTGGATGATCTTCTAATCAAGACCGAAGAAGCATGCTGGTCGTAATAGCTCTGTGAGGTGGATGATCTTCTAATCAAGACCGAAGAAGCATGCTGGTCGTAATTATTCTGTGAGGTGGATGATCTTCTAATCAAGACCGAAGAAGCATGCTGGTCGTAATAGCTCTGTGAGGTGGATGATCTTCTAATCAAGACCGAAGAAGCATGCTGGTCGTAATAGCTCTGTGAGGTGGGTGATCTTCTAATCAAGACCGAAGAAGCATGCTGGTCGTAATAGCTCTGTGAGGTGGATGATCTTCTAATCAAGACCGAAGAAGCATGCTGGTCGTAATAGCTCTGTGAGGTGGGTGATCTTCTAATCAAGACCGAAGAAGCATGCTGGATGCAAGCCGCTTCCAACTTTTATCTTATCGGTCTTCACAGAAAATTGCAACTCATAATCGACAAAATGTATGAATCTGGAATTCCTGGTTGACCTATAGTAAAAGTTGTTTTTATCGATGGTCTGAATCACCTCCGTTCGGCTTAGTTCACCTAGTAAGGATAATTTAGTCTATTCCTACTTAGTTGGGTGGACTTTTGTGCATTTACTGTCAGAAATCTTGTCAGAAAGTCTGGTTGCAGAAAAAGAACCATTATAAAACCGTGTTTAGTATGCGCACCTGTCGAGGCAGGCGTATCGGATGTAGCATATAGGTCGGCCGCGCCCTCGGGTCAGCTGTGCCAGCCGGCTAAAGGGTGCGGCGGCGAGGGCCGGCGATGCGCCAGTCTGGTGTTACCTCGTCATAAACTATACCACCTATCTTACTTTACAAATTATTGATTAACACAACTAGTAGGTAGTAGAAAAAGCCGTGGTGGTCTAGTCCCGTACCACTGAGTTCTTTGGGAATTATGTACGTTAATTTCACACCACTGGCTTTTCGGTGAAGGAAAACATCGAGAGGCAACCTGCACGCGTCCGAAGAAAAAATTCGATGACGTATGTGAATCCATCAACCTGCACTGAGCCAGCGTGGTGGATATGAATCACCCATCGTGGGTAAGCCTACATCCTACAGTAGACTATGAAAGTACAGTACATTAAGTTTTTTGTTTAAATGTCATCAGTGAGAGATTCAGCCCAAAAAACTAATTATACGATTGATTTGTTTGGTACTAAACCTTCTAGCAGTTCAACACAATGGCTCATGATCTTTGTTTGTTGTTTGGTTGATCTTATTTTGGTGCTAAGCCTTCTATCAGTTCACTACAATGGCTCATTAATTAACTAATCCATTGCTAGAAATTAACGGGAGCTGAAAACTTATTGCATACAAGATGTTTATTATATAGGCTCCCTCCACTTGGATCCACAGCTAGGCTCCACTTGTGGATCCGCGGATACCTTTTTCTCCTCTTAAATCCACCGCGGATTCATGGATACTTTTTTACCACTTAAATCTACAAGTGGATTCATAGATACTTCTTTTACCATATAAATCCAAAGGTGGTGGTGGTCAAAACTCGAAAAAAAATGTTGTTCCATAAAAAAATATCGTTGATAATATGCATCCACGGTGGATTTAAGAGGAGAAAAAGGTATCCGCGGATCCACAAGTGGAGCCTAGCTGTGGATCCAAATGGCGGGAGCCGTTTATTATAGACGCACGGTTGAAGTGAAGGCGCTATAAATATTTCAATAAGCGTGCAAAACCTACGTGTCCTCTTTTAATGTACTGTTTAAAATATTCGTATTCTATAAAACTATTCTTCCCACAAAACTTCTCTTCCCTATAACTTTTCTCAAAACATTTCTGTTGAAAGTTACCTACTCCTACGATTCGATGAACTTTATGACCAAGACAAACAAAAATACCTTCTTACTTCGCACTGTCGTCAATCCATCAAATGGCCCCTCATAAATCCGTTTAGCTGTTTCCCCGGTTTTGAATGAGTGTCACCCACACAAAGTAAAAATTCGCCTTGACTCACCTGCCGTGATGTCATGCTTCCTACAAGACGTGAGTCGGACGTGACAGTTAAGCCGAATGACCTAAACTTCTACAGTATACACATCTAAATTATTGTTAACACACAAAAAATGGTCTTTTTGTGTAAATAACATTACTAAATAAAATAAAATAAATCTTAAATTGTTTTAAAATAAGATTACTCGTTAGAACCTAGACCGCGACAGACAAGACTTGCTTAAATACGATTACATCGTTATCTTTTAAATAATAAACACATTTACCTATTTTTTTTTTTTAATAAACATTGTCAATAGCGAATCGTATTGTACGTATCATTACGTATAACCGTAACGTAACTATACCTCTGTCTAAGATCTCGTAAATCGATTACTTTTGTGTTCATGAGTCTTATTAGTACACTTCCAGTCTTCTTCAATAAATCTAAACCATTTTATGTTATTTTAAAAATTAATCAATTTAAACACCTAAAAGTGAAAATATACCTACTTGCTAAATTTTAATATAAATACGATGAAAAATTGAAATTTTTCGAAACGTTTTAGAATTATTTAGTATTTAGTGACAGGTCCAGCAGAATTAATGTCATAGTTGTTGAATGCCATCAGTCGGAAGTACACGATTCGGTACGGAAGAAGACTTTTAAAGGATTTCTAAAGGAAAAGTAATCTCGTAGAGGTCAGGAGATTGACCTTTAACAGTGTCAACACAGTCAACGATCAAACCATTCATTTAGTTCGCTATGTACCTGCTCTTAGAAACCATAGAGTTAAGTAGCCGCAAGCTCGCTTTACAGTCGTTGGATCATGAGTTCAAATCTCGGTTTCATTAATCATTAATTAATTCTATGGAAATCTTATACGGAACATCGTAATATATCTTGCATACAATCGTATATTAGATGGCGAATCCACCAACCCGCACTGGGCTAGTGTTGTGGATATGATCTCAACGCCATTCGTTGGCAAGCCTATGGCAATGCGGCAATAAAAAATACTTTATAATACTGGGTTATAATCGTAACATTCGTTCATTGAATCTCTAAGTTAAGCAACGTCAGTCTCCCGATGGATTACCGTGGGTGGCAATTACAACTGAGCGCTACCGTGGTTTGGATGACCATATTATGGTTTCCGGTAGTTTTAGCCGTTTAACCGTGTCAGACCGCATAAAAAAACAGTTTGCGGTTGAAAAACTCTCGACTATAAATATAGGGCTAGCCATCCGATCTAAGTACACGTACTTACTTCATTGGATCTCTTCATTTGTGCTTTGATGTAATGAAAAAACTGCACAGCAATTGCTAAATAACTAAAATGTAAAAAGAAGCAATATGTGTTAGTTTATTAACTTACGACACCTATAGAGTTGCCACATTGTTATTGCACGCCGTCTCGTCTGATAAACAGTTACTTAGGTGCAGCTTATTGGTTAGGTTAGGCATGACGTCGTCACGACGCGGGTGGCGGCGTCGCAGCGCAGAAAAATAACGTTTAAAAGTGTTCATATATTATTATTTTTGTATCTAGATCTCAAAAAAGTCCGAACAATACCGTAAATAGCAAGGTATTTTGTTGAGGCTTTGGAGGAGATCGTTCGTTTTAGCCATAGAACGTCCACTGCTGGACATAGACTTCCCCTAAAGATCTCCAATAAGAACGGTTGGTAGTGTCTACATCCAGCGCGATCCTGCGGTCTTAATGAGGTCGTCCGTCCACCTTGTGGGTGGACGCCCTACGCTGCGCTGTTGGAGAAGATACTAGTTTAAAACGAGACCATATGCATGACGTCATCTCCTAGCATCATGCACGCATTGCACGCCCTTGCACTGAAGCACCTGAATATAAGCATCACACCTGAATACTAGCATCATCTTGAAAAAGCTTTTCTTTGTATAGATTAACTAGCTTTTGCCCGCGGCTTCGCACATTATTTTGATTTTTTGTGTAATCAAGAAACCTACTTTTCCAAGATAAAAACTAGCCTGTGTCACTCTCGGTAATGTATACTATATCTATGCCAAGAACCAAGTCCATCGACTGCTCTGTTGGTGCGTGAAAGAGTAACAAACTAACAATCATTATTTCGTATTTATAATATAATATTAGTAAGAAAGAATTTATATTACGGGCATGTCCATATTGCCCTTAAAGTTGGATTTGTCTGTTCAGTTAGTCTATACCGATATTTATACTCGTACACACATAGCGCTTCTTGGACTTGGATAGCGTCCATCCGTTCGGCGTCCTCAATGAACGCCGCGTCTAAGCTGGACATGTTAGTCATTTGACCTTGCGGCAGTCACGATACATTTCGGTAACGCTCAGACGTTCACCTTTGGCTTATGCTTTGTGCTTAGGATCTAAGCCACTTCGCGCTTCACCCGCGCTAATACAAACTTATTCTTACTGCGAAAGTTTGAGAATGTAATTAATTTATCCGTTCACAATCCAATATGTAAAAGCTCAATTGAAGTTTGGGCTTTAAATTTCTACTATTACCACAATTTCTGTGAATGAATAAATTCTTTTACTTTTTAAAAAAAATATTGGTTAATAAGCCTATAAACTTAATGCCTTTCTAAACTTTAAAGATGTAGATACCCAGTTAGTATTCGTTTCACTAGAGATAAGTGTAACTTTAGTTGAAGTAGGTAACTAAGTCACCTAGTCGTTTAGTTGGTAGTTAAGTATTATAATTATTTTCCATACAAACAATTAAATTGCCCTAGCCCTTATAGGGCCTTATGTATAACTATGTTCAGAACATTCACCATAAAGATAAATATTACATACATTGTTACGTTCGTTGCAATAACTGATTGGATACAGGATTTATGTTTAGTATTTAGCGTCTATTATTAGTTTATAGGTATAAAACATGGTTTGATTGTTACTCGTAAAACAATCGGGAATAACCGAGTTGAAACAATTGTAACATCTGAGTCACGGTGACAGTAACTTGTAATTAATTTGCGGTCACCTATTTGAAGATTTTTAGATATACTGATTCAATTATCAAATTAGTAAAAAAAAACGTAAAGCAGTATTCATAATACTGATTTACGTTTTTTTTTCTAAAGGTAAGTGGTAGTATATTTACCTACTACCAGATTTAGGCCAAAACTCTACCAAAGGAGAGAGAACTAGGGATGTGCAGAACGTTGTATTGTACTTAGACATAACTATAACAGAATACGGCTAAAACTCACGTTATAATTATACGGTCGATCCGCAAGGAATCCAACCAGTTTCAGAGTATTTAGAACTCCATCCTCAGGGAATACGCGCACCCCCGTCGACTTAATACTGGCGCGCGCGCCAGTCGACGGGAGTGACGTGAGTTTTAGCCGTATTATGTTATAGTTATGATGAATACTCACGGTAGTTTTAATGTACTTAGACAGTTTTGTTTTGTAACATATTTGTTTAGTAAGAAACAAAACTGAATAATGAACGAGCGGAGATTTTGTTAAATTTTTTCGCGAGTAAACAAACTTTTTGGTAGTAACAGCCTTTTAGGTAGGTGATTTTTTAGGGTTCCATGCCACAAAAGGAAATAAAAAACCGGACAAACGCGAGTCAGTCTCGCACGCCGAGGTTTTCGTACAAATCCAGAAAATTTCACAAAATATTGGGAAGTAAGTTGATAAAATCTCTGTACTGTAATCATCGACAAAAAAGTTTTTATTTTTTCACTTTTCTCGTCATACATCGAATTACAAGTTGTTAAAATAATTAAAAACCTATTTTAGCATGTGCTAATGAAGCTCTTTTATCTGATACCTTACATACGATTTACCCACTTGAATTTTGAACCCATATTTTGTGTAGCCCTATTTTTTTGTAATTTAAATAAAAATGTACAGTTTTCAGATTTATTCCTATATGTGTACTCTGAGACAATGCTTCTCGCCAAATTTCATAGTTCTATGTCAACGGGAAGTACCCTGTAGGTTTCGATTTTTGTGAGTGTCGATGTGACATAAACGGCTCTAACTTTTTATCATTGAGGAATCTTTTTATACGATAACTGAGAAGCTTTTCTTTACACAACTGCAAGATACCATAGATATACGTATATAGGTTACTACCTATAGTTTAAATTTCAACTTGATATCTTTAGGTACGCGTTCCCGAGATAAAGAGTGTTGACATACGGACAGTCCAAACAAATAAATATTGGACCTATTTTATCCATCAGCTTCGAACTGTGGCCAATTGACCAGATTAGGTCATAAGCAATAATGATGATGCGTTTTCATCTAGGTGAGTACTAAACCACACAATAGCGATTTCTCAAGACGCCTAGACCAGCCGACCTCCTTTCGAGCGCCATTGTGAATCGATTTGCACTTATCAGGATTCCGTAATGAGAGGCCCGTGATAACACTCAGACTAGCTAAGTACTACTAATTAGGCTAGTAAGTTTCTTGCCCTATGTCCTAAAACTAGCTGTGTAGTAATGGGCTCTAAATCCGCTAACATCAGCTGAGATTATGATCGCTTTCAGATTAAGCTGGCATTTTAAGGTTTGTCATAAAAAGAACCCTGTGAAATCTTGACCATAACAAAAAATATCTACACTTAAAATTAATCCCTTTGATTTTTTTTTAAGTTGTAGAGAAAACTAAAATTAAAGAGGATCTATATTTGAACCGATAGCCCACTAGAACTATTTGCGTAGGTAAATGATCACGAAACCAAGTGAAAGCAGGAGCCACCATTGATAATGCAGTGCGAATAGAATTAAGTACCTGTAGGTAAGTCATTTTCGATAATTTCAAAAATTGAGCTCAAGAATGTGAGTATTCGAGTGTAACTTTGAAAAAAAACTGGACAAGTGCGAGTCAGGCTCGCACATCGAGGGTTCCGTACAAATCCAGAAAATTTCACAAAATTGGGAAGTACGTTGTTAAAATCTCTATACTATAACCATCGACAATAAAGTTATTTTTTTGTTTTCACTTTTTCGTCATACTTCGAAAATTACACATTGTTAAAATAATTAAAAATCTAATTTAGCATGTGCTAATGAAGTTCTTTTATATGTTACCATACATGATACGATTTACTCAATTTGAATTTAGCACCCATATTTTGTGAAATTTGAGGCCCTATTTTTTGTGATTTAAATAAAAATGTACATTTTCAGATTTATTCCTATATGCGCACTCTGAGACAATGCTTCTGGCCAAATCTCATAGTTATATGTCAACGGAAAGTACCCTGTAGGTTTTGATTTTTGTGAGTGGCGGTTTTTTACGACATGACGGCTCTAACTTTTGTAAACGATAACTGAGAAGTTTTTCTTTCACACAATTGCAAGAAACCATAGATATACATATACAGTTTAAATTTCAACTAGATATCTTTACGCGCTCCCGAGATAAAGAGTCATGACATACACACAGACGGACAGATGGACAGACGGACAACAAAATGATCCTATAATCGGGTTCCGTTTTTTCCGTTTGAGGTACGGAACCCTAAAAAACATGTGGAAGTGTGTTGGCTTACTAGTAAAGTTATTTATAATGTTTCTTTCGCTCTATTTTACACATAGGTAGGTATATTGACGGAAATGATGACGAAATGACATTAATGATGACTGCCTCATTTCTAGGTACTACATACTTACAGGATAAAATTAAATTATTTTCGCAATTATTAGTCTCATTACAAAAGTCGTTAGCAAATTCAAATTCGCAGACGTTTAACCGTACTCATAAAGCCATTATGACTAAGTCAAAGTACCTAATAATAAACAATATGTATAATCGAGCATTTCGAGCAGATAGCTTATCTTCTTGTATAGTGGTTATAAAAACTCGGGCACGATTCATGATGGTTAACTGTGTCAGTGACCTTCAAAGTGAGAGATATAAGTGTACACTACCTAATCAAAATTCAATTCCAATTTATTTATTTCAATTGACACGGTAATGACACCAATTATCTAA
The DNA here is from genome assembly GCA_949316475.1 of Hypomecis punctinalis. Taxonomy (NCBI): domain Eukaryota; kingdom Metazoa; phylum Arthropoda; class Insecta; order Lepidoptera; family Geometridae; genus Hypomecis; species Hypomecis punctinalis. Next base: position 22,975,167 of record OX438807.1, on the reverse strand, counting down.
ATTATTCATTGTAATTCTTACTTTTAGAATTAAAATTAACTACCTATAGGTATAGTTATTCATTATTTACTAAATAATAAAAACCCATATTAATTAAGTTAATATTTATGAAGTAGTTAGTTACATATTACCTTTAAGCTAGGAAAAAAAATATGATTATAAAAGTTTAAAAAAATAATAAAGTCTAGCCATTGACACGAAATGAATGAATGAATTACCCTTAACAAGTTTTTGACGCATTGTTCGAAAGATTCGAAACATCCTATACCTACAAGTACATCGATTGGCATTTTCCATTCCATATTGATGGTCATACAGGATCCCGTCCGCGCGGATAATTCGCCCCTCTGAATTTACCTATTTCGGATTACAGAACTTTCTTTTTCAAAAGAAATTAAGTACAATTTCACTTACATGAGAAATCAATCTAATCTCGTCAATATTTTATTGTGTTGTCAAAATTTATTTCAGTAAATATTACATTAGATTTAACCTTACTCCTTAACATAAAATAGCCTTACTCCTAAACATAATATACACAAGATTATTTTTTGCAAAAATAGCATGACCGACTTCACCCGTGTATATAATCCGCGAATATTTCGCACGGATCTATGTAGCATTTTTCACATTACTGTTGATTTATCAAAAATGCCTCAGCCGATTTCTATAAAATTTAAATGGGACCAATTTCAAAGTACATTCTTTCTAATGAAAAAATAATTATTGAAATCGGTTTACTATGAAAAAAGTTATGCGTGGTTATAAATAAAAAATATACGAGTCGCATTAAGTACCTCCTCCGGTTCGTCGGTCAAAAAATGAAAAAAGAAATAGTCGACCTCTTAACCTGCCACAACTATTACCATTTATATTTAGCATTGAATTTTTTGTTACAAATATAACGAGTTTTACACAATGCTTAAAATATCGAGTTTAGAAACACCGGTTTCAGGTTTAAACGCAGCGATCTGTGATCGTCCTCAACTATACCTTTAACTTAGAACATAAACGGCCAAATAATAAAACTAAACATTCTTATGAAAATATATCAGCTTAGTTCAAAAAATCCGTTCGTGGCTCCCTCCCTACTGAGACGGTAAGATAAATAGATGGTGTTGTAAGGTCGACGCCGTACTAGGATAGACTAGTTTTGATCTTTTGTCTTCCAGTGTGGGTCGTACGTGTATTATGTTACAACACCGATTTAGTCTAGGTTCTGAGTCGTGGGTGAAATAGCCTTGATCTTTTATAGTGTTCGCGAATCTAGACACTAGCGATAGGTAAGAAGAAAATGACAGTGAGGCGTTAATCTGATTGTGAACTTAGTCCTAGATGGCACTACAAATGCAGTAGACGGAGTTAGTGGATGGCAATGCCTTTGATATACGGGCTAGTTTTTCATTATAGGACGTAGTTAGTAGCCAACTAGTGAAAAAGCTCGTAATCTATAGTAGTTACCTAAAGCTTAATGTTCTTCAGCTATTTCTGTATTCTCCCGAAAAAATCAAAGTGTTTAATTTATTATCAAGCAAGCTGAATTTTTTGCAAAGCAATTTGCAGTAATTTGCTATCATATTTTGAAAAGATTTCGAGAAGCGCAGCGTAGGACTTCCGCCGACAATAGTAGATTGTATCATATGGGAGCAAAATAATATTTTTACGGCGAGGGCGCTTTTTTGAATCCAGAGCGAAGTGAGGGATTCTAGAGTAGAATCCCGATCGTAGCGAGGAATTCAAAGTACGTCACCAAAAGGCGCCTCATATTTACTATACTTAATACTATTGTTTAATAAAACGTAGAGTAACAACTACATTGAAATTAAATGGTATCTAATAATAAAACAAATGAAAACGTATATTTACATTATTTTCATTCATTTTCTTGACGCTGAACACTAACATTGCAAATACTTCCAAATTCAAAAAGTGCGCGGCAAAGATCATTCCGTCGCACTTATTTGTTCCAAATTCAAAAAGTGCGCGGCAAAAATCATTCCGTCGCACTAATTTGTTTCAAATTCAAAAAGTGCGCGGCAAAGATAATTCCGGCGCGCTTATAAAGTTCTTTATAGAAAACACTACCTTTGGGCGCACTTAAAGGCGAACCAAGTAGTCCTTTTCGAATAGATGTGATGAAAATACTTAATCGATCTTCTACAGGTGATATCGGGAAAGCAGTGGACGCCCTACGGCTGACAACGGTGATAATGTAACCTGGGGCATGATTTTTGATATTCGCATTCCTTGGTCATAAGCAACTTGTATGGAGTAATTCGCAACTTCCATCGGCGACATAGAAGTTTTCCATACAATCTGTCAAAGTTCCGATACGTTCCCAGGCATTCGAATTTGAAAAATAGAGCCCCTGAGCATTGCTTTAGTCTCGAAAACCACTCACATCTACGAACATGGAGTAACTTATATATACGTAAGAAGCGGTTGTTTACCTAAAACACCAGAAAGCGACTTGTGTCATCACTTAATCAGCTCATCAGCTGGAACCGATCCTTTTGAAAATCTTTACAGGGATGAGGCTAGAGTCCAACCGTGAAACATCCGATGTTCTGCGTTAGATCAGATGATAAGGAAGTTATCATTTAGTTCGTACAACATATTTTCTTGATAACAATGAATACAGTGAAATCCTAGCTCCGTCCTATCCTAGTCCGTAGATTTACTAGGTGTTTGTTAGCGATTATCGAAACTAAGCAACGTTCCGCACGGCTAGTATTTGGATGGGTGACCGCGGGTGGCATTTTCCAACTCAGCGCTACCGTGATTCGGATGACACGTTAAATTGTAGAGCCCGGTTGTTTGAACCGTTTAGCCATGTCAGAGGCTTTCAGGCGGCCTAAAAACTTTGACACCAGGGCTAGCCACCCGGCCTATACGAACTTACTTTAGTGAAATCCTTACAACTTTGCAGAGGAGTTATATCTATGTAACCCTGCCTATCTACACAGTATGATAATATCGTAACATTGCGAAATATAAAACCGTTGAATCGTCCGTCCAGTGCGTCCTCGGCAGGACTGGTTTGCACAAAATCCTCCAGGAACGGGACAAACTGGATCCGTGAAGATGCTTTGTGTCGATTGGGTGCTATTATAGCACACCGTGTAATATTGTGGTAATGACACTAGTATACCAGGTGCTTTGCGGCTAGGAAGCTCCCGAGGTCATGATGTACGTATGCTCTGGTGGCTTTCTTTTTATAAAACCAGAATACACACCTATAGAAAATCTGTACATATAATAATATGTATGGGTTTATATACATGTTATTTCTAACTAGCTGACCCGGTGAACTTTGTCTCACCATTTTTCAACTGACAATGACAACTTTTATATGCAGGAACATTTTGTATAGGAAAATAAAATTAATGTTTCTGTCATTTTTCTCGCAACTTTAATAAATTTTCTCACCGTTTAAGCCTTCCTCTAACCAAAATTAACCGAATCGGTTCAGCCGTTTTCGAGTTCTAGCGAGACTAACAACCACGATTAATTTTTATATATTTATACAGGGTTATTTTAATCAATTAGCATCCTTTTAGGGGCTTCTTCTGTACATCAAAGCTAACAACTGTTGTCCTGTGACTTTTGTCAAAACTAAAAAAAACAGCTGTTCCATACATTTTGTCGCGGGTGAACAATATTTTTCTATGGAACAACAACTTTTTTTTGAGAATTAATAAAAGTCGTAGAACAAAAGTAGTTAGTTTTGATGTACGGCATAAGTCCCTAAAAGGATGCAAATTGATTAGAAATAACCCTGTATAGAGATTTTATTTCTATGTATCAGGGCCGCTTCTAATCGGGCTTATTAGAAATCCATAGGGGAGGCTTATGTCTGCCGTGCGCGCTTTAGGTACGGCTAATAATGATGTTGATTTTTAAGATCCTGCAGCAAAATGAAAGTAGCTACGACGTAATAGATATTGTACTCAATATTTTGTTGTAATAAAGTAATCAAAAATATATAGATAGCAATTACTTTAACATTTCGTTGATGATTTATTTTAACAGGTGATGAAACTGACTTATATTAAAATTTAGCGCGGAAAGGTTAACGAATGTGCGAAATATCTAGGTAATTAGTCTGAGCTGAAGGCCGCTGCTCCGACATTTTGGTTTATCGTTTTCACATTTTGAAATCGGCGAAGATGTGCTAATCTCCATTGTTGGCCAACTCTTGTCTCTTGCTCTATTATTTTCGTCGAACGCATTTCACTGTTTTTATTTTGCAATTTGGTATTCGGTGTAAATATTACCAATTAATTACTCTCTTTATTTGGTGAAGGACAAATATTAAGTAGCTCTTCAATGTTTATTTTTAGATTTTCACATTTTCGGTGATAGAAAATATTGTGAGGAAAAATACTGGCTAATTCTCATGAGGACAAACATATTATAGGTCTTCTAGGATATCATTGTACACGTCATTATATGTCTAACTTTCGATATAGGCCCAAACCTGGAATCGTGAAATAAAACAGCTGTTCCATCATCATCATCGACAGCTTATTTCGACCCACTGCAGGGCATAAGCCTCCTCCTTCTTACGCTAACTATCCTTGTCCTGTATTAGTCTCATCCAGGTGTTTCCGTTTTTCTGGATGTCATAACGCCACCTTGCGCCATCATATGTCTACCGGAACTGCGCTTCCCGAATTACGCTTGCTGGCGTTCCATAGATTTGTTTTTTTTTTTAGTCCCATAGCAAAAGTTGATGGTAATGATGAATACAGTGATATCTTAGATATTAGACCTAGACATATACATATTTTCGTCGTCTCGAGAAACTCATAATGATGTAAATATTGTGTTTAACTAAAGGATACGGCAAGTAAAGGATAGATGGAAGGAACATTCCGTCAATATCAAATGTCACTTCCTAAAAGACACCTGACACGACACATGGTAACAAGACACCTCGATCGAGTGTCGCAGGCTCTATTATAACAGTGGCTTACCCGCGTACGGTGACTCTCACACGGGGAGATAAAGATATAACTGTGTCATCATATGACTAACTTTTCTAAGGGACCAACGCAATAAAAAGTGGATAGGTTAGGAAAAAATGAAAAAATATAATAGTTAATAAAAATTTACAAATATTTATAATCATTGATTTATCGATAGTTCATCAACTATACATGGCGCGTTGTCGACCGGAGGCACCGGTTGACCTGAAGTGATGCTGTGACCGCGCGCTCTCCGCCTTCTATCTCGAAAACGGTTCACCGTATGAAAAATGTTTGTAGACAAAATTTGTAGAGAATTTTGTATCCTACAATACCGATATGAATACAAATGGCAAAAAACCCATAAGAAATGAGATATTTACAAAAAAAGCGCAAAAAAAACGATTTTTGTTACCTTTGACCTTGGAATTTAATAGTTGCGTAGTGTACGCAACTATTATACCATAACCATATGCAGGTTTTGAGACAACTTTTAGGGTGTCAATATACAAGTATTTACAGACTTACAGCTGGGTATCTCGAATTCCGAGATTCTTACCTAATTTAAGCTTAAATGACTGGATAACAACGCTGATAGTGACAAAAATATGGAGCTCGATTTTATGTATTAATGCTAACCTTATGTACCCATATCCGCAAATAAACAAATATGAATATGAAAAATTTGCTCATCTATAGATTTTGTCGAGGGGCATAAAGCGTTACCTATGAAACAGCAGATTTCTTTTGGTTTTGCAGGGTCGATCCCATAGTAAAATTTCTCGTCTACATAAACAGTATAAGGAACTTTCCGTCAATACCAAATGTCATTCTCTACAACATAACAAAAACACAAAACACAACAATTCTTTTCAAAAAGTCGTGTCCGCAGGATTTGAGCCTACAAAACCGTCTCGCAGTTCGAATGGTTGCTAACATCACCTCGTACAAACAGTTGATCAAAAGTGCAAAGTAAACTTGGCTTTAATAATAATTGTTTTAACACGTACAACTTAAGTTACAGAACTCTACCTTGACTGTGTCACGACATGCATGTGACTATTTCTTTAATTTTAAATAAAAATGAAGTTACATCTCATAAAATGATTACTTCTACTTTAATCACTGATTATTTATTAATAAGAGATACAATTGAGCATTAAAATGCTCTGCCGTTAAATTAATTATTATCTTCGTAAAGACGTGACTTACAACAGCAAACTTAAACAAAACTTATCGCGGCAGTGTAACCGGTCCGATACCTATATCATCGGCAAAATGCGAAATTGTGATAAAGGCCTTAGATATTTTTTTTTTCAAATACAAACCAAAGTTTTTTTTTTCAACGTGCGAAATCAATTTGACCTTAACAGCAATTATTTTTAACACCTAATACAAAACTCTACCTTGAATGTGTCACGAACATTATGCACGCGTTTTTTTATATTATAGTGCTAAACGGCTTTCTTTCTGTATGTTAGCCATTATATCTAAAGGAAAGATAGAACTGTGGAAGGAAAAAAGAAGGAAAGACCACGGAGGACATTTTTAGATCAAATCAAAGAGAACGCAGATGCCAATGTTGTACAGGGAGGTGAAATCACTACCAGAGGACCGCGAGACCACCGACAGGAACTTTGCTCTTTTTTCAATGAATATCTTTAGAATCCTTGTGTGAGACTCGCCTCACAATGGCAAGACCTTTCGCGACCGCGGAACCGGTTCCTCTCGTCGGCGAAATGCGAGATTGTGATAAAGGCATAAGATAAATTTAGATTTTATCGTAACTTAGTCTAGACTGCTTTTGGATCTGACCTTTTATGCACTTAACGGCTTCCGGATGTAGAGATTTTTTTTATGCCAACGTTCCGTTCCGTTTTACCACAGTAGATACATAATATGTTATACTGTGGTTTTACCGTTATTATCATCATCAGCCCTTGATAACCGATACTGAACATAGGCCTCCCTTTGTTTACTAATTGTTTCACTAGTTAAACAACTAGTGAAACAATTAGTCTCTCTTATTATTAGCAAACAAATAATCTCAATTTAAACTTAGATAGGAATGTATGCAATGCACTTACTTACCTACAAAAATTGCTGTAACATATTAATGAAAATCATGCCCAGTTGAATTAAAAACTTCAGTTTTGATTTTCGATGTCGGTTAAAAGATAATGCAAAACAACAGAATAACAAAGGTACAGGTGAGTTAGGTATTTTTATACCTACATCTTAAAAAACTTTACATCCAATTTTTTGAATGTTTTTTTTGACAATAACAAAAAATCGTATCATAGTCAATTAAATAAGATAATCATACTACTACTGCATTAACTAATGTACTGAATTAACCTACGCTATAAGTACAAGTTACTAAGGATGTGCCAGTATTATACCAGTAATTAGAATCTTGCCTTTGGTGTGGTGGCCTAGGGAGAAAATATGTAATTAGCTCCACGCTAGACGAACTAGTCGGTAGAGAGTAGAGACAACCGCAAAATCTTCATTATCATTTTACACTACCACTTTATCCTATCAGTGGAACTTATCAAAAAACAATACAGGGTTATCTGCTTTCTCGAATTTTGAGTTGGCCCCATAGTACAAGTTGTTCGTAACAATGGTCTTAATCACCCCCTTTCGGCTTAGTACACCAGTTCTGGATAATCCTGTATAGGTATGTACATTTTTTTTACATGTATATTTTAGAATACTTTTCCCGAAAGGTCGTGCACAAGTATTATTATGCAAATATACGAGTACATTTATATTACATACGAGTATGTACGTTATATTATATTATTATACGTAGTACCTATTCTTTAGCCGGGTGAAGGCGAGACGGACAGCTAGTATTTTAAATGTTACCTTTAAAAAATTCTTAATAGCTTTAATATTTCACTTAGCTGCTAGACAATAATACGTCCCATAAGTGGCGCTAGTGTTTGATTGGTTTTCAAACCACGTAGTCATGAGTAAGGTATTCAAATCAGTTCCTAATTTGGCAGAGTAACGGCATCCACTCGGCTATTATAAGTTAGAATGTTTCCTTTTGACGGAAGATGAGCTTTTATGGAATAAGCTATAGTAATAAAATCTTTAAACAAAACAAGGCACAGAGGAATAGCAGAAACATGTGTTAGAACATAGACAAAATAGATACCTATGTTCTTTTTGAGCTTCACTCGTGACTTTATCCGATTCCTTTAATTTTTCCGGCACAAAATTAGCATAAATGACACTTTCCAACTTTTAAACTATATTTAGGCAAAAGTTAAGACTATCCGTTGTCAGTTACCTACTGCGTGAAATAGTATACAGGGTTATTTCTAATCAATTAGCATCCTTCTAGGGGCTTATTCTGTACATCAAAACTAACAACTTTTGTTCTACGACTTTCGTCAAAACTCAAATTGATTAGAAATAACCCTGTATAAACAAACCCACTAAGGTCAATATTAGAGGCGCCATCGTAACTATAATAGCTAATTAGACTATTTCTGTTTCTTATTCGCTTTGGCATTCGATAGAGAGAAAACTATTTACGTTGCTATTAAATTTACGATGGCGCATCTAAAATTGGGCTTACTGTCAGATTATAATTAAATTACAAGATATTTTTTATTTACAATTAACTTATCTATAGAAAATAAATAAGCCACCGATTGAATCTGGAACTAGAATTTACTTATTTACACCTACATATAGGTAATAGAAGATGATAAAATTCTTGTTTGATTGGCGGAGAAGTGATATCATGCCCTGCTGTTTTCATCAAACATTTTTGTTTGATCAGGCATACTTTCTTCACTTAGCACTGACGAGTTTATATTACAGTCGGTCAATGAGTCAGGTCCAAGTCCAACCCACTTGAGACGTTCCCAGGAGAAAGCACAGGTTAAGTAGGAGTTACTTAAGAAAAAGAAAGCCGTTTCCAGGAGAAAGTATGACGGCACCTTCAAGTATTTGGGGTGAGCAAAGAAAGATTAAGATCATGGAAAAAGGCAGAAGACGAAATAAAAATACTTAGTAATTAGTCACGCAGCAGCAGAGTGTAGTGTCGACATCGACTTAATTTTATGCACTAGATATACTAGTCTATAGGTACCTACAACATAGGTCGAGTCAAACTTCTTGGCGGCTATGAAGTTACCTACAAGCTGCGCAAAACTCAATCCTCGCGCAGCTGTTATGGTGCGTCCACACACTCGGAGTGTGTGGATGCACCATTAAATAAGCTTCAGATTGACCATTATGGTGCCGCCCCACTCTCCACGAGGTGACACGAGCACCGCAACTGTAGCTAACTTCACATCGTATACACGTATACAAGTCGGCGATGTGAAGTCGACTGCCTCAGTGGCTCAGTGGTTAGTGACCCTGACTTCTGGATAAAAGAGGCGTGGGTTTGATTCCCACCCAGGGCAAACATTTATGTGATGAACATGTGTTTGCTCTGTGTCTGGGTGTTATTTAGGTACTATCTATGTAAGTGTGTATTTAAAATATGTATATTATGTAGTATATCAGTCTCTGGCAGCCATATCATAAACTTTGCTTAGTTTGGGGTCCGAAACCGTGTGTAAGATATCCCCCCTAATATTTATAAATATTTATAAAATATTTGTGAAGTTAACTACAGAAGCAGTGCTCGTGTCGCCTCTTGGAGAACGTGGCAACACCATTTCGCTGGTTGTAGCTATCATCACAACCGCCAAGTTGTTGAATTCGGCCGATACCTGTATGCAGTTTAAAGGTCTCATAAGTGTCATAGTTTACTTTCTATCACCGAAAAATAACCTGTGTGATAAGTGATAACACAAAGACGTATAAATTGTAGCTAATCCATTAACCACTGTAAAACACTCTAAAATACATTTTCAGAACATCTGTAAGCTCAGCGGCGCGAACACTTCTAACGATATTTATCACGCTCCTAATTTAGCACTTGGTCTTAAGTAATGCAACTGAGGTGATTGACTTCGTACGATTTTGGTAACAACATGCCTCACCGAAATAGTCGCCATGCGAGCTTGTAGGTACTTACCTCTCTACAAACTAAAACGCAACTTATTCTCAAAAGGGCAAGGTTCAATATTGATTGAATGGGTTATAAATACCTACTGTACTAACTTGTAGGTACTTATCAATCTGTGTAGTCATATGCATCTTATTTTAAAGTGTCAAGGTCTAAAGTCGAGTAAATGGAGAATGATAGGTACCATATGTACACATAAAAATGTGATGAGAATGTGTAATCTGTAATCGTGACAAATTCGACTCGGTATATTGGATTTTATACTTCGCAAGTTTTGGTAAACCCAAATATATGTTACTACTAGTTTTTACCCGCGGCTTCGCCCGCATACGAAATATATCATTATAATTTATAGTCTATGTGTTATTCTGATATATAAGCTATATTTTTGCAAAGTTTCATCTTAATCCGTTCAGTAGTTTTTGCGTGAAAGAGTAACAAACATCCATCCATCCATCCATCCATCCATCCTCACAAACTTTCGCGTTTATAATATTTGTAGGATATCTTTACTATGACTATGAATAGTAATCTAAATAGAACATAGGTACCTATCTAAAAATATAGTTTATTTTCGTATATATGCAAGGCTTAGAGAGTAAAGTTTGTTAAATATGAATTAACAATAACAGAAAATAAAATATATACACCTATACTTAGAAAATTAATCAAATAACCCGCTCCTCATCGTTCCTGGTGCAAAGGTGCCCATAACGCTTGCTGCATTGCCGCGTTGGATGGCGATAGACATTCTTTGCACCAGAAACAAGGTAGAACGGGAGTCACCTTCTCTTTCCCGAATCCTGCGCCCTATTTCACAAGTTAACAATTTGGCCTCAGCGCCCCAGCTATCCATGGTCTCCACGGCAACGGGCACGAAATAATAGCTGGGCACCATTGCCGCGTACTTCAACCTCTTTTTATTGGCGGCGTCCTCAGCCGCTGCCGCTGGAGTACGAATGGTGCGACACAGATGCGTGGCCGCGACAGTGCTTACGCAAGTGGCATCCCAAACTAAGCACTTGCGGTTTTTCCACGGCACCAGAGTCAAACCATCCGGCCTCTTTCCATCAGATCTACTAAGGCCTGGCGGCTCAAGAACACAGGGAATGTTAGCAGATATTAAGGCTATCTAAAATGAAAAATGTTGAATACCCAAAACACTGCGGATTTTATAGAGACGTTGATGATGACAAGCACGTAGATTCTTACAGCGTACACAAAGTAGGCTTGAACTATCCAACAGAGCCGTGGTGGTCTAGTGGTAATGACCCGCTTTACAATCGTGAAGTCGTGGGATGAAATCCCGGTCCCGTATCAATGAATTCCTTGGAATTTATGTACGGGAATTCACACCACTGACTTTTCGGTGAAGGATAAGTCCTGGAGAATCCACCAGCCCGCACTGAGCCAGCGTGGTGGATATGGCCCAATCAGCCTTCGCGGGCAGATCTTCGTCTTACGATGGACTATTAAAGACTGGTACAGAACATTTAACATGCAACCAACTCGTTGAAACAAAAAAAGCATCATGCATAGATCCACTCTATTTTATTGGGACACTTCATTCTTATTACCACCACCAAAAATCTAAGAAAGAACAATATAAGAAAATAAAATAAATATTTTTGGGACATCTTACACACGGTCTTTGACCCCAAACTAAGCAAAGCTTGTGATATGGCTGCCAGAGACTGTTATACTACATATGCTTATTTTTAAATACTTACATACATATATAAATAGTTACTAAATAAAACCCAGAAACAGAGCAAACACTTATGTTCATCACATAAATATTTGACCTGGGTGGGGATCGAACCCACGCCTCTTTGACCCAGAAGTTAGGGTCACTAACAACTGAGCCACCGAGGCAGTCAAACAAAAACACTTAGGTAAATAATAATTAACAATCAGGTAATAAGAACGCCCGTTCATACTTATTTGTTTTATAAAGAAAATTATAGTCGATAATAATTCATCTACAGCTACTAGGTATTCTCTCCTACCCCACAGTCCAGCAAGATTACAAGTCCAGCCGAAATAACCATTCCTTTCAGTAAAGAAGCTATTGAATATCTTCCACGAAAACAACAGTAAACAAACAATGCCGAAAGAAATTCATTCTTCAACTTGACCTGAATTTCAGCTGGTCAGAAACAATCCGTGGGGTAATGAATCGGATCGGTAGAGACACGCGATGTCTTGCCGGTCATAAACTCTTAATAAGAACTGTTTTTTTCAACCGATGTCTGAAAAGAAGGTTAGGGTAAATTCGTATTGACTAAAATCTGACTTACCGTGGTGGGTTAGAGGTGACTGACACCGCCTTACAATCGTTAGGCCGTGGGTTCAAATTCCGGTCTTATACTAATGCGTTCTTTGGAACTTATGTACGGAATTTCACACCACAATAGGTTTTTCACTAAAAGAGAACATCGTGAGCCAACGTACATCTTTAGAAAAAAATCGATGGCGTAAGGGAATTCACCAACCCGCACTCATCTCTTAAAACAAAGTCGCTTCCCTGTCTGTTTGTCCATATGTATGCTTATATCTTTAAAACTACGCAACGGATTTTGATGCGGATAGAGTGATTCAAGAGAAAGGTTTTATACACCTGTGCGAAGCCGGGGCAAGTCGCTAGTTAATAGGTACTAAACAAATAAATATTAGAGGACTCTATACAAACGGTATCTGACCCCAAACTAAGCAAAGCTTGTGATATGGCTGCCAGAGTATCAGTCTCTCTCACTACATATTATACATATTTTTAAATAAAAAATACAAACTTATATAGATACTACCTAAATAACACCCAAACTCAGAGCAAACACCTATATTCATCACATAAAATTTGCCCTGGGTGGCAATCGAACCCACGCCTCTTTGACCCGGCAGTCAGGGTCACTAACCACTGAGCCACCGAGGCAGTCAAACTTAAACAACTACACAACTGTTAAATATTGTCCTCTAACTTATAGCCCATACTCGTAGTAGGAATATTGATACTCGTAGTAGGAAATTCATCTGGGTCATTGCTAAATCCAATCCCAGCATAAGGATATGTGACAATCAAACATTAAACGTTCTTGTGCGATTTATCATGACCACAGAACTCGTGAGATGGGACATGTCGTCTCAATTTACTGAGACCTAATTTCGCACAAAACTGCTTAAACTCACAACCACGTGTAGGTAACGGTAATTTTATTATTCACAGAGCATAACAAATCTGACGCTCACACTCAGAGTGACTGTAATATTTACAAGGTGTATTTGGATTATCTCTAGACCTTCTAGTATCTAGAAAGTGCGAGCACTTTCAAAGGTGTATGTAAACGCTCATCATTATGAACATTTTTTACAATAGGACCGCCAAATTAAAAAAAAATTAACAGTTCCACACAAAAAGTTCATTGACTCTCGACAAAATGTGTGAAACAGCTGATATTTTTTATACAATTTCGAAGTTGGTCCTATAAATCGTTTTTCATAATGATGAGTAGGTATATACTCGTAGGTACACCACTGAAAGTTCCTACGCCACACTACTCCATTCTGAAATATTATGTTTCATGAGCTTTCCTTTTGCGGTATTTGTGTATTTGGTACATATAAATGTCTTATGGCCGGATTTATAGAATACCTGTCTCTTGATATCTACGTTCATGATGTTATAGTATCCTAAGATAGTGCCTATAGTTGACGTCATTGCGTAGGTGCTATCTCGTTCTAAGCCCAGCGATAGAGCTAAACACTATTGTATAGCAATACAGTAGAAATTATTTTACTAGATACTGAAACTAATTAGATTTTTGCACAAAACAAGCACAATATCACGGTAATGATATATTACCGTGACAATAAGCCCGATTATAGAGGCGCCAGCGTGAATTTAATAGCAACGTAAAAAGCATTCTCTCTATCGAATGCCTAAAGTGAAAAAGAAACAGAACTATGCTATTTAGCTATTATAATTACGATGGCGCCCCTGTATTCGGGCTTATAATGTACCTTATTGGAACGCTCCTATGCGGAAAATACACACAGTATATATTAGACTTCTGGCATAGGCCTCTTCCTGGGACTTCCATTTTCTTCGATCTTGTGTCATTTGTTTCCAATTAGAACCAGCAACTTTCCTGAGATCATCTTCCATAATAATAATAATATAGACTACGTATTATGAAGTGTAAGCTAGGGCCCTAGGTGTGGTATTTGTTTGCATCTTCACTCCCTATTTTATGTCTCTGCGAAACGTGCAGTAGGTATAGAGTTCGTGGCCTAGACATAGACACATCATAGAGGAGCCTTTTGGTCTATGAGTACTTACACCGCAAAAATGCTAGACTTGCTTATCAGGAAAGGAGAAAATTTGTATTAGGTTTTACCTACGAAGGGTGATGTAGGTAGGTATTTAATATATGTAATATTTCATTAATTGAACAGCTATTTTTTAATTTTAGTTGTTAGTAAATAGGGTTAGTTATAGAAAAATTGTTGAGTATTTTTTAAATTCGCTTTAAATCTTTCCACTATGATTGTTTTTTGTTCACAATAAGTAGAATAATTCCTTAAAAATTGTAAATAAATAAAAATAATAAATCTGTACCAAAAAACATAACCCTCTTTATTTCTTAATAAAGTAAGTACAAGTAGGTTTCAACTCTTCAACATTCATACGGTGGACTGACGAAGAAACTAACTTAAACAAAATAGGTAAGTTATTTCTGTACAAGATTTGTCATTTAGAAACTATGAAGAGGAAAATTAGATACTTACTCATCATGAGGAAAATTGAAAAGTCCATGAAATACAAATACAAGGCAATACGAAATTCTACGGAATCGAAAATATACGTAACTAAACAAGCAATTGTTTGATAGGTCTTTATTGAAGGTGTCGTATCGTACATTTTTGACCGACGAAACGGAGGAGGTACTCAATTCGACGCGTATTTTGTTTTCTTGCAGATAAGTATATGAGTAGGTACCTAACCTACTGAACCTACTAAATAATATATGTTGACAAAAGGGAATATTTTATAATTATGTCACTCATGGTCATGCACCACAATTAGAACAATTAAATTACACCTCAGGAATGTGTTCAAATAACTTAAACTTAATTATGATACTGAAATATTCGAAAAGACCTAATTAATATATAATGTATTGTATTGTACTCCAAATGATCATAAGTGAAGATCGATCAATAAGTGGGTATCTAGGTACTACGAAAGTTCATCAGGTCATTTGACATGAACACAAACAAACTATAAAATAAGGAAAGAAATAGAATATTGTGAATTCACACAATATTCCTTTTTAAAATTATTAAAATTTCAAGTTAGTTTTCAGTGTCACTAAAAGTTATAGTATTTATAGTTATATGTCCTCCTTATACAGGGTTATTTCTAATCAATTTGCATCCTTCTAGGGGCTTATTCTGTACATCAAAACTAACAACTTTTGTTCTACGACATTCGCCAAAACTAAAAAAAAAATGTTCCATACATTTTATCGCGGGTGAAATAAATTTTTCTATGGAACAACAAGATTATTTTTTTAGTTTTGACGAAAGTCGTAGAACAAAAGTTGTTAGTTTTGATGTACAGAATAAGCAGAAGGATGCTAATTGATTAGAAATAACCCTGTATAATTTTTTTGGTATGGAATTTCCGTGTAGGCCTAAACTAAGCATGATTTTGCTAAAAATGTCCCGTCCCACACAACCTTCTCTAATGCTTCGAATGCCGCGGTATTCCATAATGTCAAGAAGCTGACATTCGCAAATATCAACACGATTCCTGCGGTGATTCGAACTTCTGCTGTTCTGCAACAAAGAAGATATGTCTGCAATGCGGGGGAACAATAGATACCTAAGCTTTGATAAAATTTCCAGAGGATATCGCATTCCGTACAACGTAGGTATAACAATCATGCACTGCGATAATAACGTGATACAAGTTTTCTATAGACAGGTGCAATGCAACATGCTATAGATTCTATATCTGTAGTATGTATATCAAACAAATCAAATCAAACTGAATGGCGTCTGTGAACACGAGGTGAGTTGTACCCAGTAGCCAATTTATGATATATCAGCAGAAATGAGGTGAGAGGTTGTGCGCTGCGTGTAACTTTACTCACGCCAGCTTTACATAGTAATATTATCTATTAACAGTTTACTGCTTTCGCATATACCTATTACCTATATCTATTCAAACTATCTATTGTGAAATATGTTCGCCGAAGCCGAATCGGGGGGAGAAAGCATCATCAATAAATATAATCATTCGAACTAATTGGAAATTGATAGTTAAATCACAGAATATTAAAAATAGGTGCCTATTATAGACAAGAAGTGACTATAATTAGGTAATTAATTGACCAAATAATACTGCTTGCAGTGTTAACCAGCACTTTCGGTGCAGTTTTATGTGGGACACGGTCTGGCGGATTATATAACATCCTCCCATTTTATCAAAGGATATCCTCACTTTAATGTTATAAATCTGAAAGTGTGTTTGTTTGTTTATTACCTGTTTCACGCAGCAATGGAGCGATGGACCGAATCGATTTTTTTGCATGGTTAAGCATTTTTTTAAGGCGCATGGTAGACTATGTTTTTTCCAAATATTACGGGCGAAGTCACGTGTAAAAGCTAGTAAGCGATATTAATAACTGTAATTAATGTCCCAGCTATATCGACTAAGGTTCATCTTATCTTATGTACCTACCTACTTTCTTAATTTGACTTTCTCATAGTCATTAGCATTTTGTAGTGTTTACGAACAATTTATCTATACTTTTTGTTTACAACTATAATGACTTTGTTTGTGACCCCATCTTAATTCGGGTTCGGACTCCTTATGAGTAACATCTGAGTAAAATGGGGTTTAATGATTTAAACTGGCACAATTTTCTGTTGTTAAAAATCGCTGAGCTCAGGTAAAATAAGTGTTTATTGTAATTTTACTATTTCCTGTAAAAAAAATCTGAAGATTTTTTTTGTGAAGAAATTGGTTATTAATTGAGCCGCACAGTTTAGTGTTTGACGAAAGTCTGATACCTAGCGGTTTTTAGCGGCCGCGGGAACGCGAAAAGATCGTGTGGCGGCATTTTATTGTTTTGTTCTGTCCGTGAAAATAGTGGTAGTGGTGTTTTAGTGATTAGGTATAAACTGAATTGTGTGCATGATAATGTGGTGAATGTTTCTTTTCGTGTTGCCAAATTGCCAAAGCTCTATAAGACACTGTAAAGCGTAATTTCGTATGCCGTAGAGTATGGATGTCTCCTGAAGGCCTCTGATACGGCAAAACGTTTCTTGGTTGTTAAAACCAGGACCCATAATTTTACGTGTCATCCGAGACACGGCAGCGCTCTGCTGTAAATGGCACCAGCGGCCATCCTTCCGAAAACGTACCATGCCGAACGTTGCTTAGCTTCGGCGATCGCTAGAAAACATCTAGTCAAACTACGCCTTAGAACCCTAAAAGCTATACTAGGGAGGGAGAGCTCGTAGCAAAAATTTAAAAAAATACGAAAATCACGTTTTCTCTAAATATCGCCTCTACAGATAAACTGAAAATAAAAATCTCTACCCATCTAAATACATTTCATCAAAATCAATAGAGCCATTTCTAAGATCCGATTTATATAGTATAATTTGTCCTTGTGTTGTGCTCTGTTACATCTGCTCGTCGATTACGAAGTGTTAACTAACCATTACCTGTATTGTTCGCAGGCTCCTGCGCCCCGTGTCCGTGCAAGGAGTCATGGAGCACGCGCTGCAGCACCGCGACCGCGTCGGCGTGCAGGACTTCGTGCTGCTGGAGGACTACCGCTCCGAGGCCGCTTTTATTGACAATCTGAAGAAACGGTTCTCCGAGAACATTATCTATGTAAGTAGCTATATGTCCCCAGGCTCCTGCAGCCCATGTCGTTGTAAGGCTGGGAAGGCAGGTCTCTGAGTGCGTTATTTTATCTATTTAGTCTATAGGTACTCCTGCGCTCATTTCCAAGCAAGGAGCTATAGCGGCTCTAACGTGTTGCGGATGAATGAGTACTCCTTGCAAATTCTTAAGAGCTCCGGTGCATTCGGAGATCCTAAAACTCTCAATAAAGGATAGGGCTAGAAACTGCGTTAAGTGAACTCTCGAGCGGTTTCGTTCAAAAGCTTCAGTCTATTGGCTCCGTGGCGGAACACATTTTGAAACAGCGAGGCATATAGCACAATTTCTTGCCTAAGGCTCCAGACTCTAGCAATAAGGGAGCTTTGTGTGTAGATATAAGTGTTTTCTTAGTCCATAAGCCCACTGTACTTTCTGAACTAGTTCCTTGTTCGAAACCGCTAGCCCTGCAACGCAAAATATTTCTGACTTCTTCAGAAACAGATCATGTTTTGAACCTTATCTCAATGTGTTACTTTTCTTCTTCAGACATACATCGGCAACGTGTTGATATCTGTGAACCCGTACAAGAACCTGCCTATATATGGCGAGGAGAAGTCCAAGCTCTACTACAAGAAAGCCTTCTTTGAGGCGCCGCCACATGTGTAAGTTAGAATTGTTTTGGTATCATATCAGTATATAGCGTAGTATGGATTAATCTGTTAGTTTCGATCGAGATGGGTCTGCCCACGATCAATGCAACTCAATCGAAACGTCGGGATAATGAGGCATTTGTTTTTGTCGTATTTTTAGTGCTCGATTAGTCCCGCAGTATAAGAATAATGAGCTCAAACCACGAATGTTTATTTTTTCTATACATATACTTTGAAACTTGTAAATTCACATGTCATTTTTTATGTTTTTTTTATCAAAATGCGCGAGTGAGACCATATTTGTCACAGACGAAGAAGATGTCTACGGTATTTGTCCTAACATTGGCCGTTAGTGCAGTTCCATTTAACCTACATACCGCACACATTGTAACTAATTCGCGTGTTTTCCGTCACGTTTGTTCCTACATAATATTGCTAATCGTAAATACCTATCGTTGATAACAGACACTTCACCGAACGATAACTAATGGCCTTGGGAATATTACAATTATGTTTCTAATGGAGGGCTTCTTATATTATTCATAAGGTAATACTTGAGATAAATGTTGCTCTAGACGACGGACATATTCTAGACTCATCATTGTGACTAACTTTTACTATGGAACCTACCCTGAAATCACGAAGTTAGGTGTTCCATTGTATAGTGTGTACCACCAAAGATGAGATTTGACGAGCGTCAGTGTTGGGGGATCTTGCGCAGGTACAGTCGTGTACCAACTAATTATCCAGAATTTGTATATCTATTAAACGTTTTATAAATGTTTTTTTAATATTTTGTATATCTATTATCCAGAATTTGTATATTTATTTCAAACCAAAGTGGTTTCTCAAGTCTCATCTTTGGTGGCACGTAGTATATTGTAGAGTACACCATTTATAGGCGATGATGCTCGATCTTTTATCATGCCACGATAAATTTTTTTTATGTAGGGCTACATGTGGCCACCAACTCCAACTCGCCTGATGGAAAGCGAAGTTGTAGCCGAAGATGGAGTATGTAGACCTAGAAGATACCTATTCACTCTAGACTTGAAGATATCCAAATTGTAATTGTCAGGAAACAATGACGTAGGCAGGGCGTTCCAATCCCTGGCGGTCCGCATAAATCAGCAAAATCATCGTATCAGCTGTCGAACGTTCACTCAGAACGCCTATAGATCTTCTTTATAGATTTCCAAAAATACCGGTTAGGAGCACTTTATACATTCAGCTACTTTATTAATAATACAAATAAGGTTCATTTTCTGCTTTTTAAATATATTTTATGTAACATTTTACAAATTTAAGTATATCTAAAGTTTGTATTTTATTTCAGGTTCGCTATCGCTGACAACGCTTACCGATCACTAGTCTACGAACACAGAGAGCAATGTATACTTATTTCAGGTAAATAACCTCATTTTATCAATTTTCCTTTGATTCTGATGTAACCTTAGGTACCTACCTAGTATCGTAGGTAGGTTCTTGTCTAATATTTTTATTTTATGTTTATTTATATTATATGTATTTTAATAGATAATCCTTTATTAGCTTAACCACATTACAAAACAAACAAAGTAAATGAACAAAAACAATACAAATTAGTTATACTAAATACCAAGTATTATTAGATTATATTAGATATATATTAGATTACATGATAAAAATATTGTTACAGGAGAGTCGGGTTCCGGCAAGACAGAGGCCTCAAAGAAGGTTCTAGAATACATCGCGGCTCGAACCAACCACCTGCGTAATGTAGAGACCGTCAAAGACAAGCTGCTGCAGACTAACCCACTGTTGGAGGCCTTCGGAAATGCCAAGACACACAGGTAAACTTACAATGGCCGTATTAGAAGACTGGCTAACAAAGACCAGCCTGCCAACTCTGCGCGGTTTACGTTATATAAAAAAACCGGACCAGTGCGAGTCAGGCTCGCACACCGAGGGTTCCGTACAAATTCAGAAAATTTCACAAAATTGGGAAGTAAGTTGTTAAAATCTCTATACATCATCGACAAAAAAGTTTTTTTTTTTTCGCTTTACTCGACATACATTAAAAATTACACATTGTTAAAATAATTAAAAATCTGTTTTAGCATGTGCTAATGAAGCTCTTTTATATGATACCTTGCATGATACGATTTACTTACTTTGAATTTTCAACCCATATATTGTGAATTTTGAGGCCCTATTTTTTGTGATTTAAATAAAAATGTACAGTTTTTAGATTTATTCCTTTATGTGTATTATGAAACAATGCTTCTCGCCAAATTTCATAGTTCTATGTCAATGGGAAGTACCCTGTAGGTTTTGATTTGTATGAGTGTCGAAATATGCGGTTTTTACGACATAAACGGCTCTAACTTTTTATACGATAACTGAGAAGTTTTTCATTTACACAACTGCAAGAGACTATAGATATACATATATGGTTTAAATTTCAACTCGATATATTTTTTTACGAAATAAAGAGTCTTGACATACACACAGACGGACAGACGGAGAGACGGACAGACGGACAACAAAGTGATCCTATAAGGGTTCCGTTTTTTTCCTTTTGAGGTACGGAACCCGAAAATCATAAATATAATCACAAATTGTTTCACATTGGTAGTATTTAACAATTAGTAACTTTTATATTATTTAAAAACCTAGTTTATATTTAAGCACATATCTTGCCAATCTTGAAAGGACGATTGCGAATGACTAGTATATTATTATGCTATAGTAGCTAGTACGTATAACGTACGCTGTCACTGTAGACTGCGTATATTTCGTTTCGTCCGCACTAATCCTCTCTTTTCCCATGCCACCGCTATCAGCAACGAACTTTGATAGTTTCCTGTTTAAAAGGAAAACACTAAAAACATCAACTTTTAAAACAACCCTAACTCCAACAGAAATGACAACTCAAGTCGTTTCGGCAAATACATGGACATCCAGTTTAACTACGAGGGCGCGCCCGAAGGAGGCCACATCCTCAACTACCTGCTGGAGAAGTCGCGAGTGGTCAGCCAGATGGCGGGAGAGAGGAACTTCCACGTCTTCTACCAACTGCTGGCCAGTGGAGATGAGGAGCTGATGAAGACTCTGAGGCTGGTTGGACGGCCTGAAACTTACAAATACACCAATGACACGGTATGAATTTGTTACTGTTTATGCTACCACAGCCATAAGACATTTGCTAGGGAAGTTTTGCTTGGTTTCCCAAATTCCAGCGGAGACAAAGTGCTGAAAAAGCACAGATGAAAAATCTGTAGTGTTTCTGGAAACTAACAAATATACTTTGATATACTGAGATTTTAATGCTGCTAAAAATATAAATCATAACACACAACTTCTGCAGAAGGAAAGGTGCTTCTGTGAAGGATGTTTACATAGATACCAAGCGTAAGTAAATTCTATGTCTACTACGACATGACGACATTTGTGGTGGACGGCTTGACATTTTTGATTCTCCTGCGAAATCTTTACACGTTCTTTACCTTCGCAATATACTTATCACTTCCTCCAGCCGATGTCACATAATTATATCAATCGGATGTTTTTCTTTTTAGACGCCCCCATCAAACCAGAAGCTGAGCGACTCTGAGCAGTTCCGCATCGTGCGCGAAGCCATGAAGGTGATCGAGCTGAGGCAGTCGGAGCAGCAGGAGATCTTCGAGATCATCGCCGCCATCCTGCACCTCGGGAACGCCAAGTTCGTCACCAACGACAAGGGCTACGCTGAGATCCTCTCGCACGATGCGAACAGCGGGAACGTGGCTGAGGTAAAACAATACTTATAACTAATTAACTAAAGCGCTATCAACGTGGTGGAGGCAAAATTAGGCACTTACATATTAGAATTTAACAACTTGCAGTTCAAAATTAGTAGATATATGCCTTCAAGCTATAAAATAACTTACCAACAGACATGTAATAAACATTTTTGTACCAGCTTTAACCTGAACTTTGGAACATTCAACATTCAATAGTTCGGTATATACGAGTACGAGTATCTAACAGTCAATGATGGTGTCTAGCAACCTTCGATCAAATATCAATACAGTTATGACCGGTCAAAAAGTGTCCGAGCCAAAACTCTGCCCGAGCTACGTAGTGGGCAGGCTTTTTAGTTAGTCGTTAGGCGAATGTAAGCAGACTACAATGCCGCGCGATGCCAAAGTGCTCGGTTACAAGCACTAATTAGGTAATATAACGTCTAGTTTCAAGAAAACGGGTCGTGAATTATTTAATGTAATTATCTAGTATTATTATTAGTCGGTATGTAGGACGGCGCGGAAAGTAAGTAGAAAAAAATGTCCGATTTTTTTTCTACTTACCTTCACTTAGGGACTGTGGCTCTCTAGATATTTGCTCGAAGCTAGCAATAAATAATTTTTCGCGACCATTTTTTATTTTAACGGCAACTGGTATCAATCTGCCTCCATAACAGTTGAAGAAGGACTGAGCTTCATTTTAAAATTTGCAACAACCCCTATCAATCAATATACGAGTACCTAAGTTCATATTTTATCCTACTTTTGGTAAAACTTGCATGACTTTGTGACTTTGTGTAGCATTCCACTTGAAAGCGTCACCTTTCAAAGTCCAACAAGAACAAGAAAGACTGCATGTCAATAAATGCACAACGAATCTATTAAAGCAATCCATTTCAATCATTGTCAATATCTGTAACCAAACAAGTGACTAGTCCAGTCATCGTGAGTAGGTATCGTGACTATTCATAATCATGATGAGATGCCTTTGAGATGTTAAATATTCCAAAAGGTGCAGTCCAAAGAAACAACAAAGCAATTTCTTTGTGTATGAAATTGCTGACTTTATATTTTATATTTCGTTTCGGTGTATCATGTAGAATCATAGAATGTTATTAGAGACGACTAACACTTAAGAAAAACGCTTTTGTTAAACTTGTAGGTGTACAAAAGTGTATGGAAGGCAGTTAGCTGATCAAGTGTTGGCATAATAATTGCGTCAAGTCATTTCTGTATGTTAGTAAAAAGTAAGTACATAGATTTGACAATGGAGTGGAATAGACACAATATACATACGTGCAGTAAGGTAGCTTGTCTCTTACGCCGAGAAACCACGTTCCAAATATAGGTTGACTAACATCTGTCGTTTTATCTATTTTATCAACGCAGGTGTCGTGTGAACTCTTGAATATTAAGCAATTATATACGTAAGTTTTTACCATTTGAACTAAATAATATAGTATCTAGGTAGATACCTACATAGCAAAACAAGAAGATCGGTACATAGATTTTCTTGTGACTTCCAAAATCGTAACCAAAACTTAGTTCTATTTAGATTATAAATATTTATGATTACGCGATTTCGTTGCTATTCGTAAGCCGATTTGAGTGATTTGTTTTTCTATCTTGTAAAAGAATACTGACTCAAAATTATCTGACATTAATAAAATCATTAACACTCAGTAGGTATCAATTACTTTTAATGACCTCCAAGAGTATGAAACGGCGCGCGGCGTCACGCAGGGTTTTATGTTAGGGCATGATCGTTTGAGGTTAGTTGTTTGTAGATATTATCAAAAAAAATATAAGCCGAATCAAACTTAATAGCGTCTTTGAAGTTAGCTAAGTACAAGCTGCGCAGGTCTCCTCTCTTCGCGCTACTGACATAACGCATAACAACGTAATGACTCTATGCTACTCTATGCCTATACTAATATACCTTTTCGAGAACAGTTCCACTTCCTTCAGCTATAAAATAACGTAATAGTTATGAGCAACTTAAACAATAGTAATTTTATAACTTATTCAGTCGTGTGAATCGATATTTCTAACCGCGGGAATGACGCTTGCGCAGGCGTCGCGTCAGCGAAATAAAAAACCAGAACCACTAAGGAAATTGTTATCTAAGATGATCGTGGGTGTTGCCAAGTTTCAGTTTCAAAGGGGTTTTGAGCAATTTATTCACGATATCGGGCAAAGGAAACATCACTTCTTGTATGCGCAAGTGCAGGGTGCACGAAATGTTTGTGATTTTCTGTCAATTTGGGATAAATTTCATAGCACAGGAGTTTAAAATTAGCCGATGCTTTGGGGAAGTATCTACATATGTCCAGAGACATTGACATCAGATATAGTATTAATACAATACTATACAAATACAATACTATAGCTATGATGTATTATAAGCTTCAAAGCAATGAACTCATGGAGGTGAATTTTAATGACAATAGCAAAAATAAGTAAAAACACACGAGTGTGAACTTCCAGTGGCGTTAACGATGTCCATTGTTAAAATTTGTTTGAGTAAATACGTAGAGCAAAGCTATTGTACTATTTAATTTAATACAATCGCTGACGTAAGCGATTCTTACGAGGGCTACGTTTGTTTGGTAAACTTGTGCAAAGAATATAGGTAATAGTACGGACCGAAACGGCATTAATAACACCACTTATTGAATTTTTTTTTTTTTTTGCCAATAATGACATAACCAACTTCAACCGTGTACAGAATTCGAATTGTTGGCATGGATCAATGTACCATCGACGTAGTAATTTTCACATTATTGTTGATTTTCCAAAAACGACTCAGCCGTTTAAGTGTTTCCTTTTTTGTACTGTACTGCACTGTACCAGCCTTTTTAGTAGTCCACTGCAGGACGTAGGCCTACCCACGAAGGGTGATTGGGCCATATCCACCACGCGGGCCCAGTGCGTGTTGGTGGATTCACATACGCCATCGAATTTCTTCTACGGACGTATGCAGGTTGCCTCACGATGTTTTCCTTCACTGAAAAACCTGTGGTGTGAAATTCCGTACATAAATTCCAAAGAACTCATTGGTACGGGACCGGGGATTCGAACCCACGACCTCACGATTGTAAGACGGGTGTCACTACCTCTTGACCACCACGGCCTCCTTTTTTGTAGTCGGTTAAAAAGATGGCGCTGGTAAGAACAAAGATCGAAGAAAATTTATTTGCACCCCCTTTGGCTTTCATTGGCGCTGCTTTCATTGGCTAAATGTTTTGGGAACAAACTCTGTGATCATAAAATAAGTGCATTATATGTTTTTAGTATTTATAAAATCAAAATTGATTGAATGAATTGGACAAAAATAACTTCAGAACGCGTACGCAATACAGCCCTTGGATGGCCTACTTTAAATGTCTTAGCAGTTATTTCTCATTCCTAGCTGCATTATCAGAAGGTACCTGCGTTTTCTCTGCTCTCCTCTTTAATCTTTCATTTTGTAAGCTTACATAATATTTGTATAGCGAATTAGTCATAATGAGGTACCAAGACAAACATGTCGGTTTTTTGGTATCCTTTGTTGTAAACTATATTTTGTGCAGTATGTTGATAAACAATAAAGAAAAGTCTGCATTAATATGAAGAACTGGCAGATATGGCGGTTTTCTTCATCTTTACCGTTGGAAGGTAGTGGCAATGAAGAAATCGTACTGCTTTATACAGACATATAAAGTTGACTTTGGGATTTGATCCCAAGAACACCGTATCAGACACTCAAGTTTCTCCGAGTTAAGCTTATAGACGTTTCCTCTATTATTATCTATTATTTGGTCACAATCAAACAGAACGGAAAGTCAGTAACGAGGTTGCACGATAAAAATTAACAACAAAATTTGCTTATCAAAACTGCAACTAAATAAAAATAGGCAACTTTTAGGATATGTCGTAAATGCATGAGCCACATCCTCCTCTGATAGCTATATAGCAATATTGTTGTTATCATCCACTTTCGATATGATACACAGTGTTTTATGAGTAAGTGCCTATGAATGTTGATTGGCATCATGCCAGAAATATGAACTAAAACCACCATTTCCTGCGATAGATACTGAAAATCATTGATTACTGATATCTCTACTATCTCAATGTTGACAATAATAGCACAATCTCTAAGTACCCGTGTTTGACACTAACATGTACACGTCAACTCTTCGTAGGTGGTCTGAAAGAGATCACTACAAACGATAAGGCTGTCAGTACTCAGTATTAATGTAGTACCTACTGCACTATTTTATTCCACAAACATGTGATGTGATGATTAACATCTAGCAAAATTGTAGAAAGGAGAAAAAATTGATTGTTGTGCTTATTTTGATGGCAATAAAACATAAAAGTTGAAGCAACAACTAACGGACTTACCGCCTATAGCGAGTGCTTTATTTTAACTTTTGTGCCATTTAAGATTGACTCACCTACTACCTTAGCAGACGCTTCTCCAGATGACTTATATTTAGATATTTAGGGAAGCTTTCAAATGTCAATATACTTAGGTCATTGACTTTGCATTTTTTTAGGTATTTAGTCTGAAGAGAACAAAAGAGCATTCTCTGTTCCAGGCGTCGTTTTTAATGTTGCAGTTAACCAATGCAAAGCTCTCGAAACCTTAACCTTCCACCTTCAACCATCGGAAAGCTTGTTTTATTTGTTCTGTATACTCATATAAAAATATACTTAATTCTTCCGCAGCTCCTCAAAATCAATCCCACCAAGCTCCGGGAAGTGCTAACCAGCCGCACCATCGACGCCCGAGGTGACGTGGTCAACACCCCACTAGACCTAGAACAGGCGCTGTACGCTAGAGATGCCCTCGCCAAGGCCATGTACGACAAGCACTTCAGCTGGCTAGTGTCCAGGATCAACGCGTCTCTGGCGCCGAAGGAGAAGGACGCCAGGTCATCGGTTATTGGCATCTTGGATATCTACGGATTCGAGATCTTCCCGAAAAACAGGTGTGTGGATTGTCCACATTTTATATCATACTAAAATAGTAAAAGTACCTAAGTACCTTTAGAAACTCACATTCTCCCCGACATGGTCTCCGCTGAATGGATGCAAAGTATTTTTCAGCGTCAATCTAGACAAATATGTAGGAGATACCTAAGTTTGACAGAGGATTGTTAATATATGGTGATAACTCTTTCGTTATTTTTGTAAATGCAAAAGCTTGCAAATAACACTTTGCGGCAGTCATTATTTCGGCAACTCAAAAGCTGCTGTAAGTTTATCGGCTTCAATTTCATTTCGTTTGTGCAGCTTCGAGCAGTTCTGCATCAACTTCTGTAACGAGAAGCTGCAGCAGCTGTTCATCCAGCTGACTCTGAAGCAGGAGCAGGAGGAGTACCTCCGCGAGGGCATCGAGTGGGAGCCTGTTGAGTACTTCAATAACATCATCATTTGTGACCTCATCGAGCAGAGGCATAAGGGTAATTATTCTTAAAAACTTTTATTATCATTATATCATCATTAGCAAATTACCGAGCAGACATCGTACTATCAAACCCTGGATTACTCCAGGGCTACTGAGATGTATCCGGCATAGAGATAGTTTGCATCTTAAGGTAACCAAACACCCCAGCGACCTTGTTCTAGCTAAGGTTTATAACAGATACAGGAACTTCTGTAACAGTCTTCTTAAGAAATTGAAAACAGAGTATGAACGCTCTGAAATACTAAATGCTAGTAATAATTCTAAGAAAACTTGGAAAGCTATTAAAAAGATTGCCAACATTGCACAAACCAAATCCCCTCCCATTGATCTTTTGAAGTCTGAACTTAGTCCTCAAGCTGCAGTAAATAAAGTAAACTCATTTTTTGCCAACGTAGGTAAACACCTAGCTGATAAAATTTCTAGCAGAGCTGAAACGTCTGGAGACTCTTTCAACATTAAGTTACAGTCCCATTCTCGCTCATTTGTTCTGCTTGACACGGATGAAGAAGAAGTCGAACGACTTATCCTGGGTCTAAAGAATGACAGTGCCGCAGGATGGGATGGAATTTCTAACTTGTTCCTAAAGCATGCTAAAAATATTGTCGTTCCGCCGTTAACCCATCTAATAAATCTTTGCCTCAGCTCTGGTATCTTTCCGAAACCTTTCAAAATATCAGTTATTCAACCGATTCACAAGAGTGGTGCAAGAGACGACGTAAACAACTTCAGGCCAATTTCAATACTTCCTGCACTTTCAAAAATTTTTGAAAAGATTTTAAACAATAGACTAATGCGTTTTCTAGAACAAGAACATCTTTTGTCTGATTCTCAATATGGTTTTAGAACAAACAAATCCACCGAACAAGCAGCTGCTGATCTCACTAACCATATTGTTGATAACCTTAATAAGAAAAACAAGTGCATTGGTATTTTCTTGGACATGGCCAAAGCGTTCGATACAGTATCGACCAAACTTCTACTAAGAAAATTGGAACGCATTGGCATTCGAGGGATGGCTCTCAGACTTTTCAAGGATTACTTGACAAATAGAACCCAACGTGTTAGAATTGGTAACATAATCAGTAACGATGAACCTGTTACATTCGGAGTTCCCCAAGGATCTATACTGGGACCAAGTCTCTTTCTAATTTTTATAAATGATCTGTGTTGCTATAATCCATCTCACGGTAAAATTTTTACATTTGCAGACGACACGGCACTGGTATTTCAGGGCGAAACTTGGGACCAAGTACGCCGTTACGCTGAATATGGTCTTAGAGACGTAATATCATGGCTTCAAAGCAACTTGCTCACACTAAATCTTTCCAAAAGTAAATTTATAAACTTTGGCATATTAAGTAATCAATCCCCCATAGACATGCTGAAAATCCGAGCCCATACATGCGTAAATAGCCCCGACGGTGAATGTGCCTGTCTTTACATTGACCAAGTTACGTCAGTCAAGTACCTCGGTGTTATAATTGATGAACAACTTACTTGGATGCCCCAGATTGATGCAGTTTCGTGTCGCCTCAGAAAACTCATTTGGGTATTTAAGAATCTACGCCGAGTTACTTCCTTTGAACTTCTCAAGACAATCTATTCTGCTATATGCCAATCTGTACTAGGATACTGCATATCGGTTTGGGGAGGTGCTTGCAAAACTAAGATCATCAAACTGGAAAGAGCCCAGCGTCTAATTCTAAAGGTTATGACCTTCAAGAAATCGCGATATCCGACACAACTTCTTTTCTCTGAGTGCAAAGTTTTAACTGTACGCCAGCTTTTTATATTTCACATAGTTCTATTCCAACATAAAAATTTAATCTACAAAGCCACCTTTGATAGAGGTTCTGATCGACCTTCAGGAAGGAAAAACGTCTGTGAAACCCGCAGCTGTAACACAACATTTGCACAAAGGCACTTATTCTATAGAGGTCCATACATCTATAATAAATTAAACAAAATTCTTAACATATATCATCTCACTAGACATCAATGTAAACTATTATTAAAAAATTGGCTTCTCGAACAAAATTATGAAACTACTGAACAAATCCTAACAGTACCCTCCTAAAATCAGGTATTCACTGCACTATTCATATACACACACAGTATAACACACGTGTTTCTCCTCGGCAAACCTTGACTCTAAAGAGCTCATGAGTATTGTCGAGGCGATTCACACACCCATTGGATACACTAAACATTACCCTCCCCTCCCCCAATCCTATTACTAACCATTATTTTATTTTATTTAATTTTATTTAATTATGTGTTTTCTTTTTGATTTCGCCTTTTTCATAACGAAAAAGTCGAAAGTAAGTTTATGTTAAGTTTTGTCTAATATATCAACATTATGTAATTTCACTACTCGTCCGGCGGAGAGTATTGTTATATCCATAACACAGGTTCAATCCTAGCGTGGGTAACAATATATCTCAATCTGGAATTCGATTCTGTAAATATGATTTTGATTACTTAATGACATACGATGTAAGTTATCACGAAATAAATTTCATTTCATTTCAAATTTCATTTCATTTCATTTCCTACTATCCTCTTGTTATATTTTATTTATTTTTTAACTTCTTTGCAAATTGACCAATCAATTCCATTCAAATACTTCTGAAACTCGGAGTCGTACAGCTGTTCCATTTAAGACTTCGTTTATTGATTGATGGAGGATTGATATTGCAAAATCTTATAATCTTATGGTGAAAGTTTTTTTCGATGAGTATACCTACTTCTGGAATTATTGGACTGACATCTGTCAGGACTGAAAATTATACCCAAAAAATAGTTACTATTTTTACCGTTCTTAAGAAGTTTCTAAGTTGGGTAGGTATAGCCCACCCGTCCCCCTCTAGCTACTCCCAAGACCGAAGTAACACCGCAATGGACAAATGTGGAATGAAAACTACTTATTTCACATATTATATCTCCTGTGCCTCCAGGTATCATCTCGATCCTGGACGACGAGTGCCTGCGGCCGGGAGGCGCGACGGACGACTCCTTGCTGGAGAAGCTGAACCAGCACCTCGACGGCCACCAACACTACAAGTCGCATCGCAAGGCCGACACCAAAACGCAGAAGATTATGGGACGCGATGTGAGTTTACTTTAAATGAATTTAGTTCATACAATGTGGCCAGTTTTGAAGCGGCCATTGTAAACTTAAAATATTATTCTCTCTTTCAAATACATACATAGTATGTAGTAATATATATATGTCAATATTATCTTACCCATTTCGAGGATTCTTGTTTCCCACGCCCCGCAGTATTGTTTTCATACAATGTGGCCAGTTTTGAAGGCGCCATTAAGCACAATTACAGAGGCGCCATTGTAATTATAATAGCTAAATAGCATACCTAGTTCTGTTTCTTTTTCACTTTAGGCATTCGAGAGAGAGAACGCTTTTTACGTTGCTATTAAATTTACGCTGGCGCCTCTATAATTGGGCCTATTGTAAACTTAAAATATTGTTATACTAGTTTTTACCCGTGGCTTCGCCCGCATACGCAATATATCATTTTAATTTATAGCTTATGTGTTATTCTGATATATAAACTATATGATTGCAAAGTTTCATCTTAATCCGTTTAGTAGATTTTGCGTGAAAGAGTAACAAACATCCGTACATCCATCCATCCATCCATCCTCACAAACTTTCGCGTTTATAATATTAGTAGGATATATAAGTATAGAGTATGTAGTAATACATATGTCAATATTATCTTACCCATTTCGAGGATTTCTTGTTTCCCACGCCCCGCAATATTGTTTGTGATGATGCGGCAGACCTGCTACCACAAATCTCATACGCCCACAGCCATTGTGTTGTTGGACCCTAACGGGACACTACTTGACACTAGATTTTTTGGACATTAGGGGACGGGGGTGAGCAACCAGCCCCCCGATGACTGGCTTACTGTGTAGAAACGGGCCACCAATAATGCTTTCCTCAGTGATATTATCAAAATAATCGGCCAAGTACGAGTAGGACTCGCGCACGCAGGGTTCCGTACTGTATGGTCCCTTAATATTTATTTTATTTTAATTTAATTATTTATTATTGAATTGTATATACAATTAAACATTCAGCATTAGGTTTGTACATTTAGCGTAGTAGCTGTAAAATATAGTTATAGTTAATATCACAAAGTATGATTAAGGTAGGTCAGGCATATAAGGCCCGGTTGCAAACTAGGCCCAGTTTGTAGAAATAACAGTTGCATAAAAATCTATTCGCTTAAAACTCACGCATACATAGAAGTCGCACATACAGCGAGCTGGCAACAACGCGCTCTTCCGCGCGGCCCTCCATTTCGTCAGTACCGTCCACACAGCCACAGAGAGAGGTCGCGGCTGCCGTACGTAATATTTTTCGAGCGTAAAGAGGTTCAGTTTTCATCGAGTTTTTTGTTTTAATCCGAGTTTTTCCCATTTCAATGTGAACTATTCTTGTATTGCCCCACGGAGAGACATAAGTACACATTCTAATTGCTATTTTTTTACTAAATATATAACACTGATTGTAAAGCTTGCTCTACGGCTAAAACGGCCCGGCCCTTGCGCAGGTAATAAAGCCCGAGCCTTATTACCTTTAGATGAACCTCAATTTAATTTAAGTACGAGCATTACGACTGATTTGAAATCTAAAGAGTACCTTAATATTATTTATTGGTTTTTTATTAACTGTTCTTAATTTAAAGTTGTAAAATTTACCTTTATATTCGTTGAATCTTCAGTATTTGAAAAGTCTTTAGTGTAATAAGGCCCACAGAAGTTTTGTTAGAAATCAAAGTGTTAGCGATTTTGTTGTTGTTTTTTGAATAACTTTAATTTAGTAAGATTATACTTACCTAATGTTCAAATTTGTGTTTAGCAACATATTCTAAAGGAACGTAGGACATGTTTAATACCTATAGATTAATAAGGCCCAAGGTCTTTTATTTCTAATAATTAAGAAAATACTCATGTTTTAAAAGGACCAAATGTTGTTTTATGTTTACTGTTATAGTTTAATATCGTTTAAACTTGTTAATTTTCTTAGAATGTTAATTTATATTTAGGGCCTTTTTATACTCATAGTGTTCAATAAGGCCCGAAGTGATGGTTTTAAAAAACACTTCATATTTCAGAAATAACGTTATAATTTTATGTTTTTTTATTTCATGACGGAACTTAAATACATTTATAATTAATATGTGGAGACTTTTGTTTATTACCTCATCAATGGGTAAAAATATTTTAATTTTAATAAAGGTTATATGCCTGACCTACCTTATTTAATGAAGAAAATATATTACTAAACATTCTGTAAATATTTCAAGCATCTATCTGTCACCTTTATTAATATCGAGCGAAAAACGGTTAAAAATTCAGGTTTGTTGTATGGGGGGCTCCCCTTGAATTATTTTATTCTGTTTTTAGTATTTGCTGTTATAGCGACATCAGAAATACATCATTTGTGAAAATTTCAGCTTTCTAGCTAAAATGGTTTATGAGATACAGCCTGGTGACAGACAGACAGTCGGACAGCGGAGCCTTAGTAATAGGGTCCCTTTTTTACTTTTTGGGTACGGCACAATACGGCACAAAATTGCCGTACGCGCTACCTAAAATTGCAAATCCAAGGGGGGATCCCACAGTAGGTGTTACGACAGTCTGAAATCGCCGTATAATTATTAGTAATAGTTTTCCGTATTTTCCAGAAACAACTTGAATGCTCTAGTTCTAGTTGAATGATGTTAATAATATTTTCTTATTCTTGATAGGAATTTTGCCGTATAATTATTAGTAATAGTTTGCCGTATTTTCCAGAAACACAACTTGAATGCTCTAGTTCTAGTTGAATGATGTTAATAATATTTTCTTATTCTTGATAGGAATTTTGCCGTATAATTATTAGTAATAGTTTGCCGTATTTTCCAGAAACACAACTTGAATGCTCTAGTTCTAGTTGAATGATGTTAATAATATTTTCTTATTCTTGATAGGAATTTTGCCGTATAATTATTAGTAATAGTTTGCCGTATTTTCCAGAAACACAACTTGAATGCTCTAGTTCTAGTTGAATGATGTTAATAATATTTTCTTATTCTTGATAGGAATTTTGCCGTATAATTATTAGTAATAGTTTGCCGTATTTTCCAGAAACACAACTTGAATGCTCTAGTTCTAGTTGAATGATCTTAATAATATTTTCTTATTCTTGATAGGAATTTTGCCGTATAATTATTAGTAATAGTTTGCCGTATTTTCCAGAAACACAACTTGAATGCTCTAGTTCTAGTTGAATGATGTTAATAATATTTTCTTATTCTTGATAGGAATTTTGCCGTATAATTATTAGTAATAGTTTGCCGTATTTTCCAGAAACACAACTTGAATGCTCTAGTTCTAGTTGAATGATGTTAATAATATTTTCTTATTCTTGATAGGAATTTTGCCTCGTCCACTACGCTGGAGAAGTGACGTACAACGTAAAGACTTTCCTTGAAAAGAACAACGATCTGCTGTTCCGTGATATCCAGAGCCTCGTTGCTACCAGTGGAAACACCATCGTAGCGGATTGTTTCAAGGTAAGGTTCTATTTTTTGTGTGTGCCAACGGGTGGCACTTTTTTTTTCTTTCTTTTGTGTTGAAAACCTCGGCGTTGGAATAGAAGGTGTATATACATGTAGTGCCACTCGGTTTCGAATCTCTTCACCTAATCACCATGCTTTGCGTGGTGACTAGGTGAAAAGACCACGCCACCTTCACCAAGCCTTGCCAATGCGTTTCAAACTCCACTTTGGTTCGCTTTCTGTAAAGTGACCATATTCCCACAAACCTTCCAAATTCCAAACCAGATTTTATCTGAGTATTATGTGATTGTAACAGACGTTTTTGTGCAAACTGCTGGGAACGACTTTTTTTAGAACCAACTCCATGTGATTTGTTTGCTAATCTGACTTCGTTAGAGTGCGGTTTAAAAATGTTATGAAGGCTTTAATAACACCGCAAAATAATTTCATCAAAATCAACCTCAACCCTCCCCAGGATGTGAAACTATCCAGCAAGAAGCGGCCAGAGACGGCCATCAGCCAGTTCAAGAACTCGCTGAACGAGCTCATCAAGATCCTGAGCAGCAAGGAGCCTTCCTACATCCGCTGTATCAAGCCCAACGACAACAAGGCCCCAAGTAAGTCCGACCACGAATAGACCGTTCCTTGTTTATTTATTAAATTACTTCGACCAACGGAAGAGTCTAGAAGTGTCCAGTAATAGCAATCACTCATTACAAGACTTAAGTACGAAAGTAATTATAACATACTTGGTGAGTTATTTCGTATAGGCACGAGTACACCTATAGCCCTATATTCAAGTTTTTATGGTTCAGCAGTAAAGATCTTTCCTACATCCGCTGCATTAATCTCAACGACAAGGCCGCTAGTTTTTTGGGCAAGTAAGATATATTGTACAAACACTTTAGTGGAGTTATTTGAGATTGGACCTGCTAAAATCTCCTCTAAAGCCTGCTTAATTGACTCTGAAAAGAGGCACGGTCCACACCATAACGTCTTCCCTGTCCCGTCATTAATAAATGAATAAACCCTCGTTGGACCTTAAAATTGGAAATTTTAACTTAGTGCATATTTCCCAGTGCAATTCGACGAGAAACTGGTTTCTCACCAAGTGAAATACCTCGGTCTGATGGAGAACCTGCGCGTGCGCCGTGCCGGCTTCGCCTATAGGAGGACTTACGAAGCTTTCTTAGAGAGGTAACCAACATACCACAATTAAATCTAGAATATCTGCAGAGTAAACAGGTGTACTCTGCTGAACATAAAATGTATCCTATGAATTCGTATTATATAGTCAATAAAAATAATATCAAGTTGGTGGCCTAGCCAGGTTTGGGTCTCATTGCTTCTCCGATTCTAACCATATACAGTTAGCATATCTTTGATAAGTTTGAGATGTACTGTAACTTATACAAAGTTAAGTCATTCTTTCTTTTTGTCTCTTCTTCTTTCGATTTTTTTTCTTAGCTTCCTTCTATTTTCTTCACTGCCTCTTTTTTCTTTCCTTCAGTCTTTTTTCTTCCCTGCCTTCTTTTTTCCTTCCTTTTCTTTCTTTATTACTTCCCTTCCTTTTCTTTTCTTTCATTCCTTCTTTTTTCTTGTAGTTTTTTTTATTCCCTCCCTCTTTCCTTCTTTTTGTATTTCTTTCCATCTTCCTTATTTTTTTTTCGTCCCTAAGTTCCAAACACTCAAGTTTATCTTGTATCCAGATACAAGTGCCTGAGTCCGGACACGTGGCCCAACTACCGCGGCGCGGCGCGCGACGGCGTGCAGAAGCTCGTCGAGGTGCTCAAGTACGACAAGGAAGACTACAGGATGGGAAAGTACGTACCTCTGTCGTGAAATTCTACACCTAATCATATTTTGTATGCGGTGATAGGTACAGACTCTCAGGTTTCGGGTGTGTGCCGTATTAAATCGTAGACCCCAGTACTATTTTCTTATGTAAATAGCTATCTGGGAGACCTTAAAAACTCTTTAAATTCAAAATTTAAATGTTGGACATTGAGTTTTCCGAACTTACACTCTGTCATAATAATTTCACTGACATTCAATGATACATTTATTTCATTAACTTACCATACCTAATTATTATCCAAAGACTAAACAACCCTATAACTGTATCTATTTGTTCATGCCTATCCAACTAAGTAGCTCA
The DNA here is from genome assembly GCA_949316475.1 of Hypomecis punctinalis. Lineage (NCBI taxonomy): Eukaryota > Metazoa > Arthropoda > Insecta > Lepidoptera > Geometridae > Hypomecis > Hypomecis punctinalis. The sequence goes on along the minus strand of OX438807.1, from coordinate 22,938,648 downwards.
AATTTTCCAGCACAAAAATTTTCATCCGCTTCCCGAAAACTCTCTTCGAGACGGAAGACGCGTACCAGATCAAGAAGAACGACATCGCCACCATCATCCAGTCGCGCTGGCGCGGCTACTGGCAGCGCAAGCAATACCTGCGCATGCGCAACGCCGCCATCGTCATACAGAAGTGGGTCAGGAGGTTCCTCGCGCAACGGCTTAGGGAGAGGAGGAGGAAGGCTGCTGACGTCATCAGAGCTTTCATTAAAGGTATGTGAAAGAAAGATATCAGAGATATTCTCAAGCAAAACCTGCGCATGCGCAACGCAGCCATTGTTATACAGAAGTGAGTCAGAAGCTTCCTCGCGCAAAGGCTTAGGAATAGGAGGAAGAATGCTGCTGACGTCATCAGGGCCTTAATTAAAGGTATGTGAAGAAAATATATCAAAAAATAATTATTTCTGAAAAAGAAGTGAAAACTGCACTATTGACTCGGAGTGCGTTTCATGTTGTTTGCGTTGTATTTACATTTTGACAAGGAACCCTTATTTTTACCATTAAATTTCCTTACAAAAAAATCACCTAATAAGTAATAGATAAGTACTTTTTTGTAGTAGACAGATAGATAAACTCTCTGTTGCACACCAAGAAATAACAATAAGTAGAAACAAAGATACAGAAACAGTGTGACAATGGGCGGCCTTATCGCTGATAGCGATCTCTGCCAGGCAAACGACTTTATTAATGACGTCAAAGTGCGATAGATATTCATTAATGTAACTGAATTTCCTGACATCACTAACGGTCTAAAATTCAGAGATTCTTAAGTAAATGATGAAAACGACTGCCAGTTGGCAGTATGCTCGGTATGATAGCATTACCACGCTGAAAGGCAATAGTAGATTGTATCATAAGGGGGCAAAATAATATTTTTACGGCAAAATAATATTTTTTTATCCATAGCGAAGAGAGGGATTCTAGAGTAGAATCTCGAGCGTAGCAAGGGATTCAATTATGATACTCGTATATAGAGATAAAGAGGATTAAAAACTCATTACTGCCCGCTATAACAATATTTGCGTTCGATTTCTTTGGCTCTGAACACTAACATGTTCCAAATTCAAAAAGTGTGCGGCAAAAATAATTGCGGCGCACTTATAAAGAGGATTAAAAACTCATTATTGCCCTGTTTCTCATAGAAAACACCACCTATGGGTGCATTTAAATGCGTACCAAGTCGTCCTTTTCAAATAGATGGAATGAAAAGAAAATGAACACGTCCGTACGTTCATCAGGTTTCATCACCCGCAACGGTCCGGAGACGCCGGAGAACCGCCGTTTCCTGGCCATCGCGAAGGTGCACTGGCTGAAGAGGCTCGCCACCAAGCTGCCCACCAAGATCCTCGACCTCTCGTGGCCCATCTGCCCCGCCACTTGCCAGGAGGTACTGTACCGGCTTTTTAATTGTCCACTGCTAAATGTAGACTTATCTACGAAGAGCGATTGGGCCTTATCCGCAACACAGGCCTAATCATATTAGCCGGCGGATGTGAAGCTATAGCTACAAGCTGTGCAGTATTGAATTAACATGCAGCTTCATATGGGCTTCAATCAGGATTGGATATTACACAGCTTGTATCCAACTTCACTTCCTTCGACTTGTATGATTCAGCCTATACGCTATCGATTTTTTTTTTCAAGTAGTACAGGTTTCTTTACGATATTTCCATCACTGAAAAGTCAGTGAAGTCAAAATTCGTACATGAACTCATTGCTAAGGGTCCGTGATTTTGACCCTCGACTTTTTTGACCGCATCATTGTAGAAGAAATTATATTAATAAGTCGAACCATGCCACCATACCACGTCAATCATTATCTTGGAGCTATTCAGTTGACATTCGTGGTCTTATTACCAAGAAGTAGTGTACGATTGCGGAGCAGTTTTTCAAACAAGTACAGATCCGCCTTGAACCTAACCGTAGTATATTTTGTGATGGACGACAGCACCACGTAAAATAATCTACATGATTGGAAATTGTCTACGATAGGCATCGCAAGAGCTGCACCGGCTGCACCGCGCGCACCTGTCCCGGAAGTACCGGCTGGCGCTGTCGCCCCAGGACAAGAGGCAGTTCGAGCTCAAGGTGCTGGCCGAGAAGATGTTCAAGGGTAAGTACCCTTACACTTAGGTGGTACTACTTCTCAGAAACCATCTCTGGCAAACAAAATACTAGAACAGAGTTGCAGTTAGTGATAGACGAGAACCCTTACCGAGCAAATAATAGTAGGTATGAATAGTAGTATTATACTATACCTAATAGTAGGTAATAGTATCATAGGGAGAATCAATTCAAAAGACATACGTGCTTAGATCTTGTATCTACCTATTTTAAGTAAGTCACCGGCTCCCACACTCCCACAGAATTCCACACGTGGACGTACCTACTACCTCTTCCACACATATGTGAGCCTGAAGAAGTCTAAAACAACTATAAGACTAGGCTGCTATCAATTGCTTTTCTTTGCATATCCTATAAAAAGATCCACTATCCACAGGCAAGAAGAACAGCTACCAAGCGAGCGTGAAAGATCGATTCCTAGAAGACAGGCTGACCAGCGAGCACCAGGTGCTGCGCAACTCCTTCATGGCCTCGCCTTCCTGGCCCACCGGGGAGCAGCTCATCGTGAGTATCATTCTCTCATCTTCCTTCCATCTCTTTTCACAGCTGTAATATTCAAGAACATATTTCCATTTAAACTCCCATCTTGTATCAACCCATTTCTGCATAGAAGCTTCATCTTGCTTCCTTGTGCAATTGTTCCATAACTCGCACTAAAGTCATCCTCGCATGACCTGCAATACACTCACCCATGGGCATTTAGAACGCTTAATTGTTCTATTTTCGTATCGAAAGTCACTCTTACAAAGATCTACTCTAGGTGCCGTCACCAAATTTTATCTACTTACCTACTTCCACATTTTTTAATTTTCGATGCCTTTCCTCCTCTTATACTGGTTGGGGTTAGGTTCCAGGTAGATTATTTCCTCCTTTCTGAGGTTGGACGCAATAGCGCACTGCCCAGGGGACATTTCGGAGGGGTGGGTTGATATTCCAAGTCCCTCACGGTAAGCCGTCTTGGCGTGGTAATGATGGCCTGCCAGGCTTAGTTGGGCTTTAAGGTGCCCTCGAAAGGGGTCTCATTTTAGTAGCAGCCCATCTTCTGCTTCAGCTAGAAGTAGAAATTCCACATTCTTGCCCCCACATAAAAACCTAAAAAGACCTACTTACCTAGTATTCAATTATATAAAATTACATTTGATTTGTAATTTGTCGAATTATCAACTAAATGTTTATCTGTTTGTCCACCACAATCATGTCCTCATGTCATTTCCAGTACTCGTGCGAAGCAGTGAAGTACGACCGCCGCGGCTACAAGCCCCGAGAGCGCGCGCTGCTCGCCTCGGACAAGGCTCTCTACGTCCTCGACGCGTCCAACCGCAAGACGTACAAGCTGAAACACCGTCTGTCGCTCGATAAACTGCGTGTGGTCATCACCAACGAGAACGACACGCTAGTTCTCATCAAGATTCCCCAGGAACTGAAGAAGGACAAGGTAAGCTTTTGTTAAATAAGCTGAAGCATCGTCTATCGCTGGATAACCTCCGCGTAGTCGTCACCAACGAGAACGACACGCTAGTTCTCATCATGATCCCACAGGAACTGAAGGAGTATAATGTAAGCATAGCCTGTAAAGAACGGTAATTGTTTAACTGTTACATAGGACATGTCAGATGTTTTCAGGGTGTTTCAAGATAAAATTTAAGAGATTTATCTAGAAACAAAGCCCGATTACAGAGGCGCCAGCGTAAATTAAATAGCAGCGAAAAAAGCGTTCTCTCTATCGAATGCCTAAAGTGAAAAATAAACAGAACTATGCTAGTATTTAGCTAATATAGTTACGCTGGCGCCTCTATAATCGGACTTACAGGCTGAATATAGTAGGTACTTATGATAAGAAAGCCATATTATTCCCTATATAACGGCGTTTAATGTCAATTTGTTTAGCTAAAGTCATGGGCAATTTTAGTAAAAACTGCGTATTATACCTACGTAGGTAGCTTAAACTTTAACTTTACTAAAGCTTTAGCTTTACGTAGAAATCGCCAACTATGGCCTAGATTGAGCACAAACGTTTCTTTCAGCTAAGGCAAACAAAAAACATCTACATATCGATTGCGGAGTTTCTAAAAACATGCTGTAGTAAACAAATGTACCGAACATGTTTTCGCATTTCGTTTGGTGGAAGCGCGTCTTTACTTTTAGCTTTAGACTATCATTATGCCCCAGATCGTTACTAAATATCGTGAAGTGATTGTGTTGGGACTTGAACCAATTTAATGATAATCATTTCCACCCCAGGGCGACCTGATCATCTCGGTGACGCACCTGATCGAGGCGCTGACCATCGTCACGGACTACTCTAAGACGCCCGAGCTCATCGAGATCGTCGACACCGGAACGTAAGTATACGACTGCCTCGATGGCCCAGTGGTTAGTGACTCTCCTGGGCCAAAGAGGCGTGGGTTCGAATTCGATTCCCTACCATCGATGATGAATATTATTATAACTATTGTCCAAATGTCAATATATCAAAGTTTCACGGGGTGGGTGGGCAACTGGGCAGTATTCATCCTAGAAACTTCTTTGCCCACCCACACAAAAGTATGTAGTTCCAATAATAGATAAACTAGCCACATCAATAGGTACCTGTATATGGCAGGAATAAAAATTAGCCAAGTGCGAGTAGGATTCCGTACCATATGAGAGCCCCTTAATTTATTTTATTAATTATTTATTTTTGAAGTGAATTTAAAACAAAATATTTTGTGAATATTTCAAGCTTCCACATATTACCGTTTATTGCCCCTCGAAAAAATAATCATTTTATTCTATTTTTAGTATAGTAGGTATCATAGAGGAATTAATCACTACGTAGGTATTTGTTGTTATAACGGCAACAGAAACATCATCTGTGAACATTCCAAATGTCTAGCTATCACAGTTCATTAGATTATAGTATGTTGACATACAGATAGATAGTCCTTAGTAGGTAATAGATTAAAAACGGGACTCCGTTTGGGTACGAAACCCTAAAGAAATAAGCTTGAAATGAAATGAAAGCATTTATTATCAAAATAGTACATTGAAAACAATTAAATAAAATAATATGCTCATCAATGTTCCTATTAACGAACTCGTCCAACAAAAGATCACACATAAGTAAATGATTTCATAAACAAATTAAATAACTACTTAAATGATAATAATTCAATAAAATAAAAATTTACTAAAAACAATGTTTCTAAACCAATCTCCTGTCTCAGTCTGAAAGCGACAATACTCTGAAAGTAGGTATAAAAGATATTATGATCTACCCACAAGTGTTCTGCCGCACATAGAATCGTCGATAATATGATTTGTTGTGAGGACATACCTACGTAAGCAATAATGTTAATTTTAAAGTAGGTAATGACTAAAGTTAAAATTATAAATCCGCTCTATAGGGGCTTCGTTTATAAACAATCTAAATACGTCAAACATAAAAACTATATTTAAAATCTTATACATATTACGTTAATAAATTAATAAATTCAACTTTACTTACCCTGTAAATTACCCACCTGCTAAATACTACATGATCGTTGCAGCATCGTGCACAACCTGGTGAACGGCAAGCAGGGCGGCACCATCGAGGTGGTGAGCGGCCCGCAGCCCGCCTTCCAGCGCGCCAAGAGCGGCAACTCGCTGCTCGTGGTAAGCATGCCAAAGAAGATATAATAATACTACGTACTGTTTTTGTGAATAATATTTAGAGTTCACCCGGCAACCACTACAGCCAGGCTAGGATGCGCACCACGAAATATTTCTCTCGACGTGTCAGAACGAGTCAGCGTTATGGGAAAGTATATCCCTACCTATCTGTTGTTTTTAAACTTTCACGATTTGAATACATTATTACTAAGTACTACGGGACTAATCGCTAACTAAAATTACGAGATAAATAAATACCTCATCATCCCGACGTTTCGACCGAGTTGCACCGTAATTTTAGTGCGCGATTAGTCCCGTAGTACATAGTAATAAAGTATATATCTGTCACTTTTTCACACGTCGAAAAGAGTTCTTTTCGTGGTCGCATGCTGGACTAGCAGGTGTTCGTTCGGGACGTTCGGCTATAGGTCGGTTAAACAGGCTTATACAGGGTTATCCAGATCTGTGTGTGATCTGGAGTGTGATTCAGATCATTATTATGAACAACGTTTACTATGGAGCCAGCCCCGAATTCGAGAAAAAACTCCTGTTCCATACAAACTGCAACTCGGATTGAATGAAACATCTGTTTTTTTTTCTCGAATTCCGAGTTGGCTCCTTAGTAAATTTGTTTATAATGATGGTCTGAATCACACCCTTTCAGCATAGTACATCAGTTCTGGTTTACCCTGTATACCTACTACCAAAGATACGCCGGCACTGGTTGTCGGGAAAACGCTGGATTTTACACTCAAAAAAAGAAACCTAGTTCTTTATTTGGTTTTACAACCTTCGGGCCTTATTTGATTTTGATCTTTCTATGCCAGAGTTCTTATCAACATTTTATTACATAGCTGACACAAAATTTGGATCAGGTAGAATGTAGATTGACCAGACACTAAGTAAGGACAGAAATGACCTGCCATCACAGCTTAACTGTATTTACTTTCGCCTTATAACATACCTTACCATGTTGCTCATAAATTATTTGATATCGTCTCTGTCACTACTCTGTGGACTAAGAGCATGAGAAATTAGAAATTTTAATTTTACTAGATACAACACAAGATTATTTTTTGCAAAAATTAGCATGACCGACTTCACCCGTGTACAGAATTCGCGAATAATTCGCAAGGATCGCTGTAGCATTTTTCACATTATTATCGATTTATCGATATAAAAATTACTCAGCCGATTTCAATAAAATTCAAATGGGACCAATTTCGAAGTATAGTATCTTTCCAATAAAAAAAGAATTTTTGGAATCGGACCACTACGAAAAAAGTTATGCGTGGTTAAACTTAAGAAAAATTTAAAAATATTTATATATATATATATACGCGTCGAATTGTATACCTCCTCTGGTGGTTCGTCGGTCAAAAAAGGGTTGTTCTCGCTCTTTAATACTCGTTGTTATAATATTTTCGATTGAAATATTATTTTCCCGTTGTTTTACCCCGTGTAGGTATAACACTAGATATTAAACGACTGACGAAGTTTGAGCTGTCAATCATTGTTAACATCCGAGCATTTTTCGTTTTACGTTATTTTGTGGATTTTGAACAGGAAAACAGTATCATTATGCAAAATATGCTATCAAAGCGATGGTGGCGACCTCATTTATTTTCAAGTCTTTTATGTCGCACTGTATTTTGTTTTTTGATAAAACCTATTTATACAGGGCTATTCCTAAACAATTAGCATCCTTTTAGGGGCTTATTCTGTACATCAAAACTAACAACTTTTGTTATATGTACTACTTTTGTCAAAACTAAAAAAAATTGTTGTTCCATAGAAAAATATCGATCACCCGCGACAAAATGTAAGGAACATCTGTTTTTTTTTGTTTTGACAAAAGTCACAGGACAAAAGTTGTTAGTTTTGATGTACAGAATAAGCCCCTAAAAGGATGCTAATTGATTATAGGAATAACCCTGTATATCAAGCTCTATTTAATAAGCTCATTTTAACTGTTGTAAATTTTACCGTGACTTTTCCTTCGTCTATGTTGTTAACAACGAGGTATTAATGAGCGGGAATGATGCCAATAAAAATCACCTTATACCATTAGTGTTAGGTACTAGTGCAACGTAGGCTGCGTAGGTATACTGTACTCTACAGTAAAGCTGGAAACATACTATCGGACGCGACTTACGGACGCGACTGACAGCCGCGACTGATAGGTATCTAGAGACTGAGCCGTGCACACTATCGGACAGAAGTCGCGGACGTCACCTTCGGACGACTTTGAGCGTTCGGACGTCCGAGAGAGATCTGGCACACCGGATGTTTTAAGACTGTGCACATTGCTAAACGCGGCTGTCAGTCGCGTCCGTCAGCCGCGTCCGATAGTATGTTTCCGGCTTTAGGCACTATTGAAATAGGACCACAGTACACTAAGAACAGTATGTCAAAGAGTAATCTTCAAAGAAATTGTACACTGCCATGACGGTTTGCATGAACTAGGTGCCTTTTGGCTTTTAGTCGATATAAATTACGCGTCACGTTGTTTGTCCGCAATGAACTCCTCAACTACTGAACGGATTTTAATCAAATTTTGTACACTATGTGCAGTTTGATACAACTTAAGAGACATGTTAGTTTAAATCTCAATTTATAATCGCATTTGTATTATACTTTATCTGTCCGTTCCGTAGCGAAGCCGGGATGGGCAGCTAGTATAAATGACTAAAAAAATAACATAACTATTTATGCCTATATAGTTATAGTTAATAGCGCATTGTTATCAGTGTCACTATAGCCTAGCCACGAGTTTATTTTCGAAACCGGGTACCTAATTTTCAGTTTGCAGTTATTGTTTAGTAGTTGTGATATATTTTTAGTACATGGAATGTTAAGTTTTGTTGAAAAAAAAATAGTTTTAATTAAGTAAAGCACAGCAGTACGCGGGATCGTCTCGCATAGCATGCTATACGAGACGAGCCCGCGTGCTAGTACTCCAACCTTAAGAAAGATCGCCAAATGCGATTGAAACTATAGTAGCAGTTTTCTACTAAAATATAGCGTGAGTAACACCTGTGCTTTACTTAATTAAAATGTGTGAAAACTATGAAACTAGCTTGCTAGTTTCCATAGTGAAAAATTTAGTTATTTCAATTTAAATTATTTTTCAGGTGGCCAGCCCCTAAGAACCAGTATTGCGAAATAAGAATTCTTCGCTTTAAAAGAATAAGCAACGATTTCATAAGACTTCATAATATCTACCTACGACGAACTTATTTTATCACGAATTATTTTATTTTTATTGAAATATATTTTATTAGAATTTTATTTATTTACTTATACGTAATGGATAGCCGCACTTTACGTTAAAATTACCTGACTGTCCAGAAAAGAAATACCTATGTACACGTTTTATAGTGAACAGTATTAGATATACTTAGGCCGCGCCATTCAAGTTGGCGCGGTTGTGAAGTTAGCTACGAGTTGCGCAATAGCCAATCAACGTGCGGCAGATTGTTTGCTTCAGTCAGGGTTGGATATTACGCAACTTGTGGCTAACTTCACATCCGCCAATTTGTGTGGCGCAGCCTATGAGAGGGATGGTAAGTTATTCAAATATTATTATTAGTTATGATTAATAATACCTATCCTAATAACAATCAGGTTAGACTATCCTAAACCAATGTATTAAATTAGTTATTATTACTATTGTTTTATTCATTTCGACACTAATTCTGATGTACCACTAAATACATTTGACAAGACTAAAATATCAGCACATTAATGAGAAAAAGCAATACCCTTCCTTGGTAGTCGGGTACAAAGGACAGCCTTCGAGCAAATATATTACTAGATATTTGCTCGAAGAGGACAGTAATTAAAATATTAGAACTATCAATTTAGTTAATACTGGTACAACATAATTAGCTCATTTATCTTTATTTTGATATTCCCGATTGTGTACTTACTATTGAAATTTTTATATTTTTTTACAATCATATCATTTATTTTTTTATTTCAGGTTATTTTTTAACAAAATAACTTTTTAATGTTTATAATTATTTTTATTGTTTTATTATGTGATAATAATCAATGAGATTGCGTACAAAGTACTTAGGTGATTTTTATTTATTCATAAGTCTGTAATGTATTTAGATATTTGAAACCCCGACATTTTATACAAATCTATGTCCAAAAGATAAATTATAATGGACCCAAAGTTGTTGAGGTTTCAAATTTCTTCAATAATACCTCGTTAAAGATGTTTTCAGCTTGTAAAGCCCGGTTTTTGAGAAAGAGTATATTGTTAACAGTTTTTAGAATTATTGTTAAGCTGAATCGAAGGTGCCTGTGGGCTATCGCCTGTTAACGTCTGGCATTGTATCAATAAAACATAGAGCGTGGAGTCCCTCCGCACGGAAGAACTGAAACTTCGACGAACAGTGCTTTCATACCCCCTTTATGGTAGCGGTAAACGTTTAACGCAACCCAACTCTTGGAAGTCACATTACAAGTTTCACTTCAAAAAATATCTAACTGAGATTTCCGTGGAACAATGGTACCATTTTTTTTTCTTTAGAGCTGTTTTAATTTGACACTCTGCAAAGTGCAAATCTTTCGTTTTGACACTTGAAAAGCAAACTCTGAAGACCGCTCTTTCGCTTTTGTATCGTTCTTTCGACAGTTGTATGGCCGAGACATTAGCTTATCACTACATAGTATAAAACAAAGTCACTGTCGCTGTCTGTCCGTCCCTATGTGTCCTTAAATTTTCAAAACCACGCAACGGATTTTGGAGCGGTTTTTTTTAATAGAAAGAGTGATTCAAGAGGAAGGTTTATATGTATAATACATGCATAATATTGTAGAGGAACACTGATGAATTTACAGGTTTCTAATGTAATGTCGTAAATAAACACGTTTTTTTGGGCTTACATTGCAAACGCTGACTGAACCCAACGAGATAAATCAAAATAATGTACTACGGTATTGTACACCTTAAAAAGGTCAACAAAAAAGTCCGCGATGGTATATGTCTATCTCTTAAGGATAGCCCACAATAACCATTTTTTATCCATTACATTTTACGAGAAAAAATGGCTTATTTAGAAAGTAATTTTAAGCAATACATAATTAATCCTTATCCAATTAAGTACCTTAAATACATTGTCCATTCAATATAGATCAATATGGCCTTTTACAGCATGTAATTTAAATGAATATTTTCGAAGATATTACAGATTTAAAATGCAGGGACATATCGGTGCGGCGCGGGCGGTAGGGGCCCGGCCGGCGCGCGGCGTACGTTTGTATTTACGTGTGTGGGTATGTTTGTAATGAATAAACTCGAAAACTACTGTGCCGATTTTAAAAATTCTTTCACCGTTGGAAAGCTACATTCACTTAAAGTAACATAAGTTATATTTATTGCTAGAAAAGATTACGAATCCTTACTAAAACTTAAGTAACGTAACCCAACAAACGTCTTTCGTTGCATGCGCAGCGGAAACTATTGATGATAGAACAAAAGTCTGTTCTACAATATTAAAGAACATATCAATATCTACAAAAAAACTTCGCAATACCATAATGTCCAACTACTATCATTATGTCACAATAACCACTTATTACTTTTTAAAAGTTAATAGAATTACCGACCAATATTCGACCATGTTATTCATACTTCTGTTTAAATCCTTATCCAAATAAATCATATTGTTTTCAAGACTGTTTCAATTTATATGTATAAGTAAATTGTTTTTTGGATTGTTCAAATCGGCTTTTCCGAAACACTTAGATAATTTTTTAAGGCCTAAAAATATAAAAAAATAAACGCTGTCGCGTTGTGCATGTATTATATCACCCCTATTCCTATAAGTACTGTTTATATACCAGTCTTCTTTAATCGTCCACTGCAGAACATCGTCATATCCATCACGGTAGCCCACTACGGGTTGGTTGATATACGTCATCAAGTTCCTTCTTCGGATGTACATAGCTACATAGGTATGCAGGTTGCCACACGACATTGTGAAATTCCGTACATATGTTCCAAAGAAACTCATTGATACGGAATTAGGATTTGAATCCAACAACTCTCGATTGTAGGATAGGTGTTACTACGACTTGACCACTACGGCTCTAGGTATATAGGTACCACCTCTATTAGTGCGCTGATTTATATAACATCTTGAGATTTGGTTCTCCAAATCTACCCCTAAGTAAGGCGAGCCGACATACCGACGATTTAAAATTTCTGTTGTAGTGGTAGTTAATAGGTACTGACACATAGTTCGTAAAACGAATGATCGATGAGGGTTTAAAGTTCATGAACGTAGACAATGTACCTATTGGCAAGCGTAGAAAAGGTCTCCACGTGAATCTAAGATCAGGTCGAGACCACCAGATCAAGATGGATGCCAGCGTTTCCATCGGTTCAATTTGCTCTTTGGGTTAGCAAGTTGTAGAGGCTTTAGATAGGGCACACAATTCGTACAAGTAGAACTGATGGCGAATATTTTACAAAGTTATCAAATGAAGAAAAGATCAAATACAAGTGTATAGTAGAAACGTCAACTAACTTACATAGGTAGAATGTAGATGGACTGAATATTCTAACCGTTTAATAACAATGAAACCAGAGCCATAGATAACGTATAGCCGACCCATACGAACTTACTTTTATTTAGATGGCCAATGCTATCTTTATTTTATGTTAATAGTTGAACAGATTAAGACTACGGGAACACCCGCGATTCAGGTACCTACGAGTAGCTTTCAACCCATCCTATCGGTTCGTCCGGCATGTCTAGCAATGGACGTTATAATAGATAGGACATTATTGAGAGTCAAAATTTAATTGACGGAATGATCGCATAACATATGTACATACTAAATGAAACACAATCTAATTGAGAACCTCATTTTTTGGTGGATACATTTATGGAAGCTGGATGCAAACCTCTTGCAAAGGTTTTATTCGGTGTAATTCAAGATCTAATAAGGGAGCCCTATGTTTAGTAGTGGGTGTTCTATGGTGAAAATATTTGCATATAGGTAAGCTAATGTAATATGAAAACGCGCCAAAATAACTGTGCGCATGTGTGTGACGTTACTTGGTTACATGGTAGGTATATAGGCACAATACTTATAAAATGTCTTTTTTAACAGTCGTACCCGGGCGAAGCCGGGGCGGGCAGCTAGTCATATTTATAATTCAATCAGGTTTGAAAGCTTTTAAAAGTAGATCAGTTATGCAAAACCAGTTGATACAATGCTGCAATGTTGAACGATAACCCTTTTATAGCAGTTTTTGTATAACTGAACTTTAAGTAGGTATAGGCTGAACCAAACCTATTGGCGGCTATGAAGCTGTGCGAAGCCCAAAGTGAGCTTGAGCCAGGATTGGGTTTGGCGCAGCTTTTAGCTAGCATCACAGACGCCAAGAAAATTGATTCGGCCCATAGGTAACACTATTTTGAAAACGTGTACAAATATCAATTCTAGTACTTTGATTATAAGGTAGGTTACAATTTGGCTACCAATTCACAATGAGCTAGAGCATTTTGGGACAGTAAATATATTTTTAATTAGATATAAGAAGCAAGTGTGAATAAAATTAGTCAAAATTCGATGGCAAAATCATTATTGGAAATAACTTCATACTATTATTGCCTACTTGAGTCTAGTAGAAGCTCTAACTTATAATAGATATGACGTCGATATCAAGTAGCCATCGAGTTTTGGGAATATAGGCCATATTCTAATAAATATACAGGCATATGTGCCTTATTTTTGTTAGTCGTTCCTTGAGTCATTTTTTAAATTAAATATATTTTCAGAACATTGTGTTTTCTTTTGCTCCTAAATAAGAAGTATGTTTTAGGTAGGTAATAAATAATAATAATAGTGCTCAGTAAGGGACCCTATGACAAATACACAAAAAAATTGGATCGGCAATTTAATGCGAGGTTAAATTATATAACTATATTTACTGTGCTAAAATATCGATAAATTTTGAGCATTCGCTTGCAATACGCATTCTAGCGTATTACAGGTGTTGCTTTGAAAAGCGCACGGACTTTCAGATGTATACTCATTATTACCAACAACTTGGATGGACCCACTGCGAAATACTCGTACAAACAAACCACAAAAAAATTCGAGACCCGGCAAAATTTATGAAACAGCTGAACAGCTGATTATAACAGCGCGATTTCGGGGCTGATCCCATAGTAAAAGTTATTTAGGTATATTCATGAGTTTAGACTCTGAAATTTGATGGCTTGTTACACAAATGTTCGGGTCGGCACATTCGGTTCGATTCGGCAGGATTTGTCGAACGGCAAAGCCGACCCGAAACAGTTACTGGACTTGTTCGGCTTAAATCATTTTATGCGGCTTAGTGAAAGCCGTTCGATACACTCGGAATTTTCCGAACCGAATGATTCATATATATGATGAATCCGAAGCACCATATGGTGCTGACATTATGATGAATCCGAAGCACCATATGGTGCTGACATTCGATTTAGCCGTTCGGCATTGCCGATCGTGCCGAACCGAATGTGTTAAGTAACCTTAACAGCCAGTAGGTATATAGCCTATGATAGAACGTAAATTAAGAAGCCCATCTCTCGCGTCAGAATAAAAAATAAAACAAATCATTTCAATTCCGATATTTACCAGAAGGTATATTTAATTTTCATACAATTCTCCTCCTCATATGCTACAATTAGCCTAAAATGCGCGACGGTACAAATAAACATTCACTCGCTACCTTGGAACACAGGTATATGGAAGATTTCTGATTAAAAATGGAATAAATAATAGAATTCCAAACCAAATTCATTTCTTTTGATTTTTACACTGCTATGATCCATATAGATCACAGAAGCCAGAATGAGACATCATTACGTTCTTCGCGAATGTGTATGAAATATACAGAAATAAGCTATTTACGATTGAACATCTCGGCATAACATGACCAATCTATATGTATACAGGGTGTCTTTGAAAATCTATTCCTTCGTTTTTTTTTGCTCTATACAGATAAACTACTCATCGTAAGTATACAAAAACTCATTTAGCGGCCATGAATCAACTAAAAACTAAAGCAAAAATCAGTTGATGCACTTACGTGCATAGACTGACCACAACATAGCCACTAAATGAGTTATTGTAAACTAACAATACGTGTTATCTGTAAATGGCACAAAAATCTGAGAAAATTCGAATTTCGCGCGATGACCCCGGTTGTACACCTTAGGGATGATTTATATTAGGACGGGACGGGCCGGTGACGGGCCGAACGGGCCCGTACGACGCACGTTCCATACATTTTGTGTAAAAGGGTTTGTTTGTGTTTTGTGTACGTCGTACGGGCCACGATAAAAATGTATGGAACGTGCGCCGTACGTGCGTCGTACAGGCGCGGCGGCGTACGGGCCCCGCCCGGCCCGTCCCGCGCCCGCCCCGTCTTAATATAAATCACCCTTAACATATGTTGGCTTATTATTTATTAGACTAAAATTATATAAGTGGATGCGATCCGACATACACCTACAGCTCTAACGACGTATTTAAGAACCTGACACGACACGATACGGCTGAACACGACATGAATACAGTACCAATAGTACGCGTCGGTTTTCTTTAGCGCTGTTGGTATCGTTAACTCCGTTGGCGCACGTCGGACCGATTCGGTTTCCTTATTGCAACGGAACCATACACTGACAGCATTTTAAAACCTGTACTTATTTACAATTAAAAAAAGTCACTCCCAGTCAAATGATTGCTTTTTACAGAAAGGAACACTTACTAGATATTTGTGAAACTAACACAATGGTAGTCAATATATTATGTTACTTAATTTTCTAGTACTATCACGCATTACATTTCATTCGCTACATATATACATATTATACATATACATTCATTCTTATACAATATAAATGCCAACTGAGTGGGTCCTGAATTCATTTATGTATAAAAAACTAAGGACCTAATTTAATCAATTCTAAAATTAGATATTGCGACTACATAATATTTGGTGTCCTTTACACGGGTTTGTGAAATAAAAAAAAATACCCAACAAATTTTTAAAAAACTTAAAGCTACAGGGTCGCAAATATCAACAGTCCCGAGGTTAAACGGAGCAAGATGACATATCACAATGTAATTTTTACTAGATTCTTTTTTCTTTATAACCAGTTTTATCATAATAGACACAAAGATCTATTTTTATTAGAAAAACAAGGAACATCAAAATATTATATTGACTTCAGGGTGATAATAATGCGATGCCAATGGCAATGTTGATGGCATTATCGCCCTGAAATCGATAAAATTTGTCATTCCTTGTTTTTCTTTATAAATCTTTGAGTTTCATGTATTACTTAGTAGATACAATTCTCAAACAATCAGCCTAACTAAATCATTATTGCATTCCATCAGCGCACCAAATTAAATGTGTTTTGGATTTTTTGGCATTTACAGTACTACTCATCCTACGAAAACTTATTTAGCGCGCCTCCAGCCCCCTTTTGGATAGTTTGCTTTTGAATACTGCCTGCATTTTCTTAAGCTTCTCAATAAACTCAGCATAGATATTGTCATTTCGCTCCATTCAAACCTAAATTCGACTTTATAGTAACTTAACTGAGTCCATTTACATATAACACAAAATTAACATGACCTGACAAGTTTAAAAAGTAGAAATTGCATTTTTAAATACACCTTAATTAACTTTTAAATTTAACAACTTAGGAAAACAGGCTTGCATACAAGCTTCCAAACAAAAACTCAATTTCGAATATACATCACAGTATTTAGTTAAATTCTTTGTCCGAATGACTAAGCTAGTTATGGAATAATAACGATTTTATATAATTGTCCACCTTATCAGGCACGTTTCAAGCAACGAGACTGCTAATGAGAACCTATGTAACATGAAATAAATAGAGAAAATGATTGATTTTTGTTTTATATTTTTAATTGATAGCTTATATCGTCTGGGATGTTAGCTACAAGCTGCAGATAGCTTTAGTAAATCACTTTAATAATCGGGCATTTTGGGCGGATTGAGAACTTTGAGGCTCACTCGAAACCACCTCGCTTGTTGTAAGCTAGGCATTGGAGTATGTGGCCCATAGCCCCCCCTTTCCGATGTTAGCCATGATTTATATTTCGTGCTGGCTCTTGCGCGACCTGAAGCCGACATAAGATGATATAGACCATTTTGTTACGCTCCACTTTTGTAACCAGTCTAAAGACGTTTCACGTCAAAAAATTGACTATTCTAAATGTTATTCATATTCCATATTACTCTATTCCATGTTGGTTCTTATTTGCGTCGATAGCGCTGTTGACGTGATTCGGACCGCGCTCAATAAAGCCGGAAACATACTATCGGACGCGGCTGACGGACGCGACTGACAGCCGCGACTTAGCAATGTGCACAGTCTTCAACACATCCGGTGTACCAGATCGCTCTCGGACGTCCGAACGCTCAAGCTCGTCCGAAGGTGACGTCCGCGACTTATGCCCGATAGTGTGCACAACTCAGTGTACTTTCATAGTCTAGGTCGCGTCCGTAAGCCGCGTCCGATAGTATGTTTCGAGCTTAAAACGGTACACTTGTGCATTCTAGATAAAATTATGCACTTTCTGATCTGAGAAAAGTAAAACCCATAAAAAATACTAACACCTCTAGACGATATCGCACTTTGCGTACATTTTGACACAAAGGGTTTCTAACATTTGTCATGGAGCTTGACGTACCAAGCAACTATTTTTAGTGATTTAAAAATTGCAAGCAAATCGACAAAAGATTTTTTCTATTGTATAACGATACTATTGTATATACCATATTATTCAGATGTTTAAGTTTTATGACAAAAAAAATAGGTAATAAATAAATGTTACCTGTATTTCCTCATCAGAATCTCAGGTACCAAGAATACATTACTTTCATACAGTCAAATGGAATAAATAGAATAGATTGATAAAATTAAACTAAAATAAGATCTAAAATTAATTTGCTATTTTTGTGATATCTTTAAAAGGCACAATAATAAAATAGTTTCATATTGTAGCTACAAATTCTTTTTTATTCAAAAGTTGCAAACTACACCGTAATACCACAAAGATTAGAAACCCTTCACATCATAAACTCAAAATCCTTTTAATTGAGCTATTCCTAAACTTGTGAAAAATATAAGTCCATTTCTTATATCACATTGTAATACACCAACTCGGAGTTGGAAATTCTTCACTTTATGTAGTTTGTTAAATTTTTTCCTACTATTCACAATTGATAACCTAATGTATGCCATTATGTGAACTTGCTGATAAGAAATACAAAGCATATTTTAGCAGCAGGCTATTTCTGGATAAGTTTTTCAAGACCTACCATCACTTCTGAAGTTTTGTAGTAAGGCCTCTTTGACACTACTTGCTCTCTTCAATACATCTTTAATTTTACAAAGTCACTGATGATATGCAAAAATATTTGTGCAACATTTTTTATACAATCTATCAACCATGTAGTTGAATTTCCATGATACTTATTGAACATATTTTGCACTAACGGGTGTTCATAAGGAAGACACAAACCAAATAACACCCTCACTACACACAAATAAAGTCCAGTTTTCCTGTAAACTATTTCCAAAAATGCCCATCCAAAAATAGTGCGCTTGCAGTCCGTGTAAGGTTCAATTTAACGGTACATTTTTGGCGCATCTTGTTCGACATGTCACCCACATGAGAGGTTCAGCCCTCAAGCCTCAATGACGGCTAACATATCATCATGTATAAAAAAGCAGTTGCATAGACATTCCAACATCATCACCAACAACTCCATACAATAAAAAACATAGAGAATGAAAATCAGTATCCTGTTCACACCAAGTAAGTCAAGTCCGTCGGACTGCTTGTTCACTTCACTTCACTATTTGATCCACTAAAGCACCATTATGAGTAGTACCCACAGAAAAACCTGTGCTATTTCACTTGTCCAGTTTCTTGTGAGGGTTCTGCGGGCTTGAAGTCTTTGAAAGGTTCGGATTTGAACGGTTCCGATGAGTTTTCGTTGGATTTGTCTCCGTCTGCGAAGTACTGCTTAGGTTTGGTCTGGTCGGCTTCGCGTTGCTGCCGTCGGCGCTGCTTCGACCAGAGCTCGTGGCAGTCCTGCCACGTTGGTAGTTCTGGTGCGGTCATTCTGTAAAGAGAATGTTTCTTCAATATATTACAATATTTTTTATTAAATTTGAAAAAAAATTCGAGGCTGCACTTTTCTCGTCTTGGGTTGTACAACCACCAATAAATAAAATTTAAAAACCCCCAACCATACATTTTATTGAGATAGTAAAGAATTGAAAGAACCAACAAAAAATCCTCATTATGCCAAAGGCTACGTCTGACCTATTTCCATCTGTTTAAATTGTGTGTGATCAGCAAGCACGGAGCGCTTAATTTTAGAAGTATTTTTGGCAATCTGGTACTCATTTCACAATATTTAAAGCCAAAAACGCGCCGGGTGAACGGGTGAAACTCGCCAGGTGAACGGGTGAAACGCGCCGGGTGAACGGGTGAAACGCGCCGGGTGAACGGGTGAAACTCGCCAGGTGAACGGGTGAAACGCGCCGGGTGAACGGGTGAAACGCGCCGGGTGAACGGGTGAAACGCGCCGGGTGAACGGGTGAAACGCGCCGGGTGAACGGGTGAAACTCGCCAGGTGAACGGGTGAAACGCGCCGGGTGAACGGGTGAAACGCGCCGGGTGAACGGGTGAAACGCGCCGGGTGAACGGGTGAAACGCGCCGGGTGAACGGGTGAAACGCGCCGGGTGAACGGGTGAAACGCGCCCCCTTGAGCTTTGCTACTTGAGTCCATGGACACAAAAACAACCAAAGCGTCGTAAATAAGACGATACTCACTGATCAGGTACAACATTCTTCAGCCACGGGCTCTTGAGCGCCTCCTCTGCCGTGATCCTCTTGTCAGGGTCCAGCTCCAGCATCCTGTCTAGAAGATTGAGCGCTGGTGCCGGCATGAAGGCGAATTGTTCGCGCACGCAGCGTTTGTGGAACCTCTTCGGTCGCAGCGTGTGCCAGAGGGGAAGGTTGACAACGTTGGGCCACACGCCCGGGACCGGAGTGCCGCACACGCGGGAGATCATTTCTAGTTGCATCATTTCGACGTTCGCCTGGAAATGTATAAGTGATCATGTAACGAGGGTACAATTATTGAGTCATCCATCAAATGTTATTGAAATATAGCTAAATATCATCTGGATTACGCCGTCTACATTAAACCGTTACATTACACTAACTACTCTAATACTTCTATATTTCTCTAGAATCTTTGATAAAGCTGATCTGGAAATTAGGGTACTTAACGAATAATTTGCCCAGAATGGGCTGCATTTACATATACTTCGATCGTTCCTCACTCAACGTCAAATAAATCACACACTATGTACTATAATGTTCTTACTTAAACTCCGTTAGAATCCCTGCTGATGGAATACTAACCTGGAAAAGCGGGTGCTTCAGAAACAGCTCGCCCAGTATACTGTCCATAGACCATACATCCATCGCTGGGCTGTAGCGTTCTTCTCCCAACGATAGCTCAGAAAGCCGGCACCATAACGTGATCACTAATGTTGCTATACTCCTCTAGAATCCCTGATGATGGAGCACTAACCTGGAAGAGCGGGTGTTTCAGAAACAGCTCGCCCAGTATACTGTCCATAGACCATACATCCATCGCTGGGCTGTAGCGTTCTTCTCCCAACGATAGCTCAGGAAGCCGGCACCATAACGTGATCACTAATGTTGCTATACTCCTCTAGAATCCCTGATGATGGAGCACTAACCTGGAAGAGCGGGTGTTTCAGAAACAGCTCGCCCAGTATACTGTCCATAGACCATACATCCATCGCTGGGCTGTAGCGTTCTTCTCCCAACGATAGCTCAGGAAGCCGGCACCATAACGTGATCACTAATGTTGCTATACTCCTCTAGAATCCCTGATGATGGAGCACTAACCTGGAAGAGCGGGTGTTTCAGAAACAGCTCGCCCAGTATACTGTCCATAGACCATACATCCATCGCTGGGCTGTAGCGTTCTTCTCCCAACGATAGCTCAGGAAGCCGGCACCATAACGTGATCACTAATGTTGCTATACTCCTCTAGAATCCCTGATGATGGAGCACTAACCTGGAAGAGCGGGTGTTTCAGAAACAGCTCGCCCAGTATACTGTCCATAGACCATACATCCATCGCTAGGCTGTAGCGTTCTTCTCCCAACGATAGCTCAGGAAGCCGGCACCATAACGTGATCACTAATGTTGCTATACTCCTCTAGAATCCCTGATGATGGAGCACTAACCTGGAAGAGCGGGTGTTTCAGAAACAGCTCGCCCAATATGCAGCCCATAGACCACACATCCACCGCCGGGCCGTAGCGTTCTTCCCCCAGCAGTAGCTCGGGCGGTCGGTACCACAGCGTGATGACTTTGTTGGTGTAGGGCCGCGCGCGGTCTTCCGCCGACCATAGTCGCGCCAGACCGAAGTCTCCGAGCTTCACCTCGCCTCTGAAAATAACAAGAAGAATGGTAAGTGCGCTCGCCCTCGTGTCCTAAGTTTCTAAGCCACCTGAGAAGCCTCTAACATGCCTAAACATAAAAAAACTAAACCTACAATTGAATGTACTGTACCAGCCATTTTAATAGTCCACTGCAGGACGTAGGCCTACCCTCGAAGGGTTATTGGGCCATATCTACCACGCTGGCCCAGTGCAGGTTGGTGGATTCACATATACCATCGAATTTCTTCTACGGACGTATGCAGGTTGCCTCACAATGTTTTTCCTACACTGAAGAGCCAGTGGTGTTAAATTCCGTTCAGGAATTCCAAAGAACTTATTGGTACGGGACCGGGATTTGAACCCACGACCTCACGAGTGCATGGCGGGTGTCACTACCTCTAGGCCACCACGGCGTTTTTTTACACAATTGAATGTAGTTTAGAAAAAAGAACTCAAACCACACGGATGTCCAAAATCAAAATCTAGCAAATGTCTTAAAATCTAGCAATATAACCTGAAATTTGCACCTTCTGACTGGAGTCATATACTTTGATTTTGGACAGCCGTATGGTTTGAGTCCTTTTTGCTAAACTACGTCCAATTGAACGTGTTATCGAACCACACCAAAAGGTAGTGGACCACGGCTCTGAATCGCTGTCTCCTCTCTATTTTACGCAGTTTTTTTAATCAAAATTAAAGAACCGCGACAGCCACATTATTCAAAAATACGAACAATAGATTATCACAACTCCTGGAAGAAATCGCTCTAAGCGATAAGGCCGCCGGTTGTCGCACTATTTTAATTATATTTTACTCTTTTATTGTTTTATTGTAAATTGTGTGAACAATAAAGTGTTTTCTATTCTATTCTAACTCCACACTCACTTGTTGTTCATAAGTATATTACTGCACTTGATGTCCCGATGCAGGAAGTTCTTCCGATGGCAGTAGGCGAGTCCGTCCAGCAGCTGCCGCATTATCGACGCGTTGTGGCTCTCCGTGAAGTCCACCATCTTCGACTCCAGCAGGCCCATCAAATCGTGGTCCATGTACTCGAACACTAGATAGAATGAACCTTTATCCTGTAATGAAAAAAATAAAACATTACCTCAAGAATAATACAGGACAAACCAAACATCTTGCGGCTGTGAAATTAACTACAAGCTGCGAAAAACCCGATCCTCGCGCAACTGTTAAGCGAGCTTCAGTCAGGATCAGGTTATCAGCAGCTTGTAGCTAACATCGCAGCCGCCAAGATGTTTGATTCAACCTATACCGCAAAACTGGCATAACGTATTAAAGATGTATTAAACTGTAAGGTTCTTTTTTTGAGTATTTTAATGATGAAGATAAGATGAAGATGAAAATAAGATAAAGATAAATTAATTTTTTATTGCAAAAACTTACACTATACTCTATAAAATTTAACTTGATCTCTGCGACAGCTGTCAGAAAAATCACGCCCATGAAATCCTGAATTTCTTAATAGTACAGACAGTACCTGTCAACGTCATACTTTATGGGCATGCCGATTAGTGATGGGCGACGAATGATCGTGACCACAGAGTTTAAGATAGAGTCTATTTAAAATATTGTTAGTTTATACTAACAATATTTTAAGTAAAACTTAATTTATCATTAATTTTATTGTATATTTTAATATCATAACATTTTTTACATGTGTAATTAAATTAAACTCAATTATATGTTACATTAGCATCGATAATAGTGAAAAACGTCGATAAATACTATCATTACATTAATATGAGTATTTAATTCATATCATAACATTATTTACATGTTACTTGATCTTAAATAATAGTAAGTAAATAAAATCCAATTTCACACCTACAACTACTCATTCGATTTCATTACAACATTGTTTGAAAATCGTTTTTTTCCACCACTATCTCAACTCTAAAAATGACAATCTTCTATGTCAATGTCACTGTCGCAGAGATCAAGTTAAATTTTATAGAGTATAGGTACACAATTTTAAGTAGCTCTGCCTTTTGCGTTAGTTTAAAACTGTGTTGCAAAAGGCAGTGTCTTCTAGATGGATCAAGTGATTTTGCAAGTACAAACAAACCAAGAAGTCTCTATACAATACAAAAATGAGCATTAGCGTTAGTGTGTAAGAGTATATGAGTGTGTGTGTCAAAATTTAAAACTAAAAAGCCGAATCAAACTTAAAAGCCTTTGTGAACAATAAGCGAGTGGTTGCGCAGTAGCAATATGTGAGAAAAGGAAAGAAGAGAAGATAGCGCAGCTTGTAGCGAACTTAACAGACGCCGTCAAGTTTGATTCGGCTGACAACATTCCAAATCACTGGTTTACCCCGAAAGCGCGAGCGCAGCGAGCGTATTTTTCCAATAACGAGTATGCAAAGTGTGCAAAAGCAATTATCAGGCTTACTAAGCGCGAGCAGAACAGTGTTGGGTCAATTGCCGCATTATCTTAATCTTCCGGAGCACTCTGTATGCCTCTATCTCGTTAAGACTTTCTTCAAATGTTAATTTAAATATCTGCCTTATGACCGATGGAGTTATAAAGTTTTCGAACGGAGATCACGTCCACAGTCTCTACTGTGGACGTGATCTCCGTTCGAAAACTTTCGTTCTACGGCTATAAATATAAATACCAACCTTCCTGAAATCCATCGCGTCCTGTTTATCCGTGACAATCTCCCTCAGGTTGACGATGTTTTTATGGTTCAATTGGCGCAATATCTTGATCTCCCGGACGGCTGTGATGGGGAAGCCTTCCTTTTCGTTCTCCAGCCGGACTTTCTTTAACGCCACGAGTTGGCCCGTGTTTTTGTCACGCGCTTTGTACACTTGGCCGTATGTGCCCTCGCCGATCTGGGTTATAACCTGAGGATAATGGAAAAATATGGTGATTGGTATTTCAATAATTCAACATGACCTTTTTGCGGTGGCACTAATATAACGGATGACGCAAAGGAGGGCTTAAATAATGAATTTAAAATACATGCATTCGCATGCATTCACATCGACCACTTTATTTGGGTATATAGCGCAGTTGCGGCGTATGCCTTCAGTCAGCGCGCATGATTACGTATTACTTATAAAAATCATTTAGCGACCATGACTTGGTTGTCTTGACGAGGTAACTGATTATACCAAACAACCAAAATAGTGGTCAGTCTATGCACTAAAGTGCATCGGTTAAAAATAAAGCTGAAAATCAAATGCGTGCGCCAGCTTCCCTGGTTTTATTGAGTGTTCCGTGATGTACTTGGAATTTGAGTAATTAATTAATTTCAAAAAGTCTTTTTTTAAACATAAAAAGTTACAAGAAAAAGTACAAACACTAGTGTAAATTATATCCTAGCCGTACATTGCAATATGTTACGAATAGTTTAGCGAGCACGTATATATATATCAAAGCACGTCATATAAAACTTAGTAAACATGATTGTTAATTTTAGTTTAGTATTTTAGGTTTAAGTTTTAATTGGCTTAAGATAAAAATACGTACACATTAGAGGGAGAAATGCGTATTATGAAGGTATATCTTAGCAAGCGAAAAGAAAAAACCCAAAAGTCGAGGATAGATCTTGAACGTGCGCGTGCGCTTGGGCAGTCCACAGGTAGCAACAAGAACGCGTCATGCGACGGTCACACACACGAGCCCGCGCGGGCCGTCCGCGCCCGACAAGGAATTCGAGTGTGAATTCAGTGAATGAAAACATCATGAAGCAACAAGTATATATTTTCAAAAGAAATAAAGGCGTATGTGAATCCACCAACTTGCTACAGGGTACAGTCTGAATCAAACTTCTTGCGGCTGTGATGATAACTTGTAGCATATCGATACCAGAAGTATCAATTAACGTAAGGGACATTTTGGCGAAAATGAGTTATATACATCATTGGATTCAGAATTTTCTGCTTTATCGAAGGGTATTGTGGAAAAAATTCTAGCGTTAAAAAAAGATCCCTTACAGTAAAAATTTTTGGCTTGCGTAAAACGATTTATGACAAAAAAATAATGTAACAGACATTTACAATTTTTTTTCTCTGAAAAATAAAGTAAGTCATAGTTTTAAATAATTTACCCCCTTACCTTAAGCCTCAAATCAGTCGATTTAAATAACATGATGTCCCTTACTTACAAAAAATATAGACAACAAAAATGAATCTGCAGCTGAAAGTACAGCTAAAGTACAGTAAGTAATGACATACGTCAAAGGAACATAGACAATTTGCCATCTCTATATAAAGAGAGGCTACCAATTTCCATTCCAAAATACAATGACCTCGAAAAATTGTGCGACACCGGTATAATACCAAAAAGATTTCATGGTGAATATTTGAACCTTCCGAATAAATCGCCAGTTAAAGATACTCTCAATGAAACTGACGACGATGAAGATGTGATGACAGCTGATGATGATAACTAGATAAAATACCAAATAGAAAAAGTTATTCCAACCATTTCAATTTATCCATTAAAATAGTTTAATTTACTAATAGTTATCATCATAATCTGTGCCCATACCTAATTATTTATTCTTGTAATAATTTATACATATTTCTTATATTAATATTCATATCATTTATATTATTTTATTCATTCATCTTTCAGACAATTCATATTTGTTGATCTGTCTTCTGTTTCCAGCACATTAATTAAATTACTTAATAAATAAGACTGTTGATTAAGTCTGAGAAAACATTTTTTTTATTAATTTGGTGATTATAATTATAAAGCTAATTAAACGTTATTAAAAGTACAGAGTTTGTAGGACTGTTATTTAGAACACTGCTACTTTTATAGACTGATTAGTGTGTTGAATTTATAATAATTACGCAGACATAAATAGGTAGGTAGTCGGAAATAAAAAAATATATTAATAATAAATCGTTTTACTTTTGTATCCCTAAATTTCATTTAAATCTGTGATACCTAAGCTGAAACTAACATTGATCATGCAAAATACCTATTTCCATGGTGTTAAAATACCATCATTTTAGTACATAATCTATGGTTACATCAAATTGCAATACTGTAAAAGTCCTTTACAATAAAATTACGTATAATTTTCAATTGCTCTTGCTGCTTACACTATGCTTGACGGTTTACACATAAAATATTAGTAATGCAAGGCACAATTTTTTTTTTTTTTAATGTAAGGGACATGCTATTTTTTAAACCGCTGGGTATTTCTAAATCTTTCGTTTATAGCATGAAAGAAGAGGAAATTCTAAGAAACTTTGCTCTAGACACAATTAAAATTGGAGCAGACAGAAAAAAGTTATAGACAGATTTAAAAAAATACAATCATTTTTTGGCTCTCCTGTAAAACCGTGTTTTGTCCCTTACATTAATTGATACTTCTGGTATCGATATTATTGCACTTGATGTCACTACTGTAGTACTGTTAGACATTGGCCTACCCCTGAAGCGCGAAGTGAGCTTCAGTCAGGGTTGAGTTATCCGCAGCATTGGGTTATTGGCGGCTTGTGATGGAAGAAGCTCACTTCGCGCTTCAAGGGTAGGCCTATGTCCAACAGTGGACTGTTAATATTTGATTCGTACCTGGAAACCGTCGACGCACTTCTCCCCCCAGTCTTTGGCGTGATGCGTAGGCGTCGCTACGGGAACCACTTTCGAGCCGCGTCTTTTCAGGATTCGCGGCCTCTTCAGTTTCGAACCCGGCTGAAAAACAAAAAAAAAATCAGATTGTTGCTCTCGTTTAAACAATACCCAGTGTGCTTTCTTTCATAACTTTTGTATTGTTAAAAGGTGAGGCGCAACGTACCGGCAAGCGCAGCGTAGGACGTCCCACAAGGTGGACGGATGACCTTATTAGGACCGCAGGATCGCGCTGGATGCAAGTCGCTATCAACCAGTTCTATTGGAAATCATTAGGAGAGGCCTATGTCCAGCAGTGGACGTCCTATGGCTGAAATGATGATGATGATGATGAGGCGCAACGTATTTCAGAAATTTCAATTTCTATAAGACTACTTTTGCCATATGCAGCTGTGTAGGTACAAAGCTCCATAATATGAAGTAAAATAAAGTTTAAAAAATAAGTATATACTGGATTATTTCTAATCAATCAGCATCCTTCTAGGGGCTTATTCTGTACATAAAAACTAACAACTTTTGTTCTGCGACTTTCGTCAAAACTCAAAAAAGTTTTGACGAAAGTCGTAGAACAAAAGTTGTTTGTTTTGATATTCAGAATAAGCTCCCAGAAGGATACTAATTGATTAGAAATAACCCTGTATAGGCCGAATCATATGTCGGCGGATATGAAACTAGTTACAAGATGCGCGAAATTCAAACAACGCGCAGCTTAATGCGAGCGTCAGTGAGGATCGGATATTGCGCAGGTTGCAGCTAACGTGACATCCGCCGACTTGTATGATTCGGCTTATACACTAATAGAAGGCGTGGTGTTCTAGTGCTAGTGACACCCGCCTAACAACCGTGGAGGTCGTGGGTTCAGATTCCGGTCCCAATGAATTCTTTGGAATTTATGTAGGGTTTTTTACACCACTGTCTTTTCGGTGAAGGAAAACATCGGGAAGCAACCTACATATTACGTCCGTAGAAGAAATTCGATGGCGAAAAGTGAATCTACCAACCCGCACTGGGCCAGCGTGGTAGATAATACCCTTTGCGGGCAGGTCTACGTCCTGCAGTGGACTACTAAAAAGGCTGGTACAGCACAGTACTAATACATTTATTTATTTAATTTATTTATTTTACAAAAATATACATATACATTATAATTTTTACAGAATTACAGTACAAGCTAAATTAAACTTAGTGGCTAAAAATATTTTTAAATGTTACGAAAAATGTTCTATTTAGGTATATTAAATCTGATATCGAAAACTTAGCATACTTGGCAACACCAAGAATTTGCTGTCTGACATCCGCGAATGGTACAAACACCCGAGTAAGGTACTCACAGTATCGTCCCGCGCCCGGTTCCGCGCGGCGAACACGTGCGAGTAGTGGTCGCGGCGCGCGCCCGCCGGCGGCGGCGTCGAGCCTTCGCCCTCCTCGCCGCTCAGCTCCTCCGACCCAGGAATCACTGCGAAAAATATTACTAAATTAATTATAATTCAAAAAACACACTTGAGTTATTGTATTGCCATGGGTCCATGATAAGTCTAAAAAGTTTAAATGAAATCAGACTGTTTAAAGTGAGTCAAAGTCAAGTTCAAAATTTAAATCGCAAAAGCGTCATTTTACCGACTTCCAAAAAGGAGGAGGTACTATGTTCACTGAATATGTTTTTTTTATGTTCAACGATATTTTCGCCAATTTTGAACCGATTCAAAAAATATGTTTTAGTTTGAAAGATTACTTCAAATTTTTCATCGAAATCGGCTAATCCGTTTTTGATAAATTTTATTAATGTACATGGATGTCACATCGATTCGTGCAAACTATTCGATTTCTTTACACTTTAGAAGTCGGTGTTGCTATTTTTTGCGAAAAATAATAATTGAAGCTATTTTCTGAGGTTAGTTTAGAATGAATGACTGGATGTGGTGAAATGTCAGCCTATGTAGTATAAAAACAGAGACTTTTACCAGGCGGCATGGGCAGGTTCATGATGCCCGTCCGCTTGGGGCGGTCGGGGCGCGCGGGCGGCGACGGCGGCGACAGCGGGCTTGTATCGCCAGCTAAGCACGTTAATTCTTCCACCTGGGAAACAAACAACTCTGTTATACCGTAATTATATTACTACTCCATTTTTCGGGTGGCAAAATTATCCGCAATAAGAAAAATATACAGCAATGTACCTATAATCTTTTTAAATAAAAATTTCGTGTCACATTGTACGCGATGAACTACTCATCTACTGAACCGATTTCAACCAAATTTTACACACTGTGTGCAGTTTGATCCAACTTGAAAGCTAGGTTAGTTTTTAACTCAATTTCCAATCAGATTTGTTTATTTTACTTTTAAAATCTGTCTGTACCGGGGCGAAGCCGGGATGGGCAGCCAGTATAATAAATAAATGGTAATCGGAAGTCACTCGCACAGCACAGGCGTGCGAGTGTGAGTTTCAGGGTTCCTTAAACACAGTACCTAAATCATACTGTATCAGCCTTTTAATAGTTCACTGCAGGACATAGGCCTGCCCACGAAGGGTGATTGGGCCATATCCACCACGCTGGCCCAGTGTGGGTAGGTGGATTCGAATACGCCATCGAATTTCTTCTACGGAAATATTCAGGTTGCCTCACGATGTTTTCCTTCACCGAAAAAGCCAGTGGTGTGAAATTCCGTACATAAATTCCAAAGAACTCATTGGTACGGGACCGGGATTTGAACCCACGACCTCACGATTGCAAGGCGGGTGTTACTACCTCTAGGCCACCACGCCTTTTTTCATTAAATCATACTAATATTATAAATCCGAAAAGTTTGTTGGTTTGTTCCTCTTTCACGCCGCAACGGAGCAACGGATTAACTTGAATTTTGGCAAAGATATTGTTAAAAGGTCTCATAGTAAAAGTTGTTCTAAATTTGCCATAGATGTCACCACTTAAGGCTCCGACACCGGTAGACAAACACATTGTATATCTAAGCTCAATACCTACTACAATGGAGTTACAAGGAGCATTCTGTGTTATACCCGACCTCGAAGTACCCGACACAGGGAATCCTAGTTGGGACCTAAAGGCAACTGAGTCTGTATAGTCCAGATGTGGCTACCACTAGTGTCAAAAGTATTTACAAATATTTAATACATATACAAAAAAATTTACTTGCCTTAAAATATGTACAGATACCAGATTGACAATAGTCCCCGTACTAGGGCTAGCTTGTATCGCGGAAAACTGAGGCCGATTACTGAAATATGGTATTTGAGTCACCTGGAGGTCTGTGATATGTCTGAACGGTTAAAACAGCCACCACTACACTTGGATCTGGGAGGCGGCGGCTGTTGGCTGTTCTGATAGACGCCCTCTACCAGATTATCTATATAGGCCCCAAGATAAGGGTGCTTTATTGTACCTAGGTTGGGGAATATTGCATTACCATTGTACAATTTTGTATTTTTATGACGTAAATAATTTTGAATTTCGACTACCGCCCAGTTTGAGCGAGGAAGGCAGCGCCGGCGGCGCTTTGGCGTGGGGTTTAGACAGCCAATAGTGTGATAGAAGCTCTCTATTTGTACCAGATAACATCTTTACCATATACCATAGAGTGCCGGGTGGCGGTGGCTGGTATACGGGTCTGGCGGCGGTACTATCGTTTACTGACGACGTCGACTCTTTCTGTAGGGGGTATTAACATCTCATTTGTGTATTGGGCGATTTGAGCGCGGTTGGTTTTGTCTCATGCGACAGCTGATAATGTCTTCTTTTGTAGGGGATATTATCTTACTTGTGTGTTGGGCGGCATGGGCAACTTGGTGAGCGACTTAGGCTTGGGCGGCGGTGGCTGCTGGTTGTTCTGGTACACGCCCTCCACCACGCTGCCGCCCAGTTTAGGTGGGGGCGGCAGGGCGGGACTGGCCGTGGTGCTCGCGACCGCTGATGGGGGCGTCGTCTCTTTCTGTTGGCGATATTATAGCATAAGAGCAATGGAAACAATACACCAATTACTGCAAGAAGGCTATAACTTACTTAAGTGAAGTACAAAAGTAAAATAATGAAATAAAGGCAAGTCCAGACAAATTCTAACACTGAAAAATTATGTGAAAATTAATGTTCTCTGTAAAAAAATACCATTTAAATAAATTCAAAATAAAACGTTTTCTAGGTACAATACTTCTAACATACTTTGGACTCTATCAATCTTCTACATGATATAATTGCTTTCTATTTTACAAAATAATTTAAATAATAAAAGAATTAAAGTCATGCCACTTAAGGATACAATGCTACTATAGTCTTATAAAATTAAAAAATAATAATACACAATTTATCAAATTTTTTGACTTCTTTAATTACAAAGCTATGTGTATCAAAACAAGTAGAAGTTTCATCTGATATGTGGGCAAGCACGCGAAAAGCTTACACTGCTTCAAAATTGATCTTTGATTTTTTTTGGTAGAATTTCCTTGGTTATTTTACTTAATTATTATCTCCAATAATGCCTTTTTTCGCTAATCATAAAAGTTTTCACGTTAAATCGTTACTTTTTGAGAAATTAGCAATTTTCTTAAAGTAGTCACTAATTTGACTTCTGTTCGTTACCGCTGGTTATTGGTTCATTGTCATAGGAAAAACTAAAAATGAATGCAAATATTATTTATTAAATAAAAGCAAACATGCTTTTGTATTTATAAAATGTATTTTCAGTTCGTTATTTTAGAAATACATGAGATTAATCTCTACTTTTCCTGTCCAGTACGTTACTTAAGGTGTAAAATGTATCCAAAAGTTTTTCATACTGAGACAGACATATTTTATACTTTCTTGAATAAAATTAAGATTTTTAGGAACATTGGTTTAGGGTACAGTCTCGTAACAGGACATGCTAACAACGAACAGGATCCTGTAAGGTTGAGTTCACATAACGCTTAATATAAGGACACTTCTTAAATATTTGGTATGAGATCGCTAAATATTAATATTTATTCAGTTACAGTTCACACTCATATTAAGACTATTAAAAACAAAACGCTGCTTTTGCCTCGCACTGTAAGAAATAATATTGTAATCATTCTTGTAAAATCTATAGGTAGGTATTTAACGATGTGAACGATGTGAACTGTAGGTATACAGTTCACATCGTTATTTATTTAAACAATTATTATAACAATTTAATATAGTTTTATGCGTAATATTTTAACAAATATGACATGCCAATTTCATCTGAAATCAAAATAATACGGTAATAATTCTTGTTAATATATGAAAGTCGCACAGCAGTACTATATAACCTGGGGACATGTAGAAAAGTCCAATGTACAACTTTTCGCGTTCTTGCCCATCTACTTTCCGCATATTTACAATAGTATTTGTCACAACTGATTTCAGCAATGATAAAAATAATGTTCAGCTACGTTTTGTGAACTGTAGGCTACAGATCACACTCATATTAAGACTATTAGAAACAAGACCCTGCTTTTGCCTCGCACTGCAAGAAAATTTGTGCAATAAATAAATTAATAGAAAAAAAATCAAGTTTACACCATATAAACCTCGCTTTACGTGATCCTGTTCGTGACTTTCAAGTCCGGCCTATACGTTACCACTGCGATGGTAACGGACATGAGGTAACGGAATCGAGTACTTCATAAACAAAACTATAAAATTTCTACAATTGCTGATATTTAGCACACATTTTTTCACATTATAGTAATCTTAAATAGTTTATTTAAGTTTTAGACATAAATTCGGTCTTGGAAACACGTTTTGACATTAAAAAAAATACACATTTACACTCACCGGACATTGCCGTAAAAAACACAACCTCTCACCAAACGTCGAAAATGAAACAGCTGTTTGAATAAAATGGCTGATTAAACCATAGACACCTTTATTTTTCTTTTTTCGGTTTCACTATGATGTTCCCATTTAAATATATAAATAAATACCATAACAAACAAAAAAACTATAAATTTAAACAAAAATGCGGTAACGGAACCTGGACATGTCCGGTAGGTCCATATGCCGGGGACAAGTTTAAAAATTACTTATATAGTACAAATTCGGGCTTTGGCAGCTTGATTATAAAATAATAAAAATCCCGCCGAATTTCAAGTAAGCAACCAGAGGTTTGCTAGTGCAAATTTTTTTTTTTTTTACAAAATGCTGTTTTGTTATGATATATTATTGGTGATTTTTTTTAGGGGACAGTACTACACTACAAAATTGCGAATTTTTCAACTTGAATTTTTACAATTTTACATAGTTTTATGCGTAATATTTTAACAAATATGACATTCCAACTCCAATTTCATCTAAAATCAAAATAATATGGTAATCATTCTTGTAAGTCTATGAAAGTCGCGCAGCAATATGATATAACCTGGAGACATGTAGAAAAGTCCAATGTACAACTTTTCGCGTTTTTGCCCATGTATTGATTAGGAGACATGTAGAAAAGTCCAATGTACAACTTTTCGCGTTTTTGCCCATGTATTGTTTTTGCCCATGTATTGATTAGGAGACATGTAGAAAAGTCCAATGTACAACTTTTCGCGTTTTTGCCCATGTATTGATTAGGAGACATGTAGAAAAGTCCAATGTACAACTTTTCGCGTTTTTGCCCATGTATTGATTAGGAGACATGTAGAAAAGTCCAATGTACAACTTTTCGCGTTTTTGCCCATGTATTGATTAAAGCAAAAAAAAACTAACTAAATTGTTGCACTACATTTAATACACATAAATACATATACCTATGTAGTCCGAATCATACAAGTCGGCAGATGTGAAGCTAGCTACAAGCTGCATTACATTCAACAACAATTTTGCATTCAATAATTACAAGTGCTTTGGTCAAAACGTCTACTACAGACATACTCATACTCACAGCGGCAGTTTCGCTGTGTGTCGGTTCCGGGGGCTTTGCATTTTCGCAGGGCTCCGCTACCGGCGCCGGGGCTTCGGTCGGAGGCTCCTTCGCCGCCTCAACCTCCTTTACGCAAGACATACGACAAAATCCGAACGGTGAGTTACATGCAACTCGGAAAAATACTATCTCCGCGGAGTTTCTAGCGTGGATGTATTCTACTTATCTATGAAATATTCTACAGTAATGTACAGTGTGATTGTATAGAGTCTGGCTAACGAAATTTGATACTGACAAAGCGCGGCAAATTTAAAAAATATCAGTATGGCAGCCCTAAACTGAGAGGGAAACACTTTCTCTCACACGATGTAGCATTGTTACCATACTGCGATTTTGATTCTTCCAAATCTTTGGGGGAATCGCAAAAAAATCTTTTTTCAAGCTTTAACTTGTCGTGTAGGAGTTTTATATTCATTACGTTAATTATTTTTTGTTTTTTGACGTTATTATTATGCCAAATTGAGGTTTCGCATTGTGGAGAGCAAATGATCCAAATGATTTCAACGCGTACCTATCTACTTCGTTACGATGAAGATTATAATGAATAATTTTGTTCAGTTTAGTACATGAAGTTTGAAAAAGATTTTAATACAAGGTAAATTACCGTAATTACATGCTGCGTATTCCGTGGACGGCGCATAGAACAAACATCTCAATTCTAAAAGAGCTTAAAGTAACAAAGAGACTCTCAAGCATTTGTCTGCAAAGAGTATTACAATACTTCGGACACATTGCACGTAAGCCCTCCGACAACCTGGAGAAGCTGATGGTGACCGGGAAGGTGGAAGGGAAAAGACCCAGGGGGCGTAGCCCAATACGGTGGTCTGACCAAGTTGGTAAAGAACTGGGCATAACCATATCTGACGCCATACACCAAGCGGAAGACCGTCAGAGATGGAAACAGATATGCCATGACGTAACACAGAGGCGGGACATCACGACGCTCAGCAGTGAGCAAACGACATGAGGAGGAGGAGGAGGAGGAAATTACCGTAATTAACAATTTAAAGGTAAATCAACGATGGTAGTAGCACCGTGTGTTGTCATTTAAAAAGTTTGCGAAAAATTCCAGTATCAACTTTCGTTAGCCAGACTCTAAACTAACACATCATTGATAATTTAAGGCTATACGTTAGGCTCAGTTTTAAAGACGATTGGCAGAGTTTTCCCCAAAGGATGCGAACTCTGTCGGTGGCTGTAAGGTCGAAGGCGGTTTTAGATGCGACAGTGGCTCATCTGCTTCTATATTGTCTAACAGCAAGAGAATGTCCACCACTTTTTTATGACATTTCTTTGAGTATACTTACGGTAGTCAGTCAGTACACAAGTACGGGCTGTCGGTGACGTCACCATTCGCGAGGTTGTCCCTTAAAGACGCGAATTCTGGCGGTGGCTGTAAGGGCGGGGGAAATTGTATCTACGATGGTGGCTCTTCTGTTCTACATTGGCTAACGGCCATGGAATATCCACCACTTTTTTAGGATTCCGTACATCAAAAGGAAAAAACGGAACCCTTATAGGATCACTTTGTTGTCCGTCTGTATGTATGTCAAGACTTTTTATCTCGGGAACGCGTAAAGATATCGAGTTGAAATTTAAACTGTATACGTATATCTAAGGTTTCTTGCAGTTGTGTAAAAGAAAAACTTCTCAGTTTTCGTATAAAAAAGTTAGAGCCGTTTATGTCGTAAATACAGCATATTTCGACACTCACAAAAATCAAAACCTACAGGGTACTTCTCATGGGCATAGAACTATGAAATTTGGCGAGAAGCATTGTCTCAGAGTACACATATAATAATAAATCTGAAAACTGTACATTTTTATTTAAATCACAATAAAATAGGGCCTATGTTAACAAAATATGGTTTCAAAATTCAAAGTGAGTAAATCGTATCATGTAAGGTATCATACAAAAGAGCTTCATTAGCACATTTGATTTTTTTTTTATATATGACGAGAAAAATGAAAAGAATAAAAACTTTTTTTCGATGATTATGACAATTTAACAACTTACTTCCCAATTTTGTAAAATTTTCTAGATTTGTATGAATTAGTATAATATCATTGAACCCTCGGTGTGCGAGCTACAGTGTGCGAGCCAGGCTCGCACTTGTCCGGTTTTTATTATATTATTTAGTGTACTCACAGTAGTTATGGCAGTCGGTGACGTCGCTATCAGCGAGGTTTTCCCCAAAGAAGGCGAACTCTGGCGGTGGCTGTAAGGGCCCCGAAATTGTATCTACGGCGGTATCTCTGCTGTTTAATTGGCTAACGGCAATGGAACATCCACCACTTTTTTATTAATTTTTTGTGTATACTTACAGTAGATTTATGACGTCACCATTAGCGAGGTTTTCCCAGAAGGATGCAAACTCTGGCGGTAGCTATAAGGGCGTGAGAGGTTGTATCTGCGACGGTGGCTCTTCTGGTCCTATATTGGCTAACAGCACCTCTTTATTATGATAATATTGTCTTTTTATACTCACAGTAGAGTTATGGCTGTCGGTGACGTCGCCATTGGCAAGATTTTCCCCGAAGGATGCAAATTCTGGCGGTGGCTGTAAGGGTGGTGGAGGTTGTGGCTGCGGTGGCGGTGGTGGCTCTTCGGTTCCAGTGTTGGCCGACGGCATCGGAATGTCCACCACTTTGTCACCCGGCTGGTTCTCTTTGGCGGCGTCGCCGTTTTCTTTCGACGGCTGTTGAGTGGAAATTGAATTAGTCCTTCCGATCTCAACAAGATAAGATGTATAGTAAATCATCGTCATAATGAAGACCGCGTTAGTAAATGCAGTATTTAATATACATCCGCTTATTTGCCTTGTCTTTATAGAAAGCAATTATACAATTTTAGCGCACGCTCACTTGGCATCAATAGTTTCCTTACGAATTCATATGAACAACTTTTAGCATAATGTCGCCTAAAATCAAAACGACATTATAGCGAACTCCCTCGCGAACTATTTTACATTATGGACTAAACCAAATTAGTATAGGGCCATGAAATGACCATGAGGATCTCCCAGCATTTGGCCCCTGCAATTCCGCAGGTTATTTTACCAGGTTATTTTAAAATAAGGATCTACAAAACAGTCATTAGACCGATTCTGATGTACGGCTGTGAAGCCTGGACGCCAACACAAAAGGAAGAAACCAAACTGCTGGTGACGGAACGCAAAATATTCCGAAAAATTCTGGGGCCAACCAGGCGGGAAGATGGAAGTTGGAGGATCCGAAAAAACCGTGAAATTGAAGAGCTGGTGGCGGAGCCCAACTTTATTGGTGAAATTAAATCCCACAGACTCCGCTGGCTTGAACACCTGGAACGGATGGGAGAGGATCGTGCCGTAAAGAAGGCTTATTTGGGCATACCGGAAGGGCGAAGACCTGAGTTGGGCGTCCCAAATACAGATGGAAAGATAAAGTGGCCGAAGACCTGCTGGAGATTGGAGTGCAAGACTGGCACCTACTCGCGCAGAATAGGGACAGATGGCGGACCTTGATATCGGAGGCCAAGACACACTTTGGGTCGCTGTGCCAACAAAGATAGATTTTACCAGCATCCCGCAGACAGTTTGCGCCCTCAACCCGTGCTGCAACTAAGTCTTCCACCAATCGCAGATCTTGATTTAATATATTTCGGGCTTTGTGATTGGTGGAACACTAGGCGCAGCTACGACCGCAGTTGTCTGCGGAACGCTTCATAGAGGGCTTGTACAAATAAGTCATTTATAAATAGTGGACTTGTGTATCGAAGAAGCCCAAGGAAGTTTCATACGAGAACTGGAACGCTTACGAAGCAAAATTTAAAAAAGAAAAATGTACTTTCTGTCTATACAAAAAAGGTTCACATTTGTTTCTTACTTATCAAATGGGAAAAACATTCCGAGCAGGACAGCAACAACTGTTGGGCGTTGTCCCTTTCTCGAAACTTACCAGTATTAATAAAACTATGGGATGGTAGATTATCTCATATATCTGGTAATCATTAAATCGCATTTAATCGTACATGTTGATAAATAGATTAGCATAAAATGTATTCTAATTAACGTAATAAATTCGATAATGTTCTGATTTTAATATTGGTACGTAATTATTTTTGCAATACAAAAACTGTTTTTTCATATTAGTAGAATTAGTAGTAATTTACCAACTACGCACGGCCGCACATATGGCGCTTCCTAAAACAATATGGCTGATAATTTATGCAAAAGTCGTCATTCTGCTTGCTGCTTAATATTTTTATAAGTTGAAAAATGGTGAAAAATAGTTGCGTTAAGGGCTGTTAATAGTGAAGCTTATGCTGGTTGTGGAATTTCATTTTTTAGGTAAGTTTCTTGGTTTATTTACAAATTTCTTGTGTAGGGTGACAATAACAACAAAACATTTCAGGAATGTGATGTTAGGTTGTAGAGAGAAGTAATTACTAGTTATATATAATCTAATACTACGTACGTTAGTAAGTCATTGTAATCAATTAAGAACCTACTTCTATGAACTATGCACTTTTCTTGTATAATAGCAAAATAATGAACTGTGTTGTACTTAGCAACTAGTACAGCTCGGTAACTATAACTACGGGTAGATATAATTTGCTGTCGCGCTATTTATCAGCAAATTTTTATACTATTTCGCAAAACTGGTCAAAAGCGAGTCGAGATTTTCAATTTGTTTATTTATAGAAAATGTAACTTACAGCACTTAATACTAGGCTTTATATTTTTTATCCTAAAAGACTACGAATTAAAAAATTACATAAAATTGAACAGAATAAATAGGTACAAACATGAATTAAAAGTTATAAGAACAACAACGTGTTATTATTTTTTACGCTAACTATACCTACTGTTAAATTTTAGGAATATTTTGAGATCACAATTTGACTTCTTCGCAGTATGAAAAA
Source organism: Hypomecis punctinalis (assembly GCA_949316475.1). Classification (NCBI taxonomy): domain Eukaryota; kingdom Metazoa; phylum Arthropoda; class Insecta; order Lepidoptera; family Geometridae; genus Hypomecis; species Hypomecis punctinalis. The sequence continues at coordinate 22,899,854 of OX438807.1, read as the reverse complement.
ATATTTTTAGCAATTATTGTTGTCCATTCGTCGGCAAAGATGTCTTTGTCTACTAGCGGTGGGAGGCGCTGAGGACATTAAGATGATGGTGTAGAGATAATATTGTAATGAACTAATGTACTCAGCCGAAAGGAGGTTTACTATAAGGCTATAGTTTGAGACTAGACTATAATTTGAGGAAAAAAATCTGTTGTTATATACATTTTGTCGATTCCGAGTTTCAGTTTTGCATGAAACAGCTGCTTTTTTTCTCGAATTTTGGGTTGGTCTCATAGTAAACGTTCGTAATAATGGTCTTAATCAAGCAATCATTTTTACTTAATACAGGGTAAGCAGATAACCCTGCTTATAATAATATTTGAATTTCAGATTTATCCCACCTGAAATACTTTTAAATAAATGATTTCCCTCTTTCTTTTATTGGTATATACTTAGTGTTTTGTAGATTGTCCTATTAAATGAAATTACTGTATGGATACACTAGTAGAAAGAGATATATTCCAATGTTGGTGCTTTACTCTTCGGTACGTTTTTGGGATGCTCCTAATCATTCCAGTTCTCGTATGAAACTTCCTTGAAGAGGCCATAGTTGCCACGCACGCTCACGCTCACTCACGCTCACGCGCACGCGCACACACAGACGTGTTAGTTATTTACAATTTTTAGATTTCCAGGTTTCTGTAGAAAAATGTTTTATTATAATTTTTTAGCCGCACCATATGTATACCTGATATTTAAATGTAAGCGCTCCTGCAATACAGGTCTTCCTAGTGCAGGGTCCACTGGTATTTTTTTTATAAAGCTCAACAAAATAGATATTCCGTTTTTGGAATTAAAATCGCTGTATATTTTATTTTTGCTATAATAATACTTTGTATTTTTTGTTTTGTTAGTAAATAACAATATATGTAGAAAAACTGACCGGTTGTGAGGAGTGTCCGGCGCTCTCCGCCGTAGCGTTGGACAACTCATCGATGACGAGGTCGGCCGTCACGGAGCTGGCGGACACCGCGCCTTGGGACTCCTCTTCTTTCTGGTTTAAGATCTCTTGCAGCTTCTGCAATTAATTGTTTATAAGTACTTTGACTGCCTCGGTGACTCAGTGGTTAGTGACCCTAACTTCTGGATCAGAGAGGCGTGGGTTCGATCCCCACCCAGGGCAAGTATTTATGTGATGAACATAAGTGTTTGCTCTGTGTCTGGGTGTTATTTAGTTACCTATCTATATAAGTATGTATTTAAAAATAAGTATATGTAGTATATCAGTCTCTGGCAGCCATATCACAAGCTTTGCTTAGTTTGGGGTCAGAGGCCGTGTGTAAGATGTCCCAAAAATATTTATTTATTACTTTTACTTTACCAGCCTTTTTTAATACTCTAGTGCTGGACGTAGGCCTACCCACAAAAGGTTATTGGGTCATATCCACCGCACTGTTCCTGTGTGGATTGGAGGACTCACAGCATCGAACTTCTTCCACAGACATATTCAGGATTCCTCACGATGTTCTCCTTTACCGAAAAGCCGGTGGTGTGTTTAAACAAGTTACGAAGATGAATTCGTGTAGACGTTGACAGGAGAAATGCACAACACGATAGCTCAATAATACTGTACTGACTGTATAATTGAATCAATAGAACGGCTGAATGTATGTAAAACGTCACGGAGTCATAAACTTTTGAAAAACCCTTTGTTAACAATAGGTCTTAGTATTTTTTGACGTGACAACGTCTTATAAATTGTTTTGCCGGGTGACACTTCAAGAAACTGCGTTACGCTCCGCTCACGTTATGCGCTCACAATGAGAGCGAGTGAGAGGCACGCGTCATGGTTAGCCCGCCTAAGAGCGAGAGAGACAGACATTTTCATCCTTCTTCCTACTATATGAATGAATATTCACATTAAAATTATTTTACCACTCAAAGTCGTTGTCACGTAAAACTTTCGCCCGTATACCGACTTTACAGGCAACCAATTTTTTTATACAGTATTAATAATCAGAGAAATATGCTCTAAGCTTCGCTAGCCGAATACAAACAGTATCTATAAAAGAAAAGTGATTAAAGTACCTTTGCCCTTTTATGTTTGTCCTTGACTAGTTCGGCGAAGAGGCTGGTGTCGCTGATCTTTTCCTTGAAGTCGATCTTACGGAGCATCGTCGACGACGGCGGAGACGGCGACTCGTGCCGGCTACTTCTGTACAGCAAAATATAGCTTTTCTGTTATATGTTGATTATATTGTTGTTTGTAATAATAGGGAATATGTATGATTAAATTTTATATTTTTAAATGACAGCGTACATCATGACATATGTTACAAAATATAATCATTTTTAAAAATAGCTATCAAATTCGGACGATTTCAACTTAAAACGCAGTGGTATGACGTCACTATGTAATGTTGATGACATTAAAAGCTACGGTATTGGTCAGAATGATATGATCAATAGCGACGAATAAAGCCATGTATTGTCTAGAGGATAAAGACATTTTGCTAGACATTTCTCGGGCGACTGTCGCGTGACACGAAGTCACCTGCGGTGTCAGACACATGACACGTAGAATTCCTGTCGGGCGACAAGGTCACGAGATATATGTCCCCTAAGGAAAACGGGGCTTAACTCACCTGTGCTTATCCCTCGAGGAGTCTTGGTGCCTGGCGCGATGTCTGGGGGGCGAAGCGGTCGGCTCGCGGCGGCGCCCGCGCGACACCGAGCGGCGCCGCTTCAGCGAGCTGCGGCTGTGTGACCTGACACATAACTAACGTTGTACAGGTCGCGTCATGTAAAATGAACGCTGGAGCTTCAAACTGCGCAGAAAGAAATTGTACTCCTATTGCACAGTTAATAATAGTTAAATTTAGCTGCAGCTTTAACTGCAGCAAGAAGATTTAACTCTTATGACGTGTGCAATAGGAGTTAAATTACCTTGCGCGCGGCCTTGCTGTGCGGCACTCCAGCGTTCTTTTTACGTACGCGACTGTATTTTTTTACTGCCGCTAAATATAAAAATAGGAGCAACTATGGCAAAAAGAACCTTAGGCATGATCCCTTGCACCTTAGATTGAAAGGGGCACAGGCTACAGCCATCGCCTCGTAAATTTAATGGCAACGTTAAAGAGTGTTCGCTCTATCAAATACATATAGTGAAAAAGAAACAGGGCTAATCTAAATTGCTATTATGTTTACTATGGCGCCTTTAAAATTGGGCCTACAGTTATCTGACAGCGTGAAGTTGGAACTTGTACTAGTAATACTAATATATTCGGCACGGGATATTTAGTTTGCGCTATGAAGATAGAAAAGATATGGGAGCCCCCGATTGGCGAGTAGAACGGGAATTGTTGACCATTAATACTGATCAATTACAATTGATGCTGATCGTTTTGACTGCCCTTTTGTCAACCATGCAGTCCAGCAGCATGTACATAAAAATATTTCAGCTCTGTTTTAACTTGTATTCATAACATAATATTAGTATATAATCGATTTTTAGTTGAATTGACATTTTGTAGGATTTATTTATTTATATTGTGTATTATTTAGACTAATAATATATAATAATATTTGTTTTGATTTTTTATTTAATTCTTAAATGTATTGTAATTGTTAGTAACATGGACTCTGTCTGAAGTAAATCATCATCATCCATCCATCAGCCAAAGGATGTCCACTGCTGGACATAGGCCTCCCCTATGGATCTCCAATAAGACCGGTTGGAAGCGGCTTGCATCCAGTAAAAAACATAAATAAATAAATTAAATTAAAATACTCGCTACGTGCAACGCTATTTATCCATTGCATGTAGCGCAACTAGTAGCTACAAGGGTCAGACAGGAAGGTTTCGAAAGTGTTCACTGATTTGTATACAGACCTGTGCAGCGATCCCTTGACATCGCGCAGGCGGTCGCGTTCGCGGCTGCGGCTGCGGCTGCGGTGGCGCCGCCGCGGGGAGCGCCGCCGCCGTCTCGGGCTCGGCTCGCGCCCGCGCGGCATGTGCACCGGGGAATCTGTACCAAACACGATGCTATAACAAAACAACTCGTACTTTTGCAATGGAATAAATCCTACTAATATTATATACGCGAAAATTTGTATGTATAAGTGTTTGTTCCTCTTTCACGCAAAAACTACTGAACTGATTGAGCTTAAACTTTGCAATAGTAATGCTTATACATCAGAATAACACAGGGTATAATTTATAAAGATATTGCTTAAAACGAAGTTCGCCGGGTCAGCTAGTTATCTATATTTTGTATCAATAAGCTATGGTGGTCTAGTGGTTGTAACACCCGCCTTGCAATTGTAAGATCGTGGGTTTAATATCGGCCCCGTACCGATGCATACTTTGGAACTTTTGTAGGCACCGAATAAACAGAATTTCACACCACTGGCTTTTCGGTGAAAGAAAAAATCGTAAGGCGTACGTCCGTAAAAGAAATTCGATAGTGTCTGTGAATCACCAACACGCTCTGGGCCAGCGTGGTGGATATGGCCGAATTACCATTCGTGGGTACGCCTACTTTCAGCAGTGGATTAATAAAAAGGCTCGTACATGCTCAGGGTCTATCATTGTTGGCGCAGCGACTTAAAATGTGTCTTTGCTTCTGATACTAAGTGCCGCTAAGCGTCTCTATCGTGTGTTAAAGTCACACGGATTTTGAGCAGTTCTACCACCTTGTCCCTGCTGGACATATGCCTCCCCTATGGATCTCTAATAAGACCGGTTGGAAGCGGCTTGCATCCAGCGCGATCCTGCGGTCTTAATGAGGTCATCCGTCCACCTTGTGGGTGGACATCCTACGCTGCGCTTGCCGGTACGTGGTCTCCACTCGAGAACTTTTCGACTCCACCGGTCATCAGTCCTCCGCGCTATGTGCCCTGGCCATTGCCATTTCAACTTGCTAATCCGTTGGGCTATGTCGGTAACTTTGGTTCTTCTACGGATCTCCTCATTCCTGATTCGATCCCGCAGAGAGATTCCGAGCATAGCCCTCTCCATAGCTTGTTAGGCTACTTGGAGCTTACTAATAAAGCCAATAGTGAGAGACCACGTTTCTGTGCCATAAGTCATCACTGACAACACACACTGGTCGAAAACCTTGTCCCTACATATAAACAAATACATGGAGAGGGAAGTAATCACAATACAAATTTTAATGCTTATTATACTTTACTACGGTTTCTGGTGGCCTGCCTTATTTATTGAGATTATACTATACAAGACCTAATATGTACAATGACCACCCAAATCGCTACCAGGCTCAGCCAATAAATGGAATCACTAGGCTAGACTAGGTGACTAGAAAAATATCATTAGTCCCTCAGATAGATTATATTTATGTATTTAATTTCAAAAAATATTAGACACGTATTTTTTTTATAATGAAACTTAAATTAATGAATATAAATAGTCCGTTTAGTTTCGCAAAACGTGACGTTCTGTTACTTAACGTCACGAGTAGACTACAAAAGTATAGTTTTACCAGGTCTAGAAAACAGTTGTTCTTTTCTTATCGTTTAAAGTATATAGAGTTGCACAGATCAGCAGAATACGATAGAAAATTACTAGGTATTGTAGATTTTTAGATACTCATCATGATTTTAACTTTGGGGCCGACTTTAGGATAGTGACAAAAAAACATATAAGTAAACTTCACTTAGCGGTATAGCTGTTCTGTGTATTACTTGTTTCAATAAAGAAAACATTTTTGTTAGAGTGATGTAGTATAGTGTCCTCTCGCTTGCATAACTAAATGAGTGTGAGCAAGAGGAGACGAACTTTCGAATGTTTTCTTTAAGCGTCCCGTCCCCTAGACAGATGCGGCTGCAGCCTGGTCATCCAATAACAGATCTTGATTTAAAAAATTCAGCTCTGTGATTGATCGAACTCTAGATAGCAGCCGCAGCTAGGTCGCAGCTGTCTGGGGGACGCGTTATTAAAACACAAGTTATACCCTTACACGTCGCGTCATGTAAAAAGAACGCTAGAGCTTCAAGCTGCGCACAAGAAAATTTAACTGTCATTGCACAGTAAATAGGAGTTAAATCTCCTAGCTTTAGTTGCAAGGAGATTTAACTCCTATTGCTTATGAAATAGGAGTTAAGTATCCTCGTAAGTAGCTTGACACCCCAGCGTTATTTTTACGTGACGCGAGGTACCCTTACAAGTAAACATTGAAAGCACCATACACATGCACTGGCACGACAGTTTACCTGGCACCATGATCGGTGTTTGGTCCTGTTGCCGCCAGAGGTCGCGGCGCGGATGGCAATCGTCCGTGTCTTTATATCGATACAGCATAGGGGACAAATGTTCGCAAATTAGATTTAGAAAGGGTTTTAAAAACTATTAACCAGGTAGAGGTAGGTAGACGGGTGCTTCCACCCCTAGAAAGGTACAGAACCATATCAAAAGTTTATCATTAGTTTTCAAAATGGGCATATATGTACTATACACAATCATATTACTCGTAGCAGACAGCTGGAACTTTATATCTCCGGACTTGAAACGCACTACGATTCGCATTCATTACATTCTGTCAGCTTTACGTGAGGCGCGGGAGGTGAAGTATTTTCACCGAACGGTCAAGTTTCGACCAAATGCAAAAAACATCAGCGCATTGGTATAATAGTCGAAATATTAACCGGTGACGGGTTTATAAGACAGAGTGAGTGTGTGCAGTGCAGCATAGTTGTTGATATTCCAATTTCACCTTGATTGCACTCAGGAATAGATTACCCCGTAATACAGATACTGTACTAGCCTCTAACCAAAGAACCATGGCCATCCAAAATAGTAATACTGCCAGACGAAAGCTCAGTCTGCTCTGAACACGAGGCGCTGTAGCCACGGCCATGTTTAATTTTTTTAAGTTTGACAAGTTTGACGACTACAAACATCGTTGGCGTACGGAATTGCTGGTCAAGTAATAGGTGACTTTGGCAGTCTTTATACTCTATAAAATTTAACTTGATCTCTGCGGCAGCTGTCAGAAAAATCACGCCTATGAAGTCCTGAATTTCTTAATAGTAGAGACAGTACCTGTCAATGTCATACTTTATGGGCATGCCGATTAGTGATGGGCGACGAATGATAGAGACCACAGAGTTTTAGATAGAGTTTTATTTAAAATATCGATAGTTTATACTAACAATATTTTAAATAAAACTTAATTTATCATTAATTTTATTGTATATTTTAATATCATAACATTTTTTACACGTGTAATTAAATTAAACCCAATTATATGTTACATTAGCATCAATAATAGTGAAAAACGTCGATAAATATTATCGTTACATTATTATGAGTATTTAATTAATATCATAACATTATTTACATGTGTACATACTTGATCTTAAATAATAGTAAGTAAATAAAATCCAATTTCTCACCTTCAACTACTCTTTCGATTTCATTACAACATTGTCTGAAAATCGATTTTTTCCACCACTATCTCAACTCTAAAAATGTCAATATTCTATGTCAATGTCACTGTCGTAGAGATCAAGTTAAATTTTATAGAGTATAGTTCACTTTTTAGTCTTTATCTAGGCAGCTACCGTCCGTATATGGCCTGGCGATGGGTTGCTTTGCTACGCACAAATTCGGTTCGGCACGATCGGCACTGCCGGGCAGCAAAGCCGAGTATGTGTAGATGAATCATTGGGTTCAGTAAATGCCGAATTCGCTAGACCGGGCGGCCGCGAGTCGGCACGTTCAAGTGATTTAAATCGAACAAGTTCGGCTTTGCCGTACGATAAATCCTGTCGAACCTAGTATACTGAGCGCCACACAAATTGATGGATGGGAAGTTATGCGAAGCTTTCTGCGCAAAAGCCGAAATAACGCGCGGGAGCTAGAGAGACGAAACGCCGGGGCACACCCGCCCGCCAACCTCATGCCTCCCGCGCGCTTCCTACGCCCGAGCTCACTACTTCGCCATTTGTATAGGCACTGTGCACACATACGCAATAATTAGCAAATCACGGCGAAGTGTCATCTGCGGCTAACTTCCCATCCATCAATTTGTGTGGCGCTCAGTATATGTGTAAAGTAAGTAGTAAGTATAGTTAGTAAGAGTTGCTACCCCTTAACTTAGTGAAAAGCTACAGCAAGTTAGGTTTACCTGAGACCATGATGGGCGACTGTATCCGCTGCTCGTGCCAGTACTCGCGGCGGCGGTCGTACTCCGAGTCAGAGTCGATGGTCACCGTCTCGTGGTACGGGGGCGGAGTGTGCGGCGTCGTCGACTTCGGTCGCCGCCTGGAACAACACACGTCACATACTTCAGTAAGTATGATAACTAAAAAAAATACATATAAATTAGTCCGTCTGATTTTATCAAAAAATAAAGTAACTTCGTATAGGCCGGGTGGCTAGCCCTGGTGCCAGAGATCAGCACGGGCAGTCTTCGGATGGGTGACGGCGGGTGGCATTTACAACTGCGCACTACCGTGGCTCGGATGACACGTTAAATTGTAAGCCCCGGTTGTTTTAATTGTTGTAATTTTTTTTTTTGATAATCTGACTCTATACGATCGTTAATTTGACATTCAAATCGCTAAAAATCATAGAAAATACCGATTTTTACCGAATTTTAGCGATTTAAATGTCAAATAATGATCGTGTAAAAACGGTACTCGCGCTGTAGAATCGACAAAATGTATGAATACTTGAATAGGCTGTTTATTGTCGAATTATGAGTTGATCCAATGGTAAAAATTGTTCATAATAATGCTCTGAATCACCTCCTTTCAGCTTAGCACAACAGGTCTGGATGACCCTGTAAATAGGGCATCGATTTCCCCTGCCCGTAATAAGAGCCTACTAAAAGGGGACCTCTGAGCTAGCAGATAATGGTTGCATCCACTCAAACAGGTCTAAGTATACACTACAAGTATACAATAGCAATAAACTATCCTGCTTATCATGTTTTGTAATAAATTTCACCTTATCATATGCAGACGACGCGACGTGGTCAATCATAAACATATCCTTACTAATAATATTAGAAACCCGAAATATGTTGATTTGTTCCTCTTTCATGCAGCAACGGCGCAATGGATTGACTCGATATTTGGCACGGACTATGTTTGAAAGACGGAAAGTGACATAGGCTACTTTTTATCCCAAAATATAGTTTAAAAAAAAATAAAAAAACACGCTTGCACTCTATAAAATTTAACTTGATCTCTGCGACAGTGACATTGACATAGAAGATTGTGATTTTTAGAGTTGAGATAGTGGTGGAAAAAATCGATTTTCAAACAATGTTGTAATGAAATCGAATGAGTAGTTGAAGGTGAGAAATTGGATTTTATTTACTTACTATTACTTAAGATCAAGTATGTAAATAATGTTATGATATTAATTAAATACTCATAATAATGTAACGATAGTATTTATCGACTAATGTGACATATAATTGGGTTTAATTTAATTACACATGTAAAAAATGTTATGATATTAAAATATACAATAAAATTTATGATAAATTCAGTTTTATTTAAAATATCGTCAGTATAAAATATCGATATTTTAATTAAAACTATCTAAAACTCTGTGGTCACGATCATTCGTCGCCCATCACTAATCGGCATGCCCACAAAGTATGACATTGACAGGTACTGTCTGTACTATTAAGAAATTCAGGACTTCATAGGCGTAATTTTTCTGACAGCTGTCGCAGAGATCAAGTTAAATTTTATATAGATGGGAGTCATCAATTTTTTTTTTTTATAAATGCATTGTCATGTATTCTGTCTTTGATAGGTGTGCAGTTTAAAGAATATCTGATCGCTCAAAGTAGGTCAAAATCGAGCTCAAAGGGGTTGATTACAAGTAAGCAACATACAGGTGAAACTAATAAAAGCGTGTTAAAATGCGACCTATAGAAGAAAACCAACATCTGGACAGACGAAAGCAAAGTTGCCGTGTTATAACGGAGATCTTCGCTTTCGCTCGATCAATTATCATGTTCAAAGTATTTTTAACACTTGCGTTAGCACTTTTGCACAGCACTTTTGTATCTTTAAGGCCTCTGTTCACAACTATATATATAAATTAGCTGACCCGGTAAACTTCGTTTCACGCAATATCTTTATAAATTATAGCCTATGTGTTATTCTGATGTATAAGCATTACTATTGCAAAGTTTCATCTCAATCCGTTCAGTATTTATTGCGTGAAAGAGGAACAAACATCCATACACACAAACTTTCGCGTTTATAATATTACCAAGTGATAATTTGTAACATGAAATGTTTGGATTCAGTATCCATAGTCTCCAAATAATAGTTATATTGATTAAATAGGTACATATGATAATTGGTTGCTTGGACTGCACCATACAAAGTAAATTAATGCGCATAGTAATGAAAAACTGATTATAATATTTATTATGTGATAGATGAATAAAAATTTTAAGTGAATTAAACAAGGGCCGAATCACACAAGTCGGCGGATGTGAAGTTAGATAGAAAAAAGCTGCGCAATATCCAATCTTGACTAAAGCTCACATAAAGCTGTGCATTGATTGGATATTGAGCAGCTTGTAGCTAACTTCACATCCGCCGACTTGTATGATTCGGCCTATACAGTGTAAGAAAAGTACTCACTACTCAGTCCCTGAGTAGAATCCAATAAAAACATTTTCATGTGAAATGTAGCCAAGACTAAATCACATTTCACACTATGAAAAAGTTGTCAGATCTCATGTAAAGCCACTTTGAGTATCAGATTTTCTTCAAACTTTGCACGCCTATCAAAGACCGATGACAATGCATTTATAAAAAAGAAATTGCTGACTCCTAAGCATGATTTTTAGTTTTTTTTTTTTTTTTACTATATTTATATAAAGATATATTAAAATCTGGTTAGGCGACTGGTAGAGGTGACACGTGACCAGAATGCTGGCATCTACTTTGGTCAAAAAATTAGTATAGCAATTTAACGAGGCAACACCGCCAGCATTCTGCCCCGGGTCTTTTAGATTAGTTTTATTTTTATTTTAGAAATATAAGTTTTAGTGTTTAGTATTAGTATTTATTTTAAATAGGTTAATTTTAATAGTTATAGTTTATAAAATGTTTTTTAAGTTTGGTCAAAATATACAGCTTACTATATTTATATTATTCTTAGTCTTGGCTGGACACGCAGCCGCGTGTCTAGATAATAAACGCTCACGTTAAATTGTAGGTCCCGGTTGTTTTAACCGTTTAGCCATATTAGAGGCCTTCAGGCGGCCTGAAAACTCTGACACCAGCACTAGCCACCCGGCCTATATGAATATATTTTTTTTTTATGTATAACCACGCATAACTTTTTTCGTAGTGGTCCGATTTCAATAATTCTTTTTTATTGGAAAGAGTATACTTCTAAATTCGTTCGATTTAAATTTTATCGAAATCGGCTGAGCCATTTTTAATAAATCGACAATAATGTGAAATTTCTCTTCGATCTATGCGAAATATTCGCGAATTCTGTAAGTACACGGGTGAAGTTGGTCATGCTAATTTTTGCAAAAAATATTCTTGTGGAATAATAAGTTTCCTATAGAATAGCACAAAAATCAAAATACAAGCCAAAGCCACAGGCAAAAGCTAGTTTAAAAATATTGCAGCCCTGAGCTAAATACATATTAATAGCCGTTGTTGTAACAAAAAAGGTTTTGGTTAAACTAAGTACCTATCACACTGGAAAAATACTCCGGGACTGTATAAATTGTCATAATATGAAAGAGAGCTTTTTCAATTTGACATTATAATGTTGTTTGTCTGTCACATGTAAAACCCAGATGGTGTGGCAGAATTATACAAGGATATTTTAAGAGTGTTTTAGATTACCATGGAACCCTGACATTAAGTGCATCCACAGCAAAGTTTATTCCTGTGGTGCAATATTTCACAATATTAATACGCTGAATCATACAAGTAGGCGGACGTGAAATTAGCTACAAGCTGCACAATATCCAATCCTGACTGAAGCTCACATATAGCTGCACGTTGATTGGGTTTGGCGCAGCTTGTGTCGCGCAACTTCACAATTTCACATCCGCCGATTTGTATGATTCGGCCTATACAAGGAGGATAGTCAAAAAGAGATAAGCCGTCCACACCAATGTTGCCCCTCCGGTGCCAACTTACGGTAGCCTTTATTTGGGGCCCATTTAGTGGACGGCAAGTCACCACCCGCTACGAAATTTTGAAATGGGGCATATTTAGCGGGTGCCGTACCTCATTCCGTAGTCTAATTTTACAAAACATTTAAAATTTCACCAAAATAGCCCAGTTACAATATTTCAGTCATTTTATATGCCATAGTTTCCATTTCACGCTATCTTTTTTATACCTACCACTGTTTTTATATTTCATAATAAAATTGTAAAAGGGGCCTCTCAATGTTGGCTTGGGCTCCATTGATGCCTAATAAAGGACCAGGCTAAGCCTGTGATTTCAGTATAATAATCAAGATAATTAGTCTATAAATTATGTGACGTGTTGACGTGTGAATCTCACTGAATCTCACATGGGGGATAGGGTGGTAGGAAAAATATTACGTAATTTTTTTTCTGTCTTAAAATTGAGTTGAACTAAAGTAAAACATGTTTCTTAACTCTAAGAGTTGGCAAAATCTGTGATATTAATGAGAGCTTAATAGTTAAAAATATCACGTAAGATTAGAGGAAGACGGAGGGGGTCGAAGCAAAACTCACGATATCTCTATATATTTTTGACTCCTCGCCCCCGAGGAGTCAAAAAATCATGAAAAAATGCCTCACGTAATTTATGGGCGCCCCCCTAAGGATTTAAAAAGACGAATTAACTTTATGTACTAGAAATTACAATAGAATGTTACTTCATTCCTTAAAAAAATTACTGCACAAAAAGAAACTGAAACATTGTGAAAATTTTCAGCGTAAGCTTGAAAAATATCGTTTTATGGTTTGTACTTAGAGCAAATATCTACAGAGCACCAGTCCCTAAGTCAAAGTAATAAAAAAATGTCCGAGCCCCGTCATACATAACGACTTAAATATTTCCATTAAATAATTCACAATGACCCATTTTCTCGAATCTCGACGTTATGTCACCAAATTGGTTCTTGTAACCGAGCACTTTGGCATCGCGCGGCGTTGTAGTCGGCTTGCAATCGCCTTACGACTAAGCGACTAATTAAACAGTCTGCCCACTATGTAGCTTGGGCAGTTTTGGCTCGGACACTTTTTTAGCTCGATTGTGACTCTATAGATATTTGCTCGAAGAGTTTGAACAATACTATCGACCTGCCCCAGCTTCACACAGGTGTACTATACTTATAAACCTTCCCCTTGATTCACTCTATCTATTTAAAAAACTGCATCAAAACCGTTGCATAGTTATAAAGTACATGGGGACAGACAGCGGGAAGTGGCTTTGTTTTATACTACGTAGTGATCGTGAAAATACTAAGCAAAAAGGAGTTTTTGATTAAGCTTAACTATGAGAACAAGCCTTAAATTATTATCATAATAACAGGGTCAATCAACAAAACATCTGATTATTTACTAGTAAAAGCAACAAATATACATTTTTACAATGTCATTATATCTTTGATCAGCTGACTTTTCAAGGTTTATATTCATAACACACAAAAACTCCATTTAGCTTAGCACCACCACCTACTTAAATTAGAACAAAAATACTGCCCTTAGCATAAACACAGTATGTTCATTGCAACATGATCTGAAAACTCAACCTTCTTCCTGTGTCAGAAGGTTGCATTTTCAGTACACATTGCAATGAACATTCTATTATGCTGTGTTTATGCTAAGTAAGGCAGAACAGTAATGGACAAAAACTCACCTCACTGGAGATCTTGGCACGTGTGGGGAGTATGGTATGACCGGGTGATGCATGGGAGGCTCCCGGTGTACGGGGTGTATGGGGTGTATGGGGGCTCGGTGGTCATGCCTCAGTATCGGAGGTGTGGTAGGTGACACGGGCGAGCAAGACCCATTGCGCAGCGGAGACGACGGCTTCTCCCACTCACTGATCGGCACCTTCTCATACCGCTGAGGGCTCGTCCTCACCGGAGTCACTTCCGGCACGTTATCATCAGGGGACACACTCTCCAAGCTAGCTGACCGTGACGGGTGCTTGCTCTTCTTCTTTTTTTTCTTTTTATCCTTCTTTCGTTTCTCCTTTTTCTTTTTGTAACGCGACAGCTCATCATATTCTGGCTCCTCATATTCGAGGCCGCGGCGTTTCCTCGACGCCGCGACGTCACGGGGCAACGAATACTCGCCGCGCCGACTGGTGGTGGTCACCGAAATGGTTTTGTTGTCGACAAACGTGCGGATGGAATGGGATTTGCGCGTCAAATCGTCCGCGACGTGACGCCCGATGGAACTAGCTTCGCTATCTATCTCCCCCGCCTCGGGCGCCGATAACGCCTCAGAACTGACATCGGAGTACTCCACCAGAGGCTTGGTTGAATTTTTTGTCGCGTATGAAGGCTCGTGGAGGCCGCTCGAGTGACTCCGACTCTTTTTGTGAACTCGCTTCTTGTGTTTTTCCTTGTGGTGTTTATTGTGGCGCTTATCATGGCGCTCCATGGTTCCGGAGGGCGGAGCCCCGCCTGCGTGCGACGATTCACATTACATCCACTGAAAAACGACGGAAGTAATTTTAAGCCACACTTTTATCTTTCACAAAATAATTACTTATGTACCTATTTAAATAGGAACAAACTAGATAAGTGCACCAAGCAATCAGGGGAAATTCAACACAAGTCACGAAGTCATTACGATGAATAGTTTCAATAGTTTCTACTCTAAAATCTAAGCGATAAGTGCTTGTTTACCTGTTTAGTTGACAAAATTTTATTTTATATCAACTGCGATAAATAGAGTTGATCACAACACAATCTTTGAAGGTTATTATAGAAATACAATACGAAAAACGTATATGGAAATAAATAACATGCGGATAATAACAACAAAGAGGACTTACCTCGAAAAGTAACGGGCGTGCGTCGGTCCAACACACTATTTTTTTGCAAATTTTGTTAATTTTTCTGATAGCTAAGTATAGATTTCTCTTTTGGTATTTTATTAGTTTCAGCGGCCTTATTGCCTGCAATATAATATTCTCTAAGTGGTTTGGGTATAGAATATTCGTATTTCGCTAATCAATATCATGAAAAGCGCATAGTTCATCGAATTACATCGGATTTATTTTACGACAGAGAACGTCGATTTCAGTCGGCCATTTGCTTTTTCTGCCATTCATTTTCTTTCATCATCGAGTAGTGATGTTCGTTGTGCTTACGTGTCACTTATCGATAAAATAATACAGGACAAAACAATTTCACGGTCAAAGAAGATAATTATAATAATACTCATAGTTAAAATTAAAATGTTCCATAATCTAAACAGAGTCTAACAGAAGAAGTTAGAAAATTCTGCAAGTAGGATTTCGCAAGTGTCTTTGGGTTACAGCTCGTTCACACAATATGCTACCTGTTTTATAGGATACAATTTTTCGTCGATGGCGTGCAGAGTTGTATGAACGACTTCACTTACGACACAGTATTTTGATACCTATATATTCTCTGGTACATTTAAAGTATCCCATAAAACAGAGACCAGTGTGAAACGCAGACAAACGTAGCAGCAGACTTCACGTCCAATACATTAAAATAATCGGCCAAGTGCAAGTCAGACTCACGCAAGAAGGGTTTCTTACCACATGAGATTATAATTAAATATATTAAGGGGGGCCTCAATACGATACCTATTTTATTTCAGTACTTTTTAATGTGTAACTTAATAAAAGTTACATCGCCTCAAACTTTTTTGTCCATCCATTGCATGTCGCGTGACGGTCGGCAGTGGAGTAGGGGCTCTCGACAGAGTAGCCGAGGCCAATATGGTGGCGCCTATGGTTCGCATCAGCTGACCGTGTAGTCTATAGACTCATTTGTGCCACTAAAAGTTTCACTTTTACCGTGGTTTCATAAAACCACACAATCTTTTTTTAGGTTTTCGTACCCAAAGGTAAAAACGGGACCCTATTACAAAGACTTCGTTGTTCGTCTGTCTGTCTGTCACCAGGCTGTATCTCATATACCGTTATAGCTAGGAGTTGGAATTTTCACAGATAATGTATTTTCTGTGGCCGCTTTAGCAACAAATACTAAAAACAGAGTAAAATTAATATTTGAGGGGGCTCCTTTACAACAAACCGTATCGTATCGAGCAAAAAACAGCTAAAAATTCTTATTTGTTGTGTGGAAGCCCCATAAAGATATATTTTATACTTTTTTTTTTTTTTTTTTTTTTTTTTTTTTTTGTATTTATTAACATAAACATAAGATACACAAGTGCATGAGAAGTTTTATTAAGAGAAAACATATGTTTATGGATAGTTTTATACAATGCTAGATAAACAGCGGTTCCCGCACTAGGCTGGGCCTGTATCGCGGGAAACCTGATACGATTAAAAATGTAAGTAATATTTACATTTAATATATTTAACACCACTATTAGAATTTACAAATTTACAAGTCAGAAAAATAAAAATCACAATAAACAAATGATAAAGCTAAGCATAACATATTAATTTACTACAACTAATCTATAAAAAAAAAAAACCAAAGCTCAAAAACACAAATTAAATAAGTACATGATCAGGTGCAACGTAGTTTCAGTTTATTATTATTATTTTTTTTTCATTAAATAATACTCCTATTAATTAACAAGATTAAGACAATATCTTTAGCAAGTCTTCCGTCTCTCTGTGATCCAAAGTCGACAAAAACCCACATACTGTCCTTTTGGCTTCGTAAATTGACTTATCCTTCAAACTGCAGTATCTATCAATGACATTATATATATGAGATCTGATGAAAAGGCCAAACCGACGCGCGAAACTAGTTTTTACTTGAGGAAAGGGCAATCTTCGACAACGTTTTTGCGACGTTTCTCCACCGTCACGGGCAGCAAGCACGGACTTATGAACAGAGAGCGACGTTTTGAGAATAAACAACTGTCTAACGCTCAGTACACCACTCTCCCTGAACAGGTCAGCCGTGGGGTATCTCAGCGGCTTATTCATCATCACTTTGAGTACAGATCGTTGAGCTCGTTTAGGAAGTATGATGAAGGTCGCCGCGGCACTTCCCCAGCAGGTTATGCAATAATTTAAGAGAGACTGGCATAAAGCGTAGTATACCGACTTCAGTGTCTCTGAAGGTGCGACGTCACGTAAAATTTTCACAATCCCAATAACTTTGCGTACCCGAGACGAAAGAGCAATCAAATGATTTTTGAAATTCAAGTTTTCATCGAGAATAACACCCAAATATTTAGTTGACCTAAATCTGGTCAGAGCTTCGCAGTTACATAAGACTGTTCCGCTACAAGAGACTTTATGGAGCTTCAGGTTAGTATGTATGTCGGGGGCAGAAGCGTTAGTTTTATGGAAACACAGATAAACTGTTTTTTTCGTGTTTAGCGTCAAGAGATTTCTTTGAAGCCACCCAGAAACACTTGCCATACCAACTTCAGCATTTCCTAGGGCATTGGCCCATGTAGAACCGTAGAACACAATCGCGGTGTCATCAGCATAGCAAACGACCTCTGCATTTTTCAGTTGCATATCATGAATATCGTTGATATATAAATTAAACAGAGTAGGCCCAAGAATGCTACCTTGTGGTACACCGAAGTCAATGCCAAGAGTACCACTGGATACATTTCCGATCTTTACACATTGTTTACGTAGCGATAAATAGCTATTGAACCAGTTTGAAGCAATCCCCCTAATTCCTGATTTGTACAATTTCTGCAGGAGTATTGGTATTGAGACAGAATCGAACGCCTTCGCTAAATCCAAAAACACAGCAACGCATTTTTGTTTTTTATCTAGTTTGGATGACACTACAGATGTTAGCAACGACACTGCGTCTTCTGTGCATTTACCCTTCCTGAAACCAAATTGTCTATCGGATATAATACCATGTAAATCTAAAAATCTAGTTAGTCTTAAATTAGCTATTTTTTCTAATATTTTTGAAAAGGCCGTTAAAAGTGAAATGGGCCTATAATTTTCTATGCTGCTTTTAGGACCACTCTTGTAAATTGGGCTAACTGAAGCAACTTTCCACAGGTCCGGAAAAATTCCGTTAGAGAAACTTTGATTATATATGTGTACTAACGGTGCTATAATTTCGTTTTTAATGTGTTTTATAAGAGTATTTGTTAAACCATCAATACCCGGTGACTTTCCGTTCTGTAGTTGCATAATCAACTTATCCACTTCTTCATGATCCGTGGGACTCATAAAGAATGATTCAGCAGGTGAGTTTAGAGTTTTAACAGATTTAGCCAAGTTTTCTTGGGTTTCACCAGTATCCTCAAGAATTTGGTTTGCTAATCGTTGACCTACAGTCGCAAAATGAGTGTTACATATGTCAAGCGAATGTTGCGTGCTATTAGAATTTTGCAGCGATAATAATTCGGTTTGTGTTTGTTTTTGCGTAGATAAGTTACAAACAGATTTAATTGATTTCCAAAGCTCTCGCGGATTGCTTTTATTGTTCTCTAACTCTTTTCTATCATATTCAAGACGGAGTGTGCGTATGAGGCTTACAAGAAAATTCTGATATCTTTTATACGAAGTTTGCAAAATAATATTATTAGGATCAAGTTTTGCTCGCTGATGGAGTCTATCCCTGTGTCTCATGCAACGAATAAGCCCTGGAGTAATCCAAGGCTTAAGGTTATGTTGTGTTCTGCTTAGTCGCACCTCATGCGTATGCTTAACTACAATATCTGTCAGACATTTTGTAAACAAATTGGTCGCTTCGTTTACATCACAAGTATTTGTAATAGAACTCCAGTTTACTTCAGATAACTCTCTTTTAATTGCATCTAAATCTCTTTTAATCATACAGCGGCTAGGGCGAGGGAGTTTATTGTTTTTTAAATTCATGCCCAGCATTACTGGGTAATGATCTGTTATAACCGACCGAGCCACAACTCCAAGTAACGCCTGGTTACTTTTTGATCGACTGACATAAATGTGGTCCAGACAGGATGAATCCCTTGTAGGTTCCGTAATAGCTGGTACCATACCGCATTCTTCCATAAAACAGAGATACTCTAAGCTTTGGGTGCTACTAGCATCAAGAATATTGACGTTTATGTCACCGGCAAAAATCAAAGGAATATCTTTGGGATTAGACATGTAAGAAGCGAGGGACGATAAGAAATTATCAATGTTCCTACAGGCTGGAGAGCGGTAAATAGCTAAGACTTTCACAGCATTTTCAATATCAATACACAAACATTGGGCGTTATCAACCGAGTGCTCAGTAACCGATGCATTCCAACTGTCTCTGACATACACCACAACACCACTGTTTTGATTATGATTCTTATCACTGTTAAAGGAATTGTATCCCGGTAGCTGTGGAATATGCTGAGTGTTTTTTAACCAACATTCTGACAAGACAATGGCATCAAAAACAATGTCCAAGCGTTTCAAAGCTATTAGAAATTTATCATAATTACAACTTATACTTCTGATATTCATTGAAAATAACTTAAAATTTTGATCAGGTGTGAAATACGTTTTACAATATTCCATATCACCAACACTATGACAGTCCACCCATACTATTTTTAGTATTTGTTTGTGGCCACAGATATACATTATTTGTGAAAATTTCAACTTTTTAGATATCATATTTCTTAAGATACAGCCTGGTGCCAGACAGACGAACAACGGAGTCTTAGCAATAGGGTCCCGTTTGTATCCTTTAGGTACGGAACCTTAAAAAAATTAGGGACACAATCTGCTGCAGCTGTGAATTTGGCTACGGAAATGTACCTCACGCTGTCAATAGATCCAGAAAAAAAATATATCATGTCTGACAGCAAATTATATTGTAATATTTTGATAGTTTATTTTGACCAAACTTAAAAAACATTTTATAAACTATAACTATTAAAATTAACCTACTTCAAATTATGTAATATTATGTATGCTGTTGCAATAAAAGTGGCGTACGTATTACGAAAAAACAGAGTAGCAAAACTTATTTTACATTGAAGAAAGTGCTGTACAACAAACTTCTTAGTAAGATCCATTTCAATTGAAATGTTATTAATCGAAATTATTTTAATTACAAGCCGCGTCAGAGCTAAAGAAGTTATTTCTTTATCGATATTTCAAAACTTTCTTGACATCCCTAGAATCAACAAGCTTTGCGGGACATGGCAAGTTTTGCAAATTGAGTCAAACCATACTCCAAAAATTCTGATCACTTTTAAAATTAATCATAACCAGTTATTCACGTACTTTAATTGTTGTTTAAGATTTTTATCTTCAGATTTTAAAGTTATTTAAATTGATAGATATCTTTTATCATTAATTCTACTTTAAAAGTACACAAGTAATCAATTTAAACTACTGACGCAATTCCATGTTTATTTATTTCCGTTTCGTATTTTTTTTGTTTGACCTGATTATTTCTTGGAGAAATTTCATAACGCCATCTTATTTTAGTCCGTAAATTAAGGAGTTTAACAGTCCAATTACAATGTATTATAACAATCAATATAAAGAAAACATAAAAATATAAAAAAATATCTCTTGGTCACACATCTAGTCCTCAAAATAGAAAGTTACCACTTTCTGCGTTTTCCGAAACGTTATTTAAAATTTTGTTTGTTGCCACTTATTAACCTTAACTATATTTAGTAGAAATATTTATTTTGTCAATCAAACAAAAATGGATGAAGATATAGTCCGTCAAAGTTTTGCGTGACGTCACACGTGCCATATAAAATGTATAGACTTCTGTAAAAGAGGTGACGTCACGACTCCTACTCTCAAACTTTGACAAAGTTTATCTTTGACATTCGTTGTTTTGATTGCCAAAAGAAAAAATATAGGTAAGTGACCAAAATTTTTGATAATCTAACTCACGGACTAATTATAATTATGATCTTTTTACCCAGTCATAATGCCGGTCAGCAAACAATGTGCAGTATTTAGATCTGATTATGATATTTCTGTTGCTACTGAGTTCCGTCTCGGAATTAACTGTTTATTAATTTAGTAACAGCCACTGATCTTCTTAATATTGTCTGCTTACATTGATGGGTGAAGTTTTTTTTCGTGGATTCGTAAAACATTCAAATTATTTATTTACAATAAATATAGCTTGACAGACTTACATCCAATACGCTACATTTATAAAATTGAAATACTATGATTTGGGCACGTCGATCTCCATTGGTCGAGTCTTCCGTGGACCCTTGGGGGCTGTTGGGTTGGTTGGTCTTCTTTGACTTTTATCTAAATTATGTAGAAAATAGTAGGTTGTCTTAATTTTGTAATGGTAGCATTCATTAATTGTCTCGCTCGCGTGCAATTTGCGTCCCCGTCGCAAATTATTTAGAAAATACTGATCTACAAACAACCTAAGATTAATTGCAACAATTTTTTCATTTCTATTGCAATGAGCCGTGTTTTGTTAGCGTTGTACTGAACGCCATTTTAGCAATAAATCTCTTACAATGACCCCTGGGTTCACGGCTGCAACTACCGTCGCATCGTGATATTTCCCAATATGGGAAAGAAATTGCAAACATTCTAGGTGTACGTGTTGCTTACATTATTACTACGTTCTCATATAATCGACCTAGTTGTGTAGTTGGTGTGGAGTGTAATCTAAGGTGTTATTATTATCATGGCCATTGCGGAGTCAATGAACCTCCGTGCGGCGTGGTAACTGTGGCTTTCAAGTCAGAAATATGTAAATAAATAAACATGAACGATATAAGTGTGAAAATAGTTGAATCTCCGAGAGACCAAGTGCCTGGGTCTCCTTCGACATTGGCGGGAGCGGAGTCTGACCTCGATCCTCTAGCGATCACTGAAAGCGATGCCGCCTTGAGTAAAGACTCCTTGGTCCAAGAAATTACATCAGTTAAAGCTCCTGAAGTAAAAGGGACGACGGGTACCTGTGATGATGATGCCAAAGAAAAGAATGTAATTGAGAACCAGGGTGATGAAAAAGACAAAATTTTGACTGAGCAGACTGAAAATGTTAAAGGTATGTTCTCCTAGTCCTACAGAGTAGGTATTCTGTAGTTTACGACTGCAAAAACATAATCGACTAGTCAAGTGTTACATATTTCCCAAATAAAACAATCACAAGGCTATGGTGTACATTATAGGTGCGTTCGGTTTGGGCTCGGTGGCGTTTTTGGCGTTTGCAAAATTAGCGTTGATGTAAAGCGTTCGGTTAGGGATTTTTGTTCATTTCGCCAACAATGCTACTTTTGCTCACTTCCCAAAACGAAGGAACAAACTGCGGTGCGTCAAATGTCAAACAACATAATTATGGCGGCAATACTTCGAAAATTCAGAAATTCGCGTGATGTGATTTTTGTTTTGCAAACTTACATGTTCTTTGTTTTGCTATTCGTTCTGATTTAAACATCTGCTTTTGACGGTCAATCACCCACGTGTCACTCGTAGCAGTAGTAACATTGTGAAACATCAAATCACAGGACATTACACTACACAATTAAATATAAACATTAAATTACACAATTTTATCCGATTTTAGCAATACGCAATTTGCTGGTAGTATTTACATTATCTTTGCTTCGCTGTTCTGCCTTAAACACCATCTATTATTAATTGTACACCGTACAAATGATTAAAAAGCTTGAAACTTTAGATTATGCGCAAAATTTTATCAACAATAAAACATCAAACTCTTAAATGTCAGAAAACAATCACAAAGAACCCACCTCCGCACGTGGGTCAAAATTAACAGTTCACGATGGCATTTTTAACTGTTTTCAAGCTATCCGAACGGTGAATGAAAACATATTAAAATGCAACTTTTGCTCACACATTCTCAAACCGAACGCTGAATGTGATTGTTTTTAGCGTTTTGAACTGTTATTTTTGCCACCAGTTGGCTATCCGAACGCACCTTATGACAGTTGATAAAAGGGGGGGGAGGTAGGCGGGGTGAGGTAGCACCCCCTGGGGGTGGGGGGTCACAGAACCCTTTTCGGAGATATGATTTTTTTAATATATTATTTTACACAGGCAAAAACATGTTCATACCATTGCTAAAAAGGGTATTGGTGGGGGTGGGGGGGAAGGTGCATTATGCCCAGAGAGGAGAGGGTTACGGATGACCACTCCTCTTCATTCCATTGAGTTTGTCGTAGCCACAAGACTACGTGGGGTTGGGGTGTCCTGATTCGGATTTGTGACTCATTTTGAACCTAAATGATCCGCGTCGGTTCTGAGACTCTTTTGTAATGTTATACCTTCCATTTTTCTATGGTACTTGTTTCGCAATAGTAAAACATTAATTTTAAATATTTTATCTCCGAAGGGCGGTGAGGGCGTGTCTCTATGTCCAACAGTGGACAACCTATGACTGAAACAAAGCTCTGGCGGTGTAACATCCAGACTGCTTTTATATGTGCCAAAATACAAAACAATGGATGCTAATTAAATTTTTGTCTAAATATTTATCCTAGGGTATATCCTCCTCATTTATGTGCATGTTTTTAACATTTTTTTTTTAATCAATTTTAAAGAGCTTTTTCGTTTTCTTGAACGAATATGCCGCTCTGATTACATTTGCTTCTTACCATTTATACTCTATGAATTAGTTTGAACAGCATTCTGGCCGAGTCCGACAGTGGATCAGCTAGAACGCTATTGCAGTGTCCTATGTTATACATAAATTGTATTTTAGAAAAAATATTTCTGCGTACAGTTTCATTCTGTGCACACTCCATTATAATGTGATATATATCATCAATTCTGCTTGTACATGTTTGACAGTATGGGGTGTTGGATATTCCCATCAAATTTAAAAATTTGTTGCATGGAGTATGTCCAGAACGAAACCTTAAAGCAGTTACAGTGTCATTTCTGTCTAGGATATTGTTGTCTATCCATGGGTGTCTCAATAAATAATAATAAATAAATTTTTGGGACATCTTACACACGGCCTCTGACCCCAAACTAAGCAAAGCTTGTGATATGGCTGTCAGAGACTGATATACTACATATACTTATTTTTAAATACATACTTATATAGATAGCAACTAAATAACACCCAGACACAGAGCAAACACTTATGTTCATCACATAAATATTTGCCCTGGGTGGGGATCGAACCCACGCCTCTGTGATCCAGAAGTTAGGGTCACTAACCACTGAGCCACCGAGGCAGTCATGGATGGATCAATGGATGTGGCTGGATCGTTCGATACCAAGATACCACTTGTTCTTGATCTCGAATCAAAATATTCTTTATACTGATTAAAACTGTGTAGTTTTAACATGCGATTGTAATTGGTGTAGTAGGGGAGAAAATGTGTGTTTTTAACATTTAATTACAAATTATTTAATATGGACTTGTAGGCTTACCTAAAAGCCGTAAAAAGGCTATAATAATAATAATGTAGGCTTACCAGTGCTTGTATCAGCAAGTTTGTATTCAATGTTTTATTTCAGATGTCATAAAAGACCCTAGTCCTGTAACTGCTCCTGTTGAAGCAGAGGTTAAACCCAGCAATGAGCGAGAATCCTGTCCGGAAACACCTCCCTTGCCCGAAGAACCTGTCCAAGCCACAAAACCTGTAGAACCCACCCCTGAACCAATCCCTGTAGAACCTACTGTAGAAACTCCCGAACAAAAAGAAACTCGGGAAGAAAAAGAGCAAGTAAAAGAAGAATCAATTGAGGAGAAAAGTCAGGTTGCCGATGTGGAAATGACTGAGGTTGTGAAACGTGAAGAGAAAATTGAGCCAAAATTAGAAGATAGACCTAAACCGCAGCCTATGAACGGCGATATTGCTAAGGTAAGATAATTTATCAGAAGAAAAATATTAATGGAGGTTTTTCCATGACCTTGTACCATACCTAAATATTATTTATTTGTTTATAAGCAAGTAATCTATACTGATATATACTGATTTTATGCTTATTTTGAAGTAAGTTAAAAGTCTTGACCTACTGTGGAACATCTTTATTGAGTTTATTAATGAGTTAATCTTTTTAGTTTATTGATTTAGAATACCTATACATGGATAGATATCTATTCACTGCGATGCATGAAACTCTAAGCTCAGCGTCAGATCAGATGTCCGTGCTGGTCTCATCCCCACCACCTAAAAATAGAAGATTTACACATGACCACATCTTGCTTGATGTTAAGCAGAGTTGTAGCAAGCTTACCGAGAATATATCTATTTATTTTGGATTTGGAGAGACTTATGTTGTATCTTATGAGAAATAATAAAGTTTACTTCTTTCTGAGCTTGTAATTTACCACAATTTTTTTGTTTATTTAAAAAAAAGCTTTTCATTGTTTATCTCCACAAAAAATTTAGTATTTAAATCGGTACGCGAATTTCAAAGAACTCATTGGGTTTTCCAAATAACTTAAAATATAGAATTGGAATTTAAACCCACAACTTCACAATTGCAAGGCAAGCAATCTGCCACTTAAGCCATTGCCAACACCTCATTCTACGCAATCCGAGGCACTGGAGCAGTCATGCCAGCAGCCCAGAGTCAAGTCCACTGGAAGGGGTTATGCATAAACACCCCATGAGGGACATCAGTGCAAGGCCTGTCACCCACTACCCACACCAAATAAGAATACTCTTGCCAAGAAATCAACTCACACACACAACTTATTCAGTCTTCCTGTATCCTGTACCCTGTACCAACCATTTTAATACTCCAAGGCCAACCCATGAAGGGTGATTGGGCCATACCCGCCACGTCGGTTCAGTGGGGGTTGGTGGATTCACATACTCCAACGAATTTCATCTACGGATGTTCGCCTTACGATGTTTTCCTTCACTGAAAAGCTATTGGTGTAAAATTTTCAAAGAACTCCTTGGTATGGGACTGAGATTTGAACCCACGACCTCACGAATGTGAGGCGAGAATTACTACCATGGCATCACATATTCCGTCTTATTATTTGCTATATTTGGTTTCAGTTTATATTATTTACCATGTTGGAACTTTTTATTGGTCCATTAAATGTTAGGTAATTTAGCCTTTCAGTGTCAGTACCTGTTCAAAGGTCAGAGCAGATAACATTATTTTTAGATTCGATTCGACCTCTAAGAGCTTGTTGTGAAATATAATATGTAGATTAATAACATTAGACTTTTTCAGTACTAAATTAAGATGGAATTATGATTGAAAATGAAATAAGCACTTATTCAACTTTGTAGTAAGCTATTTATACCAGTTATGGTTATCGTTTATGCTAGCATTACACTGCTTTAAAGGTGTCTGCTCACTATAACATACCATGAATATAGGCATGAAGAACAACACGATAGGTACGCTCTACTATTGCCCACTACAACATACGTCAATAATAGCCGTAGAGGATATTTTGCCGGTGCTTGCTCGATCCGTGCATGGCGCGCGGCGATGGTGGTCGGTCAAGGAATGGTCTAGTGGCCATAGTCTCATATTTTTCAATACATTCCTTCATAACTTAAGAGCTCGGCTCTTGTCGTTGGAGCAACTTCCACGTTTTGCGGCCCTCGACCAGTGTCTTCGCCTGACACTTTCGTAGCACGGTCATGGTACGTTATAGTGGACAAACCAAACCTTTATCGCACTATAGGTTCCACACGAGGACTTACACACACGACATCTTATTGTAAGTCTATTTACAAACATAACTTAGTACTAAGTGTACAGATGTGAATACTGAACCCTGTTATATATTGAGCTTTCGTGGTCTATTTTTTGTGTACTGCGAGTTCAAAATTCTGTTAGCGAGAATAAGACGTGACAAAGTATTCGCTACCGTAGTCCAACCCAGTAGAGTTACTTTTAGAATGCATGCGGACTTGTCTGCTGCGCCTTCGTCTTGACTTTTAGTGGGCGTTCCGCCATACTTTTCGCGGCAACAAAGATAAAAACTTTACTGGTGACCTCTGACCTTTCCCAAGGCCAAAGTAGGCAGTACAATCGAACAGTGCTGTTCTCGGTATAGATAGATCATGATCTAGGTTAGAGTGAATGTTCTGTTGAGGCGATAAATTGAGCAGGCGCATTTTCATGTTTTTAGGTGACCTTACAGATTGACCTTTTTTCAACTTAACTTAAAGAAGAGCACTGTTCTACCTTATATTCTCTGTTACAGCTATTTCTTTCTTGTACGTCATACATTTCTTCACTAATGAGTGAAGAAATGAAACGGAAAATATAAAGTAATCAAAATTAAAAAAAAATACATTTCATTAATGTTGTACTTTAGAAAGACCTTCCTAGAAAATCAGCAATACACAATATACGTGTGACATCTTAACTAGCAGTCAGCATCATTTCAGTTTAATTTCAACCGCTATATTCCAGTGGCATGTTTCATCTTGGAAATGACATTTTTTTCTTATAATAATATATTACCACTTTTTAGGACGACAAAGCAGCAAAAAGACGAGCTAGCGAAGACGTAGAGACCGAATCGCCGCTCAAAAAACTCTGCCAGGAAGTGGAAAAAACCTTCCCCCACCATGACACCATGATCAACGACTACATTCACACCGCAACCAAAAACAACGTCGACGAAATACAGAGGCACACGGAACAGCTCTTAGCAGAGATCCAAACCTTACGCGAATTAGCACAAAAGAAAGAACACGAATGGAACAACATACTACACTTGAAAAAGGTCAAAGAGGAAATATTACTACGATTGTTAAGAAGAAAACAGGTGCTGTCATTCGAAAAGTCGCCCGAAGTGAACGGGCAGGATCCTTTCGACTACTTAAATCAAGCTAAGAACCTAGCTATAGATAAGAGTGATGAGATCTCAGGGTTGGCGTTGAAGCAGCCCGGTTCCAGTATGCCAGGGCCGATGTTACAAGCGCCCGTGATGCCGGTGACGTCACATTACAATATGGCTGGACTCCCGCCGCCATACGACAAGGCTCACTTACAAAATATGCCGAAACCAGTATTCCCCCAGGCGATGTTCCCTGGACATATGCCCGGGTTCCCTAGAGATATTAATGCTATGAACGGCCAAATGCCGACCGGCTTCGGCCTGCCTATGGGCCGACAGGGGCCCACTAAAGATGTTAAGTCTATTATAGCGGATTATAGGCAGAGGAATCCGGAAGTGGCGCCGCGAAGAGGGCGGCGAATGAAGTCTTTACTAAACCCCAATATGATGAACGCGCCGCGAGCAATCGCCCCTAAAATGGACATGAACAACTTGAATAACCTCAACATGATCTTCAATAATTTGGATATGGTGAGTTGCATTTTTATTCTATACTTACTGTGTTTTAAGGTGCCTTGTGACTTGGTAATAAGGGCTACGTTTTAAAGATTTACAAACGAAGTGTTCAAGACGTTTTAATCAAAGTCAATTCATTTCGCATGCAGAGTAATAAAAATATACCCAGATGTGTTACATCATTTCCAGTTGATTCATGTAATTACCATTTGCTCAGTGTAAGAGTGTTTTAAACGACCTTTTGCTCGTTGTTTTCCGGATTGATTTCGATTCCTGATTATGAATATCTATTAAATCTAATAATTATAGTTCTGTAAAGAGGATTTCACTTTACTACACAGTATAAAACAAAGTCGCTTCCCGCTGTCTGTCCCTATGTATGCTTATATCTTTAATACGGATTTTGATGCGGTTTTTTCTAATAGAATGATTCAAGAGCAAGGTTTATATGTATACCTGTGCGACACGCTGCGCTACCGATCTGTAGTGTTCTTCAATAATTGGGTTCATTCATTATCATATTTAGTGATTATCTCTAGAATCTCTGTCTCGATACAGTAGTCAATGGGATATAATTACACACAAAAAGCCCAGGAAGAAAGTTTTTACGACAGCTTCACGAAATACTTAGGGAAGTGATTGGAGTGACATCAGTCTGTGGTGAATCAAACTAATAAGTCCATTTTCATGTGTATTTGGTCACTATAAAATATGATACATTATTTTCTTAAAATATTATCACAGTTCGTGTTGACAAAGAATATGTGCTTTCGCCACGAGGCGCAAATCATAAATTTGGTGCAACGATTAAAAATCATGACAAGTCCAAGAGAGACTTTACCGCAGAAGTCAATAATCTACTCGTAACGCTGCAGGTACACCGCGAAGTTTTAAACATAAAAGTGATCTTGAGAATCTCTTGAACAATAAGAACAGACAAGAACAAAAATCCAAGTTTCTGTGTTGGTTACAATCCATTCTAACTATACACAATAAAGAAATGTAAAGCCGAGCAGTCGCCGTAGACGTAGACGGCCCCAAATGTATCATCAGTCTGTATAAAACATCAATCTGTAGTATTTTCTCAAACTCAAATCATTTATTGGAACATTATGAAATGTACTTGCAAATGCCGTCTTATCAACAATGGACTATTCCACTGTCCAACACAGGACACAGACATACCTTGCAACCTTTATGGAGTTCTATTGTTGGTAAGACGGCATTTTACGTTTACACCACCATCCTTACCGTCTATACGTTTCCTCACATCCAAAAATGGTTGTCTTGAAAAAAATCGCTTTTAGCAATAAGACCGTCTTTTGTGCCTTTTCTGAGACTTTGTTTCTTCTGTTATGTATTCCTATTTATTCATCCATCCATCAGCCATATGACGTCCACTGCTGGACACAGGCCTCCCCTATAAATCTCCAATAAGACCGGTTGATATTTGTTCCTATTTGTTGGTGTCATTAAAGTTTTGTTATATTGTATTGCATTTTGAGAAAATACTATTAAATATTGGTACAGTACAACAAAAGACCATCCCCACTTCAACATACAACTAGCTCAACTAGACTGAACAGGCCGCAGCAAGAGACCTTAGCGCAGAAGTCAATAATCTAATTTGTGATTGCGATCCTTGACCCCATTCCGCGCTGACGTCGCCCGCTACTTGTTGCTTTGCACGCCGCTATGACGAACTACCTAGTGCCTAGACGAATTACGACCTATGGAGTTTCTTTCTATTTATTCTTAAGTTATTTACGTATTTACTTATACATATTGGTATTTTCATTCTTGAGATTCTTGATTTCTTCATTTCTTTCTCTAGTAATGGATTATGATTATACTTAACTAACGGCCATCACTGGCTTCCGAAGTTGCTAAAAACATCACTCGATTAGTGGACGACCCTTAGGGGTGATAATACAAGCAGACGCGGAAATATTTTGGGCATTAATGGTTCTATCCTTATGATCAGTAAAAGCTCGATCATGATTATTATCGTCGAATTGATTTCGAATCGTAAAGCTTTCGAATTGAGACTACTACTACCTGCAAATGTAGCGTAGAAGGTCCGTAGTAGGAGAACCACAAGATCATGCTGAAGATAAAGTCAAATTGGCTTATTCAAAATCTCTTAAAGAAGCCTATGTCCAATGGCGGACGTCCTCTGTCTGATATTACAATGATGATAATGATCATAAACTATATTACTAAGCATACCATGACACTGCTTTCCGACACTTAAATTAGAGATTATTTTAATGGCATCCAACTAATGATGTCATCAAAGTACACAAAATACTTATTTGTAGATAAAACACGTTTGCTTTGTGTAAACAGCAACATATCTACAGTTAGCATCGGCCGTGGTTCATTTATGGATTTTTAGGGAGGTAAAGAAGTTCGTATAGGCGGGATGGCTAGCCCTGGTATCAGAGTTTTAAAGCCGCCTAAAGCGAGCAAAGCCAAATCTAGTTTAGGCATATTTGAAAACTCCAGTTCAAAATGTAAAGCTCTAAAATGTTGACCATTTTTTTTTGGCCGCAGTTTTTGACCATGAGCCCCACGAGTGGTTCCGTGCTGCCAAGGCCGTCTATACGTCCATAGACATCCTGGCGAAATCACGCTGCGATATTATACCCCTTACAATCGGTCCTTCGGCGTGGTATCTAACGCACTTTTAATTAAGGTTCCTTTAAGATTTGCTTAAAATTAGAGTGAAAGTCGTGTCGCCCGCTTCCTTCAGGATTCGGTTAAAATGAGAGGGAAAGTCGCTTCAAAATTCGTTGCAATCCTATAGCAATTTCATGAGTAATATGCATGTATCAGTATCGAGTAAAAAAATCTTTCTAAACAGAGTTCTTGAGGTCTACATACTTTAAAGGGACGAAATGGATAAAACAGATACCCATTTAGTCCCTATATTTAGATATCAAAGTAAAAAAAACGAGTTTAAAATCTAAAATTGTTTGGCCAGTTTTTGACCAATTGAGCCGCACGAGTGGGTCGGTGCAGCCAAGGCCGGCTATTTATACCGCCCATAGAACAGATCCTGGCGAAAGGTCATGCGCCCGGAGAGATTTACGATACTGTTATACTTGAAGCTTAGCTTTGTACCAGGCTTTGTTGTATCCTACAGGTTTTCTTTTGTTAGAACAATTGAAGACTATGTTGTGTAGGCGTAGTGTCGGTTTCCGAAAGTGAGGATATCTGCTTCGGCTTCAATGGCGTGCTCAGAAGAAAAGATGATATTTTCGATTACAATTTTATTATTGTTTGGTTTTGTGTGACTGCCAATATGTAAGGCTTTGGTGGTTATATACTTGTTCTAGTTTGTTTTTTTAGGGTTCCGTACCTCAAACGAAAAAAATTAAACCCTTAAAGATCACTTTGTTGTCCGTCTGTCCGTCTGTGTGTATGTCAAGACTCTTTATCTCGGGAACGCGTAAAGATATCGAGTTGAAATTTAAACTGTATACGTATATCTATGGTCTCTTGCAGTTGTGTAAAAGAAAAACTTCTCAATTATCGTTTTAAAAAGTTAGAGCCGTCGTAAAAAACCGCATATTTCGACACTCAGAAAAATCAAAACCGGGTACTTCCCGTTGACATAGAACTATGAAATTTGACGAGAAGCATTGTCTCAGAGAAAACAAATATAGGAATAAATCTGAAAACTGTACATTTTTATTTAAATCACAAATAAATAGGGCCTCAAAACTCACAAAATATGGGTTCAAAATTCAAAGTGAGTATTAGTAATCGTATCATGTAAGGTATCATATAAAAGATCTTCATTAGCACATGTTAAAACAGATTTTTAATTATTTTAACAATGAGTAATATTCTGTGTATGACGAGAAAAGTGAAAAAAAAAATTGTGGATGGTTATAGTTTAGAGATTTTAACAACTTACTTCCCAATTTTGTGAAACTTTCTGGATTTGTACGGAACCCTCGATGTGCGAGCCTGACTCACACTTGTCCGGTTTTTTTAATGGCAAGTGCCTTTATTAACTACGACAAAATACAGCACTACGTAACATACGCTAAAACTACATTATAAACTACTACATAAAAAGCAATGTTCTAGTAGTCATGCCGAGCAGAACAAACAAAAAACAAGCAAACCAAACAAGCTTGACAACGTGTTCACTGCTCAAAAACAGATATTCCGTAAAAAGTTAATTTTGAATGATAACTGATTAACAACATGGACTCAAATAACTTTAACGGAAAATACATTTTCCTATTCCATATCAATTACAGAATCAGAAGGCGATGCTCGAGCGCCTGCAACAAATCCAAGCGGGCGGTTTACAGAACGGTCTGTCCTTCAAAGACGTCCTAGTCCAATTCGCGAACATGCAGCAAAACAGCCCCGGCCTCATCCCCCCCGGCCGGCCCATGGAGCAGCCCCTCAACAGGCCGGAGCACCACATACGGCCAGAGGTCAGAAGACGGCCGGAAAGACCGCACGAGGAAATCCACAAGCCGGCCGAAAGACTGGCCTCTCCTAGCCCCAGACTGCCCCCACCGCCGCCCTACCCAGAGATCTCACTACTACCAGTCACAACGAGTCAAGAGACGTCCCAAACTCAGCAGCAAAATTCGCTGCTGCACGGTATACTTACCAAGGTTAGTGTTCTTTTGGATATAGATTGCTTGTCATATCAGCTTCATTTTTAATATTTTTATGGCCGTCGCACATCGTATCGACTCGACACCGACTCGACTCTTAAAAGCTAGAAAAACACTCCTGACTCGGAGCTAAACTATGTGTATGTTTTTTTTTTACCAAATAATGAAATGCAAACGCGTTGTCCTCAAAGTCAGTCTGCTTCACTAACATTGTGCTCAAGTGTTGCTTTCATTCTTCAGTGAATATTTAGTATTTTTTTTAATATACAGCTACAGTTGATACAAAAACAACAAAAAATAATAACTGGTGGTAGCCCCAAAATAATTTGATTCTTAGCTACGCTTTGTATTCAGGATGTTTGATAAGTAGTTTTTCAGTATGTTTGGTAAGTTTGATTATTAACAGCAAACAAAGAGATAACAGAAACAGGTAAAAAGGAGAAAACGAACTTATAGTTGCGCTATATCATAGTCAGCATACAGTTGACATTCCGCAAAGCTTAATACGCAAATGTATTAGATTGTATATTAGGCGACATCTTATAGAAACTAAGCAAAGCTTGAGATATGGCTGCCAGAGACTGATATACACATGCATATTTTTAAATAGATAATAACATCCAGGCACAGACTAAACACCTATGTTCATGTCATATTTTTTTGGCCTGGGTGGGAATCGAGCCCACGCCTTTGTGGCCCAGGAGTTAGGGTTACTAACCACTGGGCCACCGAGGCAGTCATGGCTGCGTCCACTAAAAGCTTTCAGAGTTCAAATCGAGTCGGTGTCCAGCGGGCGCGGTGCGCGACGGCCTTTATGCGCTTGCTTATTGAACCAGCTTGAATGAGTGTTGCCACCATTTGCAGCAAGGGCCCTGTGCGTCCCAGAGTTTCTCCCCGACGTTGGCTAAACTGCTGACGTCTCCGGAACGCCAGGGGGCGACACCGTTGCCAAGTTTCGGTCAGGCCAAGGTATCACCCACATGTACAAAATGAATGGACAAACTATTGGTGTGCTGATTGGCCTAGATCTATCCAAATTCTAAATTTAGATTTTAAGTTGTCTGACGTTCAGTTTGCACGATAAGTCATTAAAAATACAGTACTTTTCTACACTAGAATTATTTGTTCCTTCTAAAAATATTATAAAAATATTCTTTATTAAATAAATCTTTGGGAAGAATATTTTTTTAATCAATTTACGGTACGCGTGAATAGCGCGAGCGTTATCTCTCTCACACACGAACTACCATTAGACTAAACAGCAACAAAAAGCATTATCTCTGTCTCACAACTCTAATCTGACGTTTGCCGGTAAAAATGTTGTACAAAGCCGTAACCAACTGATTTAATCTATTTTCAAATGCCGATGTCCATTCTTTATTCGCTGTTACTGTACCTTAATTTGCTTTTGAGTGACGATATGGTTATCATCACAATGAGACTAGTCTATTTGCGATGACAAAAAAAGGAAATTAACACATTACTTTAAAACTTATGTAGTTTTTGTTGTTTAAAAAAGCTAAGGGCGCAAAGCAAAAGTTTTTACTCTTAGCTCTGCCAGTAGATGAGGCCGCGCTCTTGCACTCATCTATGATAAAGACCACCGACGCGACGTTAAAACCATATATGTATAAAAAAGTATAATGTAAGATTCAAAATAAAAAGTACGAAAAGTACTTCAGAGGCGTTAGTACGAGTTTATACGTAAACGGAAACTATACTTTCTCTTCTTTATTTCCATGTGGCTTCATATATTTTTGTACAGCGTCCGTAGCGGAAACGTCGAAAAGCTAACAAAAATGTATGGAGTAACACGGATACGATAATAGTTCGCGTATAGCATTTAAACTCATACTAAGTACTTTGTACTTTGATGATTTTTTTCAATATCGTGCATCCTGAATGTTTAACTATGAAACCTATATTTCGGCTTTATTTTTCAAAACTTTTTCAAAAAATTCAAATGGCAATGCTCATTGAAATATGATGCCACCTCACAGTCATTTTTACATATTTACTTAGTTTACCTATTACTATTATCCTAATTTCACTGTTGGTGCAATATATTTCAAAGTACATCAGAGATTATAGTATAATATATGCAATATAAGAAAGATAGCTTATACCTATGTATTGTATTCGCCTTATAAGGGTATATAATTATTTCGTATTAGCAAGAAAACATATTAGTCAATATTATAAGTATATTATAAATTATAAATTCATAATAGTTAAGGTGCATGCTAAAATACAAAGTCAAAATTATAAAAATATGTATGTACTTATTTGTCAGAATTTATTTTAATGTTGGTGAGCAATATTCAAAATTCAAATGTTTAATAAAATATAAAGTATTGTCTACTGTACCCACAAAGCGCTACCTGTGATGATGTATAGGCCGAATCATATAAGTCGGCGGATGTGACGTTGGTTACAAGCTGCGCAATATCCAATTATTACTTACTAGTTTTTACCCGCGGCTTCGCCCGCATGATATTTTGATTTTTGTGCTATACCAAGGGAATCCTTTATTTATCTGGGATAAAAAGTATACTATGTCACGTTCCGTCTTTCAAACCCGAGGCCCTACCTTACCACCCTTAGTAAAATAGGTGGAAAATCCAAAAAATAAAACAAAAAACGATTTGATGGTTGTTTGATTCGATAGTTGATTTTTTTGACATTTTATGAAACGCACTCTAGAATAGCTTCTCAGAATTCTCACTTATCGTTATATTATGAAAAAATTACGCAATATCATTATAATTTATAGCCTATGTGTTATTCTGATATATAAGCTATATTATTGCAAAGTTTCATCTCAATCCGTTCAGTAGTTTTTGCGTGAAAGAGTAACAAACATCCATACATCCATCCATCCATCCATCCTCACAAACTTTCACGTTTATAATATTATATATTTACGCAATATCATTATAATTTATAGCCTATGTGTTATTCTGATATATAAGCTATATTATTGCAAAGTTTCATCTCAATCCGTTCAGTAGTTTTTGCGTGAAAGAGTAACAAACATCCATACATCCATCCATCCATCCTCACAAACTTTCACGTTTATAATATTATATATATATTTACGCAATATCATTATAATTTATAGCCTATGTGTTATTCTGATATATAAGCTATATTATTGCAAAGTTTCATCTCAATCCGTTCAGTAGTTTTTGCGTGAAAGAGTAACAAACATCCATACATCCATCCATCCTCACAAACTTTCACGTTTATAATATTAGTAGGATTCAACCTTGACTGAAGCTCACATAGCATCTGCGCTGGGTTTTACACAGCTTGTAGATAACGTCACAGCCGCCAAGAAGTTTGATTCGGTATATAATATATCACATCACCAAAAATCACATCGATATATTGCTTTGTCTTTTGGTTTACATTCCAAAAAGGATGTTCCAAACCAACCAACAGACTTTCATGTTTACTTGCTTAGCGCTACTACTTCACCTGCGTCTTAACGCGAAAATTAGCGCGCTAATTAAGCAACATAACGCTTAACGCTGCCAGTCTTAATTTTTGACACGTTCAAAAGCTGGTCACATTTACATAGCGGCTTAGTTTACCAGTTAAGACGCAGCTGAAGCAGTAGCATATCGAGAAACTATTTAACATTTTGGCTTTCAAATGACATATTGTAAGCTTTGCAAGTATCTGATGTAGCGTATTTTAGATCGCTCTCGGGGATTGTTTCCAGAACTGTGGCGAGATCACGATAACGCCCGTGCAGCCGACGCCGCCGCCCGCCGACCCGCAGCCAGAGAAAATTGAGGAAGTCGTGCAATTGGTGAGCTTGTAAAACATTTTGGGACTTATATCCAATTCTTCTTTCTCTTTCTTTCTTCTGTCTCTTTGCGAGGTTGAATCATAAGTAAAGACGTGGAAGAACTAACGTTAATGACGTAGCGCAGCAGATTGGAAATTTGAAATGGCTGTGGGCAGAGCACATAGCCCCGATGGGGATGAAATGTCTCCTGCAAGCGCAATGTAGAATTTTCACGCACAAGGTGGACAGATAAAGTCATTAAGACGGCAGGATTCTGCTGGATCCAAACCGCTTACAATTGTCTCATTGACGATAGCTCTGGCAGGCCTATGTCCAGCAGTGCACGCCATTAACGTCATATGGCTGAAACATAGGAACGAGTCAATTTTTGAACATATTATTGAAATGCAAAGTACAAGGTTATTCAGAAATGTAATTTACTTCAAAACACAAACAGTTTTTACACAACTTGCAATAAAAATGAGCTGATGATTTGAGGAAATCCGGTATCGGAGATATTTTAAGTCGTCTACAGGCTCTACAGCCGTAGAGCGTCTGGGAATGATGGTGTCCTTTGCGTGATTTTTCAGAAACTGTATCCAAAAAATTGTTGCTCAGTGAATACATAGCTTTATGTTATAAATTGATTTTCAGGATATTTTAAAGAGTAGCATATCTATAATCGTTCCCCGCAGGATGACGACGAGTCGCCAGCGTCGGAGGGCGAAGCCTCCGCGTCGCCCGCCGGCTCAGGCTCGGGCCGGCTCGTCATCGACGAGGGAAGCGCAGAACCCGCCGAGCCCGCGCCGGAGCCCGAGGCCGATACTCCGCTGTGTCAAGGATGTCGCCGCCGGGACGCGCAGTTCGTGTGTGCTGGGTGCGCCAACCAGTGGTACTGCAGTCGAGATTGCCAGGTAAGTTCATTTCTGTATTATAGTTCTACGTATAGGAAGCTGCGGGTGTGCTGCTGTGCAAAGGCTATTTGGCTGGGTGGGTAGGGTGTACAGAGTGTCAAGTGGGAGATTTGCAAATCAAATCGAATTACTTTTACGTCGCGTTGACCGAGCGCGCCGTGCACACACGCGAGCACATTGACACACACGCTTGAATTAGCCAATCACAGACGTTGCCGCGCTCGTGTTCAATCGGTTTGGCGCTCGTTACATTACCGTAAAAAATACTCTCACTTAGCTATTCAGTTTTCTGTACGTGACACAAGATGGCGCTGTACCATTTCCATAGAAATCACATCAAACGTTAACGCCATCGAGCTCGAGCGAAAATCTCGCACTTAGCCCTCTGTTGTCACTATCGAGTCACGCAGATTCTTTGTGCTGTATCTATAAGGTCAGTGTCTGTGGTACTGTAGGTGGCATTTCCAATAGGCTATTTTACTACGAACGAGAAAAAATCTGTAAATGTATTTTTGAGATAGCCTAAGCAAAAAGCAATCGGAAAATGTACCTTTTAGATCATAAAACAACAATATAAATCTTAAAAATCAATATAAAATATTACGTCTTTTTAATCTGTGCATAAAATAGTCGCCGCTACGTTATGACGTCATCCGGCTATGTAAACATTGAATATTTTGTCCGGTATTTGTACACTAGTATTCCAGGAACAGCACACGAACGGTAACTCATTATTAACCATTTATAATAACTCATTTTCAACATAAATCTCAAACTTACAAACAAAGACACTATCATGAAAAATATTTACGTGCATTGTTTACATAGCATAGTGACGTGATTCATGACCACAGAGTAAAATAATGACATCCATCGTTCTACGTCGATTACGCGCGAATATTTGAAATTGTAAAATTAAAATGCATTTTTAAAACACTTAACGATTAAATAATTATTTTTGTATTTTTTTTGTGGTTTATTAGACTAACAGGATCTAACTGAGATACTTTTCAAAAATGACTGTAATACCCTATTTACCCATAAGCTGTGACATTGTGCGCTTATAATCAGTGATACTGTAATTGCGACTGCCTGGTAATAAAATCGATACTTTCTTGTCTCCATCTGCTTATAGGGAGTCGAGGGTATGTGCAATGGATGTGACTCTACCGCTTCGGCCGTTTAGGAAACCGGGGCTAGGAAACTGGTTTCCTAAATGGCTTTTTTTTAATCCTTTCAGGAAACTGGTTTCCTGCTTTGGGAAGGATTAGGGAAACCCCCTAGAAAACCTAGAAACTCCTTTGTCCACCCTAGAAAACTTGAAAGGCAATACAATATATCCTTCTTAGCTTATGGGTGGCTGATAAATAATAATAAGGGCTTTCGTAGGGGCTACTGAGGCATGGTAATGGTATCTAACAGTATTCCATCTTCATAAACGTTTGGAACGCGAATTATACCACCTCGGAATCCGGTATGCTCTCGGTATGCTAGTCATTCACGGCGCGCCGTAGTGACGAACGAACGTGTGGGTTTGTAACTAGTAAGCGTTCGATTTATGTTTTTAGGGTTCCTCGTTTTACTACGGGACCCTAAAAACATAAGAACCTAATATGTATTTTTGTTGAACGTTTCCTTTTTCATTCACAACGAATTTCTTTTTTGTAATTAGTATAATAATTTTACATCATAATAGATAGAAACTAGAAAGAAACTCAAGTTGGTAAAGAGTAAGTAGATCTAGTATTTATGTGATGAATATGAGTGTTTATATAAATGCAAAATCTTTTATAATGAACCCTAAAATATGTACTTAATTCGAATTGATTTTGATTTCATTTAATTAATAATAGAATTTAATTATTGCATGTAATTAAATATCTTAAGTAATAAATAATCTAGTTTATTTAAGTAATATTAGCTTAAGGAACAACATTATGGTCACGAAATAAGTAGTGAAGTAGATATACTGGAGGTGGCAGCCCTAGCGCGTGATACGTTCTGCGTGGCGACGTGGCGCTGTAGGTATATATTTTAAGGACAGAGCCGAGTCACAATACTGTTAGATACCATTACCGTGACTGGGGCAACACAAGTAGTAAAGCTCAAGTAGAGTCCTCACTCACTATCACACAATCCTACTTCCTACTAATATTATAAACGTGAAAGTTTGTGAGGATGGATGGATGGATGTGTGGATGTTTGTTACTCATTCACGCAAAAACTACTGAACGGATTGAGATGAAACTTTGCAATAATATAGCTTATATATCAGAATAACACATAGGCTATAAATTATAATAATGATATATTGCGTATGCGGGCGAAGCCGCGGGTAAAAACTAGTATTTAATATTTCCATTAATTAAATTATTAATTAATAATAAAAATATTAATTTCTTTTTACCAGGTAGCGGCGTGGGACGAACACTCCGAAATGTGCTCCGGGTAAGCCCACAGCCCTATTCTTAAGTGTTATTTAACTGGTATTTAAGAGCGGTACACTTAATATAAATATTACTGTAATTTATATTGCGCGTAAGTCGAGCGTGACCGTCACAACGTTCCCGATATTACAAACTGCTAGCCTAGCATAGGCACCACGATATATATTTTTAGACGTGTGAAGAAGTGACGTGTGAGATTTATACTTCATCATATCTGTCTTGTTTTGATATGTCGGTAAAATTATATCGTGGTGCGTATGCTAGCCCGGCAGAGCCACGGAATAAAAACTGACAGATGGACATGTTAGCGCGCATCGTTGATCGAATAATGTGTCGTTGTTTGAAAGAAACACATTTTCTGCTGCAATTTAGCCGATATGAAAGAAAAGTGCATTTAAAAGATAGAAGTGAATACTTTGTACCTATTTATTTATTTATTTGATATGTAAAATTTAAAAATTGACAAGGGTGGTCTGGTTTATAAAATGACCTCAATCAGTGAGATGTTTTGGCCAAAGAAAATTATAAGTTCCAAAATTTATAGATAACATCAAATTATTTATATAATACAGCTGAAACTTTAAATTTATTTTATTACATAATTTAACTTAAACACTGGTAACTTATATGAAGATCAATTTTTATAGATTACATAATTTATAGTGTATCAAACATCAATTTAGAATTGTATGTGGCCTGTGTGTACTGCTGGAGCGACATGACTGATTTTTTTGAATTTTGACTGAATTGTATTAGATGGATTGGCTAATTTGCATTAGATCATGTTTTTATTTAATGATCATACTTATTGGTGTGTATAGTTATAGTATTAGCGTGAATTTTTTTCTAAGTTGTCAATCTGTAGGTTTATATTCTGTGGCCGTAGCGTCATTTTGCCTTATAAAAATTATGAATGTGTATGTAAAGCTATGTATGTGGTACGTAGAATCTCTCATTGTGTGAATTGTGTTTCGTTTGGGTACAGTTCGGCAAAATGTTATGTAAAATTTTGAAGAAGTTACGAATTTTCGTAGCGATTTCTCGGTAATATACAGGGTTACTGCTAATCAATTACCATACTTTTAGGAGCTTATTCTGTACATAAAAACTAATAACTAAAAATAAATAAAAACAGCTGTTTAATACATTTTGTCGAGGCTGAACGATATTTTTCTATATTACAGCATTTTTTTGAGATTTGATAAAAGTCGTTGAACAAAAGTTGTTAGTTTTGGTGTACAGAATAAGCCCCTAAAAGGATGCTAATTGATCAACAGTAACCCTGTATTCAAAAAGATTTTTTTTTTATTTCATCATGCGGTTAAAATTTTACCCGAAAAAAATGAATTAGAAGTCACAAAAGTAATATGTACACAGATTTAACCTGACAGATACCGTTGCTAGATTGTTTCGATTACATACATAGAAATTGGGGTGTAACGTGGGTTGCAAAATACTTATTGGTATAGAAAGAGAAATAAAATTATAAGTAGAATATCAAATTTGTCGAACTGTACCATAATAATTATGATGCGGTCATATTCTCCTAAACGAAATTGTGATATTTTTTGGATAAGCTCCATGAAAATTACAGAGGCATTTGACTAAAATATGCTAAGCATAATAAGGAGAGCTCTAGTTGAAATTCTCGTTGTGAATGTATGTACCTAGTTCCCTAGGGATATTGACCGCATTTATGTAATTTGGAAAAATATAAAATCGACGTTGATAATTAATCATAATATGTATAAAATGGTAAAATCTGATAGTTGTAATAGTTATGTAAAATATTATTCATATATTAAAAATTATACACACAATCAAAATTTCATAGCTTATCGTTTTGATTAGACTGTTCCTTTGAAAACCAAATCCTACTATGAAAATGTGTCATAAATGTGCGTTCTCACTGGCTGTATCAGATAGCCGTAACCTGTAACAAATCCTATACTAATTTACAAATATGGAATATGTTATAGGTACCATTACAATATTAAAATCGCCGAGCCCCCGCATTACGTCACGGAAATATGTAGTAAAGTCGAAACAATTCGTAGTTTACAGAAACTGAAATAAGCTTTTCAAACGCAAGACATTTTTAGACGAAACAACACTTTTTTGGATGTATAATTACCCTCAGTCCCTTTCATTTAAAATAATTGATACACATTTAAATATATAAAAAAAAAAGGACAGAAAGCGGAATCTATTGCGTTTAAAATTAAAATTTGACGAGATGAGAACGAATTTCTTTTGTTTAGTTATTATGTACTTTCACGGTATGGTTATCTGATACGCTTAATGGAACGCGCCTTAACTTCCTCTTTGTATGTATTCTTTCTAGTTTTATTTTAGCTCTTAGTTTGAATTAATTGGATTATCGACCAAAAAGTGACTGCTTAATGTTTGTGATTATTTTTACAAAAATAGGTTGTACTGCTAACAAGAAGTCTGTTTGCCCGTGCTAATCTTTTATAAGTTGCACTCTTTCGTGGCTACGAAAATGCAGAGCCATCACAATTAAAAATATGTAATACAGAGGTTTTCTCCAAAGGACGAACATATTTTAGGATTTTATTGCTCACAATAAATTAAACAAAGTTAATATTATAATTTTATCAAAGTTTTAAAATCAGATATTTTTTGCATTTTGTCCAAAGTCGAAGAATATTTCGTGATTAGGCTGGCTGACCACTATAACACACCATTCCAGGACCTTGCTTGGAACATGTCATTCAAAAAATATTCTTTTTTTTATGTGATAGTTGACTAAATAAAATATTCTTTGTATTGAGAGTATTGAGACGTATGAGGCTACTAGACCGTTCCGTAATCGAGCAGCGTCGTCGCGCGCCATACACGGATCGTTTCAGCATGTTGTAGTGGCTATAATATAGTAGCGAATCGGGCTCTTTTCCGTGCCTGATTTCCTACCACGGGCATCACCAAGGAGCATATTAACCAGTGGAGAGAGTGCGCGGGGCGGCCTCGCTCACCATCGATAGGCGCTTTAGTTGTCAACCGACTAGGGATGCTCGATCCAGGTGCTTTGTATCGATACTTTGGATTGCAATGGATCGCAT
This sequence comes from Hypomecis punctinalis, assembly GCA_949316475.1. Taxonomy (NCBI): domain Eukaryota; kingdom Metazoa; phylum Arthropoda; class Insecta; order Lepidoptera; family Geometridae; genus Hypomecis; species Hypomecis punctinalis. The sequence goes on along the minus strand of OX438807.1, from coordinate 22,856,644 downwards.
CGCAGTGTATCGATCCGCTTGTTTCGATACGATATTTTGGATCGATCCGGTATCGTATTCAAAGTTTATTGTTTTAGGTACATAAACAATACTTATTTACGTCGGCCAAACTAGCCACTGAATCGATATATTTTTCAAGTCTCTTTCTAACTCATTACATATTAAATCATTGCATCTCTTTCTTTCTTTTCTCGATCGACTACATTATCCCTCTGGCATCTCTGTGACGGGCTTGGTATATAGTACGTTATAGAGGGCAGTCATCATTAACATTGAAAATATCAGCTGTTCCATACGTATTGAGTACCTATTGAATATTTTGTTGAAAGTTTTTTTTTCGTAATTAAAAGAGATGACTAATTTTCGCAATTTTAATTTAATTTTTAAATTTAAAATTTAGTCAAACTGGTGAGTATAATGATATCCTAGACATGTCTGTCGTCGAGAGACACACCTTAATAATAAAAATATATTTCCTTTTCTCGAATAAGATTTACGTGATTTTTCCTATGGAAGTATTTTTGTAAGCGAAAAAAAATATTTTGTTTCAATTACATATGGGTTTCTAGCAAATGAAAAATAAATATTTATTTCGGTTCACCGACAAAATACGTATGATTTTGTAAGCGGGAAATATCGGTTTTCTTACAACGCTGTTTTTCGAAGCGAAAAATAAATGTTTTCTTTGACTCGCAGAGAAGTAGTTCTTGTGAGCAAAAAATTTACATTTGTTCGAGTTCGCTTTTAAATGTATGTTCACATACATATTTGTTTCTTGTGAGCATAAATGAAATATTTAAATACCTGTGATTTGTTTCACACACTAAAACGATTCTATGTAATTATACTGCGTTATTGATAACTTACGAATTAATTCTTAAAGACGACTTTAGTACATCTTGATAAACATCTTTTAATATGTGATCAATCCACAAAATCTTAATAAAAAAAACAATTAACTGTCCCATACATTTTGTCGATAGCAAATGAACTTTTTCTATGGAATAGCCGATTTTTTTTCGTGATTTCCGTTTTGGTCCCATAGTAAAAGTTGTTCATTTTGACACACTAAAGTTACCTTTAATAGTACATTGTTCACCGAGAGGAGAAAGTGACCGATTACCGTCGAGAAACACCCGAGATCGGGAATCGCACTTTCTCTCGAGTGATACATAGTGCTTTATACTACACCTACGAGGAAAATAAATTCTACGAAAACTGAATCCTCAAACAACACACAAATTGAAAATGGCGCCAATGGCGTCTGCAATTTTCACATGTTCTTTTTTCAAATTGTTTGACACCATCCAACACACAGCTAGTGGCCAGTGTCATTTTGCCAACTTGGAGATAAAAACTCACTGTAAAAACTTTTTGGCTTTTGATATTTAGGTTACCAGCGCATAGTCTTACCCAAAATTAAAAAAGAAAAACCACGTAAGAAATGGATTTTCATACACTTTTCTCTCCCGCTGAGATGCGTTTTCTCGCCGCATATTTGTTCGATATGCAATGACTTACTTTCTACCGTAAATTTGATAAAGTATCAAGGTACTTTCCGAGCAGGTGTAGTATAAAACTTCTTGGCGCCTGTGAAGTTAGCTACAAACTGCGCGAAACTCAGTCTTAATCAGCTGTTATGCGAACTTCAGTCAGGATTGGGTTTTGCGCAGGCTGTAGCTAACTTCACAGCCGCTAAGAAGTTTGATTCGGCCTTAAGTAAGTTACCAGTAACTCCGTATAAGACGAAGCCGTATAGGCCGAATCCGTATAGGCTGAATCATACAAGTTGGCGGATGTGAAGTTGACTACCTACAAGCAACGCGCAGCTTTCTCCGAGCTTCAGTCAGGATCGGATATTGTGCAGCTTGTCGCTAACTTCACATCCGCCAACTTATATGATTCGGACTTATCTTTTGAATTGTTTAAAATGGTTCTATATGCCCGCCATTCCTACAACCCTGTTTGTTGTAAAATATGACTTTATTTGTATAAATATGTGATCTGAATTATGTAAATTATTTATAAAATATCAAGCATAATAAACTGACAATAATGTTATAAATATACATAATACGCATATAATTTATTAATTTGCATTTAAATGCAATGCTTTTTTTTTAATCATTTTTGCGATGACTTCGTATTTTTTGTACGTTTTTTTATGAAATCATTTTTTTTCTCTTTTTTTGGCCAAAAGCTTTAGTTTTGGTAATGTTTTTTTTATTTAAATTACGCAAACAACAAAATAATATAAAAATATAATCCGTGCCTTTAATTTATATAGAGTTATATAAAAACAAAAGCATAATTAAGATCACATATAACTAGATTTCCGACCACGTTTTGTAATTAAAATAAAAAGTTATATATGTATAATTAAATGTAAGATATCGACTAGTATACAATAGGCAATATTATTATAGTTTTGATTTATGTTTGTACATCACAATCAATTTTGTTTGTTAATTCGGCTACCTTCTTTATTTGCCCAGTCTCGTGAAAGCTAAATATTATTTATGAATGAAATAAGAAATTACACTTGGATAAGTGGATTTTAAATTACTGCACTGAAAAGGACGTGTCCACAAAATGTATGAAGGCTGGTATAATAATAAAATTCTAAATTAAATATTTTTGAGAAGCCCATAAAACAAGCATTCAAAAAAAGTATACAGGGTTATTTCTAATCAATTAGCATCCTTCTAGGGTCTTATTCTATACATCAAAACTAACAACTTTTGTTCTACGACTTTCGTCAAAACTCAAAAAAATTTTGTTCACCCGCGACAAAATGTATGGAACAGCTGTTTTTTTTTAGTTTTGACGAAAGTCGTAGAACAAAAGTTGTTACTAGAAGGATGCTAATTGATTAGAAATAACCCTGTAAGTAAGTATATCATTTTAGTTAGATATTTCTCCGAATAATATACCACTTGTGGACGTCACCTTTCAATGTATTTTGCGTAATTTGTAGTGTTGTAGTTTTAGTAAGGCGTGCTTCACACAAACATTTCGGCTTCATTTCGGTATTTTGAGAGCTAAGAACTAAGATGAGATGCGCGAAAATGTATAGTAAAATTCAACCTTATTTATTCTGGATATGGACTACTTTTGCAGGAGCAATTTCGTAAATAGGTTAATCGAAAAGGAACTTTATTTTTTCATGTTGACGGGGTGTTCATTGGGTTGTGTTTTTTCTCGTGAGCACCCGTTAGACAAAAACATTCAACTGGATATATAATATCAATCGGTACAACCCTAGTGTTTTCCCGAATGCTTATCTACTTCTATTCGGTATTATCGTGGCTGTGCTGTGCCGAACATTTGTAAACCACACTTTATTAAAATATTTGATCCTTTTGTAAAAATCATGTATAAAAATATCATTAATGTAAGTTTAGTTCGCGAGACTGAGCAAGATGAATGGATCTAGATAATCGGCGAAACTATCGTAGAAGGGAAAAACAACGGTCTATAGAAATTATCCACTGATTTGTCATCGATAAATAAAAGTAATCATTAGCTCTACTTCTAAGCGTTACGAGCTGTGCTTAAAATAATTATTACATAACAATAGCACGCTTGATCCTATTTCAGAGTAATCTTTCAAAATTAAAATCAAGCTACACTACCACACCCCATATTTATGAATTGTATACCAACGACTAACCATAGACAAGATAGTTTCGCTGATGATTTAGGTTCAGGTTCCACCAAAATAGAGCGAGGATGTACGAAGCGATGTAGTTCGTGCGTCCACTACAGAAATGCCATATTTTGGAGGCAAGAACAAAACATAGTCGTGAATGGAGCGGAGCTGTTTTGTTCTTCGCTAAGCAAATGTGACATTATTGCAATGAGCTCACAGGCTGTGACGCATCCAGCTACACTTCGTTCCGCACAGATTCACTTTGGTGGATGCAATCTTATTTTTTTTGTAAACCACATTTAGTGTTTATAAATCTATTTATTTTCACATACTGGTAACTAAGTATTATACATATTTTAGGAGCGTTCTCTACTTTTATACACAGCCGTGCCAAAATATACACTTTATGTTTCCTATTCTACGGAAAATGTATGAAGACCAGAAATTAAATGTTTTTGTATAGTTTTGGACATAGAAACGTGGTAGCGAGTGCGGTGACACTGCTTAAGGTTGAACATTTAAAAGTTAGGACTATAAGCAGTCGCGGATTCAATCTTCAAAAAGGTCATGGGCATGGCCACCCAAAATTTCGGACATACTCGAGTCCAACTTGATAGAACCGGTTTAGTTCGGATTATCTGATCCGTAAAGCCAGGGATTGGAATAGACTGCCCTTTGGTTTCTGGAGAGATATGATCTGAAAGTCTACGTGCTTCATTTTCGACCACATTGTCGATTACTACTAGGCACGTTGGTGGTCAAGCGCGGAATTATTCGCGAAAAAAAGTTTCACGTTCATTGTAGCAATACGCCACTGCTCGATCAGGGGTTTAGGGGGATCGTACCTACCTCCTGAATTACGCTTTAATTCAGATCATGGTTATACCTTATTGTCCATCTGCGTTTTGATTGCAACTATGGTCAAGCCCATCTTGGTCATCTGCACTTTTATTCAGATTATGGTCATGCCCATCTTGCCCATAACGGTGAATCCGCGCCTGATTATCACACACATGATTTTTTTAATGTGTAATGTTAAATCGACATCAAATAACTAAATTTTAAATCATGGTAGCTTATATTTTGGCAGCCTATTTATTTTCATTTTAATATTATTAAGAAAAGACATCATATTATATTGTTTACGTTTGACTTGAAACATTTTTTTGTAAATGATGTACGACACGAATGCAATGAATTGGGATCGTACCACTTTATTTATTTTAAAAGCTTTTCTCACGATTTTCAGGCAGTTAAGACTTAAAAGCCAAAGTAGGTATTAAGAGCCAAGCCATCTCCTAGAGCCATTTTCGTAGAGCTCCTTCTTTTATTTCATAATTAAGAAATATTTTTTTATTAGGCTTTTCAGTTTACCCCATTTAGTCTCAGCCGTCTTACTTCGCCGTCTATACCTACTTATTAAGTTGTACTTTCTACCTCGGAACTCTTCGTTTGAAGCCATATACCTACTTTCAGATTATTTTATGGATGTCGATTATAACTCGATAATTTTGAATAAATTATGTATAGGTATCGCTACACAAGTCGGCGGATGAGAAGTTGCAGATGACACTTCGCCGCGATTCGCTAATAATTATTGAGCATGTGTGCACAATGCCAACGCAAGTGGCAATTAGTGAGCACGGGCGTAGGGAGCGCGAGGGAGGCATGAGATTTTTGGCGGGCGGGTGTGCCCCGGCGTCCCGTCTCTCTGGCTCCCGCGCATACCTATATTTTGCCTTTTGCGCAACGTTCTGCGCCTAAACTCCCATCCGCCGACTTGTGTGGCGCGAATTATATTTTATTTATTTTTCTTTGGTTCGATTATTTTTCCTGTATTTACACTATATAATTTTATTGCAAAATCGAGACAAAGTTAGTTACTGCTTTGGCTTTTTTCTCTTACCGTCTTCTCAAAGAAGAATTAAAACGCTGTTACTTAGGAGTTAGTCTTTTGTCTCTTTTAAGTAATTAAAATTGTCAAAGAAAGAGAAGGACAAACGACGTGCTAACTACTTAAAAGTAACTCCGCGTTTAATAATAAAGCTGATTCTGTTTTGAAAGTGTTTATAAATTGAGACAGTTCACGGAGTCTTGACAATATTTTTAGTTGTATTTGGTATCAAAATCGTGCGACCCCACAATATCTGTTCTGCAACGCTAGTCACGTTTTTTGTTACCTATATACCTGTTCATGTATTTGTAACTTATGTTAAATAAGAATATAATAAAGCAGTACTATCTTTCGAAGATTGTGTTTGATTTGTATGATAGCCATTTTTTCTCTCTCTTTCAAAGCGTAGTGAAGGGTGTTGTCGGTGTAATTTTTGAACAACGCATTTTATTATTATTATATACTACGGGACTCATCGCGCACTAAAATTACGAGTTAATAAATACCCGACGTTTCGGCCGAGTTGCATCGATCGTGGTCACGGGTAGACTTTCAACGCATTTCATTCGAATGCATCGAGGATTATTCATTTCATTTGGGGATCTTCTCCTCCTGTCCCTTGAAGAGGGTACATAGGAGTCAGGAACCAGCGTCGAGGCGAACCTCCTTACTGGGGCTGGACGCTACACCACACTGGATGTAGGGCAATGAAAGGGAGGGCGCGAGTACCCAATCCCGACCGCGAGGTCGGGCGGCATCTCTCAGCGCCCTCGCCCCGCCATTCTGGCAGACATCCATCTGCCGTTCTTGGCTTTAGGTTAAATGTTATATTGTAATCATGATCATAGTGATGATGATGATTAAAAGGCTTCAATGCATCTCAGGTTTGGAGTCCTCACACCTGCACAATGCAAATGCAGGCGGCATCTCCTCCTCTTCGATGGTAGTTGACGTGACGCACGTCGGATCCGGTGGCTTGTCCGTACAGTGAACGCAACTTCGAGTGGTCAGTCCGGGAGTTACACTCGACCAAGACCGACTGAAGCGCGGAGCGGGGCTCTCTCGAACTGTCGGGGCTTGCAGCGATGCGGATGGGGAGTGGGATCGTTAGCCCGGCTCAAGCGCGTTGCCGCGCGCGCCAGGCATCGCGTCTCTAACATCCCCTTAAGTTGCGGTCGTCGAGCACGTTGGTCGGCGACAATGCGTGAGCGGCGTCGGGCTCACCGCGTAAGACGGGAGCGACGCCTACTCGGGCTGGTCCGTGCGCGCCTCTAGGCGCAGGCTTCAGTTAGGTTGGGGTGCGGACTCGCGTTGAGGCAGAGTCCGGTACGGCCTCGCGTCGCCTAGGCGACAGCAGCGGCGTGGGTTGAATGCATCGCGACGCTTGGGCGTCGCGAGATGGGGTCCGGTGAGGCGCGATGCGCGTGGTCAGTCCAGTAGAAACGCGCCCCGATCGAAATCAAGAGGCGCGTGGTCGTGTCAGGTGGTAGGCGGCCGGCTTCGCACACACTCTGTGTAGGGTGCACGAGTTGGCGGAGCGGGCCGCGGCGGGGTGCAGCCTGGATTTCTCACAGGCCGCGTCGATCAAATTCGGCTAGGCGCCGTGTGCGCTTGGGCCGATGGTGTGGGGGGGTGTCTAGCACCCGCCCCTGGAATCAATGGGGGTCAATCCGGGTAGGTCGGGGGAGGCGAACCTCACCCCGATGTAGGCTTCAATATGCGGCGCGTCTTGGTGTCTTCGTTTCGGCCGAGGGCCGGTGGGTTTCGCGCCCGATCGCCTCCGCCGGGTCGTGAGCCATGCGGCTCTCAGTCGAAGCAAGGATGTTGAGGCGCGCCGGTGCGCCGGGCGAGCGACCGATAGTGTTATCGTTAGAAACGGATGTGGTGGTCGCTCTAGCTCGGCGCTGGTTGTCTTGCAGGTAGAAATATCAGCGACACGGAGCAAGCTCGACGCGTCGCTGAAGTGGTTGCAGTGTGGTGGGGTTGGCGATGCTCGTTCCGGGGGTGGTGTCGCGCCCGGGCGCGACAGCCGGCGGCGTGATCGCTCCCCACAGAAGGTTAAGCCAGGGCGGCCGCGGCTAGGTCGACATTTGCGGGCAAATCTCAGGTCAGCAGGCGGCCGAAGCTGGCGCACGGGGCTCTCGTTGGGCTCGGTGCATGGGCGCGGCGCGCCGGGTCCACCCGCTCGACGTCGCTAGCAGACGGAGCGGGCACGCGGTCGGCGACGCACGCGAGGACGCGTGTTTCTGTAGGCGCTCGATCGCTGCGGGGGTGGGGGGGGTGGGGGGGGGGGGGGGGCCGCGAGGGCCCGACCCCCGCCCGTGGTCGCGGTTTACAGAAAGACTGTAGGCCTCCTGTGGCTGGGAGCAGCGGAGCTCGAGACCAGCCAAGGCAGGCCCTCGAGGATTATCTGCTTGCAATGTACTAATAAGCGTGATTAAGACCATCCTTATGAAGAAATTTTGCCAAAACGGTATTCAAGAAAAAAAATCAGCTGTTCCAATCAAAATTACAACTGAATCAACAAAACGAGAGAAACTGCTGTTTTTTTATTCTCGAAATCTAGATTGACCTTACAGTGAAAATTGTTCATAGCGATGGTCTGATTCACCACCTTTCGGATTTGTATACCAGTTATAAACTGGATAACCCTGTATAGAAAGACCTAGTTTGTTATATGGCCGATGCGACTTCTACACAAACTGAAAAACTGCGTCAACTTAGTTCATTTCTTTAGGGACTGCCTACCCAGAATATCCGTTGATCCCCCGTGGCACTACTGCTTGGGCCTACTAGTAGAGCGAAGGGAACATTTACTTTCCCGTGACACTACGAGGAGTGCTACGGGTAAAAGTAAATTTCAGGCTTGTTTTTTACTCTACTTCATATAGTTAATTGAATAAAAAACAATGTACGAAAAATATTTTTTATTATTAATGAGTCATTTTTAACAACATTGAATATTATAACCAATGATTACATTACAAAACTCTTAAAATTATCAATATGTAATATGGAAGTCAAAACAATATAGACAACAAAATGAAAATCTCTTAAAAATAATTATGCATTCTGATTTCACCATCGACAACTAAACGGCACTAAGAAAGTATCTGACTAGTATTAAAATAGAAAATCATAAACTTATCATTCTTCTGCATAAATACACGTTAAGTTCACATAAAAATCCGTTCGACATTTACAATAGCTACGTAATTCACATAAATAATTCATTTCGAAATTAAAAATAGGTAGGTATCTATACCTAATCCTATTTTTAATTTTTATCATTCAGTGAATCATTTATTAGCTATTTATCGTCATTTTATTGTACGTACTAGATTTTGTAACTTAGCGAGCATTTATGCTTAAGAGGTAACATAAGTAGGCTCTTGTTTATGAAAACTTAAGACGTTTAGTTAATACTGTAGTTTTAGATGTAACGTTTGTACTTTACTAATAAATATATCTATTGTGATTCTGTAATATCAAGAGAAGCTTATAAAATTATAAATCTGCCCAGTCGGGGCTCAACCAGGTACCTACAGGCCAAATCAAATTTAGCGGGGCGATTTTTGAACTCGCAGATCTTGGTCGTATACGGAACTTGTTTGGAGTTCGCAACTTCCATAGACAATATAGTGTTTTCATACAATCTGTCAGTGTCAATGTTCCGTATGCGTTCCGAGGCATATGAAGTTGAAATATAGGGCCCCTGAGCTTCAGTCAAGATTGGGTTTAGCGCAGCATGTAGTGCTAATAAGTTTGATTTGGACTCACAGAATAGGCCCTATTACAAGGTCGCTGTTATACTATAAGCTGATTACAATACGTTACCGCTGAGCAATCAAGGTCAAAATTAACTAACCGTCTTTTTTTACGAACATCGCCCAACTAAAAGTTTTCTTTTCAAACGCGACTAGATGCCACCAAGAGAATAATGGAAGTACACTACGATGTATTTTTCTATTCTATTGTTTATACGACTCACATTTTTTTCAGGCTTTTAGATCATACAAAAATAGAAGGCCCTATGAAGGCTCCATCGTAAATTTAGTAACAACTTAAAAAGTGTTTTCTCTATCGAATGTCTAAAGTGAAAAGAAACAGAACTATTCTAAATTGCCAATTTAACTACGATGGCGCCTTCATAGTTGGGTCTAAAAGCTTAGATAAACCTATTTAAATATTTATCGTAGTGCGGTCAACATAGTCAAATATACGTCCAATCTAGGATTCTAAGATGAAATTATTTTCATTTTAGTGATTCTAAATCGAGCATAAATGTAACATATCGAGCGTTAAACTCGCGGTGGGTATTTTCCAACTAAACGTACGCTACTTTTTGGACTATTTGGCACAATATAATCAATTTCTAACTATAATGGGTTACTTGGAACGGTGGTACTATGTCGAAAGGAGCTCATGTATCTATATGAAAAGCTTCACTATGGCGTCAATTCTGATTTTGCGAAATACGCATGTAGCGTTGAACTTGTGTCGTGTTGATACTTGAATAGCATTTGAGTACGAAAAAAGCAATTTTTCCAAACTATTGAGTTAATTCGGTTTTGAAAAATTCTGTTATCAATTTAGATAATAACATTATTCTAATCTCTTTACAACAAGTAGGTAAACTGAACATCAAAAAATGTTTCAATATTTTTTTCCGCGTCTTTTATTTCCATTAGCCTTTTGGCTCGGCACTGTTCCACGTAACCCTATACATATTGTTCCACTAAAATTCTCAGAATAAGGAATGTCTTGGTTTCATACAAAACCTTCAGTAAATTGCAAATACACATATAGACATAACATGCCAAATATTTACATAAACAATTTGCTAGCAATATTTTTGTGTAAACATACATTTATAAACATCACGTAAAGTACATAAATGATAATTATTCAACTAAATATACTTTATGCAGAAAACCGAATATGCAGGATCACTCAAAATACTCCACTAAACCAAAAAAGGATGTTATAAACTATGTATATATGAATATATTATAATATAGGATAGATAATGATTTTGTATTCTACTAAAAAATGCTAAACTATACATTTTATCAGTTATTTGATACGTGATTTTTTTAGGTAAAGCCTCCTTCGGCTTAGTATAGGTAATCTGCGTAACCCTGTGAACAATGAGAGATGATACATCCAATAGGGACGGTATTTTATAGTTTATTATCGAAAATAATATCACCAAATAGTTATGATACATAACAATGATATTTTTATGGAAAAATTTTAGATATTTCTCACTTGATACTATGCCCTATGTATATCTAGGATGCCTAGGTATGTATTTATGCCTATGTATTTCTAGGTATTTAAATTGGTAAAATTTAAGAATTTTAACAACACTTCTTATTTTGTATTTTTTTTGCATTATCTCTACTATTTGGTGATATGTGTGTACATTTCAAATATCAATTTAACTGTATAAATGGATCGGTCGCCAAAATCTCCCTTTCTTTGGTTTCATTAGTCTTACAAAAATGATAACAATATTATAATTGATGCATTTATACGAATCATCTTATTTACAAAATATATAGCACCATTATACACTTAATTAATGTTATAAAAAGGTAAAAATATTCTAAAAACTATGAGAATATTGAGCAGTATTTGAACTTGAAGGTACAAAGTCACGAAAATGTCATAACTCATAACACATTACTCGCTTTTAGAAATTTGTTTTTTTTCAAAGCGCTGGTACCAGTAGTATAAATTTTAATGTTTTATTGTATTTAGTTTTTAAACTATTCTAAGATAACTGTTCGAACAGTCTACCGATTTTATTTATCATTTAATTGTACCTACTCATCATTGTGAACAACTTTTACTATGGGATAACCGAAAAACAAAACAATCAAAAATATCCAATTTTAAAATGTCATAATGTGCATTTCGAACAAAAAAAAACATAAAATGGATCACCTGATTATTTTTTATATTGTTTCAGGGTTTTGCAATAAAACCTGTTCATAATAACTGGACAATGATACTGATATAAAATCTTTGTACAAAGTTCAAATATAAATATTCAGAAATTGTGTCCAAAAATATCACTTTACCAATTGAACATATATTTAAATTGTGTTATTCCAATGCAACTTCATTATTATTTCCGATTTATTTTGTATGGCATTTATTTATGTAAATCACTAAATTCGGTGCCGTATAAAATAAAAATACCAAAACTATATCTAAGAATATACATATTATATGAATATACATATTTTTCGCACGTGAGTAATCTTCTGCGCACTTATTGAATAGTTTATATAGATCAGACAAAGCCATTTCATAAATTATGATAAATGAGATATTATTGTACGTAATAAAATATTTTGTCACCTTCCATCCGACATAATATGTAACGCGAGGAAATGAGACAAAACACATTTCAGCTTTTTTCCACTTTATGAATAATGGCGTAGAACTATATAAACTATTTTACTTAGTCATAATAAATGTTATACAAATCGTTGAATACACGTTTTGACTTTGAGTCAACATATAAAAGTTTTGATTACAATTTACAAATGTCTAATTTTATATTTTATCCATATTTTAAATTATACTTGGAGATCGTCTTGTACTTGGACAATGAAAAACAAAGCATCATATGTGTCTTACAAATATTTAAAACTGTACTTTTAGGTATGATACTCACTAAAGATGGTCGCCAAAGTACGGTGTAGACAATTTTCAGCCTTCAGAAAACCAATAAGTCGTGGAACCATTGCAACATCGTGGGTTCAAATCCCGGTCCCATACCAAAATTTTTAGGAACTTTACTTATGGATTTTGATAAGTACCACTGGCATTTAGGTGAAAGAAAACATCGTGAGGCAACCTGCATATGTCCGGAGAAGAATTTCAATGGCGTATGTGAATCCACCAACCCGCACTGGGCCAGCGTGGTGGATATGGCCCAATCACCCTACGTCCTGCAGTGGACTATTATTAGGCTGATATAGTACAGTACAGTATACGTAGAAGAAATTCGAAATCCACTCGCCCGCACTGAGTCAGAGTGGTGGATATGGCCCAATGATCTTTCGTGGGCAGGCCTATGTTTAGCAGTGAACTATTAAAAGGTCAGTACCAAAGAAGAAGGCCTTATTTATAGTTTGCTCGTACACCATATCGATGCTTCGCGACTTTAGTGAGCGTGACGCCTTATATTAAATCAACTCATAGCATATAAAAATATTTTAACTTGAGCGAACTTTGTAAGTTGTCGTTTCGTTTCAACAGTCGATTTCTATAAATCATCACAACCGAGCCGTGATTGACATCACAAAAGCTCGTAGAGTGATTAGAGCACCCCGAAATGTAAAGCTGTGGGCATCAACGGAAATACAGCTCATCAAGTCGCTGTCAAATTATGTTCAAAACATGTCACTGTCACCACTTTATCTGTTGATAACTATGAGGAAGGAATTCCTCAATGGTTGATAAACACAATTGCTGTTACATGTCTTGTTTTTGAAGTGAACATGAGTAGCGAGTAGTAGGGTCTCGTTCTTTCAAATACCTTTAACTTAACACCATTCCAATCCAACATATGTTTTTCTTTTAAATCTGAATAACTTGAAACTTTGATAAGAGTTTTCAAATATGTATATAGGTATTTATAAGCCAACGCACTGCCAGTCTTGAGTGCAGCTAAAACTGACATCATCCAACCACAGTTTTTACACAGATTTGGCTCATTTTTATAACAACTCATATCACCAGCTCACTAACACATTGTTTATTGAGATTGACCTGATACCGTATTTACCACGAAACAACACAGCTCTATTTACAACAAAAATTCCAACTGTCCATTTCAGTTTTCGTTTATAAAATCTTAGCAGGTCAGTTAGAGAAGCTCTTCCAGCTGACCAGTCATCAAGTCAGCACATAATTTGACTACGAATATTATATTTTCCACGAAACAACACGATTCTATACACAACCAAGATTCCAACTGTCCATTTCAGTTTTCGTTTGTAAAATGTTTTAAAGTAGCTTCGTTAGAGTGCAGCTCTTCGAGCCAACCAGCTCAACAAATCTTTTGACGACGAACGCGACACTGCTGTCCCTCTCTGCCCAGCTCAACAGCCCATCATTTGACGATGAAGACGACATTGCTGTCCCTCTCTAGCTGCTCTTCTAGCTGCGAGGCGGAGAGGCCTCCCTGGCAGCAGAGCTCGTCGAGACAGACGAGTCCATTGTACGTCCGCACGAGCGGCTGACTGTGCTCGCTTCGTACGGACGCCGAGTCGTCGTTATGAAGCGTTATGGGGTACTGAAATAGAAAAATTAACTACATATAGATTGTCGTCTGTTTTGCTGCCTTTTTATTTTTTGTCATGTTCTCACGGTATCATTAACATCATCCTACAACAAATAAGCTCTTAAACGAATGGAGATTTTGATGTGATCCTTTTTCTGTAGAAAGCTGTTGTGATTGAGATGGTCTTTAGCTGTAGGTATTTCTATAATATTTGAGATCTGGTGGTTTCAATTTTTTTTTTATTGTAATAGTGTCATATGTATGTACTAAGATAGAATTTGGAAAGCCGACTGTAAACCTGCACCAGCAAGAGGCAACCATAAATTGTTTAAAGACGCATATAATGTGTATCAGCTCAGCTCCCTGGTGCCGATGTTTCCGACATTGAGTAAGCCTCTTTTTTCAGAGCGACCATCACCAACGGTAACTGCATTCATTAATACAATTATATGCACGTGATACCTTGTAAACCCTCCGTATGAGCCCCTCCAAGACGCCAAACAGCACGAGTTTCCTCTCGTTGACCGCGAGCTCCTGCGGCCGCATCCTCCGGCACAGATCTCGTATGGTGCTGCCGTACGTCATGCCGGCGTACATGCGGAATATGTCGCACACCTTCGGCAGCTGACGTGCTGTCATGTTAATATTACATTTTTAAGACAATCGTCGTGGCAGTAACGCCTTCCACTGCGAAGGGAACGGACCCATTACGGAGTTTATTTAACCCGCAACTTTATACAAGTCAACTCACTTTCAGTGGAAGCACTTATGTTGTATGTCGTGCCCTTTAGGCGGCCTAAAAATTCTGACACCAGGGCTAGCCACCCGGCCTATACGAACTTCCTTACTTTTTGACCGACGAACCACCGGAGGAGATACAATTCGACGCGTATATATTTTATGTATATCCATATCCACGAATAACTTTTTTTTAGTAAACCGATTTCAATAATTATTTTTTTATAGGAAAGAGTATACCTCGAAATTGGTCCCATTTAAATTTTATCGAAATCAGCTGAGCCATTTTTGATAAATCAACAATAATGTGAAAAATGCTATATCGATCCGTGCATAATATTTGCGTTCTAGCGATGCGCCCCGGCTTCTTCGTGTATTATACACATAAACATTTCTCTTGAATTACTCTATCTATCAAAACAAACTGCATCAAAATCCGTTGCGTAGCTTTAAAGATATAAGCATACATGGGGACAGACAGCGGAAAACGACTTTGTTTTATACTATGTAATGATTCTGTACAAGGGTGAAGTCGGTCATGCTATTTTTTGGAAAAAATAATTATACTTATGTCGTTTCGAATCCGTAATGTGCCCGTCCTGTATGACTCGCAGCGGAAGGCGGGCATTAAAGATTATCAGCTAAAATTACGTTTTCAACTATCTATATTTCATCATCTACGATCACATTGCTTTGTTGATAGGTACCTCCAAGATCGCTCTTATACAATAGTGAGGGGTGGCAACTGCTATTTGAGCTATCGTCAAAAGACTTTTCCTGTTGTTTTCTTTCTGGGATCGATGTTTTTGTATCTTATCTCCAATTACTAGTTACCGTGAACGAGTAAATGCGAACTTATTCGTCTCAGATAAAGCTTAGTAGGTACATATTATGGTAAAGGTTGAACGAGCAAAAACAAAGACAAAGAAATATGTTACGGAATATTGTGTTATGGATTATTTTCATTATAGTATGTCAGCAAAGACCAGGTAAGAAATGAATGCATTTTTTCTCCTCTCTCTTTTTCTCTTAGTACAAAGATGAGTTAGGTACCTACCTTTAAGTTTGGTATACAAAATGATTAAGTAGAACACAAGTAGATACCTACCATATCTAAGTGTTCAGAATGTATTGAATACTTACGAGATCTAGCGCAGAACTCTATGCATTGCCGCTGCAGCCCCGCGCATCTTGTTAGCTGTCTTAATTTAGGAGTTGCACTGTACACCTGGAAAACGAAAAAAAAACATGGTCGTTGAATCTTAGGATCACCATCATGATGCTGAGCGTACATAGGTCTCTTATTGTACGCCGTTTCTCTTCGTTCTATACCAATCTTGTCCAGTTAGTCAAGCATGCGATCACGAAACGCCATGAAAAGAACTCTTTGATTTTTGAAAAAGTGACAGATATATACTTTGCCATTAGGTATGGCAAAGTATATATCTGTCGCTGTCTCGGTCTAACACTACGAAAGAAATATTTCGTGGCGCGCATCCTAGTCCTAGGTTCTTTCAATTTTGACAATAGGTACTTATCGTCGATCCACTTTCTGCTGGACGACCTACGCTCTAGCTACCATGCTACAATTACTATATCATTTATATATTTAGGTTCAATAGCATCTCATATAGGGTTCAGAACCGGGAAATCCCGGTCTCGAAAGTACCGGGAATTCCCGGTTCTTTTGTCAGTAAAATGGAACCGGGAAATCAAATTGGATTCCCGGTTCTTTCGGTACTTTCGGGAATTTTATTTTTATTACGCGATTCACACTAGTTCACACTACTATTTACTTATTTACTCTTACTTTAATTTTTCACACTTTCTACTATTACAACATTCAAAACTAACGTGAATAATTCAGCGTTAAAAGAAATAACGCGCGAAATTAATGGTGCGCTCGCTCGCTATAACCAATAACTACCTACACTCGCTTGCTTTGCTAGGAAGGAAAGTAGTAAGTAGGAACGCGACTGCGACGCGATGTCGGGCTTCCCCGAGCCTGCTGCGCATGCCACGCCCGCGCGCCGCGATCTCTTGTTCACTCACTCAGTTTTCGGACTGCATTGCGGGCATGTGTGATTTTGATGATAACCTCAGACTTTTAGTGAATTTTGTTGTTAATTTCTGACAAAACGAGGTGAAATATTTATGAGGTATGTATTTTTATAAGTATTTTTACGTAAAGATCATAATTTTAGTTAATGTTTGCGCTTTTAGTAAAATTTGTGCGGCTAAAGTTATCATTCACATTGTGTTTTATTTGGATTATACTTACTGGATTTAATGCTTTGTTTATTTTATACTAGCTCATGCCTGCGATTTCTTTCGTCGTTCGTTGGCATACAAATAAGAAAATCTTATTCAATAGCTTTGTAGTAATTTTGATCCGTCTGTCAGACAGGTTTTATAGCCAAATAGTTAAAGCTATAGTCTTAAAGTTTTTACATATGTATTTTAAATGTAAACGGAACTGTTTCGCATTTATGCATTTTGTTTGGTTATAGGCGATGAATTTTGAAGAACTCTCTACCAAGGCTGGCGATAAGTCGTCTGTATGGCATTACTTCCTTCGGGCTAAGGATAAGATATCAGCTAAATGTAAGAAATGTCAGAAAATCTTAAAATGTGCTGGGGGCAGTACAAGTGGACTCCAAAAACATTTAAAAAATGTTCACCATACCAGCTTGTCAGCTGAAATGAAAAATCTCGCTAACCATACTAGTAGCGGTGGAAACACAACGACTGCGATTCCTTCTACAAGTACAGAAGATGTGCCTAAAAAAAAGACCAAATTAACAGATTATTACGAATGTGATTCTAATCCTAGTATGGAGGTAATGATTTCCCGCATGACTGCTTTAAGAGGATACCCTTTTCGCCAATTTGTAGAATGTGAGGATTTAAAAAGCCTTTTTAAAAAATCAGGTTACACATTGCCGAAATCTGTCGATACAATTCAAAGTATTGTTGTTAGAGTGGCCATTCAAAAGAAAATCCAACTGACAAACGAGATTAAAGCACTACTTAAAGCGGGCCATAAATTTTCTATGTCATTTGACGAGTGGACATCTGTTCGAAACCGTAGATATCTGAGCTTGAATTTACACTCACGTCATTTTTCTGGAGGCAAAAACTTTAAAAATTTGGGGCTCATTAGAATTTACGGCTCCTTACCAGCTAAAAAATGCGTCGAAGAAATATGCAGCAAATTAAATGAGTTCGGAGTGTCACTGGAAAATGACATTATCGCTGAGACAACAGACGGATGCAGTATGATGAAGAAAGTCGGCAAATTTTTGTCATCCTATCACCAACTTTGTATTGCTCATGCACTCCAACTTGCAATTGCAGATGTTTTTTACAAAAAAAATACGGACGAGACAGAAGAAGCCGAAGAAGAAACTCAGTTCGTAATAGAAGATGACGATGACGAAATTCCTTTGGCAGCACTAAGTAGGCAGAGACTTCAAGTGAACATGGAATCTTTAGATGAGGATTCGAATTCGGATTCGGACTCGGACAGCGAAGCTTTTGTCTCAGAATACGTCACCAGTTTCAGAACGTCAATTTGAACACAGAGATTTACTCTTAAAAGTTAAAAAAGTAGTTAAACTTTTCCGCAAATCTCCAACTAAAAACGATGACGTTCTGCAAAAGTACGTTATCGCAGATTTTCATAAAGAATATTCACTAACCTGTGACTCAGTAACACGTTGGAGTAGCCTCGCTTTTACGCTAGAACGATTCTTGAAGCTGCGAACTTGCATTGTGAAAGCATTAATTGATTTAAAATCCACAATAAAATTCTCAGAAGCAGATTGGGAATTAATTGGAAAGTTACACGAAGTTCTTGACATAATCAAAACCGTATTAGAGGCTTTATGTCGTCGCGATTCTACATTATTGACAGCAGATGTTGCCATCAAATTTGCATTAAAAAAAGTTGCAAATATCCAAAATAACTATGTAGCCGAAAAAATGTTCATGATGTTAAAAAAACGATACACAGAACGGCGTCTCAACGTTGCAGCTGCGACTCTGAATTACTTGCAAAATCCAGAAAGTTATTTTGATGAAGATTCATTAGTTTTTGCGCGGCCAAGCAGCAATGAAATGTGCAACGCAATAGTGTCATTGCTAAGTCGTACCAAATCCTTAACAACTCCGGTATCTCAAGCTGAACCCCTACAAACCTCACAAGGTGAATTTGACTCTGATGTGCTTGAAGTTCAAAACGCTTTGACAAAAGGCGATGAGTTAAATGCTGAGCTTGCAAAGGCTGTTAGTGAAAAACGCGTTAGATCTTCTGCTCATGAAGATCTCTCTACAAATGTTAGGATTGAAATGGCTCTCTTTGAGAATGGAGGAGATCGTGGGCGTTACTTGTCTCAGGCATATGACCATCTATTAACGATTCCGCCAACCAGTGTTGAGCCAGAAAGAGTTTTCTCTTCGGCAGGTTTACTATGCAACAAAATAAGATCTCGTTTGAGTGACAAAAGTCTAGATGCACTGTTGTTTTTAAGGTCCTATTATAGAGAAGAGAGAGCTAAAAGCTCTTAAAAAGCTAAACTTTGGTTACGCCATATTTTATGAATAGGTACTCGGAAAGAGATAATATTATGTTTCAATATTTTTTGGTAAACAAGTTAAATTTTGTTTTCTTTGAAAAATGTTTAAGATATTTCTAAATGTTTAAGGAATCTAAGGTGACTGCCTAATTTTACCATTGTATTGACAGTAAACACTTACTTAAGAACCTAACAAAAACACTGTGATTGATTATAGTCTGATTTATATATAATTACTTACTACTAGGTTAGGTATGAGAATAAAAAATAGTTTAATTTTGTTGCCTTTGAAAAATGTTTAAGTTAATTCTAAATGTTTATGGAATATAAGACTGCCTTATTTTTACCCTTTGATTGAGAGTAAATGCTTACTTTAGTACCTAACAATAACACTATGATTATAGTCTGATTAATATATAATTATAATTACCTACTACTAGGTATGAGAATAGAAAATAAAAGAAAAAAAATCGAATTAAAGTTACTGGAATACTATGGTTTAGTTTACTTTTGAAGCATATCCCTTGTTTTCTATAACAAAAACTAGCAAGAACCGAAAGTACCGAAAGAACCGAGAAATCCCGGTTCCATTATACAAAAGTACCGAAACTCCCGGTTCTCAAAAATAATACCGGTTCCGAAAACACTAATCTCATAGCGATAGCAATGATGCTATTCGGTAAAGTATAAAGACATCGTCCGCGTCATGGCGATCATCGATACGTGGTTAAACCCGTCAACTTTCAATACGTTAGTTGAGAATATTTTAATGTTTCCCACTGACCGGGTAGTATTGAAAGATGTGCATCAACGTGACGACGACCCCGTAGTAGACGAGGTTCTTAAGGTGACGCATTGATAAACTATAGTTTCAAAATCGAGTACCGCGCCCCTTCACTCGGACAAAATTTTACGCGGTCTCACTTGACAGGATCACGCCAGAGCGGCGGGCGGCAACGCTGGGCTAGCGTACGTGGCGCTGCTAACGGCGCGGCGGCGGCGGCACGCGTCAACTCAATTTGCCTAGAGCATAGATAATCATGGAGTCGCCTTGTCCTTAATCAACAATTTAAAAAAAAGGCAAAAATTATTTTGATCTTTTTAATGTTTTTTTTTTTCATACAATACAGGGTTATTTCAACTGCTGTTTTTAAACTTTCGCGATTTGAACACATTATTATTATATACTACGGGACTTATCGCGCTCTGAAATTACGAGATAAATAAATAACTCATCATCCCGACGTTTCGTCCGAGTTGCATCAACCGTGGTCAAGGGTAGACACTCCGTAGAATAGTGAGTCTACCCGTGACCCGCAACAAAATGTATGGAACAGCTTTTTTTTTTTAATTTTGAGAAATGTTGCAGAACAAAAGTTGTTAGTTTTGAGAAATGTTGCAGAACAAAAGTTGTTAGTTTTGATGTACATATACAGAATAAACCTCTAAAAGGATGCTAATTGATTAGAAATAACCCTGTATACAAATTAATGTTGATTATGTACAGGTATCATAATCAATGAACTTATTTTTATCGTGCTTCACACACTTAGAAAAGGGTTTGGATGCCAGAAATAAAATATTTAGTTAATCGGTTTAAAATATAAATCATTTATTTACCGATATTTGGTAGGATAGGTGCGAGTGCGGTCTAGCACAGCTCTACAAAACTTGGCCAAAACGTCTGCCAATTATGGCTGCAGCACCCGATAATGCAGCATAGTTTGTTCTGTATGAGCGTTTGCTCCAACACCCATCTACAATGACATCAATCATGGGAATGCCATCTTTTGTAACCCTGCCTTCAATAACAGCTGCTTCTTTCTCTTTTTCTCCGGCTATTTTCATTTCCTCCCAGGCAGTTTCTTCCCAATCGTCACAAACATCGTCCTGCATTTTATTGTAAGTGTGTTCAGACATAATGGGTAATCCTACTGCTGCGGAAAACTGCTTCAGTTGCGCGTGACCACAACCTGCTGCCATTATTCCTGCAACAACATCTTTGTTTACATCAGCCAAAGATGATTTTATTTTGTTTTTATAATTACACATAGAGCAGACAAATGTAAATTCCGATTGTAATCCAATTCGATGTTCAGAAACTAATTTCATTGAGGCTAATCCGCAGTCAAACAGAGATTCATGTTGAGAGAGTTGTATTAGTTGTGATGTAAAATGATTAACATCTATTACTCGATGCCCCAAGTCGGGTATTTCTGTATGAATCTGAAATTTAAGCACATATTTTAGTATTTATTTAGTTTGAATTTCTTATTATGTAAACATGCCTTAGCTATAACAAAATCCTTACTGTAGTTTCAGAGGTACTTTCGAATATGTATGGAATATCTTCATTTTCAGGGTTTTGTTCATTTAACTGAAACAAAATTACACAAGTTCAACTTGCAGACGAAGTAAAAAACGACATTTTCAAAATATAACCAAATCGACAACATCCTCTTTTTTGAAGTCGGTAAAAAGACAAGACAATAATCGCGATAGTTTAAAAAGGTACTTAAGTTTACCGTTTCCACCGAATCCTCTGATGTGGGCAACACATTTTGTAACTCTTCATTTTCAGGATTTGGTTCTTTTAACTGAAATTAAATTACTTACATTACTATTAAAGGAATTAGACATGTACAAAATGGAGTACAGTGGCGGAGGTATAGGTACTAACTACTCACTAAATACCTGGAAAATCTTTGTGATAAAGCAGGGAGAATAATTTTAATTTCGTTTATTTAAAAGAAGAAAAAATAATAACCCTATCGACAACTTCCTCTTTTTTGAAGTCGGTAAAAGACAATACTATAACCGTGATAATTTAAAAAAAGTGTTTAAATTTACCGTTTCCTCTGAATCCCCAGATGTCGGCAACACGTTGTGTAACTCTGCGTATGTTGGTGATATTTCTGGGTGGCTACAAAATAAAATGATGTAATTATATAATTATTAAAAAGTTAAAGCTAACACAATTATTTAGGTGATAGAACATCACCTAATAAATATCATTATTTTAGATAGGTTTCTAAAATATCAAGAGACGACTCCATAGCTTTTTGTTCTGATATTTGTTTCCTACAGTATGGTTAGTTTGTACAGACAAATCTTAGTAGGTACACACTTGAAAATAAAGAATAGACGGAGTATTATTACTAGATACTTTAAATTGATTGCTGACATGATAGATAGGTACTTGGCATGGACTCACTCTCTATCTACTGGCCCTGTTGAGGATGTGGATTGACAATCGTCAGGTTGCAGTTTCCGTTTTTTTGACCTAAAAAAATTGTAAATATAGGTAAATGCAGAAAAATTGAAGTACCTAGGTAGTAAGAATGTGATAATCCATAATCTGTAGACGAATGTGTATTTGCCAAATATAGACTTTATTATTAGGGCATTAGAGTGCAACTATTTATTGCAAGTTTATTATATATGTAATTCGACTTACCCAAACATTCCGTCATTTTTTTTAGGTTTTCTTTTTCGTTTTTGTAAAAACAATTCTTTCCGCTTATTTTTCCTCCCCATTTTCTATGCACACTTGTTCACTACTATTTACACACTACCAAATAAAAATACTAAGTACCTAACTTACTACCTACTATAATAATGTTCTAAAGCTACAATATAATATAGTACACTAAAGTCTAACTTATAATTTTGAAAATAATTCTGAAGTAAATTACTCGGTTGTCGTCGCACAGAGTACCTAGAAGACAATAACCAAAAACAAACAGCACGCATCTCGCGCCGTCCGTACTTTGCGGCGTTGCCAGCCCGACGCTGAGCGAATCATGCGCTCGTCGGAGTCGCAACGTCGCACCGGTACGGCGGCGGCGGCCCAGATAGTGCCGGATCAAATATTCTGAGCAAACACTGTAGAGTAAAAGCTAAACTAGAGTAGGCGCGAAGAGATTTGATTGAGTTTTTAATTAATTACTCATAATATACAATTTAAAAAAAAAAAATTCTCGGTTTATAATTAAGAAAAGGGATCTGGCTATTTTAATCGTAAAAAATAATGGGGTGTTGTCGCTGATAATTCTGAGCATTCGAATTACTAAAATTTTTTTGGTGAGCAATTTGTTTTATTTTTTTTTTAATAAAGCCGGTTACTTTTCAAAATTTTGTCCGGTTCATTCAATTTATTAAGATTTTCCCTTATCTATGACATTTTTTAAATTTGAATCGATATCATTCATCCTCTCACATCGCGCATTCAAAAGTACTCGTTTTTGCCGTTTTCGTGTTTCTCGGCCCGGTGCCTCGTCTTAACACGATTAAAAGGCTGATCTTGGACACGTGGTTGCACCGTCAACTTACGGCACGTTAGGAATGTTCTGGAGTTTCCTACTCAATGCGCAGTATTGGAAGATAGGCACGAGCGTGACGATTCCGTAGTAGACGGACACACGCGCGTACTATGACACGTGGTTGCACTTTCGGCACGTGTGAAGAATATTCTAGTTTTCTACTCACTGCGCAGTATTGGAAGATGGGCACAAGCGTGACCACTCCGTAGTAGACGAGGTTCTGGACACACGCACGCACTAGACTGATCTCCACGTCCGTCAGAGCAGCGATCTTTGATACGTGATTAAACCCGTCGATGTAGGGCAGGATCTGAAACAAGCCAGACAATTACGGTTAACACTTGCCTTACAAAATTGACCAGTTACGCTTCGATCATTAACATCATTGCCTACTATTAATATTATTAGCAAACTATATTAGCCCTCTAAAGGGCTTATGCATGTAAGCTCTCTTTCAACAATTTTCCTGTTTATCTTCGTTAATACAATGGCATAATTATAAGTTACGATAAAGATATTATTGCAACTTATATAATAAAATAAATATGTACCTAATTGAATCGATTCTGCAATATAAATTTAAACTTCAAATGATGATTATGGATGATAGTAATGACAAATGTAATAATGATAAGATGAGAAATTAAAAGTGACATCCAACAGTTTTGCGGCAACACCTGGCACAGGACAGGGATAGTTGGCGTAAGGGGGAGGAGGTTTATGTCCTGCAGTGGGCCGAAATAAGCTGATGATGATGATGCTACTATGTGGAGCAGTGGAGAGGATAATGCTCGGAGTCACTTTGCGTGATTGAATTATAATTGAGGAGATCTATAGAATAACTAAAGTAACCGACAGCCCAGTGGATTAGTAAGTTGAAATGGCAGTGAACCGGGCACATAGCACGGAGAACGAATGACCGCTGGAGTCTGAAAATTGGAGTGAAGACAATACTATGAGTGTAAAGTCACGATAATAGAATACCATTACAGTGGTAACGCGAATAAAAAAATCTGCGCTAGCTCATCTGAATAGGATTGCTTACATCTTGTCTTCATATCTGGAGCAAAACTAAGTACATAAAAAGCCATTGTGACCTAATTCAAGCTTCCGTTAAAAGCTTACTGTGCAGAGTTATAACTATGTTCGGTTGCGTATCAATCAATTGCTTTGTTGGTTAGTTCCAAGACGAAATACGAAGACCATCGCGACTTGTGTAAAACAATAAGGCCCCGATTGCTCTTTAAGGGCCGATTGAGCAACACCGTGAAAAGGGCACACCAACTAACGGTACCCGCGCCGAGTGTTCAGTGGCACCTACTTACTTTTGTAGGACGACCAACACTTATTTCCAGTTGAACTTACCTACTTAGGCTACTTATATTTATATTATAGCTACTGCCCGAGGCTTCACGTGCGTGATTTTTGTCCCATCCAACCTTTAAATTGTGTCCATGCCAAAAATCAAGTATATCCATTGTTCTGTTGCTGTATGAAAGAGTAACAAACCAACAAACATACTTAAGGATTTATAGGAGGAGTTGTACAGAATTAATGTACTAAGCCGAAAGCAGGTGATTCAGGTGATAAGTTATGAACAACGTTTACTATAGGGCCAACCCGAAATTCGAGAAAAATCCTCAGCTGTATTTACATTTCGTCGATTCTAATTTGCGATTTTGTGGCATTATATGGCAGTTGTTTTTTTTTTCCTCGATTTCTGAGTTGTTCCTAGTAGAAGTAGTTTAATGTGATAGCTTGGTCGCCCCCTTTCTAAATAGCTATATACCTATTATATTATGGGGCCTATACTTAGCATAGCATAACATAGGCACACATTTTTATAGCGAATATGTCCCAGTTTGACCACCATAATTATTCTGATAGTAATTAAGTGTCGAATATGAAGCACACAGTCTAAGAATATAGCTGTTTATTCTACCCTTGAATATTAAGCTTAATTTTTCAGATAGATATTTTTTAAAAACTACAAGTTCAGAAATATCCTTTGAAGATTATGAAATATACGGCAGAGGATAGGAGACAGGGATTTCCACTTGATACAATCACTAACACACATATTAAAACAATAAATAGGGAAAACCATCACCAGTTCATGATATGATTCACATTTTTTTTATTATAAAGCTGATGTGAATATAGGACTATTATGCAAACACGCACAAAGATGATAGTTTTTACTAAAGTGCAAGAGCAAATAAACAAAATCTGTGGGCACGGTACCGCCAAGACGAGCTATCAATTTGATATTTTCACTATAAGTGAGCGCGAAAATTGGCAACACATACATAAGCTAATAATAGGCCCAATTTTAAAGGCGCCATCGTTGATAGCAACGTAAAATAGTATTCTCTCTATCAAATGCATATAGTGAAAAAGAAACAGGGCTACTCTAAATTGCAATTATAATGAGATGGCGCCTCTAAAATTGGGCCTAATGTCGGCTTAGCAACAACGCAGGCTAGGCGTTGCGAGGCTAGGACACTGAATTATCACCTTTTAACACAGAAGAAATAATATTCTTCGGTGCAATAACGAGAACCGCATGTAAATATGTTGCAATAAATGATTGAATTAAATTGTATTAATAGTAGGTATGCCGTTTAATATTTATCGTCTGAAAATAACTTCCACAGGCATGCTCCTCCGAAGTGAATTCTGCAAAGGTACTAAACTACTAACCACAACCAAAATAGATAATCTACGTACCCATTGCCCGCCATCACGATAAACGCTCCTGCGGGCTAATTCTACTAAGATCAGACGCATCCAACCTGAATCTTATTCGTGTTCCCGTCTTGAAAAATGTTCATAATATCAGATGCATTTTTCAGCTGAACCCACAGAGCAAATAAAAAAATCTATTTGGTCTGAGGCTGAACCTTATTCGTTTTTAGGGTTCCGTATTTTAACTAGCAAAATGTTCACACGGTTTTACATCATCAACCGTTACCAAAACGTTTATTGACAGCTTTCGCGAAGTATTAACTTTATACGTAAATTTTTGTGAGGATGAGGATGACATGTATACAGGGCCGGATTAACTCTATTCGAGGCCCCTAGGCAATGCGATTCTTGGGGCCTTTTGAATTTTTCTTACTTTTTAGGGTACCTTAGTAGGAATGTGGATTTGTTGAATTGTGGAAGCCTCGGAAAGCGTGCTTGAGTGGCATTTGTCCGGTTCTTGACGCGTGCACGGGGCCTCTAGACAGTTGTCTAATCTGCCTTACAATCGTGAGATCGTGGGTTCAAACCCGGTCCCATGCTAATGAGTTCTTTAGAATATACGTACGGAAATTAACACCACTTGATTTTTGGTGAAGGAAAACATCGTGACGTCAGGCAACCTGCATACGTCCGTAGAAGGAATTCGATAGTATATTAATATGTGAATACACCAATCCGCATTGGAACAGCGCAGTGGATATGGCTCAGTCACCCCTCGTACGTGCAGTGGACTATTTAGGTAAGTATTAGGTATATTTGTATAATTATGTATTTTGTGCAAGGTTTATAATTTACGTACGGAAATTAACACCGATTGATTTTTGGTGAAGGAAAACATCGTGACGTCAGGCAACCTGCATACGTCCGTAGAAGGAATTCGATAGTATATTATGTGAATACACCAATCCGCACTGAAACAGCGCAGTGGATATGGCTCAGTCACCCTTCGTAGGTGCAGTGGACTATTAAGGTAGGTATTAGGTATATTTGTATAATTATGTATTTTGTGCAAGGTTTATAAACGTTCCAGTTTAATTTTGCTTCTGGTAGCTGAATCGCCCTGAGTGTATAGGTAAACATATTTGATTGTGTGTCCGGAACGATTGTGTGGTAAGGGCAAATGTTTGCGCATTCAGAAGTGGGATCGACTGGAGTGGAGTAGGCCGCAATATAAGTAAGTGTTGTCCAAATGGCTCGGATACTTGAAACTTGGTAAACAACCGTGTGGAATAATCTTTTATACGAATCCTTGGGAATCGAGGCGTGCTGATAGTATTGTTCTGGAAAGTTCTAATTCTTTTGATTGAGAGTAGGAATTTTACATCCCGATTCGATTGAGGATATTACTTAATTGTAAAACAAATGCTGCTGTAATAAATATTCCAACAAATTTTGGTGCGTTTATAACATTTCCGTTTCCAAGATTAGCAAAGGAAAAATCTTTAAGACAATTTATATATTACAATTATTATGTTTATTAACTAATATTATAAAATAGTATGTTTGGTTGGTTTACTGTATTTTTTACTCTTTCAGACAGCAATAGAGGGAGGGATCGACTTCAGTATTTGTATGGATACATACATGTATATAGGTTAGGGGTCGGAGAGCATCATAAAGTACTTTATTATAGCACAAAGCACAAAAATCCGCGTACAAAAGTTAGTAACCCATTAAACAACAATAGTGGTATAAAAATATCCACCGGTAGTTTTTTTTAATGGCAAAATAACATTTGTCGGGCCTAATAAATCTTGATAACTGTGACAAAGAAAATTCGACTTTATTTGTGAGAAGATGTCTCCCGAAAAACAGAAATGTCTAGTCTGTCACACAAAAGATCAGTCGTATATTGAAAAGAAAAGCCCTTCATAATGATCAGTGATCACATTTCAGCTACAAGATATCTATGCCGAAGTAAATAATGTTGCCTACTCGTATCCCCTATTATCCCCTCAAATTGCTGTCAATTTTCCTTTTATCTGATAGGACTCCGATAAATTGTAACCAATACTTACTATGTTCTAAGAATATCTATTGATTCCAAGCGGCTTAGACCTAGACTCCACCAAAGCAAAGCGGAGCGGTGCTTCACGACGCGTTTTAACGCCGATCAACGTTAGCGTAACGTTTTTCACGAACTTTGGGTATGTAATAAAAAGGCTTTTGTTCTCCCATCGACTTGGCATTTCATATTGATGTATTCTCCTAAAAACTTACAAAAACATTTGATTGCTAATTTGTGTCGGTTGTAACGTGGTTGTGCCTAATTTAAAAGAAGTGTGAAATGTTCAAAGTTAAAATTAGTTGCAAAGAATCAAGACAATTAATACATAACATGCGAGACTTACTTCAAGGTCATTATTGTCGGTCCTGTTGGTATGGTATTACTTAACTGCAATTCAGACAGCAAATTCTTGGTGTTGCCAAGTATGCTAAGTTTTAATCAGATTAAAAGAATATATCAGATTTAACATACCTAAATAGAACATTTTTCGTAACATTTAAAAATATTTTTAGCCACTAAGTTTAATTTAGCTTGTACTGTAATACTGTAAAATTATATGTATATATTTGTAAAATAAATGTTGAATGTGAAATGTTTACGGCAAACAGCTATTAATTCATTTGGGTTGAGAACCCTTCTCTCTCTCTCCTCTTCCCCTCTCTCTGAAGGCAAATTAACTTCTACGAAAATTTCAACTTTTTGGAAGTTTATGTAATCCCAATTTTTTCGGCTAAATTAACTGGACTCTAAGCAAATATTATAGTACTTCTGCAAAAGGCTTACGGTCTACACACTCTGCCCAACGGCCCTCATCTCCGCTGTAGTAGAGTCTGGGGCTTAGTATCTGTCGTTACCAGGGATACAATACAAGGATAAGCTTTCAAAGAGCCAATCAAGCAATTATATTCAATTACGGAGCGTTGAAATATAATCCATTATTATCGACTACCTTCAGTTTACGTATACGACTCGAGGACTCTATAAACGAACCATTAGAATGGCTGAACATATGCGTAAATGGTCACGACACCGAGTATGAGCAGGTGCGAGCATTGAAAATCTATGCTTTTGCGAACGGCATGCGATCCTTTGCGAGTCATTACAACGTAAATTGGGTTCCTGGGGCTCTATTTTTGAAATTCTACCGAGCTAGGATAAGTCCTATGCGTACATAAATGGCCACGAGACCGAATAAGAGCACGACCAAACATTGAAAATCTATGTTAATGCAAACGGGATAGCATACTCGTAGCCTAAACATTTTTTTTTGGCACTTGTAGCATTTGTGAGATTTATCGCCATAGTTGAATTTAATTAATTAATTAATTTTAAAGAATACAAGACAGAATAGTCAAATTTTCTGAATTTGTATACCACATCAAAACGTTTTTTGAAAATTATTTTAAGCACTGTGGAATAATAACTTTTATATTTGAGTTATAAAGAAAAATTGAAATTTTTAAACATGTACCATCTAGCAGTCGACCATCTTATAACATCGTAGAAATAGGTTTTTATCATCATCATAATCATTGTCACCATCTACGGAAGCCTATCATACGCGTGTCTCGACTCGCACTTGACAACTTATTTAATATTTAAATTATTTAATAAAATTAGAACAGCTGATTTTTTCTTCGCTATTTCTGAGTTGGCCCCGCAGTAAAAGTTATCGATGAGCCACAACTACAACCTAGAGTATTACTGATGAATTCGCAGTTACCATGTATAAAGAAACATGAGAACATTAGACGTTTTTTATCTAAGCTCTATCGATGTGATCAATAAAGAGGTTATCTAACTTCTAGGTACCAAGAAAACTGTCTCATAACTTTTAAGTACCAAGAAAATTGTATTAGGCCACCTACACAAGTTCAAATAAACAAAATCTCTTCTTCCAAATTCCCAGAAGCCATCATTCAAATAATAAAGTAATACTATCCTTAGTAAGTAAAATGTTTTCATAAACCTCGAGAGTAAATAACGATGAGAAAATCCTACACAAATGAAAATATTATTCAGAGCTGTTATGAATTCAGAGTCTGTGATAGATAACATGTTACCGAACATGTGGTAAATTCGTTGTTATATGTAATAACCACCCAGGCAGATACCTATTGTATGTAGTTGTTGTTTTGCCATACAGTTTGTTGAGAGTCTAGAAACTTGTTCTATGGAACAGTTGATTTTTTCATCATGATTTCGAAGTCGGTCCCACGGTAAACGTTGACCTTTAAATTCCTGCATTTTGAAAATAACCTTGTAGATATAGTGCAGTTATTGTTCTTACTATTTTTTTTCATAAGGCAAAAGTGCTTTTATTAACTACAATATGATACAATACTACTTTATATGCTAAAACTACCTACACTACTACTACATAGAAAGCAATTGGATCATCCACAGACCATTGAAGGTCTAAAAATAATCCAAGTGCTCAAGCCCACTGCCAGTTGGCAGCGTGCCCAGCATGCTGGCAGCATTGCCACGCTGAATGGAAATACTTATACGTTGAGCCAAATAAACACCAGCATTTTGGTAACACGTCGCGTCCACCAGACGCTCAGAAAGACTTATTTGCTTTTTGGGACCGAGTTGCCTTCGTCCGTGGGTAGGAACCCATTTATTTTATCCCCCACACGTGGTCCTGGGTGGTGCTAACCAGGCAACAACCATTCTGGTGGTAGGCTTTAGCCGTGGCGAGAGACCACCCACCAGACTAAGCCGCGCCGCCAAGCGGCTCTCTTGGGATCGTGTTCCGGCGCGAAGTCTGGTGACGTCAATCGGGAAGTTGGGTCGGAACAGTAGCGTCGTCTGGTGGATGAATACGGTGCACACATTGATTACCGCATCGGACGGCCAGCCGTGGAGGGCAGCGGGATCCGAGGCACGGTTTGTCGCTGGCCGACCGCAGATAGTAGGGGGCCCAAGTAGTGAGCTAGCCACTCATGAAAGGCTGCCCCGCCATCTGTCGAAAAATCCCAGGGATGCGCCATCGTGCCGGTTGGCGACCGGACGAGAGGGCCCGATGGACATCCTTGGGGGGGCTCGGGCGTCCCCGCGGTCTCCAGGCTGGTCTCCCATAGATGTGTGTGGTTTGTGTGTTGTACCACTGAATTCTACTCAGTGTGACGCCTCGTTCCACTGCTGACTTCCTACCTACTTTACTCCGCAAGCATGAGAAACAATAAAAGAAAAAGAACGTTTACACAGCGGCAGCACTCCCTCTCACTCAAAGTGCACCTGTGCAATATTCGGGGCCTGCACTCCAATCTCACGCCTGTCCATCATCATCTTGAGACAGAACGACCCCACCTATTGTTTCTCACGGAGACGCAGATTGCTGGTCCATCCGACGTGTCGTATCTATCCTACCCAGGGTATTCTCTGGAGCATCTTTTCAAACCACGTGCGGGTGTATGCGTTTACGCCCGGGATGACATTTGTTTTCTGCGTCTTCGAAGGTTTGAAGACCCGTCTTTTTCAGTGCTTTGGGCTCTGGCGGACACTGGCATAGAGAAGATTGTCTATGCCTGTGTATACCGATCGCATAGCGGAGACCGGGAGGCAACTAGACTTACTGATTACCTCAGTGAGGTGGCGGATGCTGCTCAGCTCAGCTACCCTTCGGCCCAATTAGTGATCCTGGGGGACTTTAATGGCCATCATAAGGAGTGGCTTCACCCATACCTGGACACAAACCATGCTGGGCTTGAAACGCGCAAGCTAGCTTTGACGCTAGGTCTTACCCAGCTGGTTCATGGCGCCACACGGGTACCTGATGTTGACTCGCATACGGCCTACTGCTTGGACCTTCTGCTAACAACTGATCCAGACCGATATTCAGTGGCGATTTCCTCTCCGTTAGGTACATCTGATCACTGTCTGGTGAAATCCGTATCCGTCTACTCCCCTTCAGACCCCAGTCCAAAAGGGTCACGGCGGGTGTGGCGGTACAAGTTGGCAGATTGGGATGAGATGCGGTGTTTCTTTGCGTCTTATCCTTGGCAGCCTGTGTGCTTCTCTTCTGATGATCCTTCTTCGTGCGCGGATGCCGTGACAGACGTGCTTCGTACCGCCATGGAATACTTCATCCCATTTTCGGACGTGCCTCTGTCCAACAAAGCTCGGCCCTGGTTTGGGCCTGATTGTGGACGCGCCGAAGCGCAAAAGCATCAGGCATACCTGGCTTGGGTCGATGCTCGTAACCGTAAGACGAAGGACATACATCTGAGGAAGAAGACTTACAATAAGGCTGCTAAGTCCTGCAAAAAGGTTATGCGGAGGGCTCGCTTTGAGCATATTAGTCGAATAGGGAACAAGCTTGCTTCTTACCCTGCGGGTAGCAAGGCATTCTGGTCCCTAGCTAAATCAGTCGAAGCGAACTTCTGCCGCCCTTCATTGCCTCCGTTGCTGAAACCCAATGGTTCGCTGGCTCATACCGCGGTAGAGAAGGCAAATTTATTTGCATCTCAATTTGCGGAGTCTTCGCGTCTGGACCCCGGTAGTGCGAGACCTCCAACTTTGCCAAACTGTGGCACCTCAATGAGTGAAATACATATCCGGCAAAAGGAGGTTCTCAAAGTTCTCCGCAGTCTAGATGTGAATAAGGCCAGTGGCCCAGATGGTATTCCAGCTATTGTACTAAGGACTTGTGCGCCTGAGCTGTCGCCTGTGTTGACCCGCCTCTTTCGCCTCTCTCTGAAGACGGGTCAAGTGCCCAAATCTTGGAAGCTTGCTAACGTGCAGCCTGTACCCAAAAAAGGTAGCCGTGCTGACCCTGCCAATTACAGACCGATTTCGATCACGTCCATACTTTGCAAGAGTATGGAACGTGTTCTTAACAACAGGCTCCTGGCCTACCTGGAAGCAAATGACCTACTCAGTGACCGCCAGTACGGCTTTCGCCGAAACCGGTCTACTGGGGACCTTCTGGCGTACGCCACACACATTTGGAGTGAGGTCATTGAGAAGCACGGGGAGGCGCTGGCTGTCTCCTTGGACATCTCGAAAGCTTTTGATAGGGTCTGGCACGAGAGCCTTATTGGCAAGCTTCCATCTTACGGTCTGCCTGCTGATTTCTGCACATGGATATCAGATTTCTTGAGGAATCGGTCGATACGAGTTGTCGTTGATGGCTGCTCGTCAGACCAAATGGCTATCAATGCCGGTGTTCCTCAGGGGTCTGTGCTCTCTGCGACACTCTTCCTACTGCATATTAACGACTTGCTAAAGCCTGGTATTTTTGGGTACGCAGACGACAGTACAGTCATGGAGAGCTACACATCCGAAGCAAGAACGAGCGGGGCACAGATCGAGTCACTCAGAGAGGCTATGGTCGAACGGCTCAACTTGAGTCTGGAGGCGGTATCTGACTGGGGTGATGCTAACCTGGTCAAGTTTAATGCCACGAAAACTCAAAGCTGTTTGTTTTCGGCCAAAAAGAGGCCCTTCCAACTGTCTCCTGCTTTCCGTGGTGTATCCGTTCCGGTAACTAACAGTCTGGAACTATTAGGCGTTACGCTATCATCGACTCTCAACTTTGGGTCTTATATAGAGTCAAAAGCCCAATTAGCCTCAAAAAAACTTGGTGTTCTCTCTAAGGTGAGACGGTATTTCACACCTGAGCAACTGCTTAGTCTTTATAAAGCGCAAGTCAGGTCTTGCATGGAATACTGCTCCCACCTTTGGGATGGCTCTGCCAAATACCAGTTAGAGGCTTTGGAGTCCATTGAAAGGCGAGCCAGGAGGCTGATAGGCAACGAAACCTTGACTGAGTCGAAGCTGCAAAGTCTTGAGCATCGACGTAGGGTGGCGTGTCTGTCTGCCTACTATCGGATACACTTCGGTGAGTGCGCCCAGGAGTTGCACGATCTAGTCCCACCTGCCCCTTTCTTCTATCGTACGGCTAGACAGACGCGACCAAAGCGCCACCCTTTTATGGTGGACATCCCACGCGTTAGAACAAAGCGTTTTGAGTCCACATTCCTCATACGAACTGCCAGAATGTGGAACGCTTTGCCTAAGTCTGTCTTTCCGTTAAAGTACAATGTAGGTGTCTTCAAATCTCGAGTAAATAGGTATCTTCTAGGTAAGCGTGCTACATCGTAGACCGCATATCTGCTTTACATCAGGCAGTGTGTAGTCAAACGCAAACCTATTTGAAATAAAAAAAAAAAAAAAAAAAAAAAAAAAGACTTTTGAAAACAAGATGAGCTCCCGGCCCCCGCGGACCCAAAGTCTCAACTCCAAATGGCTCAAATATGTAACCACTACCGAGGAGGTTAGCATATTTGCGCCGCTTGTGCTGCTCCGCCGAATTGGCCGCCGCTCCAGCCCTACTCTGAGTCTCAGAAAGATGTGACGGTGCCAAAGTATCGACGCCAGTTGCGTCCCATACTAAGGGCCTTACTAATTGATATGAAGTTTAAAAATGAATACTTAGTGCAAAACTCATTGTAGCCCTAAATCGCTAAAAATAAAAAAGGCGATATACATATATTCCAGGCT
Source organism: Hypomecis punctinalis (assembly GCA_949316475.1). NCBI lineage: Eukaryota > Metazoa > Arthropoda > Insecta > Lepidoptera > Geometridae > Hypomecis > Hypomecis punctinalis. Next base: position 22,821,890 of record OX438807.1, on the reverse strand, counting down.
AAGTTATAAATATTGGAGACGATTTATAAAAGAAGTAGTATTTGTTTTCGAAAATATATAGAATTGTTATTCTAATTTTTCATCGGAAATTCCGGATTGATCTGATGGTAAAACTTTAGTCAAGATCTAATGAAAATTGTACAAAAAACCAAATTTATTAATTAAAAGATATCTGAAAAAATACACACTGCCCATAGACATTGTATGTAGATCCATCATTTGATACATTTCCAGCAACATAAAAAGCCTTTTCTCTTTACTGTACCAAAGCTGTATTTCCACGAAAAACTAATTTTGTTCATTTTCTACTTGTTGAAAAGATTCGGAAAACCTTAGAAACGTTTTCTCAATTATTTAGATGTTTATTAGAAGTAAATATTTTGCTTTGCCAACGACACCGGCCCTCTGAAGTATTTAAAGAAAATGCTTGAAAAAAGTCGTAATAGATTGAATTACTAATAATAAGCTTTGTGAGGGAGATTTGGGATAAAAAGCTTTGGAAAAGTTAACTTTTATTTTCTGTGGAAGAGCTTTTGAAGAATTTAATGAAGATTAAAAGTTAAATTGTTTTTATCTACTTGTCACTTAAATAAGCTGCTTTTGTATCAGGCCTATCGTGACGTGCACGAGGTACCTGTCTTTTTTACGAATTTCCAAAAAGGAGGAGATACTATGCTCTTTTTTTGTGTATGTTCATCGATATTTCAGCCAGTTATAAACCGATTTAAAAAATATTTTTAGTAGGATAACATTTTTTTTGTTCGAAAGAGTTTACTCTCGAGGGAATATGAAATTTAAATGGGACCATTTAAATTTTCCGTTTTACATAAATCAACAATAATGTGCAAACTATTCGAATTCTGTGCACGTTGGAGCCGATTTTTTTGCAAATAAATAATTATTATAAAGTGACAAGCACAGTGCTGTGCCACACAGGGTTTTGATCTAGTGGAGTCCAAAATACTAGCTAGTGCTGATCTTTCTGCACTGATCTGCATTACTAGATAAATTAAATCTATGTTAGAAATGATGGAATAGAGTACGAATAGAATAAAAATAAATTAACAAGCTTTCGAGGCTGTATTATACTTGTCAAGTTTTAATTTGTTTGCACGTATGTTGCCGGGTCGCTACTGTCGCTTCTCAATACATTCGACACGGTCAATCTTCGGATGGCTGACCGCGGGTGGCATTTACAACCGAGCGCTATCGTGGCAAGTTAAAGTGTTGGACTCTAAACGGTTGGAACAACCGTTTAGCCATGTCAGAGGCCTTCGGCTGCTGATCATATGATTTATATTAGACCGGGCCGCGTTTAGTCTAATATCTAAATACTTGCACAACGGGGCTAACCTATTACGAACTTACTTAGTCAATACGATTTTCGTTCATCTACAAAATCTGCATTGCATCGCTACTATCTACTCGTACCCACGAGCACGCTGAATGACACGCGTTAAAAATAGGCGGTATCTGAAAATAAGCACGATAGCGAGTAAGTGCCGGTCGTTGCCGCACCTCGCTTCTCGTCCGCAACTACGCGCGGATTGCATGCGAGGTAACCATGCTGTCGACAATCATTGGCACCAAGCACCAGCAGACTAAGAAAGGGTTGTAGAGCTTATGTCCTATCATGAAAAAAACTCATTTCAAGACATCAGGCTTTGCACGTGTAAATATCTTGAAAATATCACGTGCGATCTAACTTATCCTAACGTTTTGGATCATTTTTTATTTTAAATTGTAGGAGGGAAGATGTCTGGGACACCCCTAAATACTATCACTCGTAATCTTCAGCTGAGTCAGTTCTTCATCGAAATACACACTTGCAAAATGTCACTACAATCAGTGAATTTTCATCAGCGTGAGAATAAAGGCCATAATATGTCGCTTCCCTACTTATTGTTATCCCGGAAGAATAAATAATCTTTTCCCAGAGAAAACTGCGAGGCGTTGCAAGAGTTCAATAAACACTTCGTTGCAGAAAATGTGAGATCATTTCACGCGTATCGCATGACGCCGTTACTTCCCGCCAATTCGCGGGCACGTGTAGATTAGAGTGCATGCACGGTGACCACCCGTTTGACAATCACTAGATATTTATGGAAGGCCAAGTCACTCGCGTATATCTCATGTTGCTTTTCTCAGTCACGTGAAGATAGCACACGAAGCAAGGTGACCATACAACGCAAACTCATGGGTAAAATGGGTTGCGACAGGAGCGATAAAAAAAAAGATATAGAATAAATATGCGAAATATTTTATAATTTGCGACGATTTTCGTAAACAAACGAAAAGTTTCGACTTGAGTGACAACTCTCGGAAAAGTTCTTAAAGTTGAGAAAAACGTAGCAAATATATTTTTATTTATTTTTATTTATTATAATCACATAATTATTTAATCACACAGTGTATTACACACCGTATTATTTTTGGTAGGTTCGGTAGGTCACCCTTCGTGGGTAGGCCTACGTCCTGCAGTGGACTATTAAAAAGGCTGGTACAGGTACTCGAGCAAGAGAGCTCAATAAACAGCTCGTTGCAGAAAATGTGGAATAATTTAAGTGTCTCATATTATGACACTGTTACTCGTATTTTTCAACGGTTGCAGGCATTTATTAGTAGGTTGGATTGCATGCGCAGTGTCCACACAACAGACAATCTTCGGGTAATATTCCTCTCGCGTGTTTCTCATGTCACCTTTCGCAAAGATTAATAACCATATTATGAAAAATCATCATCAAAACATGTAGGTATATGACTTACGGTCAGAAATGAATGAATTAATTTAAGTAGTAATTATTTTTCCTACCTACATTTGTTCTATCGTTTTTATAAATCGATATTAGGGATACATTTATATTTTTTAATATTTCTTTATTTTTATTTATTTGTCTTACAAAATTATAATCTTAGTAAGTCCTGTAATAAAAACTGTAACAATAACATACAGTCAAACATATCTCTCTATTTTAGGAAAAGCCTGGATCTAACAAAACAGGTCACCGTAGTGTGGGATCTAGAACACTATGAATATTAGTCTAAAAAGATATAATGCAAAAATATATCGAGCTTAGGCCATTACCTGGTACAGTATTCATGCATTTATTCGCTTTATTTGTTTTGGAAAACGATTTTCCTGTTATTTTCTTTCATAAGTATCTTCATTTAGAGGAATTTCATATTTTCGGTTCTTATTATCTTTTGACATTGCTTGTAAAATATGGCGGCATTGAACAAAAATAAAATTAGAAAATATGAAATTTCATTAAAATTAAGCATTCAATGCGGTTGTTATACTCTGCGCATTTATTTACTATAATTTAATAGATTTTTTAAGTGTAGTCTGCGAGGCAATTCTGTTAACCGATTTCGTTTCTGAGGTGGCACGTTCTTGAACTTCTCTCGTTTTTTTGACAGCTTTGAGTTGTCAGAACTGTCAGAAAAACGAGAGTTTCAACGTCTCAGTATCGAGATCGGTTAACAGAATTGCCCCGCAGGTCCCAGTTTGCAAGATATTTTTGTGTAGATAAATGTAATTTTGCTTTAATTTTATTTCATTTGATTTGCGTCCCAACTTTCTCACAACTCGTGGGCACTGCAGTTTTCTATACCTAGAGATTACAATGTAAAGCGCGCGCGTGGCATTGTTGTTCTATAACGAGCTCTGCCAATTACATTATAATGTAGAGCTCGAGTTCCCGAGCGTAATTATGATAATTCATTCCGCCATTACGTCTGGCGCTAGTTTAGATTTTAGAAGACCTAATTTACTTAGTATTATAGCTGCTAAACGGTTACAACACGGGCGGAAATGTTTAGAATTCTACGAGATAGTTTAACTCGTACTTATGCATTTTATTTAGATTCCTTGAAGTAAACCGAAAGTTTTTTCTTTTGATATAAAAAAAAACCTATTCGCTTTTCAATCGGTTCAATTTTAAAGTAATAAAATAAAGCTGACGTATTTCCTGGTGATAAGAGGTCACGGTCGTCTATGAACACCTATTTAAACTACTTTTTAAAGAGTACCTAAATTTTAGTATAAACCGCAAAATAAATAACATTTATAGGTTTGCATTTGACCAGAATCTGCTTGATTTTGAGTTAATTATGCGGACTAGGTTGTAGCACGCTTACTTTTTCATACAAAAGAAAGACATACATTAATAAGCTACATTATAAGCTATCAATATTATTAGCATAGTTCTAAGTTACAAAATAAAATCGGATTGAGAATTGCTTTTCCTGTTTCTAAGCCATCTTATAATATCTAACATCTCATCTAGGTAATTAGATTTCCACTTGCCATCGTTCATTTAGCATGTTATGGCAAACATCACGTAAGTATGCAAAGGGCGTCCTTGGCGCACCACGTGTATGCATTTTTATATGCACCCCACGATCTCTACTCGCCTCTATCTACACAACACTTATGTATGCAGTCTTATCAATCTATTTTTAGAGTTTAGACTTTTCAGGGTCTGTGGATGATCCAATTGATTTTTATGCAGTACCTAGTAGTTTTTTATTTAGTTTTAGCGTATGTAGTACTGTACTAGCCTTTTAAACACTGCAGGACGTAGGCCTAGCCACGACGGGTGATTGGGCCATATCCACCACACTGGCCCAGTGCGGGTTGGTGGATTCACATACGCCATATAATTTCTTCTACTAACATATGCATGCTCACGATGTTTTCCACCACCAAAAACCAGTGGTGTGAAAAACTGTACATAAATTCCTAAGAACTCATTGTTACGGGACCGGAATTTGAACCTACGGCCTCACGATTGTAAGGCGGGTGTCACTAACACTAGACCACCACGGCTTACGTAGCGTATAATTAGCGTTAGCGTATGTAGTATTCTATATATAATCTTTCTTAATCTTATCTTGACTCATTCGAGAGGGGTTGGCAAGAAGTTGCTATGGATCGCGGCTCATGGAAGGAAATGGGGGAGACCTTTGCCCAGGAGTGGGACAGTATAGGTAAAAAAAAAATTGTATTTTGTTGTAGATTTAGATTATATTCCACTTGCCATCGTCTATTCAGCGTTTCATGGCAAATATCACCTGTTTAACGGGCGGCCTCGGCGCACCACGTGTATGCTCATTTATATGCACCCCAAGTCTCTACTCGCCTCTGCACAATACTTATGTAATCAAATCAATGTATTAAAATACATTAACAATGCAAGGTGATGCTTTGCAAAATGCAGGGATTTTCCGAAGTGTCTATTACTTTACTCATCATTATGAACAACTTTTACTTATCTTTTTGTGATAAACATTTCAAAAACTGACGCGTTCGCAAGATTTGAACCTGCATCTCTCTGGGATTCCGGACCAGATGCAATGCGCCATTTCTCGTTAATGGTAAGAAGTTCTAATAATTTCACATTAAGTGACTAACTGGTTTTAAAGCAGTTCTCACAGATGGCGCTTCCAACAATGTGGTAGTTGGTAAAAATGATAAAACACTTTCACTAATTCGACGCCTTCGCAGACAGCGTTTCTAGCTTAATTGGACAAAGTATCTGGGCCGGAATCCCAGAGAGATGCAGGTTCAAATACTGCGAACGCGTCAATTTGTGAAATGTTTATCACAAAAAGAAGGTTTCTAGACACCTAGTATGTTAAGCACGATAAAAATCATTTCAACTTTTACTTTTTATAATGAAACCAATTCCGAAATCGCGAGAACTAAATCAGCTGCAGGATGCAAAAAGTTCATTGACTCTTAGCAAAATGTATGGGACAGCTGATTTTGGGATTAATAACCAATAAAATTTAGCCAAATCTGCACTGGAACGTTCTTGGGTAGCTTCAAGGTAGGTCAAAATCTGACCTCACCCACACCAAATCGAGATTATATTTCTAGCTCTTAGCGTAATAAATCAATGCATCTTTTTCTTATGAGATTGACCACATTATCCCTCCGGGATTTGTGACTTTTACCACCTATTAACACATTGTGGAAGCTAAATAATTATTTTTCGCAAAAAATGGCAAACCCAACGTTCATCGTGTACAAAATTCGGATAGTTCGCTCGAATCGATGACAATTTTTACATTATTCCTGAATTTTCAAAAACGGCTCAGCCTATTTCGGATTTAAATGGGTCCACCTCGGGAGTATATCCTTTCGAACTAAACATTTTTTTTTAATCGGTCTGCAATTGACAATAATAACCACAAACATACAAAAAATACATACAGACGAACATAGAACCTCGATCTTTTTGGAAGTCGGTTAATAAATGAAAATACGTGGCGTGAACGTTGGAAGATGTCAACTTGTCTATAATATAATGATTACAGAATCGTGTCATACTTATCACCTCTCAACCTTGGCGTAATTCAGGAACACAGGAACACGTGCTCTTATCTGTGCTAGGGCTGCCATACAGCAGTAAGTTCAAGGAAAATATCGCAAAATATATTTTCCGGGAATTTCCGGTACAAGGATCTTTCTTTTCATGTCCAATAAATAAAGAACATTATCGAAAATGTCAAGGGTACTCGCACTCGTACATGATGTCCGCGAGGACGGTATCCATTTAATGTTGCTGATACTCTATTATTTTACTACTAAGTACTGTTAAACTGTTATTTTAGTTCTACTCTGTAAACATTTTAAGACGAAAAATACTACATAACAGTGTAAAGTTATGAATGCTATGAAAAACTAATACCTAGCACGTATATTTTTTGGAAATACACTTGTTGTGGTTATTATCTTTATACTGAGAATTATATAAAAGGAATACGAAAGAAAGGAAGTTCGCAACATAACTATGGTCTAAGTGGTCGTCCATGTCGAGATGATGAGGATAGGATAACATCTCGCAAAGGAGTACTCCACCGGGCGAGGTGTTGTGCCCGGGGACAGCTATCCGACAGTCTTAACTTAGGTCTTCATGTGGTTCGGCCGTCGTCGCTGTGATATTCGTTTTTTGCGCGATGCAGACTCCGGCTTGTCATTGGCTGAGGCGCGGCGATACGGCTTGTGATTGGTTGGCCGACGGCGCGCGTAGCTAGTGCCATCTCGTAGCGAATGTAGTGAAGTTAGTCGCTACATAACCACTATTAAAAGTCCGATGCATACATCAAAGCAATTTTAATTATAGAAATACAATATGTCCAATACCCGACAGCCCTAACCTACGCACTGTCTATCACCAACTTATTATATACAGTTCGCTAAATAGGGGAATGAAAAATACTCTATACTTGGGTTGGGTACCAATGTAGTGTCAGAAAATCAATGGTGGCTCCACCCTCGCGTGTTGAGATAAGTTGGTAGCACTAGCTGCAAATGTACCTAGATTGATTACTGTGGACATAATTTAATCTTATGCGGCTAGATAACGTCGTGTGCTTCTCGGTTAGCTAGCAGAATAGTTAAGAAATTTTAAAACTCTACAAGATTTTGGTAACGGAGTGATTAACTCTATGAGAACACGTGCGATACTAACGTGTGTTACTTTTGTACGCACGTTGGGGCTCATGCCCTATAATACCAATTGTTTTCAATAATCTTGCGTGAAATATTTTCTATTTTGATACTACGACTTAAGCTCGTTTTTTATTTACTTTTAATGTCATAAAACATGATTCCAGATGAATTTCTTGAAAGTAAAAAAAAATACTTGGCAAGTTACGTTACCTTCTGTCGATAGCCCTTTTGATGTTCTACCAGACCTTAGTAATCCACTGATGAATATACGAATGAAGGTCTTATTATGGTTATATGTATTGTGAGATCAACCCAGAAACGAAGGAGATTGCGTTTCTATAGATTTCGTGGAGTGCGAATGACGTTTTCCTACGGAATATCAATATGAATGAAACATATTGATGTTCGAAGAATGTAAGGAAACATACAAAATCGATGCTATATAATGATGTTTTTCTTTGGCGATTTCAGAGTTGGCCGAGCGATAAAACAACATTCATTCTTATTTTAGAAAAAATACTTTAAAGTAGATACCTATACCGTAACACAACAACCAGCAAAATTGAAACTGTTGAAAGGAACATAAACAAACAGTTGAAAACGTTTAATATTATACACTCTGTTTTTTGACCCTTCAATGTGGCAAACAAACAAACAGTCTAAAAATAATCTACCGCTGTTCGCAGGCGAGCGTGTCGTCACAGCCACAAATGCTGACGCTATAAGAACCTTCAAAAAGCGGCAGCTGACGATGATTTACGACATACTCGAGTCTTGAGTCTATAGTAAAGTCAGCCAGGAGCGCTTTATAATTAAAAAAATGTGTGGAGCCAGACGGAAACTACCGTAGTTTTTGTTTACGAATAATCTCCTCCGACCTATGTTCCAATATGTTGATACAATACTGTGAACCCGTTACTCTTGTACCGTTCGCGATGCATTCATAAAATGTATAGCAAGAAGCATAATGCATGAACCTTTTTTATAACCTTTAAACATGAGTAAAAATTACTTATGTTGGGTTTTGTTCAAAAATTGCATATTCTTAATGTGTGGTTTTTGCACGAAAACTACAGTTCGAAGGCGGTAGTCAACCACAGACTTTTAAAAAAGTAAATGCAACAAGAAACTGGCTGTGGTTGGCTAATTAAAGAGGAAGTGGGCGTATATTTTTATAACATCGTGGTCAGAGACTGGTACGGTTTTTGGAGACCATTCTGGTCGAGCCGTCGGAGCGTAGAACAAGTCTAGATTAGTTATTTTTAGATCTTAAAGAACACTGTGATGGAAGAAATAAATCTGCAAAGTTTAATTGTAATAATATTGGTGTTTCTACTTCATCGAGTCCTTGGTTTTCCTAACACTTAGCATGGAAATACCATACCCCCTGAACGGATCACGTAGTATATGTACATTCCCTGAGGCTTAGCAGCGGCGTTTTTCGCTGTGACGACACGTCCGTTTGCAATCGCCCTAAGTAACGTAATGACTCACATAGGCGCGTGTCTCCTACCACAATATTGCAGTGGGCGGCGCGAAAGAAAAACAATATAATTATAGGTGACATTAAATCCATTGGTGCCAGAATACCTACAAAAATTCGAAGCTTTTATTTAGTAAACAGGAAAAAATATATCGGCATTTATAAATTGAAAAGCGGATTCTGAGATTGCATCAGCTTATCAAAACAAGGTGTTTTTCGAATGATTGGCACCAAATATGTTTTGTTTATCTGCGTTTGACAGACGAAATTAGCGATGCGATGAGTGAGGACAGTGAATATTTTGAATTTACATTATAGTTTTATCAATTCTGATATATCGCTCCCAGCGTAGATTGACTAATAAATTGTACCTAACTGTTGTATGTAGTATGTTGTTATAAGTGTTGTATGTAGATCCCCGGTTGTTTTAACTGTGGCCATTTCAGAAACTTTCAGGCAACTCTAACACCAGAGCTAACGCGACCTTACAAACTTACTTATTTTTATCAAAAGGGTAGATGACTAGTATTGAATTAATTAAAAGTATTAAAATTACTGAATTCTGCAATTAATTATGATTCGTAAACTGAAATAATAACTAAAATTGGCTAATCCAGTTTAGAGATATAAGCTTTTAAAAATGTTGGTAGGGATTAAGAGGGGATGGTTAGGCCCTTTTCCACAAAGCATAACATAGTATGGCGAATTGGCGAAAGTATGACATTTACGGATTGTGTCGTCATATTTTGCCATAGTGCGCTCATCGTCTAGCAAGAAAATGAAATGCTTGTAACTTCTTTATTTCTAAGTTGATTTTATTTTTGTTTTCGTTAATCAGCTCTGTTTATGGTTAGCTGTTACAAGAGGACATCAAAAAAAAATGTCAACCAGCCTATTCTGCTAACATTATTTTGGGTATGTTATACAGGGTGTTGTTATGCAAAGTGCAGGGACTTTAATAAATATATTCGTTATGGAAACTAGCGAGGTTTTCGCACATTTTAATTAAGTAAAGCACAGGTGTTACTCACGCATAATTTTAGTGGAAAACTATGTAGTTTCAATCGCATTTGGCGATCTTTCTCAAGGTTGGAGTACCAGCACGCGGGCTCGTCTCGCATAGCGAGTGCTAAGTCCCTGCACTTTGCAAAACAACATTCTGTATAGCATACCCAAAATAATGTTAGCAGAATAGGTTAGTTGACATTTTTTTTTATGTCAGATATATGGCTATGGCATAATATGTCTGCTAGTACTCCAACCTTGAGAAAGATCGCCAAATGTGATTGAAACTATAGTAGCAGTTTTCTACTAAAATTATGTGTGAGTAACACCTGTGCATTACTTATTTAAAATATATTCCTATATTGAACATTTTTTTTATTATTTCAGGGTTGTTACCGTAGTAAAATATGTTTACATAAATTTAACTTTTACTTTAAATAATTTGCAATCTATAAATTACAATCGATATTAAATGTTCCAACAACCCGTACTGGGCCAGCGTGATGGAAATTACCCAATCGCAATCGCCTTTATAAAGACTAGGTTTATAAAATAACTGGTATAATTATGCCGAATCAAACATCTTGGCGGCTGCAAGTGCTTAGCTATAAGCTGCGGGAAACCGAATCCTGGCGCAGCTGTCAAAAAAGTGAGGATTTGATTATCCGCAGCTTGAAACTAACATCACGGCCGCCAAGATCCTCTATATCCTATACAGTTACATAATTAATCACAACATTATCCTGCGAAGTATACAAGACAAACAAGTCGAAATTTATTTTATATTATATACTAGCTGCCCGCCCCGGCTTCGCCCGGGTACGACTGGTTAAAAAAGACATTTTATAAGTATTGTGCTTATATACCTACCATGTAACCAAGTAACGTCACACACATGCGCACAGTTATTTTGGCGCGTTTTCATATTACATTAGCTTACCTATACGCAAATATTTTCACCATAGAATACCCACTACTAAACATAGGGCTCCCTTATTAGATCTTGAATAACACCGAATAAAACCTTTGCAAGAGGTTTGTATCCAGCTTCCATCAATGTATCCACCAAAAAATGAGGTTCTCAATTAGATTGTGTTTCATTTAGTATGTACATATGTTATGCGATCATTCCGTTAATTAAATTTTGACTCTCAATAAAGTGTTGTAGTCTTAAAATGTACCTATCTATTATAATGTCCATTGCTAGACATACCGGACGAACCGATAGGATGGGTTGAAAGCTACTCGTAGGTACTTAAATCGCGGGTGTTCCCGTAGTCTTAATCTGTTCAACTATTAACATAAAATAAAGATAGTATTGGCCATCTAAATAAAAGTAAGTTCGTATGGGTCGGCTATACGTTATCTATGGCTCTGGTTTCATTGTTTTTAAACGGTTAGAATATTCAGTCCATCTACATTCTACCTACGTAAGTTAGTTGACGTTTCTACTATATACTTGTATTTGATCTTTTCTTCATTTGATAACTTTGTAAAATATTCGCTATCAGTTCTACTTCTACGAATTGTGTGCCCTATCTAAAGCCTCTACAACTTGCTAACCCAAAGAGCAAATTGAACCGATGGAAACGCTGGCATCCAACGTGATCTGGTGGTCTCGACCTGATCTTAGATTCACGTGGAGACCTTTTCTACGCTTGCCAATAGGTACATTGTCTACGTTCATGAACTTTAAACCCTCATCGATCATTCTTTTTACGAACTATGTGTCAGTTCCTATTAACTACCACTACAACAGATATTTTAAATCGTCGGTATGTCGGCTCGCCTTACTTATGGGTAGATTTGGAGAACCAAATCTCAAGGTGTTACATAAATCAGCGCACTAATAGAGGTGGTACCTATATGGAGCCGTGGTGGTCAAGTGGTACTCGTAGTAACACCTATCCTACAATCGAGAGTTGTTGGATTCAAATCCTAATCCCGTATCAATGAGTTTCTTTGGAACATATGTACGGAATTTCACAATGTCGTGTGGCAACCTGTATACCTATGTAGCTATGTACATCCGAAGAAGGGACTTGATGCCGTATATCAACCAACCCGTACTGGGCCACCGTGATGGATATGACCCAATCACCCTTCGTAAACAGACCTATGTTCTGCAGTGGACGATAAAAGAAGACTGGTATATAAACAGTACTTATAGGAATAGGGGTGATATAATACATGCACAACACGACAGCGTTTATTTTTTTATATTTCTATGACTTAAAAAATTTCTAATTGTTTCGGAATAGCCAATTTGACGATTCAAAAAACAATTTACTTATACATATAAATTGAAACAGTCTTGAAAACAATATGATTTATTTGGATAATGATTTAAACAGAAGTATGAATAACATGGTCGAATATTGGTCGGTATTTCTATTAACTTTTAAAAAGTAATAAGTGGTTATTGTGACATAATGATAGTAGTTAGACATTATGGTATTGCGAAGTTTTTTTGTAGATATTGATATGTTCTTTAATATTGTAGAACAGACTTTTGTTCTATCATCAATAGTTTCCGCAGCGTATGCAACGAAAGACGTTTTAATTAAGACATTTTTTTTTACATGTTGGGTTACGTTACTTAAGTTTTAGTAAGGATTCGTAATCTTTTCTAGGAATAAATATAACTTATGTTACTTAAAGTGAATGTAGCTGTCCAACGGTGAAAGAATTTTTAAAATCGGCACAGTAGTTTTCGAGTTTATTCATTACAAACATACCTACACACACACACGTAAATACAAACGTCCGCCGCGCGCCGGCCGGGCCGCTACCGCCCGCGCCGTACCGATTTGTCCCTGCATTTTAAATCTGTAATATCTTCGAAAATATTCATTTAAATTACATGCTGTAAAAGGCCATATTGATCTATATTGAATGGACAATGTATTTAAGGTACTTAATTGGATAAGCATTAATTATGTATTGCTTAAAATAACTTTCTAAATAAGCCATTTTATCCCGTAAAATGTAATGGATAAAAAATTGTTATTGTGGGCTATCCTTAAGAGACAGACATATACCATCGCGGACATTTTTGTTGACCTTTTTAAGGTGTACAATACCGTAGTACATTATTTTGATTTATCTCGTGGGGTTCAGTCAGCGTTTGCAATGTAAGCCCAAAAAAACGTGTTTATTTACGACATTACATTAGAAACCTGTAAATTTATCAGTGTTCCTCTACAATATTATGTATGTATTATACATATAAACCTTTCTCTTGAATCACTCTTTCTATTAAAAAAAACCGCTTCAAAATCTGTTGCGTGGTTTTGAAGATTTAGGGAAACATAGGGACGGACAGACAGCGACAGCGACTTTGTTTTATACTATGTAGTGATTAAAATGTCGCTCAAAGACTTTAGCAGAACTTTATTCGCGGCACTGGTTATCTAATTACAGAAACATTTTGGTAAATCAAATTCTAATTTCAAACCAAATTCTAATTTCAAATCAAAATCTAATTTCAAATCAAATTCTAAATTCAAATACCCTCTGCCGCGGGACTTTTAGACAAGGTTTTATTATATTTTGTGTTTCTTTATGTATTAATTTCTTTCTAGGTAGGTTTGGCCATTGTGGTAATAGATATTTGTTTTGGTTTTCTGTGTAAATAAAGTTTATTATTTTAAATCAAATTCTAATTTCAAATTTAATTAGTCCTGAATCTAAAGGAAATATTTGACGACGGAATTTTTGAAGTCTCTACGGCCTAAGTACTTTTTCAAGAGCACTTCTTGAGAGTAAATTACCTTGAAAATGTACTTGGCGTTAAAAAAATACTTCTTTGTATATTTAGGACCCTGTCCACCGACTGTACCTAATTCGATGTCGAACTAAAAATACATGCTTGAATAAGTTTTTATTTTACTTTAAAGCTAAAAGGCTTTGAAGGAAAAGAAAAACTTCATTTCTCAAGTTTAAGACAATGGATGTTATTCCAAATTAATACTGTCAGTATTTGCGAATGTCTGAACATTCTTTTAAGGGTTTCTCCACAGGATTTCTCAGTACTTTAGGTTAGTTACCGCCGTAGTATCGTACCGTACTGTACTGTACCAGCCTTTTAATAGTCCACTGCAGGACGTAGGCCTACCCACGATGGGTGATTGGGCCATATCCACCACGCTGGCCCAGTGCGGGTTGGTGGATTCACATACGCCATCGAATTTCTTCTACGCACGTAAGCAGGTTGCCTCACGATATTCCTTTACTGAAAAGCCAGTAGTCTGGAATTCCGAACATAATTTTCAAGGAAACTCATAGGTACGGGATCAGGATTTGAACCCATGACCTCGAGAATGACAGGCCAGCGTTACAACCACTAGACCACCACGGCTTCCATAGTAAGTGGTTCAAAATAATGGTCTGAATCACCCCTTTCGGTTTGCATTCAAACAGAGGACACTCATTGGCTGACAATTATGATTGAAAACTCCTTTGCTTTCCTCTTAATTTATTTTAAAAACATTTCCTAGATAAAAGATAACTTGCACCAGCGCAAAGCAATCCTTATCTTAGGCCAAGTGCGAACAAGTGGTTAATCAAAAGGAACGATTAATGCGATTTGAAGAACAAACAATGCTCTGACTCACAGTTTACTCAAATGGCAGGCAAGGCAACGTTTGAGTGTTGAATATAGCAACCTCGGAATGCAGGCATTCTTTAATTTTCGGTTGTGAACCTCCTTTTGGAAGGCCGTTGAATAGACAAAAACTTTTATTTAATTACTAGCTTCTGCCCACGACTTCTCCCACATGGTATTTTTATTTTAATGCTATGGAATAAACACAGGATCTTTTTATTTTTTAACACGCTTCTATAATTTTCACCTGTATGTTTGCTTGCTTGCTTGTAACCAACCCGTTTGAGCTCGATTTTAAACTACTTTAAGCGATTATATTTTCTTTAAATTTCGCACACATATCAAAGACAATGCATTTGCATTGCATTGCAATGCGTTCACTTCATTCAGTGCGCGTGCGCCAGTCGACGGGAGCGCGCGTATTCCCTGACGAAGGAGTACTAATTACTCCGAAACCGGTCGGGTTCCCAGCGGCCCGGCCGCGATATTATACGTGAGTAAAAACCGGTGTTTTCTTTAGTAATCCTTAGCGTGTTTTTTTTAACTATATTTATAATATTCGGGATAAAAAGTAGTCTAAAAAAGTAGTAAAGACTATGTAGTCTCCAGCCTTCGAACGCCTTTGATTAACGGATAGACTTCATTGAACACAAAATGAAGTCTATACATTGCTCTATTACTACGTGAAAGATTAACAAATCAACAAACACACTTTTGGATTTATTGGCAGAAGCGGAGTGAAGTTCTTCGTTTTAACACGGCGATTTTGCTTTCGTCTGTCCCGATGTTAATTTTCGTCTAGTTTTCAGTTATAGAGATCTACTTTTAGCTATTAGTAATATTAGTAAGGATTATTTCTTCATTCCATCACCCTTGTGTCCCTTGTCCACTACCGTCCTTGTTGTCTACGTTTCTTTTCATCGAAAGGTTGTCTGGAAGAAATAGCTTTTGGCAACAAAATCGCCTTTTGTGCCTCTCTATTGACTTTGAGTCTTCTGTTACTTTGATCCTTTTTGTGGTGTTAATAAAGTGTTCTTGTATTGTATTAAAAGCTAGAAACTAGAAAGGTATTGATCTTAGAACGTAGAACAGAATCTTTTTGCATCAATTTTACTGTAGCAATCCTAAAAAAGCATAAATATACCTAGTACATAGTCTAGTCATAATAGCATACACAATAAAAAAAATTTACGCCAACCAAGGTTCCACGTAACCTTGAATAGTAAGTATTAGTATTAAAAATAACGCGATAACAACCAGTGCTTCTATTCGTATAGGCCCTCACAATACTCTAGCAAGTCAATAATAGTCGAAATTCAAGTATTTTTTTGCAGCAGTAACGGAAATTAAAACTGTTATACAACTTCAAAACAACAATTAACTGAGAGCAGAAAAAATAAGGTTACTGAGGCGAGGCGCCATATCAACAAATCGAGTGCCAATAATGTCTGTGTTCCACTGCGCGCGAAGCTTCATCCTTCGAAAAGCTGAGAAATGTTCATCAGATGTGACGAGGAGCGAAAAACTGCATTACCGCCAATGGCATGGTTGATCTATATGTACTTATGAAAGAGCGAGATATGTTTTGATATAATATGTAATAGGTATGTAAATCTTTAAACAGGGTTATTTCTAATCAATTAGCATCCTTTCAGGGGCTTATTCTATACATCAAAACTAACAACTTTTGTTCTGCGACTTTTGTCAAAACTAAAAAAAAAACAGCTGTATCATTTTGTCGCGGGTGAACGATATTTTTCTATGGAACAACATTTTTTTTTTTTGAGTTTTGACAAACGTCGTTGAACAAAAGTTGTTAGTTTTGATGAACAGAATAAGTCCCTACGAGGATGCTAATTGATTAGAAATAACGCTGTATAGAGAAATTTTATTATTCAGATAAGATTGACCTGTCAATAAACCAGGTTTTGGGCTGCTTCAGAACGGATGCTATCTCTTTTTCTTTATCAACATAGGTCTTATTACTGTCGTATTTTACTGTGCATTTTGCTTTGATCCTGTACCAATTGTGTCCAGATTCGACACGCGATTTCGACTGTTTCTTCCAATCTTTCTCACTCGGAAATAGCACAACCATAAAAACAGATATCTATACTAAAACGGAATAAAACATAAGACGCTATTTTTACAGGTTTGTACAAAAAAGATTTCGAAAATTATCTATCACTTCACTTTTTTACTTATATATTATATTATTAAGAAACTCTACGCTTCTTTACTTTGATCAACTGTCAATGGCCGCGAGCCCGTAACATAATTTGTGTCGTAAGTCAGAAGTAACACTTGCACACTGCACTTACAGAATAATATACATTTGCAGTATAATAATATACAGATAAATGAATGTACTCGTAGTTATATATTCTACTCCATTGGTTAAAGTTGAACAATATTTATTACTTAGGCGGCTTAGCCAGGCCGACTAATGTCTAGTCAGATCTTTTATTCATAGATGTTTTTGTAAGCTCTGAATATCTTTGGAATCCGAAGCGCTCGTCTCTCAGTGGTAAACAGACATAAAAAGTCCAGCTCGTGTTTGCGGACCTCTATTTGGGCGCACGTCTCATGGCCGGCGGGCCCATAAAACGTGGCCTTCAACGATAGCCGGCGTCCTGGCTTCCTTATTTCGCCTGATTTATTGTCATGAGTTGACTCTACACTCTGGCGGAGTAGGAGTTAGAGTTAGTTAGAATATGTTGCTATGTGGAATGTGGATGTATGTTTTAGGGCTTTGTGTAAACTAGGTTTTATGTAGTCTTGCCAAGCCCATGCTCCGTGAACTTAAAGATCGTAAGGACTCCGCCACTGATAGGTATTTGGTAAACGTAGTTTTCTCATTTGGCTGGTTTATTACCATGAGTTGATTTTACATTCTAGCCGAGTATGGTTAGCGTCAGTTAGTGTATGTTGCTATGTGGATGTATGTTTAGGTTTTTTTGGCCCCGGCGCTTAGCCCGGGCCCGCAAATTAACCCCACTATTTACTTATCATGCGCGGATTTAATTCTTTTTTGTTAAATCTAAAAATTCCCAGATATTTTTGTTTTGTTTAGGGCTTTGTGTAGACTTTTGTGTGGTTTGTTTGCCAAATCTATGGTTTACCTTGTGTGTCTTTTAGTTCTTAGGTATACATACTCAAAGATCATAAGGACGTTACGTTGATACACGTATAGACGGCGCGCGGTGCGGGGCGTCCTGGCTTCCTTATTTTGACTGATTGTCATGAGTTGACTCAATATCTATAGTCTATACTTTATATTTATAGTCTAGTGGAGTAGGGTTGTTTAGCGTATATATTGTTATGCGGATTATTTATGTGGATCTATGTTTAGGACTTTGTGTAAACTACGAGTTTTATTCTTAGCAAGCCTGTATGTCCTAATTGTCTTTCTTTTACTCAAAGGCAAAAAGTATAGCGCTGGTATTTATTAAGCACACGTTGTTTTTTTAGACATTTAGGGTAAGTCCTGTAATAAAACTTGTTCATAATGATGAGTAGTACTCATGGTTTTTTTAATATTCATTTACTGTCTCACAAGCCACTTCAGTAAAGATGAACCAGTTCACCATTCAGTATTACCTGACCGATCGAACTATAGCTATTAAATAGTACCTATATCTATAGTCTATAATCATATACATTACAATAAGTTATCCCTACAATGTTAACCTTAGATTTAATTTTCCGCCTACTCGGCGCCAATAATAAACCTAGAAACTAATATTATTCAAATTTTATTTATTCTATCTGTATAAACTACAAAATCGTTTATTAAATTCAATTGAGCGTTTAATATAGGCTGGCGTAATCTCAGACTGATTGCAGAGGTTGTAAACATTTTCGCATCTTTTCGTACCTACTCAAAAGCTCAAAGAGCTCATTTATCATTACGAATTGATACAGGCACTTATTTGTACTATACAGGGTTATTTCTAATCAGTGAGCATCCTCTTAGGGGCTTATTCTGTACATCGAAACTAACAACTTTTGTTCTACGACTTTTGTCAAAACTCAAAAAATGCTGTTCCATACATTTTGCCGCGGGTGAACGATTTTTTTGTAAGGAACAACAACTATTTTTTTTTGAGAATTAGTAAAAGTCGCAGAACAAAAGTTGTTAGTTTTGATGTACAGAATAAGCCCCTGAAAGGATACTAATTGATTCGAAATAACCCAGTATAGTACCAAGATATTTTTTCTGCAATAGTTATTACACTAGTCAGAATATTTTACATACTAACATAAAGGTTGGTACTTCGAGTTAAAACTTCGCCAAACACAACAGATGGTTAACAAAAATAGGCATTAGTTTTTGAGATATACTTCGTAACAAACTGTTTAAAAGGACGCCATTGTTTCCGGGTGTTTTTTCATAGCGAGATACGACTATACATTTTTTTAGTGTACGAAGTGTCATAGTATAAAAATGTTGTATAGTATGAGTGCTATGCAAGTCGAGCCCGTGTGCTTTCACTCCGTCTTGAAAAAGATCACCTAATGCGGTCGAGACTAATAGTACTCTCGCTGTCTGCCATAAAAACCACGCGAGAAGTGGGTTATATTCCAATTATAAATGTTGCGTAAAATTGTCTTTGATTTTTCTTTGTAATAATTGTCATATAAATAATTTTGAAAATTCGAATATAGCCATTTTCTTTTCGTGACCTAATTTTGACACGTACACTGAAAAAAAATTGCAATCTCTCTCCAAGAATTGCTAAGATTTAGATCGCCTTTGTTTTCATCCCAGCGTTGACCTATAATCCATACATTTGAATATCTCTGTTAAATAGAGTTAATTTTTTACATACGGCGCCGGACCACATATTTCACGCGTCGTAGTTAAAATTAGTCTCCATTTTGTTGTTTTTCACTGAAAATAGTGCGGGAGAACGATTGCGACACGACATTAGGTACTTTATAAACGTCTATTAGAATTTATATCGAGATTAAATGTTTATTTCATTGTTTCACAGATCCCGTTGTTTGAATTCTAAATTGTTTTCAAAAAGTTCGTATTGGACTTGATACATACATGTTTATTTAGAGTCACGTTTTTCTTGTATCTATGATCACATTTTATATGGACGATACTTGTGTTTTATTTTATAAACATGTAATCAAAACAAGTCATCATCTCATCCCGTGTCGGAAAATATGCTTGGTTTTCATTATGATAGACTCAGTCTTACCATAAAAGTTTTACGCACGCTTTAGACAATGATTAACAGTACAAATTGCACGATTAAACAGAGTTTAAAGAGTGTTTAAATCTTTTGTGGTCAGGCCAAGTATATTTTTAAAATTTAATAGATCAAGCAGTTATAGAATATAGGAGTAAAAGAAAAAATCTTACTTTATAATCTGATAAGATAATGCTTGATTGGACAAATAAGAAATTATGTTTATACACTAAAGACATTGCGGTGTAGATATTCAATTATACATATACTCCTGAGACCCAAGGTATGAAAAATTAATTATGAAACCAGCGCAAAACTCGTAACTGTATTTAGTGTCTGGTAACGCACTGCTATGACGTACGCTGTTGTTACTTTGTCATTTTTATGTGACATAAAGTCTAACATAAATATAAGTATTTTATTGTTGGTAATTCCCTATTGTTGGCGACTCCTGGCTATCTACTGCAGTGGCTGCAGTAAACAGAATCATTAGCGTCGCCGCCGACTGCTACGCTGCTATTTTGAATAATAAATAGGTACATATGTACTTACATTATAAATATTTAGACTACGCAACATTATGACCAACAATTACTATAGGATCATCAATCATCATCAGAAGTGTACCCTTTCCATTTTTTTTTTTTTATTATTATCGGTTCAAAATATCGATGAACATACAGACGAACATAGCACTTCCTCCATATTGAAAGTCGGTAAAAATAAATTAGCCCTATATTAAAAGTTGTTAGTAATAATGAGCATTGAGCATATTATACATATACACCTCTGATCGTCTGCACTTTGCAAAACAACACTGTATCAAAGAGTTATTTTTGTAATAAACATTTCGAAAATTCGGTGGTCCGAGAGAGACAGGTTCGAGTGGTTTATTGCCAGTGTTACTACCAATCTCACTACCAGTAGTAAGAACGGTAAATGAATTACCGTTGTTACTACTGCAGTTGAAAGTTGTTAGAACAGTAAAAATAAATTACCCGTGTTACTACCGTAAAACTAAAATAACAAAGAAACAAAATATGACCTGTCATGCTAGAGTTGCAGAACAGGTGTCAAAGTGACAGCTGTCAAACTAAAATATGTTTTTTTTTTTCAGGTCATAGTCCAAGTCAAATATGACAGATATCAAAGTGATTCTGGAATTCAATAATAGAGTTGCATGGACTTTTGCTGTCTCTGCAAAAGTGAGAGAATTCAACAAAATGAAAGATGTCAAATGTTTTAGATGAAAGATGTCAAACTTACAAAAGTAAAAGAATATCTCGTCGAGTGAAAAGAGTACCTAATGCTCAAGAAGCGACGAACGGAGATAAATCATTTTTAAGTTTGACAGCTGTCACTTTTCCACCTGTAATGCAACTCTAGCATGACAGGTCATATTTTTGTTTCTTTGTTATTTTAGTTTTACGATAGTAACAGGGGTTATTTATTTTTACTGTTCTAACAACTTTCAACTGCAGTAGTAACAACGGTAATTAATTTACCGTTCTTACTACTGGTAGTAAGATTGGTAGTAACACTGGGAATAAACCCTCCTGCATTCACGACGAATTTCTAAAATGTTTATCACAAAAATAACTCTTTGAGACAAAACCTAATGTGGGTGCACTGTAAAATTAAAATCATAACACTCAGTATGTCAATGAATTCAAAGAGTAAAATGTGTCAACGTTGTTTTGGACTATATCTTTATAATGACAGGTTCAATAACCGCTTTATACCTTTACACATCCGTGCCGTGATCTATGCAATAGACGTACATTATTTTTATCTCTAACTAACCTTTGCCCACGGATTCGCCCGCACTCAGCTACTTTACAGCCTATGACCATAAAATAAGTATTATTTTAGTTTTAATTATATGCCTATGACACTCAGAAATAATGTGGCTTTCTATTGGTAAAATAATTTTCAAAATTAAAATAGAATAGAATATTTATTTCGCAGAAAATAAACATACATAGAATACAGTAGTTTAAATTTAAATCACAGAGTAAAAGTACAGAAAATTCGGATTACTAACTCTAGTAGTTGGTTTAATAGAAGCAGTGATTATCCCACAAATCGAAATTTTACCTCTTTATTAAATATTATAGTAAAGACTAGAAATACGATTATTTAACAACACTTTAAATTCGCGGGATACAGCAAAAAAGTTTTCTTTAAAACTTTATCTCTATGACTATAAGTGAAAACTTTTGAGTCGTTTGTTTATATTCATTGTTACATTCATTGCTTGTTAATTACATCCGTTTGTTTTCCAACAATATATAAATAAATATAATACCATACAATCGATTTAAAAAGAGGTGCACAGATGATGTCAACAAGACCGCAGGATCACGCTGGATGTAGGTTAAATTAGTCTCGATTTTGTTGTTTTTTACTGAAAATAACCTAATAAAAGAAGGTTAGGGAGGCTTATGTCTAGCAGTGGACAAACTATGGCTGATGGCTGGACTTAAAAACAAGATTCTTCTTCGATTTTGGAAATCTTCTAAAAATGCAACAATGCAAAACAAGCACGGCGGCAAACGGCGAGACAGTATGGCGATAGGCATTTCGTTATCGTAATCCAAATTTACTTTCGATAAAGTTATTTGTGTTCTGATACCCGTCCAGCAATTGATGCAAGTTACTTGGCAATCTTATCTCGCTATAAAGTCAAAAGATTAGACATGTTTGCAAGGCCCTTAGAACAGTAAGAATTTGGGACAGGTCGTTGACTCTAGCTAGATACTAGTAATATTGAGCTGTATCTACGATATCGATTCGGAAGTGAAATTAATAAATGGTTGAAATGACTACTAAAAATATTGTAGAGCTACAATATTTTTAGTAGCTCTACGTACATTTTTACCGACTGCCAAAAAGAAGGAGGTTCTGTACCAGCCTTTTTTTGTTTTTAATGTCCACTACAGGACGTAGGCCTACCCACGAAGGGTGATTGGGCCATATATCCACCACGCTGGCCCAGTGCGGGTTGGTGGATTCACATACGCCATCATATTTCTTCCACGGTCGTATGCAGGTTGCCTCACGATGTTTTCCTTCACCGAAAGTGGTGCCAGCCAGTGGTGTGATATTCCGTACATAAATTCCAAGGAACTCATTGGTACGGGACTGGGATTTGAACCCACGACCTCACGATTGTAAGGCGGGTGTCACTGCCTCTAGACTACCACGGCTTCACTATGTTCGTCTGTACGTAGTTTTTTGTGTATGTTCATCGATCGCCAATTGTAAACTGATTTAAAAAAAACTTTTTTAGTTCGAAAGAGTATACTTTCGAGGCTCAATACATTTAAATTTATCGAAATCGGCTGAGTCGTTTTTGATAAATCAACAAAAAATGTAGATACATGGATGTCACATCGATACGTACAAATTATTCGAATTCTGTACACGGTGGAAGTCGGGGTTGCTATTTTTTGCGAAAAATAATGGAGAAATCTTTTGTAAAATCCTTACTTCCTTAGTAAGTACTCATATTAAATAATAAATAAATAAATAAATAAATAAATATTTTATATTTATTTTTTAAGTGTATTGTGTGTGTTTGTTCCTCTTTCACGAAACAACAAACCAACGAATCGACTTGATTTTTGGTATGGAAATAGTTTAAACGGCGGAGAGTGACATGGGTTACTTTTTTCCCAGAAAAATAAAATGCGCTCATGAAATAACACAAAAATTAAAATAGGTACCACGCGGGCGAAGCCGCGGGCATAAGTTAGTAAGCTATATATTTTAAGACCTTTGTTTGACACATTTCCAAAAAATAAATATGAATATGTAATCTCATGTTACTGGTCATAATTTAAAAAAATACTAGTAATAACTTTCTGGCACCAACCAGGTGCCGGGGCAATAGAATACGGCATCGGTATTTGTATTCCCTGCCTTGTAGTAAGTGCTTGCTAAAAGGGGACTTCTGGGCTCGTTGATGGTTGGAGATGGGGCTCTTGGCATTCACTCAAACGGGCCCGGGAGAGGACGATAGCGTGTGTGGCCATTTGGCCACATTCTCGTAGAGGACCGTGAATCTTAGGTAAGCTCGAGAAGTCAAACAAAGTCCTGGAGACACAGGAGTTCCCAAGAGCAAACAAAGGCCGGGCAACGAGGAGGTTTCAGTGAGTACAATCCCACGTACCCTGGCTGCCACCCAAAGCAGTCGGGTATCTTGCGAAGATTTCCCCCCTCGTAAAACAGGGGTCATAGATGAAGTAGACCAATTACACTTTCATGACTTTTTAATAAAGATCACAAACAAACGTTTAATAAACACTTCGAGGAATTTAGCGAGGTTGGGTTACGCCAAAGTTTTGTCTTTGTCTTTCAAAGGGTTTCTTCACGTTAGAGATCTTCTACGATAACATTCTAGGGCCCGCCCTTCCACATTCTTGTTTCAAACGTTTACGTTTTGACTTTTGGAGGGGCGGGTAATGTTATCGTAGAAGATCTCTACATACTTTGTGGTCATTTGGTGCCTCGTTATTATGAACATTTGCGTGACATCATCACCCTTCCTATCGCTGCCGGCTGCCAGTCAAACACGAGCAGTACACAACTGACTCGACCTTCGAAAGGGACGGGCCCTAGCTACAGTTATCTAATCTATGTCTGTTCCATACCACCTCGAACTTATTCTGTGTCTATCTATTCTATACAATCTGCTACTGATTCTGTGTTTAATTTAATACATTATGTTACTTATTCTGTGCCTATAATTCCAAACAATCTGTTGATTACTCCGTGTCTAAAATTTTTAGTGTTGCTTATACTGTGACGTATATATAGAAGGGCGTATGCAGGTACTCCATATAACCTGTTACTTATTCTATGTCTATTCCATACAATTTCTTACTTATTCTGCCCAGAGTTTCATACGTTCTGTGCCTATAATTCCATACAACCTATTACGTATTCTGTCCACAACCTCATACACACTGTTGATTACACTATGTCTAAAGTGTATTGTTGCTTATACTGTGACGTATGTAGAAGGGCCAGACGATCAAAACATGTTTTTGTTAGGCACAATAATTATTTTATTATTCTCGGTACTTATTTGTATGTGTTGATTTCAAGTTTAATATACGCGGTACCTTTTCCCTATAGGTGTTTATACCTGGTTGTATATTTCCTTGTTTACACCTTCCGATATATAAGGAGAATTGGATATATTCAAAGATGTCAGTAATCAGTAAACACCTCTGTGTAAGCAATGTTTTTTTTTTAACTCTATAATCTACTTATAAAAAATTATTCAAGTCGAGAATTCTAAACATATATTCTGTAAATAGGTAAATGAAACCAAGATAAAAAAGAGTAAATAATTTTTTTTCTTAACAACACTAACATGTACTACTTATACCTACTTAAACAGGTAGGTATGAAAATGTTTCTTACCATAGAAACTGAAACTCAGTTTGAGATGGTAAAATTTAAAAACTAGATAAACTGATACACAGTTTTGTTGTTTTGATAGTAATAAAACTATTTCGGGGCGAAACGCCGCAATACTCACTTATGAATGCTAAAAATATCCAAACAAACAGAATTTCAACAACATAGCGCTGATTGCCAATCCAACTCACATAAAACTAGCTAGTATAGCGTATTACCTTTCTACCTATACTGTTTATAGCCCTAGGGATAAACTCTACTTCAGAGGTTCCAAGTTGACTGGGCTACGACCCGTCTAATACAAGTATAAACTCGGGACCCACCTTTAGAAAATTAACAGTTAAGCCCTCCCGAAAAACCCTAACTTGTTCCTCAAATCCCCACTAATTATTTTTCGTTAAAGCCATCAAGAGGAGTTTGAAGATTTTGAGTGACATAGCTGTTATATATTTTTTACTGCTTTTACTGGTAGCCATGGTAAAAGTTGTTCATTGTGACGAGTACAATTATATAATACTTTTTTCTTTTTTTAAAAAAGAAAAAACTTTTCGACTGACTTCAACCGTGTACACAATTCGTGAATATTTCGCACGGATCCATGTAGCATTTTTCACATTATTGTTTTTGACTTTTGTGCTATCCCACAGGAACCTTTTAATTTTACGGGATATAAAGTATGTCACTTTTCGGCCCTTGAACTATGTATATCCATGCCAAAAATCAAGTCGATCCGTTGCTCCGTTGGTGCGTGAAAGAGGAACAAACCAACAAACTTTTCGGATTTATAATATTAGTATGATGGCTCAGTCGATTTCGATAAAATTTAAATGGGACCTATTTCGAAGTACACTCTTTCCAATAATAAAAGAATTATCGAAATCGGACCACTCTGTTAAAAGTTATGCGTGGTTATACATAAAAAACCGGACAAGTGCGAGTCAGGCTCGCACATCGAGGGTTCCGTACAAACATATTGTTAAAATAATTAAAAACCTGTTTTCGCATGTGCTAATGAAGTTATTTTATATGATATCTTACATGACACGATTTAACTCACTTTGAATTTTGAACCCATATTTTGTGAACTTTGAGGCCCTATTTTTATGTGATTTAAATAAAAATGTACAGTTTTCAGATTTATTCCTATATGTGTACTCTGAGATAATGCTCTTCGCTAAATTTTATAGTTCTATGTCAACGGGAAGTACCCTGTAGGCTTTGATTTTTGTGAGCGTTGAAATATGCGTTTTTTTACGACATAAACGGCTCTAACTTTTTTATACGGTAACTGAGAAGCTTTTCTTTTACACAACTGCAAGAATTCATAGGTTTACGTATACAGTTTAAATTTCAACTCGATATCTTTACGTGTTCCCGAGATAAAGAGTCTTGACATACACACAGACGGACAGACAGACAACAAAGTGATCCTATAAGGGTTCCGTTTTTTCCTTTTGAGGTACGGAACCCTAAAAAATATGTGTATAACAGGGTTATTCCTAAACAATTAGCATTCTTTTAGGGGCTTATTTTGTACATCAAACTAACAACTTTTGTGCAACGTCTTTTGTCAAATCTCAAAAAAAAGTTGTTGTTCCATAGAAAAATATCGTTCACCTTCGACAAAATGTATGGAACAGCTGATTTTTTTTTGTTTTGACAAAAGTCGCAGAACAAAAGTTGTTAGTTTTGATGTACAGAATAAGCCCCTAAAAGGATAATTGATTAGGAATAACCCTGTATATACGCGTTGAATTTAGTACCTCCTCCGTTTCGTCGGTCAATAAAAGATATGTCCGTTGTCTACAAATACATATGTACTCAATAACGGGCGGCGTCAACAATATTATATCTGGCGGCGCCATATCAAAATATTATTTTAAACGAATAAACATAACCTCAAGGTCCGCCCGAACATGAATTAGTGATGAGACGCTCGATTAATTTACATAATCGACTAGAATATTAATCGGAACCACATCGAATCGAGATTCGACTAAAATAGCTGATTTAAAACATAAAGCTATAAAATATTTGAAACTTAGATTATTAAAATTGTGTTATTGAATTAATTTTTTTATTTTGTGGTTGCCTAATAATTTTTAAAGAAAACGAGTTTCAAAAACCCCAAATTCGAAAAAGCTTTTTCCGGATTTGGGGCCCGCAGTTCTACCGACTAACCTTAAATCAGTTAGTTTAACGATTGTTTTGTTTCATAGACAAATTATACCCACTTAATTTCTTTCTCTGCAGATAAAAATGTTCTCTCTTTTTAACTAAATAAATAATAAATAAATATTTGGGGACACTTTACACACGGCATCCATAGCACAAGGTTTACTTAGTTTGGGGTCAGAAACTAAGCAAATCTTGTGCTATGGCTGCCAGAGACTGATATACTATATATTATAGTACATACATATTTAGTATATATATAGTACATATATTTTTAAATACATACTTATATAGACAGTAACTAAATAACACCCAGAAACAGAGCAAACACCTGTGTTCATCACATAAATACTTGCCCTGGATCGGGATCGACCCCACGCCTCTTTGACCCAGAAGTTAGGGTCACTAACCACTGAGCCACAATTCGGCTGTAAGTATAAGAAAGTGATTCCCGTAAATTAAGTTTTTACTCTATTTTATTGAAATATTAGCACATTAAAAGGCTTTTTATGAAGCCCATAAATTAAGCCAATTCAACACCAAGTTAATCTACTAATAACTTCCTCGAACATTTTTATAGTCTTATGAAATAAAACGTTGCGTGTTTTTACAAAAACAAACCACACTCAGAGATAACAAATCGTAAAACTTCGCGTGAACTATGAAGTTTTTATGATTTTAATTAAAACATGAACTCTCAATCTTTGTCCATAAGGTAAAGTAGGTAGTACATGTTACATTGCAGCATTTATAAAATACTAGTTTTTACCCGCGGCTTTGCCCGCATACGCAATATATCATTATAATTTATAGCCTATGTGTTATTCTGATATATAAGCTATATTATTGCAAAGTTTCATCTCAATCCGTTCAGTAGTTTTTGCGTGAAAGAGTAACAAACATCCATACATACATCCATCCATCCATCCATCCATCCATCCATCCATCCATCCTCACAAACTTTCACGTTTATAATATTAGTAGGAAGGATACTCATATTCAGTACTCAAAATTGAATTTTTAGTACTAAGAACTAAATTATTATATGTATATTGTATAGCTGTGGAGGTCTAGCAGTAATGACACTCGCCTTACAATCGTAAGATCGTGGGTTCAAATCCCGGTACCGTACCAATGAATTCCTTCCTTGGAATTTATGTACGGAATTTCACACTACTGGCTTTTCGTTGAAGAAAAACATCGTGAGGCAACCTGCATACGGCCGTAGAAGAAATTCGATAGCGTATGTGAATCTACAAACCCGCACTGGGCCAGCGTGGCGGGTATGGCCCAATCACCCTTCATGGGTAGGCCTACGTCCTGCAGTTGACTATCAAAAAAAGGCGGGTACAGTACTAAGAACTAAATTAGTGTTATTCATAAACAAAGCTAAAACTAACAATAGTACAAAAGTTTTGTGTAACTATGATGTTGATAAATGAAAGTAATTTTTCTTTCATACTTCATAAAAATCCTTTACTAGATATGCGTATGTAGTTTAAATATAAATAAGTTATTATAAAAAAAATAAGAAAAGAAGACGTGTAATGTAAAAATTGGTGAAAACCGTGAAAATTATTGTCTGAAAATTACTCTGTTTTTCATTATTATGAGTATAGCTATAAATCATTCAAGCAATTTAACTGACACTTTTGTCAAGTTCAAGAACCGCGCGAAAGTTTCTGATTGTACCACAAATGTGTTTTAAATCGACTTCGACAGCAGTATAAATCAGCCAATTACAGCCCAACGCCCACAAAAATAGCCCGATATTTTAATTTATTCAAATGACACTATTTTAACACAATCCAAAACATTTATATTCCAAAAGTGGGCCAAACATGAGGCACCATTCGTTTTGGCGATACGAGTGTCGACTACGGACATACAAATTATCAATTTATATACCATACATATAATCCTAGACTTCACTACTCTTTTGTCAAAATAAGTGTAGTAGTTATATATGTAGTTTTCAATGAAAGAGATGACATTTTTTATAGTGACATAGTACTGCGCCGTTCTCGATATTATCATAACAACTATGATTACCAAGTCGAGCTGCCAAATACAAGGGGCTATTTATAGTCGTTGCTAAGACAGAATTAAGCCCAATAAGACTCGTGCAATAGAATATTTAAAGGCTAATAAAATTAGTTTGAAAAAAAATCCAAGGCATTTAATTCGATAATAATTTTAAATGATTTATTCAGTAGTAGAGTTTTTTATTTACATAATTTTTAAAACGGCGAATGAATTTTAAAACTGCGCATATTAGTGTGAAGTTAAAGAAAAAAAAATCTTTTAAATTCTTGTAGTAGGTACCGCATTAAGTACCTATGTTACAATTTTTTGACTTACATTTCTTGGTTTATTACTCGAGTGCGCGTCGCGTCGTAAAGAACCGGTCCACTTAAAATAGTGAAATGGAAAGTTTAAAATTTTCACGACAGGGAAACTGCATGAGTTGTTCATTAACTTTGTAGACATTTTATGCTAAGATCTCTAATAAATGTGAGATAAAGTAAAGATTTGAGTTATTGTTGCAGAAATTTTGATATTACATACAAGCATACAACTCTTCGTCTGCAACTCTACAAGTGTGTAGTTGTAGATTTTTTCTCTAATACCTTTCTCTGGCAAATGCTTATGACATGCAATATCAATCAATATAGAAAAAATGAAAAATCCATTGATGTAATCTAATAGAAAAAAAAAACTCCTGTCATAATCGTGATAGTAACAATTTGTAACCATAAAAAAAAAAAAAATTTGGAGGAGCTAAAACGGCTTGACCGATTTTTTATAAACTCTACAAGTGTGCAGTTGTAGATTTTTTCTCTAATACCTGTCTCTGGCAAATGCTTATGACATGCAATATCAATCAATTTAAAAAATAAAAAATCCATTGACGTAATCCATGGATTTATCATATAAACAGGATTGAGTACTGGCAAAGAAAAACGTGCCGACAAGGATACCACATCAGATGATTGTGTCTCTTTTCCAAGTAGGATGACCAAAACATCTCGATCATCTTGGGATATAATTTTTCTTTGGAATGTTACTGCACGCAGGAATCGCAGTTATCTTACCCCTAACTCGTCGTCCTTCGTCATCGTCGTCGCTTTAGCAATAAGACGCCTACTGCTGGGCATAGGCCTTCCTTGAAAATCTCTATAAAACCAATCCCCATAGAAACAATGGTCTAGAATTGATAATGACGGAGATAAACCACTTTTAAGTTTGACAGCTGTCATCGGAAATGTAGATCTCGATGAGTTCCTTCACTTTTGTGACGACAGTAATGGTCTGGAATCCATATTTATGGTGTTGAAAAACGTTTAAATTTCATAGATGTAATCTTGACACATATCACGCAACCCGTGTCAGTACTTAACCACGAAAATTTTTTTCACAAAAACTTTTTCACGGAAAACTTTGTCACAAATAGACCTTATCACGAAAAATCTTAGTCACGAAAACTTGTCCACGAATAGACTTCCGTAGTTAACAGAATTTTAAGGCTTCCGCAGTAAACAAGGCATCCATTTTGAAATAAAAAATAGCGGACTCACTTTTTTGAAAAAGTCGTCATGGGTGTAGTTTAAGAGGTTTTTGGGGGTGTATATTTCAAAATTGGCATCCATTTTGAAGTAATGTTTGCCATCTTCAATT
Organism: Hypomecis punctinalis; assembly: GCA_949316475.1. Taxonomy (NCBI): domain Eukaryota; kingdom Metazoa; phylum Arthropoda; class Insecta; order Lepidoptera; family Geometridae; genus Hypomecis; species Hypomecis punctinalis. The sequence goes on along the minus strand of OX438807.1, from coordinate 22,790,847 downwards.
CCAAAATGAATGCCAATTTTGAAATATAAACCCCCGAATTCTCAAAAAATAACATTTATGACGACTTTTTCAAAAAAGCAACATCTACTATCTCTAATTCCAAAATAGATGTCATTTTTGAAATCTACACCCCCAAAAACCTCGAAAACTACACCCATGACGATTTTTTCAAAAAAGTGACGTCCGCCATCTTTAATTCCAAAATGGACGCTAGTTTTGAAATCTACACCCCCAAAAACCTATTAAACGACACCCATGACGACTTTTTCAAAATAGTGACGTCCGCCATCTTTAATTTCAAAATGGATGCCATTTTTGAAATCTACACCCCCAAAAACCTATTAAACGATACCCATGACGACTTTTTCAAAATAGTGACGTCCGCCATCTTTAATTTCAAAATGGATGCCATTTTTGAAATCTACACCCCCAAAAACCTATTAAACGACACCCATGACGACTTTTTCAAAATGGTGACGTCCGCCATCTTTAATTTCAAAATGGATGCCATTTTTGAAATCTACAACCTAAAAAAAATAAAAATACAACCACGACTATACACCAATTGTACACCCAGCATGTTTAAGAAATATGTCCAGCATAGTCACCCTACTACACTTCTTTGTATACACCATAGTACGCCATTTGCAATCGACGGTGATACTCTAGTCAAAAATAAAAAATAACCGTTAATCATAAAGACGTACGATATTCATACAAAATAAATATCAAACTCTGTTTTATTGGCATCTATTCGCAATTTTAACTAAAATCTTATCAAACTACATTGAAAACTAAGAAATAGTTAAGACAGTCGCGGCTTTACAGGTAATAATTCTACCATTTATAAGTGTCGTTTCGAAATGGCAATAGTGCGAGCGGGACAACTTCATCACTTTGGGAAGTCTCACTCGGCACAGCGTCTCTCTTATACCATTTCAAAGGAATATATGTTTTGTAACAACGCATTAAGGTTGAATTTTCCTAAACTAACTTTGAGCCAAATTTCGTCTGTGCGCAGTCCAGATAGTATACAAAGTCCTTGACGTAATCTAATAAAAAAGAAAACTCCTGTCATAATCGTGATGGTAACCATTTGTAACAATAGGAAAAAATAAATTAATAAATTTGGAAGAGCCAAAACGGCTTGACCGATTTTTTATAATACATTATTTGGTAATTCTGAGAATAGGTCCTAAACTATTTTTGTACCCCTAGCAGGTATTTTTATAAGGGAAAACAGCGTTTCCTCAGCTAGTCTCATATTAAAATGATGAAGAGAGCCGAGTAATGAAGATCGTATAAAATAATTATTTAAACTAAAATCAAACTGCCGACGATTAATCTAAAATGACCTACATTCAAGTAAATTATTGACATAGGTGTCGCTGCGAGTCGCGTAGCAACTCAACTTTGAAAAGAATTGTAGATAAAACCAGTTCTAACTTCTGGTACGAATGTTTCATCACCTGACAACTGGGGTGCCCTCAATTTTACTACAGAATTTATAAACATTACCGTCCGTAGAAGAAATTGGATGGCGTATGTAATCTACCAGCCCGTTGGTAGACCACCGTGGTGGATATAACCCAATCACTCTTTATGGGTAGTACAGTAGAAGACTATTAATAATTGGCCAAGTGCGAGACGGACTCGCGAACGAAGGATTCCGTACCGTATGAAAGCTCCCCTTAATATATCTAACCTTAATATAGGGTTATTTCTAATCAATTAGCATCATTTTAGGGGCTTATTCTGTACATCAAAACTAACAACTTTTATTCTGCGACATTTGTCAAAACTCAAAAAAAAAACAATTAGTTTTGACAAAAGTCGCAGAACAAAACTTGTTAGTTTTAATGTACAGAATAACACTGTATATTATTTTAATTTAATTATTTATTTTTGAAGAGAATAACTTAATATTCTGTGAATATTTAAACATCTTCCTGTTGCCGTTATTAACATCGAGCAAAAAACCACGCTTCTTGTATGGAAGCCCCCTTAAATATTTATTTTATGTTAATTTAACTATTTATTTTTGAGTGAATATTTATCTAAATATTCTGTGGATATTTCAAGCATCTACCTGTCACAGTTATTAAAATCGAGCGAAAAACGTCTAAAATTCAGGTTTGTTGTTTTAATATTTATTTTCTTCTGATTTTTGTTATTATAGCGGCAACAAAAATACGTTATCTGTGAAAATTTCAACGTTCAAGCTATCACGGTTCATGAGATACAGCCTGGTGACAGACAGACAGACAGACGGACAGCGGAGTCTTAGTAATAGGGTCCCGTTTTTACCCTTTGGGTACGGAGCCCTAAAAAGGCTGGTACAGTACCTACAGTATATAAACGATATAAATATTGTCTTACCAGCGAGAGTAGTATAAGACGCCCAGGAACCATGCCAGATCTTTCAAGTTTATAAACCTCAGAACCACGAAAAATGCAAGCCTCCAATCAGTCTCATTGAAAATCTGTTCTCAGAAACAGAAAGTCTATGTCCGCCAGTTGATATCCTGCGGCAGTTGACAAGTTTACGGTAATCAAGATTAATACAGTATACAACAATTTCAAGAAAATGGTAATTTGTTAAAGACATAATCAAGTGTTTATAAATTACAGAACATTACGACATTTGTAGCTTCGATTTGAATCTATGAATAAAATTTTACATAAATAGTAGTTGATATTAAGTTACCTGATAAAATTAGGTAAAAAAAAATCTATAGCAATATGGTTATTTAAAACAAAACTTTAACTGAATCTAATAAAATAAATAATTAAAATCAAGGTACTGTAGAAACACGAAGGGTCACAGTCGGTTCCGACCGGTCTTATTGGAAATCTACAGGAGAGGCCTATATCCAACAGTGGATGTCCTATCGCCGATAATGTTGATGATTTAGAACTATGTATGTAACAGCATATCGATTGCAAACTACACAGAGCTAGTGTTCTAGATCCAGAGGAAACTCAAAAATAATTTCATTGCCGTTTATTCTTCGTTAAGAAGTGATATAGCTTTCTTCGTTGTCGATAAACGTTCGAATAGCGAGACGAAATAGCATTTTAGTTTTATGGCATCAGTTTAATGACTGACTATCAAGCATCAAGCCAGAACATTGGGAATTTACGCCCGGATCAGAATTAGTATCTGGCAGGTGTGACCTGGAGATATAAAAAAAAATCTAGGCATTTTCATATACTTACCTAAGAAAATTCAAAAGTTCCGTAATATAATTGTAAACAAAGCTCTGTACTCTTCTTCTGTACAGTCTCTGATCACAAATACATCTATTTACACGACGATTTCGAAATTAATCGTTATTTCACTATTCTATATTCTTCCCATATTTCCTTCTCTTCCTACATTTCCTTATAAATTTATTTCCTAATATACAAGATTATTTCCAATCAATTAGCGTGCTTTTAGGGGCTTATTCTGTACATCAAAACTAACAACTTTTGTTCTGCGACTTTTGTCAAAACTCAAAAAAAAGTTTTTGTTCCATAGAAAAATATTGTTCACCCGCGACAAAATGTATGGAACAGCTGTTTTTTTTTCGAGTTTTTAAAACAAAACACAAAAGTGCAGGTACTTTCAAAGGTTAGCCATGGGACCAACAACGAAATCGCGAAAAAAAATCAGCCGTTCTACAAATACATACATAGTTCATTGACTATCATAGTCTGCACTGGTAGGATTGACCTCATTCCTAGGACCAATAAATATAACTTAAGCCGCCATCCAACCTCAAAATACCTATATAGAGCCCTAGTTAAACTGGCTTTTCTCCATGTAACCTTGAAGTTGTCGAATAAAAATAAAATGCACAATATTCTCAAACCTACGGTAGAGGATTCAATAACTCGAAACACAATTCAAAAAACTTCGCTCGATAGAAATTAAATGCGAAGATACCGCTTTTTAGAACAAATTCATGATTTATAAGAGGTTAAGTTTTCTACACGGGCACTTTCCTACACGTTTACAATATTTTTTTGAATCTGTTATTTATGCACATGAATTGGCTTTCATCCATAAAATTTAGGAAAGAGTGGTAAAATCAATTTTATATTTATCTTTGAGTGCAAAAATCGGGCGAAACCGGGGGCGTATTGGTCTTCACCCGCTCATATGAAAAATTACGCTGATTCTATGGCGCCTTAAGGAGATTAGATTAGGAACTGTAAAGCCCGTTTCCGATTTCAAACTAGATTTCGAAACCATTTAAATATGTTAAACTTTACATCTGATACCGGTTTAATAAGCCCTACCAAGTTTGTAAAACATAAAATTGTTTATTTCATTATCTTATATCCTACTAGCTTTTGCCCGCGGCTTCGCCCGCGTGATGTTTTGATTTTTGTGCTATCCCATAGGAACCTTTTATTTTTAGGGATAAAACGTAGCTTATATCCCTTTCCGTCGTTCAAATTATGTCCATGCCAATAATCATGACAATCCGTTGCTTCGTGAAAGAGGAACAAACAAATACACACACAGAGTACTAACTACTCTGAAACCGGTCGGATGCATAGCGGGTCGACCGCTCAAATAATCGTGAGTTGTATCCGGTGTTCATATAAATTTTAAAACAAATACACTTTCGGATTTATAATATTACTAGCTGACCCGGCGAACTTCGTTCCGCCTAACAGTCGGTTAACGTAGCTAAGTTACTCCTTATTACATCAGCTACCTGCCAATAAAAGTCCCATCAAAATCGGTCTAACCATTTCAGAGATTAGCCGGAACAAACAGACAGACAGACAAAAATTGTAAAAAATGTTATCTTGGTGTATATACCATATATGTACATATATATTCATATGCACAAACAGACACTCCAATTTTATTTATTTGTATAGATTATTATTAGTAAAACAGTAAGGATTAACCAACAATTTTGGAAAATATCTCGTAATTTATTTATGATATTTCTATTTCGAGACGATATTTGCCTTAAATGTCAAAGGTGAGATTCCAAACTTGGTTTCAAGGTAATTTTTTGATTCCATTGAGTTCCCAAATGATATAGATCTCATAAAAATAGGTCAATACCTATTGTTATGGTGTCCATATCATTTGGGAACGCTATTGTCATGGTATCTATATCTTGACCTGACTTATCAGGTCCTTGATTTACTATGGAACTCTTTAAAAATATTATCTGACTAGTTTTTACCCGCGGCTTCGCCCGCATGACATTTTGATTTTTGACACAATATCGTTATAATTTATAGCCTATGTGTTATTCTGATATATAAGCTATATTATTGCAAAGTTTCATTTCAATCCGTTCAGTAGTTTTTGCGTGAAAGAGTAACAAACATCCATCCATCCTCACAAACTTTCGCGTTTATAATATTAGGATGGTCTAAAAGCCGATGAAGACCGTTTGTTCTGTTCCATCCAATAACCAGATAAGACATTTTTAATTCGCCTATGATAGTGTGCCTATCGAAAAGTGACAGGCTATTTTGACCCGCCTGTCAACTTGCATAGACCGAATCAAACTTCTTGGCGGCTGTGAAGTCGGCTACTAGCTGCGCAAAACCCAATCCTGACTGAAGCTCGCATGCTAGCTGCGTGAAATTGGGTTTGGCGCAGTTGGTAGCTAACTTTACAGCTGCCAAGAAGTTTGACCCGGCGTATACATGCTCTCTGACCGAGATCTTTTCGACCGATGATTGATCGCGCGTAAGCGAAGATCCCCGTTTTAGACACGGCGATTTTGCTTTCGTCTGTCCCTCCGGAGATGTTGATTTTTGTCTACAAGTCGCATTTTCAACGGAGCTGAAAAAACTTGGTACACATGTTCTATTTTTTATACATCGGTGATTTTTGATAGCGGGGGGTATTTCCCTCAAAAAGGGGGAAATACTGCCCGATGTTGAGCAGATATGCGGTCTAGGGTGTAGCAGGCTTACCTAGAAGATATCTATTGACTCGGGATTTGAAGACACTCACGTTGTACTTAAGCGGGAAGACAGACCCAGGCAAAGCGTTCCACATTCTGGCTGTACGTATGAGAAATAAGGATTCGCTTAGTTCTAACGCGCGGAATGTCCACCATAAAATAGTGGCGCTTTGGTCGCGTCTGTCTAGCCGTTCGATAGAAGAATGGGGCAGGTGGGACCAGATTGTGCAACTCCTGAGCGCACTCTCCGAAGTGTATCCGATAAAATGCTGACAAACACGCTACCTTTCGTCGATGCTCGATACTTAGCAGCTGCGACTGAATCAAGGTTTCGTTGTCAATCAGCCTGCTGGCTCGTCTCTCAATCGGCTCCAGATTTAGTATTTAGTACCTAAATCCTAACAAGACTTGCGAGTATAAACCAAATCGGTCAAGAGCGAGTCGAGATTCGAAAAATATGAGTATGAAGATTCAGTTAAAGAGATATGTCGCGAGATCTACTATTCGGAGAACTACTAGTATAAACATTTATATCTCGCTAAAATCACGTTGATATGTAGTGGAAATAAACTGGACATTTGTTTGCCTTTATTTTCTCTACAGACACAGATTAGCGAGCAGTTAGTGCCGTATCCCGAAATACCCGTGCAATCCGCACATAACTCAGGTCGTTACACTTTTTAGGGTTCCGTACCCAGAGGGTAAAAACGGGACCCTTTTAATAAGACTCCGCTGTCCGTCCGCCTGTCTGTCACCAGGCTGTATCTCATGAACCGTGATAGCTAGACAGTTGAAATTTTCACAGATGCTGTATTTCTGTTGCCGCTACGAGTATAACAACAAATCGTCGTCATCGTTTCAGCCATAGGACGTTCACTGCTGGACATAGGCCCCCCTAAAGATCTCCAATAAGACCGGTTGGTAGCGGCTTGCATCCAGCGCGATCCTACGGTCTTAATGAGGTCATCCTACCACCTTGTGGGTGGACGTCCTACGCTGCGCTTGCCGGTTAGCAACAAATAGGTACTAAAAAAAAGATAAAATAAAAATTTAAGGGGGACTCTCATACAACTATCCTGTTTTACGCTCGATATTAATAACGGTAACAGGTAGACGCTTGAAATATTCTCAGAATGTTAGTATGTTTACTTCAATAGTTAATTATTAAATTAAAATAAAAAGTACGTATTTAAGGGGGACTCCCATATAGTACGGAACCCTTCGTGCGCGAGTTCGACTCGCACTTGGTCGATTATTAACTACGCTGACCATTTTTACTACGGGACCAACCTGAAAATTGCAAGAAATCAGCAGTTCCAAACAAAATGTTCATTTAACCCTCGATAAAATAGATACCTATAAAATGATTTTTATCGTGCTTCACACACTAGGTGTATAGAAATTTTCTGTTTGTGATAAACATTTCAAAAATTGACGCGTTCTCAGAATTCACATTTTAAAAAAGTATTAGTTGTTAAAAAATGATAAACCACTTTCAATAATTCGACGTTTTCGCAGATAGCGTTCTAGCTTAATTTGGACAAAGCATCTGGGCCGGAATCCCAGAGAGACGCAGGTTCAAATTCTGCGATCGCGTCAATTTTTGAAATGTTTATCACAAAAAGAAAGTTTAAAATAGATACCTATTCGAAACAGATATTTTTTTCATAATTTCAGTGTCGGTCCCATAGCAATAATTAATCACTTCGATGCATACAATATTGTTTTATAACAGCAACTAAAATATCAAGTCATGCTAAAACCAATGGAACCTTTGATTAGGTACTTAATGATGAAAGGTAATTTAAAATTAATAAGTTGTGTAGAGAACATAGTAACAGGCAGTAGAAAAACAATTATATCCCGCTAAAATAACAATGCAATTAAACTGAGTATTTGTTCTCTTCACGTGGTCACAGATTAACAACCAGTTAGTACCGTATCCCGAAATACCCGTGCAATCCGTATAACTGGGGTCATTGTACTCTTTATCACCGTGGACCATTTGCTACATAATATGATGTATTATAATGATAATGAACGTTATTTATTACTAAATGTAAATTACAGCTGAATGATTTTGAAAATAGAATTCGTTATAGTTTATTTGCATAGACTGCTCTTGATAAAGATTTTTATTACGTTTTATGTATTTGACCTGGCGACAGAACGGATTTCAAAATGCTAAAATATAATCGTGAACTTTCCAAAATCAGAGTGAATACGTTTCTTCTAAGTCTGCGTGCTTCATCTTCGACCACAACGTAGCTTACCATTACGCGACTAAGCTAGTTGACAATATTTTTTGATGTCCTCTTGTGACAGCTAACCATACTGTACTGTATCAGCCTTTTTAATAGTCCACTGCAGGACGTAGACCTACCCACGAAGGGTGTTTGGGCCATATTCATCACGCTGTCCCAGTGCAGGTTGGTGGAAAGCTAACCATAAACAGAGCCAATTATCGATAACAAAAATAAAATCAAGTTATAAATAAAGAAGTTACATGACAAGCATATTTATTTTCTTGCTAGACAGAGCGCACTATAGCAGGCTACGACGTCACGCCCGTAAGAGTCATACATGCGCTTTACTATGTTATGCTCTTTATCCCTACTAAAATCTTTACAAGCTTATATCTCTGAGAACTGAATCAGCCCATTTTAGTTATTTTTTTTCAGTTTATAAATCATAATTAATTGCAGAATTCCCTAATCCTAATAATTTTCATTAATTCAATACCAGTCAACTACCCTATTGGTGGTCAAACGCGGGCTTGTTAGCGAAAAAAAAATTACAATATTTACAATAATGGGGCGACTCTCTAGAATCTATATAACGGACATATTCTAAGATATCATTGTACCTGTCTGTCATCATGAGGAACAACATTTACTATGAGACATACTTCGATAGCAAATAAAATAAGTTATTTATTCTCTCTAGTTTGACTAGAAGCCCGATTACAGAGGCGCCAGCGTAACTAAATTAGCTAAATAGCATTGTTCTGTTCCTTTTTCACTTTAGGCATTTGATAGAGAGAACGCTTTTTACGCTGCTATTTAATTTACGCTGGCGCCTCTGTAATCGGGCTTTAGGTGTTTGTCAGCGATGTCTAAAATTAAGCAACGTTCGGTACGGTCAGTCTTCGGATAGGTGACCGCGGGGGTCATTTACAACTGAGCGCTAACGCAGCTCAAATGACACGTTAAATTGTAAGTACCAGTTGTTTAACCGTTTAGCCATGTCAGAGGCCATCAGGCGCCTTAAAAACTCTGACACCAGGGCTAGACATCCGACCTATATACATTTAGTTACTTGCTATGCATAGGGTCAAACCGAAATCAGGAAAAATAAGCTGTTCTAAATAAAAAGTTGATTAACTCTCGAAAAGTTAATTTATTCCGCGATTTCCCAGTTGGTCGCATCCCATAGTAAAAGTTGATCATAGCGACGATCACAATATTAGGAGATTATTGCTAATGAATGCACAGTCTAGCCGTATAAAACAATACTAGTTAAGCCTTAACTAGTATTGTTATATACTTAACTGTTAAGGTATAGTTATTTAGATGATTTATTAGTTGTAATCGTACACGTGTAGAACATTAACAACAAATATAAATTTTATTGTTATTTTGCTACAAAGTTAGTCATAGATGCATCATACGGTATATACTCAAGTATAATATTCAAATGAATACTCGTATTTTAACTACTAAACTACTACTATAAGTTGTGTACTATAAGTTAATAAAATGATAAACACTTCACAAATTTGACACTATAACGTCAGGACTGCGAATTAGCCCTTTTTTTTAATGAAAACTTGCCGGGCATGTGCGGGCGCAGAAGGCGGCTGAGCCACAAGATTGGGTTAAAGGGTGACTAGCGCAAGGGCACCTGAGAAGGTACGGACCTCGGCTTGGGCCGTACCCGGCGGGCAAGATCAGACTTGCCCGGGCACCCCAGAAGGGGTGTGCCCTGTGGCCCTAATAGGTTGAGCTGTTTGGTTATTTGGAGAGAATCTAAACGATCTTCTAACAGATCCTGAGGGTCCTCGACCTCGCCGGCGGGGCGGTGTCTGACTGTGTGCCTTTGGTAACCGGCGCCTATACCAAATACGGAATACTTCCTGTTGCAGGAAGCTGTCGGATCGGGTGACCCCAGCGCCGCAGAAGTGACTACCGCTGTAGTCACCTCTGCGGTGGTCTAGCGGTAGTGACGCTGACTTTGCAATTGTCAGGTCGTAGGTTCAAATCCCTGCCTCGTACCAATACGAATACGACACCTCAGTAATAATCACGAATTCGCTAAACGCGATAAGCTTTAATACTACGTGTAACGGAGAGCGCTATGCTCGGAGTCTCTACGAGATCGAATCAGAAATGGGAAAGTTCGTAGACCAAAGTTACCGCTAATCTACTGGGATATGTCGGTAATTTATATACGATCTTGCAGAAAAATTCCGAGCATAGCCCTCTCCATGGCTCGTTGGGCTACTTGGAGCTTATTAATAAGGCCCATAGTGAGCGTTCATTCAGACTGAGAGACCAGTGAGAGATTATTTTTATAGACTGAATAAAACTTCTTGGCGTATATGAAGCTGCGCACATCCCCTCTCTTGCGTCGCTAACATATGAATAAATTGCTACTGCACAATCACTCGCCTCGTGTTCCCAGACGCCAAGAAGTTTGATTCGGCCTATATCAGCCGTAGGGGCTCGTTTACGAAAGCAAATGTCCGCTCAAATTACTATCAGCAATGCCATAATGGGTTTAAACGCGTGAAGTATCAAGGCTGCGTGATATTTATTGTGATAAGTTGATAACGGAGACGGCTCAGTGGCTCGGTTGACACCGGTAGGCAGCTCTTGGATATGGACCAGAGAATGAAAAGAGAAGGCACTGGTAACTTATCACGGTAAACGAGTTAGGGCATTTCTATACGGTGAATTCTCTCGCTGGCGCAATTTTCCTTTCATATCGGAGATAATAAATAACTACTTGTGAATTTACAAAAAGAAATGTATTATTTAAATAGATATTCGTTACAGCAGTGAGGAGGATTTCACGGTTCTGAATTGAAGGGTGGGGTTAGAGGGTTCTGGATATGAATTTCAGATAATTAAATTATTGGCAAATAAAAATTGAGCAGTTTATATCTTAGAATAGGGGAGAGCTGCGTCTTGGTCATTGTCGCCTAAAACTTACATTGATTTTAAAAACTTCTTTACGCTGTTTGTTTTAGAAAAAATAATATTTATAAAAAACACTATCATCATATTAGACGTTAAGCGCTCACTGCTGTACATAGGTATTATGCCGCCCTTGCCTGCCTTAATAAGTAAGTTGGCTAAGCGGTTAAGTAAGGTGGCTAGCCCTGGTGTCAGTTATTAAACCGCCTGTAACCCTCTGACATAGCTAAGCGGTTAAAACAACCGAGACCTACAATTTAACGTGTATGCCTTAATGTACTAAAAAAATCAACGGGTTAGACCGGGAGTTCCGACAGAAGTGAAGACTTGCTCCGTCCGTCTTACGAATTTTCGATCAGGTCATGTGTCCTGTCGCGAGATTGACATTTTTTACCCATCCCAAAAAGTGCACAACGGCGCTGAAGAAGTTTTCACTTCAAAAATTCGAACTACATAAAATCTCATCCCTACGCTTACCTCACCTAGCTATGAAGTAAAATAATACATGCTCCCTCTGTCGTTACTCTGTGGCATGCATCTATTGATATTCAAATTGTTGTATGTGGGAAGTGAAGTGTTGCGAGTGGAATATAACAGACTCGTGTTATCTATTTGCATATTTTATGTGACAGAATACATTTTCAGACCAAGATTTTTTTAGAAAGTTTATATTTATGGCAAAATGCTTGCTTTCTCCACTTTTCATATGGTGACAAATTTACAGATTATAAATAAAACTAGAGAATGACCGAGCTCCGCTTGAAGCATGAGAAAATGATAAAGCGTTCCGAGATCAAAATTTTGTACAAACAAAATAAGCACAAAAATTGCTTCTATAAAGGTAGAAATAAAAGAATAACTGAAAATTGAAGTGGTGTTGACCAAAATATTGTACTATGGAATATTTTATGTTTTTCATATACGAGTACAAACGTTCTTTCAACATGATCTTGATCATATTTTCTGACTGCCTCGGTGGCTCAGTGGTTAGTGACACTGACTTCTGGATAAAAGAGGCGTTGGTTCGATCCCAGTTTGCTCTGTGTCTGGGTGTTATTTAGGTACTATCTATAAAAGTATGTATTTAAAAATATGTATATGTAGTACATATATATCAGTGTCTGGCAGCTATATCACGAGCTTTGCTAAGTTTGGGGTCAGAGACCGTGTGTAAGATGTTCCCTAACATTTATTTATTTTATTTTTAACCGATGTCCCAAACAGGAGATTCCTATTTCAATTTTATCGAAACCAGCGGAGTTGTTTTTGAAAAAATCAACAATAAAAGTTCTATCGATTCGAGCGAGCTATTCGAATTCTGTGCACGATTAAAGTAGGTTGTGCCATTTCATTGTGAATAATAATGATTATTTAAATGATGTATCAAAATAAATAGACAATAAAATGACTATGTTATTTACATAAAAATACTTAGCAGGTTTTTAAAATTATGCTGAATAGATCATAAAAAAAAATATTTACGTAAAAAACAAAGTAAATAATCCATATTCAATTTATTCATTGTGGTCTGCAAACAGGTGATATAATCTTTATTAAGTTGGTTTTCGACGATTGTCTCGTTTATAAATCTCAAGAGAAAATCTTTTATTTATAAGACTACCGTTGGCATTTCAACTGGAATAAGTTATAAGGAAAATTTGAACATAAATATTCAACATTCTACAGCAATTTCATCGTTTCGAGAAGACATGACACAAGATTAATGATGTATTCCCATAATTGGACAACCCTTGATTTATAAAGCAAAATTCTGCTTTTGCTACAAGACGTGAATAGGTATAATTGCATGCAAGAACTTAAATGTTGTCAACGTAAAATAAGGATGTATTTTTTTAAACGGCGGAATAATTATATTCAAAGTCAAGTCAAGTCAAAGTATTTATTTGCATGATAGTGGGTATACAAAAGATCCTAAGATTATACAAATATATATCCATCCACTAACAACCATAAAAAGTGTGCAAAATTGGAAATTAAAATACATTTCAAATTGTCAATGTGAAAAGTTCTATTACATAATTATTATTTTTATAATCTATAAATTAATGTTTACACTCTCTATTATATGTATGGAAGCGACACGCTGTTTTATTAAGAAATTCGTCAACTTCGTAAAAGCACTCCGTCACTAACCACTTCTTCAACTGAAAGCAAAATCTCCTGTATGGGAGTTCGAACAACTCCTCTGGAAGCGAATTAAAGATCAAAGCAGCCATGTGTATACAATTTTTTCTAAACATCTCGAGCCTAGGTTGTGGTAGTTTGAGACGTACTTTCAATGGCGAATTTCATTTCTTTTACTTGACAATTAAATATTTCACTTCAAATACAGATATTTATTATCTGTGACTTCAAACACGCAAAAACCTCAAATTATTTATTGCAACATATGAAATTTACATGCGGTTCATGTTTTGTATAGTAATACATATGACCCTATAAGGGTATGGTAAATGTATTATTTGTATTGGAACGATTTATTATTATGTTTTCTAGATTATCGTTAAAAAATTGTCTAATGTGTAATTGAATTCTTAAAGACCTATAATGACTTCAAATAACTTATGATAAATTGCAGATGCCGCGGGATAGCACGGAATTTTTATCTGGATTGAGTTATGTAGAATGATGTCTTGTTAGCAAAGCACTTATTTATATTTTCAATGATAGAGATCATTGAAGTTGTAAATAAATTTGCACTCAATCAGTTCTCCAATAAGTATTCGCGGCGATTCGAAAAAAAATCACAAACAGTACGCAAATATAATATAGTTAGTTAGCAGTTAGTCCTTTCCTGTCTTATTGACGAGAGTTTTGTCTCCGCAATTTGTAATATGTAAAAACTAGATTTTTATGGTTTCCTCGACACAGGCTTGCCTAGTGAGGAAACCAATAGACATTGTTTGAGAAATTGTATAAAAACTACTAAATGCAAGACAGCTCCTTGTGTACCTATCCCAGTTTTGATCGTTTTGTTAACTGTGTGTATAGTATGTTTGTTTTGGCATGAATATCGAATCCTTGCCAAACGGTTCGAAAATACATTAATTAAATTCGAACACCATTGCCACCGCGCTTAGGCGATAAAGACCCTTCTTTAATAAATAAATAATGAAGCATTTATCGCAAAGAAAAATGTTTAAAAAACTGGGAAAATGCAAAGCCATGAATGCATGCGAGCTAACGTACATAATTATTAAAAGTAAAAACTGCTGAGTGCAATGAACCCTCGCGTAACGCTATTGGCACAAGTGGCGATATTGTTGTGTTCGTAGACGAGAGTTGACAGAGCTAATTCTAAATTCCCCACTATCGATTGGAAACTTTTCCGTAATTATTATAATGCGAGTGTCATTAGTCTACGAACTACTTTTACTATGGGATCAGCTCGGAAATCAAGAAAAAGAGAGTCAAATGTTAAGTACTGTACTAGCCTTATTTTAATAGACCACTGCAGGAGGTAGGCCTACCCACGAAGGGTGTTTGGGCCATATCCACCACGCCTTGTAGTGACACCCGCCTTACAATCGTACAATAAATCGTACCTTACAATCCCGTACCAATGAGTTCTTTGGAATTTATGTACGGAATTTAACACCGCTGGCTTTTCGGTGAAAGAAAACATCGTGAGGCAACCTGCATATGTCAGTAGAAGAAATTCGATGGCGTATGTGAATCCACCAACCCGCACTGGGTCAGCGTGGTGAATGTTAAGTACTTACATAAATTTTTTCGAAGCCGATTTTGTTTGGATCCGAAGCTGCTTTTCTCTAAATTATATCTTGGAGCGTTTACTCTAGGAAAAGCAACTCCAGTGTCCAGATCTGCTGTCTATCAATACCTATCAATAAGAAGGATGCCCTCCTTTCTGAGTATCCTATACCTTTACCTGGCTATAGTAAAAAAAGCGGCGTTTGTTATTTTTCAACTATAGGTAGAGAAAATGTGTGGCATACATTTTTTCTACCGAGTTGCTCCTCCTTCAAGTTCCCACAGGTACTTACGTTCCCCGATTTTCGGGGAGTTTGTTACACTGTCACCCCTGAAAGATATTCATAATTGTTGCTCCGTAGTTAACTGTTGCCAGGTTTAATAATACATCGTTATCACTTACGGTAGTCGCAGATAGAGAAAAACAAGACCGTTAAAAAACAAACGTGAACAGTGGGTACTGCAAATTGAAGTAAACAATTGCTTCAGATAATGTAGAACATGAATTTATTGGTATTTGTTACCTATTATTTCTCTTTTGAAAGATGTCATAACATACTATGAAATGCTATTGAAGAATTTGAATTGTTGTTCTTATTGTTGTCGTAACCGGGCGATGCCATAAAATATAAAAAATAAGTGAATTAGCAGGCAGTAAATAAAACATAGACAGCGCGATACCAAAATGTTTATTTTTTTATTATGATTAATTAAGACATCAATGATAAACTTGCAATCGCAGCAGTGTCGCGTCGTCGTGAATATTTTTTTACGCTTCGCCTGTTTCCGTCATGTGTATTTATTGATATTTTCGTAAACAGTGCGTAATGTACTAAAATAATACAGCAATCTGTTTACTGAACTATTAAAGATCAATCTAGATTACGTCTCCGACAGAGTGGTAGCCGCGCGATAGTGACAATATCCCCAGAAGACCAATGCAGAGATGACGACGTTATCATAAATCGGCCAAGTGCGAGTCGGACTCGCGCACGAAGAGTTCCGTACCGAATGGAAGACCCCTTGATATATTATATTTCAATTTAGTTATTTATTTCACAACAATAATTCTGCGAATATTTCAAGTATCTTCAGAATCAGAATCAGAACATTTATTTGCACCAACAAGAGAGTATTAACATATAGAACTTAATGTATTTGCTTACGTCTACTTGAGGACCCTGTTTTGTAGGTTGTAGAAAAACAAGGTAAATCTTATTAGCTAATTTAAATCTAAATTATAGTGTGACACAAAAAAAACACGATTCCCGTATGGGAGCCCCTTAAATATTTATTTTATTTTAATTATTTATTTTTGAAGTGAATATTTAACTAAATTATACTGTATCACGGTTCATGAGATATAGCCTAGTGACAAACAGACAGACAGACGGTCTTAGTAATAGGATTCCGTTTTTACCCTTTGGGCACGGAACTCTTAAAAGCACAGCGGTAACATTTAGGTGAGATTGGTTTATGACATGATAATTGGCGAAAGAGAGAAGAGCTCGTCCTGCAGTAAGCCAAACAAAAAAGCTTTCAGTAACACATTAATGAAACTGGCGACTGCGATGGCAAACTAAAGCCAGGAATACACATGCCAGTATGTGGTACACTAATTGCACGCCTGCTTCAGAATGCCAGTAGCACGTACGCTGGTGTGCCAGCTACTGCCATGTGTATTCCCTGCTTGCACTTCTGCTCCCACGTGAAATCGGCGTGACAGACGTGCAAGCCACGGGCATGCCAGCTACTGGCATGTGTACTCCCGGCTTATGGCTAAGCTAACCTAGTCCCATAGCTATCAATCACAATGACAAATCATTACCAACAATCAATAAAAAAATCACGTCAAAAAATGCGGCTGCGCAGCATCGCCGTGAATACCCTCAGGCCGTTTCCATCATGTGTGATATTCATCATCATCATATGTCGTTAACAGTGCGTAATTGTTTTTGAAATTGATAACACCCGGAAGTTTGACTAGGATGACGGGAGAAAGATAGAGGAGCTTTATGTCCTGTAGTAGGACAAACTATAACACCACCCCTAGCATGGCAAAGGGACAAATTGTCTTCTTTTCACCAATTTATCTCTTGGGAGTGGAAATAAAGTGTGAACTGACATTTACAACTGACATTAAAAGTGGGTTAAATGCTTCGAGGCATTGTAGTCGGCTTGCAATCGCCTTACGACTAACTAAAAAGCCTGCCCACTAGTAGTTTGGGCAGGGTTTTGGCTCGGACACTTTTATTGCACGATTGTGTCTCTATAGATATTTGCGCGAAGGTTAAATGGTTTTATCCCTTCGCCATGCTAAGGGTGAGATTGGATGAGACATCTATAATTATAATCATAGATGGCAATGGCAATAGTTTAGTTTGACCTAAGTTTACGTAGTTTGCCATCCCTGTCTTGCGCCAGTCTCATCCATAATTTACAATAAATGATGAACTCAATCAGTAACAGACATCAGAATAAAATGCGGCAGCATCGTGAATATTTTTTAACAGCCAGGCCGTTTCCGTCATGTGTGATATTTTCGTAAACAGTGCGTGATGCAAGTCCCAACAAAGTGGCGGCGCGGGCGGCCCGAACCGGTTTATTATCTCGCAGCTACAACCTGATTGCGGATAATGGATATTGTATCTCGTCTGGTACTTCACTTATTGCTGTATGTAAATTTGTACAGTCATTGCTATTATTGGATGGTATCAACTTGGAAACAAGCTTACTTACGGACCGGTAGCTATGTGATTAATAAATTACAGGGCTAAACTCTGCCACCAGGGCTAACTGGCTTACGCGAACTTACTAAATAAAGAAGGCTTCACTGATAGAGTAGCTCCATACTAGGATTCCCAGTATTTTCGATGCCAAACTCTCACAAAAAAACCGGACAAGTGCGAATCAGGCTCGCACATTGAGGGTTCCGTACAAACATATTGTTAAAATAATAATAATTAAAAACCTGTTTTAGCATGTGCTAATGAAGTTATTTTAAATGATACCTAACATGATACGATTTACTCACTTTGAATTTTTAAACCATATTTTGTGAATTTTGAGGCCCTATTTATATGTGATTTAAATAAAAATGTACAGTTTTCAGATTTATTTCTATATGTGTACTCTGAGACAATGCTCTTCGCCAAATTTCATAGTTCTATGTGAACGGGAAGTACCCTGTAGGTTTTGATTTATGTGAGCGTTAAAATATGCATTTTTTACGACATAAACGGCTCTAACTTTTTTTTACGGTAACTGAGAAGCTTTTCTTTTTCACTACTGCAAGAATTCATAGGTTTACGTATATAGTTTAAATTTCAACTCGATATCTTTACGCGTTCCCGAGATAAAGAGTCTTGACATACACACAGACGGACAGACGGACAGACGGACAACAAAGTGATCCTATAAGGGTTCCGTTTTTTCCTTTTGAGGTACGGAACCCTAAAAAGGGCACATAATAGTGTAGCATAGAATATGTAAGATGGACGAACAATCTAAGAAAAACTCAGTTTATTCTAGTATCTACTTCTAGAACACGCTAAATGGAAATAGTTTCCAGCTCGCCCTTCTAAAAATCTATAAAAAATTATAAAAAAAAAATTTGGTTCAAAGTTTCGAAGAAAAATATAAAACAAAATGTTACAAAGGAAAATTTAGCATACTACATACCGAATCTTATTATTTGTTGCGGAATTTTTTTTTTAAATTTCGTCTACAGGGAGATCTTATTCGGCATATAATTATGTACCATCAAATAATTGTAGTATTGAAACACTTATATAACATTTCATAAACTAAACGCTATGTGAAAAACTACAAAATAAATTACATCTACTATAAATGTACAAACAAAACTAAACTAAATTAAACTTATTAAACTAAATTATACTTTTCTGCCTATAAAAGAAAAAAAAATGTACCTCTGTGGTAATCGTAATTTTCATATACAGGATTATCTAAAACTGGTGTACTAAGCCGAAAGGAGGAGATTCAGACCATTTATGAACAATTTTTACTATAGGGCAATCCTGGAATTAGAGAAACAAAATCAGCTGTATCATACGTAAAAGTTGTATATGTATATAGTGATGGTCTTAATCACTCACATGGCAAGCAGATATAAACCCTGTAGAAGTTAGGTAGGAATCCGCTTCAATGACGTTTAAAGAATTGTTTCTCGTAAGTAGGTTATACTTAAAACTGACCTGGTTGGTAGTGAGGTCCCACTGGTCAGCGACGAAGGAGTTCCTGCTGTAGAGCAGCACCGGCACTTGGTGCTCCTTCACCGGCGCCGGGTCGCTGTTCACTCGCACCACTGTCAGGTGGGTCGTCGTCGTGCCCACTGTGGACAAACATAGAGTTATAATATCAGAACATGAACAAATATAAATTTAACATTGTATCATTATCTTCGGTCTATCTAAAGTTATGCCCGTCTACCAATGTAACATTGGTAGACGGGCATAACTTGGGGTTGGACGGGTATTGGTAGTTATGCCCGTCTACCAATGTAACATTGGTAGACGGGCATAACTTTACAACTTCAATCTAACTCATCATTGTAACCAAGACCTTTCATCACTGTAATCAAAGAGATTTATTGATGAGGAGGACAAACATTGACAATAACCAAATTATTGTGACATTTGCATGCCGGAAGGCAGAATATGGAGCTCTATTTATATGGTATTAATGTCAACCTAATATACCCATATCCGCAAATAAATGAATATGAATATGAAAAACAAATAACGTTGGTCAAAAAATATTTTTCGCCAAAAACGGCGCAACCGACATCAACCGTGTACAGTCGGACATGGATTTATGTTTTAGATACATGCTCTACTAGCTTTTGCCTGCCTAAAAAGTAGACATCAAGTAATAATCAAGTCAATCCGTTGCTCTGTTGCTGCGTGAAAGAGGAACCACACTTCAACCATCAATCACACTTTCGCATTTAAAATATTAGTAACGATATCTGGCAACCACATCACAAACTTTGCTTAGTTTGGGATCAGAGACAGTGTGTTAATTTCAAAGAGCATAAAACTAGTAGTCCGCCCCGGACTTGGACCTCGCGCTATTCCTACTTTATTTCATAAACTAGCTTTTACCCGCGGCTTCGCCCGCTTTATAATTTTGGCTTAATTTATATCGATGCCTACCAATTTTAGTAAAATATTATAAAATATGCTAACAAAAATAGTAAGTGCGCCACAAAATATTAGCCACAATAGATAGATAGATAATTCTTTATTAGCTTAACCAAATACAATACAAACACATGAAAAATAAAAACATTAAAAAATAGTTATACTAAATGGCGGCCTTATCGCTTCAAGCGATTTCTTCACAATTCAAGCTAATAATAATTTAAAACCCCAAAAATAGTAAATCTCAACCAATTTGTTTCATCGTCGTTTTCATCCGCAGCATTCTTTATCCCACTGCTGGGTATAGGCCTCTTGCAGTGACATCTGCCTCGGCCCTTTACCGGTCGTGAAGTCGTGACCAGGTTCGACCGGCGGTATTGACGATATCGTCGAGATAGTCATCGACCCACCGAGCTGCCGCGCCACACATAGCTGCGCTCCCTCGCCTATTCAAGTATCCTTGCACATTGTTGTCACTGTTCAAACCTAACCCAACTGATCGACATCGAAATACCTTAGAGAAATGCTTCTATTGGTTAAGTTAAGGTATAGGCCGATGCTGCTAGGCGGCCGGGCGGGTATCCGAGGCGGAGCCGCGTTTCTGGGTTTCTTCTGAAACAGCTGAGAAAAAGATCTCCCGTTCTTTGGGTCTTTTTCCCCAAGGCAGCTTAGAGGCTGGCACTCGAGTTTAAGCCGCTTCTCAAGCAGCTAAGCGGCTGGCCGCAGGCAGGCTGCAGCGCCGCTCATGGGACGCTTCAGCCGAGGATTAGGTGCCGCAGTAGGATGAAACTGGTGGTGTGGTGTGTGCTGCCACCTGACCTGGCTTCCGCAGGATTGTCAACGTCACATAAAGCCCGATTAAAGAGGCGCCATCGTAATTATATTAGCTAAATAGCATAGTTCTATTCCTTTTTCACTTTAGGCATTTGATAGATAGAACGCTTTTTACGTTGCTATTTTTACGCTGGCGCCTCTGTAATCGGGCTTGTTTTGCTATTTACAGTAGAAACCAAGTCAATCCGTTGCTTTGTTGCTAAGAAAAAGCTTTTTGCTCTATCCTACGGGAACTATGACATTTTTCGAGATAAAAAAGGAGTCGACGTCACTTTTCGTCTTTCAAACAATATTTGTGTACTTATATTCGTGCATTAAATCAAGTCAACCCGTTGCTTCGTTGCTGAAAAACAGTTTTTCTCCTTTCCTACGGGAACCACAATTTTTTTAGAGAAAAAGTAGCCTATGTCACTTTCCGTCTTTCAAACTATGTCCATGCTAAAAATCAAGTCAATCCGTTGTTCCGTTGCTGAGAAACAGTTTTGACCAATCCTACGGGAACCACGAAATTTTCCGGGATAAAAAGTAGTCTATGTCACTATTCGTCCCTAAAACTATGTCTATGCCAAAAATCAAGTCAATCCGTTGCTCCGTTGCTGTGAACCATTTTTGTCCTATCCTACAGGAACGTTGAAATTTTCTGGGATAAAAAGTAACCCATGTCACTTTTTGTCATTCAAACTATGTCCATGGCAAAAATCAAGTCAATCCGTTACTCCGTAGGTGAGAAACAGATTTTCTCCTATCCTGCGGGAACCACGAATTTTTTAGAGATAAAAAGTAGCGTCCTTTCTCAGGCTCTAGAATATCTGTGTACCAAATCTCATTTGGCGTCAAAGCGCGACAGACAGACAGAGTTACTTTCGCATTTATAATATTAATATAGGTATAAGTAAATATATAAGTAAGGATTGGTAAGGACACGGATAGTAAGGAATATTTTCCTCGCTAGAGTGCTCCGACAAACACGTCCAATCGCTGCTAAGTGATCATCATAAAGTGCTGGAGAATAGGCACGCGCTGCCGGCCGGGCCGATACCGCCGCGCCGCACCGCTATGTCCCTACATTTTAAATCTGTAATATCTTCGGAAATATTCATTTAAATAACATGCTGTAAAAGGTCATATTGATCTATATTAAATGGGCAATGTATTTAAGATACTTAATTGGATAAGGATTAATGCTGTATTGCTGTAAAATAACTTCCTAAATAAGCCAATTTTTCCCGTAAAATGTAAAGGATAAAAAATGGTTATTGTGGGTTATTCTTAAGAGATAGACATATACCATCGCGCACTTTTTTGTTGACCTTTTTAAGGTGTACAATACCGTAGTACATTATTTTGATTTAACTCGTGGGGTTCAGTCAGCGTTTGCAATGTAAGCGCAAAAAATTGTGTTTATTTACGACATCACATTGGAAACCTGTAAACTTATCAGTGTTTCTCTACAATATTATGCATGTATTATACATATAAACCTTCCTCTTGAATTACTCTATCTATTACAAAAAAGCACTTTAAAATCCGTTGCTCAGTTTTAAAGATTTAAGCATACATAGGGACGGACAGACAGCGCCAGCGACTTTGTTTTATACTATGTAGTGATAGTTATGATACCTACTGGGATTTAAAAAAAATGTAACAATATATGTATGAAAGTTAGCGTGTTGAGATAACATTCGGTGAAATGTTTAAAATAGTCATCCGCAACTCCCGCAGAAGAAAGTGGCGCCGTTTTGCCTCTTTTATCTTCGCAACCACTGAACAGAAGATGCTCATATTCGAACTAAAAATTCTATAAAAATAAACTACGTTCATGCTAAGTTTCATGGAGGTCGGTTGAGCGGTAGTTGAGTTATCGTTGAACAAATATACATACAAACATACACTCAAGTGCCGGCTCGTCCCAGTAGACTCTGAGACCTCATTTACGCTCGGTCAATTATATTTCAGTTATCTACTAGAAAAGAAACGCGCCGCTGGCCAAAGATAGCGTAACGTACCTACCGTATGTATCGTAATGTTACCGATACAGTAGCGCAATCAATCAAATAGCGAATCTTTGTTAATAAAATCTGAGTAAAATTTATGGGCTTCATATCAGTATCGCTCAAAAATACGACTAGGTTGAGGAGGAAGTGCTTCTGGTTCAAGAGATTAGTAATGCTTTGTTTGTATACGCTCCAGAAATAAGAATATGACCTTATATCAAAACTCCGTTTATTTACGATGTCTTAACCAGAGGCCAGACAGCGTTAGAGGTCAGGCAGACGCTTAGGGCAGTAACTGAGATGACATTAAAAATATATCTCAAAAAAATAATGAGAAAATAGGAAGTACAGGTACCTACTCGAAATTTTTACAAACTCTAAATTGGCTTTATTTTATTGAGCGCAGCGTAGGACGTTCACCGGCAAGAATTGATGACCTAATCAAGAGTGCAGGAACTCGTTGAATGCAAACCCCTTCCAACCTTTTGAACCTTTTAGGTTTATTGGAAATTCATAAGGGAGGCCTTTGTCCAGCAGTGAATGTTCTGCAGCTGATAATGATGATAAACTATACTGATACCATGCAAGGGCTAATTCAGAGCTAGATTGATTCGTAGCGCTCATAGGGTAGTTTGATTAGGTGTTTATCAACGATCAACGAAGTTATGTAACATTTGGCACGATCAGTCTTCGGATGGGTGACCGTAGGCGGCATTTACAACTGAGCGCTACTGTGGCTCGGATGACACATTAAATTGTAGACCCCGAGCCAGGTGGTTACTACTGACAGAAAACCGGTTGTATTGATCGTTTAACCATGTCAGAGGCGTTCAGGCGGCTTTAAAACTGACACCAGGGCTAGCCACCCGGCCTATACGAATTTACTTAGAGAACGCAGAGCAGGACGACATGGACCGATGATTTAATCTATTTCCAATCTTACAAGTGTTTAATGGAAATACATCCATCCATAGGTACCTTTGTCAAGCAATGAACGTTCTACTGCTTATAAATGATGTTTTTATTTTATTTCAAATAGGTTTGCGTTTGACTACACACTACCTGATGTTAAACAGATATGCGGTCTAGGATGTAGCCCTTTTACCTAGAAGATACCTATTTACTCGAGATTTGAAGACACCTACATTGTACTTTAGCGGAAAGACAGACTCAGGCTAAGCGTTCCACATTCTGGCAGTTTGTATGAGGAATGTGGACTCAAAACGCTTGGTTCTAACGCGTGGGATCTCCACCATAAAAGGGTGGCGCTTTGGTCGCGTTTGTCTAGCCGTACGATAGAAGAAAGGGGCAGGTGGGACCAGATTGTGCAACTCCTTGGCGCACTCACTGAAGTGTATCCGATAGTAGGCTGACACACACGCCACCCTACGTCGAAGCTCGAGACTTTGCAGCTTCGACTCAGTCAAGGTTTCGTTGCCTATCAGCCCCCTGGCTCGCCTTTCAATGGACTCCAAAGCCTCCAACTGGTATTTGGCAGAGCCATCCCAAAGGTGAGAGCAGTATTCCATGTAAGACCTGACTTGCGCTTTATAAAGACTAAGCAGTTGCACAGGTGTGAAATACCAGATGATGACCCCACGAGGTGGACAAATGACCTCATCAAGACCGCAAGATCGCGCCGGATACTAGCCGCTTCCAACCGGTCTTATTAAAGATCTATAGAAGAGGCATGTCTAGCAGTGAACGTCCTATGGTTGATGGCTGAATAAACTTGATCGATATCAAGGGCCAATTGAGATCTCGATATTAAACTTAACAATTGATATGAAACTTAACAATTGATATGAAACTGACTTTGCACTTTCTAAGTGGAGCGATTGAGTGAAACAGCACACTAAGTGTATCATTAAGCGGCTTAGCAACAAGTGGCAACGACTCGCAGAGAAACCGGCGCAGCTCGCTCACTCATTTGTGAAAACTATTACCTACTTACTGGGGGCGCACTCAGGACGGCGGAGAGAGGGGCGACGGGCGATTATTATTTACTGCGGATCGGAACTTTAGATGCTATAGAGTTCATATGCCATAAATGAGTAGAATAGTTCAGAAGAAAGTGTTTTCCAAACAAATTTGTGTATTTGTAAATTTTTTTAGGAATGCATTTCAGATTTGGTGAAGGTCTATAAACTGGACTGCGTTAGGATTCCAGTTCTAAAATATCATATCTAGAAATATCTCAAAATGAATTAACTCCAAAAGTTTCTAACAAAAGATTTCCCTAATCTGTGACTTTCACTTGGAATATATGAGATTCCACAGCCCGGGTAGCACGGCAAGGGGAGATTTTATCCACTTTTAATGTCAGCTGTCATTGTCAATCCATACTTAATTTCCTCTTCGAGGGGAAAGACTATTTGTCCCTTTACCGTGCTTCCCGTGCAGGTGTCCAAAATTCTTGTGTAAGCTATTCAAGTAACTAATCTTTGAAAGTTTAAGTTCACATGTCGCTTATATGTATTAAGTTTCGACAGGTGGTTCGGGAGCAAGTACCCCTCTTATCCCTTAGTTATTTCCTATGTACGTCCCCTTTGTATACACATTACGATAAAAACCGGTGAGAAAACACACATAATTCAGTCTCGTTTTTCCCGAACGATCTCGCAATGTACATAATTATAAATATCAGAATAGAACAGAGATTAAAATATTGGAGCGTTTAATTCTGGATCATAAATAACATTTAACATTACGTGACCTTTCCGTCGGCTTAAGCGTCATTCATAAACTTAATCATTACTTTATAAGGATCTGATCTGTCATAATGTTAGCAACACAATATCGTATATTTAAAAATGTAATGTTTAATGAATATGTATAAGTAGGACGCATACCCAATTTTGTTATGATTTAATTTTTGAAATGTTTAATAACATTTCAAAAATTAAATAAAAACGAAGATTTTTTTAAAATAGTCACTATATTTTAATTTTGTAAACTGACTTGCCTTGTATTACGTATTATTATTGTATTATTATTAGTATGTTATAAATCGTCGTTGCAAATTTAAAACCTCTCATGTGACATTTTTCTTAAAAATTAGATTTTCAAATTTTTTGCTAGATTGTTTTAGGAGCTATCGTTTGCAAAATGTGAATATCTTTATATTTCACTGACGACGGTGCATTTATAAATTGCCTTATGTGACAGCCTACTAAGAACTGTTGATCAGTTTTTTTTTCTCAAAATGTTACTTTTTGCATGATCACATAAGAGATTTTAAATTTGCATAGCAAATAAATGATCTGAAATCTGTATACGAATGGCGTTTGTTCTTGAAAGCGAAGTGTTGTCTGTTGTTGTAAGTAGGAAAGAGTTTTAGATACATTATACTGGTATCAATATAACAAAGAAAATATAAAAATGCGATGATCGATAGATCTATCTCAAAAGCAGAATCGTATTGGATGTAAGCCGCATCTCATCGGTCTAATTTAGAGATCTAATAGGGCAGGCCTGTATTCAGCAGTGAATATTTGACGTCTGAAAAGATTTCATTATCAATCAATAGAAATTTAGAAAGATCGCCTTATATCCTATTTTTTTTAATATTATAAACGTGAAAGTTTGTGAGGATGGATAGATGGATGGATGGATGAATGTATGGATGTTTGTTACTCTTTCACGCAAAAACTACTGGACGGATTGAGATGAAACTTTGCAATAATATAGCTTATATATCAGAATAACACATAGGCTATAAATTATAATAATATATTGCGTACGCAGGCGAAGCCGCGGGTAAAAACTAGTGGGTAATAATTTTACTACCAATACTAAAGCAGGTAATTATTGACTATAATATTTATCCTTTTTGTAATATTACTATCAACTAACATTTTAATCCTAATTATTAACGTAATTGGTTTCATTGCGTGTTAGTTGAAATAAACAAATTGCAAATCAATTGCAATTGAGGATAATTTTATAATGGATATACCAAATATTCAGATGGGCATATCCTTCCTTACAAGATCTTTATCTTCGTTATAAATATTAATTAGCGTACATCAAACAGAGTAATCTGCGTGCACGAGAGTGGCGATAAGCTATCGAGAGCACTTCGGAATAATGATAATTATGCAGGAGCCAGTATCATAGTTTTCTAGTGATGCGCTTGATTTGACACGAATTGACACGATGAAATTCTTCAAATTGTGTTGCTATCCGACTATCTAAGATGGAATGGAGGGTTTTGGATAAATCAGACAATTCTAGAATCTGTTTTAGAGACTTATTTTTTCAATATGATATAATATTTGGCAAATAAATAATCTGACGGGCTTCCTGATAATAATTATGAGGTCACTGCCGCAGCCTATGGCCAACTGCAACATCGGAGGTGTTACCGTTGACTACTATTTAGGTGAGGATTCCCTTTATATTTCTGGAAGCAACCTAAATTGTAGCTTATTTACATATGAGACCTAAAGCATTTACAGCAAGCCCATCGCGTTAATTTTAAACAGCGGTGTTGCGTCTGTTATTCAGTTAAAGTTCGGGTTTCGATTCAGCTTTAAATAATTCGGTATTGCGCTAAACTTCATATACACTAACCGTTTGTTTGACAGCGGTTACGTCCCAATCCCAACTCTGATTAAGTTGCGTTTCAACTTTTGTCAAAGTCAGCGCGATAAGAATATAGACAAAAAGTTAAAGTTCGGTTAAAGTTCAATTGTGGTTCAGCTGTAATTTTTAGTGCGATTGGCCTGCAGGTCTACGACTATAATTTAAACACGTTAAGGCATGGCACTAAAAATAATTATTAGTTACGTGAGTGTATGTGTCAAGCCCAATTTATCAATGAATTGCTGCCTTAACATTACAATTACATAAAATACCGATAAAAGACACATCCAAAAACTATCGATGCAGACCCCATCACTAGCTCCCACATAATCACCAACAGACTGGTGATATCGTATCACTTAACATGGACACAGTTATCAACACGTGTGTATTTGGCACAACACCTCAACACAATTACATGCCTGATTATTATTTATTAATGATTAGGCATTAATGTTAATAGGCATAATCTATCTGGTGAACGCGACGACGGTCTGGTGTAAAATTAAACAAAATACAAACGAATATATCATTTTGTATTTTGTTTAATTTTATTTAGTACTAGCTGACCCGGTTAACTTCGTCTCGCCATTAACTTCGTCACCTAATATAATATTATTATTTCATTCATTTATTTTAATACTTACCTTAGATTTAATTTTTACAATATTTTTATAAAAAGAAAAACAAATATAAAAACATTATAAAAACTTAACCTAAGTTGTTGCCGGCAGCAGCGGGGCGGGGCTCAAGCTGCCGGTGGTGGGGGCTACAGACTGAGGAACCTCCTGACTAAGCGCGCCGTCTCCAGGATCACTGCCTTTTGAATCTGGCCCTTGACCCAACCGTCTAGCAAGAGCCTCTTGAGATGTTATATTTCTTCTCTTCGCTATTGAACCGTTCACCGACACACCAATTATTATTATTGAGGTAATGGTGCCAGCATGCTGAGCACGCTGCCAACTGATAAGGCAGGTGGGCCAGACGAGGCCTTCAGAGACCTTCTTATAGCCGATGCAGAGGAAGAGGAGGAAGGAATCTGAAAATGATTCGAGGCCCTTATCAGGTCACCACAATGACATTATTGGCCATATAGGCCTAGATGGCTCACGTAGTCGCAAGACGGCCACAAACCGGATTATTGGGTGGAAGAGTTCCAGACCACCCCTTTACAATGACCCTGGGTAGAATCCCAGGGCGGAGTCTCGTCCCTCGTCTAGTACCTGACTCCTCAAATGGATATAAGAGGAAAGAATCCCGAACGAACAATGGCACTGGCAATGCTTGAGCATTTGGATTATCTCACTTTCTTTGGTCTATGTGGCTTATCTATCTGCTTTTTGTATACTAGTAAATGTCGATTATTATTTTGTCACGCTTAATAAAAGCGTATTTTAAAAAATCTATTTATTACAATACGAGTAAAGGTTTATTAATATAATCATTTTATTATCATGCATATTTTACCGGATGGTAACAAAACAGCTTAATTTGAAACAAATATTGAAATGTGTAGTTACGAGTATGGCATGTAATCTATTTCTTAATTAACTACATCATGTTTATGAGTAAACTTATGTATAAACAGTTTTTTTCATGGTCAATTTAAACTTCAAAATTTT
Organism: Hypomecis punctinalis; assembly: GCA_949316475.1. Classification (NCBI taxonomy): domain Eukaryota; kingdom Metazoa; phylum Arthropoda; class Insecta; order Lepidoptera; family Geometridae; genus Hypomecis; species Hypomecis punctinalis. Next base: position 22,761,782 of record OX438807.1, on the reverse strand, counting down.
TATTTTACATTTGCCGCGAAGAATGCGACTACTTAATACTTCAGGTAATTAACTTGATTATATCAAACCAAGAATAAATATTATGTTAAAAAACTGGACAAGTGCGAGTCAGGCTCGCACATCGAGGGTTCCGTACAAACACAATGTTAAAATAATTAAAAACCTGTTTTAGCATGTGGTAATGAAGTTCTTTTATATGATACCTTACATGATACGATTTACTCACTTTGAATTTTAAACCCATATTTTGTGAAATTTGAGGCCCTATTTTTTTTCTATTTAAATGAAAATGTACCTACAGTTTTCAGATTTATTCCTATATGTGTACTCTGAGACAATGCTTCTCGCCAAATTTCATAGTTCTATGTCAACGGGACGTACCCTGTAGGTTTTGATTTTTGTGAGTGTCGAAATATGCAGTTTTTTACCACATAAACTGCTCTAACTTTTTTAAACGATAACTTAGAAGTTTTTCTTTTACACAACTGCAAGAGACCATAGATATACGTATACAGTTTAAATTTTAACTCGATATCTTTACGCGTTCCCGAGATAAAGAGTCTTGACATACAAGCAGACGGACAACAAAGTGATCCTATAAGGGTTCCGTTTTTTCCGTTTGAGGTACGGAACCCTAAAAAATTGTAGGTACCTACAAATATTTTATGCGATTGATTGGATATTGCGCAGCTTGTAGCTAACCTCACATCCGCCGACTTGTATGATTCGGCCTATACATAGTTTATATTTGACATTTTATAGAGTTTGATTTGAATGCCTCTCATGAAGTGGGCATTGCGGCTAAACGTTGCAAATGATTCCAAGGCCGGTTAGCGCCAACGTCGCTTCTATCAGAATTCTATGTTAATTCAATTAGACGTTTATTTATCGCACCTGTGCGAATCGCTCGCTGGATTGTAGAATCAATCGATTTACTCAATAGTCGGTAAATAAACTTCCCACTTCTTAGGACTCTATTTCATTATAACACTGTAGTGTATAGTATTATTATATCTTCTTTGGTAGTGGCGCAACCATCTTAAAATTGAGAAAAAGATCATATTCCATCCTAGAAGTTAATCCGATTTTAACAAAATGAAGTGCTAATTTGTTTTCTCCATATCGGGGTAACTTTCAACGTAGAACTTGTTTATTTAAGTACACGTCGCGTCTGCTCCTTTCGGATAAGACGCGACGTATACTTGACCTCTAGCTTTCGGGGTTGTACACAGCGTTATATACACTATAATGTACTATTTATGTCATAATGTAGATCAGCGGGGTAATTATGTTAACCGATCTCTTTACTGAAGTGATTCGTTCTTGAGCCTCACTCGTTTTTCTGACAGATCGGACAGCTCAAAACTGTCAAAAAAACGAGAGAGGTTCTAACCAGCGACCTTCAAGATAGACACCTAATCGTACAAAATGAAATGTCGCCGAACAATATCAACCAATACATATGGAATCAACCAATTCAATAACTAGTCTTCATTAGACTGGCGTTGCGGTCGCATCTCGAAGCAAAGAGGTAAATATGGTGAATTGCGTCATTCCATCTTGCCGAAATTACTCGGTTTCAAAAGAAATAACGAAAGGCATTGTCACATTTCACCGGTAAGTAATAAATATCTTTTTATGTGATTTACAAGCAAAAGCAAAATATTGAAAATGAAATCATTTGACAATGTAAACAGAGTGGAAAATTTCTCTATGGTCAGTTAGGAATGTCGGATAATGTCAGTATGAGATCGAATATTGACTCGTCAAATCGATTAACTTTAAGGTTAAAATTGATTTTGACCCGGGCGGCCGGCCATGTAAAGGAATAAGGTCGCAAGGTCAATGTGGGTCGAACTACTAGTTTTAGATCGATTTGATAACATTATGGAGCAGCATCACGTGATGTGTTCACATTTTTAACCGATTTAAAAAAAGGAAGAGGTTCTATGTTCGTCTATATGTATTTTTATTTTAGGTTTACGAATCAAATGTTTTTTTTTTATTTCTGGAAGAGAAAAGATCGAATTTAGAGGTACTTAAGGCTGCCAGCTGTTATTTAATAGTGTTATTGACTTTTGTATATAACTTCTGGAATGAACGATAAAAACGTATATAGGTATAATTACATAAGTTCACCTATTAAAAAGAGTCAAAATGTGAATAGATGAATCGAAATTTCAGCCAGTCGGACTTATCATGTGATAAGACGTGACGTCATCCTAGACTCGAATCAATTTAGGAATCGATTCTTTTCATCATGTATTTTGAAATCCCTATTTCAAGTTGCAAGTTCACTCAAAAGTTGTCTATGGTACAAATTGTATTTTTCACATTTTTAAGTCTAGGTTTGTATGAAGAGGCTCCTTCTGTGCCCTGTGTAAGAGGGCCTATTCTGTGGTTCTAACGTATCACCTCAGCAACGAGATCGGTTAACCGCTGGTCACGATGGGACTGACATGCCACTGTTGTCCAAAGTCCCAAATAAATTACAGAATAAAAAAATGTGTATAAGTCTGTAAGTCCCTGCACTTGGCAAAAGAACAGCCTCTTTAAAAAATTAAATTGAAGTTCAATTGAAATATGGTCAAATGGAACAACAGTTTTTTTAGTGCTGTGTATTTACCTACTGAAAAAAAAACAAGTTTATTAAAAAGTAGAGATTAATTATAAATCGTTATTAGATGTTATTATAATGGTTGGTATCCATTTAGATTATTTAAATAAATTATCTATCTAATTACATCCGGCCGGAACACAATATAAAAATGAGCACGGAAAATTACTCAAGAAACAGGAAAATTTAATTTGTGACATACCTACCATTAGGTAAGTATAAGCCATTAAAAGGCCACTGGTATATAGCACTCATACAAAGCGTAGTTTGATTAGATATTTCTAAGCGATCACCAAAATTAAGTGACGTTCGGCTCGGTCAGCTTTCGAATGAGTGACCGTGGGTGACAGTTACAACTGAGCGCTGACGTGACTCGGATGACAGGCTAAATTGTGAGTCCCAGTTTTTTGCCACGACGGATTTTCAGGCGACTCAAAAATTCTGACACCAGGTCTAGCCACCTGGCGAATACGAACTTTCTTCCTAATGTACATAGGCCTAACTACTCTCAAGGGGAGATTTGACTACATCCACGGTAGCCCAGTAATGTATTAGTAGATTCACACAGTCTATCGAAATAGCCGTCTCCATAAAGCTCTTTGGGTTGCTTTGATTAACTTGTCATTTTAGCCCATTACCTATAAACCCTTTTCAGGTTCAGATTATTTATTGTTATACCATTTTGGCCGACGAAACGAAAGAGGTACTCAATTCGACGCGTTTATTTTTTTATGTGTAACCACGCATAACTTTTTACGTAGAAGTCCGATTTAAATGATTATTTTTTTATTGGAAAGAGTATATTTTGAAGTTGGTCCCATTTAAATTTTATTGAAATCGGCTGAGCCATTTTCGATAAATCAACAATAATGTGAAATTGCTACACCGATCCGTGCGTACTATTCGCGAATTCTGTACACAGTTGAAGTCGGTCATGCTGTTTTTTGCGAAAAATAATTATGTATAAGATGGTGGTCCAGAAAACACTTCAAAAAAGATTAATTCAAATATATAACAAATATAAGTACTTATAATAATATCTGATTAGTACGGGACCGGGATTAGAACCAACGACCTCACAACTCCATGGCGAGCGTTCACCCACTAGGCATAATGATATAAACAGTTTCAATTACAGTGGAATGTATGCTGTAATAGCACATTACAATAACAACGTAACGGACAAGTTCAAGGGCGCGGGTTGTTTACATCGCCCGATTCTATTTTTACGCGTTATCAGCTAGTTTTTCGCTAGGCGAGTTTATTGAAATGTCGGATTAGATAAGACTTCATCATTATTGTCAGCTCAGATCAGCGGAGCTCATCTCAAAATAAGGTAACAATCTCGAATAAGGTAGGCAAGGCAAGCCTGTTTAAATATTTTCTCCTATTCATAATATAATTAAATTAAACGTTGGTTTAAACTTTAAACCGTGTACGGTATGAGCGGGATGATCCTGCAGTGGGATCTCGGGCTATTACTAATCCTTACTAATAATATTATAAATCCGAAAGTAAATTTGTTGGTTTACTCCTCTTTCACGCAGCAACGGAGCAACGGATTGACTTGATTGATTGTTAGACGCCAGAAACAGCTAGTAGCGCCCGAACCACTATTAGAAATAGTCAGGAAGGGTCCAGAGTATATGCTTATAAAAATATTCAACAAACTACCAACTAACATCAGAAACGAAACAAGCGAGAACGTTTTTAAAAAAAAGATAAAAGAGATTCTCATAGCCAAAAGCTACTACACAATACAGGACTTCTTAGACGATAAATGTTTCGATACCGCGAATCAGACAAAGTAAATTAGACCCTAACCGTAATCGATAACTGTTCCTATTATTTATCTATTTACCTTAGTGTTTCAGTCAATTGCAATACCCTAAAACAGGGTCCATAAATATGTAACTCTAAGTTTATAAATTAGACTAAGAGATATATGTGTTTTTGGTGCAATAAATGATTGAATATTGATTTTTGGCATGGGCTTAGTTTGAAAGACGGAAAGTGACATAGGCAACTTTTCATCCCAAAAAAAAGGTTCCTATGGGATAGCACAAAAATCAAAATATTACACGGGCGAAGCCGCGAGCAAAAACTAGTAACTAATAAACAAGACCACCGAAATAATTTTCATTGGCTAGTTTCGTAAGTTCGTATAGGACGGATGGCTAGCCCTTCCCCCCTACCGCCTAAGCAATAGCAATCGTAATAGCAATCGTTTATGACTTCATTTTAGTCATTTGGCATCGCCTGTGTGACGTTAGCCATCAATTGCTTTACGCGGATTGCGAAAGCAATCGTTGAATGAACAACTTTGATGGCTAACGTCACATAGGCGGTGCCAAATGACTAAAATGAAGTCATAAACGATTGCTATTACGATTGCTATTGCTTTAGGCGGTAGGGGGGCTGGTGTCAGAGATTTCAGGTCGCCTGAAGGTCTCTGCTCTGACATGGAGCTAAATGGCAAAACGGTTAAAACAACCGGCACCTACAATTTAACGTTAATTTCTTAGTTTCGTTGAATAAACAATATTCGTTTTGTGAGAGAAAGAACCGTGACAATATCTACAATCAAACGTCCATCAGAGATTCGACAAGCTTCTGCACATGGCGCTATAAAACGTGTATTGCCACCGTCGAACATAGAAAATATCAGAGGAACTCTCTAGATGCGTTTGAATGAAACGTGCTGTAAGTTCGTATGGCTCGTATCGCTCGTGTAGGCATACCGCGTCGGTCAAATCACGAAAGGACGTAACCAACAAAATTTTGGATTTTTAGTTACGCCCTTTCGTTGTTTGACCGACGGGCTAGCCCTGGCATGGATCGAATGAAATGTATAGGGTCTGTGACTTTACAGCTATAAGCTATACAAAATCCCACTCCCTCACTGACATCTGAATTTGATAGTGCGCGACGACTCGCTTTGTGTTCAGAGATGCTGTTACGTTTGATTAGGCCTATATATTCGTTTTTTATATGAATCTGATATGGCTGGATTTAACGTGTCATCCGAGCCACTGTAGTGTTTAGTTGTAAGTGCCACCAATCCAAAGAATGACGGTGCTGAACGTCTGTTAACTTTGGCAATTGCTAAGAAAAACCTTCGCTATGTCTTCTAGCGCTACATCTAAAATAAACATCAACAAACCCTCTGGTTTGAAGGACATAGATAGAGAGAGCGAACAAACTACTCTATTTTAGAGTACTTTTGTGGCTTCTGTTTGAGCGCGAAAGTCTTTCCGGTGTTTTCTATGTTCAAAGACTGCCACCTACAATCTCAGACAAGGTTAAAAATATACCACCATGCACAGCAAATTTACGATCACCTATTGTTATACCTAACTACACTTCGATCTAAAACTGTTTAATCGCCTCTATTCCTGAGAGATAGAGTTGATTTTGTTAATGAAGAGCCTGCGTAGCAACAGGAGATTAGACGACTATCTCGTTAGAATATATAATTTATTCAAATGTAAGTCTGCCTACTCATAAGTATCGGTAGACAAAGAATATGCTTCGATATATTTTTTATAGTTTGTGTACTTTCATTTATAGTTTATGTATAGTACTTAGTCCTCGTAGGTAATTGTTTGAAAGTTTTGAAAGTCTTGAAATCGATCTGAGACAAGGATCAAGTTTGATCAAGGTTGCCTGGAAGAAATGGCCATGGGTGATAAGACCGCCACTTTACAATCTTTTTTGTCGTATAAGTGTAAATAGTGTTTATTTTTCATATTGTGGTTGTAAATAAAGAGTTTTGTCTGTCTGTCTGAGGCAGCAGCTCACTACTAGTTCCTTCATGATCATCATTTCACCCATACGAAGTGTAATGGTGGTCATAGGCCTCCCCTATAGATCTCTAGTAAGACAGGTTGGTAGCGGCTCGCATCCAGCGCAATCCTACGGTCTTAGTGAGGCCGTTTGACCACCTTATGGGTGGAGGTTTTACGCTACATTGCACTACTATTTTATTTATATAAATTATTTATTATAAAAATTATTTTATATAAATTGATGTGATATGACATTATTATTATTATTTGATATTCTTCACATTATTATTGGATACTTACTACTTACTATTAATCTTATGAATGATTATTGTATTTTGTGACTTATAATTATTGACAAATTATCAATAAAATGTTTATCTGTTTATATAGTTTTCAAGATATTAGGGAATTTAAATTAATTGATTTTATTGAGATAAAAAAGATTTTATTATTATATACTACGGGACTAATCGCGCACTAAAATTACGAGATAAATAAATACCTCCTCATCCCGACGTTTCGGCCGAGTTGCATCGACCGTGGTCACGTAGTGTATAGGAGTATATAATAATAATGTGTTCAAATCGCGAAAGTTTAATAACAACATAAAAAAGATTGTTGTACATTTAGAGATGTACCTAAATTTACATTAATTAGAACAAAGTTAAATTAAGAAATTTACCCAAGCCCTACTTATACATATTACAAACGCCAAAGTTTGTGATATGTATAGATGTTTGTTACTCTTTCACGCAAAAACTACTGAACAGATTTAGATGAAACTTTGCAATAATAATGCTTATACATCAGAATAACACATAGGCTATAAATTATAATGATATATTGCGTATGCGGACGAAGCCGCGGGTAATAAAAAGTATTAAATAAATTAAGAAATATCCACTATTATTTTGGTTTAGGCCAGGAACAAACAGTTGAAATAGTTCAAATACTTGTAGTTTGCCTACGTCGTAAATACCTAACTATTTTCCCTTCGATATTAATAAATGTTTCGCTGTCCTTATCAGCTTCAAATGATAACGAGCTGGTCGAACCCGGGATCTCCTGTTGCTAGGCTGACGGAGCTATCTGCGCCAGAGGGTCGCTTGAACTCGCTTGTTATCGGATATTTGTAAATATCTCTCCAGCCGGGCTAGGATGCGCGCCACGAAATATTTCTTTCGTGGGGGTCAGAACGAGACAGCGTTATGGCAAAGTATATATCTGTTACTTTTTCTCACGTCGAAATGAGTTCTTTTCGTGGCTTTTCGTGGACGCATGCTTGACTAGCTGGATTGAGTGTTTATCGTCTTTGTATTTATTTCCTGTGCAACCCCGTTACAGGGAAACCTAGTATCTACATATTTATTATTTTTCGTTTAACATCGACATTGTTAAACGCTTAGAGTATACTTTAGTTATTTATTCTCTAAGGTTAAACGGTTAAAACAAACGAAACCCACAATTTAACGTACCATTTATAATAATAGATAATTATTCATTTAAAAAACCACTTGTCCGGTTTTTTAAATGAATAATATTAATTATATTAATTATTGAGCCACGGTAGCGCTCAGTTGTAAATGTCACCCGCGGTCACCCATCCTAAAAATGACCGTGCTGAACGTTGCTTAACTTTGATGATCGCTAACGAACACCTAGTCAAAACACCTTAAAGGTAGACAGACGTATGTACCTAAGCTTTGATTCCAAGAAAATGTTGAAAGAACTTGAATCTTTCAGATGTTTATTGGTTTCAATCTTTTGTAGCTTGAAATAAATTTCCAATATCATTTAATATTTCTGAAGTGGAATCTTGTGAAACTGAAGAAAGCTTTTTGGATTGAGTTTTTCTTGTTATTAAACGACCTTAGAATTTTATTGGATCGTTTCTAAGCCGCTTGAAAGCTTTTAGTTTGATTTTTAGGGTTCCGTGCCTCAAACGGAAAAAACGGAACCCTAGGAACTATAGGATCACTTTGTTGTTCGTCTGTCCGTCTGTGTCAAGACTCTTTATCTCGGGAACACGTAAAGATATCGAGTTGAAATTTAAACTGTATACGTACGAGTATATCTATGGTCTCTTGCAGTTGTGTAAAAGAAAAACTTCTCAGTTGTCGTTTAAAAATGTTAGAGCCGTTTATGTCGTAAAAAACCGCATATTTCGACACTCACAAAAATCAAAACCTACAGGGTACTTCCCGTTGACATAGAACTATAAAATTTGACGAGAAGCATTGTCTCAGAGTACACATGTAGGAATAAATCTGAAAACTGTACATTTTTATTTAAATCACAAAAATAGGGAATAGATTCACAAAATACGGGTTGAAAATTCAAAGTGAGTAAATCGTATCATGTAAGGTATCATATTTTAAAAGAGCTTCATTAGCACATGCTAAAACAGATTTTTAATTTCTTTAACAATGTGTATTTTTTTAATGTATGACGAGAAAAGGGAAAAAAATTTTTTCGATAGTTGTTAAAATCTCTAAACTATAGGTATAGAGATTTTAACAACTTACTTCCCAATTTTGTGAAATTTTCTGGATTTGTACGGAACCCTCGGCGTGCGAGCCTGACTCGCACTTGTCCGGTTTTTTTATAGATCTCTATACAAGCGCCAGGCTCTAGGACCCCACGGACAAAAACAAATACGAAACATTCCATTATTGTAATGATTTGATGTTTTATTTCTTATGATTGAATAACTTAACTGAGATAGTTACTGATTGTAGTTATTCTTAAACAATTTATGTTGTTGAGTGCCTTTTTATGTTTGAAATTGAAAGTGAATTATTGTAATATTTAGATGACCTGTAACTTATTGTTATTAATAAAAAAGTATGAAGTAGGTACTGTTGCTACATGAAACGAGAATAAACAAATCATTTCACTTTTCCAATATTTGTAAATAGTACAAACAATGTTTTTCTCTGATGCTATTGTTTTCTTTAAACCGAGTGAAAATGTTAGCAGTCGAATAATTTCAAAACGAATGGATTTCTTTCAAGTAAAATAACAAAGCGTTTGAGTGGTTTCCGACGGAAATCCTTACTAATAATAAATCTAAAAAATCAGAAAAGTATTTGTTACCTTTTCACGAAACATCAGGGAAGCGATCGACTTGATTTTTTGCATGGATATTACCTATTTGGTTCAAAATTCATAGTGTCTCAGTTCGGGATGCACCTTCCGCTGGGTCGTTTAGGAATAAATTAAAATGTTGGCTACATGACCAACTATTTTATGACGTAAATGACTTTTTGAAATTACCTGAATTGTTTTAAGATTTTGTGACTAATTTGGTAATTGTCAAGTTCTTTTATTTTTTTTATTTTTTCGTGCTATATTGTATAGTGCCCTAATGTAATATTTACTTATTGACTTGTAACAAATGGTGTTATGAATAAATGACTATATGACTATATGTTTTTATGTATTTCTCTACCAACTATAAACCGATATTGACAATATTTTTATTTGTTTGGTAGATACCTAATTACTTCAAAGATGGTCCCATTTAAATTTTATCGTAATCGCCTTAGTAGTTTTTGAAAATTCAATTCAATTCGATATTTTCGCCAATTGTGAAATAATTAATTTATCTTTATGAATTATAGCCTATGTGTTATTCTGAATTTCTGATGTATAAGCATTATTATTGCAAAGTTTTATCTCAATCCGTTTGGTAGTTCTTGCGTGAAAGAGTAACAAACATCCAAACATACTCACCAACTTTCGCGTTTATAATATTAGTAGGAAGTAGGATGAATGACCCGTAACATATGACCAATAGAAATGATTATGATTATATGATACTGACCAGTCAAGGTGCACATCCGTCGGCAGTTGATGTCCTGCATGACTTGTCGCATCACGCCGCCCAGGGCATTGGCGTCGCCTGATGTAGACTGCTTCGACAGCCACTCTGTTTCTAGCTCCATTGATAGCTGCAGACAATACAGAATATTGGGTTGTTACTACTTACTGGATCGCAAATAAATGTAAAAGAACCGCTGGCATAAAAATGCTAGCGAGCTCCTTCCTATAGGTATTCTTCAGGTAACTGTCAAAGATCTTTTTTGTTTCTTCAGCATTGGATCAGTCAGTGACGAATACAGAGGATTTTTACAGAAGTTGGCAGAGCTCGGTAGGCTTAGAGCACGCGCCAGTGTTGGCGTCACACAGGAGGGCGTGGAAGGGGATATTGGTGGAGGAAGATAAACGGTCAATATAGGTTGACCAGTTACCGTATACACATACGTGTACCTAGTACTTATTAGTACTCTGTGATAGAAGTGTCTATGATTTTTAACCATCTGTATGATTCTAAACTAACGTCTCCTAATTCCTTCTATAGTTTGTCTTCGGCCGCTACTGTCCAATATATCTAAAGCTTCCCTAGGTGGTCGCGCCGTAAAAGATGACTTGATGATTTTAAGGATTACTTAAAGTCATTACACAGACATGGCGATCCTCCTAGCCTGGTCGAAATCAATGGTCAATGGTAGTATCTTGAACAAGATGTATACGACTACCGTCAAAGCAGAGGACCACAAGGTAAGTACAATTCCTGATGTGGTATTTTTATGTGTTCCCTGGGATCCTACTACGAAGCAATGAGTTATCATCATTATCAGCCGTTGGACGATCACTGCTAGACATAGGCGTCCCCTATGGAATTACCAGAAAGCCCGGTTGGAAGCGGCCTGCATCTAGGTTTATCGGTAGATGGCGCTTGCCGGTGCATGCAATGAGTGTAAAGAATTATTGATCTACTAGCTGCCTCTCCCGGCTTTGCCCAGGTACGATTGTGATAGCTGCGAACCTTTTCGTTGAACACTCTAAAAGATAGTGAAAACCGCATTCGAATATCTTGTGTAGTTTGAAAGAAGCAAGCAGATACACAGACGAGCAGACAGACACACAGAAATAGCGACTTTGCTTTATAATATTCTTAGATGTTGGATTTAAGATTAAAATGTTAGTCTGCGCAACTTTCTTTTAGAATTTCCTAACAATATGTAATCATTCCTGGTTCTTGGTAACGTCGCACATGAGCACAAAGATACAGGCGTGGTTTGTTTAGGGCTCGCCGTCAAGCCTTTTACTGAAAATATGTATCGTTTATCTGTATTTGAGCATATGTACTCGTGTGTAATCTTGGTATACCTACATTGAAAGTTTTTTTTAGTTTTAGGCTTTTCTGAACCAAAAAAAGGTAAAGAGCTGTAATACTGTTTTTTGTACTTTTACTTTTTTACTATGGAAATTAACGTTGTTTTCACACATTTTATACTATATATAACGGGACTAAACTCACGTGTGGGGATAGTCGTAACGACTATAGTTTCGGTCGCATTCGGCGACCTTTCTCAAGTTGGCGAGTGCTAGCACGCGGAGCCGTCTCGCAATGCACTGACTATCCCCACACGTGAGTTTAGTCCCGTTATATATAGTATAAAATGTGTGAAAACCACGTTAATTTCCATAGTAAAAAAGTAAACAAACTTTTACTTATGTATTATTATGTTGACTTACCAAGTACTCAGTGAGCTTCTTGACCAGCGGCTCCAGGTGCACGGTGCGGGCCCAGGCGTCGCACACGAAGCACAGGTTGAAGTAGTACGCGTTGCGCGCGTACTTCTTGTTGTCTATCCGCACCGGGAAGCCCAGGATCTTCGAGCCGAGCAGCGTGCTGTTCAAAGTACTAAGTTTTGTATGAATAAGATCAGTTTGTGGCTATTATTTACTTTGTTATAAACCGAGATCCACCGCTGATAATCATAATTATTATTACTAGTAGTTTCTCCTCAAGCTGCCTGGTTACAGCTAAGTTCTGTCTACTGCAGTGTAGGACTAAAACCTCTACTTAGCCAAACCTGATATTATGTTTCAGACCATTTAAGTATTTTAACTGTGTACTGTTGAACATAGGCCTAAAAGGGTAATTAAGTCATATCCACTATAATGTTCCAGTTTTCGTTTAATAGATTCAAATAGATGAAGGATTATATGTATTTCGCGCGTATTTCATACTTTACTACTAGACATAGGCTTCCCAATATTTACAATAGAATTACAATTATTACAATAGGAATTTCAATAGAACTGGTAGTAAGCAGTTAATGCGCCAGTCAGATTCCAATTAGATCATCCATCCTTCTTTGTGTTGCAATGCTAGAATATTTATCAATAATTAATTATCAAGAATTAGTGCTATCAAATAAATGCTCTTTTCCTTGAATATAAAATTTTGCATAAATAAGATACATACAATTTTACATCAATAAGTTAATTAGTTTTTTTATTCTTTAACCTTTACTGTCCCACCACTGGGCAAAGGTCTCCCCCAATTCCTTTCTGTTCTGTGCTACCTCCGCCCAATCCTTTTTTTTTTAAAGAATTAGTTATTAAATTCAATTATATTTTATTGATTTGATGATTAGTTAGCCCAGATGTAGGCCGCTTAATGAATCTTATTGGAAAATCATACAAGTCTTATGTTCTCCAGTGGATATCCTACAGCTGATAATGATGATGATGAAGTCTTAATAAGGTTTAAGGATCAAGAAATATTATCGGGGCCAAATTTGAGTTACATAATTTAATTTTATTTGTTAGGTACTAAGGTTAGGTCAGGAGTGAAGTCATAAAAGATATGTAAACAAAAAAATATCAACAGAATACATAACCCTATTATTAACAAAAAATAAAATTACTTTTAGTACAAATATATGTGGAAGTGTATGTTTACATTACAAAATACTACATCTAAGTAACTCTGACACCAGGGCTAGCCACCCGGCCTATACAAACTTACTATGTTACACAGAACTACTCAAAGCCATGAGGACATACTTGTAGCCATTATTATTAACACCTATTAGTATATGTGATACTAACCTTGAATAAACCGCGAATAGAAATATCTGTTTTGTAAATTATGCATGTCATTGAAGAGTAGCTAAAGATTTATTTTCAGTTTTTATGTAGGAGCTTGTTAGAAAAAAGTTATGTTTATTTACGCCACAATAAACTCCTTTCGGCTTCTCGTATGTTCTGTATAACCCTACCTAAAAAGTTACAAAAGTAAACAAACAAACGAGGGTAATACTCACACAGTCAGGGTGCATCTTTGAAGTTGGACTTTAGGTATTATGTAGTGGCTGACAGTGTCAAAGATGTCTTTAGAAATATAGTTTTCCGGCACTTGACACGTTATTTTAGGTCCAGCAGTTGGGTGAAACTCGCACAAAAATATACAACGAATCGGGCCCTCCTGGCCGCAACCTTCATAAAACTTTTCATCCATTTTGAACGATACACTTAACACTAGCACATTTTCTAAACTAAATATAACAACGGGAGAACTAGCACAAAGAAGTTTAACTAATCTGACACAATAACACGATTACTTTCGTAAATAAAATATTTTCCGGACAAACAACACGCCCGGCGGCGGCGTAATTTTTAATCGACTGCGGTTTTGTGTTGCCAGATGTGAGAGATTAGATAAGCTTAATAATAAAATTAGATATGAGAGGCGAAATTGTTACACAGGAAACTTATAATAATTTTGCTGCTGCCCGGCTGGGGCGGCGGTGAGGAATAGGGATTTCTGAAAATTGTTGCTAACTTTAAACGCCAATAAGTTAAAACTTAAAGCGTTTAAAAAGTTGATAAAAACTATTAAGCACTTTAAGTTTTAATAGTTAAGGACCTTTAATACCCAAGAATTTTGGAGACCAGCTCCAAAATTCTTGGGTATAAACATCCTATGAGAGAGGATTGGATGTCACAAGGAACATGGGACCTGATAAATGACAGAAGGGAAACCAAAATCAAACTCCTCTCAGCCTCGAACAACAGGGACGTCGAGATGCTGAGATCTCACTACAACACTTTGCGGAAAAGAATCTACCGCAGTATACGTAGAGACCGCCGTAAATGGGCACACATACTGGCAGACACTGCTGAAGCAGCTGTTAATAGGGGAAATCTGAGGGAGTTATACAGGGCAACCAAGACCTTGTCAGGTAACAGCCGACCAAAGAAACGTCCTCTACGAAATACCAGTGGTCACCTTATTGTGACTTCAGAGGGCCAATTACAGCGCTGGGCTGAACATTTTAGGGAAGTTTTTCGTGGCTCTTTGGCAGAAAGTCCTGAAGATATAACAGACACCTCATCTCTGGTCAGCTCACTCTTGGATATCAACACCGATGTACCGACCTATACCGAGGTACGAGAAGCTATTCTTAGTCTCAAAGCCAACAAAGCGCCAGGTGAAGATCTTATTACTGCTGAGATGCTCAAAGTTGATGTTCCAACAGCTACCAACCTTTTAACCCCACTCATACAAAAAATTTGGCAAGAAGAAACTATGCCCGACGAGTGGAAAACGGGACTACTAGTGACTGTGCCAAAAAAGGGTGACTTAAGCAACTGCAGTAATTGGAGAGGAATCACGTTGTTATCTGTGCCCTCTAAAGTGCTTTGCAGGATTCTCCTAGATCGGCTCGCTAAAGCAGTGGAACCATTACTTCGGAAAGAGCAAGCCGGTTTCCGCCCCGGAAAGTCTTGCACTGACCAAATTAACACGCTGCGTATTATCCTAGAACAAGGAGCAGAATTCCAGAGAGAAATATATTCTCTATTTGTTGACTTCGAAAAAGCCTTTGATACGCTGCGTTGGTCTGCAATTTGGTCAAGACTGGAATCAATCGGCGTACCTGCAAAGATCATCAACTTAATAAAGTCTTTCTATGACAACTACTCATGCAGAGTACGACATGATGGGCTAATTTCCGAGAAGATACCGGTACACGCCGGCGTTCGACAGGGTTGTCTTCTGTCACCGTTGCTGTTTCTCATAGTTTTGGATGGTATCATGACCCGTGTCAACAGCATACCAACACGTGGAATTGAATGGGGCTTAACGAGTCATCTGCAAGACCTGGACTACGCTGATGACTTGTGCTTACTCAGCCACCGCCGCATTGACATGCAATCTAAACTGGACGATCTGCAAAGAGAAGCAGCAATGGTCGGCCTTAAAATAAACGCGCAAAAAACTAAAGACATGAGGAGTGGAACTCGTGATGACAGTCCACTACTAATAGACGATGAAGTAGTGGAAAAGGTGTCGAGCTTCACCTATCTTGGCAGCGTCGTGTCAACATCTGGAGGAACAGACTTAGACGTAGCTTCCCGGATTGCCAAAGCTAAAGGTGCCTTCGCGTGTCTCCGTTCAGTATGGCAGTCGAAACACCTCTCTCGTAGAGTGAAACTTCGAATATTTAATACAAACGTAAAAAGCGTACTGCTGTACGGATGCGAGACCTGGAAAGTCACAAAAGCAATAACGCAACAGCTACAAGTTTTTCTCAACCGATGCCTACGGCAAATCTTGAAGATCTTCTGGCCAGACACTATCGCCAATATAGACCTCTGGAGGGAATGCCATGAAGATCCTATAGAGCTGCAAATACGGCGCCGTAAGTGGAACTGGGTTGGCCATACATTGCGCAGGGAGCTGGATCACATTCCTAGGCAAGCCATGGATTGGAATCCACAAGGCCGGCGAAAACCTGGCCGCCCAAAACAAACATGGCGGCGCTCCATCACTGCTGAGGCCCAAAGCATCGGACTGACTTGGAGCGAAGTGAAACGCAAGGCACAGAACAGAGAGGAATGGCGTAACACTGTATCAGCCCTCTGCCCCGATGTGGGGACTTAGGATAAGAAGAGAGAGTGTTAAAGAATCTGTGATAACTGTGTATCTAGTAGCTTAACGTTATAACACCTGCCTCGGTTTTACTAATTAGAATCTACTATCACGTCATTAAGCGCTTTTATTAATCCTTATTAGCTAAATAATTTTTAAGCTGGCATCACTATTTTAAAGATTCTGGTTTGTTGGACATTTTCTGTAAACTGACAGGTGACTTTGACATTTATTATTTTTATGATTTTGACTTCCGTAATTTCATTTGTAAACAGCTGATTTTTGTTTATCACGAAGTTTATTTTCATTCCAAATAATTTACTAATAAAAATGGAAAAACGTACATACAAAATCCTCATCGCGGCAACTGGAAGTGTAGCTGCATTGAAAATACCGTTGCTAGTCAAAGCTTTGTTGAACTCATCGTCGTCTTCAAATGATTTTGAGGTTATTTTATTATCTCTTATCAGTTTGTTGTTTTCGTTATCAGCGGCAGGATTAGCCTAATCAAGTACCCTATTTGCAGGTGCGACTGATAGTGACGGGTCATGCTAAGCACTTTTTCGACGTCGGTGAGGTTCCGTCGGAGGCAACCATATACGACGATAGCTCGGAATGGAACGCTTGGACTAAGATAGGAGACCCTGTGCTGCACATCGATCTGGGAAAATGGGCTGACTTGATGGTCATAGCCCCGCTAGATGCCAATACCTTAGCCAAAATGGCACAGGTACTATATTTCTTAAGTCTTGATAATCTTTGCTATTTAAAATTGTACCTGTACTAGCCTGTAGCCTGTGTAGCTATGTAAAAGCATCGCGAGGCAACCTGCATAGGTCCGTTGAAGGAATTCCATGGGGTATTTTAATCCACCAACCCTCACTGGGCCAGCATGGTGGATATGGCCCAATCAAATTCATGGGTATACATATAGGCCTACATCCTGCAGTGGACTATTAAAAAAGGCTGGTAGGTACAGGAAAATTGTACCTCTTATGTAATTTGTAAATTTTACTCCTTGATTAGCTATTGTATGTATACAGTGCAAATCCCAAATATCCCCATATAATGAAATGATTTTAATTTTATAGTGCATCCCACACTAGGTTTTTATCTCAAAGCGGTATTTGTGGGCTAGTGATCTGAAGACGCGAGGTTCGAGCCCTGCATTCGCGACAAATTTTTGAAATGTTTATCCCAAAAATATCTCCATATAATCTACTAGCTTTTGCCCGTGGCTTTGCCAGCATGATATTTTAATTTTCGTACTATCCCATGGGGACATTTTACTTTTCTGGTATAAAAAGTAGCCTATGTCACTTTCGGTCTTTCAAACTATGTCCATGCTAAAAATGATGTTGATCTGTTGCTGTGTGAAAGAGGAACAAACTCAAACACACTTTTGGATTATATATATTACTAAGGATAGTAAGGATGCCACAAATATTATAGCTAGGATGCAACTGTTTCCTACCAGTCTTATTGGAGATTTGTAGGGGAGGCCTATATCTTGCAGTGGACTATGGCTGAAACAACATCCTATGGCAGTAGTTTAGCTGAAAAAACGATCTTATATTATATACTAATAATACAATTCTTGTGTGATTTGATTTCCAGGGAATCTGTGACAACTTGTTGACTTGCACAACTCGAGCTTGGGACATGGACAAGCCTCTTCTCTTTTGTCCTGCCATGAACACTCGCATGTGGGAGCACCCTATCACACCACATCAGGTGAGCTGAGTTCGTAAGTAAGATAATTTTAGACTGGATAACCATTGGCCCATACATTTTATGAAACAAATAGGCCTACAATTTAAAATATCATCCAACTCATTGGAGAGCTCTGTTATAAATGGCATCCATGATCACAAATTTATAGTGACTACTGAATATGGTCTTTAAAAATCTTAGACTGAAGAATACTGGACATATACACCTAATATATATATACTTATACACTATCTTAATTTCACATAGCAGTTTGGATTGTGTCATGCCTGATATAAATTATTTTTATTTCATTTATTCATTGACCGGAGTTAAGAAAATAATTTATTTGTAACAGTAAAATTATGCAATGATTCTCATCCATTTTTAGGATCATTTTATATTGGGTTCAGTAAACTCTATTTGATTTACAGGTAAGATTACTGCGGAGCTGGGGCCATGAAGAGGTGGAACCAGTCAGCAAGCGCCTGGCGTGCGGGGACGTCGGAGTCGGCGCCATGGCTGAAGTCGACACCATTGTGCACAGGATACATCAAGCATTGAAACTGTAGACTCAACCTAGACAGACCTGTAGACTAGACATCTAGACAGGGCCGAATCAAACTTCTTGGCGGCTGTAAAGTTAGCTACAAACTGCGAAAAACCCAATCCTCGCGCAAATGCTGTGTGACCTTCAGTCAGGATTGGTTTTTGTGCAGTCTGTAGCTAACATCACAAGTTTGACTTGGCCTACACAAATTTTTGTATTGATACCTATTGGATTTTTTTCCCTTTAACAATATTGTTATGAAAAAATTGATTACTTGTAAGACACCAATAACTTAATAGGACTATTAACTTTTTAAAAAACCATGTTTGTTGTTTTAAGAGTTCTGTCATAACTCAATACATTATAAAATGAAGCTTGTAAGAGAAAAGAAGAACTATATATAATAATTATTTATCTATCTATAATTATTTAAGTATATATCTCTTATTTATTAGGCCAACCATAGGCCAACCACACGCCATCCTTTTAGGGGTTTATTCTGTACATTAAACCTAAATATAGTATTGTCGGTCTGTGATATTAAAATATACATATAGGTACCTGTCATTTTTGTTGTTTCAAATATATATATATGTATATATATATATATATATATATATATATATATATATATATATATATATATGTGAAATATGTATATAACGGAAATTAAACCAGTTTTATAAATTAAATGTTGTTTATTGCATCACTGAATACTGTCTATCTCTAGCGTTACATGCTCAGAGCTGATGAGCCCAGGTTCCACCACAGCGTAGCTGCATGCTCCGTGAACCAAGAGCACAAAGGCTATATTTGTGTAGTATACAAGCCATATTTGCCTAGCGCAAAGGTAATATTTGTGAAGCACAAAGGCCATATTTGCGTAGCACAAAGGTCATATTTGCGTAGCACAAAGGCCATATTTGCGTAGCACAAAGGTCATATTTGCGTAGCACAAAGGCCATATTTGCGTAGCACAAAGGTCATATTTGCGTAGCACAAAGGCCATATTTGCGTAGCACAAAGGTCATATTTGCGTAGCACAAAGGCCATATTTGCGTAGCACAAAGGTCATATTTGCGTAGCACAAAGGCCATATTTGCGTAGCACAAAGGTCATATTTGCGTAGCACAAAGGCCATATTTGCGTAGCACAAAGGCCATATTTGCGTAGCACAAACCAAGGCACAAACTGACATCCTTAGAGTATTTTTATACTCTAAGCTGACATCACTATTGCAAAGATTCTGGTTTGTTTGACAGTTTCTGTAAACTGACAGCTGACTTTGACATTTATTATAATTTGACTTCTTGCTTCTGTAATTTCATTTGTAAACAGCTGATTTTTGTTTATCACGAAGTTTGTTTTAATTCCAAATAGTAAGAAAAATGGAAAAACGTACATATAAAATCCTCATCGCTGCAACTGGAAGTGTAGCTGCATTGAAAATACCGTTGCTAGTTAAAGCTTTATTGAACTCATCGTCTTCTTCAAACGATTTTGAGGTTATTTTATTATCTCTTATCAGTGTGTTGTTTTCGTTATCAGCGGTAGGATTAGCCTAATCAAGTACCCTATTTGCAGGTGCGAGTCATAGTGACGGGTCATGCTAAGCACTTTTTCGACGTCGGCGAGGTTCCTGCGGCGGTAACCATATACGACGATAGCTCGGAATGGAACGCTTGGACTAAGATAGGAGACCCTGTGCTGCACATCGATCTGGGAAATTGGGCTGACTTGATGGTCATAGCCCCGCTAGATGCCAATACTTTGGCCAAAATGGCACAGGTACTATAAATAATACTTTATTGAATTGATTACACAACACATACAGGATTTTTTTATGATAAATTAATAAGATATACTAAGCTATTGTGTATATACTAGATAATTACTTAAATCAAACGTGAGTTAGTACCCAGACAAGAAAATCTGAATCCTGGGCACTAACGTCTTCTACCGCGTCAGAAAATTACGTGACACTATATTTCTTAAGTCTGATCATCTTTGCTATTTAAAATTATATCTGTACCAGCCTGTAGCCTGTGTTGTGTAATGTAAAAGCATCGTGAGTGACGTGCTTACGTCCATAGAAAGAATTCTATGGTGTATGTGAATCCACCAACCTGTACTGGACTAACATGGTGGATATGGCCCAATCACCCTTCGTAGACAGGTAGACATATGTCCTGCAGTGGACTATTAAAAAGGCTCTTATTCTATCTTGTATGCATAAGATGCAAATCTTGAATATCTTATTATATCTTATAATCCATATAATCTATGCCACAAATATTATCGCTAGCATGCAACTGCTTCCTACCAGTCTTATTGGAGATCAACATATAGGGAAGGCCTATATCTTGCAGTGAGTCCGCTGCAAGATGATGGGTGAAAAGAGATCCTATGGCAGTAAAATAGCTGAAACAACGATCTTATCTATATGTATATATAAAAGGCAAAGGTGACTGATTCAGGTATCAATGTACAGGCCCTTAGGGTTAGTAACTTAAAATTTCGCACACGTATTGCTTTTATGACGTAAGTATCCACAAAGGAAGGATTTTTGGAAATTTCGAATTCTAAAGGGGTAAAACGGGCCTTTTTCGATTGTATGAAACTTTGTTTTGCCTAGACCGATTGACTTGAAACTTGGCTTTTGTACTCTTCAAACAAAATAAAAAATATGTTTTGTTCAAGTTTTGACATTTTTTTATCCTGGGGGCCCAAATAAAATCCCAAAACGTAAATTGAAACATCAATTTATCTGCAATTGACTGAATTAATGGGGATAACATTTGGTTTTAGAGAAGCTTATAATTTATCTATTAGTCATAGTTATCCTGAAATATTTGTTGTGGAGTCAAAATTTACAAAAAATAATGTTTTAACGAAACAAACGGGCTGATTCAAATGCGTTTTGGTGTATTAGTAGACATTAACACATTTTAGTGCAGATATATATTATCCTAAAATTATAAGCAGTTCCTTAATGAATTGAGAAATGAAATATGTAATTAGCGAAAAATAATGAAGAGATTTGAATGAAGTTTTGCTTGCGACCAAGTCGCGGGCTATCATCATATTAAATACCTAAGTCAACGCGGTCCAAACTGCGGGTTTTTATTATTTTAAGTAAAGTACCAATGCAAAGCAAGACAAACCGCGGGTTATATGTATATAAACTAAAACAACGCAGGTTAAACCTCGGGCTATGTAATGGTTAAACTATTTATAATGACAATAAGCCCGATTACAGAGGCGCTATCGTAATTATAATAGCTAAATAGCATAGTTCTGTTTCTTTTTCACTTTAGGCATTTGATAGAGAGAACGCTTTTTACGTTGCTATTAACGCTGGCGCCTCTGTAATCGGGCTTAATGTGGGCCAAGCTGCGGGCTATTGTCATATTAAGTAACTACATAAATATCTAATAGGTCAACACGGTTCAAACCGCGGGCTTTTAATTATTTTAAGCAAGTACTAAATCAACGCGGGCTAAACATAGGGCTATGTAATTTTAAGCAAGTATTAGGACACCGTGTGCCATATCACGGGCTATTTTCATATTAAACAAGTAGTAAGACAACGCGGGCGAAGCCGCGGGCTTCAGCTAGTACTCACTATACATTTCTTGTATGATACAATTTCCAGGGAATCTGTGACAACTTGGTAACTTCCATAACTCGAGCTTGGGACATAGACATGGACAAGCCTCTTCTCTTCTGTCCCGCCATGAACACTCGCATGTGGGAGCACCGTATTACAGCACAACAGGTAAGCTCAGTTACTACAATAGTAAGTAAGTAAGTTCGTATAGGCCGGGTGGCTAGCCCTGGTGTCAGAGTTTTTAGGCCGCCTGAAGGCCTCTGACATGGCTAACCGTTTAACTACAATAGTAATTTACAGTGTCTCCACAAGCAAGAGGTACATTAGTTGATTCAATTTTTTTTAAAAACCTACCTGCGCCTAGTCTCTAAAATGTTACTTTGATTAGTAAACTGCTTATTAGTAAAGACTAGCAAAAAGAATGGAGTGATGAATTTAACTGTAATTAGTAAAAACTTCTTTATTTTGACGGCCCTAATTTAGTACATAATCAATTATCGTATTGTAGGTAGAGGTACCTATACTGCTCGCGCTGGCGCGCCGCTCGGTCAAAGAAGATATAATAATATGGTTCGGTTCTTAGTAGATACAATACCTACGTCTCGGGCGTAGGTACGTCTCGCGACGCAGCCGTAGGTACTCAGACGTAGGGTGACATTGATTACCCCGTTTATCTGTATACTTTCTCTTGAAGTTATTTCAATATTTTTGTACTAAAGTGAGTGAAACCAAAGTAGAGGTTTAATTGTTTGTCTATTATACTTTCCGTATGCAAAATGTGCACTGCAAATAAAATCACCCTGTATATACCTACCTAGTTGCCTTACATTTGCTAGCCAAAGAAGGGTAGATGAACTTGAAAATCTAATTATGTAATGTATAACTACTATCTGTTACAAACCAAAATATGTCATCAATGTGCCTACCTTCCTACAGGGGCAACATTTTTATTAAGGGTTATTTTGCATGAATCATTTGCGCAAATTTTGTTAACTATATTTTGGTGAAAGATCACGCGGTCGATCGCCTACGAGATGGACGGATCAAATAAAATCTTTGACCGGCATGCCCATCCCAGACGCCATGAGAACCGCAGCAGACAGATCCAAGTGGAAGGACATTGTCCAAAAAGTGATCCAAGATCAAACCGCTCCAGATTAGACACGACCTTCAGTAATGAAGAATACGACTGAGAAGAAGAAGATTTTGGTGAATAAATATATGTATGTATTTATTTAATTGGCCCATACATTTTTTGTAAGCTGCTTGAAAGTTAAATTGTAGCTAAATAATACAACTCATTAGAAAGCTCTGTTATAAATGGCATCCATGATAACACATTTAGTGAGACTACTGAATTATGGTCTTTAAAAATTTTAGTTTGGAGATACACCTATCTAACCTATACCTACACGAGCATCGAAGTAAGGTAGCGTGTTTATGAGCCTTCTATCGGATACACTTCGGAGTGCGCCCATGAGTTGCACAATCTGGTCCCACTTGCCCCTTTCTTCTATCGTACGGCTAGATAGACGCGACCAAAGCGCCAACCTTTTATAGTGGACATTCATGGTCATTCATTAGATGTGGTTGGACATTCCGCGCGTTAGAACCAAGCATTTCGTACTTGGAACGCTTTGTATGCTTGGTACGTCGTGGAACGCTTTGCCTGGGTCTGTATTCCCGCTTAAGTACAACATGGGTGTCTTCAAATCCTGAGTAAATAGGTATCTTCTAGGTAAGCGTGCTACGCCCTAGACCGGGTATCTGCTTAACATCAGGCAGAAAATATTTTATTTGGAACAGTGTAATTATGCAATGAGTTTCATCCATTTCATTTCAGAATCATTGTATGTATATTGGGTTCAGTAAATTCCATTTGACTTACAGATAAGATTACTGCAGAGCTGGGGCCATGAAGTGGTGGACCCAGTCAGCAAGCGCCTGGCGTGCGGGGACGTCGGAGTCGGCGCCATGGCTGAAGTGCACACCATTGTACACAGGATACATCTAGCACTGAAACTGAAGACTCAACCTAGACAGACCTGTAGACTAGACATCTAGACAGGGCCGAATCAAACTTCTTGGCGGCTGTAAAGTTAGCTACAAACTGCGAAATACCCAATCCTCGCACAAATGCTGTGTGACCTTCAGGCAGGATTGGTTTTTATGCAGCCTGTAGCTAACATCACAAGTTTGACTTGGCATACACAAATAAAGTATTGTTCCCTATTGGATTGTATTGGATTTTTTCCCTATAACAATATTTTTATGAAAAAAATGATTACTTGTAAGACACCGATAACTTTATAGGACTACTAACTTTAAAAATAAACATGTTTGTTGTTCTAAGGGTTCTGTCATAACTCAATACATTAAATAAAAAGAAGCTTGTAAGAGAAAAGAAGAAATATATACAATAATTATTTATCTATGTATAATTATTTAAGTATATATCTCATAATTATTAGGCAAACCACACGCCATCCTTTTAGGGGTTTATTCTGTACATTAAAACTAAATATAGTATTGTCGGTCTGTGATATTAAAATATACAGGTACCTGTAATTTTTTTTGTTTCAAATATATTTATGCGAAATGTGTATATAACGAAAATTAAACCAGTTTTATAAATTAAATGTTGTTTATTGCATCACTGAATACTGTCTATCTCTAGCGTTACATGCTCAATTCAAATCTTGAATAATAGGTACATACATAACTACTGGAAAACATTCATAAACTTCTAATAAGTAACGGGATCTCAGCTACAGTCAAATTATTCTATTCTCTACTAAAATGTTCACGAGAAATCTGTTATTCTTCTTCCTTGTTATACATAGTATTGACATGTATACTTGTATAGTTCTTAGTGAGTTTTAAAGAATAGTTATTCTTATTTTATTACATACCTCCTACTTGCCTGTCATTGTTTCCCGACAATTACAATCTGGAAATCCTTAAGGCAAGAGGGATTAGGTATCTTCTATGGCTACATACTCCATCTTCGGCTACAACATAGCTTTCTATAAGGCGAGTTGGTGGACAAATATACTCGTATTATGTATAAAAAATAACAAGTTTTTGATACTATAATGCTGAGAATTCCATGACGATTCCTATACAATCAAAGTATCTATATTTTATCAACGTTTTGGTAACTCTAAAAAGAGAAAATAAAATTTTCCCCGGCCTTATGCAGATACAAAACAGTTTCAGTTAACAGAAAAAAATAAATATAAAGAACTTAGCTTCACACAAGCCAAGGCATGGTAGATTTGGTGGGTTTATTTTAACCTATTCTTTAAATTACAGTAAAATAGCGTATAGACAATTTAACTATAACTGAGATCGCGCCATAAACTAAACTGCGTAACTTCACAAATTATTCAATCAATAATAATTACAGAAAACTTTTTTATTACACCAAAATCGAGTTTTGTGCAATTACGAAATAACCCTGTAATTTAAAAAACAATATCATTTTAAGTCCTTTTCTGTCATGACTTAGAAATACTTTAAATTAACAAGCTGTGCGATAAGCACCCTTATTTACGCGTATCGTGAGCTAAACGCTTTGTTGTTTGAAATCAACATTTGGTATAAACAACGTAAGAGAGCTAGTCTAGCAGCTTTCCAAAAATATATCTAAGCGCCTGGTGGACGCGACGCGTAACTAAAATGATGGTGTTTACTGGGCCCAACGCAATGAATTTATATAAGCATTGGCATTAACGTAACTAAAGATGTTCTAGGCAAAAAATAGCCCACTGAAAAATAGAATTTATCAATTTTTTTGGGGTGGGTAAAGAAGTTTCTAGGATAGCTATCGCCCAAACGTGCTCCGCTCCCTAGCTCCGCCCGTCAACATTGCCATTTATCGTGGTTATGCTACCAGCATGTTGAACTTCTTTTTTGGGTTTGGGCATATCTACTAGACCTCCAAATAATGTGTGGATACTCAAATTGTTTTTTTTTTATATAGCTGTAATTATGCATAAATTGAAAAATGAGAGAATTGAATTTTTATTGGGAAAAAAATATCATAATTTAAATACCATCCATAAAATATACCACTGTTATCCAAGGTTCATTAAATAAATAAAAATCTCAAACAACAAGCGCAAGTTCTTAAACAAAGTGCGTTCACTAAAAATATAAATTACTCCTCCATTATTAAATTATATTAAAATTAATATCCTCAAAATAATTATAACCTAAACTAAAATTTGTATAAGTACCTATTTCAGAGTTAAAATTAAATACAATACATATCTTAATAAATATAAAATGTTTTACGCGTGAACATCCCAAGCATCTTGAGTACGTTATAATAATATAAAAATACAATATTTACATTCAATTTCTATTTATATTCCGATTTAGGTACTTTTACAATAAGGCTAAATTATTTACAATAACATATAAAACTTATACGTGACATAAAACGAGTTTCCATTCAGATCAATAGAATCAAATAAAATCACTTAAAAACTAAAATTATTTTATACTTCGTAATATCATATGTTGGAACAAATGTATAAATTAAGAGCCATATTCATAAACGTTTTATAAACTTTTAGCTAGAATAGACTTCGTCTCGTTCTCGCGTATGACACATCCTGTAAGTGAAAAGTTGACATAGTATAGCCTAATATGTAGGTCGAATTCAAACTTAATGGGGTCTGTAAAGTTACCTACAAGCTGCGCAAACTCCACTCTTCACCCCCGTGAGATATAAATTAGCTACTGCGCAACGACATGTCCCATGTTCACAGACGTCATTAAGTTTGAATCGTACTATATAATCACATATAATACGTTTATGAATAAGGGAATAAATGATGAGCCCAGGTTCCACCACAGCGGAGCTGCATGCTCCGTGAACCAAGAGCACAAAGGCTATATTTGTGTAGTATACAGGCCATATTTGCTTAGCGCAAAGGTCATATTTGTGAAGCACAAAGGCCATATTTGCCTAGCACAAAGACCAAATTTGCTTGGCGCAAAGGCCATATTTGCGTAGCACAAAGTCCATATTTGCGTAGCACAAAGGCCATATTTGCGTAGCACAAAGTCCATATTTGCGTAGCACAAAGGCCATATTTGCGTAGCACAAAGTCCATATTTGCGTAGCACAAAGGCCATATTTGCGTAGCACAAAGTCCATATTTGCGTAGCACAAAGGCCATATTTGCGTAGCACAAAGGCCATATTTGCTTACCACAAAGACCATATTTGCTTTGCAAAATACCTCTGGATAACTTATACGCCACTAACGCCTGTTTTTTGTTCTCGCCAAGCAAATACGACATTACTGCAGTGGACTAAAGGATCACAACTCTTCCTTCCACTCGGCTTTGGTGGAATCTAGGCTTCAATATGGAATGAAGAGGTAGACGCTATTTACATGCGTTTATCGTAAATAATACACTAGGTAGGTACATAAAAACTGTGGCATCGCTTAACGCAGTCTCTACTGCGGGTTTTCAAGCATTTTGCTCATTGTAACATTTGTAACTAACAATGTTCTTTATTAATATGTCTGGACACTTGAGAGCCCATATTTCGAACGCTTTTGTCTAAAATGTGTAAACAATTGTTTTAAATATTTATAGTTCACACATTTTAACCATGTTTATAAATCATAAAATTAATGTTTGAACAAAGTAACCAAAATATCATTTTTGCAATGTATAAGTTTTTATCCAATACATTATTTATTTTAGGCTGAGCTGTTAAGTATTCAAAAACACATTTGTGAACAACTTCACAGTTTTCGATGTGGAGCTTACTTTTCACAACTATAGTTCATTCATTCATTCATTTTATGTCTTAAAAATATACACATTCGAAGTATGGACGCTGGAAAAAAAATTAGAACAACCTTCATAAATAGTGAAGTCTAAATGCTGATTTTGAACTAGTACCAGTACGTGTCGGTAAAAATGCTACTTAATACTTTAAATGCGTATATAATTCCACTAAATACAATCTATTGGTACACAATAAATGTATAAATGAGTTACATATCATATAAGGACACTGTTACATTTTTATAACTAAGTTATTTTGTCAAAAATTCAATACAAAAGCTTGTAAAAGTCTGTGCGTATTAAAGGCCTTTCATTCTAGCAGGACTAAAACCCATTGGCTGAATTCGTTTCGATATCTGTCTCTCTCTAACGCTGCACATTAGAAAGAGACGAGACCTTTCCGCCATGGGCAAATAACTAAACTACGAAAAGCTTAGCTTTTGTATAGAAAATAAAAACGTGTAAATTGTTTCGTAGCAAAATACTGTCGCTGTGTGCGTGTCATGGAATGAATTAGGCAAACATTATTATCAACAAACGTCCCACGTTTTGCGTATAAAACATTATTTTTCCTACTGGCAACAACAATTATTCCACAAAAATCAGTCGCTATTTAAAACGGCAACACTTTCTCTTTAACGTCATATTAAGAAACGGCCGAAAGGCCAAGAATCCAGACAAGATTTTTTTAATTCTGTAAACTCCTTTCTGGGGCTCTGTTTTTGACTTTCGAACAGCTCGGACGTATACGGAACTTGTATGGAGTATCTACAAAGTTCTTTAGAGGTCTTAGCGATTCTCCAAACAATCTGTCAAAGTTACGTATACATTCCTAGCACTAGCCGTTCGAAAGTCAAAAATTGAGCTCCTGAATGGAGAAGTTGCCTGGAAGAGATTGTCTATTTATAAGCAATAAGCACGCCCATAGTTGCACTAGCTTTAAGTTTTTTCTTTTGTGTATGTATTTTTAGTTTAATTAGGTATTCTATTGGAATGAAGTGTGAACAATAAAGAGTTCATTCATTCATTCATTCAACACTGAAATGTAGTATACGCAAAAAAGGCAGGCACATCACACGACGGTCTCGTTTTGTTTGTCGAACATCGCTCGCGTATATTTCGTGATCACCTCATAGGTTGACTTGATCAGTTCACACCGCTCTTCTACCTCACACTCCGCCGGGGCGACCTTATACATAGACGCTTTAGGCCTATTTTTCCTTAAATCGACAGATATATCGGATATAGCATCGTCTTCGATGTTGTATACAGATATAGGTTTCCGGGGCACCATTTCGAGATCTTTGCGTTTTTTGGGCGCGCATCGTGCGTTGATGGCGTTGACTGCGTTTTGTACGGGAGATTCCAGCTGGTCACTGGAGTTTTGTGTATATCATACGTCTAGGTCTTCTAATCCTTTAGAGAGTCGGTGGGAGTTGATGCGTCGTCGGTGCGAGCGGCGGACGGCGTCGGCGCGTCTATAGGGCTCGCTACGGAGACCGTGCAAGATGTCTTCTAAAGCGCCATTGTAGACTTCGTCTTGGTGAAGGAGCTTCTTTTCGCCGACGGCTTGGGACTTCGTTTTTAGCTCGTTGATTACAGCCTCCTGTTGGTAGGATTTTTATATTAGTTTCGCGCTAAAAAATACCACGACAAAACAATTGGTTTATTGGTAGCTATAAGATGAGATTGTATAATTTTTGTGATTGATAAATAAAAAACGTAAAGTTGTATAAGTAGAGAAGTAAACAATACTTTAGTGAACTGTTCTAAGAGTATCTAATTTTTCAAATTAATTTTAAATAAGAGAGATGAAGCGCATATTTAAATTTGCGTCTGGAGTTTTGTATTCTAAAAAATCGTATATTGCAACTATTTATCCTAATTCTTGTAAGATGTATTTCTTGGGTAAAATAAGAATGTAAATTAACTAAACTAAAAGAAAATTATATGAGCAAAATTCATGCACTTTGGCCGAACTAGCAGATAAGATATAATTTATATTCAACTAATATCAACCCTACCTATTATATTAAGCAAAAATATCACTACCGTTAAATAAAAAGACCATGTGTAAAATAGCATAATTAAAATATATAGTAAAATATTTAAGCTAGCCATAGCCACACTGTTATGTGCAATTAGAAACTGCGTCTGCGCAACGCGAAATGATAGCATAGCATAGTAAGTAGACATTCCCTGGTGTCCATGCAAGTGCAGCGTTGGAACAAATATAAAATACATATTTATACACATTTTAAGCAAGATTTTACAACGTTTTATGCAAGATATTATAACGTTTTATGCAAGACATCACAAAACTTTACACAAGATATTACACTATTTTATACAAGACATTGCGATGTGTAAGATTCATTAATCACATCCTGACGGAAAATTATCGCTGTAGCATCGTGTGCCTCTGTATCGCAGTATCATAAATAAATATTCTCTACCACTCCACAGAATGACATGACAGTTCAAAAATCATAACAGAAGGAAAAGTAGAAGGTAAAAGAGGAAGGAGAAGATCACGGAGGGCATTTATAGATCAGATAAAAAAAATGGTAGATGCCATATCGTACAGGAAGGTGAAGACTCTGGCGGAAGACCACGAGACATGGAAGTTGCTCCACCGACAAGAGCGCGCTCTTAAATCCTGAATGAACTCCTCAGAAGTAACGTCTAAAATTCTTACTAGAGAATGGTTTCACTATTTTACTGAAAAATTCATGTACAGACTACAAAAAAAAAACATATTACCTAACAAAGACTCTGTACCAAAGTGCTATCGATAGTATACCTGCTTTCTTATTGGCTAAGCGTGGTAGCGTTGAGCTTCGCGTTTTATTCTGTTCGCGCCAATTTGTCAAACAACATGAGCAGGGGGACAGAAGACGAAATCCAACGACACCACGCTTGATCGATAGGGAAGGCACTGTCCCAAATGAATCGATGCCAATTCTAACATTAATGGTAGATACAGTAATAGCGAATAAAGAATGAATGTCGGCCTTTGTAAAGAGATGAACGGCTGCTTACGGTGTTCCACTTCTTTGTAAAACATTATATGTCTCTCGGTCCACCATTAAATAAACCGGCGAAGAAAGTCACGTGAGACATACAAAACGTTTTACAAAACCGTATCTAAAGTCCGCTCACAGATATTTTACCTCTGACATTTGTCGCTGTCTCTGTCTTGTCATTACACCACACCATCACAGGTTAGACAGAGACACAACAACATATCAGAGGTGAAATAACTATGAACGAACTGTAACTGATAATCTTTTTCCAAATGTCGATGTGCATTATTTATTCGCGCGTTTTATTTGGTCGGTCGCCGGTCGGTTGGGTAAGTTGGATTCTTTATATTAGACGACAGAAGGTTAATACAACAATGCAACTTCGTGATTCATGTCCCAATTTCGTGGTTGGTGTACCGCATGCGTTCTGCGTGAGGGTTACATCAGCGATCATCCCTAACACCAAAAAACTCGTAGAAAATCTCTAAAATGAGTGGATTTTAATACAGTTTTATCAATACTGTATACTCGCTGAGCTAACTATTATTGAACTTCATCACATTTTTGTCAAATCAATATTGTAATTGGTTTTTGTAACCGTAATTTTTAAGAATTAAATAGGTATGTACCTATAAACTATTTGCCAATGAAATTAAACGAGAGCCAAGTAAAACATTCGCTCTATTATTTTTCATGAATTTATAGCTGAATTAAAGAAAATTATTTTCTATGAGACCATTTAGTGAAATTCTAACTGTTATTTACCAAATCACTATATTAACTTTTGGCGTTGTTCTCACAGTTTGATTTGATCAATCTAGAAAGGCTTTGGCCCGATTGGTTTCTGTCGGTTGCAAACACATCAAACCGAAACTTTTTTGTGTAAGCTTTCTAAACTTTTTTCTCTGAGATAGTGAGAAAATATATTGTGTATATTTATAGTTAGCTTAGCGATATCCACTCTTCACTCTAGTCAAGTCTAGATTAGTACCGAGCGTGAACCCCAAGACATGCGTTTCTATCCAAATTAGTTTCTATTCACACTGTGGCCTGAGGAATGTGGAATTCCCGATGAGCAAATGAGTCGATTAGTTGGTGTGGAAAACCTAATAATTACATCTACTATCGCTAACTACTCTTAAATACACAAATCATGCAGAATTTGAAATGTAAGATCAATGTGGAGAGAATAGAGTTCAATTTTGGTATCCTCGAGCTGGAACAATTGTCGTAAGATAAATTTTCGTGAATTTGCAACGTGTATTGGACCTCTAGCATAGATTTAAAAGGAGAACCCTTCGGCCGCACACATAACCACAGGTTAGTAACCAGTAACGGTAAAGGTATAATAAGAAAACCTCATTTCTTATAATGGTACAGTACAAAGCTCCATTTTTTACAGAGGTAAAAAGTGCATGAACATTTGAATTTCGGGCCCGATTGAGTGCTATCAATAGTTAATTAATATTTTAAATTAATAACTACTCTTTTTGGCTGATATATAGACTGTGCCGGAGGCCGTCTTACTCTCGATAGGATTTTATGGCAAAATCTATTTTTTTGCTGCTTTTGCAGATCTACTCGTCACGTTCCATCCCGCTCACTCATATGGCGCAAGCAGGACGAAATGCAAACACCGTCACACTAATATTGGGTATCAGTATAAAGCGGCAAATCCAATCAAATATGTCCCTTTACGCTGAAAATTATTTTCTAAATTTCCACACACCAACTAACCAACAAAAGTGGTACACACTCACACCGTGTTAGTACACGCACACAGATACGCCCCTTGCAGCAATCCGACTTACTCCTAGCGCCATCTGGCGGGCGGCCTATGACGTGTAGGCCTTTGGTGGCCTATGACGGTTCAAGGCCTTGTTTCAATTGAGATAAGTGCTGCTGCAGCAAACCAGCGCTCACAGCGGCGTAGTTAAACCTCTGCGAGATAATGTGCGGTGTTACCATCACCTGCTTATATTTGTAGTTATACGACTGTTTAGTTTTACACTGGCAACACTGGTGTCGAGGATGTTGCCATTGGAGATTCGATAGATATGGCAAGATCAAACTTTTGTTTGACAGAAAATTTCATCATGTTTTCGATCAAATTAGAGCATGCACGATTTCTACAATGATTTAAATGTTTGTATCTCTACACAATGTAGATTACTTTGTTTACTTATAAAATAGTAACTACTACTTTACTTTTGTCAGTTAAGAAATTGTAGCCAGATGTGAAATACCGAACGGGTATCATCAACATATTTTATAGCTGTTAAAAACAAAAGTTATGACATTGTAGCCATATTTATCATGAAATAACGTAACCAATATAATGTACCACGATAATCCCATATTTTGATGTGTAAAAGATGTCTAACCGGCACCATAAACTGCATAATAATAGTATTATATTAAAAGCGACAAATATTTCACTCATACACACAATGTAAAATGCAAGTAGCAAAAAATATACAAAGAGAAAAGTTATGAGTGCAATATTAAAATGTTTCTCCACCTTGAAGTGAAATAAAATAAACTCTAAGGAAAAAAAGGAAAAGTATAAATCATAAAGCTAAATCATTGTAATTATTATATTAAAACACCTAATAAATTACATAAAAAATATTTTCTTTATTTTTGAAGATCGAAATTCAGTAAGTTTTACAAAAATTGTGTTATGAGAATGTTTCAAGCACATTGTTATATACTACATGAATATAATTTTTCTACAAATGAAAGTACTTCAAGGTGGCGAATCATAAGAAACAACAACAAAAACGAATTAGTCGAAAATATAAAAATCAAGAACAATCATGGCCAATGCACAGTTCTACGAAAACGCCATTCACCAATGAGGATATGTACAGAATTATTGAGAGCGAATTTTCTTGCGCTCGACTCGCTCACGCTTTATATATTTAAAAGATTACGAAATAAAATGACTGAACACACTACGCTAAAGCTTTAATTCAAGTTGTATTAAAACAAAATACGATAGTGTACATTTTAATCGAGTTTAAGAAAATTTTAAATATTTACCTAGACAGAAAAAGAGTTTCATTACTTGAGATAGGAGACTTTTTGTGTCAGAAATGGCATGGAGCATGCAAATTTTTTTACTAAATGAAATAATACTTCTGAAATACAATGCATAGATAGAACATTTTCTATTACGTTAGTATATATTCAGCCATTTTCTAATAAAAAAAAAAAACATTGAAGTGAGCGAGCGACACCTCTTTTGTTACGAATTACACGGTCTTTCGTTCACAATATTAATCACTGACGGAAATATTAAAAAATATTCTTGAATTAACTCGTAACAACATTTTCAAAAATAATGCGGCTAGATAATTTGAAATAAAAATGATATTCAAATTATTACAAAAAGAAATAAACGAAAATGATACAAGAACATTTTTAGATAATGCGAACGAAAGATGACACATGTACACAAACACAATGTTTACACACGACTCCGGTCCTTACTTGTTTTTTTTTTAACGACAATTCGTTTTACAATTTACATTTAAAATTGTCTTACTTCTTTTTTTCTACATTATGAGTTGTGTTGATGTCAGAATTTGTTATGAATTTTAGTAGGTAAGTACAAATTATTACTTTTATTAATTTTCTGTTATTTCTGTTCAACTACGTAAAACTAATATTAAAAACGTGTAATGCCGGATGTACACTCTCGCCGAATTCGGTGAACCTAAGCGAGAGTACAATGTGTACTGTATACTACATTACGCTCTTACTCTTTATCGATAATGTTCATTGAATCGATAAGGCATGAGGGCCAAAGCATAAAGGCCTTTTTTCCCTTTGAACCGCCAGTCTAATTTAATCTGTGCTAATTCAAACTAAAAATAGACTTTCCTATATTTTCACCTTTTATATACGTATACCGAGCTTTATCGAGCGTTTCTGATCTATCTGTTATGCGTTATTCTGCGAGCAATAAGGGCTAGAATGGCGCGTACCTGTGGTTTGCCTATTCCGTGGCTAAGCTAATATTGTCGAGCATTTATGAGCGTTATCCCCTAAGCGTAAGGGCTAGAATGGCGCGTACCTGTTGTTTCTTCTGCATGAGCTTGGCTTTGTTCGGGTCCACGTGGTCGGCTTGCTGCGCCGCCAGCTCCAGCCGCCGTCTCTGCTCGTTCTCTGTGTCCGCTTGCTGGAATTATACATCCATTTATAAGAATATGCACACACAAGCGCAGACACCATTAAGTACCTAACCAAAAGGAGTCGACACGTCTAAGTACAGAAGTCTGCCAAGTCAGTGGGGGGTGTAAAACGCACACAAACCAAAATATAAGCAAGTTTACACGCACACAAATGTAATTAACTAACACTAGCAGAAAATTAACGCAACACAGCTCCACCAGACCGATATATTTATATAAAGAGTATGACCGCCGGTCGCGTACTTTTGGCAGAGGGGTGCGCTTTGCAGTGTCGACTCCTTTTGGTTAGGTACTTAATGGCAGAGACATACACACACACACACACACTCATGTCGAATTCATAAGACACCGTCGTTTCTGCATCGCGGGTAAAAAGGCCTTGGGATGAGTAACGTAATGTATTTTCATTGTCACAATACAATACATGGTCTTTTTAATTAGAATATGACACAAGTGTTACAATATACCAAGCCTATGGGATTTAAGAGACCATTTATTTAGTTCACGAAATAAGATCGACAGAAGTACCTATTAAGATCGACACAAGTCTTTTAGAAGAAATGTAAAACTGTATTTTTTTGGGGAAATACACAAGTACTCGTACCTCAAATGAAACTATATGACCACTATGTAAACCATTCCATGAAGTAAATGTTTGTAAATTGAAGTGTCAGTGACCTCCAACCACCCCTTTTAGCCCCCCTCACCTTATATAATCTCAAGCCCTAGATACAGATACAAAATAGTTTATTTCCACCACAAAAACATACATATCTGAATATAAATCTTAGAAGATAGAGTTTATTATTAATCTTAGAGGAAATGCAGTGAAACGCGAATCCGCAAAACAACATTTCAAAGTAATCAGATAATGACAGTGATATCTCTTTACATTTATAATTGCTTACTGGAAATACACGAGGTGGAATTACCTACAAACCAAAATAGGCATCAATACAACCTACGAAATAAGGAAAAGCTTGATAAGCCTTACACTAGGCTAGTTGCATTAGAAAAACAAGGACTGAGCAATAAAATATCTATGTATAATAAATTACCAAATGATGTAACCAAGTTAGATTTTGATCGATTTAAAAATACAATAAAAAAATTCTTTGAAGTTAATCCATTTTACAAATTAAGTGAATTTATCTCAATGGAATTTTCAGAATCCTCATTTTCATGTACCAGATTATAATTATGTTAGTAAGTAAGACATCAATAATTGTAAACCATGACTTGCCTGTAACGTTTAATGTTATTTTATAGCCAATAAATATTTCCTATTCTTATTCTAATGGTAAATTTTATTATATTGTTGGAATGTTACCTTGAACGCTCTCGAGAAGCGCACGAGCAGCGAGAAGAAAGCGTTAGCGTCGCAGCCGCGCGGCGCCTCGCCGAAGTATTCCACGCACGTCGCGAACGAGTCCTGAACACACAACACAGGTGATTTTACAAGCGAACATGTTACATTAAACTTTGTACTGTCGCACTGCTCACCACAGACTTCTTATTACTAAATTGCAGCTCAGGGGCTCTATAATTTATTATTTATTTATTCTTTATTTCAGACGTACAAGTCCATATTACATTAAAATTATTATGTCCAAATGTCACTAATATCAAAATTAAACAATGGAATCATTAGAACGGCTGATCGTATACGTCAATGATCACGGGAGCAAGAAGCGTGCAACCCGCACGCGGCGCTCGCTACGTTCCCTGCCGGGCGTGGCACGAACCTGCGCGTGTTTAGTCTCGTGCCGCAGCCGCCGCAGCTTGTCGTGCGCGTTGTTGAGGAAGTCCCTGAGCACGTGATGCGTGGTCGCGCCGCGCGCCTCGCACTCGCGCCGCACGGCTTCCATGCCGCGCTCCAACTCGCACACGTCGCTCACCACGTTCTCTAGAGACACTGGAATATAAATAAACAACTAAGTTTTAATATGATACCGTTGCAGCGATTAACTTCGCTACATGCGGCGCCACCACACGCGCGTCTCGAGGAACTAACGTCAGCCTATCACAAACCGAGGGCAGCATCGCGCAAACGCGGAAAATAACACATAAATATGAAGAAAATTAATTTTATCATACGTTTTTGACGTGACAACGTCTTATAAATTGGTTTGCCGGGTGACACTTCAAGAAACTGCGTTACGCTCCGCTCACGTTATGCGCTCACAATGAGAGCGAGTGAGAGGCACGCGTCATGGTTAGCCCGCCTAAGAGCGAGAGAGACAGACATTTTCATCCTTCTTCCTACTATACGAATGAATATTCACATTAAAATTATTTTACCACTCAAAGTCGTTGTCACGTAAAACTTTCGCCCGTATACCGACTTTACAGGCAACCAATTTTTTTTTTTTAATTCGAATATGTTCGTGATTGACTACACACTGACTGATGTTAAGCAGATGTGCGGTCTAGGATACGTTTGATCAATCCTGAGGCATCAGTTAGTTAAAGTTTAGATCAGCTATTAAATAATAAACAAACACTTACCCTGTGCCGCTTTGTCAATATACAAGAGTTCTGTATCAAAATTCATCAACTCTGGGAAATTCTGCCTGATCGTAGCAACAATATAATGCAACAACGACATCCTCTTATCCGTCGACTTGGTGTCCATCAACGTGTCCAAAGACTGCAGCTTAAACCCGTACGCGGGCCCTCGCTTACTGCTATTCAAATAATTCCCAAACGCTAGAATAATCTCTAGAACATTCCGTAGCTTTTGGGAAGATTTTACTGATGAAGATCCTGAGATTATCGCGTGTATTTGAGGAGTTATTAAATGGATATTATCGAAGAAGTTGCCCATGTAACTCATTATTGAAAGCTTGGCTGATATTCTTTCGACTTTAGTTAATTGCATTAGGAATTTGTCTTCTTCTGTGAGGAGGTTGATGTTTTTCTTTTCGGCTACGTATTCTTTGTAGGCTTTTTGTTCGGCCTCTGTAGGCACCATCCGTTGGAGGATTTCGACGCTTTCGAGCGGTAACTGTTTGAGATCTAGGCTGTTTATGGCGGCGATGACTTTCTCGACGGGCGTGTCGAGCTTTCTTCGGGATATTGCTGGAATAGAGAAAAGGATAATTAAGAAATCGAATCGATCTGCTCCTAGACTCCGACTTAAATTACCACAGCCTCGGCTCGAGCTGTTTAGAAATAACTGTATTTTATGGCGGCCTTAATTTTCAATTCCCTTCCTGAAGAGTTGATTGATTTACCATATAAGGGTTCTGTGCGCAGTTGAAGAAGTGGCTAGTAAGCGAGAGTTTTTATGAGGTTGACGAATTCTTGAGGAAAGCGTCGTGCCGCATGCATGTTTATAAATGGGCGTATTAATTATCGTTTTTTACTATTTTATTGTTATAATTTCTATTTTTTATTTTAATGTAAAAATGACATTACCTATCTAATGACGTAAAATTATTAATGTACCTACGACGAATATGATAATATAATATAATGATTATGACATTGATTAAATAAAAATAGGAGAATTTAATATTATATAAATTAACGTTGCCACACCCTTATAGGGTCATATGTGTATAGCTTTTAAAACATGTTATTTAAGATCTACATGTAATACCACATATGTTGCAATAAAGATTGATTGATTGAAGAAAATGGGCCGATTTTTAGCGGGCATTTCGTACAGGGTTTATGTATAGTTATCGTTCATCCCCCGAATCTAAGATTCACAAACAATATGATGCTGAAAAGTCTTCTATAATTTAGCAAATATTCCAAGATTTAAGTGACGATGTCCTTGGTGTAGGACTGAGGATAGATCAAGAAAAAGTCATGTCAAATATTCGCGACAATCCAAGTCCACCCAGTTGGCAGTTTTTATTATTGAAAACTAACCACATACTCCAGGGCCGGTGCCCTTTGTTAACTAAAATTTTACAATTATTTGATTTTGCTGTACAAAGAGAGAACCTACATAGTTTAATTTAAGCCAAGTTATTTGTGCGAGCAGACCGGCGATTTGCAAGCAGCATATTTAGAACTCGTATCTTAAATATGTTCATATGAAATACAGTTTTCTGTCAAACAGTCTGGAATTTCTCCTAAAATTGTAAACTTAGTATGGACTATAATTATGTATCTATATTCCTCAGTCTAGTGTGTTCTAACAGCGACTCTGTATCAGGCTTTCTAAACCATTTGCTGGGTAAGGAGGCTAGCGTGTCAATATCACAGGAGTCATCGCTGCCGGTGGTACAAACACCTCCGATGCGAAATTTCTCCTCTAATTCTGAAAAGTTGGTACCTACTACCTATGGTAAAACTTACCTATATACCACAATCTAGTACGTTTTAACAGCGAGACTGTAAACTGTATCAGGCTTCCTAAACCGTTAGCCGGGGAAGGAGGCCAGAGTATCAGTCTCATACGAATCACCATTGCCGGTGGTACAAACGCCTCCGATCCGGAATTTCTCCTCGAATTCTGTAAAGTTGGTATCTACTACCCATAGTAAAACTTACCTATATTCCTCAATCTAGTGTGTTCCAACAGGGACACAGTATCGGGCTTCCTAAACCGTTTGCTGGGGAAGGAGGCCAGAGTGTCAGTATCACAAGAGTCGTCGCTGCCGGTGGTACAGACGCCTCCGATGCGGAATTTCTCCTCGAATTCTGTGAAGTTGATCCTCCGCCGCGGTCGCTCTTCGTCTAGTTCGTTGAAGATCGTGCCTCGGACCTGAAAATGATTTTGCATTTTACATTTTGATCGCTACGCCAATTTTTTTTTTTAAATTCATATTATGGGGTTCAGTCTTTTATCCATTAGACCGTTTGCACCCGTAAGTGCTAGTCAAGTACTTTGGCAGTCAAAAGATAAAAAGTCGTATAAGGCTGGTAAGTAGATAAATAGATAAACTTTGATTCACACACATTATATAGTCCAGAAAAATGGAGATAATAGATGGTAAAGCATGTGAAGCAACCGGCGGCATTATTACTGAAAGTTATTTCTACCAGGCAACCTTAGGATGGAGAACTTTTTAACTGCTAAAGTACCCTTTACATGACTAAACGATTTATTAAGTTGTCGATTAGTTTTTGATCGAACTTTAAATAACATAATATATTTAGCTTGAGTCAAAATACTCAATACTTACTTGATTAGGCTTGAGCGCGATCCAATTCAGCGTAGGCAGTTTGTATTTGGTGTCGACTTTCCTCTTGATGGTCATGGCGTCCGTGTGGTGTGGGGGCATCATCAGACCGGGGGCTGGAGGGGCGGGCGGCGGAGGAGCGTGCGAGAGGAGTGGGGGCGGGGGCGGCGGCGGCGGGCAGGGGGCTACGGGGGGCGCGGGGGGCGGCGCAGGCGCGGGCGGGGGAGGGGGTATGGGCTTGTGGGAGGGGGTGTCGCCGTTCGGGACGGGCGGGGAGGGGGACGAGTGGCCGTTTGTGGTGACGCCATTGCCGTTGCATAGCGCGTGCGACGATATGGCGCCCACTGGAGAAAAAAATTATTCGCTACTGTTACAAATTTCTGTTACTGTTTTTAAAAATTTTGCTGGACCTATATGTACCAAACCGACCATGATTATAATATGTCTCGCAATAAAACTCAAATAAATATAAATTTAAATGTACTCAAAAAGTATTTATAATTTTTTTAATTTAAATACGGCATAGGTGTCACAAATGAATTTTGTTAGAAAGTCCAAGATATACTAGATTTAATCTATAATATAGTTTCTTTCTCTGGTAACAGACCATACCACATTCTGTAGGTAGACTGAACTTAATGATAGATTATTTACATTTGAAACAAGAGTAGACGCAGGTAGCCAACATAAAAACAATACTCTAAATTATGTCTATGCTGGTTTCGAAATATAATAAGTTCAAAAGGATTTGTTCCGTTACCGGTATTAAAATAAATAAAAATTCTAACCAGATCAATGATTGCTGTTTTATAAAGAGCATTCAAAATGTAATTATTATCTAATAAAAACATATGTTTAAAGCCCTGCGATATTTAGAAAATCGATAATATATATTAAGGGTATGTAACGTGAAACGGAACGGATATCTCGTAAAGAAACACGTTAATATGAAAAATCTCTAAGCTAATTTAAAAAAAAAAAAGTATAATAGTAATGTCAATGTCAAAAGAAATTGATTGATTAATTTGATTTTCAATCAGTGTTGCCACCTTAGCCCTTTTGGAGCTAGATTTAAGACTGTTTACTGTAGGTGAACCTGATGTGTAATGATTTAGCCCGGAAAGGGCTATCTAGCGCTTATTTGCCCTATTTATTTTCTTAGAAAATATGATTTTGCATTTCCAATATATTTTTTTTTAAATAACAATTTAAAAAAAATGCAGGGCTATATATTATTTTTTATTACTCCATGAAGCTTTAAACTTTAAGTACATTCCTAGAAACATTGAATGATCTTGGTTAGAATTTTAATACCGAGTTCCTTGTAAATCAGGTACAACTCCTTTGAAAAATGAAATTAAAATATAGAATGTAACTTACTGGAAGCCCCCCTCGGCAGCGACTTGGTGAGAGACTCCAGTTCTTGCACTTTGGACTCCAACATGGACTGCCTGTTGCGAGAGTCTTGCTGCGCGCGCCTCAGGGTCGACACCTGCAAATAATTATAACATTGTAACACAAAGCGTTAGACCCACCCTGTATAAGCAGAATCAAACCTGGACCAGATTTAGAGGTCTGGGGACTTTATAGCATTAAAAGAGTGAAGGACCTTGGTCACAATTTATTTTCCATATAAAATGTCATTTTTTTCACTGGAGATTTTCATTAAACCGTTTCAACTAATAAGTTCTAAGAAGAGTTTTGACATGTGGAGTGAGTTCTGACTGACGATACAATCTAGACACGCGGAAGCGTGTCCAGCTAAGACAAAGAAAAAGCTGGCGACGCGACGTGTGTAATATTACACGAACCATTTCGAGCCACTTTTGACCCCTTCATAACTCGAAAACGATTTAACCTAAATATGTGAAATTTAGCCTATTTATTAAAGTTTATTTATTTATTTAATTCATTTCATTTTCTCATCATGCTTACAGCAACGCCAAAGCGCATGACGGGTATTTTACAATTTTCATTCGGAAAATTATTATTTGTACTACATACCTCTTCGACGACTTGTCTCCTCGCCTCAGCCAGCTGGTCCCTCTCTTGCCTGACTTGCGCCAGCTCCGACTCTAGAGTGGCGAGCTTCGCGATCGCTTCTCTCTCGAACGCGGCCAGCCGCTCGTGCGCCTGCGGATGATAGACAACTTTTTAACCGACTTCAAAAAATAAACTTATGAATTCGACTGTACGTGTTTTTGGTATGCATATTACGCGATTACTGCGCCAATTATAACCGATTTTTGATGCTTTTTATGTTAGATAAAAGATTTTATCATACTGCAGAGGTTTTTGAAAAATCAACAGTAAAGTGAAAATTACTACATCGATAAGATACATCGATCCTTGCGAATTATTCGAATTCAGTACATGGTTGAAGTCTGTTTTGCCATTTTTGACGAAAAATAGTAAAATGATAACCAGACCATACCAGACCTTCGTCATTTTATAAAAGCTGATAGTTTTTCAGTACATGCTTACAACACAGATAGGAACCATGAGCCTACTACGATGTTTGAATTATATCGATTGTGGATTAAATGTTTGTCTGCCCAAGAGTTAGAACTTGGAACTTAAATCCGTTATTGCTGATCATGCTCATTAAACTTCTAATAGTTTTTTGACTTGTATAAAATGTAGCTTTTATTGACAGTTTAAAAGAGGTATGGTTATCAATGTTTTAGTGGGCACAATCCCACATAATTAGCTTTCGTTAATTTAGACCACCATGTTTGTAAACACAGCAGACAATAAACGTTCTTGATTTCAGTTTAATGGTGCAAGTTATCCCACATGTGCGATAATCCTACTGTAATCGAGCTAATTGTATCTTGATTTGTTTTTGTCATAAAAGAAAATATATTTACATGTCCTAGTTCATCTTCCAATTCGTTGACCTTCTCCAGCGCCGCGGTCTTGGTCTCGCTGTCCTCCATGAGAGCAGCCACGTCGAACACGTTGTCTAAATACGCTGATATTTGGACCTGCAACACGTCATCATTTCGTCACTATCGTAACACCAGAGAATAAAAATCGAAAGGGGTCACGGATCTCCTTGACTTACTCCTCGCAATACGGGCTAACACCGTAGCTATACATGTGTTACTATGTCTATTGGTGTGCCTGTGAATCTTCGTCGTCGTTTCAGCCAGACGATGTCCACTGCTGGACATAAGTATCCCCCATAGACCTCCAGTAAAATGTTGGAAGCAGCTTGCATCGCGATCCTGCGGTCTCTATAAAGTCATCCTCGTAGGTGGACGTCCTACGCTGCGCCTGCCGGTACGTGGTCTCTACTCGAGAACTTTTCCACCCCATTGGTCTCAGTCCTCAGTGCCTGTGAATGTGTATAACATTAATTACCTGCAGATCGTCGCTCTCGCAAAGCCTGAGCCGTTCCAAGTATTCGTCCAGTTTGAGCGCCGTGAACTCGTACTGGAGATGCACTCGGAAGTTCATGTCTTCTACGGAATGGACGATTATGTTCACGAACTGCATGCACGCCACCTGGAGACAAGCAGGTAAAAGTTGACTTGTGAAAATATTATCTATTCTGATTAGTCAATGAATACCTTAAAGTTTAAACTCAAGTGAGCAATCCAAAG
The DNA here is from genome assembly GCA_949316475.1 of Hypomecis punctinalis. NCBI lineage: Eukaryota > Metazoa > Arthropoda > Insecta > Lepidoptera > Geometridae > Hypomecis > Hypomecis punctinalis. The sequence goes on along the minus strand of OX438807.1, from coordinate 22,717,984 downwards.
CCTTAGTGTTACAGTTATTGTTATATAATATTTGGCACGATTTAAAAGTGGCGAAATATTGTACATTAAAAATTTGTGAGCGATACAGCCCATTTTCTCATTATTGATTTTCATTGAAAGTTTAAACTCCAGTTAGGTTTTCTCCAACTGAACACCTTTCATAAGATTGCTTTTAGATCGTATCAAACTTGGTAGCGTCTGTGAATACGAGGCGAGTGGTTGCACAGTAGCAAAATATTCACATTATGTCAGCGATGCAAATAGGAAGGATTTGGGCAGCTTGTAGCTAACTTCACAAGCGCCATTAAGTTTGATTCGGCGCATACTAAGAAAAGACTACAAGTGTTTAAGACCGCTTTAACTGACCAAAAACAGAACTTTATTTACTACAGTAAAAGCTACACATTTTGCTAAAGAAACTCACCATAAACTCGATATGAAAGTTATCATAGTTCATGAAGTAGTCCATGAGCGTGTGAAACCTCCTCGGCTCCTGCACGACCTCCTTGAAGTTATCAAACGCCGAGAGGATGATCTGATGGCCTCCTTTCACCAGGCAGATGGCCGCTAGCAGTTCCAACACGAGGGCCTTCGTTCGGAGTGAGTGGTGGACCAGCGAGAGAGCGATGCTGTTGATGGCTTCTCGGTGCTGGATTACCATGTTGAAACCGTACTGTGGAAGAGATATAATGTTAAGTCAATCGGATCAATATTTTTCTTTGGGGAGCAGTTTTTTGCTATTGAAACTACAGCTGTTAAAACCTCTTTTCTGTTATGAAAGGTTGTCTACTTGTCCTGTGTTAAGCCGAAAGGGGGTGAATAAGCCTATCATTGTAAACAACTTTTACTTTGAGGCCGACCCGGAATTCGAGTAAAAAATCAGCTGTTCCATACAAAATCGCTGATGTTTTTCTCAAATTCTGGATTGACGTCATATTAAAAGATGTTCGTAATGATGGTATGAATCCAATAAGTACTTTTGGTTAGGTACTTAATGTCTGAATCACTTCCTTTCCGCTTAGTAGAAAGAGTCCTGGACAACCATGTAAACGTCGTTAAAACAAGTGCTGGTCAAGTGTGGCTAACGTGATTTTGGCGCTTAAGAGGTTATTAAGATTTGGACTTTAAATATCTCGACTTCTTAATTGAGCAGTCAAATTATAAAAGTTAGTGCGGAATGGACACTCCCGCTGCCGGATAATGATGATTTACATTACACATTTTGAGACAATGTCTTAATCAGCATACACGAAGATTAAATAGTACAACAGATTAATAAGCACACAAAAACCATTTACCATAATACCAGATGATGAATGAACAATTTCTGACATTGCTGTACATTTTTCACATTTGAAATAATCAAAACACGTTAGAACTAACAATTCTCAGATGATATCACGATGTCAACGACACAACGACTCATGTCTTTGTGCGCCGATTAGTTGAAGTGATTCGACTTTGCCGGGCGGGTGGGTTGTGAGAAGTTCTTAGCATAATGAATCTTGCATGAATGCACAGACTTCCCACCTTCACTCATTACTGCTTCCTGAATCGCTTCAACGGGCATCTCGAAGCTGGTGATTAAGGCAGGCCGTCACTGGAGAGGCGTGACAGAATCGGCATGGGAAAATGTACTTTCCTTCGACTGGATTAAGTAGAAAATTGACCAAGTAGCCGTAGTGCTTTGCAGGATATTGAAAGTACGGAAAGCAGGAAACAAGCAAACGTTGAAACGTCTACTCTACTGTACGAAGTTTGCTTGCAGCGTTTCCGCACTATACCTCATCGAGCGTTACGTTCCCTTGTGACATTTTGCTTATTAACGTGATCTGGACCAAAGGTGCTATCAAATATCAAGTAATTCTTGCAGTAATCCTAGGTAGTTGGAAAACTCTGTGTCCTTAGAATACATTCGCTTTACTAGCATTTCACACTTTGCTGCGAAGACTGTAGTTGAGAAGGCTGCACAAACGGCTTCTGACGTCTACTGTAATGTAATAATGTTACCAATAGTCTGTGGGAACGACTCACCTCATTGTTCATGATAGCCTGCATGCACATGATTCAGACGCATAGGTAGGTACATCATCAGTAGAGGTACCTACTCATGTGAAGTTTGGCGTCGTGACGTGTTCTGCGTATGACTTCTAAGTCAGCGTAGCTTGCGTAGTCTCACGTCATGGTAGGTGGAAACACTTAACTTTGTATATTCGGCAATACATTCGGCTTCGGAGTCAATAAAGCTTGCGCAGCAGTCTAACGCGCTGGAATTAAAGTGGGTATTTGTGGTAAACTTACCTTATTGTTCATGATAGCGCGCATGCACATGATGCACACGTGTATATCGTCGGTAGAGGCGCCCATGTTGAGTTTGGCCGCGTGCCGCGTCCTGCGGCGGGCCACGGCGGGGCTGGCGGCACATTCGGCCTCCGAGTCGGCGGAGCGCGCGCGGCGCCGCCACGTCGCCGTCAGGGTGCTTCGGTCGTCCGTCGGCCCGCTGCAGTCTGACGTCGTCGTATTCACTGGAAAGTAAACATAGTCTTTTTACATTGTGTCTCAGATGCGCTTGAATAAAAACTGATTTACGGAAAATAGATCAGCGGATTCTAGATCAGGTCACACGTTGTCAGAAAACTAATGTATCGTTATACTACTAGGTACTTCTACTTTGTTGACACATATCTCGTCCTCTAACACTATGAGCCGCTACTCTTCCCTATCCTGAGTAAGATGGTTTCAGATGTTCATCCCGATTTCGAACCAGTCATCAGTAAATAATCTCTCCATCTAAACTTGGATCGTCCAATAAGTCTTTACGATACGCTGCTCCTGCTGCAACATACTGAGCCTGACGGTCGGGTAATGTTCCAGACAACCTAATCCAGACCCAGGTGGAGCAATGTACCTTGATTGATGCCGTCGCTGGATTGGCTCTTAGCGAGTGCGATCCGCTGCTCGTGCCGCATCATGCTCAGCCTGAAGCTCAGGTAGTCGATCAGCACGTCTAGACCCTGGTTCTGTTCGTTCAGGAACTCTCGCACCCATCTGGAAATGGATATCATGTTTGTCAGAGTAAACAGTTATGTCACAACTCGTAAACAATACCTAATAATAAAATTATGGTCAATAAGGCGATTTTAAATTAACACTTCGCTGAGGCTTTTTTTATTTGTAGTTCTCGTTATTTGACACCGTTAAATGCGCTATGCTAATATTAGTTTGGTTTTGTTAATAATGCGGATATCCCAAAAAGGAAGGATGATATTTTTTTAACAAAGACATATTCAATCCGAACAGAATTCTTGGTGCGCTATTGGCACGGGCTTATCACATCTGTCAAAACAGTGATGACAACTAAATAAACAAAACCACGTCCGTTTCATTATTCATTACTGGTCTTGGACCGCATTAATATATTATGAAAGACTGTAAAAACACATGAACAACGCGGACAAGACAGAAAACTGCAGACACGTATGACTTGGCCTCAGTCGTGCCAATTCAATACAAATTGAGTTGAGACCGTGCTTAATACTAGCTGAGTTTCAGACTTTTGGACAAATTCAAAAATAACTTACTCTATGTGATTGGTCCTCAATGATATTTCCAGATCTCTAAGCACTTGTGTGGATGTAGAGTCGCCGACCATCTTTCGTTTCTGAAATGAAAGAAATACACTGTTTTATTTTTTTCACAATTACCTACACAATACGTACAGATAATTCCAGCTTTTTTGTAAATTAAATTATATTTACGAATAGTTCAAATGATCGGCTGGAGGCAGTTCTAAGAAATCGTTAAATATCAAATCACCTACTTATAGCTGACAGTATACAGTAGCTTTTAACGATAGAAGCTTTTTTGTGAGATAAGTGTTGAACCTCGAATTTTCAGCATTTCTAGATCGAGATGAGAGAGGTTTAGCCAAAAAGAATAGAAATTAATCCCATCAAAAACACAGCATGTAACAAGTACAACAAATCGAGCAACAGTTCTACAGTAATAAGTAGTAAGATCATAATATGTAAACTATGTCGTTTGTTACTAGTGGCGTACTAATGGTTGTGGTTGTTTTCTATTTTTCTATAGATTTTCTAAGAATTCCCATAAGAAAAAAGAATAATACCATATCAAAACATTCTACCCGATCCGTAAGTCCGGTATAATAAATACTGTGTGATTTGTGGCAAACGACGCAGAATTTAAATTAGAAAAAATCGCAGCTGACAAGTGGACACGGAATTGATTCAAAATCAAAGTAATAACCTGCATGGTCAATGTAAGGCAACCTCAAGTCCGAAACATGCAAGTCATTGTACAAATGTACATAGCCAAAGGTGATCACGGAGCGATCGGAGAGAAAGCTCGGAGATAGCGGGGCTTATAAATACGGAGATAAGATTAGCGATGTCCTTATACGTTAGACAAACATACGTCTCGCGGCGTCTATGAACGCCCACCACGAATGGTGCATGGCGCAAATCCACGAGAGGTTGAGGACTGCTACATTTGCTCGCTATTTAGCCGCCGACTCAAAAGAGGGAGATATTATTTATGCCTGAGTCAGATACTAACACGCAAATAAATACGTCACGCCTCTTTCATGTCTATTGCATCATATTTCTCAATTAAGTGGTAGCTTCCTGTGCCTGAACTTTTCAGGTATTTATAATCTGAAGCTCTAACGTGAAAACCTTGCAAAGCATAGTACTGGCATCCATAACTATACAGTTATCTTATGATGCGGGAAGCGGGACCATAAGATGTGATTTAATTTTGGTATAAAAACTTCATACTTTTTCGGGTCACATACGGGTTAGTATGGCCATTTTACTTAATATTTAAATACATATCGTAATAAATCAAAAATTTCACATCTAAGCGTAAATATCAGAATCTAAAAAAATTAACGACTTCAAGACTTCAACTAACTATTATTTTAAGGATAAAGTCAACAATGGTATCGCCAAGTACACGACACGAGCATGACAAAGTATAAATATAATTCTAACTACATACTCGGAATTTGTGCCCATTTTTCCTCAACCTACGATTTACTTAATGAGCACGTGAAATATGGCATGTCATTAACAGAGGCTTAAGGTCATAAATAATATCCCCGAAATTAATGACTGTCATAATGAACTGCGACATTTTACCCGCCATCAAGATGTGTAATTAATTTCCACATACTCAGCGTTCATTATTTGGGAGAGCTTAAGTCACGAAAGTCCGTGAAGTACCTACAATGGTAGAATCTTTTACGTTCGTAGTACCTACGAGTACCTAATTCTAACGTACGAGGACATATTCGTATTTCATTATTTGTGTCGATTTAGAGGGTCACCAATGCTCACCATGAAAGGCCTTGATCGTAGTCGAGACCGAATGGACTGCTCTAGGAGCGCGTACATAAGGTGTATAATAGCATAAACGATATTGCCAAAATTACATAATTTGTTTGCGAACATAACGCAAGCTTGCTGAAAAAGGGATAAGTAAACAATCTTTGAGGTATTATCTGCGGAAAAAGTAAGATAAAGCCAGTTCCTAACTGCGAAGCACACTGCACAAAGTGTATTAGGAAGGGCACAGCAATAAACGTGACCTTATGTCTGCCTCTGCAGTAAGCAAAGTCTTCATAAGCTTCGGACTTCTACTGGCCACAGCCAAAGGACTACTCAACAGATCTCCAGAAGTTCGCCTGGTAGCTATTTTCCGGCGGTCTTTATCACGACTGTAAGCCGTGGTGGTCTAGAAGTAGTGACACCCGCCGCCTTATAATAGCAAGATCGTGGGTTCAAATCCCGGTCCCGTACCAATGAGTTCTTTGCAATTTAATATGTACTGAATTTTACACCACAGACTTTTCGGTTAAGGAAAACATCGTTAGGCAACCTACATATGTCCGTAGAAGAAATTCGATGGCGTATGTGAATCCACCAACCCGCACTGGGCCAGCGTGGTGAATATGGCCCAATCACACTTCTTGGGTAAGCCTACGTCCTGCAGTGAACTATTAAAAGGCTGATACAGGTACAAGTTTATCACGACTTTTGTGCACTTCGTTCGTGGGATAATAATAATAATAATAATAATTAAATAATAATAATAATAATAAATAATAATAATAATTCGCTCAGAATGGATGTAGGGTTGGGTCCCGTGGTACTAAGGAGCTCCTCCTCATAGACATGACCATAAGCCAGCAAGTCCGGCGGAACAAGGGAGCCCTCTCTGCCGCCTGGATTGACTATAAGAAGGCCTATGACTCAGTGCCTCATTCATGGCTCGAGAGGATTTTAGAGTTGTATAAAATCGATACAACACTAAAATCATTTTTAGTGTCATGCATGGGGCAATGGGCCACAGTCCTTCGTCAACCAGGTGGTGGAGACGGCTCCGTTGGCCCGCAAGACTTGATTAGGATTGAGCGGGGAATATTCCAGGGTGACAGTCTGAGTCCATTGTGGTTCTGCCTGGCCCTGAATCCTCTCAGCACTTTGCTGAGGAATTCAGAGCTAGGCTATCGGCTTCGCAGACAGGGTGAAGTTATCTCTCACCTGCTGTACATGGATGATCTCAAGCTGTTTGCACCGAAATACCAAGACCTGGTGGAGCTGCTAAAAACCACTGAAGTTTTTAGTAGGGCTATCAGGATGGAGTTCGGTGTAGATAAGTGTGCGGTCATGCATGTACAGCGTGGGAAAGTTGTGGATTCTCCGAATCTACAACTTTCTGAGACGATGACTATCAGGTCTCTCTCCGAAGCCGAGACCTACAAGTACCTCGGTATGTCAGAGTCGTTGGGTATATCGGCAGTGGACATCAAGAAATCGGTGAAGGAGCGCTTTTTTTGTCGCCTGACAAAAGTACTAAATAGTCTTTTGTCCGGCGGCAACAAGGTGCGCGCCTTCAACGGTTGGGTGATGCCGCTGCTGATGTACTCCTTTGGCATACTGAGGTGGACTCAGACTGAGCTGGACGCCCTGGATAGGAGGGTCCGTCGACTGCTCACTTTGCATCGTATGCTACACCCGCGCTCGTCTGTCATGAGACTGTACATTCCGCGGAAGTGTGGTGGCCGAGGCTTTTTAAATGCCAAGGACCTCCACAACCGTGAAGTATACAGTCTCCGGGATTATTTCCGAAACAGCGGGCGTGGAATGCATTGCGATGTGGTGGCAGTTGACAGAGGCCTCACCCCGCTCTCCCTGGCAAAAGAGAACTGGCGCAGGCCATCGGTGCTCAGCACCGATGATCGCAAGGCGGTATGGAAGAGCAAGGAGCTGCACGGGCGGTTCTATCGGGCCCTAACAGGACCCGATGTGGACCTGCTCGCGTCGGTGGCCTGGCTGCGCTTCGGTGACCTCTTTGGGGAAACCGAAGGTTTTGCCTGTGCAATTGCGGACGAAGTTGTCATGACGAACAACTACCGGAAGTATATCCTGAAGGACGGTACGGTCGACATTTGTCGGGCATGCCACCGTCCCGGAGAGTCACTCAGGCACATTACTTCCGGTTGTTCTCATCTTGCCAACGGCGAGTACTTGCACAGGCATAACCAAGTAGCCAGGATTATCCATCAGCAACTTGCTCTTCGATACGGCCTTGTCGAGTCTGAGGTGCCGTACTATAAGTACGCACCGGCGCCAGTTCTCGAAAATGGTCGTGCGTTGCTCTATTGGGACCGCTCTATCATCACGGACAGGACTATTGTCGCCAATAGGCCTGATATCGTGGTGATCGACCGGTCCCAACGCCGGGCAGTGCTCGTCGACGTCACCATTCCACATGACGAGAACCTCGTGAAGGCCGAGAAGGACAAGCTCAGCAAGTACCTTGACTTGGCTCACGAGATTACTGCCATGTGGGATGTGGACTCGACGATCATTGTCCCGATAGTCGTTTCGGTAAACGGCTTAATAGCGAAGAGTCTCGACCACCACCTTAAGAGGCTCTCGCTAGACGGTTGGGTCAAGGGTCAGATACAGAAGGCGGTCGTTCTGGACACAGCGCGCATTGTCAGAAGGTTCCTCTCTCTGTAGGCCCAACCACCGGTAGCTTGAGCCCCGCCCCGCTGCCGGCGGCACTCTAGGTTTAGGTTTTTTTATAGTATTTTGTTCTTTTATATAAATATTGTAAAAAAACTTAGATTTAAGATAATAAATGAATATGTGTATAATAATAATAATAATAAAAAAAAAAAAAAAAAAAAAAAAAAAAAACCGCTGACAGACCAGACGTCTTTTAAGATCAAATTTTCTAAATATTGTATTTTATTAGTTTTTCTAGTATTTTTCTGCAGTATTTCAAAAAGAACAACAACCAGATTATAATTTCATTCAGATTCAGATATATTTTACAATGAAACTGTGAAAAATAGAAAGAAAACTCCGACACCAATATTTGACATTCAACATGACACACACTTCAAGAAAATATCAGAATCCAATTAGAATACAATGTTTACAAGATCAAAGGCAAAAATAACAGCGGACACAACAGGCGCACGACCACCACCATCGCCCGCCTCGTCGTCAGCTCCGAGCGCATCGTCGGGTGATGAGTTCCACACCACCCACGAGACGAGCGGCTCGTCGAGCGACACGAGCGGGCCACGGACGCCGCCGCCGCCACCACCACCAGCGCGACGACGAGGCCGTCCACCGCTGCCGGCACGCTTGGGGCCTGTGGGGCATCCCGCCCCGCCTTCCGCTCCCGCTACCGGTGGCATAGTGCGTCGCATGCGATGGACTCAAACCAATAATGAGAATTGCATGCGCGCGTACTTTGGGGCTACAGAGGGGGGAACCAACATGACAGCGTACTGTGCCAGAATGCTGCCTTTGTTTCAGGCCCTTGAACCGACCGTGGCCGTGACTGCCCAACGACTATCGGACCAAGTGCGGGCTATCCACCGGTGCAAACTGCTGGATCAGTCCGTCATTGATCGGCTCCGCCTGGAGGCGCTGCCTGCTTGCCCCACTGCTTCTTCGACGCAGGACCCGCCCGTACTTGTCGCGTCGTCAGCCCCGACAATGGCTTCAGTGCCGATGTCGGCGGCGACACTTGCGACATCACCGGCGGGTCCTGCGGTCAACGAGGCAGATGACGCGAGTATGAGCGTATCTAGCCAGGTGAGTGAGCAACTGAGGAGGGCTTTGGAAGACGCAATTTCCCAGTATCGATTCGCACCTGACTCTAGGCCGCGACTGCCACGTTTTCCCACCCATAGGCGTAACTTGGCGCTTATGGGAGCCCTGAACCCTTTGCTAGTCCCGTATTTACGGGCAAGCGAAGGCTTAGTCGATACCCACTCGATCTTGTACTGCGGCGCCATCGCGGCGTGTCGCGTTGCACGTGTTAAGTTTTCGGACACTAACCGTGCACCGCGACCCGCCGGGGGTGTGCCCGCGTGGCAAATGCGGATCCAGCGGCGTATCGACTCGTTCAGGACTCTCATAGCAAAGCTAATCTGTTTCAGCCGGGGGAATAACCGCCCCCGAGTCATGCGTTTCGTGACACAGGCCTTTGCCGGGACTGGTATCAGACCCCAGCACTATTTGGCCAGTGTCACGGAACGCATAGACTATCTGAAACAGAAAGTCTATGCGTGGGCAAACCGCATTCGTCGCTACAGAGAGCGTGTGGATCGATATTGGCTAAATCGCCTCTTCCAAAGTGACCAAAGGAAAGTGTACCGAGGCTGGGAGAGAACCGACCAACGTGTGAGCGACGGGCAGTTGCCGGATGCTAGCGCCATGAATGACTTCTGGCGCGGCATCTGGTCGGTGCCCGTCGAACACACGGAGGGTGACTGGATGCGTGTGGTTGAGCGGGAATGCGAGACTATCGAACCTATGGGATCTGTTTTAATAGATCCCGTAGACGTTAGTTGTGCGATCCGTACGGCTCAGAACTGGAAAAGTCCTGGGCCGGACGGGCTGCACAACTTTTGGATAAAATGGTTTCGATGCTCGCATGACCGCTTAGCCACACAATTCCAGGAAGCCCTTGAGGTTGGTTCTCTACCTAGCTTTTTCACCACCGGTGTCACCTTCCTGCTCCATAAGTCCGGTAGTACCACGGAAGCAAAGAACTATCGACCCATTACGTGCTTGCCTACCATCTACAAGCTCCTCACATCCATTCTGAGCATCAAAATTAACGCGCACGTCGTTGCGCAAAACGTTTTGGCTTTCGCTCAGAATGGATGTAGGGTTGGGTCCCGTGGTACTAAGGAGCTCCTCCTCATAGACATGGCCATAAGCCAGCAAGTCCGGCGGAACAAGGGAGCCCTCTCTGCCGCCTGGATTGACTATAAGAAGGCCTATGACTCTGTGCCTCATTCGTGGCTCGAGAGGATTTTAGAGTTGTATAAAATCGATACAACTCTAAAATCATTCTTAGTGTCATGCATGGGGCAATGGGCCACGGTCCTTCGTCAACCTGGCGGTAGAGACGGCTCCGCTGGTCCGCAAGACTTGATTAGGATTGAGCGGGGAATATTCCAGGGTGACAGTCTGAGTCCATTGTGGTTCTGCCTGGCCCTGAATCCTCTCAGCACTTTGCTGAGGAATTCAGAGCTAGGCTATCGGCTTCGCAGACAGGGTGAAGTTATCTCTCACCTGCTGTACATGGATGATCTCAAGCTGTTTGCACCGAAATACCAAGACCTGGTGGAGCTGCTAAAAACCACTGAAGTTTTTAGCAGGGCTATCAGGATGGAGTTCGGTGTAGATAAGTGTGCGGTCATGCATGTACAGCGTGGGAAAGTTGTGGATTCTCCGAATCTACAACTTTCTGAGACGATGACTATCAGGTCTCTCTCCGAAGCCGAGACCTACAAGTATCTCGGTATGTCAGAGTCGTTGGGTATATCGGCAGTGGACATCAAGAAATCGGTGAAGGAGCGCTTTTTTTGTCGTCTGACAAAAGTACTAAATAGTCTTTTGTCCGGCGGCAACAAGGTGCGCGCCTTCAACGGTTGGGTCATGCCGCTGCTGATGTACTCCTTTGGCATACTGAGGTGGACTCAGACTGAGCTGGACGCCCTGGATAGGAGGGTCCGTCGATTGCTCACATTGCATCGCATGCTACACCCGCGCTCGTCTGTCATGAGACTGTACATTCCGCGGAAGTGTGGTGGCCGAGGCTTTTTAAATGCCAAGGACCTCCACAACCGCGAAGTATACAGTCTCCGGGATTATTTCCGAAACAGCGGGCGTGGAATGCATTGCGATGTGGTGGCAGTTGACACAGGCCTCACCCCGCTCTCCCTGGCGAAGGAGAACTGGCGCAGGCCATCGGTGCTCAGCACCGATGATCGCAAGGCGGTATGGAAGAGCAAGGAGCTGCACGGGCGGTTCTATCGGGCCCTAACAGGACCCGATGTGGACCTGCTCGCGTCGGTGGCCTGGCTGCGCTTCGGAGACCTCTTTGGGGAAACCGAAGGTTTTGCCTGTGCAATTGCGGACGAAGTTGTCATGACGAACAACTACCGGAAGTATATCCTGAAGGACGGTACGGTCGACATTTGTCGGGCATGCCACCGTCCCGGAGAGTCACTCAGGCACATTACTTCTGGTTGTTCTCATCTTGCCAACGGCGAGTACTTGCACAGACATAACCAAGTAGCCAGGATTATCCATCAGCAACTTGCTCTTCGATACGGCCTTGTCGAGTCTGAGGTGCCGTACTATAAGTACGCACCGGCGCCAGTTCTCGAAAATGGTCGTGCGTTGCTCTATTGGGACCGCTCTATCATCACGGACAGGACTATTGTCGCCAATAGGCCTGATATCGTGGTGATCGACCGGTCCCAACGCCGGGCAGTGCTCGTCGACGTCACCATTCCACATGACGAGAACCTCGTGAAGGCCGAGAAGGACAAGCTCAGCAAGTACCTTGACTTGGCTCACGAGGTTACTGCCATGTGGGATGTGGACTCGACGATCATTGTCCCGATAGTCGTTTCGGTAAACGGCTTAATAGCGAAGAGTCTCGACCACCACCTTAAGAGGCTCTCGCTAGACGGTTGGGTCAAGGGTCAGATACAGAAGGCGGTCGTTCTGGACACGGCGCGCATTGTCAGAAGGTTCCTCTCTCTGTAGGCCCAACCACCGGTAGCTTGAGCCCCGCCCCGCTGCCGGCGGCACTCTAGGTTTAGGTTTTTTTATAGTATTTTGTTTCTTTTATATAAATATTGTAAAAAAACTTAGATTTAAGAAAATAAATGAATATGTGTATAATAATAATATATACTTTATTGTACACCAAACAAAAACAAATACAAACATTCTTAGGACTAAGTAAATTTACAGGGTACAAGGGCGACCTTATCGCTCATAGCGATTTCTTCCAGGTAACCCGTGGAGAGAAAAAATAAAACCTCAAGGATTGGCAGAATAGTCGGTGGTGCATTATTAATAATAAATATTATAATTATTAATATTATAATTGAAATGAGGCATTACTTGGCGGGTGCCGCACCTCATTCCATAGACCGGTTTTGTATAACACCCATAAGTTCACCACAATAACCCATTATTTTTTGAATTCATTACTCACAATAGGCTCCTTGTACCTCCACCCCTACGACATAGCTAAATGATGTTTAAAAAGGGCCTCTCAGTGTTGGCTTCGGCTCCACTGATGCCCATCAAAAATCCGGGTCTGGCCCGAGAGATGCATATCGAATAAAGTATAATATTATAAAACATAATACTTATATACACATGGTAATAATAATACATATACTAAATACATACATAGACTTAATATATACATACACAAATACATAAGTACCTAAAATAATTAACATAAAGATAGATAGTGATTATAAATAAGATTTTTAAAAATAGGCAGTGACTTGGCCTGCCTGATGGCAACAGGCAGCTCATTCCAGAGACAGACAGCTTGTATAGTGAACGATTTAGTGTAGGACAGATTGACGTGGGAAAAGGTGTGGATTCTAAGCTTAAGAGCTCGTGAGGGTCGTAAGGAACCGGAATGACCAATTATGAATTCGAATCGTTCCTTAAGATATAGAGGAATGGTAGGATTGAAAAGAATTTTATAAAGGAAGGAGAGAATGTGGGTATTACGGCGAAAACGAATGGGTAACCATTTGAGCTTTTGTCGAAATTCAGAAATATGATCATATTTTCGTAAGCCAAATATGAATCGAATGCAGAAATTTTGAAGACGTTCAAGCTTGTCAAGTTGCTCTTCGGTTAAATCCAGATAGCAAGCGTCAGCATAGTCTAATATTGGGAATAGGAGAGATTTTACAAGCGCAGTTTTGGTAGCAATTGGAAGGAAGTTACGCAACCGTTTAAGTGATGCTGCAGAACCAAAAATTTTCCGGCTAACCTCAGATATTTGGGGATTCCAAGAAAACTGGCGGTCCATGATGATTCCTAGGTTTTTTACAGTTTCGCTAAATGGTATTGGGATTCCCTCAAAAACTACCTGCGGGAGACGGAACCAATCAATTTTAGAGATCATACGGGAGCTTCCGATAATTATTGTCTGAGTTTTGGTTGGATTAATTGTCAAGCCATATGATCTACTCCAGTCCCCTATACGTCTGAGATCAGCGTTTGTGGTCTCAATGGCCTCATGCAACTGCCCTATAGGAGCTTGGTTATATATCTGCAAATCGTCTGCATAGAGGTGATAGGAAGAAGATAAATGTTGAGAGATAGAATTTATAAAAATTGCAAAAAGAAGTGGAGATAGAACGCCGCCCTGGGGAACACCAGCAGTGATATCACACCAGGATGAGTACGACTCATCAATGCGAACCCGCTGCCGGCGTCCAAACAGGTAACTACGAAACCAATCAATTGCCGTTGGAGATACGTTAAGAGAGCGTAGAATTTCCAACAGAATATCAAAATCCACATTATTAAAAGCGTTGCTGAAATCAAGTAGTGATAGCACCGTTAGCTGACAATGACCAATGCCATCTCGTATGTCGTCAGTAATTTTAGTTAGGGCTGTCACAGTACTGTGTCCAGGACGGAATCCGGATTGAAACGGGTTGAGAAGATTGTTTTTGACTAAGAAGGATAAAAGTTGTTGGTGAACAAGCCGCTCCAACACTTTAGACAAGAAAGGAAGGATAGAAATTGGGCGGTAGTCTGAAAAAGAATTGGGATTAGGTTTTTTTGGAAGAGGTGTAATTTGAGCTTCTTTCCACATTGATGGAAAGGTACCCGAAGAAATGGAGAAATTGAGGAGGTATTGGATGACAGGAGTGATCTCATCAAGTATTGGTATGATCATTTTGCGACTTATACTATCACTACCGACAGCATTGGATGAAATGGACTGGATACTCTTCTTAACGTCACAAGCGGAAAATTGGTCGAAAGTAAATGCTTCGTGGTCGGGAGGATTGACGGATGAAAGACGTTTCAAGGTGGCAGCTTTCGCTGGTCCATCAAAATTTGAAGACGAGGAAAAATGTTGATTTAACAAATCAATGTTTAAGTTATTAGAAATACTATCTTGAGGAGTTTTGCCTACTCCCATTGACCTGAGAAACTTCCAGACTTTAGCTGGATCACCATTTTCTACTGAAGTATGAATATTTCGGCGTTGTGCGTCCCTACACGCTCTGTTGCAGACATTGCGAATGTTTGTGTACTTCTCCTTGGTTGCGTCAGATTGGCACTTTTTGAACTTGCTCTTAGCTGTTAATTTTTTGTGCATGAGAGCACGTATTTCATCATTCAACCATGGGGCTGGTACATGTTTCATTTTGACAGCTCGAATAGGTGCATGAACATCGTACAATTCTGTTAAAATGCGGTTAAACTCAAACAGTTTGTCATTTATATCAGCTGCGTTAATTACACTAGACCAGTCTAATTCCTGGGCATCTTTGCATAGGTTTTCAATGTTCATACTACCAAAACTACGTTGCAGAAGAATTTTGGGCTTGGCTTTAGGTGGGCGGACTTTATAAGACAAAAAGATCAAATCATGGTGAGAAAAGTCATCCGCCGCACACTGATCATGCTTAACAACATGATTTGGAGAGGTCACAAGCATAAGATCGAGAAGAGAAGGGTTATAATCGGGTGGATTATGAGTAGCTTTAAGAGGAAGGATAGTGAAGTTGAGAGCCTTAGCTAATAATTCAAATTTACGAGATCTATGATCCTGCTTCAATAGACATGTGTTAAAATCGCCCATTACTATGGTGTGATCGTAAGAAGTAGAATAACTTTCTAGAAGAATTTCAAACGGGATATGCTGCGCTTGTCTCCACATTTTGCATGTCTTGTTGTTACATATTATGTAATAGCGCTTAGTCGAGGTCATAATTTGGCATATTTTGAGAAATCGCTAACAGCAGTTTATGCCTTACGCCAAGATTGAAATTAACCACGACAAGAGAGTATATGGGACGTGAGCGTATGAGTCAGAAATGATCATTGTGGCCGCAATGGGAGCACGGCGCGACCTTTCGGAGCCGACCCTGGCGCGCTTACCCCGGATCGGTTAATGAGGAACCTGCTACGAAGGGAATTAGAGAGCGACTACGTAGATATGCTAGCATGTGCATGTCTTCTCATTTAAATTTTGTTCTCACGATACGAAATTTTGATCTCATACGTGTTTGCGATCTGCGATGAGTTCTAGCTATCATGCATTATTTATTCACTCGTACTGTACTACGATTAGGTAGTAGGTACTACTACGTAGTAGCACGTGTTTACTGTGGTATTGTCAGGCGTTTTTCTGTAGCGCTTATGGCGTTGTTTGACTAGGTTTGTCAGCGGTGACCAAAGATAAGCAACGTTCGGCACGGTCAGTCTTCGGGTGGGTAACCTTTACAACTGAGCACTATCGTGGCTCGGATGAAGTTAAATTTCATGTCCCGGTTGTTTGAACCGTTTAGCCATGTCAGAGGCCTTCAGGCGGCTTAGGAATTCAGACACCAGGGTTAGCTGCCCGGTCTATGCGAACTTGCTAATAGTCCACTGCTGAACATGAGCCTGCCTACAAAGGGCGATTGGGCCACTTCCATCACGCTCGCTGTCCCGATGCGGTTTCATCATCCGCACGTACTTACTTACTAACAATTATGGAAATTATTTGAGGATACATTTACCTAAACCACTAGACAGTCATTGAATAGAGTAGTTTGTTAGTATTACTGCTTAACTTCACATACATTAGAAAGAGTATTTTTATCACTTAATTTAATCCGATTTCTCCTTAAAATTTTTAAATTTTGGCAATTGTTTTAGCTGAGTAGAAGAACATAAGGACCTAAGGAACACTTTTTACGTTGCTATTAAATTTACGATGACGCCTTTATAATTGGACCTATAGTCTGCTTGGACATCTTGAGTTAAAAACTTCATTTATTCAAAACTCTTGAAAACTCGACAAAAACTTTCAACGGCTTACCGTCAAGTACCTACCAGAATTTGAACCTCTAACATTTCCCAAGATCTCTCCACCAGTAATCGCTAATCAATTACAAGCCTGCCCTGTGTAATTATGCTCATTATCGATGGAATCTCCTGGGCTGCACAATCTCGAGGTCAGATCTCGGAAGACCCATAGCTTCATTCAAGAGACCCTATGGCTATTCCGTTGCACAACTAACTTATCTTTAGAGCCTATATAGGAGCCACTAATGCATTATTGGACAATATTAATTACTATATTTTACCGGCCTCAGCCCGCGTGATTTTTCAACTTTTGTGCTACATAGGAACCTTTTATTTTTCCGGGATAACAAGAAGCCTAAGTTACTCTCCGACCTTTGAACTATGACTATTCCAAAAATCAAGCCTATTCACTGTTCTGTTCCTACGTGACAGAGTAACAAAACAATTTAACTAATACACTTATAGGGTTCTATAAGACGGTTGTCTAAAAGTATTAGTTCTTTCCTTTGACCGTTTCTTCTCATAACCGTGGCAGTGAAATTCAAAATGGTTGTCCCGTTAGTCGTCGTCTAATTTGTATTCATTTGCTAACGAAGCTATGAAGAGATTGCGGTTGAATATCTGAGAAAAGTACTTGAATAATATTATTTCAAGCTTCGCCCACATTTGTGTCAAGACGAAGATAAATATAGGTAGGTATATAGCTATCAGCATTTTTCTTTGATAGACTTTCAAATAAGATTTTTTTAAAGTATTGCTTCCGGGGCATCAATGGCACTATTATATGTATGAGTGTCTATTAATATAAAGTTTTATTTACAGTACAGTACCTTTGTATGTTTGTTTGTTGCAAAATTCGGACCTTGGAATCGGCTCTAATAATTCTAAAAAAATTTGGTACTACACAAATAGTGTTTTTTTCTGCTTTTAAGTTTTTCTGTATCAGCGGTACTTTCAAGAAAACGCAAATTCCAATTTTAATATAACTTTAATTTTTCCTCAGACCGATTCGGTCGCCCTCTAGTGCGAATTTTCCTTATGATGTGGTGCAAACTGCGTCTTATTATTACTAATTACCAAGTAACAGTAGGTCAGGTACGTATGACAACATCACCACTAAACTATATGACGTTTCGGGAAAAACATGACTTTAGAATCAAACTTATAGTCATAAACAACGTAATGTATGTCATTCTAATATTTTACAAAATTTTACAGAGTTTGTATAGTAAACAAAACTATTGTCGTTTTCGTGTGGCTCCATACGCGTTATCGTCGTCAGTTCTTTTTCATTTACGCCAGGGACGTTTTTTTATTTTTTATTCCTTGTTGGTTTGCGTTTGACTACATACTGCCTGATGTTGAGCAGATATGCGGTCTAGGATGTAGCACGCTTACCTAGAATATACCTATTTACTCGGACGTTATATATACAAAAGTGTACGGAGCCACACTTCGTTTCGTTTCGTTTACGTATGAATTCATACTAAACCCTGAAGTACTAATGACTACATCACCTCTGTACCATCATCTCTCTCATCATCACCAAATAAAGTTTCAGAAAAAAACTTGAGGCTCTAGGGCAGTCTAGGGAAACAAACACTAAGAAATAATTATGTACCAGAGAGTTACGTACGTCATTCTAATATTTCACGCATTGTACAGTACACGCTTTCCTCGTATGACGGTGGAAAGTGTGACGTAACTGCGGCCACAGATACGGGAGTCATATTGCTTCGTGGGTATTGGTGTCGTGGAGTCCCGTTTTCCCACAGATGACTTTGTTGTGCCTTTAACTGACTGATTCATGTTTGGATTCAATCAATGGGCGTTCTGATTATATCATCAGAATATTATGTTTCAGAAGAAAATTGATAAGTTTTTCTCAGTTTCACGTCATGATACCATACAAGTTGTAGCAAGGGGTGAATTGGATCGCATTGGCTTGTACGAGTATTTCGATCTCTTGGAAGCAGAAGAAAAGAGGTAACAAAAGCCATCGCGCGTCTTTCAGGTCTCTACGATGTTACGGTAACTTGGTAACCGTACTATCATAACATAGTCTGTATTGCAGCAGCTAAAAATTTGATTGTATAAAATTGTCTGTTTGCAAGGTTTTACTCTATCAGAGAGCTCTTCACTACGTCAACAAATCACAATACTAACCGACACTTCGAATAAAAAGCTACGACAAAAGCACAAAAAATAGTAGCAATAGTAATAGGAATGTGGTACCGAGTCGGATCAATAATTACAATAGCT
Organism: Hypomecis punctinalis; assembly: GCA_949316475.1. NCBI lineage: Eukaryota > Metazoa > Arthropoda > Insecta > Lepidoptera > Geometridae > Hypomecis > Hypomecis punctinalis. The sequence continues at coordinate 22,699,298 of OX438807.1, read as the reverse complement.
GTTTGCGTTTTTGCCGGCCAGCAAGATGAGTGTAAAGTCGATCAATCGTAATCACCTGGGATTGTTGCTGTGAGGAGCGCGCCGTTATATTTGAGTATTGTTACCGACAGACCCACTAGCTAGAGCACATGTTCTCAACTCATTTGCCCAATTTTTTGTCTACATTCTGTCATATTTTTTCCTTACCAACTATTAGGTAAGTCAGAATTTTAAAGCCGCCTGAAGGCTTCTGACATTGTTTAACAACTGGGGCTTACAATGTAACGTTTTATCCGAGCCACGGTAGCGCTCGTATTGCGCGCGATAACCATCTGTGGAGAATCTAAATCAATACCATACTAAAGACACCATCGCATCTTAAAAGATACCATCGTACTCGTATCTTTAGTATGTTACATATTTGTGCACAAAGATCCTCCGTGTCATATTATAAATTTATTGGTCTTATATTTGGTTCTACTGTCTATTTTATTTGCCTGCCTTAATTTTTGATGACATTCCTAATACGTATCCTTATTCTGATAGAGTTTTAGTTCGACTATTATTTTAGATCTTCTACTGCGTCTTTTAATTGCCTGCCTTCTTTTTGATTCCACATTCCTTATTCCATTATAGCTTTTATTCGACGTTTTGTTACATGGGTTAGGTATACATAAGTATGAGACGAGCGATATATCAAAGCACAATGTACATTGTACATCCTTAGCTTCCAAGCGTGATCTCTTTGCAAAGCGCTATCAAAGACATTTTTACATTTTACAAATCTTTTCAACAACTTAAAATAGTCATCATCGCATCATTCAACCTCATTAACAAGATATTTGCAAGTATAAACATTAACCCGGTCCGGTAAGGCTCGGCCGGTGTTGAGCTCTAGAACAGCGGCGTCCCACGCGACCGCTGCGCTGCATCGGGTTCTGATGTCATCGCATTACTGTGACTCTCATATTCGCATGTACACAACAGTTAAAGGTTTTTATAGTGAGAATTGGATATATCCTTGATCATTAGATTATTACAGACATTAGATCACTTTGTTATTTATTTTCAAAATCAGTACAGTCAAGTCATACACTCCTTTTTTGAGCAGTCATGTAAAAAATAGTATTATGAAAATTATGAGTTTATTTTTAGTCAAAACATGATAAACATATGTCCAATATTAATGTTTTTCGGCCAGACCCGATGACAATCAATAAAGACTATTTCAAACCCCTGTAATTCTCACTTTCACAATGTTGTTTTGCAATGTTGGAGCACGTGATCAAAGCCTACAGCCTCCAGGAGACATGCTCGGTTATTTACAAATGGCAGATGGTATCGGCTGCCGTGAAGCATGGAGAATTGTCCCCGGCCCTAACGGTGCAAGGCTCTGAGAGCGCAGGTCTTCGTGTGATCTTGCACATGGGCATAGACAATTAGACATATATTCGCAAAACGTCTTCTGCAAGGTCCAGAATGGGATTGGGAATGGGAATGGGAATCGAGCACCCAGCATTTCAAAAAAAGCACACTGTAATAAGTCGCGATCATAGTTTTCGACCAGACAAAGAGACAGTCTAATCCACCTTCCAAGTACACACTTTCACTACGCTGTTGGAGCACGTTAACGAAGCCCGCAGCCTCCAGGAGTCATGCTCGGTTGTTTACAAACGGTAGATGGTATCGGCGGCCGTGATGCATGAAGCATTGTCCCCGGCCCTAACGGCGTGGTGCCCCGAGGGCGCAGGTCGCCGTGTGATCTCGCGCATTGTCCGCTTGCTCCTTTGTGCCCTGTCATGTTTCTTGTTAATGGGCCTTTTGAAAGGAACAAACAGCGAAAGGTTGTTCAAGTTTTTGCACGATAAGCATGAATATATGCTCAATTTTATTTAATTGACATGCACCAGATATTAAATACGGGATATTGGTGAACTGCAAACCGATAACTTGCCTTTGAACAGGTATTCTGGTACCCATACAACATTATTTCCGAATCTTAACAGACCATACCCCGGATCCTGGCTGTACTAGTGGATTAAATGTACCGATTTTCATACCACTGGGTTATCGGTGAAGGAAACATGCATAAGGAGAAATCATGACATATGTGGATTCTAATTCACAACTGGGCAAGCGTAGAGGACATAGAGTAATGATCCTTCCAAGGGAAGGTCCATATTCATCAGCGGACTTTTAAAAGCTATATTTATAGATTCTAATATTACTGTAACACTTACCCTATGACTTCTGGAAGCTTTAGGGTCCAGATACGTCCGCAGCTTGTTGAGGTAATGCGCAGGAGAGTCCTTCGCCTGGACCATGTCCTGGTCGCAGATGATCTCCCATTTTTTCTCGAGGTCGTAGTTTCGGAGTAGCTTCGCTTTGTCTGGGGGAAGGTCCATGGATGCCTGGTGACAAGGAAAAATTACAGGTTTATTGTATTGAATATGACTATCTAATAGATATGACGCTGCTGAGTAGGTACTGTATATCAACATTATTTTTTGGTCTTCAATGGTAAATAGTGAAAATAATAAATAAACTTTGATCTTTTGAACTAGACGATCTGTATCCCTAGCATGAGTTTGTCGAATTTTAACGATATCGAGCGCGCAATAAAACTAGACAAATTCGCAAAATGGGTACAGGCAAAATAATGGCACAAAACAAAGGTTAGGTTAGGTAGAATAAACATTTTTGCTCTCCAGAAATGTTTTATAATCTCTATAGCTAATGATTTACTCATCTACTTGGACAAATGTCCAAGTTGTATTTTAAAATCATCTACCTATATAATATACTTAGGATAAAACAAGAAAATTGACAAGTTAATTGGAAACAAGTAATTAGCAGAGAGTTTCAACAAGATCCAATTAAATTCTAATGTAAAGCAACTCGATATATAGGGCTTCAAATGAGCATCACTCAATAAATAGTCTCTATCGTCACGATTCCAGATGTCGGCCAGCCTTCATAGCAGTTATCGTCACGACTCTCTGGAAAGTAGTTCAGAATGCACAACAAAGCTCCAATTTAGCCTGGCCGTTGTCAATTAGTCCCATTTGGCGCTTGAGTAGTTTGTCCTTAAACTCCTTATTTAGCTTGTACTTGAGCCGCGACAGACGAGTTTTGTGTATCAGGGTTAGCAGCTGTAATCCTAGAGCTTTTTTATTGATCGAACCATCATCGTTATCCAAAGCTTACTTTATCTCCTTGCGCGGTTACGCTATCTCTTACAGTACCTCAGTCCTCAGTCCTGTGCCGTTCTTTACCAGGTTCTACGCGTGATTTTTATAAAATACAAGCAAAAATATTTACTTGCTTTCATACAGAATCATTTTCTTCTGGGATAAATGAGACTATGGATAAATCTGAGATGTTAACTATAATCATAGCAAATTAATTCAAAACCTATTAATTAAAAAAAAAAGTTTATGAAGTGGAAGAAGAAAAAAATACTCACTTTCACATCATTAAGCTTTTTTTTATAATATTTAAATTAATTTTTATTTATAATGTTAATGCGGCTGACAGTTGATTAACTATAGCCCAGATCACTCGCAGAAATTACTTAATTTCCTGTTTTTGATGCGAGATACTCAGCAAGTAATAAAGCTCGTTCCACATAGGATTAGCCATCACGTTTAGGGATTTATCAGTGGTAACTTCCCTTTATACTCATAGAAAAAATTACAACTTTTTATTAATTTCTTCCCAAAGACATAACTCGTCTAATCGTATGTAGTTGATGCTAATAAGTATACCTATAAGTGTACCAAACGCAGACATATTATAACCTTACTAAACAACAGCGAACATCAAAAGTATCCCTGACCCAAAGAGCATAAAGAAAACTTAAAATCTTCGGTCATAGTCTGTCATTTCAGTTGCAGAAAGATCTAAGTAGACAATTCCAGTGTCAACCCTACAGTCCGCATTAGTATTACCGTTACGTAGGCTCGTATAAACCAATATCTGGAAACTGGTTCAATGCTAGGCAGATACTCGTTTAGATACGCCTGTCCTGCCTCGAATACAATGTTGGAGATAAATCGCTTTATTTATCCACTGTCTCTTTATTTACGAGTAGCGGTCCTACAATTCACCCTTGAGGGATCCAACAAATGATACCATTATTTGTGTAAAAATGTAGAATCGATTTCAAGCAATCGTGGGTCGTGGCATATCACCCGTACATAACAATACTTTTTATATTTAGTACCTAGAGAAATACGAAATATTTTACACAATGAATATCTGGGAAATTCGCAAATATTCTACCTTTACAAGCTTTTCTGTCTATTGAATTGTCACCCTAATGAGCACGAGCGTCATTTTATTATAAAAAAGCCTGAACGATAATTGAGGTAATCTTATAAGCTTTCTAAATGTCAAAATGTAACGCTCTACATTTTTTTAAACCTCTACAGTTCAATATTTGTACTAACAACAAAGTCTCATTTAATCTGCAAATCGTATTCGCTTCAATTACTTACTTCATTACAGCTACACGCTTATCGGACCGAAAGCCCAAGATGATTCACAACACGACTCCGAGAGTCCACAACTCTTAAGAGGCCAGACTCGAGACGCTCTAAACTCTATATCAATACTGGTAGAGATTGTTTTCAAATGTCACGGTAGAACATGTGATGGTAATATACGTTTGTAAGGTAATATAGTGGCACCCGCATTACCATAGATCTGCGTGGATGGCAACTTCAATTATGATGCTGTGAGTCGCGGTCCCACGTTACTGCTCTTTTGCGTGTGGTCCAATCAAATAGATGATTTGATTAGCCGGAATGGTTCGATCGACAGGTAATCATCAAAACGGTTCTTAGTGGCTATACAGTAGCTTACTGTAAGAAATGATATAGCGTTTATAATTACAATCATGCTTCACAAAGCACATATGTCATGTGTCAGAAGCAGTGCGGTAAATTTTTTTTTTGTATGAACGATTTTGCTCACATAAAAAGCTTATTACTGTATAATATTGCCCGTCATGCAAGTTGTGGTTAAAGAGATATTTATGAGAGATATTTCTTAACCCGAGTTACAACAGTATATTCTATTTTTCACTCCTATAGGACAGAAAATAGGTTTTGTAGGATTTAGGTAACTTTTTGTAACCGTGCATGTGACACGCGTCGCTCGCAGGCAGTAACCCTACTAACACGTTTCCGCCCCCCTACCGCCTAAGCAATAGCAATCGTAATAGCAATCGTTTATGACTTCATTTTAGTCATTTGGCACCGCCTATGTGACGTTAGCCATGAAAGTTGTTCATTCAACGATTGCTTTCGCAATCCGCACAAAGCAATTGATGGCTAACGTCACATAGGCGGTGCCAAATGACTAAAATGAAGTCATAAACGATTGCTATTGCTTAGGCGGTAGGGGGGCCGGTTATCAGCTTCGTAGGAACCTATAAATAAACTTTACTGACATGTTTTTTTTCAAATCTAACTATTTCTTTTTCAACGATGTAAACTTAAACTTAAAGTCAACCAGTAAAATTGATTTCCTACACCTTGCGCATTTTAGTCCCATTCCATATTCCCATGTCAAATTTTAATGGAACCGATATACCCATAGCTTAACAGCCTGACGAAACCGCTAATAGGAAATCCATTATACAAACTACTACACGGGCAAAAAGTGCTTCACATCATCGAGGTTAGTGACCAGTGTGTGTCTAACTGCAAATATTGAATGGTGATTGAATAGTTACGCCCAATTTGTTAGCTCTTGTGATGGTGGGAGAGGAAAGTTTGAGGTTAAATGTGGTCAAGTGTTGCTTCGAATTTGTAAACATTAGTGTTGCAAGGCTGATAATGCTGGTATAGGCCGGATCAAGCGTCTTGGCGTTTGTGAAGTTAGTTATAAGCTGTTGGAAGCTACAAGGCTGTTAGGATCGCTGGTATAGACCGAATCAAACGTCTTGGCGTATGTGAAGTTAGCTATAAGCTGTTGGTGTTACGAGGCTGTTAGGAACGCTGCCGCTGGTATAAACCGAATCAAACGTCTTGGCGTATCTGAAGTTAGGTATAAACAGCACACATCCCGCTTCTTGCAAAGCTCACACAACGCTATTTGCTATTGCGCTATGACTTGCCTCGAGTTCACAGACGCCAAGAAGTTTGACTAGGCCTATACTAAGCAGATAAAACTACTTGTTAACAAGTCTTATTGTGTCTTAACCACGGTATTCAATAAAGCTGATCATGTCTAGCAACACCCAGATAAATCCAAAAAGGATCGTGTCACTGAAAAATTGAACACCAGTGTTAACAAATTACTGTTCTGCTCACTTTTTCAGGGTCGACGGTTTACTGCTACAAAACCTATAAATGAAGAGAAAGGAAAGGGTAAACCTTTGTCAAAGGGGATCGTAAAAGTTTCGACAGTAGATTGAAATGGGCATCAGGGCCTGGGAATAAACGTTTGTAGCAACTAACGGATTTACAAGCGATTTAGTGAAAAGGATTGCAAGCTTTGTAATTTGCCTTTTTATTTCAAGAGCGAAAGCAAGGATTTACGTTTTGACACGGTGATTTTCCTTTCGTCTGGTCGTTGTTATGGTTTTATAAGTTGGTATAAATTGGTAAGTAAACGTCGAATAAAGCTCAATAGACTACTGCGCAACGATTCACCCCGTATTCACAGGCGTAAGTTCATTCCTAATTCGAACAGCCGGAATATGGAACGCTTTGTCCGAATCTGTCTTTCCGCTAAAGTACAACACAGATAGGTGTCTTCAAATTTCGAGTAAATAGGAATCTTCTACAACCTTGACCACATATCTGCTAAACATAAGGCAGTGTACGGTCAAACTCAAACCTATTTGATATAAAAAATAAGTCTGAATTGTACTATACTAGAAAGCACCCGTTATAGACATTCCTGGCGCCTCCAGCCTAACACCATCGCCAGTTACCAGTTAGTGTCATCGGCCATTAGTCCGTGCAACCACACGAGAGTTAATGAAGCCGTTACGGATCGCCCGGGGACCGTACATAATTAGATTTTCTACTTTCTAATTAGATATTTATCGATAGACGTTTACACTTCCCGTCCGGTACCGCGCCGGCAGTGTTCTCGAAGCTACCGATTTTTCGGTATTTCTACCAATTTGGCGGCAGTGCTACCGAAATACCGAGACGTGGCAATTTTTCAATGATTTTTGATGTTACTAAAACAATCTCTCTTTTTTCTACCGAATTTTAAGTTGAAATTTGAGATTGATAGAACATTCTCCTGATTTTTCCGTTTTTCTACGGAATTTCCAGCTTGCAACAAAGAAATAGGTTGTCTATTAGACCAATCACTGTCTATTACATAAAAACGTCTACTCCATGAAGAGAGAAAAAGACAGAGCAATACAGCAATCTGAGTTGCGTAAAGAGAATAGGACGATAGGCTACATTGTGTGGCGATCGGGTCCACTGGAGTACCACTAAAGATGTATTGAAAATATTTGTGAGAGAATCAGCCGATTTCAGGCTAAAATCTTCGCAAACCGATGTTTGGCACAAATATACCAATTTTTCTTAGCACTTCTACCGATTTTGCATTTTGTCGTTCGAGACCACTGGCGACGGGCGTCGGGCGGCGACTCAAAGATAGGGCCGGTGCCGCGGTGCGGTGGAAACTTGGAATGGTAGACATATCCATTTCCTACTACGTGATAATTATGAAATTAATGGGTGAAGTTATTTTATTTTTAAAGATGCGATTCGAAAACTAAATATGGTTTAGGCATGACATATATACAGGGTCACTGGTAACTTCACAACCCCGTAAGGGCGACTTTAGTACATCAAGATAAGCAACTTTTGCTATGGGTCTAACCCCGGATTCGTGAAAAACCATCAGCTGTTCCACAGAAAAAGTCTATTGAATGTAAACAAAATGTAAATATGTACTTTCTTTTCGCAATTTCAGTTGGCACCATAGTAAAAGTTACTTGTCTTGATATGTTTAAGTTTCCTATAAAAGGTTTTTCTTAAGTAACCAGTTCACCTTGTATAGAGAAAAGTTCAACTCGACACAATTCCAAACATCGTTCTTGACTTACTCTACACTCTACATTTCCACATATATTGTCATTTTCTTCATTACAGTACATCTAAAGTGCATCAAATTTCATTCTCGATACTATTCTAACATACTCTACTGATACCTATAGCAAAATGTTGAACTCGATCGAGTAGATCATGTTCAACATTTTTCTACTCTTTTCCACTTTTCTTTACCACTACATTTCCACATACGCGTCTGTCACTGTCTTCAATGCACGTGCATAATTCACATTCCTGTGCATTCCCAGTCCAGACCACCAGCTCGGCCGGCATCGGGTTCAGGCTCACGCGAGCTCATAAACTTTAGTGCGATGTTTACGACAAGGGCGGTCGTAACGCGCGATTGGAAGATGCTCCGACGGTTAAACTTGTACGCTAAGTGCAACTGCCATTGGAGGCTGATGCATTGCTCCGGTTTCATTTTACTGCTTTGGCGAATGCCGATCTTTGTTATTTAAAATTTCTTTTCTTACTATCTTGTCGAAAATACAACATTACCCTTTTTTGATTTTGATTACCCGCTTTTTTATACTTTTTCTAGTAGGTATGTCATCAGTAGTGCTCTATCGTGCGTAAGTAAGTAAGCAATGGCTTGTATGTTGCTGTAGATAAATAATTACGTATGTATGTATGTACTAAGCTATGCAAGCACTCATCGTGTGAAGAGATTCTTTGTTTGTTGTCTGCGAGTGAGTCTCAAGTTCAAAGTTTACGACTGCAAGTCTCAAAACAAGTTTACAATAGAACAATATGATAATAATGGCCGAACAAAATCCATTTAAATTACATCATAGTTCAAATTGCGATTTGATCATGGTCAGGAGTTTATGTTATCGTAAACTGTAAGGGGAACTTGTCATACTGTCAGACATAGGATTGCATTCAGACTAAACCATCTGTAAAAAGATTGAACCTCGATCGTTAAAGAAGTACCTACTAACAAAAATTTACGAGTTTTTTGTTTTTCCAATCAGATCAGACTATTTGTCAAAACCTGGTAAGTACTTAGAAAAAGCATGTAAGATGGATGTAAATGTAAGGTGTAATAAATTCCACTAGTAAACTCAAAATTGAGAAAAAATAAGAACATGTCTACTAAATATGAACATTCTACTTGACTATTTAAAGTTCCTTAGTCTCTAGACTAGACAAAGTCTAGTAGACATATTATTTAAAATTCCTTCGATCCTTGCTAGGTATACTCAGAAGCAAAACCAAGAATTCAAAACATTGCACAAGTAGTTTAGTAATTAATAGCTCCATGTTTGCAGAAACGTAGGTAGATATTATACCAGAAGTAATTGAAGTTGATAGGTACGGTTAAAATGCTAGAGGTCAATCAAAACATTAGGAATATACGATATACATGATGATGCATAACATAACTAAATCACAATCAACACAGTCTAAGCAAAATAACTCGATAAGAAGGTAAAATTAAGATAACCTTTAGTAAAACATGAGCTTTAGAAGACTAATTAGAAAAACGCTGTATATTGTATTAACGCTGTAAATGCTGTGTATTGTGGAGTGTTAAAATAAATAATACGTGTAATCAATTGAATCACCAATTTGTATTCCATATCTGGCATAATATTTGTTATAGCAGACTATCGAAATAAAACATTCAATACTCAACAGATCAGGAATTTGAAAATTGTTAAATCTACTAAGTTGAAATTGTATTATTATTATAACTACGTAGATTAAACAATTAAGTTTATTTATTTAAGATAGAGCCATAGATACATAGATACATTCGCCAAGAAGTGTTTTTTACGATTTATTTAAATTGAATTAGTGTAGATTTTTGCTGACATCTATTAACTAATAGAGCACCAAAATAGGTTAATCATAATTTAAATAAATAGGTGCAAAAATAACAGACAGGTTTCTCACTATATGGCAAAGGATCCCATAACCATACTAAACAAGTCGCTGACAACGACTAGGAAATAAATCTACATCCTTATAATATTTGTAGCTACTTTTCATGCTATGTAAAACATAAACGTGAATCTGGACCACCCTGTATAGTACAAGCGCACGTCAAAACAACGATCCGAAATAATGCCTTCTATTTCGAGTTGAGTCACGAATCACGATATTTTTTCTTTATTTTTGGTTCCGCGGGTGTGAATGAATAGCTTTGTAAACTAAAAATGCTATATTTAGTGGACTAGTGATGGGGTAGTTTTATGTTTTTTACTGTCGATACTATGCCATAAAGTAACAAGACAATAAAAACTAATCCAATGAAATTATTTTTAGAAATTAGTCTTAGAAATTAGACTCACCGCTTCGTCTGCGTGATATTTTGATTTTTATGCTATCCCATAGGAACTATTTATTTTTCCGGGATAAGTAATCTATTACACTCTCGGACTTTTAAACTATATTATCTATGCAAATAACAAGTCGATTCTGCCCTCTGTTTCTGTGTAAGAAATAAACCAACAAACACAATCTATAGTATAATCTATAGTAAGGGTGCAAGTGATATTATGGATCGAAGTGTTGCTCGTGGCGTAAGTAGGTATTGTGTATTTCCCCTATTAACATTTACCCGTGTAGTCCATTCTCTTCTAAATACAGAAGCATGGTTCCAAGAAACTGGGACAGAGGCGTAGGAGTAAGCTTTACATGGTGCAATATGAATGTAACAGCTACAATACAACTTATATACATTTATCTACTATCCACATCGGGTAATAGTATGAGTTTTCCTACTTACTTACACGATAGAGTTAACCTAAACTACGAATGGTATGGCGCCATATTGACGTTTAATTCATACACAAACTGTTGTTTACTTTAACGAGATCGAATAAGTAAAATAATAGTACCAGATAGCCTGCTAGACCTTCTGATTATTAGAATAATTTCTTTAAACGCTTTTTTGTCATTGCATGACTAAAGTTTAGAAATAACGTCAGTATAAGAAAAGGTATTTATTCCCTTCGACTATTGTCTTCAAAGATGAATCATTGTGAAAAACAATGAGGAAACACGCCGCGATCGGAATGTTAATTTGCTATGTCAGTACTCAGTAGGGCTACCACAAATATTTATACCTACCGCCGAAAATCACTACACATATGACTAAACAACGACCATCTACACCGATATTCACGGCAAAGCTGATCTAACAGTGCAAAGTTAAGTAGGTGCAGAGGAAAGTAATTCCGACTACGAATGGATTTTTATGCCTTGGAAGTCAAGGTACAAGGAACAATGGCCATCCAAGTACCTGACCCATTAAGAACGAACGCTCGGCGAAGATCAATATGCGAGTGGTTAGTGATATAGTTGGTGATCTATTTAAAGACAATCCTATCGTGAAAACTAAGTCGCTTCTACAAAGTTACCAGGACTAGAAGAAGCCGTAGACAACCCTAAACAAGAAACGCATGACAATGATGATCTAACAGTGCAAAGTGTAACGTAATCCTCACGAGTAAATTCGTATGCCGTGGAAGTCAGGGCCGTCAACAATGACCATTCAAGTGCTTCGCCCATTGAGGACGGACGCCCGGTGAAGATCAATGTGTCAGTTGCGTAATGGTATAGATGAGTCATCAGCAGCGGCTGTGTTTACATACTTTAATGCTTACTTGGCGTTAATTATCTCATTTACGTAGTCTAAGGGCTAAACAATATTGATTTACTACAATTTGTCTTATGATTCATTTGGGTTTAGTGTTAACACACGATTTATATAATCTTTACTCTTTTTCATATTACAATCGACTGAATTAAACGAAACTATTCATAGATGGAGCTGAAAACGGAATAGAGGATAGAAAATCGTTCAGATAAATACAGAGGCAATGTGGATACAATCTAAGAAAGAAGCAACAAAACTCGAAAATTATTTAAAAATAGCAAATGTATAGCATCGACAGTTGAATCTAAAATAAAATACATATGCGCGGTAATTATTTTTTAGCAAGCTCCAAAAGTCAGGATTAAAATAATTTGGATTTGTAGAGACCTCATTCTGTATCAAGATTATGAACAAGCTTTATTAAACATTCGCATTCGGTACAAGCATTGTTCTGATAAGTCACAAATCATGGAAACTAACAAACATGAAAGCTCAAGCTTGTTTATAAATCTCGTGTCGACGGAGATCGTGTCCTATCGCAATATCTGGATCGAGCCGTTTAACTTACAACGAGGGAATGCAAACTAGATAATAATTTATTGTTAGTTAAATTAAGAAGATATTTGTGATGGATAGTGGACACAATAAGACTGCATAATTATTTCCAGTTGCTGATGATTTTGATGCTATGAGTAAACTGGGTGTGATTTCAGATATGACAAAATTATGTGATAAAAATGAAAGTATTGCACATTTCTATTTACATAATGTACCGAAATCACATAAATAAATCGGATAAGGGTAGGGAGGTGATTGTGATGCTGATGATTTTGATGCAATTGATAGAACGACAAAACGCAGTGATTTAAAAATTAGAATAAGGTCGCATGATAATTTCTTAAATAATGTAGGTAAGTTTGCTGCTGCTTTTAAATATCTGCATGCTGAAATGTGCGACATGGCTCTTTGAAATATTACATTTCCCCCTTCTGATTGAATGTTTCCATACACGCAAAATAATGATATTATGAATTACTTCAGGCTAACTTAGAAGCAAATGATTGTGGAAAATAAACATAAATTGTAAAATTGTAATAACTTTGAGTATTATGGTTAATATTGCCTTTATAATTGTTATCTGTATCGACTAACTCCCGCAGACTCTAGAGGATAGAAATATCAAAGGTCATCAAAGAAGAATCAGGCGAAGAATGCAAGCAAATATATACTTTAATTTGTAAGAAAACACATTCACCTGAATGTCGAAAAGATAAAACAAAGTAAATCATCGATAAGGAAAGCTCAATAAAGGTGCAGCACTAAGTCAGAATGATTCAGCCCCATAAAAAAGTATACGAGCACCGTATCCTAATATAGACTACGACCTTCGACTGATTCAAGCACTAAGTATTTAACAGAAACGACTAACCACGTAATAATTTACTTGTAAAATATGGCAAGACACATGACATACAATTTTAATTGAGTAGTTACACCATAAATACAGAAGCTGTAAAATCGAATCATGTAGAAACTCCTCGGCAAGTGTAATTTACGAACATGTATTTTATTATGTTTACGTCCAAATATAGCTGACTATTAGGTAACTCAATAAAACTATCTATTCAGTTACTAATTAATGCAAATGCAACGATTTTGTTTACTTAAATGCATATATGTTATCGAAATAGTTTACGAAACTATCGTCTATTGCCAACATTATTTAAATTGTGTAGCAATATTATCGCGATAAGTGTTAAGAAAGTAATAATATAGATTTTTTACACTGTTCTGTATAGTTTGGACCACTACCCGTAGTGAAGGCTCGTAGCCCAGCTAGTTGGACAGTTATACTTACTATAGAGTTACGAGTACATCTGTTCAACCAGTTACCTACATATACTCGTAGTTTGGCCACTGCCTCGCACCCTCAGTTAGTCTTGTAAGGTCTGATCAAACTTTATGTAAACTTATTTGCAGGACGATGAACGCAGACAGTGTGATAAATCTTGTATACATAAATAAATTGCACATAGTAGAAATATATGCAATATGGCAGCTACACGTAATTTGTATGCATATTTATATCATGGTTGCGTGTTTGAATCAAATCAATAGTCGTGATTTAGGCAATCTGAACATTCTGAACCGTCAATTGGGTAATTCATAACAAAGTTCTGTTTGATTCTGTTGCCATTGTATAATGTTGTATAATATTAAGACTGTGTCTAACTTGCCGAAAGTAAGAGGCTTCTCATATTACAAGATTAGCCTAAAAAATGTCTGCTACTTTGAATGACAATATTATTTATCTTTTCCAGTTCATTATTTGATGTGCCCTTTTATCATAATCAAAAGTATAATTTTGTCTGTCTGTCAGATTTATCAATCGGTCTCTCAGTTTGAAGTCCATTATAATTATCACCTCTCGCCCATCCTTACAAATATTATAAATCACAAAGTTTGTTTCTGACTCTTTCACGCAGTAACAGACGGAAGAACGTACTTGATTGTTTGTACGGATATAATATAAAAGTCCGAGAGTGTAAAAGATTACTTTTTTTATGTAAAAGGTTCCTAAGTGCTATCACAAAAATCAAATTATCACGCGGCCGAAGCCACAGGCACAAGCTAGTAATGAAATATAACTAGAATCTAGATCAACCTTAATCCAATAAGACTTTCAAATACGGGTGTCAGGAAAATCTCATCAAGGTGTTTCAGATCTAACGCTTTCATCTCTCGTTTACATAATTTATAATTTCATCGTCTTTTCGCGAGAATCAAAAGAATTCCCATCTTCGAATTCCGAACATTCATCTCGATTCTCGAGTTATTGAGAAATCGCTTCAATACCTTTTAAAATTCCCAGAGTTCCGAAATTCTTACACGGGTAAAATAATTATCTAAATCGGTGGAACAAACGCGCTGTCGATTTAAATTAAAATGGGAACTATTTGAACTGTTCGCTGGACATCTCTGATATTATCTTGTGGATAGCAAGACATTATTCATTAAATCGGATCTTCCTATTTATTTGTTTTCTAATAATTACCTCTTATTGTTAAATCTTTACCTATGAAGACGTGCCTAAGCGCATTGTGACAAGTACCTATATTTTTTGACATGTACTTAATTAATTTTGGAATATGGGCATTAATGGCTATTTTTATTTTATTTTTATTTTTAAGCGCATTTTACTAATGCCATATGCCACATACTAATAGTGAAATTAAAGCATCAATTTACAAAACGGAACAGTTGAAACCTGATAATAATCGTAGTGATTATTGAACCTATCTGTCAACAAATTGTAGTCACCAAAACTTCCCGTGAAGTCATTTCGAAAAATCCTTAAAACTATAGGCACCGTTATTAATAATATAATTAAGTTGAAACTACTTTCGGTCAAAACACAGAAAGATCTGCTGATCAATAAAACCTTATACATCTTAGCTGACTAATACGATCATAGCCAATTAATATTACGTAGTAGGTATTTGAAGGGCCGCCTCAGTGGGAAGGTTATTTTTAGGCACCGGTTTGTGACTCACGGCTTTGTTGTTGTTCTGTGCTTCTGTAGTGGATGTCTCACTCGAGTTAAAGTAAATCCTAATACTCTTATTCAATACTCTTAGTTGGGCTAGTTGGATTATTAATAAGGTACTGAACTAGCTTTTTAAAAAACATAGGGCGACTGCACCATATTTCCCACGCTGACCCAGTAAGAGTATCAACTACTAACTCTTCACAAGGTTTCACACATGCCATCAAATTTCTTCTGATATTTCGGTACAGATATTCACACCAGTGGCCTTTCGGTGTAAAAAAAAATCGTTCATGACCTATGCTGATGTTTTCCTTTTCACACCACTGGCTTTCCTGTAAAAGAAAGAACCAATGGTGTGAAGATCTGTACATAAGTACTGTACTTTCTTCTACGAGGTACGTTTGCAGGTGTGAAAATTCGTACCTAAATAGGACCTAAAGAACTCATTGGTACGGTACGGAACCGGGATTTGAAAGCACGATGACACGTCTGTCAGGCGTGCAGTTTAGTGATAGACCAACACGGTTATTAAGTATTTAGATTTCTTATTTTGTATTTATTCAGTGGGATAATTATTTTGGGCGTCGGTTTATGATTCAGTTTAGTTGTTGTTCTGTGCTTCTGTAGTGGATGACTCCAGTTAGAGCAAACCCCAATAAGAGCAGTTCTATTAATATCTTGTAACTGATGGCGCTGGGAAAGGGTGACGTGTTACGGAAGTTTGTTACTCATTGACATCTGGCTGTTGCACCATTTTGTAATTGAACTTTGGCAGCTTTGAAATTATTGTCTTTCTCATGTGTTAACGAATTGTAATGTACTGAATGTGTTCACATCTGATTGGATTGGTAAACAGAATTGACGTCCATTTTTTTCATTAACTGATCGTAATACCTATTCATATTTTTTAGTATGAAACCGCCGATTGTTTTTACGATTTGGTTGATTTCATAGTCGCATAATTATTTTTATTTAGGTGTAGAGTTTAGTAAGAGCTTTAGAGTTAGAAGATCGGCTCTCTAAATGAGATCTGGAATAGTTTGTACATTAATATACACAGTGCGAGCCATAATTATGTTCTCGTCGAAAACACTTTACAAGAATATATTTTTGGTAGAATTCTTACTTTGTTGACTTTTACGTATGTTGTATCTACTTACATGGTTCACGTCAATTTATTGTATTTAAGAATAATAAGTAAGTATATGGCTCTGGATCGTACTATAGATATAATAATGTATAGCATACTAGGTCCCTCTCTCGGCTTCGCCCGGCTACGAATAAATTATACCTGTTATAAACCTTCTGGAAGAAATATTCTTAAAACATAGTGAAAACTGCATTGAAATATGTAGTTTAGCTTTTTTATCGCGAATAAGTCCGAGCTTGACCACCAATCTGATAGTAAACGAAGAAGTTTGGAAGATAAAAGGGAATACTCAAACAGACACAGAAATAGCGACTGCTTTATAAAATATAGTGATGCGCATAGGAGACACGTACTGCAATAGTACTTATTTCCTATAACATGTATAAGAATGGCACGCGTTAGACGCGACATCGACAGTAAGTCATGGTCGGCGGCACGCAGGCATGCGCGACGTCTGCAATGCAAATACTGCTGGAAGATCGATGCCTCTCAATACAGGAAATTATTCCTCGCGGAAACTTTATGGCCGCTATTATGAGCGATAAATCTTGAGAAGCGGTTGTTGGTGGCTGTGATGGCGATGGATAGGAAGTGGAATATTTATCCATATTACACTATACTGCGGTCAGGGCATTCTTCCCCTTACATGGGTACAACGAGAAGACCTATATATTTAGCGATGGACTATGAAAAAGGTCCGTACAGGGGCTCTTACCAAAAATAAGAGCTGTGTAATAAAGAGTTAAAGTGCTAAGCAGATGGTACTAAAAGAGAGGCCTAAGCTCAACTAGTGGGATAGAAAAGGCGGATGATGTTGGTGATGAAGAGAGACGAATCCATGCGTTAGAGCTCGTCTGCAAAAAAGGCCACTGGGTGCGGTTAAACTTATTAAGTGCAGGCCACGATACTTGAATAGGTACCCAATTCGAGTAATAACCATGTCATTCATTCATTTCGTGTCAATGGCTAGTTTATTTTATTTTTTACATATATTAAAGGACAGATCTATCAAGGTTCAGATCGAGAACAGTATGCATGTGGTGCTACCTTTCAAACCATGGCACACCTTTTAGCCTGCCCGCTTTGTCCAAAACAATGCACACAAAAAGACCTGAACCTGGCTACCGAGGATGCGGTAGAAGTCGCCAGATTCTGGTCCCAAAATATCTAAAACCCATAAACCCATGTAAATATTGTATATACTGTCAGAATAACCATGTTATATAACAACAAGGAGCACTAGATAGATACACAACAGGGCCCTAAATAGTGTATAGTGTTACAGACATGTCTATATATAGGTATGTTTGTGTAATTATGCACAAACCATTAACGCAGTGGTTTTGAAAACCGCACCTTTGGTTTTGCTCACACTCACATAATTACATCGCAAGATTTTAGGTTGCAGATTTTCAGGTTTCAAGTTATTTGACGGTTATTTCCTTACCGTATTCATTATTCAAGCAAAAGTCCTCCAAAAGCTGAGAGGTCTTATTATCTCTGCTAAATTTATGTTTATTAAGTAAGGAAATAAAATTCAATTCCTTCCTTAGAACTTTGTTGAGTGTGATTGTATTTTGTTCTAGGAGAACTGCTACAAATCGATACTTTTGGAGCTAGAATAATTTATTAATTAATTTTACCTAGTTTCTGAAAAAGATCGGCCATCATGGCTTCGCCTACCATGTGGTAGGAGTATAATTACTAAACACTATCATACAAACATACAACAAGACACAAAACGACGAATTCATACGCAACAGGAAGATAAATATTCCCTAGACATAGGACTACCTAAGTCAAGTTCAAGGCTAGCGGCAAAGTTCTAAAACGCTTAAAGCTATTTTTAGAGATTAAGTAAGTACAAATATACTTAAAATAAATCCAGAAGCTGAACAGTGAGATACGAGATAACATAATAACAAAAACATAGAGCGGATCCTTTGAAACTTAACACTTATGCTTCATTATTTCGGCACGTTTAAAACAGTGCCAAGTCGAGTGTCGTAGAAACACAGATTTCGCGAGATGTGACATATTTATTCTATTTAGGGATTTTTTTCTAAAACATGTCTACCATTTCATGTTCGAAAGAATGACTACTTCATGCTATTGTGCTAACTGTAGTCTCGATCTAGCATTGACATAAATTCGCATAAAACTCTTGCTTAAAATAACAACTACATGTAACGCCAATAAATACACAATCACAGAGTACAACAAAAATCACTTATTCCTATGCACTCATACAACAAGGCATTCTTCAATGTATGTTTCGTTCTGGTTTAAGATATTTATTTCTCATAAAGAACGCAAATGCATTCACTTACATTGAGAACTTAGCTAATTCTTAATGTCTAGGTATGTACAAACGCAGCATGCAAACGTTCAATATACAATTAGGTAGGTAGGTACGTTATTACAGTACAGTAATTCGTTAACACGCAATTTGCCGTATACCTATATGAGCATTTACTACATGAGTGTTTCACGCGCAGAAGGCCCCTCTTTATATCTCTAAGGTACATTATTATCTCTAAGTAGCCTTTACAATCTAAGTTAGACTTTTGACAGAGAGTAGGTATATTAAACATGCATTTTGCAGTATATGACTGTTTACTACATGAGTAGCTCGCTTGCAGAAGGCCCCTCTTTATGGTAAATTATCTAGCCTTAACAATCTAAGTTATAATTTTGACAGACGAGTGTACTTTACAAGCATTTTGCAGTACAAGAGTATTTGCTAAATAAATTATGAGTGTCTCGCATGTCGAGTATAGACAATGCCTCTCTAAAGATCTCTTGATCTCTCGTCCAGGTTGTAGACAAGTCAAGATAACATAGTCCGTGACTGTGACCGCCCCGTCGCAGTCACATTCTGATACGTGTTCTTGAAACTTAAGACCCGTCTCGTCTTCTGACAGCATTCTTGATTCGTTGTTTATCTAGCTTAAACAATCTAAGTTAATCTTTTGACAGGTGAATGTACTTTGTACAGAGGGATTAATAAAAGTTTAGACGTAAACAGAAACTATAGTAGTTTCTGCGTGGCGCTATTCATTTATGTGCAGCGCCCTTGGCATTAACGAGGAAAATCTAAGTAAAATGCAAGGAGATTTTAACCACACGTAATCGATAATAAAAGTCGTATTAGAAAAATCTAACTAAAATGCAAGGAGAATTTAACCACACGTAATGGATACTAAAAGTCGTACCAGTCTCAGGGAGGAAAACATTCGCGTGGTTTAATTTAAATTGTAAAAATAGCTTATAATGGACTTAATAATTATTATTCGCAAAAAATCGTAACACCGACTTCCACAGTGTACAGAATTCAAATAATTTGCACGAATCGATGTGAACGGCTCAGCTGATTTAGATAAAATTTTAATGGAACCACCTCGGAAGTAAGTACTTATACTCTTTCTAAGTAAAGAAGATTTTTTAAATCGGTTTCCATTTGGCCAAATCATAGATGAACATACACAAAAAAAATACATACAGAAGAACATCCTTTTTGGTAGTCGGCATAAAACACACTGGAAGATGATTTGTCATGATTATAAAAAAATGTAAGCAAATTACCCATTAAAGTCAAACTTACGAAATGAAAGTTGTAAACTCAACTTAAAATTCAAAGCAGCTATGATTCAACGTTTCTTTTCAAAGTAACTAACGAAGACTGTCTCCTAAAAGAAAAGGATGGCCCTACGCTTTAAGTTCTTAATGAAGCCAGACAACAAAAGGTGTTTGAGACGCTCACCCCAGTCATATTGCAGTAAGGGGGGTCCCGTCTCAAGAGTGACATTTAGTTTGCAGAAAGGTATAAATCTGCAAGTTTACGTGTAAGTGCGTTACGTTATAAGTGTGTAAGGATGGAGATGTTCTAGAATATCTATCATTGAACTTATCATTATGACCAGTTTTTACTATTGGAAGATAAAATAGTATCTATAAATAATTATGTTTCGCAAAAAAATTATAAAAATGGTAGGCACCATGTGAACAAAATTCGAAAAATTCGCTAGAATTGCTTACATTATTGTTGATTTTCCTAAAATGGTCCCATTTAAATTTTACAGAAATCGGCTGAGCCCGATTTCTGTAAAATTTAAATGGGACCACCTAGCCCACCAAGCCGTGGTGGTCAAGAGGTAGTGACACCCGCCTTCCAATCGTGAGGTCGTGGGTTCAAATCCCCGGTCCTGTACCAATGAGTTCTTTGGAATTTATGTACGGAATTTCACACCACTGGCTTTTCGGTGAAGGAAAACATCGTGAGGCAACCTGCATACGTCCGTAGGAAAAATTCGATGGCGTATGTGAGTCCACCAACACGCACTGGGCCAGCGTGGTGGATATGGCCCAATCACCCTTCGTGGGTAGGCCTACGTCCTGCAGTGGACTATAAAAAAAAATGGCTGGTACAGTACTGTACCTCGGGTGTTTGTTTTCTCGAATTTCGGGTTGGTCTCATAATAAAAGTTTTGGATAGAGATCATCCCCTTTCATCTTAGTACACCCCTTCTGAATAACCTTGTATATTGTGATGATATTTATCCACCTTGAAAATCAAAACCGAACTAACCGGTGTACAGCTCCTCAAACATCAAAACCTATGGACGACCTGACTTACAGCTGATATGAGGATGATGTTTTTGAAGATGAACCAGAAGCCTCAGCCAAGAAGCTCAAAAAGCACAATCGAGTGCCACGAAGCGAATCCCGCTGATTCCCCGTGCGAGGCTGAAGGTCGTCCATCATGGCAGGGCAGACAACAATAGGCATTTCGGACGTCCGCCCTCGTGACGTCACACTGCGGCGTTTGGGGCTCGCGTGTATGCAAACCTGGCTTTCATAACATACAATGAAGAATGTCAACTTTGCGCGGAGTGACAACGGGTCAAGGTCTGACTTGTGAACAACTTGAAATATACGATCGTGATATGTTATTGAGTATAGACATCGTGACGAGCAAAGAATCTTTTTTTAACATTGTCTAGTAGGAGGAGGACCCGTAGCATTCACAAAAGTCAATTTGAGATCTAGAGGAAATTCTTAGATTTTGTCAGAAAATAATTCTGAGACTACTGAGTTTAAACAATACAATACAACAGTAGTAACAGAGGATAAAGCGTGGTCCCTTTCTTGTATCGTACGTACGGCTAGACAGACACGACGCGACCAAAGCGCTACCCTTTTATAGTGGACATTCCGCGCGTTCGAACTAAGCGTTTCAAATCCTCGTTCCTCATATGAACAGCCAGAATGTGAATCGCTGTGCCTGAGTTTGTATTTCCGTTAAAGTATAATATAAAATGTCTTCAAACCTCGAGTAAATAGATATCTTCTAAGTAAGCGTGCTAATACCCTAGACCACATATCTGCTTAACACAAGGAAGTATTTAGTCGCAAACCTATTTGATAGCAAGGCACAAAAGGCAGTCTTATCGAGATCTTTTCCAGACAATCTTTGGAAAAAAAAATTACGATCTCTTTTTTGTTAGCTTTTATTTATGTCCTCAAATCTGAATGGGCTGCCTCGTCAAAGCTTCATTATGGCAACTCAAGCTCATTGTAGAATTAGAATCCATACACTGACGTGAGCGAGACAATACACGTAACCAACTAATTTACCAAGTCCAAGCCAAGTTGATCATGATCTCAAGACCGGATGGGTGGGTCCTTCTTTCTATAAAGATTTACTAAATAACTCTGGTTAGAGCTTGCATGTACATTTGTGCAATGCACCATGTTTCGACAGTTTTATCTGCAATGTCTATGTGGGTGGGTTTCACACTACCATCGCTACAAAATCTAAAACATAACACATCCTGCTTCCGCTGCATACATTCTAACTGCGCCTATGTATCACTCCCTTATCTACTGAATCCGATTGTTTCGTCATTTTCGCCTCATTTCCTCCAATGCTCCGTTTAATATCGAGGTCGTTGCATAAACAGGATCCTGTCGTCCTGTTGCCAATTTACGCAAGTGCTCTATAAATGAGAGAAAATTTAGAGGGAATACATCTTTATTCAATGGAATGGTCCTTTTACTTTTGGACAATAAGATGCAATTTACCAAATGGCCAATAATTGTTAGTATCAGTTTTTTTTTAGGTAGAAAAGGGCTACATTTGGCCACCAACTCGCTTGATAGAAAGCGAAGTTGTAGCCGAAGATGGAGTATGTAGACAGCCGACCTAGAAGATACCTTCACTCTTGACTTGAAGATATCCAAATTGTAATTGTCAGGAAAAAATGACAGGCAGGACATAGGCAGGGCATTCCAAATTGGATATTGCAATCAAGTTGATGACTTAAACCGATTGTTTGCTTATATTTGCATTGTTACAAGAAGCTGATGATATTAAGAGGGTGCGAACGGCAGTAAATGTGAACGTGGTACATTTTAGGAGAGACCTATGTCCTGCTATGATCGGAATACATCCTGATGACGTTGGCATTTTAGCAATAAAGAAAATCATTGTATAATCACCATCATATTAGTGGCAGAGTATCCATATCCACGCGTTCTTACTAGAGGCCTATGTACAGCAGTGGAAGAGCATATTACCTATTATTATCATATTACGATTAGTCGAAGGAGCACAGTAATATACTCTATTTACTAAGATTTCTATACAACGATAAAGTATGTATTTTGATGTGCTCGGGTGGCTAGCAACCTTTCCAACGTAATGAAACTGTCGCCGAGCACTTTGCGGTCAGTTTACTGTCCTAGGTGTGTTTACTGTCTTACACCACATCATTACCTAATACGTAATATGGAATGATATGTGATAACATGTGAGTATTAGAAAGTATTATTTGATTAGCGGAAAAGTAAAATAGCCGACTGCAAAGTAAGATCGAATATACATAGCATTTTGGATACAAAAATGAATACCATTATGCTACATTCACCATCTCTAAAATATTTTCTAAGATATGTATAGTCAGAATCTTTTTTAGCGTAGAATGAAAAAAAATATAACATATATTCTAATTTTGTAAACATCTTCGATCACACCATCAAGTGAGTTGGGGACCAAACGAGAGAGGCCAAAGACTCGACGCAACTATGAAACTTTCTAGCACTCATAGCATAGTTTGACTAGGTGTTCGTTAGCGATCTTCGAAGTTAAGCAACGTTCAGCACGGTCAGTCTTCGGATGGGTGACCGCGGGTGGCATTTACAACTGAGCGCTATCGTGGCTCGGATGATACGTTAAACTGTAGGCCCTGGTTGTTTTAACCGTTTAGCCATGTCAGAGGCCTTTAGGCGGCTTAAAAACTCTAACACCAGTGCTAGCCACCCGGCCTATATGAACTTACTTACTTTAATAGACTGTTTATGGCTGGCTATGTTTAAAATATTATGGATAAATTAGTCGTACACTTGTATTCTGTGGCGACCCACGAAGCCAACGACTACTGGTCCCTACCATTGAACAGTCGAACACCAGTGAGAGAGTATGTAACGCTACAACACCGGCAGTTTGTTTCCAAGCCGAAGTGGCACACCATTGGATTCGCCCATTTGATTAGCTGTCCGGTCGGGTGGTCTCGCACCGGAATCGTGGCTACATGGCTTTTGAGGCCTTTGCGAGTAGGCTCGGAGGCCGGCCAGCCTAAATGTTGTAAATTGTCTGAAGTACCTACACGTCATGCGTCACAACCTAACCATTTGTAGAACTTGGTACAAGCAAAGACTCGTGGATGAACTGTATATGAATGAATGAATGACTTTATTCAGCATCGATAGTACAAAGAATATCTCAAACATTTCTTAGACTTTGCATTAGTAGTTATACTAAGTAAGTAGCAGTTATGTCCAAGACCCTGCTCTAGGATGTGCATGTGTTGCAGGATTTAGACTCTTTCACTTGTTACATTTAAAACAGGACTTTCATTGCTATGTTTAAGCATACGAGTATCTTATAGTGTATATTGGTATTCTGATATGTTATTGCTAGGATTTTAAAGGTACCTACCCTAGACCCTACGTTAGGCTCCACCTGTGTTGCAGGATCTAGTCTCTTTCGCTATCTATATAGGTACATATACTATTTACATTATATAAGGCACTGATGCGTGTGTGTGTGTGCGTGTGAGCGTGCGTGCGTGCGCGTTTGTGTATGTGTGTGTGTGGGGGTGTGTGTGTGTGTGCACACAACTATTTGTCCTAAATATGTGTGCTTAATGGATAACTTGGATAACTACGCACAATTAAGCTCAACTGTTCGTACCAGGGGCTCCTTATGGACCGACTGTGTATTAATAACTATTTATCTTACTTTCTAAAGATTTCTGACTTCATCAAAGCTTAGCCGGACGGAGCTTGTATTCCATGAGCACATTATAATTATCAGCGCTGTGTTTTGTTCTTCGCTGAACAAATATGGCTTCCTGCAATGGGATTACGAATTCAATGCTATGCCCAGCCTCGCCTACCTCTATTCGGCTCCGTTTTGATGGGGACTCCCATCAAAACGGAGGCCTTTAGTCTCCAAAAAAGATACGAACTGTCTTTAAAAACACAGTATGTACGTATACATACATATATCATGATAATAGCAATTTCTACAGAATTGCACTGAACATCTGTGCGACGCCGCCGTATGAAGGTCGTTGTGCTCGTAGTTACGAGCAATCCGCAATATTCACCGCGGGACTAATAACGAGATTCCAGGATTGGTCTCAACAGTAAGAGAATTTATTGTTTGTTAGTGATCATACCTATGAGTAGTTTCTAGCTTTAAGTTTAGTATAGAGGTTATGATAACTTACATTTTTGGTAATACACACGTTCACTAAGTGCAAGGACTCTCACTCTCTGAGATGTATAATTATGCTCATCATTATGAACAACATATGCTTATGCAGTGCCCGACAGGGTATATACTTTGTATCTAAACTTTGTTGTTAATATCTTGTACTGTATGGAAGCATGAATAAGTGATATGAAAACAACTTTTCCTAGGAGAACAACTGCGAAATCTATAAAAAAATCAGTTGTTCCATACAAAAAAGTGTATTGGCTCTGGTCAAATTGTACAGAGCAGCTGATTTTATTTCGTGATTTCGCACCCAGTTGGTCTTGTAGCAAATGTTATAAAAAGCATAGTGCAAGAATTCTATTATTTGTGAGCTACTAAGCAACTATAACTTGGTTGACATTGAATATTGATCTGATCTACTATCTATCTATATCAACAAAACAAATGCATGTATTTCAGCCAGCAAGCCGCTGAGCCGGAAGCCGCAGAGACGCGGCCCATGTGCCACGCACGCCCGGGTCGTAGGTTCGACGCCCGGACGCGCCGGTCACCAACTAAACACTACAATTGTTCTGCGCAACGTTCTGTTGTTCTGTTCACAGATGTTTGATCACAATGAGAATAGGTATGTGATGGCTGTGACGTGTAATATAGATCATTGGCTATGAGTGATACGGCTAAATAGTGACAATGATGATCAAGGTCGAGATAATAACAAGTTAATAATGGTAGACGGTATGCATCTGTATATTGTATTGCATTGTAATCTATATCTATCTTCTCTTCTTCTTCTATACCATAAAGAGGAAAGATTTGATTGTTTGTTTGCATCGAATAGGCTCCGAAACTAATGCAACCGATTTGAAAAAATATGTCACTATTGGAAAGCTACACTATCCCCGGTGAACATAGGCTATATTTAAAAAAAACGGACAAGTGCGATTCAGGCTCGCACATCGAGGGTTCCGTACGAATCTAGAAAATTTCACAAAATTGGGAAGTACATAAGTTGTTAAAATCTCTATAGGTACTATAACCATCGACAAAAAAGTTTTTTTTTTCACTTTTCTCGTCATACATCGAAAATTAATCATTGTAAAAATAATTAAAAACCTGTTTTAGCATGTGCTAATGAAGTTATTTTATATGATACCTTACATGATACGATTAACTCACTTTGAATTTTGAACCCATATTTTGTGAATTTTGTGGCCCTATTTTTTGTGATTTAAATAAAAATGTACACTTTTCAGATTTATTCCTATATGTGTACTCTTAGACAATGCTTCTCGCCAAATTTCATAGTTCTATATCAACGGGAAGTAGGTTTTAAACCCTGTAGGTTTTGATTTTTATGTGTGTCGAAATATGCGGTTTTTTACGACATAAACGGCCCTAACTTTTTTAAACGATAACTGAGAAGTTTTTCTTTTACAAAACTGCAAGAGACCATAGATACACGTATACAGTTTAAATTTCAACTCGATATCTTTACGCGTTCCCGAGATAAAGGGTCTTGACATACACACTGACGGACAGGCGGACAACAAAGTAATAAACAAGGTAACTGTACTGTACCAGCCTTTTTAATAGTCCACTGCAGGACGTAGGCCTACCCACGAAGGGGTGAAACAAGGTAAGGAACCCTAAAAATAGGGATCCTTACTATTTGTTTTCTTTAGCCAATGGTATCCGAGCGAAGCTAGGACGGGCAACTAGTATTTATTATTTAAACACTAGCAAAAATATGGTTCAGTCACCAAAAAGTGTTCCATGGGCTGTGTTCTAAAAGGTTGATTTCTCGGAACAACAGATTATATTAATTTTTTATTGTTTCTACAAAACCGAAACATCCAATGTAAAGTTTCTACAGAGAACTTCGGTGTACGTGTATTTTACGTGAAAAAAAAAATTACACATGGATACATAACATAACAGCACAAATAAGGACATCATAAAAAGACTACAAGCAATATTTAATTTTATAACTCGATATTTTCAGATTTTAACAACAAATAAATTTAATGCACATACATACTTCAGAATTCACTTTTTTATTTAATATAGGTTTGCGTTTGATTACTCACTTCCTGATGGTAAGCAGATATGCGGTCTATGGTGTAACATGCTTACCTAGAAGATACCTATTCATCGAGATTTGAAGACACCTACATTGCACTTTAGCGGGAAGACAGACTCAGGCAGAGCGCTCCACATTCTGGCGGTTCGTATGAGGAATGTGGACTCGAATCGCTTGGTTCTAACGCGCGGTATGTCTACCATAAAAGGGTGGCGCTTTGGTCGCGACTTTCTCTCAATCTCGATGACTCTGTCAATGAGGCGGAAGTATCGTCGGGAGACTGGGAGATACTGCGCCGTGACAGGCAGACACCGTGGGGAGGCGTCTTGCTTGCTGCGCGTCCTCCAATTGTATTGCGTCGTCGATGTGACTTGGAGACAAGCAAGGGAGAAGATCTATGGGCAACCTTCACTTTTGGTGGTCGCTCCGTCTACATATGCGTTGTCTATATAAAACCAAGTGCTAAGGACTCTGAATATATGGAATGGTTTTGTAAAGTTGAGAGTTTCATAAATATCTTGAAGGGTACAGTTATCATTTTAGGAGATCTTAATTTAAATAGCGCTTCCTCAAATGTTTGTAACTATTATTGTTATTTTTGTTCATTCTGTAACTTGACTGAAAATAATTTTATCACAAATTTATATGGTGGTATTTTGGACGTTGTTTTGATTCAGGAGCGCGTTGGTGAGCATAGTAGCAAAGTAGTAGTTGCGAAAACTGACGAACTGACCCGTCTCGATAATTATCATCCTGCTCTGGATATCGAGGTCACTATCAGCTCTACTCAAACTTCCAATCGACAGCTGCCTAGTAACATAAATTCTGACAAAGATTGGAATTTTCAAAGATGCGATTATCCATTGCTATATGATATGATTCGTGATGTTTCTTGGGATGATGTTCTGCAGGCCAAGGATGCTAATGACGCCTGTGAGATTTTTTATGCCATTTTATATAATATTTTCGACCTCTGTATGCCAAAAAAGCATAGGAAGGGCAGCGGGCGTTACCCTGTTTGGTTTACTTCAGATATTATACGGGATACGCGAAGAAAGGTTAGGTTGCATGCCAAATGGAAAAAAACTAAAAGTGAGGAATCTTACAGGCGGTTTTCTGAGCTTAGAATGGATCTGAAGTTTCGTGTCGATTCGGCTTATAAGGACCATATATCTTGTATAGAGGACAATATTAGACAAAACCCACGCCAATTCTGGCAGCATATTACGAGCTTGCGTTCTAAGGGTGGTTTTGAGCGTGATGTGACCTATAATGGTATTGAATTTTCTGGACCTGAGGCAGCCGAGGCCTTTGCATCTTTCTTTGCTAGTGTTTTTCTGCCTGACATACCACACTTAAATGCGGAACAAGCTAGCGCGCTGGATACTAGCCGGGATAGTAATTATGTTAGCATAAAAAGTATTACACCTGAAGATGTTTTATTTGGAATAAATAAGTTGAAGCCAAAAAGCTCCATTGGACCAGACAATCTGCCACCGTTTATTTTAAAAGCCATGAAATATCAGCTGTCCGCTCCTTTGTGCCATATTTTTAATCTCTCGATGCGAACAGGTATATATCCGTCGCAATGGAAATTAACAAGAGTAACACCAATACCCAAGGGAGGTGAAAAGTCCAAGGTCGAGGAGTATCGCCCCATAGCAATTTTGTCCTCATCAGCAAAAATTCTCGAATTCATATTGCATAAGTACATATATGCACAAGTAGAAAAGTACTTATGCAACGAGCAACATGGATTTCGAAGCAAAAGATCAGTCGATACAAATTTGCTATGTTTGGTTGATTATATCTCCAAGCGACTTGACAGAGGGTGTCAAGTTGATGTACTTTATTTTGACTTCCGGAAGGCGTTTGATAGGGTCAATAATGATATACTGTTGGTAAAGCTGAGTAAAATTGGTTTTGATCCTATACTACTTGCATTGTTGGCAGATTATCTCAAAGACCGCCAGCAGTTTGTCCGACTTGGACTATATGAGTCCCGGCCCTATCATACGCGTTCTGGAGTGAGCCAAGGGTCAATCCTTGGACCACTGTTATTCTTGATTATGGTGAATGACTTACCGTGGATAGTGAAATATGCAAAATGTCTTCTGTATGCAGATGACTTAAAACTCTTTGCTGAGATTAGATCTGTGTCAGATTGTCTGGAACTACAAAGAGATGTTGATGCGATCCATGCGTGGGGATTGGCCAATAAGATGGAGTTTAACCCTACTAAGTGCAACGTGATGACTTTCGGTCGGATGCGGCAACCAATCCTTTTTCCATATAAAATCAATAACGAGAGCATCCTTAGAACTGCTACCGTGAAGGATTTGGGAGTCACATTCGACATGGGGCTCACGTTTCACGATCACATCGATATTATAGTGAAGGAGTCTTTTAAAAGGCTGGGCTTCATTTTAAGGAATGCCCGGGACTTTACTGATCATGAAGTCGTAAGACTATTATTCAGTGCGCTGGTGCGGACAAAACTAGAGGCTAGTGCATGCGTGTGGAATCCACACCAATCGACTTATGCTCTTGCGCTTGAAAAAGTCCAAAAGAGGTTCTTGCGGTCACTTTACAAGCGACATTTTGGATACTATCCCTACATGTACCCAAGCAAATTTATTTTGGGTTGCTTAGGGTACAACTCTTTGGAAGCTCGCCGATTGAATGTCCAGATGGTGACCGCTTGTAAGATTTTTCGGGGGAAAATTAACGCACCTGATATAAGTGACGAGCTATGTAGTTTCTATGTGCCAGACAACTATTTGAGAGCCAGAAAGCATGAATTTTTTTCACGCCTCCGTTATCGCACAGTTGCGCGAGCTAACTCGCCACTTCCGCGTATGCTATCCGCACTTGACGGGCTCCTGAATTCATACTCCACCTGTGACCTGTTTGTAGACAGATGGACGCAAATATTGACGCTCTGTTTGACATATTGTGAAAATGTGACATAATTGTTTTAATTTAATTTGTGTTTTTATTGATTATTTGTTTATTAATTTTATAATTCAATGTGTATGTTTTCTTTTAATTATTTGTTAATTTAACTATTGACTATGATTTTAATTCTAATTGTAATGTATTATAATAATGATTTAATTAACGTAATTGGTATTAATACCGTGTTAATTGAAATAAATGAATAAATGAATAAATGAAATTTCTGCTTGTCCACATAATCGTTTCACTTGCAAATCGATATTCCTGTATCAAGTAGTATCCATTCAACAAATGTAGCTTACGGCACAGTTTATTATCCCCATCGGCTTATAGCAAAATCGATTAGAAAATAGCTGTGAGTTGGTGAATTGAGTCCAAATTGCCAATCGGATATTGAGGAAAATTGCTCGGTTGCGATCAGCCGACACTTTTAGGTGGTTACTAAAGTGGCCGTAGCCATAAACCATCCAAACGATGGTGGACTCGGGAATTACGAAAAGTGCTAAGTGATGTGAACACCGTACAGGGACTGTCATTACGGACTTTATTATTAAGGGCACAGCTTTTGTAAACGACTAAAGTAAGTTTGAAAGGACTAGGAAAATTGCCCGTCGGTGTTCAGCCAAAACTTAGTTGGTTACTAAAGTGGTTATAGTCATAAACCGTCCGAACAGCGATCCCGGCTTCGGAAGTAATTATGAAAAGTGCTAATTAATGTGAACAGTGAACACTGATCGTCTTTATATTATTATGGCCACTAATTCTACTAGTATTGTTGTATGAGAAAGCAAAGATGCTCCTCAAAATAAGTTGGGGATTGGCTTGCACTCTAGTTAGGTCACGAAGAACAACCCTATTTCAAATTATTATGACAATAGGCTCAATTTTAAAGGCGCCATCGTAATTTATTAGCAATTTAGAATATTCTTGTCTCTTTTTCACTTTATGCATTTGATGGAGAGAACAATAGTTTACGTTGCTATTAAATTTACGATGGCGCCTTTAAAATTGGGCCTAATGTTTTCGGAATCCGTGCAGAATTCGAAAACCCAAAACTTCTTTATTTCTTTCCTTACCTATTAATTTAAGGACAATATTATCAATCATCGCCTCCAAGAACGCAACCAAAGGCTTCTAGATCACAATCCAGCTAGATCAGAGAATGCCACCGAAGGCTTCAGAGTACGTGGGTGCAGTTCGTCGGCCTGCTTCGTATGGACATAATGATGTGATTGTCGCCGTTACTCGCCCACCGGCACCGGCACCGGCTAGATGCCGGCTGCTTTCGTTATGAATGGGCTCTGTGATCGCCGCGATACTTGTGGAACAGGAACAGAATTACTGGGAATTCAGGAATTGTAACTACGCTGCACTGTCTTCGCAGTACCTTAGTGAATTGGGCTTACTACCAAGTTCATTGGCTGGCTAATGACTGCTACACTGTTCAATACCTACTTTTGAGTGTACTCTGTAAAAAGTTATGTGTGAAAAGTAAGTAGCTGTCACTTCACTTCATCGACAAAAAAAAACTTCAAAATCAAAAACGGGCTAGGTACTCTATAAAAAGTTATGTGTGAAAAGTTAGAAGCTGTCACTTCCACCGTAGAAAAAAAACTTCTTAGCCATTGCCACGAAATGATGGTGACTTCGTCGACCCTTTATATTTGTACAAGTAACCCTTTCGCGAAAAGTAGTTTTTATATCAACAATTAAACTAGAAGAAAATGAAAAATTAACAGCTTAATGGTTTGGTTATCAAACACAAAAATAAAGATAAACAAACATCAAACAACTTCACATTATACAGTTCACGTCGTAAGAAACCCCCAATTTTTTTTTTAAATTTATTTTGCACTTTTGTTTGTTAATAAACGAATACACTAAGCACTATAGATATTGACACAGGCTTTCAGAGCAACAATAGCACGTGCCTGCAAACAGTTAGAGGCAGAAGACAAAGCTCGTCGAAATATCGATCTGCTCAACTGGGTTACACGGTTGGTTCGTAATGACCCGTTGCGGACTATTGTTTGTCTTTTTTAGGATTCCGTACACACCTGGTTAAAACGGAACCTTGCTGCTAAGCTTGAAACGTTATTCAGGAACCGCGAGCTGTAGCTTTAAAACTGTCAGTTGTGACATGTGTGAACTACAATTGAAATATTCACATTACGTGAATCAAATAAATAAAATAAACTGAAAAGAAACGTTTCTGAAAAATAATAAAACAAAAAAGTAAACTTATGGTTTCCACTAAGCAAATATACTTTTACGACGAGTCTTGGAATAAAATCGTAACCCTATCCTAACAATCCTGCAGATGCAAAGGTCTTACGAATTAAGCACCTAATCAGATTTATCCATCTTAGAAATCATGGTGCACCGAACACTTTTTTAGTAGGTTGGTACGAGACCCATAATGCACGAGCCTAACTCACACTTGGCCGGATTTTTACGCGCTATGTTACCCAATACGTCGGCAGACCGTGACAGCGGGGGTGACTAAGGCTTTGGCACTGGAGCAAGGACTACATGGTTAGAACACCAGAACCTACCATCACTCTTTACCATTACCTCGACAGCGACGGAAAAGGTGATAAAACTACCTCGAGTTTGAAGACTCCAAAAGCTCGAATATAAAACTCCGTTTGTTTAAACAGTTTGGAACCAACAATGCGATGTGAAATCTTACTCTATACCCAGAAGTGGGATAGATAAGGCTGCGGATAATGATGACGATAATAATTTACAGAGATGAATATAAGCTAAGCTAAGCTAAGTCCCAGGACTTAGCAAAAAATACTTTGTATTTTGTTCTGCGTCAGACGAGTAAAAAATGAGTCATGCATGGCTTACTTGTCTGTCGAATGAGCTTTTCAAGTCAATGTATTTCAGCGATAAAATACTCTCTTACCTGAAACCAAAAACATACATATTAGTTACAAAATTAAAAACTAATAAACAACACAAAGCGAACTAAAACTAAATTTGACCAGCCCAACCCGCAGTTGGGCTTTAATTAATCTCGTGTGGTCCATTAAAATGACAATTACTAGAGTAGGTCGTTAAATAATTAGCTCTCTATGTAACATAGAGTGTAAACTCTAGTGTGCTAGATAAAATTTGTGCGAAAATGATATAAGTCAAATCATTTATTGCAACATATGAAATTTACATGCGGTTCTTAGTTAACATGTTTTGTATAGTGATACGTATGACCCTATAAGGGTATGGCAATTTTATTATTTGTATTGGAACGATTTATTATTATGTTTTCTAGATTATCGTTAAAAAATTCGTCTAATGTGTAATAGCATTTCGATAAAAGGATTATTTTTTGTTGTTTTATGAAACAGTTTTCTCTTTCGATATCTTTTAGATTATTTGGCAATTTATTGAATATTTTTATAGCCATAGAATTTGGGCTAGAACTGTGCATTGCTAAGTTAGACTTTAGTTCTACGACTTTATGTCTAAGACTTTTAAGAACTTCACGTGAGAAAAAAAAAATATATTCTACCTCTCAGGATAATTACAAGTAGTAGCTATCACCGTTCCTGAGATACAGCATGGTGATAGACAGATGGACGGACGGTCGGGCGGACAGCGGAGTCTTAGTAATAGGGTCGCGTTTTAACCTTTATACGGAACCCTAACCAGCATGTGATGTTTTGAGAACGCGTCAATCTCGGAATGTAACACTACAATATATATATAGATGTAGACGAACAATAGGTACAACAAAAACGACAAACATTACATTATTATCGTTTTTTTTTTAATTCACAATATCACATTATTTTGTCCACCAATTCGCTCAATGGAAGGGATGTTGCAACTGAACGTGGATTTCTAGCTATCCTATTAAGTAGGTATATAAGATTTTATTTAGTTACATTTATTTTAGAGATGCCGCCATAAATTACATCTTGCCTATATCGATGTATCTACCTAGAGAAGCTTTGTATACATATAGTTAATTTCAGTATACGAAAATAATATGTAGAGACAAACTTATGAGGTCACACATCCCACTCACCTGCACGCTCAGATGCAACATTCTAGCTAGACAAAATGTCTAGGACTATTTTGCAACATTTCATTCACTAAATGCTAATAATATACCTACCAATCTCCGAGAGAATATAATCTAGGTGCCTAGGTTTACATTTACATTACCACATAGTTATACCATATTATATTGGTGCACATATAGTTATTTATATCGAAATTGTTACCTGGTGTCAAAGTATTTAAGCCGCCTAAAAGCCTCTGACATGGCTAAATGGTTGAAACTACAAGGAGCTAAAATTTTAACGAGTCATCCGAGCCATGATAGCGCTCAGTTGGAATTGCCTCCCACCCGTCATTCTTCGGATATCCGAAGAATGACCGTGCTAAACGTTGCTTAACTTCGATGATCGCTAACGAACACCTAGTCAAACTACGCTATGAGACCTACATGCAATAACAACACAATTGATAAGAATGCAATCAAAAGCAATACTGTCGGAACACCTGAACGAATCTATAAGGTAGAACGTGCACAATCAGTCGTCTATTTCTATGGAACATCCTTACGTGGCTTATCGGATGCTGCGTGAAGCGATAGCACGGAATATCTATTAGGCCTTGTTTAAGGAAACTCAGAAGACGTTTGTTTACGCCACTATGAAGACGCATTGCAATGTCAATTCAAAAAACTCATAATAGAGCAAGTAAAGGCCGAATCAAACTTCTTGACGGCTGTGATGTTATCTACAACCTGTGCAAAACCCATTCCTGACTGAAGCTTACCAAGGATTGGGTTTACCCCTAATTGCAGGTTTTTAATCTGAATTAAACTGTAATAATTTGTAACTGTACTTACGTCTTAATATAAAAGCAGGAATAAACTAAAATTTATATAACCCTCAATACCTCAACTCCACTTTTTGGATCGGATATAAAAAAGGAGTACAACAAAGAGTTATAGGTCGAATCATACAAGACGGCGGATGTGAAGTTAGTTATAAGGTTCGCAACATCCAATCCTGACTGAAGCTCACAAACAGCTGCGCGTTGATTGGATTTCGCATAACTTGTAGCTAAGTTCATATCCGCCAACTTGTATGATTCGGCCTTTATACTTCATTGTAATTCCTACACATCGTACACACACCTACATCATCATTTCAGCCATAGGACGTCCACTGCTGGACATAGGCCTCCCCTAATGATTTCCAATAAGACCGGTTGATAGCGGTTTGCATCCAGCGCGATCCTGCGGTCCTAATAAGGTCATCCGTCCACCTTGTGGGCGGACGTCCTACGCTGCGCTTGCCGGTACGTGGTCTCCACTCGAGAACTTTTCGACCCCATCGGTCATCAGACACACCTACATATATAATGTAAATATCATTATAACTGTATCGCTGCGTAATGACGTATCCAAATGTTTGTCTCATAAAACATCTTTCACTGCAGTGTTCACACGGAAGTGTTGTATAAACACTCGTGCAGTGTGCACTTAAAGCGCCATTTTTCCCATGAAACCATTCGATTCGAGACCACCCACGCGAATACCAGTTCAGTACAAAGTTACAGGCGAGTCAGAAACAATTGATTCGTCAAGTCTACGTCTGACTGTGAGACGGGAGCGTAAGGTAAAAGCAAAAGCGAGATTACCTAATGTTGACAAACAGACGACTAAGCGCCGCCCAGGGAAGCGTCCCACCCAAGCATCGACTTGGCATTTTTTCAACATTCCATATTGATGATCCCAAGTAGGTACAGTAGGGCTGGCACTGTGGGGAAGGACAGCGTCCGTACTGGCGAAATATAACGCATGTCCTTGACGGCAGGCGCTTTTTAGTATTGAATCCAAGACCCATTTTGGTTAGACACACATGATCACCACAGTACGAAATTTTTTTGCAGTAACGGTAGCAATTGCAAGGTGAACAATTGGTTTGACAGTTTAGTTCAACTAGTCGCGTTATTGCTGCGTTAGTTGAACCTAAAGAAAATATGGAACTGAATGAATTTACGTACTTATAGTTATATTTATAGAAAGCGGAGAGGTACAAAAATTCTTCAGAAAATGCACATAGAAGAGAAGCTAATTTCCGCTGAAAGAAGCAGAGTAAGCGACTTCAACATGCAGTAACTTCATTTCCATTTATTGTGGAAAATACATTGGCGAAGGAAGCTAGACTTCCTCCTCTAATTTCTTATAGCTTAGAGCGTATGTAACCCCTCGGAGGTCGTCGCCCGTGCGAGTGGGCTCAGCTGAAAACTTAGTTTTCAGCGTGATATAAGCCCGTTAGAAGGTCGGCAACTCCTTCGGGGTACGACGTGTTTGTTATAATTATAAATCTGGACGCCCCTGAGCTGTGCTCTAAGTTACTGAGTGAGCTAACTAGTTAAGTTTATTAGTCCTCAATCCGATAAAATCGACTCGAATTTTCAAAAATCACTACATCTATCATTCTTACAACATAAAAATGTAGAGTATAATGCAGTAGGTAGATTTCGAAATTCTTTCTTCTTGAGGTGCGAATATGGGGACTGATCCCTTTGGTAAAATTCTCATCTAATCCCATGAAAAGGTATCCTTTGACCTATTTCTATTGAAATATACCTAATATTTCCCTAGGACTAGAATAAGATATCCCAGATTCGAGTCTGAATAGACTGTCTTATTATTTGAAGCCTTAAAACATCTATCTTAATCAACACAGAGTTAGTTCTAAATAGCTAGTCCGTGTAGAAGATTATTTCAGAATTTATTACTTAATTAAACATGTCTTTTTTCTCTGACAATTTTAGTAAAATAAAGAAAACACGGACTAGCCTGGTACAACTCTGGTACCGGTTCTACGATCGATGGCAAGCATGATGTTTGTTTACGCGAACACAAGGTTCTGTTGGGAAACCCTTTCATGGCTTGTGTGATGCAAGTGGCATCTACGTAGGTACGTTTATACATGTGGCAGTCGACTCCTGAACCGTCTGTTGAGCATAGTTGTTACCTCTGCTACGTCATACCTACCTAATAATATAACTTCCAGAATTGCTCTTGGTCGATTTACAGTACAGTAGGTACATGCAGATATCCAGCAGAATGGGTTTAACTAATTTTTTCGTAGACAAATTAGCAACTGTGGTACGTGATTTTTGTTTCACTTGTTCTGGAAAATGGAATAACTAGTTCGCCACAAAATTACTCTAAAAGCTAAGGTCAAGTTATTGAAGCTTAAAAATCTTGTATTTGTGTGTTGAACTTAATATGTGACCTAAAATTTACACCTTTCACAACGCACAGCTCACTATAAAGTTTAATTAACGCAACAACTTAAAAGCTCGTTTTGATAGGCTCGTTTAAATAAGGCAGCGTTTTATTACGCATCGCACAAGTAAAGGACGAGGCACGAACCCTTGCAGGGGGTGTGGCGAGGCAAGCAGGTCCGCCACTTAATGTATGTGCATACTTTATCTAGTCCCACGCAGACCACGCCGTTCCCGTTACCATAAAAATATCAGTTGACGGTTTTAAAAATATAGAGCTACCAAATATTTGAGCCATGCCCGGTGAAAACAATATATTGCAGAACACTGTGAAGGTTGTAGTGTGTGTTTATTACATAAATATTTTTGATATACTTTGACCATTTCATATATCCAAAAGCTATGCCAAAACAGATTCTGATCAACCCAATAGATTAACCGAAAGAAATATTGTAACTTGTGACCATTTCAAACATCTAGAAATTGTTTGCAAGTTAATTTTGTGGGATGATGATCAGAAAACTTATTTTGTGCAAAAACTGTAGGTGCATAGTCCCAAAAGATCAGAAAAAGTAAAAAAGGTAAAGACGAAAATAGAAAAAAAAATTGGTTGCCTGTAAAGTCGGTATACGGGCGAAAGTTTTACGTGACAACGACTTTGAGTGGTAAAATAATTTTAATGTGAATATTCATTCGTATAGTAGGAAGAAGGATGAAAATGTCTGTCTCTCTCGCTCTTAGGCGGGTTAACCATGACGCGTGTCTCTCACTCGCTCTCATTGTGAGCGCATAACGTGAGCGGAGCGTAACGCAGTTTCTTGAAGTGTCACCCGGCAAACCAATTTATAAGACGTTGTCACGTCAAAAATTTAAAAAGAGAACTCTTCAAACTGGACATGGTAATAACTGGTAAACACTGGTATAAGAATCTAATAAGCTTGAATGGTATCGCACTTATGTATACAATATTCATATTCCCAAATCATAGAAATAAAGCAAAATAATTTAATTTAAACCTCATCCAAACGAATAAAGCGTGGGACAGAATGGCGAAAACAGGAAAAATAATGGCATCGGACACAATTGCAAGGAAGGAAGTGGGGAAACAATGGGACTGCAAAACTTGGCGAATTTTATCATTTCCTTACCTACCGTAGAGATATAAATACTGAAGAAAAATAAATTTTAAAATATGACGTACTAAACTAACGATCTTGATTATTATTATATTAGCCGTAGAATTGTACACTGATTTCCAATAGGATCGGCTGGAAGTATTTTACAATCTTAATCAGGCAAATACGTATCTCGTGAGTAGCATTATGTATACGCATTACAAATAACAGATACATAATAACTTCAATTGAAGATTAAATTCAGAGCAAGGGGTAAAGAAGTTTATAATTAACATAAATCAAAAACCTAACTGCAAACTAAACTTTATTCCGGAGACTAAAACGAATTCAACAGACATCAAAATAAGTCGTACCATTTTCAGCGACAGGAAAAATGAAAAACATAACACAAAATCATGCACTCCTTCTTGGGCAGTCGTTCAAAAGCAAACAAATCATACTCACAAAGTAAACTCATTCGATATGGTAAACAAAGCAGCGAAATGCTACAAAATGCGTGTTGTGGACGAAACTGGGTCACCAGCCGCCGACAAATGGCAAGGCGAGATTATCGAAACCATCGAACGAAACAGATTAATATATTGACACTACTCTATATAAGGCACTTTTATCAAAAATGATAATTACTTACTTAAGCCTTTTACGACCGCAGATATGGCTGTCCATGAGAAAACAGACATTTTTAAAGATTTTAATCAGAAATCGGCGAAATCTTAACGATATAATAATTTGAGGACTTTACGTCGTTTCTTACATTTCGTGTTTACTCTTAATTTTATGATTATGGCGCCAATGCCAAGCTTTCAGGTTGGTAATTGGCTATAAAGCCTGAGAAATACTTCACCATCATCATTATCAATGGCAACTCGTTCTCCCTCCACCTACCAATAAGTATAAGCAGGGTATAAGTTTCAATTATCGTTCTCAGTTTGTTTAAGTCTTGGTGTGGACAACAAATAATTAACTCAATTAATTAACAAACGATTTGAGACAATCTCATCTCCATCCAGCTGCTGTCGCCAAAAATTCTATGGGAGACGAAAACTTCCTAAATTACTTTAAAAACATCTTATCTATCGATGTTCTGACCCACTGAAGTTTTTATATAGCCCCACAGATTCTGTGACGAACATGGTTTTTCTTGGCTTACATTCTTTGTTAAAGTCTAAGAGACCCCTCACTAAGTCAGGTTAAGTCCTTACGCGGTTGAAACAAGAGGTGAGACGTGCTCAAGGACCTGTCTAAGACAATGTGTTACGCTTTTAAATGCAAAAAATATCAAGTAATGAATGTACGCCGTGATATAAAGATCACAATGATACACATTTACCTTGATTTGTTACATATTTGATTTAGGAAAGATCTTATAAAGTTAGAAACCCCTCGAAGAAAAGTACCCGTGTATTTTTACCTAATAGATTTAGCATTGTGTAGAATTTAGTGATTAAACATAATGCAACTCATTTTCAGGGTTCCGTACCTCAAAAAGAAAAAAACGGATCCCTTATAGGATCACTTTGTTGTCCATCTGTGTGTATGTCAAAACTCTTTATCTCGAGAACGCGTAAAGATATCGAGTTGAAATTTAAACTGTATACGTACATACTCGTATATCTATGGTTTCTTGCAGTTGTGTAAAAGAAAAACTTATCAGTTATCGTTTAAAAAAGTTAGAGCCGTTTATGTCGTAAAAAACGCATATTTCGACACTCACAAAAATCAAAACCTACAGGGTACTTACCGTTGACATAGAACTATGAAATTTGGCGACAAACATTGTCTCAGAGTACACACATAGGAATAAATCTGAAAACTGTACATTTTTATTTAAATAACAAGAAAATAGGGCCTCAAAATTCACAAAATATGGGTTCAATTTTCTGGATTTGTACGGAACCCTGGATGAGCTTGAATCGCACATGTCCGGTTTTTTTAAAATTAAAACATCAAAGACCCCACGCAGCAATGCATTACCACTTATGGCTCAGTGATTTAAAAAAATGCCAAGTGCTAATTAAGATCTGCATGTCGAGAGTCTCGTATCATAATTGAAATATAAACATCAGAATGAAAGCAAGACAGTTTAATTTCCAAACGGCTACCATTTGGATACGAATCTAAGGACGAATATAATTAAATAATAATTTATTTGAGTGGCTGTCGAAATTTCCTTACATCGAAAATTCGGATGTATTTGTTTGATACACTTTTGCGCGGCAACGGAGAGTTGGATAGACTTGATTTTTAAAAAGAATATACTTTAAAGAGTGTCATAGGCAAATTTTTATCCTGAAAAAATACAATGTTTCTATGGAATGACACCAAAACAAAAAAAAGACACGGGCGAATAGCTGGTACTAAGGTAATATATCTATCTCTACAAATAAATCCAACAAGTCCTTAGGGCGGTTACATTTATGTGTGTAATACCAAGGTGTCATAACACACAAAGAGATTGTAAAAGCGCTTTCACGTCCAGCGTGTCACACGCTTCACTTGGCATCTTCACATTATTGCTCAGTCCTCGCACGCGTTTCATTTCCTTCCGGCCTTCTGGGAATCGGGCCAGTGCAGCGGACAGCTTTGGCCACCACCTCGTTAGTTAGACGGGGAAATTATTGATAATAGCTTTAAATGCCTGGGGAATACCGCAAGCGACAGATCTAAAATAGCTATAGAACATAGATGCCGTTGGAATGGATGATTATGTATGTGAAATGAGTTTGGACGAAGAATGAATCCCTGTGGGACACCAATTCGATGTGTACGGTTCTTACGTAGAGTAAGAACGTTTACTTGGAACTTATTGTTACTTTACGAGAAAAATATGTTTTAGATGCATTTATTTGTCTGTAGAGCAATAAGGTTAATTAACGCATCTGCTTATTAAGGGTTTTCATCCTCGTAAGTTTTCAAGCAAGGCACTGTAACGTCTCGATTAACCAACCATCATTTGGCGTCTAACTCTATATTTTTCTATAATCTCAATTTTTTCTCTTTAAAGTTGTATACATTCTTAACATATCTAATTTCCTACTACACAACTGTTTAAGTATCTCTCGAATTGCACAAAGCGTATACACAACCATATCTAAGTACAACACGCGTTCACTGCTGATCATTTATTGTTTGCTAATTAATATCGGCTCGTGTTCGAAATGCGCTCGATACAAAATTTATCGACGTTTAATGTTGCTACATTGCTTGGCAATGTTTGATTTTACTATCGCACTGATTTGTACTTGTCTGCGATGTAGAAAGTCAGTGTAAAC
Organism: Hypomecis punctinalis; assembly: GCA_949316475.1. NCBI lineage: Eukaryota > Metazoa > Arthropoda > Insecta > Lepidoptera > Geometridae > Hypomecis > Hypomecis punctinalis. Next base: position 22,657,422 of record OX438807.1, on the reverse strand, counting down.
TATCTTTGGGAGATGTGAGGGGATGTCTTAGTCCAATAGTGGATACTATATGGCTAGAAATGTTGATTACATTTTAACCCCCCTACTATATGCAGGCGTGTTAAAAGTTCGTGGGTAGGCTTACGTCCCGCAGTGGACTATTAAAAAGATTGGTACTGTACAGTACAGTTATAAGTTTGGCGTGGGTGTCTCTGTATCTGTCTGTATGCAAAGCTCATACGTGTAAAGAAAAATTGAAGTGGTACCACAGCATCGTTTGGTAGTTCTACGTTTCTTTACCAGTGGTACTACTCGTATTGGTAGTATATGTATAGTTTTACGGGTAACGAGCGATGTATTCCAGATTATTCTCAGCTATATTATTTTAACAAAATCTATGGTAGGGGCTTTCAACATTTTCATTTTACACCTGTCGTCTAAACATCAGGAAAAGTTATATCGTCCGCGGTAACCCCTCTGCGGTATCATGTCGGCAACAGACAATAACTCATAAACAATTTCGCAACTACCCGTTGAGTCAGTGCTATTTGTGCATAAAGGCTTGCAAAATACACGTCGTCTATAAGGGCGTTAACATTGCACTTGCGAAATATTTATATTTAGACGTTCGAACGTAGAGATATGACTTAGAAGATGAGTACAGACTGACATCCTGAAGAAATCTGCAGAGATTTCATGTTCTCGGTGATATATGAATGCTGTTGAATATTTTAGCCAACGTGATAGACTATGGCCTACATTTTCTTGTCATGGGGGAGAGCGTTGTGCTCAGTAGTTAGATCCTGATAACAATGACATAGTATAAAGACAATCATTTAACTTACTGACGATACCGTGTTATCTCCTTTTATAATAATTATGTAACTCTATACTCAGTACTAGGTTTCTTTTATTAAACTTACTCCTTTGCTAATCGTACAGAATCACCTAGAGCCCTTAAAAAATCCTAGCCTAACAGACCAATTAAATGAGTCCACGAGTTGCCTATGGCTATAACTCTAGACTAGATTTAATCTACATTTATTACGTTTGAATTATCTATCCTCCAGTGTTGTGCGACATTTATCACAAATTACGTCTAAAATCATATAGCTGACAGTCCCGTCTTCACCATGCTACAAATGAATTTATAGCTACAAAATAAATACATTCCCGTCTTCTGGAAGATAGTGAAAACACTGTTGCAAACCGCTGTGTAATATAAGACCTAACTAGATACACGCAGTCACAGAATAACAGTGACTTTGCTTTATAATCTGTGGTGAGAGTGATCAATAATAGGAAGTACTAGCTTAGTTTATAGCGTCGTATATGCTGTCAATAAAGATTTCAACTTCACAGTTCTCATTTCTTTATTCGACCGAGCTTCCAAAATAATCGAGTCAAATCTCAAGTATCAATCAATAGGCCAATAAAACCGTATCGTGACCATTTCATTTATCCCATCCTCTATGATTCCCCCTCGAGGTCGACTCACGATTCTAATCAAATCAATTGCGTATTCGGTAAGTCACTCATTGGTCTAGTTTCGCCGAATCGAATGTTATGATCGAATAGACGATGAATCGATATGATTGTACTGTATGAATCGGCGGTGTGCTGGTGGTATACTCGTTTATTTTTTCTAGGAACGTGGATCTGACTCAAGTCATTACCACTGATGGCTCGTATTGAGGAAGTCCATCGTTCGTCAGCTGTTTTGTATTAGGGTTATTAGATTAGATAATTATGTTCTTGGAAGTCGTGTGCATATGAGCTCGTAATGTAGGTATTTTTACTTCAAGCAGTATGAAGTGATTTTTTTTTATTAATCTCGCTTCCAACCGGTCTTATTAAAGATCCATAGGGGATGCCTATGTCCAGCCGTGGACGTCCTATAGTTGATGGATAGATGGAATCGACAGGCCTGCGATTTCGCCGTCCTAAGTTAGCAGTAGGCATGAAATGTATGAAATCGGCAAAGGATAGAAGTGAACGACATAAACAAAGAGAGGCCATAAGCCCAGCAGTGAGTTCATAAAGGAATAATATAGTTAATAATCAATAAGTTAAGTAAGAGGGGGCTTATACTTTGCATTAGGCCGAATTCAGCGTTAAAATGATCATAATATAGTTAGGGTGAGAACAATAAATGATAAAACGCATTGTAGAGGTTTGGAAAGTCATCAATAGTAACATTAGGTAATGAAAACAATTGATAAGGGCTCCTCTGAGAACATCACATGATGAAGATAAATAGTTCTAAAATCATTTTGAAACTAAAAATAGATCTACAGATGTCATTTTGTAGTCTCCCCATTTCTCACTACAAAAGGAACTAAAGACACTTTATGACACAACGTTCTATGATGGACGGCACACTAGGTCATAATAGAACCTTGTCTAAGATAGATGAATTGACAGTAGAGCGCACATCCTGCTTAGTCCCAATCAGCAGTGATAGCGGACCGGAATACATTTGCAAGCGAATAATACTGTCCTGTCCTGACCTGCCCCCGTACTCTGAGAACGGTATGAAAGAATTCAATTCGAAACAAACACACAAATACTTATTTGAGGCGATTTGACGGCTCTATACGAGTAAGTACCAAGTTACTAATAGAATAAGCCTGGTGCTGTACTGAGCTGGCCTTTTAAAGTTTTAACAGTCCACAGCTTAACATGAACAACGAGTCAACAACATGGATGTTTTTTGAGACTATCACTCATAAATCCATTGAAGACTGATCAAGCGGTCATGCTCTCCGTTGTTTTGCATATTGGTGATCAGTTGTCAGTGTCACAATAATAATAAAGGTACGATTTCCGCGAGAGCAAATCCATGTAAATTACCCAAGAATTTCGCAACGCTTGCTCCAAATAACAGGCACAATAGTTAATACCTGTAGCGTGACAAATGATATTATTCTATACGAGTACGTAACATATAAATATGGCGCATTGTTGCGGCATCGCGTGCATTCCGGCATGTCATCAGCATCAGCACAGTAGCGAGCAATCTGTCACGCTAAACCATTGTGATGTTTGGAAAGCAGTATGACGCAATTGCTGTAAAAGAAAGGGAGCTTCCTACCGTTATGCTAGAGCTGAACTGAAACCTAGTCCGTGCGAATTGAATGCTGAAGATATATAAACGGCGGCTACGAAATGTCCCAATGGATCGCACACCGTACTGAATCGGCAAAAGAACGAATAACAAATGGCACATGCTCAGATAGGAGAGAAGAAAAGGAGGAGAACAGGAAAAAAGCTAAACTAGACAGAACTTATAAATAAACGCAAGAAGTAACCAACTGTTCTGTAACAGACAGCTCTCGTACTGTGATCTCGATCATCTGATCAAAATACCAAAATTAGCTTTGTGCGAAAGCTAGAACTGAAGTCTGAAAAAAACTGAATACTATGGAATGCGAAATAAAACTGAAGTCAATGAAGACCATGAAACCATTATACAGGGAGCATATTTCTACGAGTATTCGACTAAAAAAAGATATGTTTTAAGCCCTAGAGCCCACTTTAAAACATTATTGTAAGTTGCCGATCAGTAAATCTTATTCTTGCGAATACAAAATAGAACACGTTTGTTAGTGTGGCACGAGAATGACTTATGAGATAAGTATCAGTTATTGCATTTCATAAACAGGAAGCTCGATAACGAATAACATACAGCAACGTCATAGTAAAAGGTGTGAGTAAATTCTAAGAGTTTTATATTTTTATAGATAGCTAGGTATATCACTAATACTTCCGCGGATTTTACAAGACAAGATCACCGCCTAGTGCGGCAAAGTCTTAAAGCACTTGAACATGAAAGAAAACGATGAATATAACAGGTACCTACTGTTTGTAGTGTGTTTGTCAGCGATCACCGAAATTAAGTAACGTTCTGCACGGTCAGTATTTGGATGGGTGACCGCGGGTAGCATTTTCCAACTGAGCGCTACCGTAGCTGGGATGACACGTTAAATTACATTTATTTACACTACGGATGTTTTAACCGTTTAGCTATGTCAGAGGCCTAAAAACTCTGACACCAGGGTTAGCCACCCGGCCAATACGAACTTATTGTTATCGAAAAAAAGCAGCAACGTTTTGAAACGGACGCGACGAGGCCGACGAGGTTTGAACTACTAAAGATTAAACACTCTATAAGCCCGATTACAGAGGCGCCATCTTAATTATAATAGCTAAATAGCATAGTTCTGTTTCTTTTTCACTTTAGGCATTCGTTAGAGAGAACGCTTTTTACGTTGCTATTAAATTTACGCTGGCACCTCTATAATCGGGCTTAATGTAGGTATAATTTAATAAGTTTTAGCAAAGCTATGACACTAATTGGTTGCTCAGTGCTAAGGGCTCAATTTTCTAATGCTGACGATGTACATATGTACCTCGGTTAAAGGGAATTTTCTTGCCAAGATAAATCTTTTTAACAAAATCAAAGCAAAAACAATCAACAATCATCCGAGTCGTTAGTCTCGAAACTCTTAAAACGAGGTTGTGTCAAAAGCCAAGACTCAATCAGACCGATAACCCTTGACATTCGACGTTTAGAAAAAAATAAACAAGCCCATCAGATAAGTAGACGCCGACTTTCGATCGCAGGGATTGATCCGAGGCTGTAAAACTGAGTTTCTTTCCACTTATCCGATACGACGCATTGTGTAGGACGCAACTCGAAAAAGAACCAAAAAAGGAAAAGAGCATGTGAAGGAAGGGTGACCATACATTTGGGATAATGAGAAAACTCCCAGTTGATGCTTTGACATGAGTAACCAATTTTGCAATGTATTGACTGTTTGAATGTTCGGCCGGTGTAAATTGTTGTCCTGTACTGAAATTTTCTCGGCAGTCAAAGATTGAAGTTTGCCTCGGCTGAGCAATCGGGCAGTCAGTAGGTGGCTATAGTGGCGTATGTTACTAACGTAGCGAGAACAAGCGAAGAGCGGTCTATATTACGCAATCAATGTAGGTTATTGAAAAGATCGATGTGAGACTACATATAGATAGACTGGCGACATTTATAAATTAAGCCTGTCTTGTTCAAAAATCCTTAAGTCTGAAAATCTGCTCCAAGATGGTGACCCTAGTGAAAAAGAGCAAAAGTGTGGAGTACAATTTGTTCGTCGCCGACAGACGGACGAGTCCAATCTGTTGAGTGATACTCGTACTAGCTTCAGTTGATAGAATAGATGTGAGATAGAAAATGTACCTAACTATAAAGAAGTCTGCATACTGGAGCCGTTTACCCGTCAACCTTATGTATTTATATCAGCGGATGTTGGCGACTAAGGTGTGCAGAGCTCAGATTGCTAGATTTTTTCAGATTCAAGTGGTATTTTTTAAGGTGTTACCATAAGCCTAAACAGAGCTTAATTAACAATTAATGATCTTGAGAAATGTCTACTGTATTGTAATACTAGTCTATGATTGTGTGTAACTATTTACTTTTACATCGTAGCCGTTATTCTGGATTTTACCACGTTTGATCACAGATACTTAATAATATACTTAGGATACTTATGAATTATTGTTACGATATTCCATAGTTAGATCAACGCAAACAACGTACTATGCACCTGAATCCTTTGACCTAATTATTCTGGTTTTTATAACGCTCAGAGTATTAAAAGGTTAGTGCGTGACTAAGTACCTACGTGTACGCGCCAGCTCTACAGGACATTGGGTTTACGTTGTATGAACATTGTAGTCCCGTCCAATAATTTTATTGAGATTCGATCTGCGTTTTATAATCGACCAACTCAACATCGGATCACTTGCAATAAAATCGTAAATAGGTGCTTAAATAAAAACGCAGGGTAAACAAGTCTTTCAACGCATGTTGTTATCGCGCGATCAGCATTAAACAGTGCCGTAGTGGTGCAGCCAGCTGACTGGCCGTGACGTCACTGCACATGTGGCCGCCAGAACTCGACTGCAGGCCGTCATTGTGTATCCTGTTGGCTACTTTGGGTGAGATATGAAGGGTAAAATATTTAATAGACCTCGGCCCCGGCTTTGTATGAATTAACAAATGAAACCTTACTTATAGGTAGGTAAATCACGTAGATGGATAGAACCGACATTGTGCATGCCGAAAGGCAGAATATGGAGCTCGATTTTTATATACTAATGCGAACCTAACGTAGGTACCCCTATACGCAAATAAATGAATTTTAACTTTCACTGTTTACACCAATGATACATAATAATATACTCAAAAAACGAGAAACCTTCCAGAAGATAGCATAAAATTAAAAAAATAGAAATTTTCGACGTTTAACCTCAAGATTACTACAGAAAATAAAATTAATTCTGTCAATTTCCATGGAAAGATATATTGAGATGTAAACGTAGATCTATATGTAATATACATCTACCTATATTACAGCTAAATGTGTGATGGGTGCCCTTAATGAAGAAGTGTACATTTAAAAGAGCAGTCCCCATAAAAGTCCACCATCCGCGTTTAATGCCCCCGGGGGTGGTTATGGTTACCAGTTGACATTTGGCAAGGACTGGCACAGATGTTCATAAGCCATAAAAAGTCGCGGCGGAATCATGGTGCCACCAAAGTAGGTCGTGTGCACGAGACTTGATAATCTTTTATAGGTAACACGTGCCAATAAACCGAATGACTCGGTAAACGTCTGATTGCTGCATAGTCGTCGAGAGGTAATGGATATGGTACGGAGAAATTGATAACTTTAGTAAAGAAATACGTCATGACAATCTAATGAAAATCATAACAGCAGGAAAGAGGGGAAGAGGAAGACTACGGAGGGCATTTTTAGATCAGGTCAAAGAGAAGGTGAGAACACTGGCGGAACACCACAAGGCATCCGACAAGCGCGGCGCTTTTAAATTCTGTATGAAGTGGAGAAATGTTCTCGTACTAGAGCAAAAACCTGCACGTAACGGAACTCTCTAGGAAACCACCTTGCCTGACAGATCAAATGCATCAGATTGTTGCGAGTCCATACGTGGGCTCCAGACAGGAAACCAGAGAAATGACTGACAGAGACGAGTACGACAAACTAGCTTTTTACTGGGGTTCAATTTTGAAATCACTCACTTAGCACGCGCGAGATGGTCTCTTTTTTACACAGGTTATCTGTTTACACCTGACCGTGGCTCGCATGACACGTTACATTGAGGATTGTAGAGATAATGTAGTCGTGAATAGAAAGAAAGAGATGCAATGATTTAATATGGCATGGGTTAGAAAGAGACATAAAAAATATCTTGAATCAGTGGCTAGTTGCCGTGTTTTTCTCTCAGTAGTGACAAATTTCAATTCATATTTGACAGTTTAGACAGCTCTGAGCCAGATTTTCCATACATTTTTGGGGTTGAGAATTGACAAGTTTTCATATTTCACAAGGCTATGAAATTCCAAAACCATTTCGAGATATTGCGATGCTGATGATTATGCTTATTTTTCCAAAATTATTGGTGCAGTAACTACAAAGTTATTAAATAAAAACCATCCGTCAAGCTGTTTACGGATTCATAATTCATGTTCAGTTGCCTTTGATAAAAAAAAACACTAGCAATATAAAATGACAGTTGACACTGACTTTCGGTTACGTTTTGTTTCGTTATTGTGTCAAGCAAGGCTTAGCAAGGTTATACGCAAGTATACGTATGCTCGACTCGACATAAATCCTATCATTAAATTCATAATTTACGTCCTAAAATTGTTTGGTGTTCTCTTGGAAGTTTTTATTTGATCTCTCCTGATTACTTACGTTAACAAAATGAAAGTTTCGGACGGCTACACAATGGCCGACAGCCGTAATCTACCTAAAGTAGATTACATGATGCTACTGCAATATATGCGAGAAAACTTCCCTCTATAACCTAAGGAGAAAACACACAAAACACGCAGTTATAGGATCTAGTCGCCGAGAATCCATTGTGCCCTAGAAATTCCAATCTATGGCCTTAGATTCTATGCCTAGCCGATGAAGATAGATGACTGATTAATTAGTTATTATTACAATATAAAGGCTAAAGATATAGCGTAGTAATTTATGATTGAATTTGTTATTTTCGTGGAATGTTATTTAGTTGTGAATTCATGAATGTTTTGATTGTCACTGACACTACTGACAGTGACTGCAAAGCATGCGCCTATTTTTTTTTTTAGAAAGTGGCTACAGCATTACTCTTTATGAATCCAGAATTTTGCAGTTACGACCTTTTGGAATAAGCTCTTTTTCAAAAATTAATTTTGCGCAAAATATGAGTCATATCGAAAAAATTAAAAATACGTGTTTCTTAATTTTCCATATTCTTTCAGAAAAAAAATAAAAACAAATACGTAAAATATTTGAAATGTTGTCAATTGCCTTAAGCGACAACAGCCCTATCTTTCTAGTTGTAATAGCTCTGTGTTTTTACCGTTTAACCATGTCAGAGTCGGCTTAAAAATCGACTTCTAATGGGTTAGTCCAGGTTTACACGTAAATTGAAACTACAGCTGTTTCCGTATGGCTCTATACATTTTTGTACAGCGCCCCTGGCGAAACGAGGAAGAACTAACCAAAATGTATTGAGCCACACTTGAACGCGAAAGTTTAAGTGAACTATGCAAAACCTGAACTAAGGGCTCAGAGCTATCCACCCGGCTTATACGAATTGATTTTTTCATATATACTCACTCCACTTATTTTTCCATAAATACTTGCTATCTACGCTCGTTCCACGCAGCATCAAAGCAACACTTGAGTAATCCGACGATAGGCGACGGGCGCGGGCATTGCCCTTATAAAATAACCAAGAGCACTATCTATGGGTATCGTAAATAAGTTAACTGTATGCATCGAGTTATGAGATACGAGACCTGCGGGATGCTGCTTTACACAATATTTATGGACTTTTTAGTAGGGTTTAGTGAGAGAGTCGGGATTAATTATAAGGAAAAATTCGATTTTAAGTAAATCCTACTAATATTATAAACGCGAAAGTTTGTGAGGATGGATGGAGGGATGGATGGATGTATGGATGTTTGTTACTCTTTCACGCAAAAACTACTGAACGGATTGAGATGAAACTTTGCAATAATATAGCTTATATATCAGAATAACACATAGGCTATAAATTATTATGATATTGTGTCAAAAATCAAAATATCATGCGGGCGAAGCCGCGGGTAAAAACTAGTGTACAATATTAATACAAAAATTTTTTCGGAGACACGGAACAGCTGATTTTAATAAATTAAGCCCGAACCAAAGAAGGCGATAAGGCCGCCTAGTGTTGCACTATCTTATGAATTTCACTAATGTATTTATTGTTAGTTTATTTTGTGTGTACAATAAAAAGTTATTTGTTTGTTGTTTGTTTGATGTAATAATACATAAATATTATGTTAATTAACATGTGGTGTATAGGCCGAGTCAAACTTCTTGGCGGCTGTGATGTTAGCTACAAACTGCAGATAACCCAACCTGACTAAAACCGAGGATTGGGTATCCGCACCTTGTAGCTAACATCAGTTTGATTCGGCATATACGGGCCTTATTACTTAGCTTCAAGTAGCCTAACGAGTTATGGAGAGGGCTATGCTCGGACTCTACTGTACTGACACCATATAGCAGGAAAACAATAGAGAATAGAGGTGATGATGTAAAGTACTTCATCAAATTACATTTTTACTTTGATCTAACAATACCATTACCTAATCGTCAAAGTCACAAAGCCAAACGTGTCTCGTTTCTCCCTCGCCGACATGAAACGAAGTTTTTCACATTGACGTAGGTACCGCTAGTACGAGATCATACGTAAACGAAAACTACAGAAGTTTCCGTAAGCCTCCATACAGTTTTGTAAAGCGCTGCTGGCTAAAACGAGGACGTCTTAAAAGTATATATGGTGTGAAAACTACAATATTTCTCGTTTACTAAGCAGGATCTTGCTTTACAACTTTTACTTTGAAAGCAATAACAGCGGAAAAAAAAACAGCGGCTCCATACATTTGTCGAGTGTCAACGAACTTTTTGTATGGTATCGCTGATTTTTTCTTGCTATTTCGTGGTTAATCCCATGGTAAAAGTTGTTTAAAATTATAATGTTAATGGTATAAAGCTTGGAAACGTCCCTGCATAGTCCCTAAATAAGTTTTTTTAAAGAAAATTTTAGGAATTTCAACCAAGAAGATGGATCAGCGTCGTGGAATCCTGTTGTTAACCAGTGCAAACAGAATGGTGAAAGCAATAAGACCTGAACAGATACTGGCAGTGTGGTGTGTTGTGATGACAATTTAAGTTTGCACTAGCTGTACCAGCGGCTTCGCATGTCTAGTCTCCCCGTGACCACGACTTATGCGATTCAGTCGAAATGTCGGGAGAAAAAGAGGTATTTATTTATCTCATATTAGATTGCAAAACTACAAACGTAAATTATTAAGTGCCTACTGGGCCTACTAACTCTCTTTGTAAAGTATAATCAAATAATTGAAGTTAACAAAGGGTACAGAACCTGGTCGACATAAAAAACGTAAACTATTATCGTTTTCGTGGGGCCCCGTACGTACCTACAAAACAACACTTGCAAAAACTAATACTAAGACCTCTGAAGCGACAGTTCCATCATTTCACGGTGCGTGAGCGCGATAATAACAAATTTTAATGTAAGAGCTCGTGGGATGGGGGACCGGAATTCGAGGAAAAAACAATCCGAACGATTTCCAAGGAAAACAAATAGCAATGCATAGAAATTACAAATTCGTTTGGATCAGAAAAATATTTGAATCCCAGATATTTAGAGATCTACGAGGTGACTAACTACCAGTTCGCAAGAACATAATAATTGAACCAATTCATGACCAACTGTACATAAGGAAGGTAGCAACATATTATTATTAGTTATGTTCCGTCTATTGTCATATTCAGCTAGATATTTTTGAATGGAAAAACCTCATTCAGAATATTTTAAATTAGGTATTTAAGTATAAGCTCAAAGGCATTTCCATAGTTTAAACTTATTTAGTGTTGTACTGTTTCACTTCTTGCCCGTAGTCCGATCGACCGTATTTGATTTCCATTTCCACTAAAACATACATAGCTGAATAGATAAATATAATAGATGTGGAACGAAACTAATAAAAGTAAGTTTGTATAGACCGAGTGGTTAGCCCGGTGTCAGTTTTGACGAAGGTCTCTGACAGGGCTAAACGGTTTAAACTACCGGGCCTAAAACTTTACGTGTCATCAGAGTCACGATAGCGCTCTGTCGTAAATACCACGCGCGGTCACCCATCCAAAGACTGGCCGTGCCGAACCTTACCAAAGTTAAGGTGATCGCTAACAAACACCTAGTCAAACTACGCCATGAGCGTTACAGAACTATTGTTACTTCCTTCCTTAAGAGTCTTAAGACTGTACTACTAGTCATGGTCATGGTACAGAACAGCAGATTTCTTTCCACTTCTGTCGGTGATGGTTTTAATCTCGCTCAGTGTAACCGTCTTCATAGCTCGTATTTTTAAGCGAGTAAAACATAAATGTATATAATTATTAATTATAATGAGAAGTCCATTCTAGCTCGCGGAGCAGCCTTCACTCGACCTTGGCCGTCACGGATCGCGCGCACTGCCAAGTGCACCTCAGAACTGACTGGGTTAACTCGGTGTGGGAAACCAACTGACAATAACAGAGCGTGGAAATGTGGACAATCTGGACACACCACACTCGTGTATGGATCCAGTTATGTAACTTGGACAAAATGGGTATATATAATTATAGATATGAACCCCGCGCGCTATTTAAATATGCACTTTAAAGACAAAAATAAAATAAATATTTAAGGGTGCTCCCGTACAAGTAACGTGAATATTTGATCAATAACGGCAACAAGAAGATGCTGGAAATATCAAGAGGTATATATATCATTCGAATAATTAATAAATTCAAATAAAATATATTAAGGGGCTTCATACTGTGTTCATTTCATCAGTGACTCTCTAATAAAGATTTCACAGTGATGAAAAAAACAAGCAAAGTTTGAATAAATAAATCGTGAGATTCCATTTAACAATAAGATAATATGTAGATATGTACAATAATGGAAGAAATTCCATTCTCAATGCTCAGATAATATTAATGCGGTATACTTGTATAGTATTATGTAAAATCCCATGGATGACATAATTATGACTCAATAAATAGGTATTTGTTATTAAATAGTCTTCATATTGTTTAAGTTCACTGTTCTCATGAAAAGAAAATTATGCAAAAGCAAATCAGATAGAAAATATAGCGTTATACAAAAAAAAAAACCTTATAACTAGCAAGAACAAACGGCAGCCGAAATAAAGAGCTCAAAAATTAATTTTAACATTGGAAACAAATCCAACCCTTTATTGGTCTGGTAGGCAATCTTTTAACCGACTTCCAGTTTGTTTTTGTGTATGTTCATCGATATTTTTGCCAATTGTGAAGCTAATCAAACAATTATTTTTTAGTTCGAAGGGATAGGGCTTCCGAGGTGGTCCCATTTAAATTTTATCGAAATCGGCTGAGCCGTTTTTGATAAATCATCAATAATATACACATCCATTCGTGCAAACTATTCGAATTCTGTACACGGCGGAAGTCGGTGTTGCTATTTTTTGCGAAAAATAATTATACATGTCCAGATTAGTGGTACGGAACCTTAAAAAAATGTTTAAAAAATTATTTCACAAATCGAACCCTTTATTGGTTCGGTAGGCAGTTTTAACATGGCCAGTGGAGCTGGTGAGTCAGTGATTACATCGCTGATGACCTTGCGCGTCGACACGCTCCGTTCAGCCATTAATGAGCAGTTTTTGCCATTAAACCTGTACTTGTTCGGTTGCAAGTGCTGTAACCTTGTACTGTTATGATTTTCCCATGTTTTACGCAACTGATTGAATTTTGGGTTCGAATGGTGTAGGTAGAATGAAAGTGCTAGCCGGCTGTGAAGTTAGCTAAATAACTATAAATAAATATTTTGGGACATCTTACACACGGTCTCTGACCCCAAACTAAGCAAAGCTTGTGATACCTTTGGCTACCAGAGACTGTTATACTGCATATACTTATTTTTAAATACAAACTTATATAGATAGTTACTAAATAACACCCAGAGCACACACGTATGTTCATCATATTTGACCTGGATGGGGATCGAACCCACTCTTTGACCCAGAAGTTAGGGTCAGTAACCACTGAGCCACCGAGGCAGTCAAAATGAGCTTAAGGGATGATTTATAAGGGACGGAGCGGGCGCGGGACGAGCCGGACGGGGCCCGTATGACGCACGTACTACGCACGTTCCATACATTTTGTGTAAAAGTCCAGACGGGACCCGTCCGGGCGTCGTATGGGCCACGACAAAAACGTACGGGCGTCGTACGGGCCCCGTCCGGCCCGTCCCGCGCCCGCCCCGTCCTATTGTAAATCAACCCTAAGTCAGCATTGGATTTTGCGAAGTTTGTAGCTAACGTCTTAGCCGTCAAGATGTTTGATTCGGCCTTTGCAGGCTGATGCTTTCCGAAGTGCAGTTACCTACTCATTTTTTCATGGTTGGTTTCATCATTATGCACAACTTTTACCTTTTATTTTTCCGGGTTAAAAAGTAGACTGACACTCTCCGACCTTTAAAATACATCTATGAAAAAAATCACGTCGATCCGTTGCTCTGTTGATGCGTGAAAGAGTAACGAACAAACCAACAAACACACTTTCTGATTTACAATATCAGTGAGGATTAAACGATCTAACTATTTCTGATACCAGATTAAGCTATCTTTAAACCGCTAAAACGACCAGAGAAATAAAACTCATAAACCGAAACCATAACATAAAAGAGCATAGAGCAAATAATCCTACAGCATTCTCCAACACATAAGGAATTAAGCGTTTATGGAAGGTAGTAAAGAGCTACCTACCATAAAACGCATAATTCCTAGTCATCGCGACACCTTTTTACAGGTTACATCTCGTTTCTCGAACACCTTGGCCACCTAGTTGTTTAATTGCTTAATACCCAGTATTTACAGCAATTACTCTACAATTAAGTGTTAAGAGTCACCGTTAAGTGTCCACCTGCGTAAATCCGCCGGTGGTCATGCGATGACTGGTGACACAGTTGGAGACACGCCATTATTGTGGCCATGGCGTATTGACGCCTGGATGGCTATCTCAGTGATAAGCTGAATGGGTCAGGCTGAGGCTACGGAGACATTAAAGCTTAGTGATTGCGTGCAGCAATCATCTTAGTCGCCGGACGTCTACTGTTATGGCAAAGAAGATATAATACTACGGTTATGGCGATAGCCCTTAAAAATACCAATACAACCAGTTGCTAGCGGCTTGCATTTAGTGCTCTACCATATTGTGTTTGTACGAGAGATAGCTTGTCGGAGAACTTTTGTCTTAGCCAGCGGCACGCAATTTTACATGCTTGTGCGAGTTCCATGCATTTCGACAATAGATATGTGACATGTGACTTCAACAGGCTATCTCAGTAACTTTGGCTGCTCTCTTGGATCTGCTCAATTGCTCATCCTATGTAATTACCTAGGTAATTCAATTCGAAACAAACTTCTAGATAGCTTCTTTATAGATCGTTTTGAGCTTAGCAAGGAAACGTTCCACTGTCATACAAAAGTGATAGTTATTGTTAAATTCTTAGATTTGAGGCGCATAGCACAGTCATGTAGAGATGATAAGAAGCAAGTCTTTCCGCTTCACTCCACAGGGAATTTTGTTCTAGCCAAGAACTGCATTTTTGTGCTCGCGGTCGCAAACTGGTTTAGGCATAGATTACCTACTTCTTAAATATATTATAGTGTAGATTACAACCCCAAGGCAGCTTGACTACTTTAACTAGGTTTTGCTAACTATCCCCGATGCAACGATCGGTGCGGTCAGTCTTGGGATGGCTGATCACGGTTGGAATTCACAAGGGTTACATGACTAGGCATATAGCCAAAATAGATAATACTAACGCAGTAAGATATAGAAAGTATCTTGAAATCTACTTCCATTCTATGTACTTAGTATAACTTGTACTGTTGAATACTTGAACCTGTTCTCAGAACGCTATGTAAACGAAATAACCATTACTTATTTTAAACCAAATCGAGTTAAAGCTTAATTTTCCGGATCCAATCGACCGCTTTTCAATATTCCGAATGATTTCTCAGCATAAAAGTATCGAATACAAACAGCTCGGACACGGATCATGCCGAAGTATCGAATGACGGAGCCATCGTGATATTACACGGTCACAAAAATGATGTAAAAAGCCATGGATATTGTATTACTTCGTAAGGAGGTGAATGGACATAATGGATATGCAAAACTGTGTCGAGTTTACGATGTACATCAGAAAGGCTGTGGTTCTTTATTAACTCAGTGGCAGATAAATAAAATTGCTTTACTGTTTGGAACTTATAGGTTTTTTTTATTGACAAGAAGCTCACAATCGACCACATCTACTAGACGGGGCTATTCATACTAATATGCGGTGTTGTACCCTACTTTGTAATTTGTAACATCTTATTCTATATGGGAACATGAATAAATGAAATGAAATTTTGCAGGACGTACTCGTAACTTAGAGTTTTCTTTGGATTTGATGACATCTATATTGCGACATTTTTAGGTTCATTTCTAGGGCCAGAAACAGTCACCAATCGGAAGGCTACTCTAGCACATACCTTGGCGTACAAACACTCAGTAGGTAGAGCTACGTCATCAATATGAACACTAGAATCCATTACAAGCTACCAAAAAGATCTAACTAATCTAATATTAAGCGTTGATATGGTTTTATCGTAATTGACCGACGAACCACCGGAGGAGGTATACAATTCGACGCGTATATTATATTTTTTTTATGTATAATTTTTTTCATAGTAGTCAGATTTCAATAATCTTTTTTTTATTGGAAAGAGTATACTTCGAAATTGGTCATATTTAAATTTTATCGAAATTAGCTGAGCCATTTTTGATAAATCAACAATAATGTGAAAAATGTTACATTGATCGGTGCATAATATTTGCGTTCTAACGATGCGCCCCGACTTCGCACAGGTGTATTATACATATAAACATTTCTCTTGAATTACTCTATCTATTAAAACAAATTGCATCAAAATCCGTTGCTTAGTTTTAAAGATAAAGCATACATGGGGACAGACAGCGGAAAGCGACTTTGTTTTATACTATGTAATGATTCTGTACACGAGTGAAGTCGGTCATGCTATTTTTTTGCAAAAAATAATTACTGGAATCACAAGTCAAGCGTGGCCTAATTCGGTTTAAAAATTATACTCTTAGTACCTAATCAAGACCGTTTGTTCGAACCACCGTCTCTTGACAAATATTCCCCCGAGGAAACCGCAAAAGCAGGCAAAAACCAGGGATATCAGCTACCGGCATTCCGCGACGTGAGCCGTAGAGAATCAATCATGCATAATGCAATAGCTGCGATCGCGACACCGTCTAATGGCGTCTCGAGTGGACGCCGTAATGGGAGATTTTACAAACAAAACACCTCTAGGCTCGGAGGCAGGTAGATAGCAAATAAGCAATGTGACAACGATGCCTTTAATCAGTTTGTATCTATAATTATATACGGACAACTGCTGGGTTAATGTGAATACTGATTTGATTAAAGTTTTCGCCATTACATGCGACATTTCACCCAATGCTAATGCATCACCTTCTGGTATATTTGTTACGGTATATCAAACATGAAACAAAAGTAAGCAATACAGAGTAAGCTGATGTATATGTATAGTTATACAATGTACTCGTACGTACAAAAACGAACTTCTAACTGGTGCTAAACTTTGAACTGGGTGGACTTTGAAGATGGTGCCTACCGGCTACCTAACCCACCCAGCTGGTTCAAGGTGCCACACGGGTACCTGACGTTGACTCGAACACAGCCTACTGCTTGAACCTTCTGCTAACTACCGATCCAGGCGAGCCAGGAGGCTGATTGACAACGAAACCTTGACTAAGTCGCAGCTGCAAAGTCGACGAGCATCGGCGAAAGGTAGCGTGTTTGTCGGCCTTTTATCGGATACACTTCGAAGAGTGCGCTCAGAACGTATAACGTAACTATATCAAAGACATGTTCTTTTTGTGATAAACATTTCAAAAATTGGATAAAGCGTCTGGGCCGGACTCCCAAAAGATGCAGATTCAAATCCTGCGAAAACAAATCGCGGCAAATTTTTGAAATATTTATCAATAAAGTACATCCTAACTTGACATAGAAAATGTTCTTGCCCTCTATTTCATTCATCGAAACGCGCAGTTTTCCTGCCGCTGCAGAATTCCAATCACAGCCGTAATGAATGTCCGTAATTAGATTCATAAATACGGCGCAAACAATCGTAATGAGTCAGTTAGCGCTCGCCATTTACATCGTTGACGTAACCAAATGCTTGCTAACTATAAAATTGTTAAGTTTGACCTTTGTGCTGTATTTATCTCTTGATACTTTTTCCCGACTCCCAAAGAAAGGGTGTTTCTCGAGTAATGCCACGTATAGTTTATGGGCCGAATCAAATTTCGTGGCGCCTTTACGAGAACACGAGGGGAAAAAATCCTGAACCCTAGCCTCATGGTATAGTCCCATTTCCCTTTAACCCACTAAATATGACGAGTTATATCTGTATAAGTCTTCAAAATATAGTAAAATTGTATTTACAATTGAAAGACAGATGCAATTATGTTTGTTATCATAAAGTCTTTGGCTTATGTCAGAGGAAACCCTGACGAACATACAATAAAAAAAAAACACAAGGAGAGTTATTGTGCTGTTGCAGTAGCGAAATCGTTAGCTGCACGAGAATCGGGTATAGATATGCGCTGCTTATAGCTTTGTAAACGCCAAGAAGTTTGGTTTGGCTATTGGAACTACCCCAATGATGTACTATGTAAACTGAGGAACTTCGTAGCAGCACCCAGAATTAGGATTCCTTATGAAAGGGTGCCACGAAATACACATATGAAGAAAACGACCTAATAATCAGACTAGAAGTCTAGAACAGATAAAATTATATGAATTAGGTATGTAGATAAGGCATCTTTAGATCTTTCGGTTACCAATTTAGGTTAAACAAAGTGGAAGCGATTTGCAAACCGACACACATCCTGTTGTTTGTTTCAAGTACATCCACACTGTGAATAGATGGCCTACACTACCCTTGCCAATTCATGGTTTCCTTTTACAACTTCAAGGCGCCATCCGTGTGCTCTGCCCAGACTGCCCACTGCTGCTTACTAAATTAGCTAAGTTACTCGGCAACCTTCATTTATGGTTTGCTTTATGTGAATTAGAAGAGTCTAATTATTTGCGTATCGGTAGCGCTGCGTAGGACTGCGTAGTGCGTACACCGACTAGATGGACAGACGGACGCGCTGGATGCAAGCCGCACCCAAGAGGTCATATTGGGATCTTATCGAAAATCTAGAAGCCTATGTCCAGCAGTGGATGTTCTATGACTAATATGATGGTGACGAATTAACACCATAGTAGTTCTTATAATCACTTTTGACTGCCTCGGTGGCTCAGTGGTTAGTGACCCTGACTTCTGGATCAAAGAGGCGTGGGTTCGATCCCCACCCAGGGCAGGCATTTACGTAATGAACATAGGTGTTTGCTCTGTGTCTGGGTGTTATTTAGTTACTATCTATATAAGTATGTATTTAAAAATATTGTCTATGCAGTATATCAGTCTCTGGCAGCCATATCATAAGCTGGAGGGACCGTGTGTAAGATGACCCCAAATATTTATTTATTTATTTACTTGTCCAAACATAAAGCAAGGTAGGTATTTCTCAGCGTAAAAGCCGACGTCACGCCTCCGACGAGTTATCCGAAACCGATCTGTCGCCGGATCAATTTAAATCCGCCATAAATCTACCATTATGAGCGTCATAAACTGTAATGGCTTGATCACTGTCGATTTGCCACGGATCGAAGGTTTTTGCAAGTATCACAAAACAAGGAGAGTGCAGAAGTGAACCTCCTTACAAGTAGAGACAACGGTAATTCTAATTCGAAGTGGGGCGATAAGTCTTTCACTGACATCCCGCATGGGATGTTTTGTGCATTTCCCCCTCCAGCGTTTACCCGAGCCAGCCCAGGCGTGGAGCGTAACGGACCGTGGCTCTGGGCCGCTGGCATAACTGCTCCAGAAGCTTAGATGATGAATGAGATGATGGCGATGTGGATGACAAAGCAGATGACAATGCAGAAGCATCATGCAACCCGTTTGCTATTCTAGTGTCTTCTATGGCTTTGCAGTGCCACAGAACATGCTCTACACTACAGTTTCGTTTTCCTGCAGACAGCCACAACAAAGTGGGTTGTCAGTTGCTCCCATTTTATACAAGTGACTATTTATGTTGCATAACGGTAATTATTGTAGCCGTACGATATCTAGAACCATTTCTAAGCAGTTTGCAGTCAGTGTGATCTGACATGCAGTCTTAAACAGGGTATCAGTCCACCTTGTGAGTGGACGGCGTCCTAACGCTACGATTGCCGATAGGCGCTTTCCATTAGATAACTTTTCCATCAGTTCTGCATGCAATGTGCCTTGGTCACTGCCATTTAAAATTGCTAATCCGCAATGGCGGTAATTTCGGTATTTTTACGCGCTTATTATTTTTATGTCACAGAAACACTCAGAGCTAGCCTCCCTAGCTTTTCATAGCTTTTTGGGATATTCTGAGCTTAGGTACTAATCACGAGTTATGAACTCTACACCAGATTCAATTGTGTCTCTGAGCAAAATTTACGTATGCCTTGCTTGAAGGCATTTGATTGCGTATTGTTTGAAGGTTGCCTTCTGTACTATCGGTGTTTTGTGCAAGTACTGTAAATAAAGTGATCATTGGCAATTCGCTTCAAGTACGCAAAATCTATACGAGTTTTGACGCGGCTGAGTTTTTACGTAGAAGAAATAAATTTTAGTAAAAAGCAAAGACTATGACAAAATGGATTACGATGAGTCTTCAGTTTTACGTGGTTGTGAAAAAGAATACTCCCAGGAAATGAAAAAGAAAATAAAATTAAATGAAAAATGTTTATTCGACATTACAGATAAAATAGAATAAAGAATAGTACACATAGAAATGTCGAAAAGGGCTCACCTCAGCATTAATGCTGAGTGCTGGTAGATACCGAGCACCCAGCGCTGGTTTTCAGGTGAACCCTTTTGTAAGAGGGACATTATGTCTTAAAATATATAAAGCAAAGGAAGTAAAAAGTGTAATTACAATTTATTTAAATGCTAATTTATTAAAATTACAACAAATTAAAATTTATTTAATTTCGTGGGAGATAAAAAATATTTAATTTCCTGGGATATTCATTTTGTTGTAATTGCCTTGGAAAATAAAATTTATTTAATTTCCTTGGAGATTAAAATGTATTTAAATTATATTTATTAATAACTAGCTGCCCGTCCCGGCTTTGCCCGGGTATGATTGGCTATACATATACTTACCACGTAATGTAGGTATGCGCCACACACATGCTAGACATACCGGATGAACCATTATGATGAG
Organism: Hypomecis punctinalis; assembly: GCA_949316475.1. Lineage (NCBI taxonomy): Eukaryota > Metazoa > Arthropoda > Insecta > Lepidoptera > Geometridae > Hypomecis > Hypomecis punctinalis. The sequence goes on along the minus strand of OX438807.1, from coordinate 22,636,852 downwards.
TTTAAAACCTACCCAAATCGCGAGAGTTTCCGTAATCTTAAACTGTTCGAAGTTTATGAAAAAGAGATACTCGTAGTAGGTATTGGCATATCTAAATAAAAGTGAGTTCGTATGTGTTGGGTGGCTGTACATAATATATAGCCCTGATTTCAGAAAATGACAATGATGAGAATGAAAGCGACGTTAAAATATTACAGACCCACAGTCTGTACATTCTACCCATGTAAGTTAGTTTCTTGATCTTGTCTTCACTCGAGAATTTTGAAAAACATTGGACATCAGTTCTACTTCTACGAATTGTGTGCCCTACCTAAGGCCTCTTCAACTTGCTAACCCAAAGAGCTGTGATGGAAGGAATCGAAGCGCTGGCATCCAACGTGTTCCGGACGTCACGACCAGCCCCCCTACCGCCTAAGCAATAGCAATCGTAATAGCAATCGTTTATGACTTCATTTTAGTCATTTGGCACCGCCTATGTGACGTTAGACATCAATTGCTTTGTGCGGATTGCAAAAGCAATCGTTGAATGAACAACTTTGATGGCTAACGTCACATAGGCGGTGCCAAATTACTAAAATGAAGTCATAAACGATTGCTATTACGATTGCTATTGCTTTAGGCGGTAGGGGGGCTGATCTTAGATTCACGTGAAGACCTTCGCTACACTTGCCAATACATTGTCTACATTCGAGAACTTTAAGGTCGACAATTCGTTTCACATACTATGTGCAGGGGCGTAGCTACCGCAGTATCAGCCGTGTCAATAATACGGGGCTCCCGGGCTACAGGGACTTTAACGTGTGTAAGCAAAACCTAGTAAAATGTTATCCACAATGTCACCTAATCTCGTGCTTCCCGAAAAAAATTATCTCTTTTTTTCCCGGGTTAAGCATTCTTCCAAAAGTTGTCCTAAGAGGCAGAAATTTTATAACAACTGAAATCGTCTTCAGCTAGACTTACTTAGCTGATATAGGAAATTATATTCTATTCATTATCAATTATCAATTTCCTTAAAAAAAAGGCAAGAAAAGTGTATATTTCATTTGAATTGTTTGGCTAGCTCAATTTCTAGGAGGAAGTGACAACTTATAAATAACCGTCTTACCACTAAAGTTTTATGCAGGCTTTTGACAACGTTTAACAGTACAAATTGTACGGCTAAACAGTGTTTAAATCTTTTGCGGTAAGGTGGTATGTATTTATTTCAATTTAATGCAAGGATATTTGTTTCTTTTGTGAGAAATGAGTGATTTGGGCTCCCCAACTATGTTTGATTCTGGGCTCCTCCAAGGCACGCTACGCCACTGCATACCTATTTACTACCAAAAAAAAAAAATCGACACACTAATGGCGGAGATATATAACTTTGGTGGTCTAGTGGTAGTAACGCCTGTCCTACAATCGTGAGGTGGTAGGTTCAAATCCCGATCCTGTATCAATGAGTTTCTTTGGAACTTATGTACGGAATTTCAAATCATTGGGTTTTTGGCGAAGGAAAATATTGTGTGGCAATCTGCACCAACCCACACTGGGCCCTGGCACTGGTGGTGGATATGGCTCAAGCACCCTTCTCAATTCTCAGTGACCCGTTTCCTCGAATCTCGACGTTATGTCACCTAATATTAAGTGCCTGTCTCTCTTCTTCTTCTTCGGCTTGGAATCGCCTTACGACTAACTAAAAAGCCTGCCCACTACGTAGCTTGGGCAGGATTTTGGCTCGGACACTTTTTTCACGATTGTGACTCTATAGATATTTGCTCGAAGTGAATTTTGTATTATGTACATTGTACAAAGTACATGAATTGCCAAGCGGAGTGAGCGGCGAAACGAAACTTTTATAATACTTACATTTTTGAACTCGTAATATCTTTGTAATAAAATGTCTGAATTAAATAATTTAAAAAGTTACATAAAGCTATTGAAACAGTCTTGAATATGAAATAATTTATTTTGATAAGGATTAATACCAAGATACAAATTAAGATCCTTTTCCTGCGACGGTATTTCAATTAATTTTTAAGAATAAAAGAACAGTTATTACGGCTTAACTATAATAGTTAGATATATGCTGTCCCGACATTTTTTGTAAATTATGGTGTGTTCTATAAAGTCGTAGTACATTATTTTATTCCATCATCAATAGTTTTCTCAGCGCACGCGACTTAAGGAATTTTTCAGGTCTTTTTTTTACACCTTATGTTACATTATTGGAGTTTTAGTAAGGATCCCTAATTTTTTTTAAAATATAATATAGCCTATGTTACTCGGGGATAATGTAGCTTTCCAAAGGTGAAAGAATTTTTGAAATCGGTTCAGTAGTTTCGGAGCCTATTCATTACAAACAAACAAACAAACAAACAAATCTTTCCTCTTTATAATATTAGTATAGATAATTAAGACATTTTTTAAAATTATGTATATCTGGCTATGCTAGAGAAGTAGAGGCAATAAAGAATGTAAATCTTAATAGATACATTTGTCTCACCGAAGTGGACGTGTATGATCATCTACTCAATTGTTCTGCACTCATGCACGAAATTGTGATGGATTTGCGAGATGCTCGCATGTCGTGACGCGCGTGTGTCGACTGCATGCCGCGCCGGTGGCGCAGTTTTTGCTATGCGCTCAGATAAACAAATTACTCCAAATTACTATATATGGTGCAGCTGAAGCCGTGGTGGTCTACTCGTAGTAATACCCACCTTACAATAGTAAGATAAGATAAAGTTTATTGTCAAACTGTGTTACATTATAAGGTCTTAGTTCTAAAAAGTGCCAACAGTTTGGTCCATTATGAACATACAATGTTAAATAGATTGTTACAAAAAATGACAATTAAAATTTCATTATAAATTGTTGCAATAATTAACATTATGCAAATCAATAAAATCAACGATTCTTAACTATGCATAAAATCCACTAACAATAACTTCCAAACTATAATTACTAAAATTTATCATCCAAAAACTCTTGCACCTTATAAAATATGCTTTTGATAGTAGTAAACTAAACAGCTTCCTTTTAAAAATAAAGACCGATTCCAATATAATTTTTGGTAAAAAAAAAAACCGGTCCCGTACCAATGAGTTTTTGGAACTAACGACGGAACCACGGAATTTCACACCACCGGCTTTTCGGTGAAGGAAACCATCGTGAAGGTTTTATACGAGTATGTAGCTATGGCTTAAACTATATAGACATGTCAGAGGTCTTCAGGCGGCTAAGAAACTCTTGACACTCGGCTTATACGAAATAACTTTGCCATATCAAGTCGCTTTGAACAACACATCAACAAATACCTCATCAACAGATGAAGAAGACCAACAAAAACATATGTCCAGCAGAAAGGGTCCTAAATCTAATATGATGTTCTATCACACGCATATCTAACAAAATGATTCCATCGCCCCATTGACAGCAATTAATCTGAGCACCTTCGCACGTTATCGGACCATCTATCCTTCGAAGGCTGCTCCAAGGCGTAATTAGTCTGAATTCCTGCGGGCTGCGCGCACGGCGCCCCGTGGTAACAGGGTTACCAGATGGAACATTCAAAACGCCGGAAAACGAGCTCGATTAATTTCTTTAAAGATTTCTGAGATTGCAGACATTTTTTTTTTTTTATTGACAGACTACAAAACTGAATGAACATTTTAAAAAAAATAAAAGACTTACATAAAATAATAGCTAACGAGCACATTCATTATTCTAGGAGTACATCTTTGCTTAAAGGCAATATGAGGTCAAACAAGCCTATCATTTTTGAAGTGATGGGTAAAAAATGTTAAAACCCTGTGACCTGACCGAAAATTCGTAAGACGGCGCAGGGCACTTGCGCGAGTGTGCGTGTTTGATATTGTATTTTACCACATAAATGACAATACTTTGTGTTCAAATTTTCACTTCTGCCGGCACTCTCGGAGTGCGACCCGTTGTTTTTTTTTACTAGCCTGTTCCGTCCCACTGCTGGATAATCTTGACAATTCATGATAGCCTATCATGAATCAAATAAAAAAGATTATTCTTAAACAACCACAGATCTCGATAGATGGGACGTATCGCCTCAATCTAGCGGGAAATTAATTCCACACGAAACTGCTCAAAATTACAACTACGTAAGCGTAAGGCCAACAGTAAAATTACACAATGATTACTCTCTCAGAGATGTTAGAACCCAGTGATATCTGGATTACGTAAAAGTAACGTCAAATTCCAATGCCAATTCAAAAAATCTATGATTACCGAAATTCTAGTCAAAGATCCTAGAGCCTAAAATCCTGTTTCATCAAAAATCTAAGAAGTCTTGTCGTTGGATCAACTTCCACGTCTAGTGGTCCTCTGCCAGTGCTTTTATCTCCCTGTACGACACATGACATCTATCTTAATCCCGATACGAGTCTAAAAGCCCCGACATCTCAGGACAAATCCCTAAGGCATGGTAGCCCTATGAGGCAAGGAATGCCACGCGACCGCTGGCACACGGGATTATACAAACCTGTATGGAGAGCGGTACATACTTCGATGTTAGGAGTTCCCGATTCTACTTATATACATTAGTGATGTTTGTAGTTTGCTGTTTATGGTTTATGATTTACACGTAATGTAGATGTAAGTATGGTTTAATTGATTTGCTTTTAGGGTAAGTAAGATTTTGTTTATTTAACATATGGATAGAGAGACACGCATTGCAAGGATGCAATTAATTCTTCCAATTAGTCTACAAAGAACTGGAATGAACTAAATTCTAAGCTGTCTCTAAAACTTGGAAGATTTTAATCTCAGATCTAAACTTTATAGCTAGGATTATATTAGAGACTAGTTTTTACCCGCGGCTTCGCTCGCATACGCAATATATCATTATAATTTATAGCCTATGTGTTATTCTGATATATAATCTATGTTACTGCAAAGTTTCATCTCAATCCGTTCAGTAGTTTTTGCGTGAAAGAGTAACAAACATCCATACATCCATCCATCCATCCTCACAAACTTTCGCGTTTAGAATATTAGTACGATTCCAATCGCCTTTTTTCACTCGATAGGTAATAATAGCGTTTCTTTGATGTTCTGTAATCTATTATATAAAAGGTTTCCCTGAGTGACTGACTGACAGACAGCCTACAGCCCAAACCGCTTAAGATATGAGCTTGAAATTTGGAATATAGGTACATTGAACGACGTGATGGAGCACTAAGGACGAAAATTTTGAACTTTCGACTTCTAAAGGGGTAAAACGGGCCCTTTTCGTTTGTATGTAACTTTATACTCGTTTGTATGTATACATGCTTTTCAAACAAAATAAAAGTTACGTTTTTTCCTGTTTTTCCGAATTTTCCTCATTTAAGGGGTCAAATAAGACCAAGAGGTCCCAAAGTTGGTGAAAAAAGCGTCAATTACATCGAACCAGCTGAACGGTTATGGTAGAAAATTGGTATGAAGGAAGCAGTCAGCATGTTTTAATAAAGTAACTAATAAAATCCAGGAAAATCTATAAGGTTCCTTAGGGATACGCAAAATTAATAAGTTTAGGCTACAGCCCAAACCGCTGAATATATGAGCTTGAAATTTGGGATATAGGTACCTTGAACGACGTAATGGAGCACTAAGGACGAAACTTTTGAACTTTCGACCTCTAAGGGGGTAAAATGGGCCCTTTTCGTTTGTATGTAACTTTTATTCCCTGTACCGATTGACTTGAAACTTTGTATACATGCTTTCCAAACAAAATTAAAGTCACGATTTTTCCTGTTTTTCCGAATTTTCTTCATCTAAGGGGTCAAATAAGGTCCCAAAGTTGGTGAAAAAAGCGTCAATTACATCGAACCAGCTGAACGGTTATGGTAGAAAATTGGTATGAAGGAAGCAGTCAGCATGTTTTAATAAAGTAACTAATAAAATCCAGGAAAATCTATAAGGTTCCTTAGGGATACGCAAAATTAATAAGTTTAGGCTACAGCCCAAACCGCTGAATATATGAGCTTGAAATTTGGGATATAGGTACCTTGAACGACGTAATGGAGCACTAAGGACGAAACTTTTGAACTTTCGACCTCTAAGGGGGTAAAATGGGCCCTTTTCGTTTGTATGTAACTTTTTATTCCCTGTACCGATTGACTTGAAACTTTGTATACATGCTTTCCAAACAAAATTAAAGTCACGTTTTTTCCTGTTTTTCCGAATTTTCTTCATCTAAGGGGTCAAATAAGGTCCCAAAGTTGGTGAAAAAAGCGTCAATTACATCGAACCAGCTGAACGGTTATGGTAGAAAATTGGTATGAAGGAAGCAGTCAGCATGTTTTAATAAAGTAACTAATAAAATCCAGGAAAATCTATAAGGTTCCTTAGGGATACGCAAAATTAATAAGTTTAGGCTACAGCCCAAACCGCTGAATATATGAGCTTGAAATTTGGGATATAGGTACCATGAACGACGTAATGGAGCACTAAGGACGAAACTTTTGAACTTTCGACCTCTAAGGGGGTAAAATGGGCCCTTTTCGTTTGTATGTAACTTTTTATTCCCTGTACCGATTGACTTGAAACTTTGTATACATGCTTTCCAAACAAAATTAAAGTCACGTTTTTTCCTGTTTTTCCGAATTTTCTTCATCTAAGGGGTCAAATAAGGTCCCAAAGTTGGTGAAAAAAGCGTCAATTACATCGAACCAGCTGAACGGTTATGGTTGAAAATTGGTATGAAGGAAGCACACAGCATGTTTTAATACAGAAACTAATAAAATCCAGGAAAATCTATAAGGTTCCTTAGGGATACGCAAAATTAATAAGTTTAGGCTACAGCCCAAACCGCTGTAGATGCGAGCTTGAAATTTGGAATATACGTACATCGTACGACATAATGAAGCACTAAGGATGAAAAACGTACCCAACTCTAACTTACGGGGTAAAACGGGCCCTTTTTGTTTGCATGTAACTTCTTATTCCCTGTACCGATTGACATGAAACTTTGTATAGATGCTTTTGAGACTAAATAAAAAATATGGCTGTACCTGTTTTCAAAATTTTCCTTAAAAAAATCCTTAGGGGTCAGATACGTCCCAAAACTTCAATGCGCTTTTTTAAATAATGTAGTATCTAGGATTATGATAATGATAGTTTTTCTTTAAATGGGGCAAAATGGGTCCCCAAAAGTTTACGATTTTTTTTTATTTTGTGAGCCAATAGTCTTAAGCTTAGCGCACATATGGATCAATATAGGTATTTTACTATGGGATCAACACATTTTCATACATTTTGTCGCGGGTCGATGAACTTTTTGTGTTGAACAGCTGATTTTATTCACGTGCTTTTGGGGTTGGTACCATTGTAAAAGTTAATCAAATTATGAGTAATAGCATCCTAGAATATGCCTGACTAGAATTACGACTTGTGTGCCATTTTTTCATTTGCCTGGAAAATTAAATTTCTAATGACTTAATGAAACATGTCGAATACCTGTACCGGCCTTAATTAATAGTGCACTACTGAAATAGATACTACGGATAGCACTACGGATAATAGAAACAGGTGGGTCTTAAGATGAACATGGACAAGACGAAAGTCATGTGTAATTCCCATGTTTTACCTACCCCGATTTCTGTTGGAAACTCGGTTCTTGAAGTCGTTGACTCGTACGTCTACCTAGGACAAGTAGTCCAGTTAGGTAGGTCCGACTTCAACAAAGAGGCCAATCGACGAATTCAACTCGGGTGGGCAGCGTTCGGAAAAGTGCGTAGTGTCTTCTCGTCCGACATACCTCAGTGCCTCGAGTCGAAAGTTTTCGACCAGTGTGTGTTGCCAGTGATGACTTATGGCACAGAAACGTGGTCTCTCACTATGGGCCTTATTAGTAAGCTCCAAGTAGCCCAACGAGCTATGGAGAGGGCTATGCTTGGAGTCTCTCTGCGAGATCGAATCATTAATGAGGAGATCCGTAGAAGAACTAAAGTTACCGACATAGCCCAACGGATAGGCAAGTTGAAATGGCAATGGGCAGGGCACAAAGCGCGGAGGGCTTATGACCGTTAGGGTCGAAAAGTTCTCGAGTGGAGACCATGTACCGGCAAGCGCAGCGTAGGACGTCCACCCACAAGGTGGACGGATGACCTCATTAAGACCGCAGGATCGCGCTGGATACAAGCCGCTTCCAACCGGTCTTATTGGAGATCCATAGGGAAGGCCTATGTCCAGCAGTGGACGTCCTGCGGCTGATGGATGACTGAAAATAGGCCTATCCGCGAAGGGTAATTGGGCCATATCCATCACGCCGGCCAAGCATGGGTTGCTGAATTCACATACGACATTGATTTTTTCTACGTACGTACAGGTTGCCTCAATGTTTTCCAGCAAAGAAAAGTGAAATTTCTTACATAGTTACTCATACAATTATTATTATTGGCTCCCTCGGTGGCTCAGTGGTTGACCCTGACTCCTGGGTCAAAGAGGCGTGGGTTTGATTCCCAGGGCAAATATTTATGTGATGTTCATATGTGTTTGCTCTGTGTCTGAGTGTTATTAATGTATTTTTATTTATTTATTTAACACTTTATTGCACACTATTTGTACAAAAGGAGGACTTAACGCTAAACAGCATTATCTGCCAGTCAACCTACATGTATAAATAAATAAATAAATATATCTTTACTGTACACAGAAACACAGTACAGAAACTATACAATATGCTGTACAATGGCGGCCTTATCGCCTTTGGCGATTTCTACCAGGCAACCATTGGATGGACTGGAATTATTCTAAAAATAGGAGTATGGTCGGTGGTGTATACAATACAGTACATACATTGAAATACATGTATATGTAGTATATCAGTCTCTGCCAGCCAAATCACAAACTTTGCTTGGTTTGGGATCAGAGACTGTGTGTGAGATGTCTTCCAATATTTATTTTGTATATTTATTTATTATTGAGTTAATTTCAGAAATTCGGCAATTTATCATCCAAAAATTCACGTTTGTACTCTGTAATAAGCTTTAGATATAAGTAAATTAAATAACCAAATACTGAGACAATTCAGGCTAAACCGTAGGCATTATTTTGCAAGTAATACAATAATAGGCTCAGTTATGAAGACGCCATAGTAAATATAATAACAACATAAAAAGTGTTCTCTCTATCGAATGCTTAAAGTGAAAATGAAACAGATATAATTATGATAATTAGCTATTATAATTACGATGGCGCCTTTATAATCGAGCCTAATGCGGGCTTAACCACGAGCTACTATTATCTTAAGTAAGCTAGCTATTCGCGAGCTACTATTATTTTAAGTAAGTGCCAGGAAAACGCGGGCCTAACTGTGGGTTTTTATCATTTTAAGCAGTTACGAAAATAACGCGGGCCAGACCGTGGGCTATTATCATTACAAGCAATACAAAAACGCAGGCTAACGGCATGCTATTATAATTTTAAGGATTTATTAAGACAACACGGGCCAGACCGCGAACTATTAGATATTATTATAAGCAAATGCCAAGATAACGCGGGTTGAACCGCGGGCTGTTATTTTAATTAAGTAAGTATAAAAACAACGTGGGCCAAACTGTGGGTTATTATCTTTGTAAGTACCTAATTATTAACACAACGCGAGCTAAACCGCGGGCTTTTATCATTTTGAGCAAGTACTAAGACAATACAGGCCAGACCATGGGCTATTATTATTGTAAGTAATACGACAATGCAGGCCAAACGGCGAGCTTTTATCATTTTAAGCAAGTATTAAGACGTCGCCGTCCATGCTGCGAGCTATAAATAACCATCTTAAGCAAGTACTAACAATACGCGGGCCAAACCGTGATCTATTATTGTTATAGGCAAATACTGTTACAATTTTGACCAAACCGTGGGCATTATCCTTGCAATTTTAAGCAAGTATTAAGACAACGCGGGCCAAATTGCGGACTATTAGATATTATTATAAGCATGTACAAAGACAACGTAGATCAAACCGCGGGCTCTTTTCATTTTAAGTAAGTACCTATGTACTAAGACAACGCGGGCGAAGCCGCGGGTTTTAAGCTAGTAGTTTATATTTTGTTATTAAAGATACATAAAGAAGAAAATAATCTGTATTATAAGGTACATATTTCATGTAGGTAATAGGTAGGTATCTTCCAAATAGACTCAGCCAGGTTTAAGTTTTGAGGGGGGGTAAGTATATATGTATAGTTAAAGCATTTTACTAAAAAAAAATAAAGTTCGTATAGGCCGGGTGGTTAGCCCTAGTGTCAGAATTCTTAAGCCGCCTGAAGGCCTCTGACATAGCAAAACGGCTAAAACAACGGGACCTACATTTTAACGTGTCATATGAGCCACAGTAGCGATCAGATGGAAGTGCCATAAGCGGTCACCCATCCAAAGACTAACGTTGGGAACCTTGGGGACCTATTAGTCAAACTACGATATGCGCGCTACAATTACTAAGTTAAACACTACTAGGTATATTCCAAGTCTATACTGACTACTGAGTTAATCTGAGCGTAACAAAACGTATTAAGTTGTATTTATGGACGGAAAAGACAACCTTACGACTGTAATACACGATTTTCCTATTAGACATAACATGTCGTTTTCCGGAACAACAATAACATGGGGAATCTAACGAGTGACGCACTTACGATCGAAGTAAACAGTAAATAAGTCCTAGTAGTAGCATGTTATGTGGACTCATTATGTGTCTGGTAAAACTACGCGTACACTGCGTCGGAATCGGAGCTTACGGAGCGGACATATTGATTTCTGAGGAAAAAAGCCGATCCATTCCACGTAGTACAATAAAATCTATACAAAGCAACTCTGTGCCGTCAACAAAGCAACAAAAAAGCCGAGGTCCGTGTAGGCAGCTTTGAGGTGCCCTTGCGCTAGTCGCGCCAGAACCTAAACTTACGGCTCCACGCTCGCCCATGCCCCGTAAGCAGTAGAAACACTAGAGACTTCAGTGGCCAACTGCTAGCAGTCATTAAAAATAGAATCCGTCCGCAAAGACCGCTGCTAATCCGACCCAGTGGACGCTTGCCTAACTCCAAGCAGAACTGTAAGAAGGCTGACTGTAGCATGTGGATAGAAAATTATGGAACTTGGTAATAACAACTTGGGCTCTTTATCGTGAGATGATATTTGCGAACTTTGGCATAGGTAATATGGCTGAAACCTTATGGAGATGTTATTATAACACATTATATGGAAGCGTAAAGTATATAGGTAGACAAGGTTGTTTTTTAGGGTTCCGTACGTCAGACGAAAAAAACGGAACCCTTATAGGATCACTTTGTTGTCCGTCTGTCCGTTTGTGTGTATGTCAAGACTCTTTATCTCGGGAACGCGTAAAGATATCGAGTTGAAATTTAAACTGTATACGTAATCTATGATTTCTAGCAGTTGCGTAAAAGAAAAACTTTTCAGTTGTCGTATAAATAAGTTAGAGCCGTTTATGTCGTAAAAAACTGCATATTTCGACACTGACAAAAATCAAAACCTACAGGCTACTTCCCGTTGACATAGAACTATAAAATTTGGCGAGAAACATTGTCTCAGAGTACACATATAGGAATAAATCTGAAAACTGTACATTTTTATTTAAATCACAAAAAAATAGGGCTTTGAAATTCACAAAATATGGGTTCAAAATTCAAAGTGTTTAAATCGTATCATGGAAGGTGTCATATAAAAGAACTTCATTAGCACATACTAAAGCAGGTTTTTAATTATTTTAACAATGTGTTTGTACGGAACCCTCGATGTGTGAGCCTGACTCGCACTTGTCCGGTTTTTTTATTTGATAAATTACAATTATAGATAACTCGTTCATACATTGTCTTAAAACCAAGATTGGGTTTGTCTAGACAATCTAGTTCTCTTATATTAACAGTATTAAATATTTTATTATTATTAAATATTTTGTTAGATCTGATGTTATTTTACAAAATTTGAACCAGTTCTAACCGTGAGTCAATACTTGCCAGCCGGAGGTCCGAATAAGTTGGTGAGTCACGTGGACTGTGAAGCCATGTTATCTGTATAGAAGTCATCACAGAATAAACAAAAACTACTAGAATCCTAACGCGAGTGCCAGTTGAGGGCTCTCACCACAAAAACGTATGGAATTTTCGGCCTACAACTCTTAGTCCTTACTTAATTAATATTATAAATACGAAAGTATGTTTGTTGGTTTGTTATTCTTTCACGCAGCAACAGAGCAACGAATCGACTTGATTTTTGTCATGGATATAGTTAAAAAGTGAGATACTATGTATATTTTTTCGGGACATGACTACCTAGTGTCCCGAAAAAATAAAAGAGACCCCACCTAAACGAAATTATCTTTCATATCTCATTTTAACTTGAGTCGTAAATTCATCTCTTCATGTCTGGAAGAAATCGCCATGGGTGATAAGGCCGCCACTTCATAATCATATTTTTTGTCGTATATGTGTAAATAGTGTTTTATTTTTCATATTGTGGTTGTAAATAAAGAGTTTTGTCTGTCTGTCTGTCTCTTTCAGATTATCTCGATCGGCCATTCTCCCACTGGGATCTCTGTGACCCCAGCGAGAGGTCCAAATAAGTTGGTGACTCACGTGGAGCCATTTATAAGAGTCATTTACCTATTAAAGAGCTGACGAGCGACCTTGGACGGCTGTTTCCTGTTTATATGCGCATGCGATTCGCTATCGTGTGCGTTGTGATATATTTTATTTTATATGATTGGATGTAGGTGTATGATAAAGCTTCAGACAGATGTGCTTGTGCGGAGCGAAGTGGGATACGTGACGACAAGCAGGAGCGCTATTTTGTATTCGAAACCAGCTAGACCTCTGTCCTGGCTAAACGGTTAAAACAACTGGACATGAGTGATCAATGATAAATACTTCGTTAAACTACCTACGCTATGAGCACTACATTAGTATTTAAATGATTAATCTTCATTATTTCTAAAAGAAATCAACTTCTCCGTAATTAATATAGCGCAGCAATTTCGACTTTTTATATGGACAAGTAAGTTCCTGGGTAAAAATAAAATAAACACCAAAACAGGACTAACGCAATGGATATTATTACCGCTGTCAGAGCCACAGCTGATAAACAGAAATAGCTGCCCGTCAATGGAGCTCTGTGCGATAACCGGCGCCGGCGCATCCGCGACCGCCTTTAGGTATGGGAGTTGAGGGGTTGGTAAGGACCCTGTCACAGTGAAGACAGCTAAAATGTATGTACTATGAGCGTGTGTTGCATGTGAAGTGGGGACCCTGTCATAGTGAAGATAGCTACAAACTGTAAGCTTTTGTTGAACTGAATATCTTACAACATCTCGAATTTGAGTGACAATACAATATGGGGCGTAGACCATCCCATTGGGTCAATATTATAGTGAAAATCACAGGTCCAACTTAGAGAATATTTGCCCTGGACCGGGAGAGTGTATAAGAAGGTTGTTGGGTCTATGAGAGCTTTTTTGCGCAAAACAATTCAATGATTGATACTCGGGTTTATGTCCCAGTGCTTTTACCAATTAGGTTAAGGACACTCTGATGCTAACACTAAATTAGGTATAATATACTCATCATGTATCAGACACAGTCATTTGAAAAGTCCCAGTAGGTAGTTGATTCTGTGCTGACATGATCTCTGACTGTTCCAATTAGATTTTTATTTTATTTTACATAAGCTTGCGTTCGACTTTATACTGCCTGATGTTAAGCGTGATATGTGGACTATCTAGGGTGTAGCATAGTTACCTAGAAATATTATTTGATTTTTCTATCAAGAAAGTAATTTAAAAAAAGCATTTACAACCATATTCTTATGATTGAATAAAATAATAAATATAAATAATTTGTTTATAAACATCAATGCCATAATTAATTGTAAAATGCCAAACTTTTTAAAAAGGACACATACACACACACATTTGCCTGAACTAGATTAAACCTGTGTTTCAGGCTGACAAGAGCAAAAAAGAAAATTTAATACTTAAAAAATACATAATACATTAAAAATAAAAACACTGTCTCTCTCAATTTACAGTACATAATTATCTTAACATAACATTATGAAATACTTAATACACTATGTTGAAAGAGCTCACAGTATTGTTGAAAGAAGATGCGCTTGCGCATGCCCACTAGTGGAGCATGGTTTAATACAGAGACTATTTTGGAACCAATTGTCTGCCAGGATGTATGCTTAAATAGTCATCAAGTAAGAGCAGGAGAGTTCATAGAAATATTATGTTTGTGTGAATGGGATAGCATAGGATGCAATGCAAGTCATATTTTAGTCTTTCAAAAATTCAGTTCCTAAGCCATTACAAATAACGAATTCAAACAAAATAATCATCATTTCCTATTTTTATCAGCACATGGACAATGATATCAGTGTTAATGTACAAATAGTAGGTAGTTAGTATGGGTAGATAGTGTATGGGAACTGTTGAGTAATCTATGGCAGGAAGTGAGTAGTGTGCTTTGTTTGTTATCATGTTAGAGAGAAATTTAAAGCGGAACTATTGATAGGAATGGGATGAGGACTTTTAGACAGAAGATAAATAATAAATTTTAAATAAAAATGATTTGGGCTACAGCTGCATAACTTTTATAGCAAAAAGATGATTAAGAAATATTTGATGGTAAGTAATAGGTTCAACCTTACTGGATTTATAGTTCACTAGCTGCCCATCCCGGCTTCGCCCAAGTATGATTGGCTAAAGAGGACAAATAGTAAGGATCCCTATTTTTTGAAAATATAATAATAGCCTATTCTTGTTCGTCGTGTCAATGGTTATATTAAAGAAGTTATATTATTTTTTCCCAATATTTGGCCACTACGGCCCCTATGTTCACCATGAACAGTGTAGCTTTCCAACAGTGAGAAAATTTACCAAATCGGTTCAGTAGTTTCGGAGCCTATTCAATGGAAACAAACATTAAAAATTTTTCTCTTTAATAGTCTAGTTTCAATTACACTACAGCACTACACTATTTTATTTTGCTGTGGACTCAGGGTTGATTAAGCACCTTTGCAGTTTAGGAAATGAGCCAGACATAAGTATGACAGGATGTTTACAGACAGTAAGACATCACATGAGTTTGTTTGGACTGTTTTAATGTGTTTTCTAAGAGCAATAAATAGAAAAATAGGTACTTAGTGCATTATTGGAAATCATCTAGACAGTGCAAGTATTACAGCTTTAGTTTTAAGAATCAATTTACAGCTATAATTATGAGTTTTAGAGGATAATGACAGTAACTAAATATACTTTTCAGTCAAGAAGGCACACAAAACAAAGCATGTAATTAGTAGTAGGTATTAAGCATTTTTATGTCATAGAACAATGGTTCTTGGATGGTGCAATATACAAAATGTAGAACCAAAAGAAATAACAATCGAATGATCACATACGGTAGCATGTTTACACATAAACCGGTAAAATGAATTTACACCAAGGCTCGCGTAACGTCTCACGAAAACAATGATGTTTGTAAACATAAACCGGCAAATTTCAACTGACACTCACCAGGACTTTGACGAACCGGTTCTCCAGCTCGTCCCTATCTGGCATCGGCGGCTTCGTCCGGCTCCTGGTGGAAGCCTGCCGGACATGGTGACTCTTCCCCGACGCGACCGGACCGTCCAACATTGTCGGCTCCCGAGATGTGATCAAACCCATTGTACACTACACACGAACACTCATCACATTTCTTCACGACATTTTATCACAGATAACAGGCACAATAATCAACAGGTCACATATCACGGCGGCCGCGGAACGTTATTCGATTCGAGTCGATACGAAGCGACAGTGAGTAATAAACAAAGCAAAGTAAACGAAGGGCGAAGGCCGAACGCGATTGACTGAAGCTGTCAAGTGTCAAAAGGTTCAATGACATGCCATGAAGTTAGCGACGAGTTTGATAAGAATAAACCAATCACAAGCATGCTTTTCGTTACAACCAATCAACGGAATGCTGCTTTTTTGACCAATCAAAGAAGTCACGTTCAGAAACAAAATTAAAATATATTTCAAATGGATTGGTTATGTTCGGTTTCATTTAGTTTTTATCATAGAGTTAATTTTTATGTTGTTTGCGCTTTGTTTGCAATACATTCTAAGTAGGTAGGTCAAAAGTACAGTTAGGTATTTTTGTAAACACGCATATTTTGTTGATGCAGATTACATTATAGGTAACATATATTTAAAAATATCTATTTGGGTTTTTTTGGTATTGGAACGCAGCGTTACAACATTTTATTTTGGCATCGTATTCTGTACGTTTTGCCAACTTATTAAAATAGTTTTGGCGGGAACGCGACAAAATCACGAAGGAAAAAACATTAAGTTTTTTTGTATCTCAAAATTCAATTGAGTTTTTTTCACTCCTTTTTTTCTTTTATTATTTATTAACTGACGGAAAAATGAGGTGTTGTTAGTTTGTAGCCACTTTGTAGCTGTAGGTCTGTATGTCATAAGCCCATCATAATTTGTATTTGAGTAATATTAAAGCTCCAAACGAAAGGTTCCATTAACTTCGATTTCGATGCGCCTTATTTTGTGTTTGAAGTTAGTGACCTAAGTAAAAGATTGTTCGGCTTATAAGCGTAAATCGTGGTTTCAGAATGTTTTCTCCCTTGGGAAAAAATATTCCCACACCTACCATTCGCAGTTCCGATCAAAGCTAATCATCATTTGGTCCTTCCACCACCTTTTTAGGCGTGGTGAAAATTCGCCTCGGGGAGTGCTCCCGTTTGCCAAGGCTGGGCGCCAGGGGCCATAACCCCTGGGGAATTTGTTGTGCCGCTGGAGCACTTCCTGCTCTATGTAGGTTGCCTCTCCGCGGCGTTGTGGTCTGAGATGATCTTGGTCAGTCTCCGTGAGTCGTTAGTTAATTATGTTAATCTATTCAGAGTTGTCTTCCTCCGTATGTATTACGATTTCACGTGGCAGTGCACGGCGTGATTTTACGTCAGGTGGGCGCGCGTATAGTGGCGCAATGCTTCTCAAGTGAGGGTGTGGTCCATTATCTGCCCGATCATACATTCTGCGCGCTAGGCGACTTATAAATTCCCTCACTGATTCAATTTTCAGGTCCCTGGCGATAAAATCGTTGCGCACGTATCGCCGGCTCCTGTTTACATGCGTAGAGTGACGTTTTGTATGACTTGTTCCGATCATAGAACAGGAGGTCTAAAACAATCATCAAACATCAAACGCTTTGAGCAATTCATCGAATAGCGATTCATACTATGAATTCCTGGCAGATCCTAAGCCAGAGAGGTGTTGCGTAGTTTGCGAAGAAGCTACAATGGCTCCGTGCGTTCTCAGCATCCTAATGTAATATCCCTCTAGTTGCAGTAGTTCGGTTGTTAGTCCACTTCTCGAGTTAACACACTGACACACACTCACACTGAACTAGTGAAACGGTGTAGGTATTGACAGAGTAGATTAGACGTGGAAGATCGACCTTCACCCATCTCAGCCAATCTGATAAGTAAGTACCTACATAAGTTACTTACCCACCATCTTATGACCAAATGAGACAAAATATTACATTTATTATTTTTTATTAAATACTAGTTTTTACCCGCGGCTTCGCCCGCATGATATTTTGATTTTTGACACAATATCATTATAATTAATAGCCTATTATGTGTTATTCTGATATATAAGCTATATTATTGCAAAGTTTCATCTCAATCCGTTCAGTAGTTTTTGCGTGAAAAAGTAACAAACATCCATCCATCCATCCATCCTCACAAACTTTCGCGTTTATAATATTAGTAGGATAGGATATAATTTATAGCCTATGTGTTATTCTGATCTATAAGCTAGATTATTGCAAAGTTTCATCTCAATCCGTTCAGTAGTTTTTGCGTGAAAAAGTAACAAACATCCATCCATCCATCCATCCTCACAAACTTTCGCGTTTATAATATTAGTAGGATATGATATAATTTATAGCCTATGTGTTATTCTGATCTATAAGCTAGATTATTGCAAAGTTTCATCTCAATCCGTTCAGTAGTTTTTGCGTGAAAGAGAAACAAACATCCATACATCAATCCATCCATCCATCCTCACAAACTTTCGCGTTTATAATATTAGTAGGATATTATTTTTTACCAAAATTAATTAATATCATTTATGTTTAAATATTTATTTATCAAAAGATTAGAGATTAAAGAATAAGGCGGGTTGCAAACTAAAAGCTAAGCTAAATTAGTTCGGGGTTAGCTCACATAGCTAAAACAGTTTTCGATGATGTATTGATCTGAAGAAAAAATGCCAAATCGATGATCTGTGCTGACTGCGAGCTATGCACGATCTATGGGAAACTGCGTCAGCTATGCGAGCTAAGCGAAACTAACTTAGCTAAGCTCTTGAACTGCAATTACCGGCATAAAGGTTGTAAAAAAATAACCGAAATATTATCTCGAAATAGCCATGAACACATCGATAATCAATCAGGCTTAGGCAAGCTATCACAGGCGTGCTTATAGATAACACCCTACTATCCTATCCTGTACCAGCCTTTTTTAAATAGTCCACTGCAGGACGTAGGCCTACCCACGAAGGGTGATTGGGCCAAATCCACCACGCTGGCCCAGTGCGGGTCGGTGGATTCACATACGCCATCGAATTTCTTCTACGGACGTATGCAAGTTGCCTCACGATATGTTCCTTCACCGAAAAGCCAATGATGTGAAATTCCGTACATAAGTTCCAAAGAAACTCATTGGTACGGGATCGGGACCTGAACCCACGACCTCACGATTGCAGGTTGGGTGTTACTACCACTAGACCACCACGGCTTCCTATCCTATCCTACTAATATTATCCTAAACGCGAAAGTTTGTGAGTATCCTCTATGGGAGGATGGATGTTTGTTACTCTTTCACGAACAAACGGCTGAACCGATTTAGATGAAATTTGGTATGGATGCAGTTTAAACCTTGGATTAACACATAGGCTACTTTTTATCTCGGGCTAACGCGGGTTACACTGCGGGGCGCAGGTAGTAACCAATACTACTTGTTAAAACATGTAGGTATTATAAACATAAACGGCTGGTACCATATTTCTCATCGGGTTATCAGAGTAAAAAACTTTCCACGGTTCAACCAGACCACCTCAGTAGGTGGACGATAGGTAAGAACTGGATGAGTAAAGGTTGATCTTTACCGGCTCTTAGACCAATAACCGAACTACTGCTAGTAATACGGGTAGCATAGGGAAGAGAAAAATCATTTTATCCACTTGTCATTGTCAATCCATACGTTATTTCCTCTTCGAGGGGATAACTGGTATGACAAACTAGTATGACCACGAGTAAACACCCGATATAATGATGGAAAGAAAATTTGTCCCTTTTCCATGCTCCCGTGGAGGTTATTATTATCCCCATTAGATTACTCTCGGGAAGACTAACTAGATGAGAGGGAATACAAATATTTACTACCATTAAACAACACATTTTCTAATTTATTATAATAACTTTATTGGTTATAGAAAAATTACATTTGTTTCCTGGTAAAAAATATAGCTGCGGTAACAAGAACAACAATATTGCCCGTATTCTAATTATTAAAATAATTATTATTCAATACACCAATACTTTTGTTAGCACCATTTTTTTTTGTTTAATTTTTATATTTTTTTAACAAACGTACCATTACCTTATTGCTACGAATGCATAAGAAAAGTTCAGGTCTTTTAACTTTCAAATTACAAATTATAACTAACTTATGTAGTTCATATGTTAGTTTCATTTGATTCGGATATTTTTCAGACTACAACTAAGATTTATACTTTATCTACAAAATATATCTCAGCTCAGCTCCACTCAATAAATAGGTACCTACTATTGCAGAGCTTCACATATTTATTTCATAGATAATTTGGTCCAGCTTCAACAACACAATTTTGTTAATTGTTATGAAATCTCCACCTCAGTACAGTCTTTGGTTAGGACAGAAAAGATACGAGATTATACAACTTAAATTTAAAATAATATCACAAGCATAAACAATGAAATATTTCATCTTGATAACTCAGTCATACATTTTTTCTTATATTTTCTGCATAAACTTGCCACAAGCATTTTATTGAAAAGAATTTCTAATTTTAATTATATATCTAATGAAAATATTACACTAAATCAAAGTGCACCTATAATTTGTAGTGAGAAGAAACTATGAAAACAAAGCAAAATATTTCTAACAAGGCAAACGATACACTAAGCAAAGTGAAATACCGATAACAAGATGGCAATCATCTAACAAATACTAAATTCGACAAAGGATACAATGCACGAAGTACTATGCGAAAAACGTACAGTAATGTACACCGTTACTTGTCCATCTACTTATATTACACGTACTCTTTTAATACTTTCAAGGCATAAATATCATATCTACTTAATCCACCTTAAGCTAAAATTTAAAACCCTTATTTTAAATAATTCACCACATCACATAGTCAAGTCATTTTTATTTAATTTTTCACTTTTTTTCGACTTGAATATGTTTAGTTAACTACTAAAATATTTAAAGGCACAGTAAAATGAGCTTATGGCAGCTTAATGCCTAAATAAAATACGTATAAGGGACAACGAATTCAGGACTTAATACATCAAAGTACGATAGCAGAATAGTAGAAACTTATTTGTAGACTTCTTTGATAGAACTGAAAATGGGGGACAAAAGAACAGGGGGTTTTACTCATTCTTTCGTCAACACGCCTTAATGTTCTACATAATTCTTGGAAGTCATAATACACTACCAGATATGCTTGTAACCTTTGTGTGCTAGCCATAGAAATACTTTATTTAATACTACAAAAACTACCCCTCAACAATAATTCTTCCTACATCAATCTTCAATAATTATCTTCCAAGCAGATCTCGTTAGAGCTTATTCACAAATAACAAACGAATCAACTACTGCAATTGCATTACAAGACACCTTACGGGTTTGTAAAATAACACACAACTGCTTAAATTGAGCTGAGACAAACCTCAAAGCTTACTTAGAATAGTCATTTCGACCTAAAATATAAGAACACTGGATTCTTATATACCTGGACGATATGCTCATATCAATCTACACTAGCAAAATAACGAACCAAAAAGTTATTACAATCCCTATAACGAATATATCTTGAAAGGTAATAATTTCTGATACGGTATACAATGTGACCCAGGGGTTTAAGGTGACATTATATGGATTACACTTGAAAGTCTTCAAATCGTAGATCTAGAGCCATAAAGTCAGAGGCGTAAGCACAATACGTATTTATGAGGCACGTAACTCAGTCATATCATACCATCGCGAATAAGCATCGCGAAATTTCGAAAGAAAAATCATTATGGTGATCAATATGCTAATTATCATAGATAATCAACGAAAAACGGTATAGACAATACGTTTATCATCATAGATAATTATCTTAGACGAATTACGCTAATAAACATAAACAATCAACGAAATACGTTAATCATCATATACAACCAACGATACACGTTACAGACAATACGCTAATCACCATGGACAACCGACGAAATTCAAACTACACGGCACACGAAACACAAATTCAGTGTACCGATTTCCTCCACAGATTTAGCAGTGGTAATTATTTCGAAGAGGGGTAGTAGTAAAGAACGGCACAGCCGGGCAGCTGCCAGCGGGAAGCGTGGAGCTCTATCAGCTGCAATAGAGTGCGGCGAATGGATGGTGCAGCCGCGGTGTTCAGGAAAGCGTCGCGGACAGCCGTCAGGAGGCGCTCCAGATCGCCGGGGAGTTGGGACTCTAGGTCGCGACCGATGTACGTGAGGACGAAGAACAGGTTCTCAGTCTGGAATGAGAGACAGTAAAGGTTTTTAGAGAACATGATGATCTGATTAGCAGAAACATAATACAGAAACGGAACCGATACGTATCGGGCAAGAATATGCTACAAAGATAGTCAATTCTCTAACGAAACGTAACTACATAGGCCGAATAAAACTTGAGTGTTTATTTGTAAACTGTGGAAGCATTAATTGAGTAGGTATACATAACTGTATCAGCCTTTTAATAGTCTACTGCAGGACGTAGGCCTACCCACAAAGGGTACACAATAAGTTTAGATTAAATTCTCATTTATAGGTAAGTGAAATTGTAATTGAAATTTACTGAATATATTTAATTGAAATTGTAATTTGAGCCGTGGTGGTCTAGTGGTAATGGAACCCGCCTTACTATCGTGAGATCGAGGGTTGAAACCCGGTCCCGTGCCAATTTCACACCACTGGCTTTTCGGTGAAGGAAAACATCGTGAGGCAACCTGCATAATATGTCCAAGGAAGAAATTCCATGGCGTATGTGAATCAACCAACCCACATTGGGACAGCGTGGTGGATATGGCCCAATCGCCCAATATGGGTAAGCCTACGTCCTGCAGTGGACTATTAAAAAGGCTGGTATAGTAAGAAATTGTAATTTCTTTTGAGAAATAAAGTTCTATAAGCCGAAACTTCTTGGCGGCTCACTTAACTTCGGATTGGATATCGCGCAGCTTGTAGCTAACTTCACAGCCGCCAAGTTTGATTCGGCCTATAAATAAAATTTCAATTATTTGGGCTGATTTCCTCATAAAAATTGACACGAGTGAACCCAGAGATAGCTATTGAGATCATTGGGTCTAAGTGTAACAATGGTGTAAAGTTCCGTAACCCGTTCCAATCACCAGGATAAACGAGTATCTGCTCCTTGGGTCCGAGTATTTTTATAAGTTGTCGCTGGATGGCGCGCCGCCGCAGCTGGCAGTACATCTCCAGCAGGAACTACGAGAGATACTCACATCGCTGGCGGAGGGCACGGGCTGCCGGATGCAGTCCTCGCAGCATTTGCAGATGAGCGCGAGCAGCACCTGGCCGGGCTGCGCCGAGGCCGCGCGCCGCTGGATGGCGCGTCGCCGCAGCTGGCAGTACATCTCCAGCAGGAACGACAGGAACGCCATGAGCCGCGGCCGCCCGCCGCCCACCACCGTGCTCAACAACTGCATACACAACGTCACCTCTATGTTAACACTTATTCTGATTGTGAATAATTTTCAAATTTATTTATTTACTCGTATTTACAATAAATATAGCTTGACAGACTTACATCCAATACGCTACATAATATAATTCAAGAGAGTAGGATGGCTTTTGTAAGCATTCAATATGTTCAGAATTCAGTGTATTAAATCAAATGCACATTTTCATTGTATACTCTCAGGACGTCAGAGAAATTTAAACAGGAAGAACAGAAAGAAAAGAAGATGAAACTTACACTTACGTATAAGTTTCGACTATTTCTTGAAGTGGTTAACTGATCTAACTGGTTAGTTCAATGTTCTCACATCACTCTGTGACTTCACTTCCTTATTATTGTGCTACTGCTGAGCGAAATGCCGCTAAAGTTCGAACATGGTCTCGACCCCTCCACGCTCTATCCATGGGTATAATGGTTAGTTGACGTCATCATCCGTCATAAGATGTCTACTGCTGGACATAGTCCTCCCTTAAAGATTTTCAATAAGATCAACGCAACGGCCGTTGGCAACGGCTTGCATCCAGCGCGATCTTGATGAGGTCATCCGTCCACCTTGTGGGTGAATTGACTTCTACCATTCAGTATTTGGTCCCAATCCAACGACTGCTGCGCGGTGTTGGGCAGACACACGAGGAAGATCTCGGCTAATTCGCGCTCCACCACGGCGATGCAGCGGCGCGTAGGCGGCAGCGCATATCTGCGAGTGTCAACCACACGCCCCACAAAATAGGTAGCGAATCCCACCTATCCCCACTCACCTTCTCCCGGTCGTGGTACCACTGCTGCGCTGTATTGAGCAGGGACTCGAGGAAAGTCTCGGTCTGCTCGCGCTCCACCACGGCGATGCAGCGACGCGCTGCTGGTAGAGCATATCTAGGAGACTCTACTGCGCGTCCCACCAAATGGTTCACAGCATCCATAAGAGTACGGGCGCATACAGCGTTCGGATCTGAAACGGTTTAATGATCATGTTAGCTTAGTGTTGGATATTTTTTCTACAAGAGGATAAAAAATAAAGCCTGACTGTAGTAATAATTTTTCTAAAAAGTAATCAATCTTTTGCTTCATTCAACTAGTGTCCTGGTCATCTTCGTCTCGACATAGAGCGTCCACTAAAGACACATGATTCCGCTATAGATATCGAATAAGCCGATTTGATGAAGCCTGCAAATTGCACATATCGTCTGGTTCAGCCCTAGCGTCGCCTAACTATTTCCGAGAGGATCGGCAGATTTCGGTAACTTGGAATGTAACTTGGGGGTAAAAATTCTGCGGACGAGTTCAACTACCAATATTTACAAGCAATGACAACCAATTAGGACAGTAATAACTTTAAGAGATTTATCGATGCACTCCTGAATCTCCTTATCGATGCACTCCTGAATCTCCGGCGGGAAGTTGCCCTAATCGCCCGCATCTGTTGCGTGTCCCAACGCCGCCATCTGCCACGCCGCTCGAGGGAGCGTCATCCGGCGTCAGCGACTTGTAACGTTTCAAGCCAAAGGATTTACAACATTCAGGTTAGGTTAGGGACAATGTTACCTTCAAGAGCTTTATCGATGCACTCTTGAATCTCCGGCGGGAAGTTGCCCAAATCACCCGCATCGGCTGCCAGCCCCAACGCCGCCATGCCGCTCGCGAGAGCGTCAGCCGACGTCAGCGACTTGGAACGTTTCAGTCCGGGCGTGAATGACTGCGGACGGATGCTTTTCCCATTGCCGTTGACCAGCGACGCTGGCGGAGACTTCTTCTTTTCGGGAATGATTACCTGCTGCGGCTGGAGCTTGAAGTGCACGCGAGGCGCCACCTGGAACGGAGAAAGAATAACGTCAGACTATGAATTGGCATTCCAGCTTACTTTAGAAACTTAGTATACGGCTGAGAAAGTTAAGACGATTCATATATTCATAATTTAGGCATGTTAGTATCCATTTCAAAGGCTAGCGTAGCGTGACTGTAATTAATTATAAGAGTCCAAATTCCTGCTTATCTATTGGTCAGAATTGTGAGAAGTACGTGTGCAGAAGTAGTACGCGTACGGGCAGGAGGAAGATTGAATCTGAGTGTAACATCCGATACGAAGTGTGCATAAGCAGCGGACAACCTGGAGTTCTCAATCGTCATAGTTTTCTTTGCACCTCGTACACAGATCTAAATATTACTAAGATAAGGACATACCTGCGCGTGTGGCACGTTCCCGCTGGAAGCGCTGTTGAGCAGCGTGTGGGGCGGCATCACGGGCCGGTAGTGCGGCGGCACCTGCGCGTGCAGCACGGCCGACCGCGAGTGTTGCAGCCCCACGCTCGTGTAACCGATGCCCATCGCCGGCCTGCAATCACATGACGACCATTTTAGAAACTATTGTGCTGGCGAGCCTACACTGCACTGATGCAATTGGTAGAGAGTAGATGCAAGAATTCTCCGCGCTTTGACGTAGGTAAAGATCCTGAATATAGGGAAATTCTAGTTGGGGGCTAGCGTGAAGCGTTAGGTAGGTAGGTTATACTTTTATTTTACGTTTATTTTGAATATTTAGCGTAGCAAGATATTTACTAGCCCATTGTTCAATTCTTTTAGGGGCCTCTTAATCCCCAAACAATCCAAACATTGACTACGTTATAAATTAAAGGATTTCTAATACGATTTTACAGCATAAAACTTTTCCTCAATAAACCGCCACACTCCCAATTAAATTGCTTTATATCGCACAGTTTATTTGTTTACGACGAGCGTGTTGTGTCGGTTCGCTTTCCATTTCAGCTGTAGGAAGGTCGGGACGACATCGTTGGGCGCGAACCGTGACCGCAGGGTAATGTGTGAATATCCTGGCCGACTGGACAATGGTCCTCTTATACAAATACATACTGTGAAAGCTTATATTGATGCATTTACAGAATGTAAAAGTGCAAGCCACATGGGTTGAACTCAACGAAAAATTGCGGATCGAACTTAGGATCAATTCAATTACTTATCGAGCGGTTTTCAGCAGTCAACTATTATAATTAAAAACGTTCAACAGAGCTAATTAGTGATTTATTTCAACTAACAGACGACACCTACCCAAGTACTACATAGTTATTTAAGGATCTTACCTTTAAGTTTAAGGCTCTACTAACACAAAAAGTCAAGGCGAGAGTGCTCGAACAAGGGGTGTGGGTGTTTCCGAGGCTGTCTGTCGAGGTAGCAAAATACCATTTTGTATTATTTTATTGCCAGATTTATCAATCGATACTCAAACAGTACCTACCTATTTAGAATTGAGGCCATCATTTAAAGCCCACACAAAAAATGCTCCTTATTTTGTCAAATACTTAAAACGTGATTAAAATGTATGCGAGAAAGCAAATACAGAAATGCGATAGAGCAATTAAGATAAAACAACAACAAAATACATGTATTTGAGTTGACTTGTTTGCTTTGCGCCGTGGAAGGCCTGAAGATTTTATCTCCATGACATAGTTTTGAAAAGCGTGAAAATACTGCCTACCAAAGTGAATGTCTAAAAAGTGAATGACCTAAGATCTGAGACGGTTTTGAATGAGTCACGCGATCAGATCGAAGACTGAAACTTCGTTAGGACTGTCAGTGGAGACAATGAGTTACTCGCCGACCATGCGATGAAATTAATTAATAACGAGATTCAATCTACTATAGATCATTAGACAAAAGATGGAACCATTGGACCTTATCTGGGTAATTTAAACAATGGCGTGTAAACAGAGATAGCAACATAATATATGAAGCTGAGTATCTGAAGATTCACTTATCGTCTTCTGGGTTGATTTTTTTTGTGTTGCTCATAATATTTGTTTTATACCAAAACTGGCTCCGTCAGTTTGGGGTAATTGTATCACATTAATTTTTAATGTAAAATTTAGACCTCCATTTCCAAAATTTTTATTTTGTATTTTGTGATTTTTTGGATCACATACTTACTTACCTATCGATCTTTTTATACCCATAGATTTTGACTGACGTGATCAAATCAGATCTTAGAACGATTGGACTATTCGTCGGTTATTTGACTTCATCCGTAATTGGATTAAAAAAAAATCTGATGTTGATTCGCTGGCCGGCCTTGGCAAGTGAGATAATATTTAAGTATGACAAAATACAGCTACATATTTCAATCAATTAAGAAAGTGAAGATTGAATAGTGTCGTTAATTAGGAAATGTAAAGCAGAGCAAAGATAAAACAAGAAACTGGACAATCCAAAGCGATATATAAATATAAAGTGAATGGCAGTAGAAGCAAGTATGCTGATTACAATTATTCTGATTGCTATTCATGAACGGATCGCAATCACAATGGCCGCCGGCGCGTGTCATCGAATGCTCATCAATAAATATGAGGAAATGTATAAATCAAACCTGACTCATATCTGGATATGTCAATGGCTATAAGAATTAGGTTCTTTGTGTTTTTTATAAGTATCTTAAAGGATTCATGTCTTTACAGTCAGTTTGCAATGAGAGAACCGAAATATACCCAAGACATTAGTTTTTTGTAGAAACCTGGTACTAGCTAAAATAATAAATCAAGACTAAGATTAGTCAGTGGATAATGTTTTCTGTAAAACGTCAGAAAATGATTTCCAACATTTTAAGTCTAAGGAGGAAGTATTTTGGACTCAAGTTCAAATTCTGAGCGATTCTCTGGTTTAAGAATATTTATTAATCTCAAAAGAATTTACAAAAATTCGCTTACTGAGATTATACACTTTTCATAAGTACATTCTTGTTTTGAATTCTGATGACCAATAACCAAAGTCCCAGCACGGAGCCTGGCTTCACCAAATATTCCTCGCCAATTCTTAGTCCTACGGTCATTGCTGATATAAGCAAGTATGGCACTCAATATCAGGCCCGTCTCATCACTTTATTCAAAAAGAGTTGTCTATCCATCGATCAAACGATCTGTGATGAAATGGGTGGTTGGTTATAATAAATCATCAACAATGCAGCTCACATCGCTCGATCCGTTATGGAGTCGCTCCCGAACGACCAACGCGGTATTCATGGCACAACACGCAAATTGTCACGCCTCAGTGATACTAAATGAATGGACTGTAATAATGATCTAAAATATTTGGCCGGTTGCCACCGCGACTTTATCATTACTATCTAAATCTAAATGCTCGAGTTGTTTGCGGAAATTGGACATTACTACCGAAAAGAACAATCAAATGTTTGCAGTCTTTGCTTTTATCTATCAACATAGATTTACATCACGTTCACTGTTGGATAGGGCCTAAAGAATAGATTTCCAACAAGACCAGTTGTAAAGCAATGTGACTACTAAAAACGGCTTGTCAGCGAACCTGCGCTTCTGTAGATCATCTATCTTCCTTGTGACCACAAAATACGTAACAACAACCAGCAATTCCGATATAATTTCTTTTCTAGGTATCAACGGACGCATTTTCACTTGGAGATCACGGAGCTTCCAAGAGCGTACAAAGGGCACCAACCACAAGAGGATTTCAGTGGGTACAATCCCACATAATCCATGCACCCCAAAATAGTCGGGTATCTTGCGAAGATTTCTCCTCCTAAAAAAGTATCAACGGAACCAATTGAAGAAAAGATAAAACTTGGGAGAAACGAAGTATCAAAAATCTGTCAGCTCATAAAAGCCCTTGAACATCAAGTCGGGATTGGAAAGTAGATGGTGCAGAGAGATTAAAATGAACTCGATTCTAGTTCCACTGACACGCAACGTGAACAAATTGGATTAGGTACTTCGAAGACAGATAATGAGGCTGACGAACAATGCGTTGCCCTTAGCACACTTTCTCCTTGACGAGCTGTTAGATGCAATATTTTCGGATAATAAGATGCCTTATATTGACGAATGTTATGTATAGTTTGGTTTGCAATAGCAATGGCATCTAAAAGCTTCAAAGAAAAAGTGAATTTCCAAAACTGGAGCACACAAGCTCATACTTTTTTTATAGAAATTATCAGGGTAGGAAGATCTCTTATCAAATCCCATCTGGAATATTTGCGAAGAATAAGTACTAAACTTAAGTGAGGTCCGAAAGTATAGGTATGAAACTTCGCATGACAATTTTGTTGGATCGATATTTTGATTTAGCAATTAATTATATATAATTATTGGTATATTCATTCATGCATGTTCGAATGCAGAGCCTGTAAAGTTATGGCCAAGACTTTTTTCCACTGTCGCTAAATGTTATGTCTAAATATTGTTACACTTTGTGTCACTAAAAGCACATTCCCTTTCAGCACATCGCGCTAAAGACCCTCGAGACTCAGCATCGGTCCTGATTTCGTAACGAGAGACAACCGGCGCGAGCGCAACAGAAAAATTAGGTCAAGTGGCGTGTCCTGTCTGCCGTGCACCACTTGCAGTCAAGTTAGGCTCTCGACATTTTGATCCTTGTCAATCAATGTGAGAGCTCTGCTGTCTTTCGTCTTTGCGTTTCCTTCGCTATCATCACACCATTATCTATCAGTACGTAAAACGAAGTATTAAGCCTTTGTCTATATCCAACTATCCACCCAAAAGGTGAGCAAGAGACTCTAGCAAGCTCTACTTATGTAGTTAAGACCCAAATTCAAACATTGAAAGCACATTTGACAGCATTTCTATACTGTAATTTTTAGTAAAAATGCGCT
This sequence comes from Hypomecis punctinalis, assembly GCA_949316475.1. Taxonomy (NCBI): domain Eukaryota; kingdom Metazoa; phylum Arthropoda; class Insecta; order Lepidoptera; family Geometridae; genus Hypomecis; species Hypomecis punctinalis. The sequence continues at coordinate 22,607,130 of OX438807.1, read as the reverse complement.
AGTGCTGTTCTAATAGCAATCATCACTCAGTAAGTACTGGTTTCATCCAGTAATGATACTACGGTCTTACAGAATCATAAATTGTAATCTCATTAGCGTCGTTCACTTAAACCCCCACGTCTACCCACGAGTGTGATTAAATTAATGTAGTAGTGGTGTAGTAATTATATAATAGTAATGTAGTAATTAATTAGTACACACACGCAGTGATCTAAAAATATGCCATTCGTATTGTCTATTGCTTATTGTACCTACTGTACCAGCCCTTTTTTAATACTCCACTGCTGGACGTATTCCTACCCACGAAGGGTGATTTGGTGGATTCACATAATTATGTCATCATATTTCTTCTACGGACGTACAGAGGTTGCCTCGCGATGTTTTCCTTCTCCGAAAAGCCAGTGGTGTGGTATGAAACAGCGTACCTACATAAGTTCCATAGAACTCATTGGTACCGAATCGGGATTTGAAACCATGACCTCTCGATTGTAAGCAGGTGTTACAACCATTAGACCACCACGACTTCTCTGAAGCATAATTAAGTAATATTTATTTATATTATATTATTTATTCTATTTTAATAAGTCTTGTTAAAGGAGCACAGATCTCCGAAATACCTACAACCTATGCTTAGTTTGGAGATCTGAAGCTCATTGTCAAACGTTATTTATTTTAATGAGTCAATAAATGAATTTTGAATGTTGTTTTTTTTTAATTTCAGTACGGTATCTTTTTTATAACTAGCTAGGCCAAACTAACATAGGGAACAAAGCTAAAATTATTATTATATAATACGGGACTAATCGCGCACTAAAATTACGAGATAAATAAATACGTCCTCATCCTGACGTTTCGGCCGAGTTACATCGACCGTGGTCACGGGTAGAACACGGTCCCCCCACGTTGAATTATTGATTGTTGGACCACGTTGAAGCTAAAATTGTTACACTACCCTTTTATGATAAAACCCTGTCAGGTTTCAGACGTGGATAAATTGGGATATGCTAAACTTATAAACCTTCTGAACCTAATTCCCTTTAAGATGGTAAAACTCGATCACAGTTTATCACGAGGTAAATTCTCTATCTATTGGCGTTACACCTAAAGCGTGTAAACGGACAGATGCCAATAGAGACATTATAGCGACTTCATTCTATACTATTACTAGCTTAAACCCCGTGCCTTCGCCCGATAACTTTATTTTTTCCAAAATAAAAAGTACCAAGACTAGGACACTTTTCAACCTTAACCATGGAAAAAACATCAAGTCACTCCGTTGATGCGTGAAAGAATAACAAGTAAAACCACAAACACACTCTCGGATTTAAGTAATATTATTAGAAATAAGAGATAGAGAATTTGTTGCGACCATCTCATCACATTTTTGGATTAAAAATAAATAAATCAATATTTGGGGACATCTTACACACGGTCTCTGACCCCAAACTGAGCAAAGCTTGTGATATGGCTGCCGGAGACTGATATACTACATAGACATATTTTTAAATACATACTTATTACAGATACTTAGTAACTAAATAACGCCCAGACACAGAGCAAATACCTATGTTCATCACATAAATACTTGCACTGGGTGGGGATCGAGCCCTCTCCTCTTTGATCCAGAAGTCAGGGTCACTAACCAAGTAACCACTGAGCCACCAAGGCAGTCAATTTATTTCTTTCTTTATTTTCACAATGTACAATGTGTAACAGTTAAACTAATTGAAGTACAAAATATCCTACTAATATTATAAACGCGAAAGTTTGTGAGTATGTATGCATGTTTGTTACTCTTTCACGAACAGATGGCAGAACTGATTTTGATGAAATTTGGTATGGAGGTGGTTTGGTATGGGGCAATTTGGGTACGGGCAACGTAACTCAAGAGGACAGAGGCTGGCTGAATTTCTAGAGATAGACGTACTCTTTATGATGAACTCTTTCTTCCAGAAATCATAAGAAATGGACCTGGATAAGCCCCGATGGTTCCACGAGAAATGAGATAGACTTCATTATGACCAACAAAAGACGAATATTGGATGATGTCTCCGTGATCAACCGGGTGAAAACTGGTAGTGATCACAGATTGGTAAGAGGCACATTAAATGTGAACGTTAAACTTGAAAGGTCTCGTCTGATGAAGTCTACGCTCCGACCTACTCTCGCCCACATTAAAAACCCCGAGAGCTTTCAGCTAGAGCTCTCAAATAGTTTTGCTTGCCTAGAGGATCTTGCGTCGGTGGATGAGATCAATAACAGGCTCGTAGAAACTGTCCAGACGGTGGGTTCTAAATTTTTAGACGTTCAAATAAAACCCAGTAACTATCCGATCATACTTCGGACCTCATGGCTGAACGACGTTTGTTAAGACTGCGGTCTACTAGGGACGTTGGGTCATATACCTAGGCAGCTTAATAGACAAATCTCAAAATCCTTGCGGCGCGATATACGACTCTTTAAAACCAAACAAATTAAAGAGACTATCGAGCGGAACAAAGGCGCCGAAGTGTTTGCAAGGAATTTGTCTATTGGGCAAAGCCAGCTGACAAAGCTGAAGAGAGAAGACGGCAGTATAACGTCGACCAAGGCAGAGGTGTTAGAGGAGATCGAAGGGTTCTATGGATGGTTATACGCTTCGGTAGCTAAGCCTGTTGACAGCGCGGCTAAAAACCCAAGAGCCAAGCTGACAAACCACAAACAAACAAACAAAAACACTTTATTAGACAACCACATTACATAAAAAAACAAATTACAGAGACAAAACAATACAATTTATAGGTTTCTAACTGGCTCGACACTTTACCGAAGACATCCTGGACATCAGCCTGTACGAGATTAGAATGGCCTTGAATCAGCTTAAGAACAACAAAGCGCCGGGTGATGACGGAATCACTTCAGAGCTTTTGAAAGCGGGTGGTAAACCGGTACTTAAAGTCCTTCAGAAGCTTTTCAACACCGTCGTCCTCGAGGGCATAACGCCGGAAGCATGGAACAGAAGCGTGGTGGTGCTATGTACATCACTCACCTTCGGTTTGCCGAAGATATCGTGGTCATGGCGAAATCGATGGAAGAGCTCAGCACAATGCTCGAAGGCCTCAATCGAGTTTCTCAACAGATGGGTCTCAAAATGAACATGGATAAAACGAAGGTCATGTGTTTAAAAGGAAGAAGAAGGACTTTAAAAAAACGCTCTCACACACGTACACAAGTAAGATCAGCTCCGCGGAAAAAAATCAAAACAATTGGATTTCTTGGAGCTACGCGCGGCACAGTTATACCATTAGACCAGTGACAGTGCAACGAGCCTGGATTCGTGTTGGCAGCCCCTAGGACCCCAGGGATTCGGAGCAAACAGTGAAAATATTGGGACAGATAGTCATCAATAAGGTTAGTCCGAACCGAGATCACGGGAGATCGCATTGTCGAGAAACGCCAGTTTGTCACGTCCGACATAGCGCGACCTTTGCCGATACCAAAAACCTCCGCCCGGCACGTTTGCAGAGCTGCACGCACCGACTCGTCTCGCGCTACTGGCAGGCGCCTAAGATACCTCTCCCCGCCGAGTCTGACGTCACCCGTCCCCTCTGAACTCTGGCCTAAGGATCAGTAGAGGCGGATCTATTGAGTCGACACACAGAAACTTCAGGACGAAAACACCACAACTACGGCCCCTGAAGTGGTATTGGCGTCGTCTTCTGGTACTGGACTGGACAGCACGCAGAGCATCACCACCAAGTTCTGGCGCGTAAGGCTGTACGAAGAGGAACGCATAACACCAGCGTATATGTTAGTCTAAATCTTAGTTAATTTACGTATTACTTTGTTCGTTTCGGTTAATTTGGTAAATTCTATTCTTTTCCTTCACTTAGAGTCAATAATTTATTTACTTATACTTTTAAAATGCTCTCCAACAAAAAAATCGCCCCTTCTACCTCCGCCTCCACCACCGCCCCGAGAGCGAGGACTCTCTCGGTCCGATCGGTGGCATCTTCGCTTCACAAAAGGATTCTCAAGAAAAATATAAAGGCCACCAAGTCGGAGATGACACTGACGCATGTATCCATCGACGAGAGTCCCATAGTGCCGCTCCAAGCTTCCGAGGCCGAACCTCGCGTCTCCCAGACCCTTGACATTCCGCCGCCAGCGTCACATACAGCCACTGACAGCTCGGCTGTATCGATTTCGGCCCCAGGGTCGAATTCGGTGTACGTGGCGGCGGTGGACAAGGTTGAGGGCTGGGAGCAGTGCGGGATTTCTCCGCCTAAAGATCTGGAGCTCGACGATGAGGAGTCTGATACAGTGTCTGAGCTGTCCAACTCGACCCGCTCCGCCAGAAGAGTCAGCATGCTGGTTGCACACGGCTCCACGCGGACGGGGGTCGAGATGGATATGGCTACGAAAGTGGCAAACGAAGCGCTACAGATAGGAAAGGATGCACTAGAGTTGTCTGCGAACGTTAAGCGGGAAATAAAGCAAACCGCAATCGAGAGTCTCCAGACGTTATACGAAATCGTCCTTTCTTTAGCGGACTCCAGACACCGTCATATTACAGAAAAAGAGCGCGAGCGGACCAGGCATGCCTTGGAGCCTTTGTCAGCGGAAAGGGCGCCCATCAAAGCAATGACCGCTCTTCAACAAAACCTGCTCCGGGAGGTAACTCTAGCCAGAGAAGACATAGCTGAGATGAGAAAGGAGTCACAAGCTATCAGAGACTGGCAGAGCTTTGAAACGAGAGAGCCACATCAACAAATAAAGGCGACGGCAGATGCGGTTAGGACTCTCAGCAGTCAAATAAAATGCGTTTCAGAGGAGAAAAGCATAGATCTGGAGCCTCTGAGGAGAGACTACAACGGCTTAAAATCCGGGGTGGAAATTCTTCAGAGGCAAATAGATGAACTTAGAAGGGAAACGCATTCGGAAAAAGAAAAGACCGCCGAGATTCTGAACCGAAATGCAGAAGCACTTTCAAGCCTACTCTCGATCCCTCCTCCACCTCCCCCCCAGTACCCGGACTCTCTCAAAGAGCTTGAAAAAACGCTTAAAGACCACATAAAAGAAAGTCACCAAACCACACATCCACCCCAGCTCCCTGCCCAAATAAATATTGAGGAGCACATGCTGCCCATAACTGAACGGCTCGAAGCCGTGTCGTCGGAGCTCCGGACGATGCGGCAAGAAAAATTGTCTCAGTCCCCACCAGCCCTCAGCATCGGTGCAGAATTGTCACAGGCTGAACAAGGTAAACCACTCAGTTCCACCTACGCCAAAGCAACTGCAAAACCACCGGCTCTAAAACCTAATCATACCCTGATAGTGACGGCTTCAAATACAACAGAAACGACCACCGCCGACAATCTCATTGACAGGATAAGAGTAGCGCTGGACACCAAGAAATCTGGAGCGAAGGTTGACCAAGTACGCAAAGCCAGAAATAAAAAAGTTATTCTGAGTTGCGGAACGGAGGAAGACCTAAATCTAGTACGAAATCGTGTTCAGCGAGACGCATCTCTGAATGTGGAGACCGCGAAAGCGGGGAACCCACTTATTATAATTCGAGACGTCTTGTCCTATCACAAAGACTCGGATATAGTGGAGAACATCTTGGCGCAGAACAAACACTTGCTGCAAGACGTTGATTTGAAGGAGAGCACTGTCAGGGTGAGATATAGGAAAAAGGCGCGTAATCCACATGAATGTCATCCTGTGCTGGAGGTTTCACCTCGCATTCATAGATCGCTCATAGAAGCCGGTAAAGTCTATATTGGACTCCAGAGGAGGCCAGTAACGGACCATTCCCCTTTGGTGCAATGCACTAAGTGTCTGGGCTTCGGGCACACAAAAGCGATCTGCCGGGAGAGGGATGAACTCTGCAGTCATTGCGGTAGATCCCACTCCTGGGCTCAATGCAAGCCTAGAAAGGATAACCTGCCGCCGAGATGCAGAAATTGCGCAACCGCGCATCCCAACAGCTCTAATAAGGACTTAGCTCACAATGCATTCAGCAGCGAATGTCCTGAACGAGTGAAATGGGATGCTATAGCGCGATCTCGAATCTCGTACTGCTGAGGGCACTCTAGTGGTACCAAACTCAGTCCCCCAAAGAGTAGCAGTGAAACCAGATTTGCGCTTCATCCAGGCAAACCTGCATCGCTCACAGATAGCAACAGCCGAACTCCTGAAAGTCGCAAAGGAAAGAAACGTTTCAGTCGCCCTAGTTCAAGAGCCGTACGTTGGCAACAAGGGAGTTATGAAACAGTATCCTGGTACCCGCGTTATTCAGTGCAGTTTGGACAGGAAAAAGCCTGTAAAGGCAGCGGTAATCGTTTTTGGTGACAAGCTGGAGGTAATTCACGACCCCCAGCTTGTCACTGAGACTGAAGCCGCTGTTTTGCTGGCCAACGAAAACCTGAAGCTGGGAGTGATTTCTGTCTACTTGGAGGGAGACCAACTCGTTGAACCGTACCTAAACAGGATAAAGGCTTTTAGCGAAAAACTAGCGACCAAAGATCTAATAGTCGCCGGTGACGTAAATGCCTGGTCCCATTGGTGGGGAAGCACATCGGAAAACAGCAGAGGAGAAGCCGTCCACTCTTTCTTCGATGAGATGGGCCTACACATACTCAACACAGGTGATACACCAACCTTCGAAGTCGTCAGAGGAGGTAAGCTCTGCACGAGTATAATAGATGTTACCACGTGCAGCTTGCCACTTCTGGGGAAAATAGAGGGCTGGCGCGTAGACAGGAATCTCACAACATCGGATCATAATGCAATAACGTTTACTTTGCGTCTAGATAAGGCCCTTGAATACATAAAGCCAGTTACTACACGCAAGTACAATACCAAGAAAGCAAAATGGTCGGATTTGAAGTCATGCCTGAGGACCTCACTTGAGGATAAAAAAATATCACCAGAGTCAGTTAGGGAATGTAAAAGCCCAGATGAACTAGAGTCAATGATTACGAGTTACACTGAAAGTATCCACGAAGCCTGTACACACACCATCCCACTTATAGGCCCACGCAAAGGGAACCCAACTCCCCCGTGGTATACAAAAACACTCGATGATCTTAAGAAAGAAGTTCTTAGAAGAAAGAGACGGATCAAGAACGCCGCCCCCGACAGAGTCCAGTATGTAGTCAACCAATATCAAATTGCACGTCAAGACTACAAGGAACAAGCCGAAAAAGCGTATACAGAGAACTGGAAGGAGCTCTGCACGAATCAGGAGAAAGAGAGCATGTGGGACAAGATCTACAGGGTAATCCGAAAAACCTCGGAGAGGCAAGAAGACTTGCTTCTGCGTGACACGGAGGGCAATACCCTATCCTCACAGCACTCTGCAGAGCTACTAGCCAGAACCTTCTATCCCGACGACTCTGCAAGCACAGATCTACCGTGCCATGCAGGATTGCGGGGACGGACAAGAGAAACACCGGAGGACCTACCGGAAAATGACCCTCCATTTACGTCGGCAGAATTGGAATCAGTGTTACGAACACTGAATCCGAAAAAAGCCCCTGGAATAGATGGGCTCACTGCCGACATATGCGCCGCAGCTATACGGGCTGAAAGAGAAATATTCCTAGCAATCGCAAACAAGTGCTTATCGCTGGGACATTTCCCAAAGCAGTGGAAAGTAGCGCATGTGGTCATTTTACGTAAGCCCGGTAAGACAGATTACACACATCCGAAATCTTACCGTCCTATAGGTCTCTTGCCTGTCGCCGGAAAAATCGTCGAAAAGCTTTTGGTGGCCCGATTCCAATGGCACCTCCTCCCAACCATCAGTCAGAAACAGTACGGCTTCATGCCCCAACGGGGAACTGAAGATGCCCTTTATGACCTGGTAGAGCACATGAAAACAGGAGTGAACAACAAAAATTTAGTACTCCTAGTCTCCCTGGACATAGAGGGCGCTTTTGACAATGCATGGTGGCCCACCCTAAAAGACCAATTAGCGAAGAAGAGGTGTCCGACTAACCTCTATGAGATGGCAAACTCATACCTCCTAGACCGAAAGGTCGTAGTCAACTATGCTAGAGCGGCATGCGAGAGGGAAACAACCAAAGGATGTGTCCAAGGCTCAATCAGTGGACCTACCTTTTGGAATGTAATTCTAGACTCATTGCTGCAGCTGTTGGAGGCAGAGGGAGTTTACTGTCAAGCCTTCGCGGACGACGTCGTCCTCGTGTTCACAAGTCAGTCATCATCCATTATCGAGCAACAGGCCAATCACGCGTTAGATATGATTGTGGAATGGGGAGTACGAAACAAACTCAACTTTGCAGCGCAAAAGACCAACGCGATGCTGTTAACAAGAAAGTTGAAGTATGAACCCCCCAACATAATCATGTCAGGCATTCAACTTAATCTTGTTGAAGAGGTCAAGCTATTGGGCCTGTTGATCGACCGGAGGCTTAATTACAAAGCGCACATAAACGCCCAGTGTAAAAAGGTGGCAAACATTTACAAACAGCTCGCGTGCGCAGCGAAAGTGACCTGGGGACTGAATAGTGAAATCACGAGAACCATTTACGTCTCAGTGGTGGAACCCATCATCATGTATGCCTCAAACGTATGGGCGCAAGCGGCAGACCTCGAGGAAAACAAGTCTCACTTGAACGCACTCCAAAGAGGTTTCGCCCAAAAAATCTGTAAGTCGTACCGCACTGTTTCTCTCAAGTCAGCACTCGCCCTTTCAGGTCTACTCCCTATTGACCTGCGCATCCAAGAAGCGGCAAGCCTGTACAGAGTGAAGAAAAACTTGTCCCAAGAATATCTCCCACCGGAAGTGGAGCTCGAACGAAACGTCAGTTACCTTGACCAGCCACATCCGTCAGCCCAGATAAGTGTGGACTTCGAGCTTCTGGAAAACACCTCGAGCCTGCCCGATGGACCCCAAATCTACACAGATGGTAGCAAGATCAAGGGTCAAGTTGGTGCAGCTCTGAGTTGGTGGGAAAATGGTAGGGAAGTCAAGTATTCAAAATTCAAGTTACACCCCGAATGCACAGTCTTTCAATCGGAACTTTATGCTCTTTACCGAGCGACTCAAATGGTGGCAACAAGCAGAAACCCTGAAGTCAGCATTTTAAGTGATTCAAGATCTTCACTCGAACTGCTTCGCAACCCCAAAACGAGTCATCCTTTGGCGAAGAGGATAAAGGAGAACATTGAAACGATACTTGCAGAAGGGAGGTCTCTTCGTCTTTTCTGGCTGAAAGCGCACGTGGGCACCGCTAGTAATGAGAGATCCGATGAGCTCGCTAAGTCAGCGGCACTCACTGAAACCTCAAGAGACTACGAAGGGATCCCCCTGTCCTACGTCAAAAGCAAAATTCCCGAGGAATCGGTCCAGAAATGGCAGGACCGATACGAAACCTCGGATAAAGGTAAAGTCACTCAGACATTCTTCCCAGATATCGTAAATGCATATCGGGTGACGCGCGTTACGAAACTGACTCCTTTTCAAGTTCAAGCTTTGACAGGACATGGAGGAATAGCTGAATATCTGTACAGATGTAAAATCAAGAACAGCCCTGGATGCGAGTGCGACCCCGATGTCTCCGAGACGGTCTGGCACGTGCTCATCGATTGCCCCAGATTCTCGGCCGCACGACATGACCTCGAAATAATGATAGACAGAAATCTAGTGGTCTCAGATCTCCATAATATCTTAGTAGATCCAAAAAGCAGACAACATATTCTGTCTTTCATGGAGAAGTCGTTCAGAATTGCGGCGAAAAGAAACTCTACTCTCCACTCTATCCAACAACACAATCCCGTCGCAACACACCCCACTACCCTACCATCCATCACTACCCTACCATCCCCCAATACCCTACCATCTCCCAATACCTCAACTCTTCAACCCACTTTGACTGACACTTTTACACCACCCTCTACTCTAACACTTGACCCCATGCAAATACCCTCTACTTACACGCAGTCCACCGAAGTCGCACAAAGCGCAATTCCCGTCCGAGATTTACTCCCTAAAAGCGTAGTCATAGACGAAATTCTAGTAAACGCAGAAAAAGGAATTCCGGGGATTCGTATCCGTGGTGTGGCTCTCTTCATGGACAACAACAGAGAAAGATTCGGAATAAGCTTTTGCCAAGTCAGGGCCCATAAACGTGTCCGCTTGTCGCCTGGACTAGCATGTCTACTTAACGGGAGCACCGCCAAAGTAACAATGAAGCGGAAATCCTATGACGCTATGCCAGTGTGCGAGGCAGGTGGCCACCAATTCCGACTGGTGAGATCGAAAAACAAAACGATTGCACTAGTCGAGTGGGGCGCCCAGTCACCTTTCGTGCAGGTCAGTTCATTGCTCGAACATCTCAGCATGAAAATGGACAGCACTCCGCGGGTGATAAGCGTAGATGCGATGGTGGTTGAGCGGTCGAAGGCGGAAGCTGCGGACCGGCTGGGTTGCATTAAAGCCTCGAAATACCATGAGGTTATCGTGTATGAGGATAGAGGAGAAAACCTGAGTTTTCTGAAGCCTCTAAGTAACGATCCTGATAATGCAACAGACAGTTGGGGCCGCCCCATTCCGAACTCGGCCATTCAATCTGGTTCTGAAAGAGCAGAGTTAATAGCAGCATCTGATAGACCCGTTTTCCGTCCAAGCGGCAACGATGGTGCCTTATCGGGTCTCTTCAGTGTCGCAATGCAGAGCTTATTCCGTTCCATGTCTAAAACACCGCCTCCACAGACAGCGGTGACCTCGAGAGTAGTTTCACCACCTCAGGCAACCCGAACGAGAGCCGACATGGGACAGGTCGATGCGCCCCGTTATATCTTGGCCTCAGCGCCACGAGACCACGCGAGAAATGCCTTTGCCGAATATCTAGCCTTATTGAGAGCGACGAAAAATGTCAATCTTAAGAACTGTCACAACATCCTCGAGTTCTTTAGGCTGGGTGGTCCGGTAAGTGAGAGTCTACTAAAATCGAGACTCGAGGAGGCAGAAGCAGCCATATACAATAACGTCACTTCCCAAGTCATCAGAGGGACCATGAAAGGACGATATATGGCAGCTTACAGCGCAGGAAGTGGTTTTGTGGAGCTGGATGAGAGAAAGACGGAGCAAATAGGAAGACCGAAATACGCGATACCATCGAACGACCCAATTGTAGTCACCGCCAAGTGCACCAAGATAATGCTAGACGATAGAATCCTTGAGATGGCTAAAACCATCGAACGGAGCTCAGACGTCGAGGCAGGCTGGGGAAACTGGGCGGTACCAAAGATACAATGGGTCAACGGGGTACCAGGATGTGGCAAGACAACATGGGTGATTAGACACTTTGACGTGAATAGGGACGCTATCATCACTACAACAACAGAGGCAGCAAAAGATCTGAGAGAGAAGTTATCGCACCGAATAGGAAAACTGGTAAAATCCAGAGTGCGAACCATGGCTTCATCTCTCGTCAATGGTTTCGGAAAAGAGAGCTTCAGTCGTCTTTTGGTGGACGAAGCTCTAATGAACCATTTTGGAGCCATAATAATGGCTGCCCGGCTGTCTGGTGCTAGCGAACTTGTCCTCATTGGAGACGTCAATCAGTTGCCTTATATCGACAGAGAAAATCTCTTCGAAATGAGGTACCATCGTCCAACACTAGTTACAAATATCACCCAGGAGTTACTCTGCACACACAGAAACCCAATGGATGTTGCGTATGCGTTGAGGGAAATATACTCAGGTATATATTCCTCAGCCCCTCGTATTAGGTCTCTTGAGCAGAAAAGGTTCAAGGGGGCTCAAATATCCAAAACCCTCTCTAACACTCTTTTCTTAGTGCATACACAGGAAGAAAAGGAGACCCTCATTAGTCAAGGTTATGGGGGAGGCTCAGGATCACGCACCCTTACCATTCACGAAGCTCAGGGACTAACGTACGAGTCGGTAATCGTTATAAAAACAAAGCCGAAAATGAAACTACACGAGAGCGTCTCACACGCAGTCGTTGCACTATCGCGGCACACCGGGACCTTCATCTATTACGCCGACGACATCGAAAATGATGCCATCAGTCGATTCGTGCGGCGCGCATCGTCTGTGTCGTCGGAGACCATCAAGGAGTACAACCTGCAGATGGCTGTCAGAGATCGGAACGAGGCGGTGATGGAGGCTTTGGGCCGGGAGAAGGCAACTAAATTGGCATAGGACGTGAAAAAGGTGTATTCGAATTTATAAGAAATAAGCATTGTGTGCATGACCCAAGCATTCATGCTCGCCATCGAAGGCTCCTTCTTGCGGCGGCATCATGTGTCGGGTCGTTCTCCTCCCTCAAATATGGTCGAGGAGAGCGATGGCTGGCACATGTGTCACACTCGTGATCGGGTGCTGCTTGCGGGTCGCCGGTCTGCTCGTGGCATTCACGCAGTGCATTGACTAACTTAGGCTAATATTTCTAGTAGGTACCTACTCTTTGTACAGTAACTATAATAAAATAATTGTAAATCTTAGTTGACAAAGGGCACAGACCCTGGAGTCAGTGGTTAGTAAATTTTAATTATAAAAAAAAAAAAAAGGTCATGTGTAATGCCCGTGTTGTACCCACCCCAATATCTGTTGAGAGCTCGGCTCTTGAAGTTGTTGACTCGTACGTCTACCTAGGACAAGTAGTCCAGCTAGGTAAGTCCAACTTCAAGAAAGAGGTCAATTGCCGAATCCAACTCAGTTGGGCAGCGTTCGGAAAATTGCGTGCCGTCTTTTCATCCAATATACCTCAGTGCCTCAAGGCGTGAGTTTTCGATAGTTGTGTGTTGTCAGTGATGACATATGGAACTGAAACGTGGTCTTTTACTGTGGGCCTTATGAATAAGCTCAGGATATCAACGTGCTGTGGAGAGGGCTATGCTCGGCGTCTCTCAGCGAGATCGATTCAGAAATGAGGAGATCCGCAGACAAACCAAAGTTACCGACATAGCCCAGCGGATTAGTAAATTAAAGTGGCAATGGGCAGGGCACATAGTTCGGAGAACGGATGGCCGATGGGGCAGTAAAGTTCTCGAATGGTATATATGGAATAAGTACCATACTATGCTGTTCACGGCCTGACCTTTCCTCATAACCGCTAAGCGTAGGTGTACCTGAATGAAATAAGAATGTGCTTCACCCATTTAAAAGCGATTTAGCTAAATTACTCGCGGCTTTTAAAGCCAAGTTCTCGGCTAATTCAGTCACAAAAGGAGGCGGGACAATATCAAGGTTCAACGGTTTCGGTCACGCCGCGGTGATTCACGTGACTAAAACTTGAGGATCTTGTAATTTTCAACAACAAAACAGAAATTGAGAGCATGAATAGACCTTTAGTCTATCACTACCTGTGTACATTGGCTTTATGTCAGTAAAATCTTTATCTCCAAAACGTACGATTGAAATATCCGACTCCGTCATGGAGTGACAGTCGTATACAATTTTCAAACTCTTATTCGACTCATTTAGCTAGCTAAAAATGGCTTTATCATCATCGATCATCTACAGCCTTCTTTATCTTACTTCTCTATAGCCCTGTCTCTAACTGTGCCTCGGTCTTATGACAATATTGTTCTGCCCAGAACTTATTAAGTATATCGTCCCCACCTTACATCGTACTTAAATGTTAGAATGAAATCAATTCAAATCTAGATAAAATCGTATCAAAATAGTTGCATTGCTCTGTAAGAATTTAGGAAAACCTTCATGTGGTAATTAAAATAACACATAATGACTCTCGCAGTCGCGGTCACCACACGCATAGAAATACTTGCATAGACACCCAGCATTACATTAGTACAACGAGACACTCAATACGTAGAGATCACGTTACTGCAGCCAGCATCGCGTGACTCACACGGATCGCTATGCTAGACCACTTTTCTGCTCGTTTTACACGACAAACGACAATTGCTTCATGTAGAGTCTGTTCAACTTTTATTAAATGCTGCAGAATAGATACTTATTTCAGGTCTGACTTCTAATGCCACAGGGACCACGTCTAGGTCTATAAGTATACATGACAATAATTCTTATTATCATCCACAGTTTTTTAGTAGGTTTATACCTACCTCTCACTTTTGTGCAATATGTTACGGTCTTGTGCCAACTGCCAATGGCGCCTAGGTTCGACCCGCGATTTCAACTATAGAGCATATGGTCAATTCATCTTTCAGTCATATTATAGAGAAGTTGCAGAAGACAGAAAGATCGTTACATGAAATTCGTATTTACAGAATATCTCTCATATCATATTAATATACTTATTAAATGTAACTTCAAGCGATCCAGGGAACCTAAATAAGGTAGAAATTTTAATAGACTAATAGCACCAACCCGCACTGGGCCAGCGTGGTGGATATGGCCTAAACACCCTTCGTGGGTAGGCCTACGTCCTGCAGTGGACTATTAAAAAGGCTGGTACAGTACAGTACAATAGTAATACATCTAAAGATTGAATGGCATGAAATTCACAGAATTCCAAAAAGTGCAATGAATATTACAAATCATAACATCAAATCATAATGATGAGAAAATCTATAAAAAGACAATCAGCTCCAACCTAGCAATAACGACCTCTACGCCAAGCAAAATTAAGAACACAATGGCATAGCAACGTCAGCCAATTAATGTACCCAAAGTTCCCACACCAAGTAGGTACCAGTGGTCAGCCGAGCAAGGAACAACACTGCATATGCATATTATTATGATTCACTGCCGGCAGATCAAACCGTCGTCCGAATATGGCAAGATAAATGGATTACCACCTGTGTTAACAATATGCCACCGGTAGCGACGAGGTTCAACGTGAAAGGCTGCACGAACTGAACATCTTGCCTACTGGCCCGAATATTATTATAGAGTATGTATCTTGCATGACCTTGCATGCAGTATTTAATTTTTTGCTGAGAAAATTTTATTAATTCAGACCAAGTTACCTAAAGATGAAAAGATCTGACAACGATGATCTTCTTCACTATATACGTTTTGCTACATGGGTAATTAGAATATCATAGAAGACAAGGATAAAGAGATTTAGGGATGATTTATATTAGAACGTGCCGTGTCCGCCGCAAAGCCGTGGTTGTCTAGTGGTAAGCCGTGGTGGTCTAATGGTAATGACACCCGCCTTACAATCGTGAGGTCTTGGGTTCAAATCCCGGTCCCGTACCAATGAATTCCTTGGAATTTATTTACGGAATTTCACAACACGGGCTTTTTGGTGAAGGAAAACATCGCGAGGCAACCTGCATGCGTCCGTAGAAGAAATTCGATGGCGTATGTGAATCCACCAACCCGCACTGGGCCAGCGTGGTGGATATGGCCCAATCACCCTTCGTGGGTTGGCCTACGTCCTGCAGTGGACTATTAAAAAGGCAGATACAGTGCCGTGTCTGGAATGGGCCTGAACGGGGCCCGTACGTGGCACGGATCAAGCACGGACGGTGTACATAGGTAATTATGTTGCATACATTTTCATTACATTCATATTAAAGTTAAAATTGGTAAATGGAAGTTTTACAGAGCTGAAAAGTCTAGCAAATCATTGAACCTACTCGTTAATGAGTCGTAAGAGTCAGTTTTGCCCATATTTGTGCCACTCTGAATTTCTGATGTTCAACTATGCGCGGCAGAGCTCTAACGCGCCAAACTTAAACAAGAGTACAGTGTATATGTATATATCTTTCAAGATAAGATGTTAAACGACAATTAACATTAATTTATCCTCGTTGCCCTTCAAGCTGCATTATAGTCATATTGGCACACACTTCTACTTGATGCTTGACGATTGGATAGCTCATAGCTGGCAAAGATCTGGTAGTTCTCCACTAAAATTTCGCAAATGAGTCTTGTAATAAGACAAGAGCAACACCAAAATATTTCATTCTATTTATTTCCACAATACACATATCTTTACAGGTTTAACCTAATGCGATAGTGCAGCTAACAAAATAAGTCAAATCATGTCATCATTTAAATAAACTTAGAATTCATGTGAGCTAATATCCTGTCTTGTCATCTACATATATCGTTACTATGTAGTTTAGCAGAGTTGTGAACACTAAACCACTATTTCAAGATAATACAAATCATTTTCATAAACCTAGATATACTTAACATGAAACATTTTTAATTGTTAGAAATCGTATTAAAAACAGAGCAGATCATCGATGCGTAAACTGCAGACAGTAAATACACTATACAGAGTAGTAAATGAAGCAAACCAAATGACGCATTGACTCTATTCGATGTTCTGTGAGACGGCTAAAGCATGCCGACAACAATAGAGGATTGCCATCAATTAACGAAAATGGTCAACATGGTGAAGTCATATTTATATGCGGACCACAAATTATGATCTACAATGACCTTGAACATTAACAACAATACGACATACAGCTCAATGATCTCTAATTTGGATGAGCATGACGCACAGACTCAGTGACTGACTGTTGAATATAGACTGAATGATTTGGAATATAGCCCTATACGAGTTAAATACTATACAGTTAATCCTTTCCAGTCCAGTCTCAAAGACTAGTTTACATTCTATGCTAGACGGGTTACCAGATTACTTGGACCAAAATATTGCTATACTCTTTGGTAGTAATACCGTGAAGAATCTTCACATAATCCAAGAAACAAGAATCAAATTTATACCTACTGTGATGTTCAAATAAACGTCCACAGAAGACTGTAAAACAATCTTATCGGCACAAACAAAATAAAATTACTTATTTACATATTTTAAAAGGAAAAATTGATAATCAGCATGTGATCAAAACAAATTGTTTACTGTTGGCTGGCTTTTGTTTGGCGATCACAGACACCCTTATTTCAAGACACAACCATAATGTGATACTGGCACTTTGGGCCCATCGAAAACGAAATAATTACTTTGATACATTATTTGCCCTCAAATGTCAAGAAAATACGAACCGGTATGTTCCGGAAGGGCTACTGTTTTCCATCAAAATGCACTTATGGTATTATGGCACCTGAGATAAATAATTAAACGTCAATAGTACCATTGATTTGTCCCATTGATGGTACAACTCACGTACTTATATGTGTTAATACCTGTGTGTGAAACTTCAAGGTTCATTTAGTAAAATATACCTACAAGACCATATTTCAGAGGATAAAACACCAAACATTCCAAATGTCTGTAGCGTCTGTCACGGTCTATAGACACGATGTTATGACTGCAGACTAGAACTATTCGTAGATATCAAAACAAAGTCAAATCGAGTGCGTTGATATCGTGTAGTGCAAAGAAAATGATCGCTTAGCAAATTATTAGCAAGTAGGTAGGTAGTTGGCAACTAGTGGGAAAACATTCACAATCTGTGAGAAGCTCTAACAAAAATATTGGCTAACAGCGAACTAGATCATACCAACACAGCTTTAAACAATAGGTAGGTATGAATGAATAGACTAATAGACTAGAATAGCCCGAACCACTATTCTGCAGCAGTTAGAGTTTATTAGCCTCTTCAACCTGTGACGGTACTTCCGTTTCGATTAGCCTGCCGGATACAAGGTGGAAATAAACGTGCAAAGACCCAAAAAGAATGAAGCTACTCACACATCTGAAGTAGAATATCTTCCGCGCATTCCACGAACCATTTTGACGAGCACTATTCACTACAATCTAGAAATCACTCGGCAGCACCTCTATATCACACCCGTCATCTCACTGTACAAATAAATTTCAATGTTTACGTGAGCCACAATAAAATTTATCACAGTGTTCGAGCTCTGCAAATCTCAGCGCAAACTTGGCAATGCCGACGAATTACGTTTCGATTCCCATACACAGTGGAACTTTATTAATAGAAGTTCGTATCCGGCGCACATCGACTGCGAGCTTTATCCAGAAAGCTGTGTAGGATCGTTTCGTCGGCTGTAGCGGAGTCACTCAAACGGCACTATTGAGAATTGTACTCAAAAATACGGAGTGTAGGATTGAGGTTCGTTCGGAGTCGCGTTCGCGTTTCGGCGTTGTTTGGTCGGTGTGCGGCGGGACTCTGCGCGTCTCCCGGCGCGTGCGCGTGTACTGCGCGTCGACTCGTCCGCGTGCTCGCCTCGCCACACGCCAGAACAAAGTGATAACGAAACGCCACAATTGATACCGCGTCGTCGCACCTACGCGCCCCAGACATCACAGCCTCGCGCGTTATCGCGCCAATTTTTGTTTTGCCTCAATTGGACCCGTGCCAGTGGCGTCCGTGGCTACCGGCCGCGTTACTACCGGTGATGAGAAACAAACCAACGGCGCAAGGTCGAAAACGGTCACTACGGATGTAGGACGACGAGACAAAAAACGAGAAGTACTCGAGCAAACGACCCAAACTTTCAATTTACTCAAAACACCGACGGCGTCATGGAAAATTTGAGAGAAGTCAAAGTCAAGGACTCTAAGTGCTTTAGAGTGGAACCTGCCAATAATGACGAATCGTGACATAACGATGCATTACATCACAGTCTGCGTAGGCGCACGTAAATTGCATCAACTAACACTGACAGAGATCCTAATACGTTCAGGTTTAAAGACAAAGTTAATACCTAAACACATGTAAAAAGGTAACGTTGACACACGTAAAACTGTAGAGTGCGATAATTATGCAAATGTCTGTTCATGCTAAAGACATCGCATAAATCAATACAAGGACACCGATGCGGTGTTCAATGAAGTCATCCACAAAACGAAAAACTTAATCATGGTTAGTATATTTGGCAATATTTCTTGCGAATTCTGCTGTACAAGTCTATACATGTGCCTGGCTAGTGTCGTATGGTTGTGGTATTTTATTGAAATATTTGATCAACTGCTTAGTTTTCTTGAGAACAGATCAATGATTTTTATTGGAAAACTTCATCGTCTCAGCTTTACGTACAGCTTTTGTCTACCAAAAAGGTAACCTATGTTAGGTTTAGCGCATTTCTGTCTTGTTATGTAATAATTATTGTAGAATTTTCTAGACTCTAATCTCATACTTTTTGCTCTCTGCGTCTAGTGTCTGAGTAAATATTTAATAAATTAAATGTAAAACCTACTTAATACCGCAACCTAAACAATTATATTAATATTTTTTACGTTATGTACTTACTCATTGAGCAAGTATCTCTCTACTTGGTCGATGATTGCACTATTTTATCAGGAGAAGTGGCTACCTTCCAATAATTGCTTTAAAAACTTTACCTAAGATGTTACTTGCTACTTGAAAAGTAATTAGAGTATCTACTCTACTCTGGTCTTAGAAATGCTCCATATTAGCAGACCAATGTCGACTGAGCCTGCTCACAGAGGCGCGTGCGTTCGCAAATCAGTATGTTCCTTTACAGTAGAGTACTCAAGTTTAGGTATTAATTCTTTAAATTATACAATAAAATGGGACTCACCTATTCTGGTGGTCGGCTGGCTTCGCCATGGTGAATTCCTTGGCGTGCACGTTGAGCTTGTTGGCCGGAACCGCACCCGCGCCCGGCGCCGCCACGCCGTCTGTGCGGACACCTGGTGGTCAGGGGCGCTCGTCAAGAGAAGAGGGTGATAGTGATAGTGACAGGAAAGAGTGAAATGTGAAAGACTGTCATGAAACTTCATTCAATATTCAAACGATTCAGTAGCTTTCGATTAAGCGTTACTAGTGATAGAGTTTAGGATGGTAGAAAAGTGAAATGTCGATGATGATCAGTTTTAGAAGATAGTCGTTGATACTCCATATGATACATATGGTGGTCAGAGGCGCTAGTCAAGAGCAAAGGAGGATAGTGATAGAGACAGGAAAGAGTGAAATGTGAAAGATTCTATGAAACTTTATTCAACATTCAGACGATTCAGTAGCTTTTGATTAAGCGTTACTAGTGATAGAGTTTAGGATGGTAGAAAAGTGAAATGTCGATGATGATCAGTTTTAGAAGATAGTCGTTGATACTCCACATGATACATATGGTGGTCAGAGGCGCTCGTCAAGAGAAAAGGGGGATAGTGATAGTGACAGGAAAGAGTGAAATGTGAAAGATTCTATGAAACTTTATTCAACATTTAAACGATTCAGTATAAAGCATTCGATTAACTAAAGTGTTAGTAGAGGAATTTAGAATGGTAGGAAAGGCGAAAGGTCGATCTGAATGATGATCAGGAGTGTTCGTCAACAAAGAGATAGAAAAGAGTGTAATTTCAGAGATTTCCATGAAATTAAAGTTAAAATTTAATAGTTTCACATGCAGCTCTTGATTAAGGAATTGCCTGATATTTGATGAACGGTTAGTTAAAGATGATTCAAGTATGATTCACCCAGTAGTTAGAGAAGTAGAGAAAGGATTACATATTTTTATCCACCTATGTAATAGTTCAGTTGAAAGCTTTTAACTAGGGAATTTTAGATATGATAGAAATTTGAATTGAAAGAATGGTTTTGGAACTCAAAAGAAGCTCGCAAAAAAAATTAAAATTTCTCTGTCACATTACATGTTAATGAGGCACGGTGATCTAGAATGTTCTATAGTACGACAATGACTAGGTGTATTTAAGTCAACAAAATAAAAAAATAGCGTAACAAACTCATATAAAACTATATCATCGGTGAAGAGACGAAAGAAGCGGCAATAATGGTAAAGATGTGAGCATTTGAAACGCCTCTCTATTTTTGGGTAGCCTTAGAAATGACGCAAAATTTTCACAAGTTTCTTCACTCGCAACTATAGCAAAACACTTATATTACAAAACACAAATACACTAGAGACACCATTCTGAAAGCGGGACACATATAAAATTCACCGTCAAAACAAACGCATTGACGCGTGACGATCATGCTTCTAATCTTCAATCTTTAGAATCACATCTATGTACACTATGTTCCTACGCATTGAGGGAACCGCCTGTATTTTGCACAGCAAAATGTTTCCAATGTTTCGGAAGGCAAAACGCCGGAAGCACACAAATGCCGCTGAATGAATAACGATGGAACCTAGCCAAGCTTCGAGCTCATGACGTGGGGAGAATATAAACATTTGAATATTCTGATTTCGATGAAAACTACGACATGCTACGTACCCAAGGTTATATTCAACCACATAAACTTTATAAACATAGGTACTCAGATTGGGAAACATTTTTCAACAAAGCTAGACAAAGATTTTCAAGGTTTTTCCAGGAATAGCAACAGCTCTGTGCATGCGAAACTAAAGAAAATAGTATAGTAAACATTGTAGTGGAAAGCTTTGTATAAAATGAGGGCGTTGGGTGTGACACAGTGGTTTCATTTGAACATTATGAGCAAAGTTTGCCATAGAAAGAATAGTTTTACAGCAACGGTAAAATTAACTACTGCGATCGATCAAACCTCAAAAGAAGACTAAGCCAATCGCAATGAGCTTCGAAAATGAGAACCCGTGTCGCTGGCGTTCCATGCCATACGTTTCCATTTTATTATCGGGCAGGGATTGGTACAAAACCCAATTAGATTAAGGGTAGATTATCTTGCCTGCTACAGAGCCGAAGAAGAAAGTTAGGCGCAGCTGACTGGATGTTGACAATTTGACATGAAACGAACATCGTAGGTAAGTAGCGGATCACTGAACTCAATGTAGGTAGACGCAGAAAAGGTGTATTCTTCCTTTAGGTACTTATGTTTAGTGGCCTCGATTGTTGATGTCCGACTCACTAAACAAAATCAATCTTATGATGAACATTCACATCATTCATTCAGCACGCTGTCAAATTAGGATACAAATTATGATCTGCATACACACAAACACACTGCTGGTAGAACGTCTCGTGCGAAGTAGCAAATTTATATGCCAGCGGAGGTGAGGAGTGGGGTTTTGCGCTGCTTGTTGCTAACTTCACAGACGCCATTGATTCGGCCTATATACAAATTAGAGCATGGATTGACCGACCGATGCTACATCTTGTGGCCAGCAAATCACAATATCAGTCAGCAGTGATCGGGTGACCGAGATCATCGCGCGTGCGTGACTCGCTGCGCTCCACCGGTGCTGCGCTGGCGCACCCGATCGCTACTACATAGATCCCATCGAGATAACGATTCTAGCGGCCTTTGAACACTGTTTAGCCGTGCAATTTGTACTGTTAAATATTGTCTGAAGCGTGCGTAAAACTTTTGTGGTAAAACTGTACATATTAAGTTAAACTTATTTAGTTGCCTCGAAGTTTTACATTTAATTTTATAAGTAAAGCTTTAAAGCTTTATAAATATTAATCCATCCAATGCTGGACTGCTGCCACAGACTGCTGGACCACTGTCACTGCTGGACATAGGTCTTCCCTAAGGATCTCCAATAAGACCGGTTGGAAGCGGCTTGCATGCAGCGCAATTCTGTGGTCGTAATGAGATGATCAGTCCACCTTGTGAGTGGACGTCCTACGTGGCGCTTGTCGATACGTGATCTTCATTAGGAGAACTTCTTGACCCTACCAGTTATCAGTAATACGTGCTATGTGCCCTACCCACAGCCATTTCATCTTGCCATGTCGCTTGCTTTGGTTCTACTACGGACCTTTTCATTTTTAATTAATTGATATGTTATTAAAAGTAAAAGATTTAAGTAGGAACATTTTACCACCTACATCAATGACTGGTCAAGCTGGAGAGACTATAGAAAACGAAAAACCAAGCCACCTAACACAAACCTTGAAACTTGAACTTCTCTAACAATGAAGAACGAGAAAAGAAAGAAGGAGCAAATCAGATGGCATTGCATTTCACATTGAAGTATAATACACAAACATCATTGGCATTTCAGCGAAAATTTCAGAAAGACGATTAAGCGATATCCCGATGTCACTGTCTCACGGTCGATCCGTATTTTGCCTTTTAGTCTGACCTGCATCAGCATCCCTTGAAGCATCATTGGATGTGGGTCTGGCCCTTGCCTACAAATAGCCCGTGCCGTGTGGTTTCAATGATATTTTCTCTTTATTCTGACCTGCGCTTGTTGTAGCATCAGAAGCCGATTCTCGTGGGGTTGACGACGCGGCAGTGACGGTTACGGCCACCGCCGCAACAGCGGTCTGCGAGACCGGCTCCGGCGGCACCGCCACTGGCTGGGACAACGACTGCTTCACGATACACCGCGACATTTCCACACAAAATCACATCCAAATCACATTCACAAACTGCATTCACCATTCGCAAACAAACATAGCGCGCCGCGACAAACATCAGACTGTCGTCCTGTTCCAAATATGAAGTTTTGTTTATTTTTAAAATTTGGCGCCAATTGAGCATAGTGACGCGCCTTAGCCGAGTAATCCGTATAAACGTGAATAGTTTATTACGAATCGATTAGTTAATAGAACACTATTTTGAGAGTGAATAGAAAAAGGATTCAGAATTTATAAATTATTTATGTTGGAAAGTATATAATAATATAGTTGTGATGCGAGTGCGAGAAATAAATTGAAAATTTTATCGATTATGTTTTTAATAGTGACATGTTATAGGTATTTAGTTAAGTACTTACCTGGTGGTCTGTAAATCTCAAGAGTTGGCTTCCCTTTAGCGTTGGTGAGAATCATACTTCTCCGTTTCCCATTGTTTGGAAACTGTAATACAAAACCAATAATCAGATTTGGTACAATCGAATCGTAATTTCATGAATTTATAACATCCGTGTTGTCATGATGAACTGTCACGTTTTATTTTAAGCCGCTATAAAAGCTGGCGGCGTGAGACGAGCTTGCAACATCAACTAATTTGAAACAGACTATGAATACTGAGTTTGATTCACTTTGGATAGACATAAGAGTAAGTAGACAGACAGACAAAACTCTTTATTTACAACCACAATGTGAAAAATAAACACTATTTACACATATACGACAAAAATATGATTATAAAGTCACCTTATCCGCCTTATCACCCATGGCGATTTCTTCCAGGCAACCTTGCACGATAGGTATAAGTAATGTTTAAAAGTCGAATCAAACGGTACATAGAAAAAAGGTATTTATTATAGGTGTATTTATGTATAAATACAGTAGTAGTGCATCCCATCCCACAGCAACACATCCTCCATCCATCCATCAGCCATAGGACGTCCACTGCGGGATATAGGCCTCCCTTATGGAACTCCAATAAGACCACTTGTAAGCAGCTTGCATCCATCGCGATCCTGACTTCCTGAGTGAGGTTATCTGAACTCCTTGTGGGCTGTACTTGCCGGTACATGGTCTCTAGTCTCTACTCGAGAACTTTTCGACCCCATCAGTAATTTTCAGTTTAATTTATTATTAACCCATTTTGAATTAAAAATGTATCTCGCGCATGACGGTATGATCTACAAATCATTTATATGTACCTATTGTATAAAATACACCAGCTATGAAAAAATCGTACTTAACAAAGAATTGAAATCGATGTTTAAATTCATAAATCACTGTGTACACTGCTTTCACTTCCTTATTTACATAATAGTCTTTTTAAAGTTCGAGTTGTCGAGGAAAAAGTTTTCAATCAAATCATCTATGGTTTTAAATTCAACCTCTATAAATTTTGTATAGTCCGCGCCATACAAGTTGGTAGATGTAAAGCTACAAGCTGCACAATAACAATCCTGACTGAAGCTCACATAAAGCCGCGCGTTGATTGGTTATTTCGCAGCTTGTAGCTAACTTCACATCCTTCAACTTGTTTGGCGCGGCCTATAAGCAGGTTGTAAGGCTTCGCGTAGTTCTTTCTCTGAAATGGCTTCTTGTTTCTAACCACAAAAATCCATTTCTCAAAGTTTAATTTAGAAAATAGAGGATATTGCAATTTGCAGCAAATTCTATCAGAATTCTACATCTACTTATTGCTTTTATTTACTACTTATTGCATTTATTTCTCTATTTCAAGTTTTTGCTCCGTCTCTGACATGATATTGCATAATTGCAGGTTCAATAGCCGGAACCTAAAATTCAACGTGTCATCCGAGTCACAGTATCAGGCTATTTGACTAGTTTTTGGAAATCGTTTTAAATTATTCGTTAGTACATAATAAGCACACTACATTTATATTTCCGAGAGATCTACATCTACCGTATTAACAATGAAAATCTAGTGTTATAGAATAGAAATTCAAGATTCCGCCAAAACGGAAAATAAATCTTTTTCAGGCTATTATCTGTATGGATTACCACAATCAATAGTATATTTTCAATGTTGTCAAATAGCCTATTAACATTAACTAACATACCTGGCATAAATCGCTCGGTACTACTTTTGGTGTGCAATAAAGTTATTGTATTGATTACTTATATCTCCTGAAAAGGAACATGCTAACTGCAAACTAGTCAAGCTATCAATATTTTCTTGTTTATTACATCTACTACATCAAATGTAGGTCATAGAAAGTGCAGTCTGAAAGTACCTATAATGTAGCTATGTGCTGAAAGCTATCGGAGAGGAGTATTTTTAACTCGATCGAAAGCACGTTCGAGGTTTCGTAAGTAATTTGTACAACTTTCCGAGCATAATGTGACTAGGACAAAAACTGGTCAAATTCGTGTTGTCGGGCTAATGAACTGAGGTTCCGGCTATTTTTTTTTAAACCCTTGATGATCTTTGCCGATTTTTGAAACTATTTCTCATAATAGGTATTGTAAAATACAAAAGTCTATCACATTGGGTTTGATTGCACTATTTCAACATAGAGTGAAAACAAGAAAACATTAAACTGTATAATTATAATAGGCATGGTTAAAAAAACATTATTATAATTAGTCTGTGCGTTAGACGATCAAAAATTATTGTATACGTATTTTTCTTTCGGAAATCAAACAACAATTGACAAAGATAAACCTTACCAAAGTTTGGGAGTGGGGGTCCTGACGTCACTTCTCTCACAGAACTCTATAAGTACATTTGTATGGCACTTGTGACATCACGTGGAACTTTGACGGGCTATATCCATTCCTTTTCAATGCTATTTCTTCTTCTTCTTCTTAGTTTTGGCGTCGCATTATTGTGCATTTGCCAGTGTCAAGTATTAAGTTTTAATAATTTTTGATAATATTTTATCAAAATAGTCACTGTCATAGTCTCGTCATAGTCCAATAAAGTCGCGGTCAAGTCCAATCATAGTCCAAGTCATACCTCAGTAAAGCAGTGGAGACTTTACTAGAGGCGTCTATGGAGTTTTGGTAACAACACGGAAGAACATGATACGTCACATTATATCACTTGCCTACACTCATGCACGTAAATCAGCTCATAATCAACGAAACACCACCATTTTTCACTAATTATCACTAATAAAAACACAAGTTTAACAAAATAATATAATGAGGCGACATGATTTTTCCGCGTTCCCGCCAAAACTCCATGCTATTTCTTCATCAATTTTAGTTTGATTGACAAACGAAAAAATAAATGTCTAATGTTTTTTGATAGTCTATCTGACGGATTAATTATATTTTTTTGATCATCATGCCTATTGCAGGCTTTTTATATTTTACTATATTGCTTATAATTTTTTTTTTATTCTTTTTGTAATTTAAAAAATTAGCATAGGTTTTTTGGCTATCTATACAATAGTACTGTACACTGTATCTAATACATTTTAAATGTAACAGTTTTTTGTCTATGTTCGTCAGGGTTTCCTCCAGGGGATTGAAAAACATTTATAAGCAAACAAACATAATTGCATCTATCTTTCGACTGAATACAATTTTACTATATTTTATTTTAGTTTAGAGTGTTTTATTTTACTTACATAATTTATTTCTTTTAAGTTACAGTTCAGCAGAAAGCGTAACCTTTTTCTTGAGTGGTCATATTCAGGGTGTTATTTACTTACCTAATTTTTTCTTTTAAGTCACAGTTTTGCAGACAGCGTAACCTATTTTTGGGTGGTCATATTTAAGGGTGTTATTTTCTTACATAATTTATTTCTTTTAAGTTACAGTTCAGCAGAAAGCGTAACCTTTTTCTTGAGTGGTCATATTCAGGGTGTTATTTACTTACCTAATTTTTTCTTTTAAGTCACAGTTTTGCAGACAGCGTAACCTATTTTTGGGTGGTCATATTTAAGGGTGTTATTTTCTTACATAATTTATTTCTTTTATGTTACAGTTCAGCAGACAGCGTAACCTTTTTTTGGGTGCTCATATTCAGGGTGTTATTTTTTTACCTATTTTTTTCTTTTAAATTACTGTTCAGCAGACAGCGTAAGCTTTTTTGGGTGGTCATATTCAGGGTGTTATTTTCTTACATAATTTATTTCTTTCAGTTCAGCAGATAGCGTATCCTTTTTTTGGGTGGTCACATGGGAGTCCCCGCAGACTAGACAGTAGTCCTATTTTACTAGTCCTATTGGTCCTAGCTTGAACAATTTCTCCTACTCACCTGGTTATGATGCATGTTGTGATGGGATTGTGGGCGTATGAAGCTACGTTCCCTCATGATGACTCCAGGAGACGCGAAGTCCTGCATCCTGTAGCTTCTCTGCAGCTCGTTGCCGCCCACTCCTATCTGAGCTTGCATCTTGATTATCTTATTGTTAATCTCGTACCAACGAAGTAGCTTTTATAGTAGCGTTTATTTTTAGAACTTTGCTTTGTTTACAGTAGACTTTTTAATAGTTTCTATTCTCTTTGGCAGTGCACTCGGACGTTCAGTGATATTATTCTTAATTCTCTGTCAATATTTAGTTTGCAGATTACTTTATATTTTTATTACCATTAAAAAGAATCAAATACCAAAATAAATACACTAGATAAATGACTAGTATTATAGTTTACGCAATGTCACACTTATTTTTGATTATTTAACACTTTTTTATATTTACAAAATTTTACAAAAATCTTATAAACGGGCAATATTCTAAAATGCGATTATATAACAGCGAAGCAGTAATAGTAATTATAATATTGATCACAATTGTATATAACTGTGACGTCACGTTAGAGATCACTTTTACATCCGATTTACATATGCATATATAAATGTTATTTATATTAGAACCCTTCTGTCGTGGCCACTGATAGAGGGTGATATTCGAGTTTTTTTTTCGTTTTTTTAAATACGAGTATGAGAGCAGTGCAGCTTTATAGTGTGCCTGACAGTCACCGAGCGATTTTTTTTACAATTTTTCGAGGGGCTAAGAATGTGTCTTCTGCAGCACCAAACTCGATCGTTTTTCGTAGGGGTTCACGGAACCCCAAATCTGAAACAAGCAAAAAATGCTGATGAACAGTTTTATCTCTCAGGAGAGGTTTTGTTGGTTATCTAATCGAGTAGAAACGGCTGAATGGATTTGAATAGAATTTAAAGTAGAAATCAGATCTTAAAATGTGGAAATGATGAGGATTACAAGAGACGTAACGTTATTTCGCGAGCGAAAGAGCAAAAAGTTTAGGATTAGAAAATACCTAAGTTCGTAAATGCGAAATAAGTAAGTATTAGTAGGGTAGTTAAGCAAAAATACGTTGTCTCTAGAGATGCGTTAGTTTGTGGTGTTTTATTCATGTCCATAATTTTCGCCCGACCGCGATTCAAATCTGAACTAACTATAGGTACCTGCCGCAAATTAATTCTAGCGAATCGCGTTTTTTTAAACAAAAGATCACCTATCACCTGACTTTCTTTCATTATAGTCGTAGCATACCTGCTAGTAACAGGCTTGCCCCCTAGATTTCCAATCTTAGGTCATAATGACGAGCACAACTACATCCGAGAATATTGATAAATGAATTCATTTTCACCCATTACATTCTCTCTACTCTACATTACCAAACCCAATGGACTCTTTCAACCGTTTTAAAAAAGGAGGTCCTGAACTTGCCCCGTATTTTCTTTTAATTTAGTAAGCTTGTTACATGCGATTATTTAGCATTCTATTAAATTTTCGAATAGATTTTGACGGTTCTTTTTTGGTTAGTACTTAGATCATATTTCGGAGATAGTTGCATTTAAAATTTATCGGAATCGATTTGGCTAGTTTGGAAAAATCTACATAGTCTAAAAATGGTACATACTTGGTACCCTTTTCGAATGTTGTACCTACCTCTACGTGTTTTTTTTTTATTTATAACAACATTATACACCAATCTTATAAGTTAAAATAATTACAGAAAACTTATGTTATGTACAATGCCTAACGAATATACCTAGCTTACTTAATCCTATCCTACTAATATTATAAATGCGAAAGTTTGTGAGTTTGTGAGGATGGATGGATGGATGTTTATTACTCTTTCACGCAAAAACTACTGAACGGATTGAGATGAAAATTTGCAATAATGTAGCTTATACATCAGAATAACACATATTATAATGATAATTGCGTCAAAAATCAAAATATCATGCGGGCGAAGCCGCGGGTAAAAACTATTATAAAATACTTTAAGAAATACATAGCATCTTGCCGAAAATCTGACTCTAAAAACTATACACAAATTAAAATTAAATAAACTATTACAATGCTAGCCAAAGTACCAAGTACAAATCATACGATTGAAGTCGGTTGAGCCATTTTGGCGAATTTTTTACGTTCCTATACATTTGAAGTCGCCTGATGGAAAGCGATGTTATAGCGAAGATGGAGTATGTAGACGTAGAAGATACCTATTCAATCTTGCCTTAATTATATCCAAATTTTATGAAACAAAAATATGAATATGGATTGTAATCGTCAAGAAACAATGACGGAGGTAGTAATAAACAAAGTCTAGTTTTCTTCAAGGTTCAAGGTTTGGTGCAAATTCCTTTTCCACTGTAATATTCTAACTACACGTGGTCTCTGCCAACAATGCGTGGTAAAGCTATAGTGCTTTAACCTCGGACCGGTTTCACGATTGTGTCGGTAAAAAAAGGAAACTACCAATTACTCCCGAACTTTGGTGTAACGCTCGCAATGCCTATTAGATCACGTTTTTTTACTCATCACAGTACCGTACTTAAAAAAATCATTAATATTATGGGACACACGGTCTCTGACACCAAACTAAGCAAAAGTGTGATATGGCTACCAGAAACTGATATACTAAATATAGGTACATATTTTTAAATACATAATTATGTACTATAAATAATACGTAAATAGCACCCAGACACAGAGCAAGCACCTATGTTCATCACATAAATACTTGCCCTGGGTGGGAATCGAACCCACGCCTCATGATCCCGTAGTCAGGGTCACTAACCACTGAGCCACCGAGGCAGTTTCAGATTTATATTCTGGGTCTGAGTGTTAGTCATCTTACCTTTGTGTGTATTCTAGTGAGGCTTACTTATCTATCATGTACGAAATATTTAAAAAAAGATGAAGTTATCACTTAAGTGGAAACATAGCTAAATAGAACATAATGATGCTCTATAAGGTAATAAGCTGCTCCGTCCTAATGACAGCAATTTACACCTCTATAAATATGCCAGCAGTCAGTTTTTGCTTGCAGGCGAGATGACGTCAAGAATTTACATAACAATCCTTAGCATTATGTTAGCATTATAACGTTCTAATGGAAGAGTTAATTGCAATAGGATTGTGTGGATAATTTTAACTAAATTATAGTAATGACCAGTGCACGACCAGTGCGACAACAAAATTGTTTTCTTTGTTCTGTATGCACATCAATGCTCATCGTCCGTTTGATCAATTCAATTCAGTTTATTATCACTATAATACATGAATATTTGGATTACGAACAATATGAATATTTAGATTACGGGACGTTATTTATTCAGTTTGTGAGAATATTTTGCTTGTGCGATATGTGCATCTTTAAGATCTCATTAACTTGAAAATGCTACTTTATTGTCGAGACCCAGTTCGAAGAAAAGTACAATAGAATAAATTAGTAAGTGATAATGATATTGAATATTTTATATTTTTTTTTAAATATAATGACAATACTACACTACTACTACATAGAAAGCAATTGGATCATCCACAAACCTTTGAAAGTCTAAAGATAATCCAAGTGCTCAAGGAAAATATAGGCTGCCTCACGATATTTTCCTTGGTTAAAAAACATGTGCGGTGGTACCTCAATCCGTATATAAATTCCAAATAACAATGTAGGTTTTAAGATAGGTATATCGTATGTACCTAACTAGTAAAAACAAATTGAATATACTTGATTTTATAGAATTACAATTATAAGATTATTTTTAAGATACTAGTATATGTAGTTGCATTTGAATGTTAAGGTATGAGTTAATTTTGACTTTATTATTCATCATTAATTATTCTCTAGTCAAGTATTGTACAAAAGAATTCAACGCGCTATGACAATAATAAAATCATAGATGAATTAGGGGTCTCGCTCCGCTGGACAGCGAGACCCATAATTCATCTATGAATAAAATCTATTCTCGCTTCCTTCACTAAACTTTTATCTACCGTAGGAACTTTACCAGCTTTTTTAGTTCACTGCTTAACATAGGCCTTATCACAAACGGACATCTATGCAGGCTGCCTCACGATATTTTCCTTGGTTAAAAAACATGTGCGGTGTTGCCTCAATCCGTATATAAATTCCAAATAACAAGGTAGGTTTTAAGATAGGTATATCGTATGTACCTACCTAGTATTAACAAATACATATCTTTAGTTTTTTGATTTTGAAAAGACTATACATTTTCTAATTCTGAGAACTCATTGGTACGCCGGGATTGATCCCACGCCTCACGCTAGTAAGGCGCGTTCTTTCAGTACCTATGCCAACACGACTTAGTTAACTATCATTACGAATGATTTATCGTAGTCTCGGTCCACCACCTTCATACCTAGCGATGCGATAACGCAGCATCAGGTAAAAATACACTGAAATTTACAAGAGCACTGACCCCTCGGAACGTCTGCGGTGTTCGAAAGCGGCTCTATCGCGCTGAAACTTCACGAAATGTTTTGTAATCGTTATTTATTAACTGCTTCTCGAGTTCTCCACGCGAATACCGAACGATACGATACGCGATATAATAAAGATCTAGTCATGTAGGTTGGGTAGGTACTCTTTGAATTGATAAAAAAAAAACAATTTTAATTTTCACCAAGAATGGCACAAACTACTTTAATCGTACAAAATTCGAAAAATTCAAAGTACTTATGAGATTTTTTAGATTAGGTATTGTTGATTTTTCAAAAACGACTAAGCCGATTAAATCTAAGGACCCCTTGAACCTTCACAAAAAATATCATCATCGGTTCATAATTTGCGGAGTAATGGTGTAACCTACAAACAATTTTTTTATAGATAAATCTAGTTATAAAAGGTAATAAGTAGTAGTTACATTATAATAATATCAATGGAAAAGTATATATTTAGTGAACAACATATGGGTCTAATGACTCATAAGTATGCTCATTCAAAGAAAACATGCTGATAATTTGAAAGAATAAGGCTAAATCATAACTTCACAGTTTTTCGGATATATGGAATGTAAATCAGCTGATCACGTCGGGGGAAAAAAAACCTACAAACAAACAAAAAGCAGGCGAATTGAGAACCTTTTTTTGAAGTCGGTTAAAAAAAATTGTGCGTGGACTCCACGCACGGTAGAAGTGAAACTTCGTAACTATTCCCCTCCCCAGGAGCGTTGAACGTTTAACGCAACAGTGCTTTCAAACCCCTTCCATAATAGCGTTAAACGTTTAACGCAACCTTGTTGAAAGTCGCATTAGAAGTTTCAATTCAAAAAGAAGAGTGAGTACCTAATACTTTTCATGTGCATGTATTGTGTAGTACTTACCTAACACCTGATACTGAAACTATACGCATCAGGTGGGTACTACCTATTTTCAACTTTTACTATGAGACCAACTCTGAAATCGTAAAAAGCTGTTTCATCATCATCATCATCAGAAGGATTATTCACTGCCCATGATCGCACTGCTAAGCAAAGACCTCTCTTAGGCCACTCCTCTCTCTAACTGTTCCATACAAAAAATGACATCAAAATGCATTTTCGGGACGTTTCATCGCGAATGCTCAAATTCGCAAACGTTCACATTCATTTAGGAAATCAGGTCTCAATTTACAAATTAAAAATAGGCATTCAAATAGGCACTAATTTTCTTAGTTTTTAAACCCACGACGCAAAAACGACGGGGTATCATAAATTTTAATATTATATACCTACTACGGGACTAATCGCGCACTAAAATTACGAGATAAATAAATACCTCATCATCCCGACGTTTCGGCCTAGTTGCATCGACCGTGGTCACGGGTAGACTGTAAGGTAGTATAATAATAATAATAATGTGTTCAAATCGCGAAAGTTTAAAAACACATAATTATCATAAATTTAACATGTTAACTATAAGTGTGTGAGTGTGCCTGTCTTTTTTTTTGATTGAAAGGTGAATTAATCGGGTCTTTGCTATGTTTCATCAAAATTAGTTCAGCCGTTTCGAAGTTAAGTTCTTTTTTGTTAGTTGCAGCAGGAATCTTTTTGCATTCATTTTTTTACATTTTGACTGTATTCTTGTTATTTGTTAGGCACTCACCGCTCTCTCGTTGTGCGCCGTCGGTCGTTTGTTCGTGCTCTGCACTCGAGACTCGTTCACTTTACTCGTATTTCACTGCAACAAGCGAACAGTCATCATTATCATCAGTCGTCAAGTAAGTCATATTTACCTACCTAAGTTCATATAGCCTGGGTATAGGCTGCCGGCCTTCAGGCGCCTTAAAAACTCACCGCCTTACCACAAAAGATTTAAACACCACTAAAACACTATTTTACCGTGCAATTAGTATTGTTAAACTCTGTCTAAAGCGTGCATAAAACTTTTGTGGTAAGACGGTGAGACACCAGCCTACCGCCTAAGCAATAGCAATCGTAATAGCAATGAGCAATCGTTTATGACTTCATTTTAATCATTTGGCACCGCCTATGTGACGTTAGCCATCAAAGTTTTTCATTCAACGATTGCTTTCGCAATCCGCGCAAAGCAATTGATGGTTAACGTCACATAGGCGGTGCCAAATGACTAAAATGAAGTCATAAACGATTGCTATTACGATTGCTATTGCTTAGGCGGTAGGGGGGCTGGACTAAGTTAGCCTTTACAAGTGAGCGCTACCATGACTCGGACACATTAAATTGTAGGTCCCGGTAGTTTTAACCATTTACCCATTTGTTTTTCTGACTTGGCTCAATGGTTAAAACAACTGGGACTTACAATTTAATCTAATGATGTGTCCGAGTCATGGTAGCGCTCAGTTGTAAATGCTACACGTGGTCATCCATCTGAGGGTTGACCGTGCCGAACTTTGGTGATCGTTGACAAACACCATTGCTATGTGGACATAACAATAGACCACTAGTGACTAACAGAGATCTTGAGTAACAAACTAATTAAGTATTCAATATAATGAATACTTAATTAATCTATGGTAACACATAGGTACATTGAAAAATTAGTGGAAAAACGTTTTGATGAATTGTTTTGATGTTATAAAAGCGATTAAAAAACTGATTTCGAACTCTAATTTCTGATTACTAAACAAATATTTGGTGACTGGTCATGTGTGTTTTAAAACACGTAAACACGTAAACACACATAATTTGGAATGAGTGAGTAGGTAGGTACCTATTTCTAATTTAAGGATTAGCAGTTTCCTCCAAAGGTGAGACGAGAGGTGCGAAGCTGGGCAAAAGTTTGTAGTCTGTGAATCCACTACCTAATGTAATACGTAAAGTAAATTCCATATTTACTCAGAGAAGAACAGAACAGAGCTTCAGTCCGATGACGATTGTTTTGTTTCTTGCTAAGCAAAATTATGGCAATTATCTGTAATGAGCTTATGGGCTGGAAATGCTGGAATGTTCTGCACAGTTTTCATCATCTCAGAGCTGCTTTAGTGGAGTCTATAACGAAACTCTGTCTAGAGGTATCGTCACATCATTCGTAGTCTAGGCTCGCCCACTGTAGCGACCAAATCGAGCATTGAAGACAGCATTGTCATCGATGTTATATCGATTCCCATTGTGTTCAAATCGATTAAATTCATCATTCGATATTATCGATTTGGCTCCCGCTGACCTAGAACGTTTACCGACGTGGAATGTACTCAGATGTCTTACAACGTTCACCGTTTGTAAGACTTCGCCGCAACTCCTCGCAAATTGTTAAAGGAAAATGCACCTTAACGATTTCGAATTAGGTAGTAATCAGGATATGATTAAGTTTAGCGTATTTCGTTTATTTTGTACGGTTTGGTGTGTCAGAGAATGAGCCATCATCGGGCGAGTAAACACGGTGATGTCATCTGTGCTCCGCCTCTCTATATAGGTGTTCCGAGTTTTTCGCATCTGCAGCTCCATAGAAAATTAAGCGCGGTATTAAATGTATAGAACAGCTGATAGGTTTATTATTCTGCGTAGTATAATCTCCATTTTCTATAGGATTCAATTCGGAGAGTGTGCATCTGAGGTACACTACCTTATCCTACCATCCTCTTTTTACTACTACAGGAGAAGTAGAAAGACTTCAGGAAAAGTAGAAAGACGCCTCACTACCACCCCTATACAATGTCGATTTTCCTTCGATACGTACGAAGCGGTTTGACTCAACATTTCTGATTCGTACCGCCAGGGAATGGAACAGTCTTCCTGCTTTCCTGTTTTCTAAGAGAAGAGATATAATCTAAAGCTTTTCAAGATCAGAGTGAATAGGTAGGTAGGTATCTTCTTAGTCGGATATCTTCAAGCGCGGACTTACTCGCCTTAAAAAGACAAAAAACTTGTAAAACGGGCAGCACCTTCTTTGTCGACCAAAAAAAGATCCACCAAAAAAAGGCAAAAATATAGGCACCCCTTAGGGAAAATCTCTAACTAGGACAATGTCTCAGTGTCCCTTGACTCTACATCAGTAGGTATAGGCCAAAGTAACATTAAAATTTACAAAGATCTTTCATCACGACTGGTCGACGCAACACGTGCTCAAAATGCTGGCCTCTATTTTGCCCAAAGGATCAGTATTGCTATCCAACGTGGCAATGGGGCCAGTATTTTGCGAACTGTGCCCGCTGGTAGTGGGCTTTTATATTAGGGTTTTCATCGTCATCTATACATACTCATTTTTTTAGTTCAAGTGTTTTTTTTTATTTTGTTTAGGTTTGTACATTTAGCGTAGTAGTTGTAATATATAGTGAAGTTTATGAAATGTTATTTAAGTTTTGGCCAAAGTTAATGGCATCTGTGAAGTTTGCTACAAGCTGCGTCAATCCCTACTCCTCATCGCGCATGACATGTGATTTTACTGCGCAACGTCTCGCCGGCGTGTTCACAGACGCCATTAAGTTTGATTCGGTCTATAATAGGAATTTGTCCTATTTGCCATTGACAAAGTCGCGGGCATCTAGTAGCTTGTCAAGGTACCTATTCTTAAAGGCTCGTGAAGAATCGGATTGTTTTATTTTTAACCTAACCCAACTACATTCCGTTGACCCATATCCCATTACATTATGCCTGATTGAATAATAAAAATATGCGTAATGCTTCTAAATCTATAAATAAAATGTATGTAGGTATTCTGCGCAGTAGCGACTATGTCTCTACTCGAAGGTCCGGTGACTCATGCTGCTTCTGAGGTGGGAAAATGGTTTGTCTCTCATCATATAATTAAAGAACTGTTCAAAAATTTAGTACAGACCTACCAGCAGCTGCTACAGCGTAGAGTTTGTGCAAAAAGAAAAGCGTCGTAGCTAGGTGAGGTCGCCCGTGTGCCATTTTACTAATGTTGTCTTGACACTTGACAACACTGCTCTGTCATTGTTAGTACAACTAAGTGTTTGGTACTTGGTAGACACCAATTCGGTTTTCATTAGTACTTGCATCTACCAAGTAGGTATAGTCGGTACCTTGGCTGCTGATTAAAATCTTATTGTCAGGTCACCGTAACGCCACGACGCGGACGGTTCTCTTTTTGTTTTGCACATACTTTTTCGATATTTTTTTGTACTGTACTGTACCAACCTTTTTTTTAAATAGTCCACTGCAGGACGTTTCCTACCCACGAAGGGTGATTGGGCTATATCCACCACGCTGGCCCAAATGCGGGTTGGTGGATTCACATACCTACGCCATCGAATTTGTTCTACGGGCGCATGCAGGTTGTCTCACGATGTTTTCCTTCACCGAAAAGCCAGTGGTGTTAAATTAGCCGTACATAAATTCCAAAGAACTCATTGGTACGGGACTGGGATTTCAACCCACGACCTCACGATTTTAAGGCGGGTGTCACTACCTCTAAGCCACCACAGCTCTAGGCTCTAGGCTCCAGGCTTTTTTTGTACAATTTGATTTTATAAAGTTTACCTATTATTTTGCGAGTCATCAATAATTTGGCGACAAGTGCTCTAGACGGAATAGCATTAATCTTCGAAATCAAACCCAATACCTAGTGAGCTTCAGTCAGAATTGGGTTTTGCGCAGATTGTAGCTAACATCACAACCGCCAATAAATTTGCTTCGGCCTATACCTACCCTGGAAAACTCCAGAGAGTTTTCTTCGTCTGACTAACTTCTTTATTGTTATAACTTTAGTCAGAGTTTTTTTATTTTTCTTCGATAACATGATTTGATATAGAAAAGTAAGCACTATAGTAGTAAGCACGTAGGTAATTTTGAAACTATGAAAGCGCTTCGTACAGTGCTACATAAAAGACTTCAAATTAAATGAGTTCGCCACCATTGCTTTGTTACCATATTTTGCATTATTTTTTGGCATGATGATACTGTTTTCCTGTTCAAAATCCACAAAATAACGTAAAACGAAAAAAAATGCTGGGATGTTAACAATGATTGGCAGCTCAGATTGTGGTTCCAGCAAAAGTGATAATTTAGTTCACGAATAATTCATTTCATCTCTTTTGTGTCGTACTGTAAGTGAGCGCTTTCATAGTTTCAAAATTACCTAGAATTGCTTAGAAAATTCATCCTACTTCCTATTACTAATATTATAAACACGAAAGTTTGTATGTATGGACGTTTGTTCCTATTTCACGCAAAAACTACTGAAAGGATTGAGATGAAACTTTGCAATAGTAATGTTTGTACATCGGAATAACACATAGGCTATAATTTATAAGGATATTCCGTGAAACGAAGTCGCCGGGTCAGCTAGTATAATATTTATTCTTTATCTTTAAAAGGAACATTACAATTTGAACAGCTTAAATAATTTATTCATGTCATTTGATGATGATAAATACAGCTGTTCTGAAGTACAGAAAAGTGTACCTCAATACTCAAGGCTCTGTAATTGGTCTTCTGTTTATTAACACTTATGTTAGGTATTACGAAATTCATGCTTTGTTATGTTAATATTGTTATTCCGTAGAATGTTTTGAATTCAATTCGTAGATCTGTCTTCTGCTACTTGAGCTAAGTAACGATTTTTTACAAATTAATATCTTTGCTTGCCGGAAGACTTCTGACATGGCTTAGCCGTTAAAATAACCGAGACCAATAATGTAACATGTCATCCGAGCCACGATAGCGTTTGGTTGTAAATGCTACCTCCGGTCACCCCTCCGAACTGACCATGTCGGAACTTTGCTTAACTACTGTGATCGCTAACAAACATCTAGTCTAACTATGCTATGAGCGCTACGTAGAAATATTCGCACTTCTTTCTAAGTTTTATATTCCTTTCTTCAACTCAGGTAATAATTATTTTTCCCAAAAAATGGCAAATTCGCTTGAATGCATAAATTATTGTTGATTTTTTTAAAACTGAGCTCAACCGATTTCTGTAAAATTTAAATGGGGCCACCTTGACAGTATCCGTTTCGAACAAAAAAAATTATTTTTCGATTCGGTTCACACTTGGCGAAATTATAGATGAACAATTGAACATACACAAAAAAAATACATACAGACTAAGATAGAACCTTCTCTTTTTTGGAGGACAGTCAAAGAGGACATGAATGTCAGAAACAGTCTGAATTCACATGTGAAGACATATCTCAACATTGGCGCAGCTAAACGTAGGCAAATAGAAACCGTGCAAGAGTTGCAACACGGGCCTTGAATGCACTACACCTACTGTCCTGCATGTTTGCTTGTTATGCAAATGTTGGGACAATATAGGTGCTATACGGACACCGCATTGTAAATCTATCAGGGTTGGCACTACTATTTTTAATGTTTTTTATAACTTTTTTTTTCTAATCTTCTTGTTCTTCGTAATTCTTATAAATCGGTGGACGCCGCGCCGGCAGCACGCACGAAATAGCATGACTCATTGCCCGTTCCGCCTGAACCGAGCGTGCAAGCGAGAGCGCGGAACGAGCGATAGAGAGGCACGATCGGACTAAGCCACGAAGTTATATTTACCTATAACTTCGTGGTGTAAGCGTTCGGCTTGTTACGCATATAACGTTATCACGTAATATGATCGTCCGTAAACCGAATTTACAGACAATCAATTTTTAATTTTTCATAATGATGCTTTTGTATTTACAGTGAACTAGAATTATGAAGTCTAAAATAGAGAATAATTTTCTTTAGATCAAACATCTTGGCGGCAGTGATATGTTATCTGTTAGCTGCGGAGAACCCATTCCAGACTGAAACTGACCGCGAGGATTGGGTTATCCGCAGCTTGTAGCTAACATCACAGCCGCCTTAGGGTTCCGTACCTCAAACGGAAAAAACGGAAACCTTATAGGATCACTTTGTTGACCGTCTGTCCGTCTGTGTGTATGTCAAGACTCTTTATCTCGGCAACGCGTAAAGATATCGAGTTGAAATTTAAACTGTATACGTATATCTATGGTCTCTTGCAGTTCTGTAAAAGAAAAACTTCTTAGCTATCGTTTAAAAAAGTTAGAGCCGTTTATGTCGTAAAAAACCGCATATTTCGACACTCACAAAAATCAAAACCTACAGGGTACTTCCCGTTGACATAGTACTATGAAATTTGGCAAGGAGCATTGTCTCAGAGTACACATACGAGTATAGGAATAAATCTGATAACTGTACATTTTTATTTAAATCACAAAAAATAGGGCCTCAAAATTCACAGAATATGGGTTCAAAATTCAAAGTGAGTACATCGTATACATAAAAGCACCTCATTAGCACATGCTAAAACAGGTTCTTAATTATTTTAACAATGTGTACTTTTAGATGTATGACGAGAAAAGTGAAAAAAAAAAAGCTTTTTTGTCGATGGTTATAATAGGTATAGAGATTTTAACAACTTACTTCCCAATATTATGAAATTTTCTGGATTTGTACGGAACCTTAGATGTGGGAGCCTGACTCACACTTGTCCCGTTTTTTTATTTATGCTTCAATTGAATTCCATCTCTTGTTAAAAACATTTAGGAATTGAAACATCTTGCAAAAAATCAAGCATAGGTACCTAATAGGTCTCCAATTCTTTGGTATCGATTTTAAAAATAATCATCGAGCTGCAATGCAATAATTTTATCTTCCCAGTTTAAAACAATGTAAAATATACTTGTGAAATTGATAAAATAATTATAAATATCCTTAGTGCACTGATATTTCATGATTCTGTAAAATCATAAATGTACAATAGGTACCTACCTATTAAAACAAAGGAGGTCAATCAAAGCCTTGCTGAATCTTTCAGAGTAATTAAAATATTATTGTAGCTCTACATATTATTATTATTATTTTAAGTAATTTATTTTAGGTTTAAGTTTTTTTTGAAAATATCATTAAATAGGTAAATATCACATCATATCCAAAACTCTTTTTATACGAGATAAAATGATTTGTAGTCGTACAGAAGTACAAGTAAACGAACATGAAATAAAGAATCCGATTTTTGGTCAACCCTATCAAATGAGCCAAGATGGCGGACGAGAAATTCGCGCCTTTTTTGTAACCCACGCACCGCCCGCGCAAATCGTGATTAGGTGGTAACATTTACTATTTTATTCAATTAACACCTTAATATTTTTTTTTTTATTTTAATATAATGACAATACTACATTACTACTACATAGAAAGCAATTGGATCATCCACAGACCCTTGATATTTAATGTTAATAATTATTTCACCATGCACTGCTATAGAGGAATCAGTTTTTCAACTGCAGGAATTAATGCTTTGCCTATCTGAGTACATACGTAACACTAAGTAGGTAAGGTCGTCTAGTTTATATCTAGTAGGTAGGTACGTATTTAATAGACAAGCTTTAAGTATTTCTATAGATGATTTGAAACCTGGAACGAAAAATAATCTCGCAGTCCAAAAAAAATCAGAAAAGTTTTATGGTCCTTCGAGACGGATTTCGAAGAGTTTTCTGGTTCTGATTTTTGTTAAACTTCATGTAAGTTTGTGTTAATACTCGTAGTGTTCGTGGAGCTCGTTAAAAAGCCTATCCAAAGTAAGTCAGCTTAGTAGATATGCCCAAATTCTTTTTTCAATTCAATTACCCTTCCAGAGAACGCCTATAGTTGATAATTCGAAAAGTCGAATGTCTACGACAATTTATATACTTAGCTCGTTCAATCTCTATCAAAAGTCTTTCTGAGCGTCTGGTGTATGCGAGGCATGACCAAAATGCTGGTGTTTGTTTGGCTCAACGTATAAACACTGCCATTCAGCGTTGCAATGCTGCCAGCATGCTGACAACTGGTAGTAGGCTTTACATTTGGATTATCTTTAGACCTTCAAGGGTTTTGGTTGATTCAATTGATT
This sequence comes from Hypomecis punctinalis, assembly GCA_949316475.1. Classification (NCBI taxonomy): domain Eukaryota; kingdom Metazoa; phylum Arthropoda; class Insecta; order Lepidoptera; family Geometridae; genus Hypomecis; species Hypomecis punctinalis. Next base: position 22,565,489 of record OX438807.1, on the reverse strand, counting down.
TTTATGTAGTATTGTATTTTGTTGTACCTACTAGTTAATAATAGCATTTGCCGTATAAAACATCTTTATCACAATTTTAATATCAAAATAAAGTAACGACTTGTTGCAAAAGGCTAAAAGTACCTGGATCCTCAAAAACCTATTAATAGGTATCAGTTTCTTTTCCCTTTCCTACCAATACAAACCACATATTACCAGCGGCTTGCATTACAGCCGTGTTACGTTTCTGCAAGTTTTTTTGCATTTCCCAGACGTCTAATTATCACGTTTTATCCGCTAATTTTCGGCTGCGGTTACGCTTCGTTGGCTATTAGGTATTTTGGCGGCCATCTTGCATTTCAGTTGCTGCATGTTCGTTATTCGTAAATGTACAATAGGTAGGCTTATTTTACGTTTTAAAAGATTACCTTTGTACTTATATTTGTAACCCAATTAGCCTTTAAAATATTTTGATTAAGGTGAGCGGGGCAAAGTGCGCCATATTTTTTTCATAGTTGACTTTGGTGCAATATAACTTGTGTTTTAGTTTACGGATGACACTTGTCGTGGTATCTTATGGATCTATGATGTTTTGCGACTACAACTAATGTCGTGTCATTGCAACCTGAACCTTAAAATAATAATTTTTAGCACAAAATAAGAAAATATGATACCAGGCGCACTTTGCCGCCAAATCGGGTAAGTGCGCCTGGTATTAGTAAAACGCAATAATGAAGCGTAGGGATAAAAACAGCCTCATATTATTATAAGAAAACAAGCAACGAAACGCATAACATTCAATTTTTCTTCATAGCCACATTCTAGAAGAATCTATGTATGTCAAACCAAATTTCGGCTAAGTGCGCCATACAATCTTAAATCAGTGGCTGTAAACCTTTTTTCTAAATATTGATAATCGAGTATCAAGTATATTTTTTCTTTTATTTACGAATAAATACCATGGAATGGAACTACTTAATGGTTGTTATAAGGCTTTTTCGATTACAGCCATTTATACATGTGTACTGTGACCATCATAGATGAGAAGTGTTGGCTGAATCGTATCGCCAATCATCGGAATAAATAAAAAATATTCCAAAAAGGCTTGCGATTCTATCCAGACATTAGATGTGGCTGTATACAACGTTCCAGGGTACGCTAAATCAGAGGTCCAATTACTCCATACGTGCTTTCCTTTATAAATCATAAATGGAGCTCTTTTCTCCCCAGCAGCGTTGCTCGCCATCAAAACTGTTGTATTTGACTTTCCGGAGGATGATGTAGTTCGAGTTGATTTCCATCACCCCTAAGACGTATGACTTTTTTTTGTGGATCACTGCAGTAACTGGTTTCATCCAAATTGTAAATTCTTTTAGGCTTGTCATGAAGCTTTAACTCGTCAATCACTCTTTCTAGTATGTCATAAAATTCTTGGATGACAAATGGGTCTGCTGCTTTCTTACTAGCAACCTCTACAGCCTGCGGTTTGCGGTCCATTACATGCAAAAAGTTCTGTCTCATATTTAAATACTGGTGGTCTGCCTAGACTTGATGACTTTTGGCCCCTTCGACCTGTGACGTGGTCCATAATAGTCTTTCTTGGGATAGCAAAGGTTGATGCGGCTGCATACCCAGACATCCTACCTAATTGAACAGCTTCGACTGCTTCATTCAAAACCTCTCTGGACCATTAAGGACCTTCAGGTTTTTTACATATCTCGCCATCTTAAACAAAAATCATGATCAGGTAAATAATAATAAATTATTGTGACTTTTACTGAATGTGATTATGTGTTGTGTGCATGTATGTAGGCTGGCCTCATAAAACACGATAAATAAACATATATACATATGACATTAGGATTCGAAGTAATTCCAACAATAGCACACACTTCTTATTGGATCAAGAATTAATAATAATATAATAATAACCCGACCATACAAACAAGCAAACATACATTGCAAGTTAAATAAAAGCTTATAAAAAGACACTTTTAAAAAGGTTACAAACCTCTGGATTGCGGCGAAGTGCGCCATATAAAAAGTCAGTATGGCGCACTTCCCCAACTATAAAAATTTGAGATCAGATTATTAAATTTGCAAAAAATATATAAATTTTACTAGATATTCGTGATATAAAGTCAAAATCTCAATGCACAATATTTAAATTGTGCACTTACCTCACTCGTATGTCGATAAAAACTCAATTTCTTGAGATTTATGACGACGATTACTCCACTGTCATCTCTCCTTACCACTTGCAATAACAGTGAAAATAAAATGGCGCGTGTCTCAAACTCACATGACTAGAGCCATCTGTGACTATCACCAAGAACTATGTTTTAGTTTGTATCATCGATATAAAGTGTCCCTACTAGTATCCAATCGGTAGTTTTCAAGATATTTGTGGTAGGCGCACTTATCCGCTAGGCGCACTTTGCCACCTTCACCTTATATATTATTGTTTTTAGGATATGTAAGTAGGTGTAGGTTAGGTTAGAAGCCTTTGTATTTTAGGTATTATCTGTCCAAGGATATTACGATTTCATAAAGATTCATATCATGTACCTACATATTAGTAAGTAGAGTCCGCCATATTATAGCAGTATGAGAGCAGAGAAGCATGCAGCAAGCAATAGGTACTGTACATGATGAAAAACTTCTTGAATTAAGACTACGGACCACAATCATCACGTAAAATATCGTCTGATTAGGTGGTGCCGCCACACTCCCCCGAGGCGACACGAGCACCGCAGCTGTAGCTCACTTCACACCGCATACAAGTACCTATACAAGTCGGCGATGTGAAGTTAGCTACACAAGCGGTGTTCGTGTCGCCTCGTGGAGAGGGAGGACGCACCAGGACAGTAAGCCGCTCTCAAACAGTCCCATTAAAAAACTATAGGAGAAGTCCAGTGTCCACAACAGTGGCAGTAGCAGTGGACGTATATAGGTATAGGCCGAATCAAAGTTCTTGGCGACTGTGATATTAGCTACAAACTGCTCGAAACCCAATCCTGACTGAAGTTCACTTAGGTAACAGCTGCTCGAGGATTGGGTTTGGCGCAGCTTGTAACTAACTACTTCACAGCCACCAAGAAGTTTCATTCGGTCTTTACCGTCCTTCGATTAGAATTACACACCTACATCACTATTTGAAAACCAATGAGTAGTCAATGATAACTAGATACAATGATATGGTTATGGATCAAGTAAATCAAGTTTCGAAGGGGGATGAACAAAGGAATTACCTACACACAACAAACTGAATATTATTATGTAAGTATATTATTTATGTATATTAATATGACAACAAACTGAATATTATTATATAAATATTATTTAAGTATGTAAGTATATTATTTTATTATCCAAGTATATTATAAAAACAATTTCACAAAACATTGTATATTAATTAACTTTACTGACTAGACTAATGAGTATATTATTATTAGTGTTACTTATATAGCATATTAAGTAGTTAAACATACCAACTATTCACTTCACACACATTATTATTATAAATAAAGCTCGTTAGAAATTAACAATATACAAAGTGATAACTTGTAACTTTTAGTTCTTTCTTTATTTTTTTATTTATTTATAAGTATCTGTGTTCAAATTAGGTTACTTTAGCGGTCAAAAGACCAACAGAAAAAATGTACCCTGATATACAGGCTCTTACGAGACCTGGTGTAAGGTCCAAATACTTTAAAGGTACTTTTGCGATTTTCTACCGCACCTTATTTTTAAGATTGTTTGTAAGTACCTCCACATGTTGTAATACGTAATAAAATATTTTATTATTTTTTATTATTATTATTACCAATCCCTATTTTATTTCCATGAAAAGCTTAAAGCAGTTCACCTGTACTGTACTAGCCTGTTTAATAGTTTACCTACGAAGGGTGATTGGGTTATATCCACCACGCTGGCCCAGTGCGGGTTGGTGGATTCACATACGCCATCGATTTTTTTCTACGGACGTATGCAGGTTGTCTCACGATGTTTTCCTTCACCGAAAAGCCAGTGGTGTGAAATTCCGTAAGAATAAATTCCGGAGAACTCATTGGTACGGGACTGGGATTTGAGCGCACAACCTCACGATTGTAAGGCCAGTGTCAATACCACTTGACCAACACGGCTTATTGGAAGGTTTTGCGAACAATTTCATGAAGCAGTTCACCTACCTACTTGATGAAATTGTTCGCAAAACCTTCCTAGCACGGAAAACGTAGCACGACTATCATCACCGCAATCGGAGCATTCAGATACATCTCCGTCTTTATCTATCCTAGTACTCATAAGTGGTAATGACTTAATGAGAATGACTGAGAGGACCACACGCTATGAATTTTTTTACGAATGAGAACTATCTAGATTAGCTAGCATTCACTAACTGCCTTTGCTTCATTCTCTTAGTAACTATAGATTAACTAGCAGTTACTGAGCTGTCTTCGCTTCATTCTTAATAACTACAATATAATCTGTGGCTTTTCCTAATAACAGACTATACCTACTATATTCTGTGGCTTCTTCAGGGGTGAACGACCACATTCAATGGCCCGCTGTACAGATATCTTTTTGTTAGGTAACTTCAGCGTTAGTTGTTACATTGGCTCATTTGCGGCAATGCTGCCAATTATTGCTTTAAGAATATTTATTGACTAATAAATAACTTGAGAAATGATAACTTATGAATCATCGGTGTCGGCCCTAGAAGTGGTTGAAAATAACTTGGTATAAAAGTTTGGTGTAAAGTTGGAAAATTAAAAGCTTTAACATCCTTTTAGGGGCTTATTCTGTACATCAAAACTAACAACTTTTGTTCTGCGACTTTTGTCAAAATTCAAAATAAAACAGCTGCATAGGTAGGTACATTTGGTCGCGGGTAAACGATATTTTTCTATGGAAAATCAACTTTATTTTCGAGTTTATACAAAAGTCGCAGAACAAAAGTTGTTAGTTTTGATGTACAGAATAAGCCCCTAAAAGGATGCTAATTGATTAAGAATAACCCTGTTTATTAGATACATTATATCATAATACATCTACCATTTACAATAGGTATTGTATATCTGACATACAAGTTGTGGTTTTGCTAAGTGAATCATTATGAACAATTTTTAACTACGGAATTTGGTCTCATTTTGGTCTCTCTTCCCCCATCTATAGCTGCGACAACTCTAGGTAGAGTCACCATGCACTAAACGAATCTTTTTTGTTTCTTTAGGAGTAGAACCTACCGAATTATATGTGCTCATATCTTCTACAATACGAAATCATATCGTGATTAGGTGTAGTAACTTTTACTAATTAGGTATCACGCGATAACTAGAAATCTGTGCTAGTTTCGCGATGCTTGCTTTGCTTTGTTATTTTGCGATACAAATAATGCTTCACACTTATAATTAGATATAGAGATCTGACCCTTACCTTCGATACCCTTTATCTGAGCACAGACTGTCGTTGGAACTGACAGTTAAAGTCCTCATACACATTCTGATTTGGTTAAACCCAACCGCCAATCGGATCGTGTGTAACAAGGTCGGTAGCGTCGGTACATGTCGGTTGGCGGCAGTCGGGTTCTACCATCCAACTGTAGTTACAATACATCAGTACATTGTTGGGTCGTCTGTATTATTGTTGGATGTCCAACTTTCGGATTCATTTTTAAATGAGTACAAAAAAGGAGGTTCCCAATTCGATTTTTGGCGGAAAATAATTATTATCGCAACTAAATCCGCGCTTATTCACCAACTCGCCTGGTGGGAAGCGAAGATGAAGCTTGTAGACTTTGAAGATGTCTATTCACTGTAACTTTTTAAAAGCGGTATTAATTATCTCTCAAGAAAACCGGTAGTCTGTTCCATTCCCTGGCCGTACGGATTAAACGTTAAGTCAAACCGTTGCGTACGTATCGAAGGAAATTCAACATATCTGTCATGTCACGGAATGCACAAAACCACAGATATCTGTGCACAAAACACGACAGGCTTGTTATTTTTTTCAAAGTCAAAATTATCTATTCGCTTGAACAGAGGCATAGGATACGTTGGTTTCAGTCATAAGACGTATTGTTGGACATAGGTCTATCATATAGATTTCCAATAAGGCTAGTTAGAAGCGGCTTGTACCCAGCGCGATCCTGCGATCATCAGTCCACCGTGCGGCCGGACGTCTGCGCTTCTTGATCAGCCCTGCTATGTGCCCTGGACAACTGCAATTTCATCTTGCTAATCCGCTTGGCTATGTCGGTCACATTGGTTCTTCTGCAGACCTAGGTATGTTTATGTGAACCTTATAGCTGAGATGATGATGATAGCGGACAATTATACTGTGGGAGGCACATAGCACGGACGACTGATGACCGATGGGATCGAAATGCACCTACTCGAGAGGAGACTACGTAATGGCAAGCGCTGCGTAAGACATCTACCTACAAGGTGGACAGATGACCTCATTAAAACCGCAGGGTCGCGCTGGATGCGAGCCGGTTTCAACTGGTCTTATTGGACATTTTAGGGGAGGCCTATGTCTAGTTGAAGACATCATTCAGCTGAATTGAAAAAAACATAATAGGTATCACAGACAAAAATATATACCTACCTAGCTACCTAAATAGCTACCTACGTAATTTATATTAGGTAGGTATATTTCCATGAAAATGATTCGACTATGACTAAGATGAAAATGTGACTCAATTATTGACTGTCTGAAACTGAGTTTTCAGCATCTGTGAGAACAGATAAACGTAAGTATTTTTGTAATTATTTTAGGGTATCGATGCCAGTGTAGGACTTATAGTCTTACATGGACATAGGCCTGCTCAATAGTCGTCCAATAAGATCGAAATGGTAAAAATGTAAATGATCTCTATTAATAACAAATTCTACAGCAGTTGCACGTAAAATATAATTTATTAATTATGTGCTAATTTCAACGACTTTCTTCCTTTCCGGAAGATATTATTTGAAGCTTTTCAAGGTCAGGGTGTACAGGGAGCTTCTATGAGTTTTCTCTTCAACCACGGCGTCGCTTACCATTAGGTGACTCGGCGATCAAATTTACAGTATTTATCACAATGGGAACACTAAGCCGAAAGATCTTCGTCGTCGTCGACCTTCAGATTTTTATGAACAACTTTTACGACGGGGCCAAACCAGAATTTGAGGAAAAAATCAACTAACATATTCAAAATTGCATCTCGGAATCGACAAAATGTATGAAACTATTTTTTACCAAATTCGGGGTTGACCTCATAGCAAAGCGGCTTAGTAAGTACACCCTGTAAAATTAAAATACTATCCCTTGGCCAGCTCTACAAACTTACTATAACACTTGCATTTTATACACACACACCATGTTGACAATTGAGCTGTTAGCTTGGAAGGCGCCCTAGTTCGCTAATTGGATACCTAGACACTTATCGTATAAGCAATTAAGCTGGAAATCGCTTAGCAATTTTCCGGAAGTTGTGAAAATATTTTAACGAATGATTTCAATAGCTCATAGTACCTATCTATGTAATATATTATTCCAATTAAAAATTAATATGTGATGAAGTAAATTTTTCAGTTCATGTAATATTTTGTGTTAGCTTTCTTAACTCAAATTAAATTGTTTAGGAAGTGTGAAATAACGATGATTAAAAAAGATTTAAGCTTAACATTTACTTAAGCTGTATTTCAGGAGGCTCCTGTACTGAAACGAGTGAACTAAACGAAAGCCAGAATTAGATCAAATAAATTTTATAATTATTTGTTTGTAAAAGAACAGAAATTAACTAGGTTCTAATGATTTTGATATATATCTTTTTCTTTTATTAAGTATAAGTTTATGTCTGTAGGTATTTTCGAAATAACGTAATTTTTATTTTTGTAAATCTTGTACTTACTATTTAACTTATATAAGTGATTGTGAGATTCAATATTTTCAACGCCTACAGAAAACTAAGGGAAAAGGGAATCTTTTCCATTCTCGATTTGTTGATGTTTTGGCGGGAAACCAGTGAATCTGACTGAGTTTAAGCGAGTCGGAAAAGCCGGAAGTTTCGAAATTTCGCTTTAATCTCGTGTTTCATAATTATATACATAAGTACGCTTCGTTTTGAAATAGAGCATCTCTAGTGGTAGAGTTTTCTACATGCTTTTTTATGTAAGTACCTATGTATAAATATGTATGTTCATTGACTATATACCTAACTCTTTGACAAAGGTTTTCCGACGAATTTTCTTGTGTGCTTTTAGAGAGATTAACACAAGGCCGCGCAATGAAGAAATTGCACGAGAGATAAGATAGTTTTGCTCAGGATAAATAGGAAGCTATGAGGATAAATAGAATGCTATGGCGCATATTAATTCAGGTTAGGTATTTCCAAAAATAGGCCTAATCTAATAAGGATAAACCCATGAAAATACGGACAGCAGCACCTAACTATATCCATAAAATTGTTTGAAACTGAAAGACTGCAAAAGTTAAATCAGTTATCACAACTCTATTGACCACTGATGGTAATGACAACCTGCATGTCGGCAATTGAAAATTGTTAAATTAGTAGTTTAATTAGAAACAGGTTAATGTGACTCTGAAGCTTTAGCCTCTTGAAAAAAATTTAACCTCATTTGTTTCTGCTCTACCATCTGCTAGTAAGCATAGATAATGACTGCAAATGTTTTAGAGGAGTGTCGCATATTTTTTTTAACCGAGCGACGAACCACCGGAGGAGGTACCTACCTACTCAAATAAATCAAGGACGGGTAGGTATATTTTTTATGTAAGTATAACCACGCATAACTTTTTCTTAGTAGTCCAATTTCAACAATTATTTTTTTATCGAAATCGGATGAGCCATTTTTGATTAATCAACAATCATGTGAAAAATGCTACATCGATCCGTGCGAAATATTCGCGAATTCTGTACACGGGTGAAGTCGGTCATGCTATTTTTTGCAAAAAATAATTATTCTGTGTTAAATAACATAAGGTGTCGTACGTAATGTTGATCAATCGAGTGATACTTCAATTAACCTCTCCCGTCATCAGACAGGCGCGAGCCGCCCGCGCGGTATGTAGGCCACAACCGCGGCGCGAAAGAAAATCTATTTTTTAACCCGCTCACTAATTACGAGAAATCTTTCGTACTATACTCTCACATGCACGCTGCACTTTCATTTCACTTATTCGGTTATTTTAGTCTGCGCTTATCGTTTTTCGGATGACGCACTATGATGCATCGAGCCAGTGAAAAGTGTGGAAACGGCAGCGTCCGGCCGAAAATATAGGCAACTGGCGACTATATATAGGCGGACTATGTTATATATCTCTGATCGCGTTTCTGTTAGAAAAGGTTTGTTGTGGACTTACCAGAATCTAGCGCTCGCGTGTCGGCGTGTGCGGTGCTGCTGTTCACAGTATTTTTGTTCGTTTGTTGCCGCTCGTCGCGTGCGCAGGACTCCGGTCGTCGTGTGGCGCCCGCCCGGGCGGAGAGCCGACTGGCGCGCCCCGCGCTCGCGCTCGCTCGCCGCATAGCGGCATTTCATTGCCACTCGATCGGATCGTATTGACTCGTTTTTCTTATTATTAAGTTAAATTAAATAAAAAAGAGCTGTATTACATGGAAACTTGGAAAGTAATTGATTGCCTAGATACTTCTTAAATATCCAGAGATATTGAAGACTTGTTAGCTCTCTATAGTTACGCAGCATGCAAAAAGCATTGCTGAACGGTAATGTTACAATCATTTTGAACCATCGAAGCACTGGATTAGATCAGACGTATTGACACGTTTTTACAAGTTTTTATTCAACTTGCAATGGATGTATGTACCTATGTAAGTTCGGGTGGAACCTTGCAAGTTAAATTTTACCAATTTCCCGGTTTCCGATTGAGCTGAAATTTTGCATCCATATGTATATCGCGTGACAATGCAATAATATGGTACCATGGAGCTGATCTGATGAAAATGGCCATATAAGAACTCCTGTACTAAAACAAGATATACCCGTGGTGTTTGGGCTCGTTTTATTTGTCTCGGCTAGCACTCTGCTGCTACACTAATCCAAGATCTCAAAAGCTTGAATTTAAAATGTTATATTTTTGTAATAATTTATTATTAAATTAAATAAAAAGGATTACATAGAAACTTGGACTACATAGAGACCTGATAATGTTTAGAGACATTTTCTAGATTTGCTACCCACCGCTCTAGGTAAAGTACCTACGCAGCACGTAATTACAGGAGCATTCCATTGCTGAAACGTAGCCTCAGGGAAGCATTAGCTGGATTAGATTTAGATCCGTCGTATAGACACGTTTATCTTTATTATTAACTCCATTAAAAAAGAAACACTACGTAGAAAGCAACAAATAAAAAAGATGATTGCCTAGATACCTGTTAGACTTCAGAAGGGTAGCGATATTTTCTAGATGTGTTAGACTTGCTACCGCTCTAGGTACAGTATGTACCCAGCGCATGCAAGGAGCAATGCTTTACCATGATGTTACAAGTTATATTTTCGACCATTTTATACTCAGATAATAGCAGATCGAGCGAATTTAAAGGTTTAAGAAATGATTAATATGTATAATTTTATTTCATGAATAGGAAATGAGAGCGAACAGACTTCACGGATTTTCCGGACATCACCTTAATATGAACCTCATAGATAGATATCTAATAGTCACTTTTATAGACTTAGATTAGAGTCATTAATAAGTAGTACTTAAACAGGGCTTTTATTTCAGCATGTACCTACTTTTTTTTGACATAGTTCACCATGGACTTTGTCATAGAAAACCTCAATAGATCACGGATGCGCAACTAGACAGCCAGTTTTATCATTTTAACCACATATTCAAACATCAGTTTGGAATTCTAGCCCCAAGGAAACACTCAAGGATTTAGACAGCCATTTACACACAGGACACATTGACAACTACTGTTATGTGAATAACCACTACAGTATGATTTTTTTAAATTAAAAAAACTGATTTATATTGTCGATACTTCTTTCATTCCACATTAACAAAATAGGATCGTCCTTTGGTAACAAAATGCATTTAAGGAGTAAAAAAATTGAACAAACACATCGGCTGTTGCCTTATTTTCTTAAAAAAACGCGCGAATTACGTTATTTACGGCGCTCTATCAGGCGCTAGTACGCTCGCGCCACATCGATGTAACTGTTTTTCTTTACGGTTTATTGCTTACTCTTGAATGTTTCGGGTTTATGAGAGATGGGATTAGATATGATCAGTAACTACGTCATGAGTCGACCTTGGTTACGTTACGAGTAAACATACCAATGTGCTACTGTTTTTTCGACTTTTCCCTTCATCAATAGGTACCTACTCGAAATATAAGTATTATGTAGGTCAAGCTGGTGATGGTCTTCACTTTGGTATTTTATGCTATTCCCGTCTTTTCCATAACAAAACGGGAATGAGAATGGAAATATAGACAACAAAGATCAACTTCTACCGACAGTTATAGAGAATACCAAATCCGAACGCTACCGATGTACGTAGACTTGTTCTTCTTAGTTCTTGGCGTTTTTAGATTAAGTAGTACATTTGGAAGCAGGACCTAATTTACCCTTAGGCTAATTAGGCTGCAGGGCACTAGGATCGAGCGCTGAAATATCGTGTCTTCGCAAGCACTATTAATCTAGCATCAAATCTACCCCACCATACACATTTAAGGTAGATAAAAACAAAACACTAAAACTAAATGCGCTGTGAACTGGAAAAGCTTGGGACTCCCTGATTTTTCCCTTGTGCTTTAGCCTAGGGCGGTCAGAACTCAATTAGTCGCTGTCTGGAAGGGCCATGGGTAACAAACGAAAATAATTATAATCATCATATACATACTTTCTGTGGTGAAGTATCCGAAGAGTATCTTATGACGGACATATTTGATCTACTTATCAAACATTTGCGAAAATATGTTCCATACAAAATGTTTAACAGTAGATGTTTTCGTGGTTTTCAGATTAAAAGTTGCTTATAATGACGAGTATAATATCTTAGAATGTTTAGAAATATAGCCTGCATAAGATAGACGGATGATAGGTAATACGCAATCAGGTGCTATAATAACAATAAAATGACTGCTAAATCGCAAAGGGGCACCCACATTACTATGACTATGAATATTAGTAGACTGCCTGCTCAATGCTCATTGTGCCCACGCGTAAATTACAATACCTACTTCTCTAGTGTTAGGTAAGATGAATGCTTGCGAAACAAATTATAATTTCTATATGATTAAATAGGCCAGAAATCGTCTGAAGAAAATTGGCTGTGATAACTTAATAGGCTGGTCGTAGACAAACGTCGACGCTAGAACATTTTTATTTAAAAAAAAACCGGTCCAATCCGTGTCGGGCTCGCACACCAAGTGTTCCGTACCGTATGGAAGCCCCCCTTTATTTAAATTTAATTATTTATTTTGAATGAACATACAACTTAATATTCTGTGGATATTTCAAACATCTTTCTGTTGCCGTTATTAATTTCGAGCAAAAATATCACGTTACTTGTATGTATATATACGTATCTTTTATACTTACTTGTATGTACCCCCCTAAAATATTTATTTTATTTGAATTATTTAACTGAATATTCTGTGACTATTTCAAGTAGGTATCTACCACAGAGTACTTTGCTATTACGTAATAAAGACTACCTGTCGCCGTCACAGAACAGCAAACTAATTAGAAAGGAAATCTATACAATTTCCAATGAAAACCGCTGTAGCCAAGTATGTATTACCACTGTAAAATATCTGCACAAGAACTGTGCAATTTCCACTAGCTTCGGAAATATTTTTTTTACTTTAAAATAGAGCGTAGTACACTTTCAGTCACATCACCAAGATACGTTAAGCCCATAACATTAATTTGGTCATAATTTAAATGCCGTGTTTAAGTTATTAAATACATTTTATTTTATTAATGTTACATCACAATGGCAAATGCACCAACATGCTAAGCCAAAAAAAATAATAATGGGCCAATCTCGAATTTAAATATGGTATCACACATATTTTTTGGCATTTAGCTAGTGATGGGCGATGTGATTGTGCAGTTTAATTTTATCGATAATGTGATTTTATACGTATTGTATAATTTATGGATAATGTGACTGTAAATATAAAGTACAAAATTGGTAATATGATTGTGCAGTTTTATTACTATTTAGGAAATTTTACACAGTAAGTAAAACTATTTAAGAAATTTTACACAGGAGTAAACACTGAAAAATGATGTTAACGCGCCTTATGTTATTTTGTAAACTTGTGTTTCTATCAGTGGTAATATGTGAAAAATAGTGGTATTTTGTTGATTATGAGCAATTACGTACGAGTACTATAACGTAGACAAAATAATGTAACGTGATTTTTTTGTGTTGCTACCAAAACTCCATATAGGCCGGCGCTTTAGATGATTTGGACGTGACCGTGACTTTTTACTGACTTCCAAAAAGTAAGAGGTAGGTACTATGTTCGTCTGCTTGTATGTTTTTGTATATGTTCATCGGTATTTTTGCCAATCTCCTGTATTGTAGCGTTCATAGCGTAGTTTGATCAGATGTTCGTTAGCGATCGTCAAAGTTAAGCAACGCTCAGCATGGTCAGTCTTCGGATGGGTGATCGCGGGTGGCATTTAGAACTGAGCACTACCGTGTCTCGGATGACTAGTTAAATTGTAGGCCCCGGTTGTATTAACCGTTTAGCCATGTCAGAGGCCTTTAGGCGGCTTAAAAATTTTGGCACCAAGGCTAGCCACCTACACGACCTACATGAACTTACTTACTTCGCCAATTATAGACCGATTTATTTTTGATTTTAATTTTGAAATGGTGTACTCCCTAGGTTTAAATTTCCTTTATTTTTTTTAATATCTAAAATAAAAATAAAATCTTTAAAAATCAATAATAGTGTAAAAATTACAACATGGATGCCACATAGATTCCTGCAAACCATCCGAATTTTGTACACGGTGGAAGTCGGCTAAATGCCATTGTTGGCAAAAAAATAATCAATTGTATCTAGATGTTTTGTGCTGGCTACGACTGTGACTATTTTTCATAATGATAATATCATAGTACAAATATTTTATTAAATTACACCATAACTACAATACAAATCAACTTTATTTTCACACCGTATATACAAAACAAACTTAAACTAACATTAGATGTGAACACAACTGAATTACATGTGATAATAGTAGTTATCTCATATTATCGTATACTCTCGTATACATTATCTCCATTCCATTTATTCATTTATTTTTCGTCAGAGGATTGGCTGGAAAGCTGCAAAGAAATTACAAAGTATCAATGAAAATCAAAGCAAACATGCAACGGCAGCCGGCTCCGTGTTCAATATATACCTATATTGACCTGAGACCTTTTATTCATAAGGAATATAACAGTTACAGTGTGATACAAATACAATTATTACTACAAAAATGACCACAATCACAAATATTTTATTAAATCAAAATATTCAGATAACAATTTTCGAATTTTGAAATATTCACTTACTAGCAAAATTTATCGATATATTTTTATTATAGTATGCTATAATTACGAAAGATAATAAATAAAAATATATTGATATAAATAAACTTTTTAATTCCGACACATTATTAACGTAGTAGCAAAATTTATCGATGTCGATAGAATGTTTGCAACCACTATCAACGGAAATCTAGGCAGTAAAAGATAACGTTTAAAATTAAAAATGCCCACAATTTATACTTACCAGTGAAATGATATTCCTCCTTTTTGTAAACTTAAGTCTTTGCTTTGAATTCTACACGTTATAATAGCACAATATGGCATATTTTTGGCAAAAATCACCTCTGAAATCACTTGAACGACTGAAACAGTAAATGTCACGATTTCATGTATCTTGAGTTATAACTCATGATAGTGGCTACAAACCCCCCTCCACATTTCCTTTCTATTTCCTTCTCTTTTCTGTGGTCGCCGTAATAAAGATCGAGCGAAAAACGGCTAAAATCAGATTTATTGTATGATATATATGGTGGGGCTTCCCTTAAATATTTATAATTTTCTGTTTTTAGTATTTGTTGTTATAGCGGCAACAGAAATACATCATCTGTGAAAATTTTAACGTTCTAGCTATCACCGTTCATAAGATACAGCCTGGTGTCAGACAGATGGAGAAAACTTACGGACTAAGAGACGGGGTCTCAGTAATATAGGGTCCCGTTTTTACCCTTTGGGTACGGAACCCTAAAAAGGAATTTAGTAGAATTTGCCCCGGGAAAGAAAAGTATCATTAGTAAAACTGGCTGTAGAAACACGCTCATTATGTGATTTGCACTTAGGGTCCTGTATTTTCCTTTTGATGAACTCTAATGTTGAACGCGCACCAGTCCGTGCCGAAGGTACCGCTAGTGCCACAATCATCAATCTTTGTATAAAATTGTATGCATCGGGCAGCATCGGACACCTGCTCAAGTCGAACGACCCATATATAGGCCGAATCAAATATCTTGGCGGTTATGATGTTAGCTACAAGCTGCGGAACACCCAATCCACCACGAATTGTAGGTACACGACGTCTCCTGCCTATCTCAACGGAAGATCAGCAACGGTTGTCTACAACCGGCACCATGCCGAGGTGGGACCGGCTGGTGACGAAAATAAAACATAGGGTAGTTTGGTGGTGGATTGATCTGTTTTTCCTGTGTTTTGTTTTCCTTAAATATATATACATTTTATAAATATATACAACGTGTAACGGAAAGACTGTATACATACTGAAAGTACCAAATCAGATAACGGTAACAAATTAGATGGGGGCATGTTTAGCCGTGTAAGTTCGTTTGCTGATTTTTAATCTTTTTTTGAAAAACTAGTCATTTTTATGACTAATTCACATTTGCACAGCACTATCACACTAAACAGCTGTGAGGTCAATAACACGACCTTGCCCATCAAAATCAGACCACACCTCCTTGTTGTGACATGTTTGTTTACGTGCAAAAGATTTTTCTAGTCAGTCATATTAAATTTTTTTTAAAAAGTGAATGTTGTTATTTTGGCTCGGAATTTCGAATACAGCATCTATATAAGGTATAGTATCATCCCACTTTTTATGTATACAGCCTTTCCGTTACACGTTGTATATATATATCAATCCTCGCGCAGCTGTAAAGCAAGCTTCAGTCAGGATTAGGCTATCCTCAGCTTGTAACTAACATAACAGCCGCCAACATGTTTGATTTGGCCTATAACTGCTAATCTGTGAAATGTTAGTATTGACGTTTCTGGCGCAGTTCGGCTCCTTCGGCGCGAGTGGATGAGCGTTCACCATAAAAGTTAATTCCAAA
This sequence comes from Hypomecis punctinalis, assembly GCA_949316475.1. Lineage (NCBI taxonomy): Eukaryota > Metazoa > Arthropoda > Insecta > Lepidoptera > Geometridae > Hypomecis > Hypomecis punctinalis. The sequence continues at coordinate 22,549,137 of OX438807.1, read as the reverse complement.
TAAAAATAACCTATAAGTGTTATCTAAGAGGTACAAAATAAAATGCAAGAAAGTGTCTCAACGTGTCATTTTTCATTTAACAAAATAAACCTATGGGACATTTAGTACATACAAACCGACCCGTTATACATTTAGCCATGTCGCTTCTCAATGCTTTGTAATATATTTTAACGGAACATGGAACCATTAAATGGAGTTAGCTAAATCAATATCATATTTCAGCTGTAAGACTGCTGGAAATAGGTCTCTCCTTAGAATTACAATAAGACCGATCGCATAATGCTTCCTAGATTAGCTCCAGTTTCCAGCACAGTTTTGAGTACCTAGGTTCTACTACAGGTTCCAGTGCTTGCACAAGCAAGCAAACAAGCAGCTTGCTTGTAACCAACTCCTTTGAGCTCGATTTTGACCTACTTTGAGCGATCAGATTTTCTTAAAACTTTGCACACCTATCAAAGACAATGCATTAATAAAAAAAATCTTAAGCGTGTTTTTTAGTTTTTTTTTTAACTATATTTTTTATTTGATTACTCTTATAGACCAACGTATTGAGAAACGACCGCACTTACCTACTATTTTTACATTTAACACATAAAAATACACAATCAAATGAAAGCATGTGCACACATTTTAAGTTCTCACTGCAATTTACAAGCTAATATTACATAAATGGTGGATTTTTTATTGTTTTTTTTAATCTCTTTATAAAATCAATTAGACATCTGCAGTATAATAATTAAGTAAAGCACAAGTGTTAATTTTAGTAGATAACTACTACTGATCGCATTTGGCGATCTTTTTCAAGGTTGGAGTATTAGCAAGCGGGCACGTCTCGCATAGCACGCTAGCACGCGGTCTCATCTCGGATGGCACGCTAGCACGCGGGCTCGTCTCGGATAGCACGCTAGCACGCGGGCTCGTCTCGCATAGCACGTACTATGTAGCCCGCGTGCTAGTACTCCAACCTTAGAAAGATCGCCAAATGCGATCGAAACTATAGTAGCAGTTATCTACTAAAATTAAGCGTGAGTAACACCTGTGCTTTACTTAAGTATAATGTGCGAAAACCACGCTAGTTTCCAGAATCAAACATCTGCAGTAGTTTGTGCCCGATTTTTTCTCTTATTTTAAATATATCGTTAAAAGCATTCACATTGCCAATAATATTATTTACATACCTTTTTAAAGTAAGTTTTGATGCGACGTAAAAGAGTAGGAACTAGAACATTGGAAAAAAATATGACGTGATGAATGATCTTCGATCGATGATTGGTATATCTTCAAAAATATAATATCTTTGTGTTGGCCGGAAATATCTTTGGTAAAAGAGTAGCGTTGTTCTGTATTTTTTCTCTGTCATCAAATTTAAATTATTGTTTATCATTATAGTACAGCTGTGTGAGCTGTGGTGGCCTAGAGGTAGTGACACCCGCCCTACAATCATGAGGTCGTAGGTTCAAATCCCGGTTTCGTACCAATGGGTTCTATGGAATTTATGTACGGATAACACCACTGGCTTTTCGGTGAAGGAAAACATCGTGCGGCAACCTGCATGCGTCCGTAGAAGAAATTCGATGGCGTATGTGAATCCACCAACACAAGGGTGGGCCAGCGTGACCACCCTTCGTGGGTAGGCCTACGTCCTGCAGTGGACTATCAAAAAAGGCTGGTACAGTACAGTATTATAATACAATGTCCAAGTGTTGCTATGTAATCTATAGAAATAAATAAATGTTTATAAACAAAACTAAGGCTAACTACTAAGCCATCCATATCAGGCCTTCAGACGATCTAAAAAAATAACAAAATGGCTTTAGGCCGAATCATATAAGTTGGCGGCTCAATCAACGCGCAGCTTTATGTGAGCTTCAGTCAGGATCGGATATTGCGCAGCTTGTAGCTAACTTCACATCCGCCGACTTTTTCGCTTATTTTTCTCCTCTTTTACGTCGCACTAAAATCGTGAGATTTTATCAACTTAGATACACACACCTATCTCAAGGAACTGGTTCTAAAAATTATAAAATCCAATACAAGGACCTTTACAAAATTAGCTAAAATTGGCCTAGGGAATGTGTCTAACTAAATACGAGTAATACTAACAAGAACTTAGAACTAAAGTAATAGAAACCGTACTAAAATAGCAAGAGATATACAAACTTCGTCCCATTTTAAAAATGAAATTTAAAAGGTGTTAGAAAAAAAATTACATACACCCGAACTTACGTAATTTCGAAGGGTTTCACAAAATAACATTGAGCTATCTCGGCTGTCCAAATTTAAAAACAGTAAAAAGTAGGAAGGTAAAATGATCAAAGATTTGAACCTTCTTACTGGAACTAGATGGTTCAAATTTCCGATCATATCGCAAAAGACAAAGTGGAACCACTTTTAACCATTTTGACATTCAAATTTGATTTTGACGTATGCAGACAGACAATGCGTTTTTCTTGTTCCACTCACTCTCGCGTATGCTTTTTACCCAGATATGAATAAGACATTAATTATTATTATATACTACGGGACTAATCGCGCACTAAAATTACGAGATAAATAAATACCTCCTCCTCAGTGTACCCGTGACCACGGTCGATGCAACTCGGCCGAAACGTCGGGATGAGGAGGTATTTATTTATCTCGTAATTTTAGTGCGCGATTAGTCCCGTAGTATATAATAATAATAATGTGTTCAAATCGCGAAAGTTTAAAAACAACATGAACAGACATCTATAACATAATTTTTATTTGAGCAATATTAAGTAAGTATTCTATTACTTTAGTTCTAATTCTATGGAACATACTAGTCACATTATTAAAAATAAATAAGTAAAATTATGTCAATCAAAAACTATTGCTTTTGGTTTATTCGATTTATAAGTAAAGACATTTATTTGCTTGCATATATTTCTGTTGTTATTCGATTTTTTTTTAATTTGTTTAATCAGTTTTTTAAATATGTGAGAGCAGTATAGTCCGAATCATATAAGTCGGCGGTTGTGAAGTTAGCTATAAGATGCGGGAAACCCAATCAACGCACAGCTTTATGCGAGTTTCAGTCTGAATCGGATATTGCGCAGCTTGTTATTTAAATATTTAAATATACCTTCATTAAAACTCGCGTGAGAATACATTATATTAGATAAAATACCGGTTTTAACTCACGTATGATATACGGCCGGGCCGCTGTGAAACCCGACCGGTTTCGGAGTAAATTAGTACTCCTTCTTCATCAGGGAATACGCGCACTCCCGTCGCCTGGCGCACGCGCTTGCGCGGGTTTCACAGCGGCCCGGCCGTATATCATACGTGAGTTAAGGGCACTCCAGAGCTACGCTGCTAACCAGTTTTAGGTATTTGACAGCGGCCGGCGTAGACCCGCGTAGCTCACTGCTTGTGTGCGTGTCCTCGCACACATTTAAATCGCTACGCGAAGCCGGCCGCTCTCATACAAAGTGGTGTAATGACAGTTAAGACAAAAAATACTGAGCATCGCAAGTCCATTCACCATCTATCGTGAGAAATACGTATTTTATTTCATACGTGAAATTACAATGTCACTTTTAACAACTAAAATGTCACTTAAAATGTCACTTTTTATGTAACATAAACAATTTGTTCATGACGTCCACAAGTGGTATATTATTTAGAGAAAAATCGATCCAAGATGATATATACATCATTTGAAAACTTGTTATATGGGCTTCCAAAAAATATTTAATTTAGATTTTTTCATCACTCCAATTTTTTTTAAATGCAAAAAATAAATTGTATGAAAAATAACAATAGAGCTTATTATTTTTTCTAGTTTAGCAATAATAAAGAGCTTCTATCGTTATTTTACTTGCATTCGTAGCTAATTCTTCCACATTCATCTCTTAATTTGCTAAAATTAAAAATTATAACCTACCAGTGTGACCAGTTAGTAGGTACAATGTGACAAAAAATCACTTAAAAAGTGTGTCTAATTGGTAAAAATGCTTTTATTTAACAATTTGGAGGTTACTTAATCAGGGCTGCTAGAGATAAACTACCTATTGAGCGAAATATATTTATTTTTTCTAACAAATTCAAAATTAATTTAAAAAAATCGGAGAGGTCTTTTTCGTTTTTAACTGTTGTAATAGACTCAGAAAAATATGAACTTTCTCGAAATGTAACGAGTGTTGTGGTTAGAATTTTTGATTATTAATATACCAGCCTCCATACATTTTGTGGACATGTACTTTACGTTTAGATCGTGCAGTTTATTTTTGTTCAAGAGCTCGCAGGATATACTCTGGTGCTTTTAGTGGCATTTTTCTGTCCAATCTTAAGTCTAAAATTTCTGGAAGCAAACAAAAACTGTTACATAATGAGGGGAATAAAAACACGAGTGTGAGTTTAAAATGTATGTCATTGTAGATTTTTTTTATCGCGAATAAGTCCGCGTTTGACAAACTCGCCTGATGGTAAGCGACGATGTGGTGGAAGATGAAGCACGCAGACTTAGAAGACAACTATTTACTCTGACCTTGAAAAGCCTAAGATTGTATTTCGCAGGAAACAAGAAAGCCGGCAGTTTATTCCATTCCCTGGCTGTAAGTTCGTTTTGAAGTTCGTAATTGGAATTTTATGATATACGAGTAGATAAAATATATCATTATACCGGCGCACTCTAACCGAACTTACCTTTTCATTAATTTCGTTATTTTCGTCGTAACGAGTAGTGCCTTGATTACAATTAGTTAACTCTCTAAAGGGTGACCTAAAAAAAAGTTTTATTTATTAGTATTTGTTTTATTATAATCAGCGTCTAAACATCTACCCCTAGAAGGGTTATTAGGCCGTAAATATCTCTTGAACCACCCCATCCAACTATTGCCTCGCGTTTATTTTTGATAATTTGATAATAATTTTATAAGCACTTTCGTACCTATCTGTACCGTATTCTGGTTTTCATCCCCCTTAGTAGTTGCTTCGTCAGTATTTTTAGTAGAACTAAAAAAAAGTAAATTTAAGAAATAAGTCAATTTCATTGTTCATTTCAAGGCAATAACAGTATGAGATCCAAATATTAAGTAGACTTCAACAAACTAATTTAAAAAACTGACTTCAGATGTTTACCCAAAATTACGAAATAATATATTGAAATGTCGTGTGGTGGGTTTCAGATAAAATGTAAGGTAGGTAGGTAGGTATCATCCTTTCATTTGATACCCATATTGTAAGAATGCATAAAAACTTAGTCCGCCATATTGTATTTAGATTGACTTCAGTTTATTTATATAACCATAAATAACTTAGTCCGCCATCTTAAGAAGTCCGCCATATTGTATTAAGAGTGTCCTCACTTTATTTTTCGAATTATCCTCGGCAAGCCCTTTCATTTGATACCCATATTGCAAGAATGCATAAAAAACTTAGTCCGCCATTTTTTAGAAGTCCGCCATATTGTATTTGGAGTGACTTCAGTTTATTTTTCGAGTTATTCTCAGCAAGCCCTTTCATTTGATACCCATATTGTAGGAATGTATGAAAAATTTAGTCCGCCATCTTAAGAAGTCCGCCATATTGTATTTAGATTGACTTCAGTTTATTTATATAAGCATAAAAAACTTAGTCCGTCATCTTAAGAAGGTCGTCATATTGTATTTAGAGTGTCCTCACTTTATTTTTCGAGTTATCCTCGGCAAGCCCTTTCATTTGACACCCATATTGTAAGAATGCATAAAAAACTTAGTCCGCCATTTTTTAGAAGTCCGCCATATTGTATTTGGAGTGACTTCAGTTTATTTTTCGAGTTATTCTCAGCAAGCCCTTTCATTTGATACCCATATTGTAGGAATGTATGAAAAATTTAGTCCGCCATCTTAAGAAGTCCGCCATATTGTATTTAGAGTGACCTCACTATATTTTTCGAATTATTCTCGGCAAGCCCTTTCATTAGATACCCATATTGTAAGAATGCATAAAAAACTTAATCCACAAAAAAAATAATTAAGTCCGCCATCTTAAAAAATTAAGTCCGCCATATTGGATTTAGAGTAACCTCATTTTCTTCTTCGAGTTATTCTCAGCAAGCCCTTTCATTTGAAACCCATATTGTAGCAGTGCAAAAAAAAACTTAGTCATGTAATGTAATGTATGAAAAATTTAGTCCGCCATCTTAAGAAGTCCGCCATATTGTATTTAGAGTGACCTCACTATATTTTTCGAGTTATTCTCGGCAAGCTCTTTCATTAGATACCCATATTGTAAGAATGCATAAAAAACTTAATCCACCATTTTTTCGAAGTCCGCCATATTGGATTTAGAGTAACCTCATTTTTTTCTTCGAGTTATTCTCAGTAAGCCCTTTCATTTGAAACCCATATTGTAGCAGTGCAAACAAAAACTTAGTCCACCATCTTTAGAATTCCGCCATATTGGATTAAGAGTATTTATTTATTACTCAAAATGAATCAATTATGACTCAACGGTATAGTTTATTTTTTCGATTTTCATTTCGAAAAAAAAATGCCACCTTTCTTTTTGTAATAATTTTCCTTACGTTTTCCCATTATCACTAAAACATAAATGAACGAAATATAAGTATTATTTTAACACAAGAAATATAAACAACTTACACGAAAAAAGTAAAAATCACAAAACTGAACTTACCTCATTTACGTGTGTGCAGCTAATCATTCGTACACAATAGATCGCGGTCGAGTGTTCTCAGCGCGTCGCTCCGCAAATCGACGTGACCTCGCTCTGAGCTCCGGTGGTCGACTGATTTTCCGAGAGCATACGTCGCGTATTTATTCAACATCGCGCCTCCATAGAAATAATGTATGGAGAATTTGAGACGAGATTTTAGAAAAATCATAGTTAAATTATCTGATGTTATTTTACAAATGTAATAAATAGATTTAAAACTTTCAATATTAGAGATTAAAATTAATTCAAGTTTGTATATAAGTTCGACTGTTTATTATACAAATTCATTAAAACGCAAGTATGCCATTTTAGGCGTTTTGGTGTAAATTTACATTTTTTTTTAAATAAAGTGAAACATAATTATTTATTTCTGTTACATAGAAACGGTAAACTGATTCATTGTTGTATTTGTCATATTTTTTTTATGTCCACTAGTTTAGTAGTACTGATGGTATCGTTATAACCGTGAACACAGTTTTGATTGATTTTACTCGAAGTCATCTTAAAACCGGTATTTTATCTAATATTTAAATATATTTATATTATATTAATAATATTTTAATTTGACAGGTACCTATATTTTTATTTTCATTGACATTTATCTCTGTATTTTTTGACATTTGTTTAATTGTAATTAATGTATGTTAATTGTAATTGTTAATTTTCTAATGACCTATTTATGTATTATACGCTTGTACGCTTATCACAGCGGGACCTAGAGGACATTTATATATGTATTAAATTATAACAACTTTGTTAACCTAGGCCCACGGGCTAAATAAAGTAAGTAAGTTCGTATAGGCCGGGTGTCAGAGTTTTTAGGCCGCCTGAAGGCCTCTGACATGGCTAAACGGTTAAAACAACCGGGACCTACAATTTAACGTGTCATCCGAGCCACGGTAGCGCTCAGTTGGAAAATGCCACCCGCGGTCACCCATCCAAATACTGACCGTGCGGCACGTTGCTTAATTTCGGTGATCGCTGACAAACACCTAGTCAAACTACGCTACGAGCGCTATAAAGTGATTGATTGATTGATTGTTACTAACTTCACATCCGCCAACTTGTATAATTCGGCCTATACCAATAATGTTGGGCTAAATCACATAACCACATGCTTTAAACCTTACATTTATAATTATCAAGTAATTCACAATTGATTTATTTTGAGTCAATTTTTTTCTCTTGTTTTTAAGATCATATTACATTCATTTTCGTCATGTATAACGTAGATTCTTACATGAGTCATATAACACAGGGTTATCCAGAACTGATTCAGCCGAAAGGAAGTGATACAGACCATGGTTATTAACAACTTTTACTATGGGGCCAAACCAGAATTTGAGAAAAAATATTAGCTGTATCATACATTTTGTAAGGCAGGCAGGTAACCCTGTATATAATTTGAATTTAAGTATCGGTCAATCCCAATCTGGACACATTTTAAATGAATATAATTTCACATAATATTGAACTGCAAACATAGTAATTCAAGTTTAATGAAAAGTACAAAATATCCTAATCAACTTAAATTAAAATACTCAACTTTTATAATTTAAGAAGCAACTAACTAAATAATAAGCGCAATTTTAAAGGCGCCATCGTAAATTTAATAACAACGTAAAATATAGTTCTCACTATCAAACGCATTAAGTGAAAAAGAAACAGGGCTACTCCAAATTGCTATTAAATAAATATTAGGGGACATGTTACACACGGTCTCTGACCCCAAACTAAGCAAAGCTTGTGATATGGATGTCAGAGACTGATATACTACATATATTATGTATTTTTAAATACATACTTAATATAGATAGTACCCAAATAACACCCAGACACAGAGCAAACACCAATGTTCATCACATAAATGATAGCCCTGGGTGGGGATCGAACCCACGCCTCTTTGATCCAGAAGTCAGGGTCACTAACCACTGAGCCACCGAGGCAGTCAGTATTTAAATCTATGTTTTGAGTCAATATTTAGTGTATTTCCGCTATCTTGTTGTAGGCAAATAAGTTTAAGGGCATTAAGTGCATTAAGGACATTTATAACAATTACTAATATTACAATAATTATACATTTAAAAAACTTAATTTTACAAAATAGATAAGATAATAATAAATATCACTATTTTCACTACACTCTATTATATATTTTTAAAAATACAATATTAATAATCCGTTAACAACAAATAAATATTATAAAAATCTTTTAAAAATAATATGACAAAATATTGAAAACACTTCACTAATAAATAACACCCTTATTCTCACTGCACTACACTCTGTTCTGTAGTCAGTATTATAATTACGATGGCGCCTCTAATTGATCCAAATGTTTCATCTAATTTATTTTAACGTACTTATTAAGTTTATTAAATGCTGTACAGTTCTATAAACTAAGCTACATTCTAGAGGGCATACAAAATTTTATCATAAAAGTGAATAAATTATTTATTACAAGCCGAATCAAACTTAATGGCGTCTGTGAAGTTCGCTACAAGCTGCGCAAATCTCCACCCCTAGCCGCCGCTGATATTTGAATTTGCTACTGCGCAACGACTAGCATCATTTTCACAGCTATTAAGTTTAATTCTGCCTATACATGCGAATGGGACAATTATTTTATTCTAAAGGTTGTATTTCTAGAGTACAGACATATTTTAGAACATCATTGTACTCATATTAATGATCAACTTTTATTATGGGACCAACCCTCAGAGCACGAAATAATCGATAATGTTCTGAACAAAAAGTTTGGCTTAAGAAAATACGGCTAAGCTCACGTGATAACTAAATACAATCGATCAGCTGAGAACCCGACCGGTTTCGGAGTATTCAGTACCCCATCCTCAGCGAATACGCACTCAAAATGTATGGAATAACTGTCATTATTTTGCTATTTCACAGAAGTTGGTAATAATGACAAGTACAATGATATCATAGAATATAGGAATATAAACCTTCGTCTAAATAGAGGGTTATCTGCTTATCCTGTACAAAACCGAAGGGGGTGATCACGACCATCATTACTAACAACTTTTACTATAGGGTCAACTCAAAATTCAAGAAATAATAAGTGTTCCATACAAAATTGCATTTCGGAATCGACAAACTGTACGACACACCTGTTTTTTTTTCCGAATTTTGAGTAGGTCCCGTAGTAAAATTTGTTTGTTGTGTTGGGTCCTAATTATCCCCTTTCGACTTAGTACACCAATTCTGGATAACCCTGTATACACCCCATATAATTTGAGCATTATTTTACTTGTTCGGTGATAGCCAATTTGGACTCATGGCGGTGTATATTCTATGGGGAATTTCCTTTTAATTAGACTAAGATCTGTGTTAGTTATAAGGCATTTTATAAATTCTTTCAGTACAAAGCCAGCTTTGATAGTGTGCTTGTAAAGGTCTGTTCTAATATGAATGATATTCGCGGAACGATGTAGTACGCATTTGTATTATTATTTCTATTTGCTGTTACTACGGCAAAAATTGTTCAATTTGATAAAAATATAACTAATGCATAAATGTAAAAAAATACAAGTAATAGTGGATTCACTGTTGAACAAATTAAGCTTCTTTGGCTGCTTAGTTGACACCTCTCATACAACAAAATGATTAATAAACAGTAGAAACAACTTTTATTAAAACCGAGAACTGTGTTAACACATTTAGTGCTGAGGTGTTTGTTGCTGATAAGCCACAAAGCGGGTTCTTTTTCGCACTTATATTTCGAACTCGGCGCAACATATTAGACGCATTAGCGCTCAAGTAAATATTTTCTTGACATTAGCGCAGGAAAAAACAAAACACAGACGCGTGTCTTCCGCAATTTTAACGGAAGGATTCAGTGTTAGATTAAACAATCAAAACTACAACAAAAGCGGAAATACTTATTATTTGGTGGTGTCAATAGTGTTATTGTATTGTAAAAATACGCTACTCATAGCAACAGCAAATATGGCGCACATCTGAATAGACCTTTATATACATAATGCACACGGCCTTCAATAAACAAATTCTTTTAAATATATTGTGCAAATTAATTTCTCAGGTAAATAAGGTACAGTTTACATTTGTGTAAGCCTTACTTTATTTCATTATCACGGTATATTACAATTACATTACAAGTCATATGTTTTAACTATGAAATAGTAAATAAAATCATGTGTTATGTAAAATGTGCTATCTCATTTTCGCTCATGACTATTGCTTGCATTTATCTAAGAATATATTTCTTTTTGAGAATGAAGTCTCAAGAACGTGAGGTTTGCCTGTAGTCAAGATATGAGCTAAAAGATGGATTATTGATTTGATTTAAATGTCGGGTATCCAGCCGAGCAATAAAAATACATAAAGCATGAAAGTCATGCGCAAAAATGAGACACATGATTTTATATTTCTGAAACACTTGGGAGGGTCCAATCGGCGCTTAATTTTAACAGCATTTTAACCACTTTAGACTTGAAAACATTATGATATCTTTTTATTCTATTCATTACGCTGTTTTAATGCCTTTTGAATGTTTTATTTTTAAATTTAAACTCTTAGATGTTGAGTCTTTGATACTTAATTATTATTTATTTAATGCAAACTTTCAGAAAGTTATATGCTATATTTTATATTTAACTTTACAGCATATCTCTGTGAATTTTATAATAGTAGTAGTGTAGTATAAAATAAAATTTATCAGCTAGTGACAACTTTGCAATAGTGGTCCAATGAAATCTAAGATAATGGTATGATTTTAGTTTGCAGCTGGCCCGACTAAGAATATGATTCAAGGCTCAATTCAAGATCTATGGTCATTTTTGAAGGGCTTGTTTCTTTTAGCCACCTTTCTAGATCCGCTACTGCTTTCTAAGTCTAACAAGATCAAATTTTCCTTAAAATTAAGCTCAACAACACCTCCAAGTCTACAAACTTACATTACAAACATAAAGTGTCGCGCACACGTCACTCGTGCTGTCACCATCACTATCACTCTCACTAATCACTATATCACTGTGTATCACTGACGACGTCGCCGTCTGATTGCAATAATCATGTGCTAGTGGTGAGCCCCAACGCGGCGGAGAGTAATCGGACTACGTTCTTCTGTTCGTTTGGATCTTTTTCTGTAACATAGAAAATAGCATGATTTGTTTGCTAGTAAAAGCAAGTATAGGCCGCGCCACACAAGTTGGCGTATGTGAAGTTAGGTACAAGCTGCGCAATGCTGACTGAAAGCTCACTAAAAGCCACATGTTGATTGACTATTGCGTATCTTGTAGCTATCTTCACATCCGCCAACTTGTGTGGCGCGGCCTATAAGTTCGTATAGGCCGGGTGGCTAGGCCTGGTGTCAGAGTTTTCAGGCCACCTGAAGGCCTCTGACATGGCTAAACGGTTAAAACAACCGGGATATACAATTTAACGTGTCATCCGAGCCACGGTAGCGTTCAGTTGGACAATGCCATCTGCGGTCACCCATCCTAATACTGACTGTGCGGAGCGTTACTTAATGTCTATTAAAAGGTAGTACACAAATTATAATATCGCGTATGTAAGCTAGGTAGGCAATATTTTTATGAGTGAGACCTACCGTCTGCGCCAGTGATGTGTTTCTCCAGATTGAGCTTCTCCTGCGCAACTTGGTAGATGCCTTCCTCGATGGTGCCCGCGCTCAGCAGCCGGTAGATGGTCACCGGCCTGGTCTGGCCCATTCTGTGACATCTGCAATTAAATAGGTAAACAACGATGAGTACAGTACGTACAAATCTTTTCGAGCTTCGTGACATTCGCGAAAGAGTTGATGCCTGGGCGGATGAGAAGTTAGCCGCAGATGACACTTCGCCGTGATTCGCTAATTATTGCACATGTGTGCACAATGCCGACGCCGCGTGGCGAAGTGTTGAGCGGGCGTCGGGAGGCATGAGGTTGGCGGGCGGGTGTGCCCCGGCGTCTCGTCTATCTGGCGCATACCTATGTTTCGGCTTTTGCGCAGCGTTCTGTGCATAACTTCCCATCCGCCGTTTTGTGTGACGCTTAGTATACCTAACGATATCGCAAGTTAAACGACTACTAGCGCCATCTAGTCTACTAGCGTATATTTACAAATGTATGTATATAGGAAGCCGTGGTGGTCTAATGATAGTAACACCCGACCTGCAATCGTGAGGTCGTGGGTTCAAATCCCGATCCCGAAGGAAAACATCGTGAGGCAACCTGCATACGTCCGTAGAAGAAATTCGATGGCGTATGTGAATCCACCAACCCGCACTAGGCCAGCGTGGTGGATATGGCCCAATCACCCTTTTTTTTTTTTAAATTGGGAAATTACAAAACACAGACTCCAGGGTCTGTGCCTTTTGTTTACTAAAATATTCAATCATTCGATTTTACTGTACAAAAAGAGTTAGTACAATAGAGATGGGTTAGTTTAAATTTTAGCCTAAGATAGTAGTTTCGGTGCATTGCGTGAATGCCACAAGCAGACCGGCGACCCGCGTGCAGCACCCGATCACGAGTGTGACGCATGTGCCAGCCAGCCAGCCCAATCACCCTTCGTGGGTAGGCCTACGTCCTGCAGTGGACTATTAAAAAAGGCTGGTACAGATACAGATGTATGTGTTCGATACAACATAACTTACCGGTCCTCAGCCTGCTTGTCGTTGTAAGGGTTGAAGTCGATGTCGTGTATGATGACGGTGTCGGCGGCGGTGAGGTTGATGCCCAAACCTCCCGCCTTGGTCGACAGCAGGAACACAAAAAAGTCCTCCTGGTTGTACAGGTTGATGAGATCTTGTCTGTGAAAAGAAATAATAACCAATTAACTGGTGAATTTACTGTTTATTGCATTTTCATCACATGTCTTTTAATGTAGATATAATAAGTAATTTAATTTTAAATGGCATAACATTTTTACAGATTAAAATATACCCATGTGGTTTGACGTGCGACTGACATGAAAGCTTAGAGCTCTTATACTCTATAAAATTTAACTTGATCTCTGCGACAGCTGTCAGAAAAATCACGCCTATGAAGTCCTGGATTTCTTAATAGTACAGACAGTACCTGTCAATATCATACTTTACGGGCATGCAGATTAGTGATGGGCGACGAATGATCGTGACCAGAGTTAGATAGAGTTTTATTTAAAATATCGATAGTTTATACGAACGATATTTTAAATAAAACTTATTTTATCATTAATTTTATTGTATATTTTAAATATCATAACATTTTTTACATGTGTAATTAAATTAAACCCAATTATATGTTACATTAGCATCGATAATAGTGAAAAACGTCAATAAATACTGTCGTAACATTATTATGAGTATTTAATTAATATCATAACATTATTTACATGTGTACATACTTGATCTTGTAAGTAAATAAAATCCAATTTCTCACCTTCAACTACTCAATCAATTTCATTACAACATTGTTTGAAAATCGATTTTTCCCACCACTATCTCAACACTAAAAATGTCAATCTTCTAAGTCAATGTCACTGTCGCAGAGATCAAGTTAAATTTTATCGAGTATAGGTCAAGCCTCAAAATGACTAGCTGGCGGTCTATAATTCTTTATTCGATAATGATGGCGCCTCACGCACAATGAATGCGAGATAATAAATAAATTAGAAAGAAATTCCCATGAGCTCTCTGCATGATCAGGTTTCAGTTTTGTTGTTGTTACCTAGATTGCTGCGTAAGGTCTCAAAAATTGCGCCAGCGCGTGCGTAAGATTTTCACGTTCACTCACATTTTCAGCTTGACAAGATATTTCATTTTAATTTATTATTATCTCAGAGCAAATAAAAAAATCAAGAGAGAATGTTGTGAACAAACAAGTGAAGCCAACCAAAACTACGCCTGAGTACAGACAATTACACACACATCCAGGTAACTATGAAACTACGCCTTGGCTTGTCAGTCAAACTATTGCGGCGCAACAGCGACGCACTCACACATGTATAAAAAACCGGCTCCACTTGACTGTTCAACAACGTTCCCTCTAGATTTTTTATTTGCTCTGAGATTATTACATATTTCCTCTATGACCGATGCCTAAAATGCTACATCACTTTGAAAATTAAATTTATACAAAGTGTCTTATCCGCTCCGCTAAGCGAGACGGTTAAAACACTTTGTAAATTATTGTGCGATATTATATAAGTACTGTACTGTACTGTATCAGCCTTTTAATAGTCCACTGCAGGACGTAGGCCTACCCACGAAGGGTGATTGGGCCATATCCACCACGCTGGCCCAGTGCGGGTTGGTGGATTCGCATAACGCCATCGAATTTCTTCTACGGAAGTATGCAGGTTGCCACACGATGTTTTCCTTCACCGAAAAGCCAGTGGTGTGAAATTCCGTACATAAATTCCAAAGAACTCATTGGTACGGGACCGGGATTTGAACCCACGACCTCACGATTGCAAGGCGGGTGTCACTACCGCTAGGCCACCACGGCTTTTTTTATATAAGTTTATATAAGTATATTTATATAAGTAGTGCTAAGTAAATCAAAGAATGTAACAATGGAACTGACATAGTCGCGTAGCGACTGAAGTTCCCAAAAAAAAAGATTAAAAAAAAAAAGGAAAATCTTTCCACATTATTAATTTGGGTTTCAATATGAAATATGAAAACGAATGATATATTCTAGCATATCCCAAATATTGCGCAAGCGCAGCGAGTGCGAAAAATTTTCACGTGACTTGGAGATTGATAGTTACCTGTCTGTGACAGCGGTGGAGCCGTCGAGGCGCAAGTAGCGGTGGCCCCGCAGCAACAGGTAGGGCTCCAGGATATCCAGCATCATGGTGAACTGGCTGAACAGTAGCACGCGGTGGCCTTCCGCCTTCAGCCGCGGCAGCATCGCGTCCAGCTTCGCGAACTTACCCGAGTCCAGGATTAGGGCGTCTGGCACTTTGTGGGACGCTATACACTGCAAACAAAATAACAGATTTTAAATTACCTACGATTTTTTTATATGTGTTTTGTGCAGCTAAGTTTTAAGTTTGTTTATCCTATAGATTTCAGTCAAAGGCTTGCCTTGAAATGTGGTCTAACTCTCAACGCAACGTGTGGCCAAACCAGCTCCACTTACAGCGCCGTATTTGGCAGTATGTAATCAAACGCAAATTTACAATTTTTCCATTATTGTTGTTTTTTCAACAACGGCTCAGCCGATTTCGATAAAATTTTAATGGGACCGCCTCGGAACTACGCTCTTTGAAACTAAAAAAGAATTGTTTGATTCAGTTCACAATTGACGAAAATATCGATGAACATACACAACAAAAAAAACTACAATCGAACATAAAACCTCCTCATTTTTGGAAGTTGGTTAAAAATCTACAGAGATCTTACAGATCTCCCAATAAAACCGATTGGAAGCGGTTTTGCTGTCGATTTTTAAGGGTATACAATCTTCGCTGCGCTTGCCGGCACGTGGTCCATTTCAAGAACTTCAAAACCGTCTTTAAAGATGTAACAACTTTTGTACTGCGACTTTTGCCAAACAATTTTTTTTTTAGTTTTGACAAAAGTTGCCGAAAAAAAGTTGTTAGTTTTTATGTAAAGAATAAGCCTCTAAAAGGATGCTAATTGATTAGAAATAACCCTGTATAAACGAAGTCTCGCAGATACTATGTGTCCAGGAAAAATCATTAAATGTTAAAGATCATCGACACGACTAAGAAGAAGTCTTCATTTGAGAACAGAACACTGAAAGAAGCTCTAAAATTATTTAAAAGAACTTAATGAAGACTTCTCTTGAAAGAAATGAAGACTTCTCTTCATTTGAGAAATGAACGCTGAATGAAGCTCTAAAATTATTTAAAAGAACTCAATGAAGACTTCTCTTGAAACAAATGAAGACTTCTCTTCATTTGATGTTCCTAAGGAATTTGTTGGCAATATAAAATTAGGTGACAAGATTATCAATGATCCAAATGAAATATGTAACATATTTAATGATCATTTTGTAGATAAAATTAAACCTTTAAAATACACTACGCAAAATAATACATCACTAATTGTAAGTAGAGTAGACTCATTATTTTTCTCTCCAAGCACGCCATATGACATATTTAAAATCATTAAATTAAAAAACACAAACAGTGTGGGCTACGATGGTATTGCTACAAATATCATAAAGCGAGTAGCGGAATATATATGTGGACATTTAAGCTACATTGTGAACTTATGTATTAGTTCAGGTACTTATCCTGAAGCACTAAAGATCTCCATAATCAAACCTATATTCAAAAAGAACAATAAAGAATGTATTGATAACTATAGGCCTATTTCCCTGATCCCCGTTTTATCAAAAGTATTTGAAAAGTATATATGTTCGTACTCTACGGGTATTTGGAGAAGAAAGATATACTCTGCAACGAACAAAAAGGATTCATGGAAAAAAAGACAATAAATATGGCCATTTATGAATTTTTGCTTGGTGTAATGTCTAATGTTGACAAAACGAAGCCAATTTGCGCCATATTCTGTGACATGACGCAAGCTTTTGACTACGTTCAACATGGTATTCTTTTTAAAAAGATGGAAAAATATGGTATTAGAGGAATAGCTTTAGACCTAATAAAATCTTGCTTATCTGATAGAAAACAATTTACAGAGATCAACAAAATAGATATTTCAAAGAAAGAAGAAGTTATATACCGATCTAGAGAGCGAACTCCGACATCAGGTGTTCCACAGGGCAGCGTAATAGGCCCTGTTATGTTTACATTGTATATCAATGACTTCCCTAAAGCTATAACTTACCCGACGATTCTCTTTGCAGATGATAGTACCGTAACAATTGCATGTAATAATAATTTAACCTATGAATCTGACATAAACAATACGTTAATATCAATAATTGAGTGGCTAAATACTAATAATTTAAAAATTAATTTGGATAAAACGAACATTATGCATTTTCGACAACGTGCAATACAAAACAAGATTACAGTACAATATAACGGCGTTGAGGTCAAAGAAGTAGAATCGACTAAATTTCTTGGGTTAACCATCGATAATAATTGATTGCTTGATTGGAAAATTCATGTAGATCTACTAAGTAAAAGAATTAATTCTTCAGCGTACGCGCTGTTTAAATTGTCTTTCAAAACGAACAAAGAGACATTATTGACTGCCTACTATGGTTTAGTAGAGTCAATTCTCCGATATGGCATTATTTTCTGGGGGGAACTCTACTGACAAAGAAGTTGTTTTCAAAGCCCAAAAAAGATGCATTAGATCCATGCATCATCTAAGAAAAACTGACAGTTGTAAGCCCTACTTCATAAAACATAAAATTTTGTCATTACCATGTTTATATATTTACGAAATTGCAATGTTTGTTAGAACTAATCCCGATTTGTTCAAACAATGGGCTGATGTAAATAATCGTACGAGGCGAGACAAAACAAAACATTGTATACCTCGTGTCAGAACTACTCTAATGGTCAAAAGTGTCTTCTGTATGGCTCCAATTATATATAACAAAATACCACGTGTAATTAGGGAATCAAATAATGATATATTTAAAAAAGAATTTAAAAAAATATTGTTGGACAAGTGTTATTATCGTATTGCTGACTTTTTAGATGACAAAAAAATTCTTACTAATATCTGACATTACTATTGACATACTTAATTAAATTACTTTGACATTACTAATTACCAATTGTGTGACATTATTTTAATACTTGACAATATATTTCAAATCTAGACATTATTTTGATACCTACTTGACTTTATTTTAATTTTCGTTGACATCTTTTGATTCAGTGATACCTATTCTTGATTATTGTTATTTTTTAATTTGTGAAATTTATATTATCTTTTTAAATTTAAATTTTGATATCATATAATTATAACGACATTTGTACGCCACAATAGGCAAAAACATGCGCTCTCAACATCTACATGTATCAAGACCTGTATACGACTTTGTTGTTGTTACACTGTTACCATGTTTTTACAAATAAATGATCTTGAATCTTGAATCTTGAGAACTGAACGCTGAATGAAGCTCTAAAATTATTTAAAAGAACTCACTGAAGACTTCTCTTGAAAGAAATGAAGACTTCTCTTCATTTGAGAAATGAACGCTGAATGAAGCTCTAAAATTATTTAAAAGAACTCAATGAAGACTTCTTTTGAAACAAATGAAGACTTCTCTTCATTTGAGAACTGAACGCTGAATGAAGCTCTAAAATTATTTAAAAGAACTCAATGAAGACTTCTCTTGAAACAAATGAAGACTTCTCTTCATTTGAGAACTGAACGCTAAATGAAGCTCTAAAACTATTTAAAAGAACTCACCGCATGTTCCAAAGCCAACTGATGTATCTGAAAGTCCGACATACAGAGCAGGTCTTGGAACGCGTAATGTTCGTTCTTTTCTTTATAGTTGGGGTCCCTGGCCAGTCTGCCGGCAATTTTCTGCAGCTGCTGCGGCTGGTAGTAGTAGCGCAGTAACAGAGGATGGTTGGCCAGCTTGCGCATGTCCATCATCATTGACATGCCGCTGTTTTCTGTCGTTGCGTGGATCTGGAATGGATTGAAAAATCTCAAAGAACTTTGTGATAAGCATTTCAAAAATCTGAAGCGAACGCAGGATTTGATCCTGCCCCTTCGGATCACTAGCCCGACGCTCTAACCAACTGAGCCAGCCCGCCTTCTACGCAAGCGTCACATTTTTGAAGTGCTTACATTACACCAACTTATAGCGTTGGTGGCGCCACCTGTGATACCCGTTTTAGACAGGTTATCACTCAACTAGAAGTTATTAGAACTTCTAAAGATTGACGAGAGATGACGCACTGCTAAATCAATGTTATGATTTTATTTTGAGTGCTCTTTGTGATAAGTATTTCAAAAATCTGAAGCGAATGCAGGATTTGAACCTGCCCCTTCGAATCACTAGCCCGACGCTCTAACCAACTGATTCTTTGGGATTGAAAAATGTTGATGTGTGTGGTAATTATAACACTGTACCAGCCTTTTTTAGGGTTCCGTACCCAAAGGGACCCTATTACTAAGACTCCTCTGACTAACAGTCCGTCTGTCTGTCACCAGACTGTATCTCATGAACCGTAATAGTTAGAGAGTTGAAATTTACACAGGGGATGTATTTCGATTGCCGCTATAACAACAAATACTAAAAACAGAATAGGGTATTACAATCATTTTTGAAAAGTATCTCAGTTAGATTCTGTTGGTCTAATAAACCACTAAAAAAAATACAAAAAAAAATCAATCGTTAAGCGCTTTAAAAGTGGATTTTAAATTTTCAGTTTCAATATTTCGCGCCTTATTTACGAAAACGATGGATGTCATTATTTTACTCTGTGGTCATGAATGACGTCACTAGGCTATGTAAACAATGCGCGTAAATATTTTTCACGACAGTGTATTTGTTTGTAAGTTCGAGAAATAAGTTTAAAATTAGTTATTATGAATGGTTAATAATGAGTTTTCATTGGTGTGATGTTTCTAAAATACTAGTGTACAGACACCGGACAAACTATTCAATGTTTACATAGCTGTATGACGTCACACATAGCGGCGACTATTTTATGCACAGATTCAAAAAACGGAATATTTTGTATTGATTTTTAAAATTTATTTTGTTATTTTATGATCTAAAACGAACATTTTCCGATTTTTTGCCTAAGCTATCTCAAAAATACATATTTACAGATTTTTTCTCGTTCATAATAAAATACCCTATAATATAAACATTTAAGGGGGGCTCCCATACAACAAACGTGGTTTTTTTTTTTGCCGATGGGCTCCCATACGGTACGGAACCCTTCATGCGCGAGTCCAACTCGTTCTTGGCTGATTTTTATTTTAATATTTCACTAGAGGACGTAAGCCTACCCACGAAGGTTTATTGGGCCGTGCGGTTAGTGCGGGTTGATGGATTCACATTATGGTGGATGAATTATACACGCTCCATAAAAAAACAAATTATAACAAAATTAAATGTCAAGTTAAAAGTTTTGAAAGTTATATCTCAACAAAAACTACATTCAGTAGAACTATAGCTATCTTGTTGGTTATGATCCATACGGTAAGTAAGTAAGTAAGTTCGTATAGGCCGGGTGGCTAGCCCTGGTGTCAGAGTTTTTAGGCCGCCTGAAGGCCTCTGACATGGCCAAACGGTTAAAACAACCGGGACCTACAATTTAACGTGTCATCCAAACCACGGTAGCGCTCAGTTGGAAAATGCCACCTGCGGTCACCCATCCAAATACTGACCGTACGGAACGTTGCTTAATTTCGGTGATTGCTGACAATCACCTAATCAAACTACGCTACGAGCGCTACGGTCCATACGGTCAGGGAATGGAACAAACTACCAGCCTCCCTGTTTCCCGGGAGATCTCATCTGAAGCTTTTCAAATTCAGTATCCGATTTCAGAATCAGTTGGGTATGTTTTCAGTCTGCGGATTTAAAATTTAACATAACACTGTCACTCCATCTACTTCATCAAAGGAGGAACTAAGTTATTTATCTGAGATCTCAGATATCTGGAGATGATTCTGGATATTTTGCTAGAAATTTGAGGGCCACTTCAGTAAAGTTAGTGTTCTTCAGAAGATTCACAAAAAAAACAGCTTAGTGAAGTCGATCTTCTTTGGAAGGTCACCTAGCAAAGTCCAGTAGACTTACCAGTCCATCATTAGCCTTGAACCCAGCGATCAGCTCCTCATACTGGCCCTTTTGCTTCGGAGACATAGGCACCAGCTCCGTAAAGTTGGTTTTCTTCGGCAGATCTTGGAGGACGTCCCTCTTCAGCCGGCGGAGGACGAACGGCTTCATGATGCGCTTGGCTTGCGTGATCTGGCTCTGTTCGAACGCTGGTTCTTCCTCTTTTTTGTCGTCTTCGTCTTTGCTCGCTGCTGATTTTGTGGTTTTCGCTTTCTAGAAACAAAAATTAAGAAGTTTGTACAATGTATTTATTGAAGACCCAGTAATACTGAAACCACGCATAAAAGTACATGCATATTAACTACTTTTGATAGGGGTTTCCACCCTTTCTGAATAGGCTAGATATCTAAAAAAGGTATAATTACTATTCGTTCATCAGTTTGATTATCAAAAATATCAGACACGATTTTTTTTTCTATTCAGCAAAAATAATGAAGATATAGAGCCCTTTAAAGTTCCGCGTGACATCATGCCTAGCTACACTTTTTACTTAGAAGTAACGTCGCGAGCCCTCACTCCCTCACTTTGTATCGCTTATCTTTGTCATATTTTGTTTGATTGTCAAAAGAAAAAAATATTATGTGCAATATTTTTTTCAATCCGGACATATTTTATAAATGTTTTTTTATTTTACTAGTCATCTTGTCAATTGCTCCTAGTTATACTTACCGAGTTCTTCTACAACATTACAAGGATTATCGAGGATAGCTCAACGAGATGTCGGGTGCCGCGGAGAAGTGCGGAAGCGTGCCCGTAGCCCCGACACCAGGCTCAATGGTGGAACACCCAGATACCGACCAGTCGGGGGGAACTCCCACATAACCACCACCTGCCTTCGAGGTGTGGTGGTAGGTATCCATAGAGGATTTTCCTAGTTAAAAAATAGGATAATTCACCGAGTTCTTCTGGAACAGACTCTTGAGATCGTCCGTCTTCCCGGAGAACATGTGCGGCATCACGAAGCAGAGTACAGACATCATCTCCAATAGATAGTTACGAGGATTATCCAGGATAACTCACCGAGTTCTTCTGGAACAGACTCTTGAGATCGTCCGTCTTCCCGGAGAACATGTGCGGCATCACGAAGCAGAGCAGCGACATCAGTTCCAATAGATTGTTCTGGAGCGGGGTGCCCGTCAGCAGCAGACGGTGTTTTGACTGCAAATGAATTACATCTTTAATACAAACTAGTAAGGGATACTTTTAATCACCAACTTACATCGTTAAATGTCGTAAAAAAAATCTGTTATAAAAAAACTTACATCTTGTAACAATAGTATTTTTTAAAAATAGCAATCAAACCAGGGACTTTTTAAAACAAAGCATTATGTTACGATGCACTCTATTATTCAAAGTATGGCACAAAGTATGTCAGCTAAAGCTTTTAGCTGTTTGATCGTCCATGGCTAATGTAACCATACGTCCCGCTTTGGGCGGGACAGTCCCACTTTCAGGCAGTCTGTCACGGTGTCCCCTGCGAGGCCGACACTAAGCTCGATTACAGAGGCGCCATCGTAACTATAATAGCTAATTAGCATAGTTCTGTTTCTTTTTCACTTTAGGCATTCGATAGAGAGAACGCTTTTCACGTTGCTATTAAATTTACGCTGGCGCCTCTATAGTCGGGCCTATTGTCTTGCTTTTGCAAACAAATATTATGATATATACTTATTATGATAATATTGAAAATAACAAAAAAATTTTTGCGCTCGCTTCGCTCGCGTTTAATTGCAACAGCCTGGTTACTGCGGTAAATTTTAAAATTATTTTAAAAAACGAAAGAAAAATTGATCTTGAAAACAGCGATCACGATTCTGATAAGATTTGATGTTCAGTGCTTGTTATTCTTACATAACAGTATTTTCGAGAAAACAAGAATTGCCCTTATTTTTGCCACTAGAGGGACTCGGTCGCTTTGTATTAGTTACATGAGTGAAGTAATATTATTCTCTTTGCCCAAGTTTCAAGCGGTCTCGTGACAGATTGTAACTGTTAATGTTAATTTTTACTGTTGTATATAACCAGCAATTTGTTGAGTTGGGATCAGTTTCGTGGCAAAGCATTGGGTATCATGCTTGGTTTGTGAATTGTTCTATTTTTAGTTGTTCTTCGTGTTTTGTTTCTGTGTACCTAATTGTTTTATCCTAAATAAAATTTTCTGTATTTCTGATTTAACAACCAAATAACATAAATGTAAATTATGGAGCTAGTGTCTTTATTAACTACCACTAAATACAAGACTGACATAATCTTAAATTACATAAACTACTACAACATAACAAGCAATTGCATCATCCACGGACCCTTGAAAGTTTAAAGATAATCCAAATGCTCAAGCCCACTGCCAGTTGGCAGCGTGCCCAGCATGCTGGCAGCATTGCCACGCTGAATGGCAATGCTTATACGTCGAGCCAAATAAACACCAGCATTTTGGTCACGCGTCGCGTCCACCAGACGCTCAGAAAGACTTGAAAACAAGATGAGCTCCCGGCCCCCACGGACCCAATGTCTCAACTCCAAACGGCTCAAATATGTAACTCTCTCTATGTAAATATCTCCAAGAACACGTACCTTGATTTTGAGCAGGTTGTCGTAGCGCTGCGTGGACATGTTTTTGAGCATGTGCGCCTCGTCGTATATGACGTAGTGCATCGGCGTCACGCGGAACATCTTGCGTTCTTCGGGACAACTGCTCACCATCGTGTAGCTGAAACACACATTTATGCTCCTTTGAAATACTGACAGACAGACATAGCTCATTATTTTTTTTTATGTTATTTTTAGGGTTCCGTACCTCAAACGGAAAAAATGGAACCCTTATGGGATCACTTTGTTGTCCGTCTGTCCGTCTGTGTGTATGTCAAGACTCTTTATCTCGGGAACACGTAAAGATATCGAGTTGAAATTTAAACTGTATACGTATATCTATAGTCCCTTGCAGTTGTGTAAAAGAAAAACTAGTCAGTTAGCGTTTCAAAAAGTTAGAGCCGTTTATGTCGTAAAAAACCGCATATTTTGACATTCACAAAAATCAAAACCTACAGGGTACTTCCCGTTGACATAGAACTATGAAATTTGACGAAAGGCATTGTCTCAGAGTACACATATAGGAATAAATCAGAAAACTGTACATTTTTATTTAAATCACAAATAATAGGGCCTCAAAATTCACAAAATATGGGTTCAAAATTCAAAATGAGTAAATCGTATCATGTAAGGTATCATATAAAAGAACTTCATTAGCACATGCTAAAACAGGTTTTCAATTATTTTAACAATGTATAATTTTCGATGTATGACGAGAAAAGCGAAAAAAAATACTTTTTTGTCGATGGTTATAGTATAGAGAATTTAACAACTTCCCAATTTTGTGAAATTTTCTGGATTTGTACGGAACCCTCGATGTGCGAGCCTGAATCGTACTTGTCCGGTTTTTTTAAGGGCAAGTGCCTTTATTAACTTCCACTCACGCTCATTATTGTGTACACTATATTATAGTCCGCGCCACACAAGTCGGCGGATGAGAAGTTAGCAGCAGGTGAGCAGGTGACACTTCGCCGTTATTCGCTAATTATTGCGCATGTATGCACAATGCCGACGCTAAGCACGGGCGTAGGGAGCGCGCGGGAGTGCTCCGGCTTCTTGTCTCTCTGGCTCCCGCGCATACCTATATTTTGCCTTTTGCGCAGCGTTCTGCGCATAGCTTCTCATCCGCCGACTCGTGTAGCGCATGGTATAATACTAAAAAACAGTAGGTACAAAGCATAACATTTTAAATTTGTGATCTCAACCAGGCAACCACTGAACGAAAACATTAAAACGAGAGTATAAAACGATGACCAATTGACCATCTTCACTAAATATTATAAATCCGTGTGTTTGTTGGTTTGTTACTTTTTCACGCAGCAACAGAGCAGTGGATAGACTTGATTTTAGACGTTTTTTTTTAAATTTTAGACGTGGGTTCGATCCCCACCCAGGGCAAATATTTATGTGATGAACGTAAGTGTTTGTTCTGTGTCTGGGTGTTATTTAGTTACTATCTATGTAAGTATGTATTTAAAAATAAGTATATGTAGTATATCAGTCTCTGGCAGCCATATCACAAGCTTTGCTTAGTTTGGGGTCAGAGGCCGTGTGTAAGATGTCCCCAAAATATTTATTTTATTTATATTTATTTTGACATTTGACAGTTATTGTAAATATAATAGACTCACGTGGTTAGTACTACATCGTATTTGTCGAGCCCTTTCGCGTACTCTATCCGCAGTTGTCGGCGCTCGTCGGGGTTGCCGTAGTACTTGCTCACACGCAAGCTCGGGCTCCACCGGGCTAGCTCTGAACTCCAGTTGTCTGTGGGGTAAATATAATACTTTGGCGATTTGAGCACACTATTCTCATTTTTGCCTTGGCTTATCGATTTATCCAAAAAGAAATACACCATACACTAAAATTTGGGTTCCAACTAAATTCCTATATTTTATTGAATTAAATATTTATCCCAAAACTTGAATATTTCCCAGCGGTTTGACAAGACGCCGCGCCGCCCGCTGTCCCGTCAGTTGCAATCGGGCGACCTTTGCCAAATTTTCTCCGCCCGCTCATACATTCAAGCGCGTGAGAAGCGCGGGCGGCCCCGCACACCTCACCTCCTAAAATCCTAGTTCGCGCGAAAAAGCCACGCCTTAAGACATGTTATAGTTACATTTCACATTTTGAAATGGAAGTTTTAAAACAGAAAAATAAAGTCACACTCACCAAGTGTCGAAGCAGGTACAACAATCAAATGCGTTCCTTTAGCTTGGTTAGTTTCCTTTAAATGCGTCAGGAAGGCTATGACTTGAACTGTTTTTCCAAGCCCCATCTCATCAGCCAAGATACCCGATACGGCCTGCTTGTGCAGTACAGCCAGCCAGTTGAGGCCTACTAGCTGGTACGGGGCCAGTTTTAAGCTGAAACAAATTGGTAACATTGAAGTAAATGACCAGAGAAACACTCTGTAAGATAAAACAGCCTGTAGACCTTAGCTTTTGGAAACCATTAATATTCCATCCATCCATCAGTCACAGGATGTCCACTGCTCGACATGGGTCTCCCCTGTAGATCTCCAATAAGACCGGTTGGTAGCGGCTTGCATCCAGCGGAACCCCGCAGTCTTAATGAGGTCATACGTCCATCTTGTGGGAGGACATCCTACACTACGCTTGCCGGTACGAGGTCTCCACTCGAGAACTTTTCGACCCTATCGGACATCAGTCCTCCGGGTTATATGCTCTGCCCACTGTCATTCTAACTTGCTAATCCGCTGGGCTATGTCGGTAACTTTGGTTCTTTTATGAATCTCTTCATTCCTGATTCGATCTCGTAGAGAAACTCCGAGCCTAGCCCTCTCCATAGCTTGTTGTGCTACTTGGAGCTTATTAATAAGGCCCATAGTAAGAGACCATGTTTCAGTGCCATAAGTCATCAATGCCAACTGCTTATTATCTCTCGCTGTTGGATCTCTTTGCTGTAGATCAGAGGTCCCCAAACTTGTTCATCCTATAGGCTATGTATGCTTATATCTTTAAAACTTCGCAACGGATTTTGATGCGGTTTGTTTTAATAGATAGAGTAATTCAAGAGGAAGGTTGATAATTATGTATAATACACCTGTACTAAGCCGGGGCGGGTCGCTAGTCAGTTATATTATCTTATCGGTGTAGAATATTGGTGCATACCTAGAGTGAAGCGAGGCAGGCTGCGAGAGCCGGCCGGCGCCAGCCGCCACGGCAGCTTCCAACTGCTGCGCGAGCCCTACACACTTCTTCATCAGCCGCTGGATGTTGTTCCTTGTGGTGAGCAACTCTTGCGTCGAGTTCAACAGCTCCGTGCTAAGGCCCTTGTTGCTGTTGAATTTTTCTACCTATAAGGAACATTTTATATTTTTACCAACTATTTCAATAGTAAAATAACAATGTTTAATATAGACAGAATCAAGCTTCTTGACGGCTGTGAAACTAGTCAGAAATTGCGTAAAACCCAATCACGCTATTATGTTAGCTTCAGTCAGTATTAGGTATTGCGCAGCTTATAGGTATATGTCAAGTTACACCTTTAAGTTTAAGTTTGATTCTAAGGGATTTATTTATTTGTTTATAGGCAAGCAATATAGACTGATGTGCCTACATCAAGCAGAGTGGAATAAAATTAGTATTCACCTGTCAAGGAGATTTTTTCCTTCTTTGTCCAAAGATCCAGTCTATTCTTAAGTGTAAGTCTATTCGTGTTTATATTAAAACGATTTATGAGATGATTTATATTAAATCGGGCCATGCACGGGATGGGCCCGGCAAGGGCCCGGACGGGGATGTTCTAATGTAAATCATCGCTATCGCATACTTGAGTAGAGCCGGGTTTTTTCAATGTTTTATTAAATTCTCACGCGAGCTTCAATGAAATAATATTAGTGAGGAAGAATTCAAAAGAAACTTACCATATCCAGCCACCCTTTGAACGGCCTCAGTGCCATGATTGCCTCGGCCTTCTTCTGCGAGCAGCCACTCAGCAGCGACAGCTCGGCCATGTTGCTGTTGTTGAGGAAATCAAACACCTTCTTTTTGTCGCCGAATAAGTCATTTGTTATTTCATTGTCTGAATCGTCACTGGAAAGGAGTAACATGTCTTACAGTTTCATCTTTATTTAATTATGCTAAATATAAGATTTATAAGTGTTTTATAGAGGGAAAAGGCAAGAATTGATAAAGTAAATAAGTAACAACTGATTAATAAGTATGTACGCCACATTATTGGTTGTAAAAGAAATGTGCCTAATATTTTTCAAATTTATTAGTCTAGACTAAAGATAAGTATAGATGGGTAAAAAAGAAATGACAATACATAAAATGTTTCATTGGTATTTCTATTTGTTTCATATTTGTTTAAACACTCTTCATACGTGAAACTCTTCTGATGTGTTTAATATAGTGAAAAAAATATAATCATATTCAAATATATTGCAAATGAGAAGCAGATTTTAATTAGAATATCATAACACAAGCTTAATTTAATGCCTTTTAAAACTTTTTTTTTTTTTAATGACAATACTACACTACTACTACATAGAAAGCAATTGGATCATCCACAGACCCTTGAAGGTCTAAAGATAATCCAAGTGCTCAAGCCCACTGCCAGTTGGCAGCGTGCCCAGCATGCTGGCAGCATTGCCACGCTGAATGGCAATGCTTATACGTTGAGCCAAATAAACACCCGCATTTTGGTCACGCGTCGCGTCCACCAGACGCTCAGGCTCCCGGCCCCCACGGAACCAAAGTCTCAACTCCAAATGGCTCAAATATGTAACCACTACCGAGGTTAGCATATTTGCTATTTTAAAACTTACCTATCATAAACCCTGTCATCCTTGCCCTTTCTGACTCCATAATCATCATCCTCACTACCGCTGCTGCCTCTCCTGGCGCGCCCGCCCTTATTGACCACCTTAGGCATCTGCCTCATCACCACAATCTTCTGATCACTGGAGGAATTGGAGATCACTCGCACCACTGTGTTATTGGAGCTGTTGGAGTTATTAGAGTTCATGGGTCGAGGCTGGACCCGGTTGCCGGAGAACCCTGGAGATGGGCGGAAGCTGCTGGATGGATTTCCTCGGTCATTCGATTCTGGATCGTGCTTGAGGAGCTCGTCTCGGGAACGCTCTTCGCTCCAGCCATGTTTAACTAGTGTGTTTTTTACAAACTGTAAGGGAAGAATGTTTGATTATTTTCTTGCATTTTAGGATGATATATGGGCCAAATCTATTAAATTATTGCTGGCTGTTATGTTAGCTAGGAGAAGAAGCTGTGCGGAACTAAATCCTCGCGCAGCTCTGTTAAGTGAACTTCAGACAGGATTGGGTTATCCGCAGATTGTAGCTAACATCGCAGATGCCAAGAAGTTTCATTCGGACTGTACCAGCCTTTTTTTTACCAGTCCACTGCAGGACGTAGGCCTACCCACGAAGGGTGATTGGGCCATGTCCACCACGCTGGCCCAGTGCGGTTTGGTGGATTCATTCGGACTATAGATAGCATATTGGATACAGTTAGTGATGACCTAAATGCAAGATTTATCATTAACTGTCATACTGAAAAAAATAATTAAGAAAATATTATGTTACATCATAATTTTGATTTTTATGAAAGACATCTTTCTCACCATTATTTGGTAGGATAATTTAAACAACCATGAAAACATGTAGTGATACAGAAATGTTCACAAGATTATAGGACTAGGAAAACATCATAATATCAGAAGAATCTCTAACAACAAGATATAGTATGAGTAATTAAATAAGGTCTGTAAAATCTATCTTCAAACTATGTAAACAAGAGTTTAAGCATTTCAAAGGCCTTTAGATTGCTCTAAAAGATTTTCACACCAGAGCTTGCCACTTCTTCTGCGAGCACATGGTGAGTCATTGCACAGCAGCAAATTCATATGTCAGCGAGGGTGAGGAGTGAGAGGAGGGATGCACAAAACACCCCGTTCAGGACGTCAGTGCAGGACTTGTTACCCCCACATCGAATAAGTGGATGAGGAGAGGGGCTTATTGTTGCTTTGCATACACCATTATGTTAGATTCAATCTATATAATATAGATAACTAGTGACATGCCCAATGTCCGAGCTCCTGTAATGGAAGATCTATACAAGGTAACACTCTGCAGGGTCATAGGCCAAATATTGGGACAAATAATTTAATCATCTTGAACCATTGACATAACAATGAAGAAGTTTTTTTTGGGTGTTTTGATTGTGCAATCAGTCTCTAAGATTTTATGCAGATGAGTTGCATTTTTTTGATGTTTATAGTGCAGTCCCATCCTGGTCGAAGGCATCCTGCTGCTTTTTGAGTCTGCATTTGGTTTCATGGATAATAAGATGACCAGCTAAGGGATTTGGATGGCTTCCCAGCCAACCAGCAATCTTGCTCTATGAGACTATTCCCTCTTTCATCATGGGCACATTAAGACAATGGAGAAGTTACTTACAATAGGTGACAGATCTGGAAACATCTCCACCATGTTTCTGAATCTCCGTTCCTTCACAGCGGTTGTGATCTCGCTGGGTGGAGTGGTGGGTGTGGGCGGTGGGGCAGGCTTCTTCGGTGGGGTAGCTTCGTCCGAGTCGGAGCTCTGGATTCGTATACGTTTGTAGACCATCGGCCCAGCATTTCGGACTACGACTTGATTCGGAGACATCATTCTTATTTGGCCTTCTGCGAATTGGTAAAATTATAATTTAAGCCACTTATTGTTTGCTATAAAATGTATTGAGGATGAATTGAAAATTGAATTGTAGAATAGTTGATGGTGAAATTTTCTAAAATAATTATAAAATACAGGTTGTTTACATGACTTTTATTGTTGTTTAAATGTTTTACATAATTTTGCCATCATATTTACCAAACATCCATTTTGATAATTGAAAAATATGATAACAAAATTGATCATTGATGATGAGACTTTTTATGGTTGTTTACATGTTTAAATTTTGTCATCATATTTAACAATCATCCATTTTAATAATTGTAAAATATAATGACAAAATCGATGATTGATGCTGATTTAGACTTATTTAAGAAAAGTACTTATTTTTCAGCAAATTATTTTATTTACATAGCCCCTTTAGTTATTTTACTTGGGACATTGAAGGCTAGCCTATACCAATGGTCATCATAGAACAAGTCATATTGAAATTTTATTCAGAAAGGGTCTACTAACCCAAAAGGGACTGATTCAGATGATCAATATAAACCAAGAATTCAAGAAAATGTCCACATCAGCCGTTTCATACAAAATTGCAACTCTGAATTGAGAAGATATTAAAAAAAACTGTTTATTCTTCTCCAATTCTGAGTTTTCCCTACGGCAGAGTATGTTCGTAAATATGATCTGAATCATCTTCTTACAGCTTAGAAAATACACCTTGAACAATCATGTTTTTTAACATGATGGGTTTTCCCTACTTAATAAAAATGCAATGGGTGTGAATCTTGTTGTCATTGTTTTATTTGATGCAAAAGAGAGTATTTAGATTGGATCATAAAGATGCTTTAAATGCTGATTTCAGCTAAAGTAACCGATTATCTGCACT
Source organism: Hypomecis punctinalis (assembly GCA_949316475.1). Lineage (NCBI taxonomy): Eukaryota > Metazoa > Arthropoda > Insecta > Lepidoptera > Geometridae > Hypomecis > Hypomecis punctinalis. Next base: position 22,517,587 of record OX438807.1, on the reverse strand, counting down.
GGTGGTTACTGATTTCTTGACTATCATTGTACTTACCCGATGCAATCACAAATAATAAATCAGCTGTTCCATACACCTTGTCACAGCTCATTGAACATTTTGTAAGAACAGCTGTTTTTTTTTTTTAATTTTTAGTACTTCATTATTTTGACGAAACCTTTAACATGATTATTCTTGAGTATTTAGAATATTCTGAATTAAAATTGAACTGTGTTATACAGGATATATTGCCGAGTAATACGTTCATAATTCTACCATCTACTCTCTCGTATAAATTCGTATCTATAGTGAAACAAGAATAATTTAGAAGCGCAAACTTACAGTTACATGGTGATAAAAAAGTAAACCTTGAAAAATCTTTAGTTAACCGTATATTACTTCGTCATGGTGGGAGAGACACGTGTTTGATAGTGTAGTTTAAACCTACATATCAAGCATTAGAGGACCAGTACTTACGGGAATTTGAAGGAGAAGAAGTGACGGATACAGCCACCGGGCCATTAGCACCTTGAGGTCCACCAGGTTTCTTCTGAAATCTATACTGCCTCAAGTAACTCAACACACTTGGACTCCTATCAGACATTTTTAAGAAAATGTTCTTTGTTCACTTTAAAAATATGTTAACAAAACCACGTAAAATTTCACTGATAAGAAATATTTAAAGTTAAAAAAATGTCACACCGTATGCACAGCACCACGAAACAACACTACGGCCATTTTTATCGTTTTATCCGCGAGATTGATGTAATAATAAAATTGACCAATGTTATCTCTTGTCAATTGAATGAAATTTAACTTACAACCAATCATTTACATTTATCGTTTCGTGCAGCCAATAAACGGTGTTGTAATAAAATATTCCAAATGTCACTTTTTATCCAATCAAATACAGGATTTAATGTTACAAGCATAAAAAAAAAATCATTTAAGCCACAGTTTGGAAACACAAATATTGACAAGGAATTTCGTAATCCAAAAATATTATTGTACAAAATATCATTCCTTGATTTTGAAATGATAAAGTGCGGGCATGCTGCGGCCTAAAGTTCGTCTGACTAAATCAAAGAGAAATGTAATATTATGACAAAATAACAAAGCTCGATCTGTGATTAGTGGATGACTAGATCGCAGCCGCGACTTTGCCCGTAGGCTCGCAGTTGTCTGGGCAACACCTAAATACCGGTAAATGGATTTGAACGAATTCACAACTCTAAAATTCAATGCTGCCATACTAAAATAAAATTAGTATTCATTTCATTCTTTCGTTCATTATTCAATCATTCATATCAGTGCTGTCAAATTTTTAGGTGCGGCCATGTTGATCCGTAGTGAATAAAATTGAGATAATTTGCTTTTAGGGAAATAAAATTGACACAATATGCCCAAATGCGACCTCAAGACGAGATACATCCCCGCGACATTCGCATGGACACTACTTTTGGGCACGACATCCCTGTTTTTTTATTTTCCGTAAGTACACAATGTCGTCGATCAGCAAGGTATAAATTCTCAATCTTGTTCTCGATTTTGGTTTGACAACTTTCACACGAGACTGTTGATTTGTTTCTATTAATATCTTGGGGCTGCACCCTTACGCTGTGCTGGCTTGCATTCTATATGTGAGGCTTACATATTGATATGCAATCATGACCTTCCTTACCTTAAGTATTGGCAGATCTTGGAGCATGTATAGGTTTGCTTGTGGTTTACAGTCATTTGTATTTGCATATAATCACTTTTATACTATATACTGTGTAGGTAAGGTAACCCTACCAAGTCATCAGTGCCTCTTCTTAGTAAGAGAAGCAGGCTTGTGATAAACAAAAGAATTATGAACAATTTAATGACTCAATATAATTTTAGTGTTATTGTTCACATTTAGAAGCCCTAAAAGAAATTTACAGATACTTAAGTTCTGTTATATGTGTTTAAGTACATACATAAATTAGAGTACACTTTACATCCTATTAGAACCTAGGGTGCATTCCAAAACGGGCAATATTCACTCGGTGAAGGGTGAAATTCGCTCGATGCTGGTTCCGAAACGCAACGGTGAATTTTACTCTAGTGTTTTGGAACGCCTCCGACAGAGTGAAATTCCACCTGTCAGTTGAAATAATTCACCCTGGTAAAATCAGAGTTGAATTTCACTCGGCTGTCAAAATTGACATAACGAGAGAAGTTATAATGAAAACAAGCGGTTGAGGAAAAATATATTGAATATTTTATCATTCAAATTCACACTAAACTAGATGTTCTGCGACGGCAAAATATTATAAGCATTTTAGATAAAGATGAAATTAGTTATTATATAAAAGTTAATGCTGTTGTTAATTAAAGATCTTTTTTGGGCATATATCCTCAATCGGCGCGCGAAATTCAAATTCTCTTCATTTAGAAATTATCAGGTTGATACAGTTTTGTATAATGACTGTTCACTATTTCGGATTTTATGTATGTACTAAGTCAAAACTACTTATTTTCGCAAAATGACTATACATGAGTACAGTCCGTTTACAGCTACGTGAAGTAGCTTTCTCTGATACCCATGACTGTGTCTCTCTCTAACCTGTGATTGTGTGTAATGACTAGGCAGAGACAGTGACAAATATCAGAGGCAAAACAACCATGAACAGACTGTAATGTATCTCCACATACACATCTTGACATAAAACCTAAGAAAAATTGAATTTCGCGCGCCGATCGATGCTATTGCCGGTGCTACCAGAGCTTATGTGCAATTTGAACGTACGACAGATCGAAGAGTAACATTTTCTTGGAAAAAGGATGATTTTCATGATAAGTACCTATTTACAGAAGAATTTTTACTGAGAATTTATATACCATTTTAGGAAATGATGACCTACATAGATAAAAACCAAAAATCAACCATGTAGAAAAAGTATCGGTAAAGAAACAAAAGGAACATTTATTGCATAAATGGTAACACTTACCTAATTCATTTTTCCAAGATCGTTCCAAAACATAATTCGCTCCGTGTGATTTTCACCCTCTACAGCCTAGTTCCGAAACCAAAATTCATCCGGTAAAATTCACCCGATAAACAGCTAAATGTTTTGGAACGCACCCCTACTAGATACAGGTCTTATTGTCGGTTAATTTTAATCTCCCCACTAAAACAATACTTAGGACTAAATTGACTCACCTTTATTATTATTTCCTTAAGGTTAAGTCCTAATATGACTAATCAGCTTGCCTCACAAAATTTTTCTCTATTATTTTCATGAATTCATGAAACTGATTTTGTGATAAAAAAAAGTCCAATTCAATAGTAACTACACTGATGTTATTATTGCATGCCAAACAGGTAGAATATGGTGGTTAATTGTTATTGTCTTACCATCTTGTATTACCCACATAAGCAATAAAGAATATAGGACTATGAAAATACTTTTAAAAACTATCATATTGCTTGCGCTGCAAATGTAGTAATAAGCTAGACTTTTATCTTAATTTTACATCACTCAATGGTATAAAGATGATGACATCTCAACTGTGAGATTCACATTACTATACTTTTCAGCCTAGTTAATTAGTTTCCCAGTCTTCCATATTTAGTCTTATTCTGACTCAGTTGTGACTATTGGTTATCTATTGCTATAAAAACTGATGCAGTCAGTGTGACTAAACTTGACTAGACAAGAAAAGCTCTTGAAACTTTAGTGAACAAAATCGCTAGAACTCAAGCTCCATTTTCAATATGATAGCTATGACCTACCAACATCAGTACTAAAAGTTAGGTTCAGGAACATACTAATAGTCAGGATCAGTGTTGCCATCTGGATAAAGTATGAAAAGTCTGCATAAAATCTGTAGGAACCCCCAGTGGACCTAAATGGACTAAAATATTTGCCCTAGCATAAATTGGTACTAAAATTCATCAGCAGCACTGGTCAGGACAACACTAACTACAATCTAAGACCTTGAATTATAGTCCTAGAATCTTATTTAGTTATCCAGTTCATTGAGCGCAACATTGACACTAATGTTTTCTAATCGTCTTGTCTTCTATTACAAATAACATCAACCTCAGGCTTGTGATTACATGTTTTGTCATTAACTTTGTTATGTTTCAGAATATTTTTTTCCATTGTCCAATGTGGAACTCAAACTTATGTTCTAATATACAAAAATGTCTTGTTTTGTGATATCAAACTCTTCCGAAATGTCATGAACAGTATGAAATTTTTGCGTATATTTGGTATGTCTGAGAATGCCAAGCTAGCATTTTTAAAACTCCAGATGATAAAGGGTGGCCCTCGAAATTTTTTAAATGACAACAATGTTTTCCAGTACTGCTTTTAACATTAAAAATCGGCCAATTGCAAGTCGAACTCACGCACGAAGGGTACCATACCTTATGGAAGACCCTTTGGCCCCATTTCAAATGTCTACCTGTTGCTTACATGTTTTATTCTGTTTTAAGTATTTGTTGTTATAGCGGCAACAGAAATACATCATCTGTGAATATTTCAACTGTCTAGCTATCACGGTTCTTGAGATACAGCCTGGTGATAAACAGACAGACAGCAGTCTTAGTAACAGGGTCCCATTTTTACCCCTTGATTATGGAACATTTTATAACTCACAAAAAAAAAACATTAAAGTTAAATGTTTTTTCAATATTCTGCTATTTAGAGTTAAACAAATCTATCATCATAAAAAAATATCCAGATATTGAGATAATAATATAAATATTGTTTAAAAAAAACTAATAAAACATGCTTAGGAGTCATATTTTTTTTTTATAAATGTATTGTCATCGGTCTTTGATAGGTGTGCAAAGTTTGAAGAAAATCTGATTGCTCAAAGTAGGTCAAAATCGAGCTCAAAGGGGTTGGTTACAAGCAAGCAAACAAACATGCAGGTGAAACTAATAAAAGCGTGTAAAAAATGACAGATTTTTAACTGACACAACTTTGTGTTATGAATCTTGATTCGGATAAGATTTCCAATTTTCCTTAACCCATATCATTGTTATGTTTGGGAAAATCAGTAGTGACTCAAATGATTATAGTTACAGAATAGCATCGATTTTAGACTAAATTGTATGCAAATTGTAAGGATAATGTGGATGTGCCCAGAATAAATACAAGCACACTACATTTTAGCTGTATTTGTCTTCAACTAAAGTCTCAAAACTGGCAGCAAGCATGCTCCTTCCTAGACAGAATATGCTCAAACATTATCATCAACATCTTATCCATATCACACTAGGTGGCGTCGGCACAACATCTTTCCTTTTGCTCAGGCCCGTAGCCAGGGGTACGCAAAGAAAATATTTTGCCTGCCATAGCTCCTAATATGACCTAGCTAAAGAATTAAAAATTAAGGCAATCACAAACACATCTATGTTATTGCAAGCAAACCATTCCGTCCCAATTATTCTGTTAATTGTTTTCAATTAAAATTTGTAGAAATAGGAAATTTAATCGAACAAAATATAAGTGTATACTTTTTCATACTTTCTGAGCTTAGCAGTTGTGAATTTTATACAGTGTGTCCAGTCACTAGGAAGCTTACTTGTTATGCCATCGTTATGTACCTATGACTGATGTTATCAACAAATTTTAATCATATTTTATTATGTCATTTTAATTCTATCATTATGAAAAGATATTATGTTATCTTAGTACAAGCATTTTCATAAGAAATATCTACTCATGTAACTCTACCTTACTATATCAGCATAACTGTACATAGGCCTATACAGGAGACTGGGCCAATTCCACCTCTTAACATTTCTAACACAATAAGATTTCCATTTTATCTTACCTTAAATGTAGGCAATGTTGTCTACATTCATGATATATTTTATTTAATTCCAAGATAATTATTTTTTGCAATAGCATGACCGACTTCACCCGTGTACGTAGCATTTTTCCCATTATTGTTGATTTATCAAAAATGGCTCAGCCGATTTCAATAAAATTTAAATGGGACCAATTTCGAAGTATACTCTTTCCAGTAAAAAAAGAAATATTAAAATCGGACTACTATGAAAAAAGTTATGCGTGGTTATACATATAAAAAATATATACGCGTCGAATTGAGTACCACCTCCGGTTGGTTCGTCGGTCAAAAAATAATTGCAAAAGATTTGGTTGTACTGTGTCAAATTACAAAACACAACTATGAAAATAGTGGGTCAATAAATCATTCATGATTTTCTAATCTTTAAAACAATTTGATTACTCAATATGGGAGTAAGAAAGAGTAATAACTCATTTCACAGTCTTGATGACAATTTAATTGATTCTGTGAAGTATTTATTCCAAAATGAGATTATTTACCAGTTCCTTAATTGCTTACCTTGTTTACTAATTACTAATTAAACTACTATTAATTGGCTTACATAGTTTCTATAAAGATAGGATCTTTGTCTTAGTTTGATTGAGTAATTCTGTATGTAAATGTGCGCGTAACTTGGTCAAAGTAAAGTTTTGTTTTTCAGAAATTCATGTGAAAATTATTTAATTAAATTACAAAAAACATAAGTTAATTCAGTATATTCAACGTAAACACTCAATGACTTTATTAATAACGTAATTTTACACCTAAAAACAATCTATCAGATGGACTAATTACATTTTTTGACCGACGAACCACCAGAGGAGGTATACAATTCGATGCGTATATATATTTTTTTTATGTATAACCACGCATAACTTTTTTTGTAGCAGTCCGATTTCAATAATTTTTTTATTGGAAAGAATATACTTTCTAAATTGATCCCATTTAAATTTTATTGAAATCGGCTGAGCCATTTTTGATAAATCAACAATAATGTGAAAAATGCTACATCGATCCTTGCATAATATTTGCGTTCTAGCGATGCGCCCCGGCTTCGCACAGATATGTATTATGCATATAAACATTTCTCTTGAATTACTATCTATTAAAACAAACCACATCGAAATCCGTTGCGTAGTTTTAAAGATATAAGCATACATGGGGACAGACAGCGGGAAGCGACTTTGTTTTATACTATGTAATGATTCTGTACACGGGTGAAGTCGGTCATGCTATTTTTTGCAAAAAATACTTATAAGTTATTATGCTTATTATATTTATAGGTACTAATAGCGGCCCTTGCGACGACACAATCACAGTAACACACAATAAAGTGCTATTATTAATGATTCTAACCAGATTTAATTTAAACCTAAGTCAGATTTAAAAGCCGTTGGTGGTCTAGAGGTGTGCGAGTGACAACCGCCTTACAATCGTGAGGTCGTAGGTACAAATCCCGGTCCCGTACCAATGAGTTCTTCGGAATTTATGTACGGAATTTCACACCACTGGCTTTTCGGTGAAGGAAAACATTGTGAGGCTACCTGCATACGTCCGTAGAAGAAATTTTTATTTATTTATTTATTTATTATTTTCCACAATACAACTATCTAATCTATCTAATTCGATTACAACTATCTATCTAATTCGATGGCGTATGTGAATCCACCAACCCGCACTGGGCCAGCGTGGTGGATATGGCCCAATCACCCTTAGTGGGTAGGCCAACGTCCTGCAGTGTACTATTAAAAAGGCTGGTATAGTACAGATTTAATTTAAAGGCACATTAATTACTAACATATTTTTTACATTTATACGAGTACATCTAGAAAATGAAGTCCGAAAATAGAATAATTTTTCACTGAATAAAAAACATTCTAAGTTGTTCCTTGAACTGAGGCAATCAAGTTCAAACTACAATCCCTGTAAGTACCTAAGTGAGATAAGTATACTTAGAATTGCTTGGCCAAAAGTGGGTGTTGATAACCTTGTGTAGGTTGTCTACAAAGCTAATTATAATTAGCAATAAGGTTTCTTTGTCCATCCACCTACTTTATCTACTAGGTCAAACGTTTTTTGACAGTTACAAAGTCGGCGATATTACTTTGTTGCAACTAGCACATTATTGTAGCCTCGGTGGCTCAGTGGTTAGTGACCCTAACTCCTGTGCCAAGAGGCGTTGGTTCGATTCCCACTCAGAGCAAGTATTTTTGTGATAAACATAGAGGTTTGCTGTGTGTTTGTATGTTACTATCAATATAAGTTGTGCATGTTTGTATATACTCGTAGATAGATAGTCATATATTTTCGGTAAGGATAATTACCTATTATATACATTGGTAAACAAAAATATACTATGAGAAACACCCTACGAATCTTCAAAATAACAATTATTAATTATGTACCTACTAAATAGAATTATTAGGCATAATGTTAATACACATAATATTATGTCTCGTAAGCAGCTGTACTAGGAAACCATAACTTAGCTGTTTAAACTTGACACTGCATACAATGCGCATACCCATGTAAAGTTCCCAGATAAACCCCAAGCAAATCGCGAATAAAGCTCGAAACATACTATCAGACGCGACTGACAGCCGCGACCTAGACTATGAAAGTACACTGAGCCGTGCACACTAACGGACATAAGTCGCAGACGTCACCTTCGGACGTCCGAGAGCGATCTGGCACACCGGATGTTTTAAGACTGTGCACATTGCTAAGTCGCGGCTGTCAGCCGCGTCCGATAGTATGTTTCCGGCTTAAGTATCATAATATTTATCGCTATTCGCGATCGTAGTCCGCACTTGACCACCAATTCGCCTGATGCCAAGATGTGGTCGAAGATGAAGCACGCAGACTTAGAAGATACCTTTTATATATATTATTTCCTCTGATCTTGGAAAGTTTGAGATTATATCTCTTAGGAAACAGGAAAGCAGGAAGACTGTTCCATTCCCTGGCGGTGCGAATCAGAAATGTTGAGACAAACCGCTTCGTATGTATCGAAGGAGAATCGACAGTGTAGGGGGGTGGTGGTGAAGCGTCTTTCTATTTGCCCTGTAGTAAAAAGAACAAAATTTACGTAGTAGGCAACTACATAATAGTTGCCTACTTTCGCTCCGGTCGAGATAGACTGTAACAAAACACAAGCCTCAAAAAAGGTTATGGCCACCTGAAATTCACCCAAGAGTGACCATACTATGGCAAGATATCTTGTTGTGTGAGATGAGTTTTAGTTTATTTAGTCATTCAATTATTTGTGCAAGTTGTCTTCGCCTGTTATTACTGTAACATTTGACTCTGTTTGTTTACTATGTTATTCTTTTTTTTCTGTGAATTTGTTGATGTACATAGTGTGGACTAAATAAATAATATAAAATAGGATCCGATATTTAACACAGACCTAAAGTAGTTGCCCATGTGGCCTTCGTTTGGATTTGCCCTGATATTAAGGATCGACATAATTTATTTATTGATAACTAGTTTTTTCTCGCGGCTTGGCCCTCGTGAAATTTTGACTTTTGTGCTATCCCCTTGAAACCTTTTCTTTTTTCGAGATAAAAAGTAGCCTACGTCACTTTTGACCTTTGAATTTGAACGGAGCAACGGGTTGATATGAAAAATCAAATCAACCTGTTGCTCCGTTGCCGCGTGATAGAGGAACAGACCAACAAACACACTTTCATATTATTATTATATACTACGGGACTAATCGCGCACTAAAATCTACCCGTGACCACGGTCGATGCAACTCGCCCGAAACGTCGGGATGATGAGGTATTTATTTATCTCGTAATTTTAGTGCGCGATTATACCGTACCGTACCGTAGTATATAATAATAATGTGTTCAAATCGCGATAGTTTAAAAACAACACACTTTCAGATTAATAATATTAGTAAAGAAGTAAGGATTCTAGTTAAGGGCATGCCTATTAAGGTGGATCCATGCATTTTTTCTTTTCGATAATAAGTGAATGTTTGTTGTTCCAGGTGTCAATACTACGTCCCAAGGCATCCATGGGTGCCTGCATACCAAGGTGTCATAACATTTTTTGTTTTGGCCAATTTTACACTGGCCACTTTCATGGACCCGGGAGTCATACCAAAAGGTAAGCTCTAGTGTAATTAGCTATTTAAGGTGACGCATTGATAAACTATTGTTTCTAAAATTCTCCCTTCACTCGGACAAATTTTACGCGGTCGCGCTCGACGGGATCGCGCCAGAGCGGCGGGCGGCAGTGAGTTTTTAATTATTTACTCATAATTGACACATTAAAAAAAAAATAACTTCTCGGTCTATTTAATAGAAGCGGTCTGGCTATTTTATTCGTAAAAAATAATGGGGTGTTGTCGCTGATAATTCGGAGCATTCGAATTATTAAACATTTTTTTGGTGAGAAAATTTTTTGTTTTTAATAAAGTCGGTTACTTTTCAAAATTTAGTTCGGATCATTAAATTTTTAAAGATTTTCCTTTATCTATGATATTTTTTTAATTTGAATCGATATCATTCGTCCTCTCACATCGCACATTCAAAAGTACTCATTTTCGTGTCTCTCGGCCCGATGCCTCGTCTTAAGAATAGCAAGGCCATTCTATATGAAAACGTGCGCGTAACGTGCAGTTAAGTTTTGTTTTAGAAGAAATTCGCGTGATATAATACATTTATTTTAGAAAATAAAATAGCTCAGATTCATTGTAACGTAATTTTACCTTCGAGCAAATATCTAGATATAGATTTTTACAAACTAAATTCGCGGAAATAAAAAAATACCAAACTTAACGTTACATTACGTTTTATCGATAGAGAATCATAACCCGGAAGTGATAGAAATGGCGTTTTCGATAGCACTTTGATCTCTTGTACTTTTAGGCTAGTAAGAAAATTTTATAACTCAATTACCCAAAAAATGCGACTCCGATCAGTTCTGTTCTTAACTGGCCAATTGGATTTATTGATTTACTAGCGACCCGCCTCGGCTTCGCACGGGTGTATTATACTTATAAAACTTCTTTTTGAATCACTCTACTTTAAAAAAACGCATCAAAATCCGTTGCGTAGTTTTAAAGATATAAGCATACTTAGGGCCAAACAGACTTTGATTTATACTTTTTAGTGATGTGAGGAATATGGGACGATGTGGTGGCCCAGAAAGAACGCTCGTCATAAAATGTTGTGGTCAATGGTTCTGGTCTAGGTCCTGTACAAATGAGTTATTTGGGATTTATGTATAGATTTTCATACGTCCGCTGATGAACATAGACCTATCCTTAAACATCTCAAACACCTTTTGGGCCATAATTACCACCCCGACCCCGATGTGGTTTGGCAGTTTTTCATCGCAGAACTTGTACAGATGTAAGCAGGTATTCTCACGATGTTTCATTTACCAAAGAGCGAGTGCTGTTTTCCTTCTTCTAAAATCCATACATAAATTCCAAAACACTAGCGCTGGGCTAAGATTTGGAGGGTGATTGGGCCATATATCCACCACGCTGGCCCAGTGCGGGTTGGTGGATTCGCATACGCTATCAAATTTCTTCTACGGACGTATGCTGGTTGCCTCACGATGTTTTCCTTCACCGCAAAAGCCAGTGATGTGAAATTCCGTACATAAATTCCAAGGTATTCATTGGTACGGGACCGGGATTTGAACCCACGACTTCACGATTGGAAGTCTGGTGTCATTACCACTAGACCACCACGGCTAACGAAAACCTATAATCGAATTGTCAAAAGTGATATTTTGCTTGAATCATTTTAAGTGCATAAATCTTGCTACCACCATATCTAAAACTGTAAAATCAATTTCTTATCACTACTGAACGCGCAATCTTAATCCAATAAGTAAAGAAAGGAAACATTTGTAAGTGTATTATTATTTATTTAGCAAAATGGTTATCTTGTACAAAAAAGGAAATGTCGAGATAATATTTAAAATAAATAAAAGAAAACTAGTCGAGGTCGTCTACATCTACGTTTTTTTTTTCTATTTTAGAATAAACCATTTTTGGAGATAATCTTCTTTAGCGGCATTGTGCACTCTTTGGGATGGGTAAAAAATGTTAAAACTCGCGTCAGGATACGTGACCTGATCGAAAATTCGGAGGGAGCAAGTTTTCACTTCTGCCGGCACTCCTGGAGTGCAACTCGCCTTTTTTTCTGGTCCTAATCGAACCAGATTTTTTTTAAATTTAAAAAATGACTTATAATTGCATACTTACTACACTATGTTGGCGCAGCGACCCAAATTGTGTCTTGACCTCCGATACTACGTGTCGCCACTCTTCTCGTTCCTGCCAGACGTCAATCCCGAGCTTGCGAAGATCTTTTTCCACCTCATCTTTCCACCTGTACTTTGGACGGCCGACGGGCCTTCGGCCCTTCGGCAGTCCCAAGTAAGCCCTTCTTTTCACGGCGCGATCCTCTCTCATTCTTTCCAAGTGGCCGAGCCAGAGGAGCCTATGGGATTTTATCTCACTAATAATATTGGGCTCCGCCACCAGCTCTTCTATTTCTTGGTTGTTGCGAATCCTCAGACTGCAATCTACTTAATTATATTAAATTTATAATTGCATACTATAATGCTATCCTAAATTGCATAATTCACTCTGAATGCTTTAAAAAATCAGCTGTTCCATACATTTTGACGAGAGTCGATGAACTTTTATGTAACAGGAGATTCTTTTTTATTCGCGTTTTTGGCGTTGATTTTAAAAGTTTAATTTTAATAACAATGAAATCTTAGTTACAATATGTCCGTCGTCTAGAAAACACAGAGTATAAAAAAAGAGTCCTACATTTCCTATTCCCCAAACAAAATGTTATCAAGATCAGTTCTATTTTAGTCGCACTGAATCGATACAGTTGTTGATATAGCTCAGCCGATGATAATTATAACAGCAGTCGATAAAATTCACACGCCCAGTATAACAATCACATCTGGTGTACAAAGACCTAAACAGGTGTATGCCTGCTCATTGCTACGAAAACTGGGCGTTGTCATCTATCACAGACAAATGCGCTGCCAGAATCATTTTAAGAGAGGTGCATCGGCATCTCGGTGACTGCAATCCTGGGAAGGGGAGTCCCAGAGCGAAGTCTCTGGCGTCACCAAATGTATTTCGCTGACCGCTAAAATCACAATTCTAGGGGGGAGTTAGCGCAGAGCCAGGGGGTGCATCTACATAGGGGTGTTGCAACCCCTTCCCGACGCCCATGAAATAAATAACTGGTGGCACTCAGAACTGATGGCCGGTGGTTCATAAAGTTCTCAAATTGAGACCACGCACCGGCAAACGCAGCATTGACTTTTACCCACTCATGAGGGGGCAAACAATCTAATTAGAATAATGGGATCCCGCTGAATGCAAGCTGTATACAGCCAGTTTTATTTGAAGTCTATTTCGAGGGCCTATGTTCAGCAGGTGACGTCAAACTGCAGCTGATAACAAACAGATGAAAGTCACGACGGCGTAGATTTGAATCTGAAGTATGGCCCTATGCTTCATGAAGCGTTCCGCAGATACGCCGCGTGTCCCAGAACAGACGCGACTGCCACTAATCACAGATGTTGACTTAAAAATTTCGGACTTTGTAATTCGTTGAGCACTTGTCCGCAGCCGCGCCCGCAGTTGTCTGCTTTGCTTGAATTGACCCACAAAATATATTCGAATCCTTTCTCCCTTTTATAATTAATTGTAACGAAATCATCATTATTCGCAGCCCCGCCTGACGAGGACCGAGAGGACGACTTCCGCGCTCCTCTCTACAAGAGTGTGGAAGTGAACGGGATCACGGTGCGCATGAAATGGTGCGTCACGTGCAAGTTCTACCGCCCGCCGCGGTGCTCGCACTGCTCTGTCTGCAATCACTGCATAGAGGTCAGTTTCCTTGAATATTGCGAATAGTGTTGGCCCAACTATACTGCCTTGTGCGACACCAGGACCGCTGTCCTGTAATGGTGCGTCACGTACAAGATTCCCGCCGCGGTGCTCGCACTGCTCTGTCTCCAATCACTGCATAGAGGTCAGTTTTGCTGAATATTCTGAATAGTGTTGGTCCAACTATACTTCCTTAAGCAACGCCAGGACCGCTCTTATGATTATTTATTATTGTGCGTTACGTAAAAGTTCTACCGCCCGCCAAGGTGCTCGCACTCTGTTTGCAATCATTGCACAGAGGTCAATTTCCTTGAATATTGTGAATGTTGTTGATCCAACAATGCTACCTTTAGCAACGCCGCAACCTGAAATGTGTACCAATGTTTTTATTATGATCATTCTGTAATTTTGTTTATCTATAATGCTGTAGCTGTGATGTTAGCTACAAGCTGCGCAAAATCCAACCCAGACTGAAGCTCACTTAACAGGTGCGCGAGGATTGGAGTTCGCGCAGTTTGTAGCTAAATTCACTGTCGCCAAGATTTTTGTTGATTCTGCCTATAACGGCTGCGCGAAGATTGGGTTTCGTGCAGCTTGTAGCTAAGATCAAGCTAAGGAGTTTAATTTGGCCTATAATTATGTTGAACCATTGTTCCGTTTGTCCTCAGACGTTCGACCACCACTGTCCGTGGGTGAACAACTGCATCGGGCGGCGGAACTACCGTTTCTTCTTCTTCTTCCTCATATCTCTGTCTATTCACATGCTCAGCATCTTCGGCCTGAGCCTCTACTACATCATGAACAATAACAAGACTCTCACTCAAGTCGAGCCTATTGTGTCGTATCCTTTTACAATAAATGCATGAAAATAAATGTTAGGGGATGTATCTTACGAACGGTCTCTGACCTCAAACTAAGCAAAGCTAAGGCTGTGATATGGCTATTAGAGACTGATATATTATTATGTACTACATATACATATTTTGAAATACATAAGATAATACCTAATGACACCCAGACCACTTATGTCCGTCACATAAATGCTTGCCCTGGGTGGGAATCGAACCCACGCCTCTTTGACCCAGATTGACTTTATTTGCTTGATAGATGAAGGCCAGCTGGTTGAATTTGGCAGATCCACCGTTCAGTTTGTTCACATAAGAACAGATAGTAAATTTCTTTTTTTTTTTTTTTTTCTATGGAAATTTACGTGGTTTTCCTGGTTCCGAGCCTGGTAGAAACATTTCTTCTTGTCTCTCCGACGTAACACTTCCCGCAATCGCACCCCGTGCAAACCCGTGCGTTTCGGTCGCATTCGGCGACCGAAACTATAGTCGTTACGACTTTCCCTACACGTGAGTTTAGTCCCGTTATATATAGTATAAAATGAGAGAGTAAATTTCATTGTCCCATAGACCCTTAAAACAAGAAAGCTCCTTAACCAACCTCCCAGAATGGTAATAATGGGCATAATCGCACTCCTAGCGATCCCCATATTCGGTCTGACGGGATTCCACATGGTGCTGGTGTCCCGGGGCCGTACCACGAACGAGCAGGTCACGGGCAAGTTCACTGGCGGCTTCAACCCCTTCTCGCGAGGGTGCTGGAACAACTGTTGCTATACGCAGTTCGGGCCTCAGTATCCTAGGTAAGATGATAAATAGATAATATGCATTCTTTCATTGACCGAGCGAGCGAAACGTCTCTGCGTAGGTTACGATCCTACCGACTGCGCCATATAAAACATCTGTCCGGATGTTGCTTCTCGCGTACAGGTTGTATTTTTCAACGAATCTTTTTAATATCAAGTCGATGGTGATTTCTGATTCGAGCGTTGTCATCAAAAATATTTTTCGCAAAAAACAGCATGACCGACTTCACCCGTGTACAGAATTCACATAATTGTTGATTTATCAAAAATGGCTCAGCCGATTTCGATAACATATAAATGGGACCAACCTCGAAGTATACTCTTTCCAATAAAAAAATAATTATCGAAATCGGACCGCTATGTAAAAAGTTATGTGTGGTTACACTAATAAAAAAATATATACGCGTCGAATTGAGTACCTCCTCCGGTCTGGTTCTTCGGTCAAAAATGAGGGGAAATTTTGTTGTTGGCCTTATTTATCACGGAACGTAATTCGCAACAGAAATGGCCGATGGGGTAGTAAAGTTTATAGAACGGATTAGTAAAACGTACACGTGTACCATGCTGCCCCTTTTCACAGAACCTTCTAAATATGTATACTGTTTTTGTATCATCTTATTTCGTTACACTTTCGCTTCGTCTGATTTTGGGTTCCGAAACATCAGATTAGGATAGTGAAGTGTAGGATTTGCAGTCAGTTTTCTCTTAGTAATAATACTTGTCTTGTTGTAGTTATCCTAAGACCGGGACTTGAAGTAACTTGACTGTTAACTTGAAGAATGGGAAGAATGAATGGCTTTGAAGGTTAGCCTGTTCATTTAGTAACAAGTATACAGTATTATTATTTGAAAGAAAAATCTGATTGCAAAATGCCTTTTATATCTATTAGTTACGCGTGATTCACAATTTATTTAGTTGGAAGAGATAGATAAGGCTGCGTTAACCGGATCTTATCCGATGTGCGTGGTGTCCAGCAAAGCACGTTAAGATGGCAGTACTTAATAGATTGTTTAGAAGTCTTCAATAAAATATACTCACCTAGTAAAATTACTTCACCTTAAACCATTACACTGAAACATTTTATAACGTAAAATCCACCCTCAATAACGACGAAATCCGTTCATTTTTGATGGCAATAAGTACGTTGGTTGGATTATTTATGTTATGACCTTATTTGCCTTTGTAATTGATTGCATATACCCTGTCTGATACATATTACTATTGCACTTGACTTTTGAGAAAATTGTACTAACACAATATCAATTACGAAATATGCTCGGTCCCTTGAGGTTCGTTATAGAGGGTGTATACTGTACTTAGTTTTCTCTAGCCAAAAGAGCCTAGCCTTTCAAAGTTAAAAATCAATCGCCCGACCTTTCTACCACACATCATTTTCTTTTGTCATGTTTTAATAATCAACCAAATTGAATGAACTGAACTGAACTACTGTGAATTAATTTTCACTGGTTTGACAATCGAACTAGCGAGAATCAATTCTCACGAATTCTACGATGAATCTAACAAAAAAAAAACAAACAAATAAATTGGTTGTATGGTCAATTCCAGCCTAGTCCGCCCATCGAAATACATGTACAAGGGCGGCAAGAAACGCCGCGAGGCCGGCGGCGGGCACTCGGCGTCCGCCATATCGACAATCGCGACCGACACGCAGCACCAGGTAAAGACGTACACAGCGGATAACGGAAACGCACACCGGCCCGTCGGACCGCACGCACACTACAACAAGGTGAGAGCCAGACCCGCTTGGCTAATGCGGCTAGCTTCGGACGTGACGCGTGGCGATTCTATGATATTTAATACTCTATGGTTACACAATTTGCCATTATTCTTGTTGACCGTTTGCTATTACCTGGGTACCGACTGAAATGAAATTAGCAAGACATACAATCTTATTGTCCCTATTTAGTTATTGACAAATATACTTAATCACTCTATGGTTGTACAATTTGGAATTATTCTTGTTGACTGTTTGCCGGGTACTGACTGCCTTAATGCTCTATTAAGCTTGTATCCTTATCTGCCTGGATAGTAGCAGGTCAAAACATTATATCTGTGTCGACTAGAAATTATTCTTGTTGACTGGTTACGACTTACTATTCTTTATCAGTAACTGTATTCTCGTTGACTGTGTACGATTGACTATTTTTTGTTGAACGTTTTTGTTGACTTTATAATTATGATTTTATGTATATTGATGTAACTATCGACAATTCCCATATCGTTATTTATGATTATTCTCGGTTCGCATAATATTTATCGTATTAATCGCCACGCTGAACTCCATTTTTCACTGCAATAATCTGGTCAGATTGCAACTAAGACAGCTTAAAATATTCATAAATTTTAAAAGATTTATTATATTTCCACATTAATAAAAGTCCAAAAGAATATTTATACATCAGAGTGATGAGTAAATATTCCACTATTCTTAATGACCATATTATTTCGCTAACTGTGTGTCACTAACTTGACTAATTTATTTTAATTGATAAATAATTACATCATTATTATAATGGGAGACGTAAACATGTTTTCCTATTTGTCTAATGACGCACGTATTTAAAACTATCAGCATAAAATTACAATAAAAACTGTGTTACAGTATGTATAACTATACAAAATGGTTTAAAATATAACTGGAATTAAACCAGTTAAAGTAATTAGGTGTATTTTTCACACTCATTATATATTTTTTGTACTTTTCACTATCGCGCTTAAGTAGAGAAAAATAGCTAAGTTACAATCATTTTAGTTAAATCTTATTCAGTAGAGAACCATTTATGATTCATGTTAGTTTTTTTTAAATCAACATGAGTATGTCATGTAGTTATCATGCTTTTTAGAGCAAATTACTTAACTTCAGTTCACATGTGATGGCATCGACCGAAGCGAAGAGAAGTGATTGTGTCCTTAACTTCTACAAAAGTAACATAATTAAATTTTGTATTGATATATCTAAAGGTCCTATCAGCTGTTGATTGATTTTATACCCCATTCTTTATGTATTATCTAATGCAATTTAAGAACCTTATTTATATTTGTCTGCTTTCTATAAAGATACTGATCACATACAAAAGTAAGGACAGCTAACACAAGACTAGTAGACCCAGAATATATAGTTATAATATTCATCTCCTAAATACTGTGAGGAAATCTGTATACGTCCGTAGAAATAAATCGATGGCGTATGTCAATCCACCAAATAACACTGGACCAGCAAGAATATGGCCTAATCGCCTTTCATGGATAGGCCTATGTAATGTAACGGCCAAAACACCCAAATAAGGGCACAGCCCAAGCACTGTAGTAGTACTGCTGTACTGTACCAGCCTTTTTAATAGTCCACTGCAGAACGTAGGCCTACCCACAAAGGGTGATTGGGTCATATCCACCACGCCGGCCCAGTGACAATCCAAGTACATGATCGAAATATCTGCCCTGTCGGGGATTGAACTCGGGACCATTAATATGAACTTATTAATTTTGACGACCTACCAGGGTGCACCTTGGTTGGTACCAATACCTTCGATACAAGGGGTCCCGAGTTCAATCTCAAATTGACTTATAATATCAATATATAATATAAATATCAAATTAATAAGTTCATATTAATTTTGACGACCTACCAGGGTGCACCTTGGTTGGTACCAATACCTTCGATACAAGGGGTCCCGAGTTCAATCTCAAATTGACTTATAATATCAATATATAATATAAATATCAAATTAATAAGTTCATATTAATTTTGACGACCTACCAGGGTGCACCTTGGTTGGTACCAATACCTTCGATACAAGGGGTCCCGAGTTCAATCTCAAATTGACTTATAATATCAATATATAATATAAATATCAAATTAATAAGTTCATATTAATTTTGACGACCTACCAGGGTGCACCTTGGTTGATACCAATACCTTCGATACAAGGGGTCCCGAGTTCAATCTCAAATTGACTTATAATATCAATATATAATATAAATATCAAATTAATAAGTTCATATTAATTTTGACAACCTGCCAGGGTGCACCTTGGTTGGTACCAATACCTTAGATACAAGGGGCCCCGAGTTCAATCTCAAATTGACTTATAATATCAATATATAATATAAATATCAAATTAATAAGTTCATATTAATTTTGACGACCTACCAGGGTGCACCTTGGTTGGTACCAATACCTTCGATACAAGGGGTCCCGAGTTCAATCTCAAATTGACTTATAATATAAATATCAAATTAATAAGTTCATATTAATTTTGACGACCTACCAGGGTGCACCTTGGTTGGTACCAATACCTTCGATTCAAGGGGTCCCGAGTTCAATCCCCGACAGGGCAGATATTTCGATCATGTACTTGGGAATTTTAGTTGTGATACATGAACACTTGAAAAACATTTCTTAAATACTTACAACTCATCCACACTCTTCGCTTTGGTCGATGGTATTCTGCAATCGCACTGATACAATGTGAATTGAAGACCTAATGTCTGGCTCTCTACTAACCTAATTTCTACGTCTATTTAGGTAAATATAGCTATGGGCCCATTCATGTAGAATAGGGTCTGTACCATGAACTCTTAGTGCGAGATTTAATTAGATCGCTTAGACTGAAAAAACTACGTTTTAGCAATCCAATTCTGACACGCGCTGAAAGCTAATGGTATAGGCCTTGTGCTAATCTGTCAGCAACTATAAAATCCGACTTAAAAAGTAACATTTACACTACACTAAACATTTGATTTGACATCTGCTTAATTTTTTCGGATAACAAGGACGGAGAGAATAGATTTTAAATTTAAATCGACTAGAGTAGGTCGGTTGTATAATGGTATATCAGTTAGATGTATTGAAACTCAGAACTAACTTCTACCTATTTAGTTTTTAATAAACGCTGTCAGATCAGTACGAAACTACCCTCTACTTGAATACGCCCTATAACGAGATAAGTGTATAATTTTGAATTTTATTACCTAGAAAATATAACCTAATATAGTGGACACTATCTCGAAAATACCTTTTGAAAATGTTGTATATAAATAGCTATTACGTTATGCTTACTGTGACTAACGCATTCCGCACTGTACTAACTCAATGTGTTAAAATCTAGTTTACTTCTTTTTCTTTGACCAATTGCACAAATATATGATAGTTTTTGCATAGTATTTCTCACTATAACCTTAGAAATTATATGATTTTAGAACCTATTCTTTCGAGGCCAAAATCTTTTAAAATGAATCTTTTGAAAGGGTTTTTTATAGGTACAACTTTAGGGTTAAAGACAATAATGGCATTTCCATAGAGCAAGGATTAATGTTCTCACGCAGACATAAATTAATATTCCTTAAAAGTAATTTTAAGTATATACAAAAATGCTTGTGCTTGCTGAAAGTAGCAATCTAACAATTCTACTCTTGCTCGCACTTCGAACGGGTACGGAAAAGAAGTTAAGGAAGAAGAATTGATTGCAACTCGGGCGTTATTTTACGTTCATCTAGCAACACGATGTTTACATTATACAGAGGGAAATCTTCTAAAATACCGAAATGGATAAAAAAAATCGCAAAATATGATCCGCTCCGGAACCTTTCTCTACTCTTTACTCTAAACTTTCTCTCATTTTGAGCAGTTAGAAAAATTGAGGGGAAAGTCCTTGTCGCTAAAAGTAGTAGTAGAGTAGCATGTCCCATCCGATTTACAGTTGTCCCCAAAATGAAACTCAGATGGAAGCCATTGAAGGGTCCGGGAGCATCGTAAAATAACGATTGCGACCCAATTCTCTAATCTTGAAATATCAGAAAGTATAGGAGAGAGTATGTTAGGGTAATAGGAGTAACAACATTCCCAGCTAAGAGTAACAGTAACTGAAGCGTCTATCTTGCATTCTGCAGTTATCTTCTGGTCGAGAGGAGCATAAAACCGAGATAGAGGGTCCTGGCACGTCGCATTGTGCTGAATACGAGCCAACATCTCTTTCCTCCTCAAAACTTTCTCTGAACTTACTTTGATAAAACATACGAAAGAGTTTAAAAATGTCAGGGAAATAGCTGGTATAAAATGCAGGATAGCTTGTCCCAGCCACCCTTTACCCTTTCCACTCTAAACTTTCTACCATTTGAGCAATCAGGAGAAAGTTCAAAAATAAGCAGTCAGGAGTTAGGAAATAGGTGTAAAACACAAGATAGCTTGTCCCAGCAAGAGTAGCCTATCTCCTGGCTGAGAGGAGTATGAAACCGAGATGGAGGGTCCGGGAGCTTCACGGGGCGCCGATTGCAACCCTACACCTTCCCCTTTTCACTATTTCTCTTGTTTTGAGTAGACAGGAAAAAGTTTAGGAAAAAGTAAGGCAAATTGGTGTAAAACAAGATAGCTTGTCCCAGCTACCCTTCCCCCTTTCCATTATAAACTTTCTGTAATCTTGAGCAGTCAGGAAAAAGTACATGTAGGAAAGAGTAGAGAGTAGTAGATATCAAGGAAATAGGGTGTAAAACACAGGATAGCTTGTCCTAGCTAAAAGTAGCAGTAGCCGTAGCTTCTATCTTCCATTCCGCAGCTGTCTCCTGGCCGAGAGGAGCACGAGACCGAGATGGAGGGTCCGGGAGCTTCGCAGAGCGCCGACTGCGAGCCGACGCCGCCGCCACTGCAGCGACGCGGCTCGGGAGCTAATCTGTTCCCGCCGCAGCGGCATATGCACTATCCGAGGCTCAGTCCGCTCTCTAGGAATACCACGTGAGTGATTCTTCATTTATTTTATCAAAGGACTCTGAAGAAGCAGGAGATTCTCAATTCGGCTGGTTTTTAGGGTTCTGTACCCATCCGTGATAGCTAGCTAGACACTTAAAATGTAAGATAAGTTATTTCTACGAAATGGGATCGACAGAATCGTAATCTTGCTTGCTTCATCGTCAAATTTTAATGTTTCGCTCGCTTTAAACTTTCCCGATTTTGTATTATCCCTTACAGAGTTCATAAGATCCCAGAAACTCTAAAAGAAAAAAAACAACGTGGTTCTAACCTTCTCGCGCTCGTTTGAAATCGGCGGGTTTAAATCCCCAAGACGAAGAATCAACTGTCTGTCAAAATTGTGCCATTGTCCGCTAAAAGGGTTGACAATTTATTTTGCCAAGTTTCTGAGAGAAGAAGAAGAGCGTGTAAATAAGTAACTGTAACGCGTGCAGTTTGCGGGTCTTCCAGCTCGAGCGTAAAACGCACGCGCTGGACACAATCGACACGCAATCGTGCATAGTACGCCCATTGAAACAGACGCTAGGATTGAAACGAGCTCAGATCTCAAATAACACTGTTGCCGCCGTATTCCAGGCACCCGTCGACGACGACAGGGTATCGGGTAGTGATGGAGCCTCTGCGCTGCGAGCCGGGCGCGAACGGTGCGCGGCCCTCGCCCACTATGCAGCAGCGGATCAAGGCGCTCGGTGTGCCCACGCCCTTAGCTGTCAGCAGCCCCGTCAGGAGGTATGTATGGAAAGCGTTGGAGCGATAGGGTACCGAATAGTGATGGAGTTGTACGTGACCGGTACACTGCCCTCGCCTATCATGCAGCAGCGGATCAAGGCGCTCGGTATGCCTACGCCCTTGGCCGTTAGCAGCCCCGTCAGGAGGTATGTATAGGAGGGTTGGACGACAGGGTATCGGGTAATGATGGAGCTCACCCACAAAGCAGCAGCGCACCAAGGCGCTCGGTGTGCCCACGCCCTTAGCTGTCAGCAGCCCTATGAGGAGGTATGTATGGGCCGGGTTGAACCCCGACAGGGTACCGATAAGTAATGGAGCTCGTCCACCATGCAGCAGCGGATCAAGGCGCTCGGTGTACCCACGCCCTTATGTATGTATGGGAATGTTAGAACGACGCGGTGGAGTGAAAGCGTGATTACTTTGTAGATTTTAGACTACAGAAAGAAAGAATAAAAGTTTACTGCGGAACATGTACCAGTTCAATTTCAATCCCATTATTTGCGTATATTGTCAGTGATGTACCAGATAATATTTCATTAATCCATCAGTGTACCTAACACTTAAACCTGACAGTCGTGTATTTTATTTTTCATTAATAATGATGTTATTGACATGACAATGATATGTTGACACTAAACTATTGATATATTTTTATTTAGCTAATAAATGTTACATAATATTGAACAAATACATGAACTATTCATAAAAGATTAATCGCACTTTCACTCCCGTACCAAAGAAATATTTAAGTACACCCTGACACATAAATGTCGTGTTCACAATAATTATAGCAATAATTATTACTACACTCAATTTGTGATTAAAATTATGTTACTAGCTCAAAAATTCAAATTGTTGAGGACGAATTGGCGATATTTTCAAAAGGATGCAAAAATATTTTAATAGATAAAAATAGGTATTTATAATTATTTCCCATTGTTTCATGGCCTGTTCCTATCATTTGATATAAATATTGTTTCACACTGGTGCGTTTTTGTCAGACAACTAAAGTTATAGTCAAAAATTTGAAACAAATTAAATAATATAAAAAAAAAATGTATGCTTGTTAAAATACTATTTAGTCGCCTGATATAAACGCCCTATTGTGAAAGCCCAACTTAACAAAAACGAATCCCCTGTAACCCCCCAATGCATTGCTTAAAATTTTAGTTTGTTTATGTGTTATTTTGCATGTAAAATGGTTTGCATTATCACGATTTTAGTGGTGGAAACTTAATGGGGAACACTAAATGTAAAACTGTCCATTCTGTCCACGATTCTAAGACTAAACTTGACTCTAAGACAAATCCCTGTCCTTTTCTGTGGTATAAAAATAAAAAGAGACGCGGATTGTTTTAGTTTTTACAGTTTAGTATCTATGGATTGTGTATAGAGTAGATACAAGTGTATATTGGTGTAAATTCCGCTTTGTCTGTCGTGTGGTTTGCTTTCTTTCTTGTCTATTTATTTAGTCGACCGGTGTGCGAGCATGGATATGGAAATGGCATGATATATATTGGAAGTATCGAATAGTAATATAATATATATTCCTGATAGATAGACAGAGTTGAAAGATTTGGTCTTAAATACTTTTTAGAAAAATATATTAGAGATGCCTTTGCGTGGCCTTCAATTTCTAGTACTTGCTAGAATTGGCCATTCAAAAAGAAGCAGTGTTTTTAATTAAAAGTAGAAAATATTTTTTTCAAATTATAAAAAATATTTCATATATACATTCAGTATTCATAAATTTGACCGATATTTAAAAGAAAAGTTAGATAGTAGTAATTATTACTATGTAATGGTGAATAAAAGTAACTTCAATGTGTATTCCAAAATTTCTTTACGATTCAAAATAGTGATGATTAGAGAGATAAGAAATCAAACCCACGACTATTTAGATCGAATAAATTAACAAAGTTTTTAGATACTTAGTAAATATACCCACTTTTTGTCACAGTAATATTTGGGATATGTATTTATGTAATATAAAAATAAGTAGTATTTATTCAAGTCTTATAAATCGAAACGGGGCAAAAAAATTAACTAGATATTTAAAGTTGTTATTCATATATCAAAAAGCATTCTAAATAATTTAGCTCATCAATTTTAGTTCATTTAAATTATTTAATTAGATTAGCTACTAATGGGTTAACGTCAACTTCTTACAAGATTGGCTAAACAATGAAGGGGATTTAAACTTCATTGTAGAAAAACTAGACTAAAAAAAAATCTGGACTAAACCGTCAGTCATATAAATATGAAAGATATATGACACAATGTTACCGTTTCTCGCACACAACCGCAGGTGGACATGACGCGTACAGGCTACGATGGTAACGAGCATTGTGTTTGTGTGTGTTATTGTTCATGCACGAATGTGGATTTATAGACTGAAGAATTCTAAATTTAAATTATTTTCATCACTATTGATGTGTTTACGACGAAAGAAAAAAGATGGACGCCGTCCCAAGAACACTAAATTCAAATTTATGATTGGTTGCGGCGCGCGTAAATAAAAAGGCCTCGTGTCTTCTTATTCTTATTCGGTGTGGGAGCGATAGGGTGCACTGACGTCCCGCATGGGGTGTTTTGTGCATTTCCCCCTTTAGCGTTTACCCGAGCCAGCCTAGCTCCTTCAAATAACGAAGCGTGGCTCTAGGTCGCTGGTACAACTGCTCAAATTGCTTGGATGCTGTTTAATATGGCGACGACATTGCTGTTAATGCAGAGGCGTCATGTCTGTCATAGTCCTCGCTTGCGCGGTACAGGGGCGCCGGGGGAGACGACAAAGTAAGACTGAAACAGGTGCCGGCGCCGGGGACACGCCGCCCGCACCATCTCAGTCCCCTTTGAAAGTAGTTGAAATACAAATTATTTAAGATTAAATAATAATTGGTTAAATCGTTTTTTTTGTCATTAAAGTATTAAAAATGTATTCAAAAATTGCTAGTCTTAAAAGACTTTCAAAACGAAGCGAAGTCCATCTTCTTTCTCAATTTTTTTATTTTTACAAATGTTAGATTTTAGTGGAAGGTCTATAAATTCAAATTCACTATGTATAAAATAGTCTGCATTTTTATTCGCTAAATGACACTGTTTAATACACTTTTTGGTTTTCAGTTTTTCCTACATTAATATTTTGTAAATGCATTTATTCTAGCTTTAAAAAATTGGCGTTCAACTTATACCGCCATACCACAAAAGATTTAAACAGGCTTTAAACACTGTTTATCCGTGCAATTTGTACTGTTAAACATTGTCTAACTAAAGCGTGCGTTAATTTTTTCTGGTAAGACGGATAAAGTTTATATTAGTCATTTTATTAGAGATAAAACATATTATATATATTATTGTACAGTTTATGTATGCAATTAAGTTTATTTCTGATATATACAGCATGTTTTAATTACAAATTGTAAAAAAAAAATTTGTTAAGTGCAACGAAATTGTTTATTTTTATTAAGTTGCAATCATATAGCATCTTGTTGGTTTGAATTTGATTATTGCATTATAGTTTAGTGGGTAGACTAAAAATAACGTGAATTCTGTCTTCTATTCAAAGTCCAAATGATATTTCTTTGTAAATAGTAATACAAATTTACCACATCTTTCGGAAAAATGTGGTCTTTTTTCTTTCGTTCTTTCTTGTACTTTGCCAGAGTGCTGCGTATCCAGAATATCCAATCCCGTCGTGATTTTAAAACATCGTTACATAGAACAGGGCCTATACCTTGAGCTCTTAACGCTAGCCTGAATTTGATGTCTTTAGCTTTCGTCTCACAAGAAAAAGCAAAATAAAAACCCACAAGATTCATTTAAGACTCGCTGAAAGAGCTTACAGTACGATATTGTATTGAATTCAAATGACCTTGTAGTGTCCATTTTAAAGAAGTTTAATAACAGGACTAATCTTAAATTCAAGCGCAAAAATGGCTGCCCAATACGTTGTTACAGTAAGCGCGACTAAATAATGAACATCGACATTTGGAAAGAGATAATCGGTTAGTTTCGGTGTCGTAAAGCTTTACGTCTGTCTTGGAACTACCATTGGACAAACTAGCCAGAAAAAGCGTGAAGTCTTGGTTCCAACACTCCAATGTGTGGATCGATCTTGGTCTGATATTGGACGCAAACCGAAAATAATTTACTCTCATTGGCTATTCAATTCGTAGCCTGGCTTGGACGCATGTCACCGTCCAATGTGTGGCCCCAGCATCAAACGTTACACGTGACGTTTGTCCAACGTGCTTGGTGAGATAAAGATACCGCTCTACAATGTTGAGCAAAGCCATAACCAGCCACTTGTCTCTTTTCAATGACCAATGTCCATTATTTATTCGCAATTGCTGTACGTGTATCAGTATACATAATAATTATATCATCTTGTTATGTTCTCAGTACATATAGTTTCGAAAAGAAAACAACTCTTTGTAAAATATGTAAATATTGAAAAGAAGACAGATTTCACTTGCAAATAGGACTAAAACTCTATTATATTTTTATTTGCAAGCTGTTATGCCAGAAAGGACCGCAGGCGTAGCGCGAATCACTATACAATGGCTGGTAGCTACCAACTGTTGTCTATGGTCGATCTGTGAACCATAGATAAACTATTCTAGAGTATGGTAATGGGACATATCGATTATATATTTTACTGGCCAGTGTTTGTCCCCTTCCCTAAAAGGTTATGCGATTAGATGGTAGACGTATTCGAGATTTTTACTTTATTGGTGCCAGAGAGATATAATCTGATGCTTAAAATGAATAGGTATTTTCTAATTACCGTCACGCAAATCTGTGATAAAGAACAGACTTATTCGCTAAATAAAAAAAACTCGCTGTAAAAATAGCGCCAATGTTTTTATAGAGCTGTAAAACTGGAAAGACTAATATTCCCACCATCTTGGTTTTTAAGATATAGTCATTGTTATAAATGTGGCCAAAAATGCTACCCTGAGGTACTCCAGTTTATATACCCTAGAATTTATATTTCGTACTACGTGTATAAGACATGATTGGGCTCTTTTGGCTTTGGCTTATTTTAGTTATTCTTTTTTCTATAATTATGAGTTTATCAATATTCTCGAATACGTATATCATTTGATAGAACATCAGTATTTTTGGCACCGCACGTTTTGTGCATTTAGCCCGGTCCACAATTACCTTTCCTGTTTATTATTCAAAACTGTTGTCTGTGTCTATGGCTCGAGATTGTAAAGAATATTTAATCTGTATTTTTTACGATAATTTGTAGTCTGTGGTAGTTATGTCCTTGTTTATAGCACATAAAACATTAAAGTTTCATTCACTTGCCATTGTATGTGTCGCGCTAACGCCTGCTAAGATTGTGCATTATGTCCCGAATAAATTAGAAGTAAAACATGAAAAAAATGTACGCTATTATATGCTGTTAGAATGAGACAGATACAAAACTTTGTTTTGTCTTGTAGATCTTACCAGAAAAGGTATGGAAACATTTTTGTCTCGGCTCCCTTGTCTTAGGATCAGACTCCAACGAAACGAAACTGTATGAAGTGTTTCTAAAATTATGGATAAATTATTTATATTATAATAGTAAAATAATTCTGACAAGGCCCTAAAACCCAAATTCAAAAAACCTCTAAAGCGGAGCTGGGCGGAGCTTTGTAGTCCGTGATTCCATTAAAATATTACCATATTTGTTCAGCCAAGAACACAGCACAGCTCCGTTTACGAAAGTGTTTTGTTGTCTCTAACCAAATATGGTATTTATGCAGCGGAATCACATACAACGCTCCTCTCAACTCCGTTTTGGCGGATTTTCCTTAGGGATGTGACATTTTGTCACATTTTGCTTTAGTAACTTCTCCAAAGTTTTCTATAAACCGAATTAAACAACTTGGCGGCTGTGATGTTAGCTACAAGCTGCGGATTGATGCGGTAGCCAACATTGTATTCGCTAACTGCTTCTAAACATAGTTTGAAATGGTTTCTTACAATTTGTTCGGGACGTGCATGTGTGAGTAGCTTGTAGTGTAGTGTAGTGTAATATAACGTAGAGCCGCGGTATGCGGCGTTGGCATGCCCCGCGTCGACCGCGCCGCGCGGGCCGTGCAGCTGCCCTGCTGTAGTGGTGATGGTGGCTGGGCTGGCGAGCTGGGGTTAGACGGATCTTACGCGGGTTTCAACTATCAACTACTATATACATTCGCGACTGTTTAATTTTTCTGACCTGTTATAATAGTATAGCAGGCGTCGTGCTTCAGAATAGATGCGTACTGGCTGCCGGAATGCTCGGCAAGCTCCGAGGCAAGCTTATGTAGTTGTTTGCAGAGATTATAACAGCAGAATAGACATTTTCAGTTGGGTATTTGGGCAGTATGGACTTAGCTAATGAATTTAACTTTCTTTTACTGAAGAGATTTCTATGTCGACGCGTATATTTTCAATATATTGTATGACCACGCATGTGATATGCGTTTTCACTTTGGTTATGATATGTTGGTTCTTTATTCAATTCCTATTGTTTTTACTATATTTTTTTAGAACGAAATATATTTTTTTATAATTGATAGAAATAATATTGAACTTGGTTGTAAAATCAATTTGAAAATGAGCAATGTGTTTGACGTAAAATAGCATAACTCGTAAACTCAGTAAGAGAAGTGGTGAACTCAAATACAAAATGAATTATGGAATAGTTACAATGCCATGGAAAAATTAACTGAAAAGAGATAAGAATGATCCGTCTGATTCCACCTCTGCGCTCCTCGATCCGGTCCCGCGCGGCGCGGCGCAGCGACCGCACGCGCGAACGCTTCGCCCCGCAGCTCCCCTTTCCTTCTGTCCGTAGGGAGTACGATAACGTTAGCACGGGCTCGGACGAGCTCGCGCGATTATACCCCTGACGGGCACAGGTCCAACCCGGGCACGCCGACGCAGCCGCGCCGCCCCGACTTCATCGCCGTCGGCGCGGGCGACGGGAGGGCCTCGCCGCAGCGCCGTTTCTTGTCCGAGGGCGAGCTGGTGCGCGCCGAGCCCGCCGGCGCGCCGCACCGCCCCACGGCGGACGACATCCGGGAGCTCGCCGCGTCGCCGCAGCGAGGAAACTACCTGTGGGCCGAGCGGCATCACCACCACCCGCCGCGCGGTGGAGTGCCAGTCTTCCCCCCGCAGCCTAGTCCTCTACCCCGGCGGCGGCCGCCCCCCGCCCCCGCGCCGCTCGCCCCCCGCCCGCCGCGCCCGCTATCCTTCGTCCGCGCGCTCGAAGTCCAAGACGCGTTGGAAGCGCGCGCCCCGCCGCCCGACCCCCCCGACCGCGCCTCCGTCTACGACTGCAACTACGAAATATCCGTGTAAACGCGGAACGAACGATACGTGTAACGCACAAACATTTCGACAACTCGACCGAGCGCGTCGGACGACCCAGCATTTTATAACCGCGAGACGGACAACTTTTATATGTATGTATATTTGTAAACTGACGTTCGTCGATTGTACATAGTTCCCAGTGTTGTGATTCCGGTACGGCGTAGTATGTTATAGGTATGGAGATTTATATTATTATCGGCACTCGAGTGTTTCTTACGTGAATATGTTTACGGTTGTTTCGTTTTAGGTATAAGGATGTTGAACGAGGTTACGGAATTGACTGATTTCTTAATCTGCCTCAATTTTTTTTAGTTGAATCTGGATGCTGAGATTATCTGGCGTTTGTTCTGTTGTATGTGATAATGATAAGACAGCATATTCCATCGACTCTATAGCAGGCCGTCGAAAAACATTAAAATGTGAACTCTAAATCTTGCTGTTTAGATTACAAATTCTAATGACAAAGTGCGATATTTTTGACCTATATGTGACTAGCGACAATCGTGTCGTATCGACTAGTACTTTGTCATTGTAAATTAAACTCGTATGTCGCGATACAATAAGGTTCAAATTTCAATGCTCGGTCGGCCTACTAATGTCGATTCGGTTAATACCTTTGTACAGGCTGTTATGAAATTCGTGTCTGACACGCGATACTTTACAAACTTCCAATTAATTATTATTCGAAAATAGAAAAATGTCTCTTTATAAATCAAGCGAATAATTAAATAAGAACGAAAAAATCTCGACTAATAAGACCCTATTGACGTAGTCAAGGTTGACGCAGTCAAGGTTGACGCTTCATACAAAATGAGACAGCGTGTGGCTTTTTTCGTGCCGTTGATCGTGATTGCTCATTTTGAAATATGTATTCCCTTATATCGCCAAACATTCGAAAGATTTTGGATGGTTTTTAAATGTATACTTTAAAAAACATTTGTTTGTATTGGATATTTTCTAGAGAATAGGCATGATGACTAAATAATGTAATTAGTCCGTTATTAGATTATCCAAAAAATGTTGTACACGTATTTTCTCTTTTGAGAACAATTAAACAAAAATTGATGAAGATATAGCCCGTTAAATTTCCTCGTGTAGTTACGAAACACACACAAATGTATAGACGTTTGTCAGTGAAGTGACGTCACGACCCCCACTCCCGAACTTTGACAAGGTTTATCTTTGTCGTTTATTGTTACATTGACAAAAGAAAAAATACGTATCCAATATTTTTTTATAAACTACCTCACGGACTAATTATAACGGAAGTTTTTTTTACCCAAGCATCATGCTTGTATTTATCCTTGACAAGCCGGACTCGAGTTTCATAACACCATGTATATTCTGAGCGCCTTGAGTGGTGAATGTGCCAAATATTGTAATAGTCACCGGTAGCTTAGCAACACTCGCATATCTTTACGATAGCTTTTCTCGACGTATCATGTAAATTGTTCCTAAAGTATTAATTGTGATTTATAACCTAAAAAAAAATCATTTCTTTCGAGGCTGAAAATCTGATTGGCTTCGCGGTGTCAAGGTACGTCAATGAACATAAATACTTTTTATAATACTCTCGTCATTTTCAGATCCAAATTAAACTTGTTAAAGACGTTTTATTGCATCTATAAATAGCTAGCGACCCGCCCCGGCTTCGCACAGGTGTATTATACATATAAACCTTCCCCTTGAATCATCACTACATAGTATAAAACAAAGTCGCTTCCCGCTGTCTGTCCCCATGTATGCTTATATCTTTAAAACCACGCAACGGATTTTGATGCGGTTTTTTTAAATAGATATAATGATTATATTTAAATAGATGAATCATTCTAACTATTTAAAAAAAAAACGAAAAAAAAAAATTTTGTTTCTGATTATTATACATAGATAGAATTTGTTTTATACTATGTAGTGATAGTGATTACGCAAAGAATGATTTACATAATCTAAAACTATATAAACTACTAACTACATAACAAGCAATTGGATCATAAATTAATTTGATTTGAAATAGGGACAAAAAGACAAGTTAGATAAATAAAATTAATAAAGAAGTTTATCCGCTAAAAAGTCTACAAAACCTTTGTTTCCTTGTTGTTCCCATAGTAAAAATTGTGCGAAATTGTGAACCTCTTTCGGCTTAGTATATTAAGCGCCACACAAATCGGCGGATGGGAAGTTATGCGTAGAACGCTGCGCAAAACTGAAATATAGGTATGCGCGGGAGCCAGAGAGATGAGACGCCGGGGCACACCCGCCCGCCAACCTCATGCCTCCCGCGCGCACCCTGCGGCCGTGCTCACCACTACAAGTGTCGGAAATGTGCACACATGCGCAATAATTAGCGCATCACGGCGAAGTGTCATCTGCGGCTAACTTCTCATCCGCCGATTTGTGTGGCGCTTAGTATACACCCTTTCTAAATAACTTTGTATTATGAGGACATCGATAGACATTCTAAAACTACTCAATAAAATTTATCGTGTGGAATATTTTTTTAAATAATTTAATTGTAAAGTTGACAACAGTTAATGCAGGCAGACAATGCATTTTTCTACTACAGGCCGAATCAAACTTCTTGGCGGCTGTAATGTTCTACAAGCTGCGGATAACCCAATCCTCGCGCAGTTGTTGAGTGAGCTTCAGTTAGGATTGGGTTATCCGCATCTTGTAGCTAACTTCACAGCCGCCAAGAAGTGTGATTCGGCCTACTACTTCACCTGCGTTTTAACGCGTCAATTAGCGGCAGTTGCATCGCTTAACGTTGATATTTTGGCCATACCTTTGTAACGCTAACGCTTTAAGGGGGCGCATATCATAAAACGCCTAACGAGAATCAAGATTTTTGAATTAAAATATGTTTTTGTGGACTGAAAAAAATATGAGATATTCTCGGGTATAATATCTTCAATTGGCAAAGTTAATCTGATGTGAACAAGGAATAACTTCGCTCGATCGTTTAAAAAAAACCAAAGTTACCTCTGTTTTGAACGAATATTTTGTTTCTTGACCAACTGACCAGCCCCCCGACCGCCTAAGCAATAGCAATCGTAATAGCAAAGTTGTTCATTCAACGATTGCTTTCGCAATCCGCGCAAAGCAATTGATGGCTAACGTCACATAGGCGGTGCCAAATGACTAAAATGGTCATAAACGATTTCTATTACGATTGCTATTGCTTAGGCGGTAGGGGGGCAGGTTAGACGAGTACTAGTTTTTTAAATGTTGTTTAGTGTGTTAGGTAGTAACTAAAACATTGGCAAAGTATATAAAATAATATATGAAGTTAAAAGGTTGACTTTATAATTTTATATGAATTTTTAATGTTAATTTCACCATGAATCCCCGCTCCCCTCATCCTCTCGCCGTCTCACTTTGTTCGCGGAGCTCGACACGCTCTTAACGTTGATATGTTGGCTACATCTACTTAACGCCTTAATGGGCGCGCTAATTTACGCGTTAATTGGCAGATGGAACAGTAGTCTATTGAATTTTTTTCCCGTTGGGCTCAATTGACAATTATTTTGCAATGTCCGCATAGATCTCTTCGCCGAATTTGTATATTCTATTCGCTATGTACTTAGAATCTTGTATATTACATTATGTATATTATATTTAATAGAAAAATTGTAAACAGCGTGCACAGTGCAGAAATATATAACTTATCGGTGGAGATTATTTTGTACAGAAATTCTATTGAAAAGGCGAAACGGTGTGTTGGTAATGGGAAATGACAAGTGGTGAATTTGAAGAAAAATAGACATAATTTATATTGAAATTGTAACATAGAAATTACTTATCAAAGGATGCATAATTTATCAAAAAATGAATTAATTTATCAAAGGATAAATAATTTATCAAAGGATAAATAATTTATTCAAGGATAAATAATTTATCAAAGGATAAATAAATTATTAAAGGATGAATACTTTATCAAAAGATAAATAATTTATCAAAGGATGAATAATTTATCAAAGGATAAATAATTTATCTGTTAGAAACCATACACCACCGCGAATCCGGTGAAAAAAAGGATCCGTCGTCCGGTGAAATAAATTGACGTGAAAAAACGCTCTAACCATACGCGTTTCTTGTATTAGTCATTTTCTATCTATCTATCAGCTTAGGACGTCCACTGCTGGACATAGGCCTCCCCCATAATTATTGGAAATCCATGGTGGAGGCTTTAGTCGTATTCTGTGGTATAAATACATTTTCTAATTATGTTTTTTTTTTCTTAATGAAACCTCAAATTCATCACTTGATATTTTTCTAAAATTTGTAAAAAGTGAACACATGGTCTTATATTTATTAAGTGTTAAGTATTGTAAATAAATATAGTGTAAAAGAATATCTAAGTATAATTTTGTATAGTATATGTGTAATATTTGTTGTGTATGTTACGATATGTGTTATAAATTATGATATACAGGGTGTCAGTTACAACACATTCATTTGACATTTTGTCAGTCTGTTGTGTGCGTAACTTACTATCTTGAAGTATTTAAATTTTGACGTCTAAAAATATTTTAGTTAAAAGTATGGGCATTGTATGACGTGAGGTCATGAAATGGAAATTCTAGCTAAGTAATTTAATATTAATGTTTCCTGTCAGCTTGAATGTCGTTGAAACAACTGCACACCTTGTATAAAACAGATATGGCAACAGTTGTCATATTATGACACAAGATGACATATTGTTGTCATATTTTTACTAGTTTCATTTCTTTAGTACGACCGTTTTGATTTTATAAAACTGTGGTAGTACAAAAGGATGCGTCCAACCATGTATTATTTACAGACTAAATTAGTTAATACAAATCTAATTTATGTGTGTCAAATGACGCTGTCACTTATTATTTGTCATATCAGTAGGAAAATCAAAGAGAGTAAAAACCATAGAGGTAATTTTTTATGTTACACAAAACGTGACGTATTTGGCTATAACTATCAGCTCTTTGTTGTGTGTGTTGTTGGAAATATTACCGTTATAACCCGAGAACGCGTTTTCTCTAGTTAGAACTAGATATTACGGAATGCCTTTGGTACAACGCGTTTTCCCTAGTTACTTATATCTCAAAACGTGTCAGTTAAAACTTAAATGATTTCCGTGTTGGATTTGTGTTTTGAGACTCCGAGTGGGACCTCGCCAGAAAATTTGCAGTCGGCCGTGAGTGAAGACCTCCTTTGAGCTTCTGGCTTCTGCTTCAAAATAATTAATATAAATATAGTTTCAAAAAACTAAAAAACACGCTTAGGAGTCAACAATTTTTTTATAAATGCATTGTCATCAGTCTTTGATAGGTGTGCAAAGTTTGAAGAAAATCTGAGTGCTAAGTGCGAGATTTTCGCTCGAGCTCGATCGCGTTAACGTTTGATGTAATTTCTATGGAAATGGCACAGCGCCATCTTGTGTCACGTACAGAAAACTGAATAACTAAGTGTGAGTATTTTTACGGTAATGTAACGAGCACCAAACCGATCGAACACGAGCGCGGCAACGTCTGTGATTGGCTAATTCAAGCGTGTGTGTCAATGTGCTCGCGTGTGTGCACGGCACGCTCGGTCAACGCGACGTAAAAGTAATTCGATTTGATTTGCAAATCTTGACACTCTTTGACACTCTGATCGCTCAAAGAAGGTCAAAATCGAGCATTAAGGGGTTGGTTACATGCAAGCAAACATACAGGTAAAACTAATAAAAGCGTGTTAAAAACACTTGAGTCGTAGCCACTAGACTACGTGGGGTCGGGGTGCTCCGATACGGATCTGTGACTAATTTCGAACCTAATTGATTCGTTTTAACTGAGTTTCGGGATATAACTAGGAAAAAAGATTGTCACAAAGGCAATCCGTAATGTTATTTTCAAACTGTCGCCAATTTGAGCACATTATTATATTATTTGTTTTATTGCGCGATAAGTCCCGTATTAATATAGTAGTATAATGGATTCCGTAATATCTAGTTCTAACTAGTTAAAACGCGTTTTCCCTAAAATCGTGTTATAACGGTAACATAAATAACAACAATAGAACTCAGTATAGATCAGAAATGAAGAAATAATTCAGAATTGATAAGACAGTTGCCATTCACACTTAAAAAATATAATTAAAAATACGCAACTTTGAATCTTGAGATTAATTTTGAATGTTACGCCATCTTGATAAATACGCTGCATTTATTTTGCTGATACACCTCCATAAGGTTTTAAAGCTCTTTGAAAAAAAATTATTGTGCAAATTGTCTTTCTCTTTCTAATAAGACGATATAGGCCATACCGTACAAGTCTGCGTATGTGAAGTTAGCTACAAGGTGAGCAATATCCAATCAACACGCAATTTTTTGTGATCTTCAATCAGGATTGTATATTCCGCAGCTACACATACCTCAGTGCCTCAAGTCGAAAGTTTTCGACCAGTGTGTGTTGCCAGTGATGACTTATGGCACAGAAACGTGGTCTGTCACTATGGGCCTTATTAGTAAGCTCCAAGTAGCCCAACGAGCTATGGAGAGGGCTATGCTCGGAGTCTCTCTGCGTGATCGAATCAGAAATGAGGAGATCCGTAGAAGAACCAAAGTTACCGACATAGCCCAACGGATTAGCAAGTTGAAATGGCAATGGGCAGGGCACATAGCGCGGAGGACTGATGACCGGTGGAGTCGAAAAGTTCTCGAGTGGAGACCACGTACCGGCAAGCGCAGCGTAGGACGTCCACCCACAAGGTGGACAGATGACCTCATTAAGGCCGCAGGATCGCGCTGGATGCAAGCCGCTATCAACCGGTCTTATTGGAGATCCATAGGGGAGGCCTATGTCCAGCAGTGGACGTCTTTTGGCTGATGGATGGATGGATTCCGCAGCTTGTGGCTACCTTCACATCCACCAACTTTTACGATTCGGCCATACCTTCTAAGCTTCTTAACAGCTCTCGCTTTTTGACTATTGTATCAAATTATACTCTTTTGAAATTAATTTGAACCATAATTTTTACAGTACATTGTACATATCTATCGTTAAATAAATGGTAAAATTGTTCCATATTTTCGTGTTGATAATACGCCAGCTCTTTGGTTTATCAGGTTGTAAATTGGTTAATTATTTTACGATGTGCTAATTTCAAATAATTTACGTTTTTCAAGATAAGTGTATAGACAAAAATTTAATACAGTACGGCCTACATACACAAAATATAAAACGAGTAAAATAACAAGAAATGATAGCTTAGTACTAATTTAAAGAAATATGATTGGACTGGATTGTCATTTTTATCTGTCAATTATGGGCTGTATCATACAAGTTGGCGGATGTGAAGCTAGCTACAAGCTTCGCGAAACCCAATCAACGCGCAGCTTTAAGGCTCCATCAAACACAGGCGGTACGAGCGGTAGAGCGGTAAAGGGCGGTACGGCGGTACGGCAGTACCGCGACCGGACCTGTGTGAGCCCTTTTTATATAACCAGTACAATACAGATGCCCGCCCGTCTGCTATACCGCTCGTACCGCCTGTGTGTAATGGAGCCTTTATGTGAGCTTCAGTCAGGATTGGATATTGCGGATACAGCTTGTAGCTAACTTCACATCCGCCGACTTGTATGATTCGTCCTATACTTACTTTTAAAGTTTTCACAGACAAAAATGTCGTCTTTCTCTGACATTACGCCAAGTGTCTGTTTGGTCAGTGATCCTTAAAGAAAGGTATCGATGTCCCGTTTCAATGCACTGATATAGAAAAGGAGCAATATCTTTAGTCGGTTTTCAATCACTAACAAAAAACAAATCACTAACTCACTTAAAACTCGCGTGAGAATTCATTATATTAAAGAAAACACGTACGTACGTACGTTTTTACTCACGTATAACATCGCGGCCGGGCCGCTGGGAACCCGACCGGTTTCAGTTTGAGTGCGCGTGCGCCAGTCGACGGGAGCGCGCGTATTCCCTGACGAAGGAGTACTAATTACTCTGAAACCGGTCGGGTTCCCAGCGGCCCGGCCGCGATATTATACGTGAGTAAAAACCGGTGATTTCTTTAGTAAGACGCAAATCAGTTGGAGAAGCAGTACCTATGATAGAGTTAAGTTTAACAAGAAGTTTACAAGAAAAATGCCAATAAAATAAATAAATCGTTGCACCTGACTCTTCTCACATTCCTTTATAAAATAAAACAAAAAAACATGACATGTTAGTAATCGATTGTAAAAACTACCTAAAACTAAAAATTACCTATGAGTAATAATTTTATTGTGACATAAAATGTGACAAAATATCTATATTCAAGAGAGATATGTCACAGATTCTGCAGTTACAAATTATGATTAAGAATAGATTCAAATGTATAGCTGGAAACATACTATCGGACGCGGCTTACGGACGCGACTGACAGCCGCGACTGATAGGTATCTAGACTATGAAAATACACCGAGCCATGCACACTATCGGACATAAGTCGCGGACGTCACCTTCGGACGACCTTGGGCGATCTGGCACACCGGATGTTTTACTGTGCACATTGCTAAGTCGCGTCCGTCAGCCGCGTCCGATAGTATGTTTCCGGCTTATTGTGTAATGAGGTCAATTTCAAGATCAGCCACTTAAATTATCACTGTCACTGTCTTACCGTGCGCTTTAAAAAGGGAAAGCAATATAAAATGAATCAAGGATTTGTCTATGTTTATAATAAAACTTAATTTTATTTAATAAAGAGATCGTCCAGCACCCTTTTCACTGACTTTATCACTAATTACTCTTTAGAGCTCAAAAGAACGCATATTTTTATTTTTACTAGCTTTTATTTAACTTGCAATGGATGTACCTACCTTCGGGTGGAATCTTGCAAGTTGAATTTGACCAACTTCCCGGTTTCGGATCGAGCTGAAATTTTGCATGCATATGTATATCGCGTGATGCAATAATATGGTACTATGGAGCTGATCTGATGATGTAGTCCGAAAGTGGCCATAGGAACTCCTGTATTAAACAAGATAGACCCGTCGTGTTTGGGCTCGTTTTACTTGTCTTGGCTAGCACTCTGCTGCTACATGATATCCAGGATCTCAAAAGCTGTAATCAGCTTGTATTAAAAAGTTCAATTTTTGTTTTGTTTAATTATCAAATTGTTATTTTTTTATGTTTAATTATTTAAACCGTTTTCAGAAATTTAAATTTATTTTCTCAATCACTTATCGAACGTTTATTGAAACTAAATTTTTAATAATATTTTTAACCTCAAACTATGAACTTTTAAAATTCCAAAAGGGTACAAATAGTGGTCACTCTTGTGTAATTATAAAAGGGGGTTGGTTAATAAAAGAACTACAGCGAGAAACTAATCGTTACCATTGGTTTATCCTTATTAGACTTAAATTAAACATTTATCTACAAAAAGATTTCAACTATGTAAATTAAAAGTGAGGTGCGCTGGGCACGTTACCAATAAATAATACTAACAAGTATTAATAAAAGCGTATTTTAATTTAAGCTAGACCTACATATCTATTTAGCATTTTTTTACATTTCCAAGATTATGAGCAGGGACTAAGAAAAAAACAGTCCTATTTCTTCCATTGCGTTGCTTTCTATTTCTGTTTGTGAAAGGAAATTAATGTACAAAAAGAAGCTTCCCAATGAAACGAAGATTCTGTTGCTTCTGACATTTTTAATGCCTGTTATAAAATATTCTTATTTAAATAAAGTTATGTGTAACAAGAATATTTCCACGTAACGCTTGGCCATTGACACGGTAATGATATCTAATTACCATGCCATTAAGGCTCAGACATATTTTGCTATCTCGTTTCATTGTTTTGAGAAAGAATAAGCAAGAATGATTCCGCGGACGCGCTTCGCATATAAGGCGTATTTGTTGCTATCTCGTTTCATTGCATTGCGAAAGAATAAGACGGCAACATTTTTGATATCCGTTTTTAGCCAAGTGTGGCAAAAGCTAAGCCCAATAAAGACATGAAAAAACATATATCAAGACTTGTATACCCAATAGTTTGTGTATTGATACTAACGTGTGTGACGCACATTTTCTTGGTTCTCTTCTAGTTCAAGTGTACATACAAACTTGTATACTAGCATAATATGCCCAATTATGAAGGCGCCATCGTAAATTTAATAGCAACGTAAAAACTTTCTTCTCTATTCGATAGAGAAGAAACTTTTTAAATGTGAAAAAAAAACAGAAATAGTCTAATTAGCTATTATAATTGCAATGATGCCTTCATAATTGGGCCTATTATGCTAGTATACAACTTTGTATGTACACTTGAACTTTAATATCGGTGATTTTGTAAACAAAAGTAACCGTTTCACAAAACAATGCTTTATCGTTTTCCAAAAAATGTGAAGAATATACTATATTGCGCCTACAAAGTTTCCTTATCTTTATAAATCTTGAATATCGATGTACAAATCTAATTAAACATATATATGTTAACATACCGAAACTAAGTGAACCAAAGTGTAATAAATCGTTTTTAATTAAAAATAAGTAATTTATATACTGTAAGTCGATGACGATTATTATTTTAACGACAGTTGTATATCGAATTGTATTACTATTACTAGAGTTTGTGCAAAAAGAGAACCGTCGTGGAGTTACGGTGAACTAACAATAAGATTTTAATCAGCAGCCAAGGTACCGACTGTACTTGGTAGACTCGAGTACTGATGAAAACCGAATTGGTGTCTACCAAGTATCAAACACTTTTAGTTGTACTAGCAATTACAGAGCAGTATTCTCAACGTAACAACAAAATTAGTAAAATGGTACACGGGCGACCTCACCTACGACCCTTCTCTTTTTGCATAAACTCTATACTTACCTGCACGGGAAGCATGGCAAAGGGACAATAGTCCTTCCACCTTTATATCCCCTCGAAGAGAAAATAAAGTATGCATTAATAACTGACTTTTGAAAGAAGATAAAATGGTATTCTCCCTTTGCCGTGCTACCCGAATGATCAAATGATACGCACGGTTATCACAGGGTGACCGCTATACTTAAAAAGATTGAGTAGACCGCACTGTACCAACTAAAATTCATGCTTTTTTGTGGCAGTTTTGACCCAAGATTGCTCTCGACCTCGACATCGGTTTGGAATAAATTGAGGTCCCGTGAATACTTGAGAGAAAACAAAATCACTGATCATACTATCGAAAAATTTCTCAGCTCAGGCCGTATCAAACTGGCGGCTGGGATAAATAAATATTTGGGGACATTGTACACACTGCCTCTGACCTCAAACTAAGAAAAGCTTCTGATATGGCTGCCAGAGACTGATAAACTACTTACTTATACAACGTGTTTGTCTATCGTTGTCGGAGCCTTAAGCGGCGACATATAAGGCAAATTTTGAATAACTTTTACTGTGGGACCAACTCTGAAAACGCAAAACAAAAAAAAGGGCTAGGTATTCCATACTTTTTGTCTCTTAAGTCTTTAAAAAATCGTATGGAATCGCAGTTTTTTTTACGTTTCCAGAGTTGGTCTCATAGTAAAAGTTGATCAAAATATGCCATAGATGTCACCGCTTAAGGCTCCGACACCAGTAGACTAACACATTTTATATATTTTTAATACATACTTACAGAATATTTAAAAATATCTATGTTCACGTTACGTCAGCTGTTACGTGAACTTCAGTCAGCCCCCCGACCGCCTAAAGCAATAGCAATCGTTTATGACTTCATTTTAGTCATTTGGCACCGCGCCTATGTGACGTTAGCCATCAAAGTTGTTCATTCAACGATTGCTTTCGCAATCCGCGCAAAGCAATTGATGTCTAACGTCACATAGGCGGTGCGCCAAATGACTAAAATGAAGTCATAAACGATTGCTATTGCTTTAGGCGGTCGGGGGGCTGACTGAAGTTCACGTAACAGCTACGCTAGGATTGAGTTTCGCATCTTATAGCTAAACACACACCCAAGCCGCAGCCGCTAAGAAATTTGATTCGGCCTATACTTTTCGTATACAAATACGTTGTTGGGAAGATTTTTTGATAGTCCATTGATAAGTATTAGGCCAGTACCACGAACTATAAAACATTATTATTTTACGCTATGGTTTTTGTCTAGATAGAACGGAGCTAAACTAACGTAACGTAAATTCAAAATATGTAGGTATACTGAGCTCCACACAGGGAAGTTATGCTCAGAGAGCTGCGCAAAAGCCGAAATGTAGGCATTCGCTGGAGCCAGAGAAACGAGACCGGGGCACACCAGCCCGCCAACCTCATGTCTCCCGCGCGCTCCCTACGCACTACGACAGTCAGCGTCGGAATTGTGCACACATGCGCAATAATTAGCCAATCACGGCGAAGTGTCATCTGCGGCTAACTTCTCATCTGCCAATTTGTGTGGCGCTCAGTATACCATAGTTTGTGGTCAAGGTCATCCCCCAGCATAGAAATCATTTTTAAATAGGTATATTGTTTATACTGGATTCTGATTGCTATGTACTGTGAGGCGAAAGGAAGTCATTGTGCTGATCACTATAAATAACTTTATCAATTGTACTTATCATTATAAACAATT
Source organism: Hypomecis punctinalis (assembly GCA_949316475.1). Classification (NCBI taxonomy): domain Eukaryota; kingdom Metazoa; phylum Arthropoda; class Insecta; order Lepidoptera; family Geometridae; genus Hypomecis; species Hypomecis punctinalis. The sequence goes on along the minus strand of OX438807.1, from coordinate 22,474,841 downwards.
ATTACTATAGTTGCAATTCCCTAAATCGTAAAAAAAAGAAATATTTCATAAATAACTTTTTATGAAATAATTTATTTTTTACGACGTGAGGGTTGGTCCCTTGATTAAAGTTTTTATAATGATGAGTATGAATTTTATTTCTGCTTATTGAGTACATAGTGTCCCAGCATTAAAGAATATATCATACTTAATTTATGAATGAAAAAACATTGTAACATAGTAGAAAATGTTCTACAATACGTAAAATATGGTGAAAGAGAAAAAATATAGCGCAAAAACAGAACTGTATATTGTCGTGAAATATCAAAATAGTAATGTATGTTGAAGTACCTACCGAGAAGCGTTATTACTTACCTAAAATATTACATAATATTGTATGTATGTGACAGTGTTTTATTTTTGTATTTTGATAAAATTTGTGTAAATAATTTTCTTATTTTATTGATATTAAACTCAATTAATCAAATGGTTTATTTTATTTATATTCTTGTGTGTAACGATCTAAGGTAACAATTTCTTACTTATGTTTATAAATTACTTGTAGGTATTAATTTTTACTATGAAATAATGACGACCTTACCACAAAATATTTGAACACGCTTTAAACACTGTTTAACCGTGCAATTTATACTGTTTAACGTTGTCTAAAGTGTGCGTAAAACTTTTGTGATAAGATTGAAATCTGAAATCGGTTTGGCGCTCGTTACATTACCGTAAAAAATACTCGCACTTAGCTATTCAATTTTCTGTACAGGACACAAGATGGCGCTGTACCATTTCCATAGAAATCACCTCAAACGTTAACGCGATCGAGCTCGAGCGAAAATCTCCCACTTTGCCCTCTTGGGTCGTAAGGGTACGGGGTACCTCAGTGGCCTCCGTCCCTCTATCCATGAATAGCCACCCCAAACCTAGCATTCAAAATGACTGATTACACTTTGACACATAACATTTTATAATAATAATTTCTCGGGGAATTATAGGTATCGCCACACAATTCGGCGGATGAGAAGTTAGCCGCAGATGACACTTCGCTGTGATTAGCTAATTATTGCGCATGTGTGCACAATGCTTAAAAACATAGCGTAAATAGGAGCTTATGATTCAATATTCGTTTTCGAATTTGTATTTGTAGTAAATAGGAACTTAATCAAACTATATTAGCCATGTAACTTCTGTGTATTGGTATAGGTACAATCTAATGATAAAAACACTAGTTGTGACAGGATTGCGGAAGCGCCAATTTGATAGTAACACAATAAACAAATATAGTAATTTATATGATAAGCAAAATATATTTATTTCTATTAAATATGTTTCATGCTAAACCCAGCTTCGAATCTTAGATAAATTAAATCAAAGCTTAGAATAATAATAAAATAAAGTACCTATATGATGCAATTAAAGTAACTATAATAAGTGCACTTACTAATAATTATTAGTAAAGGAAGGTAGGTAGGTACCTAGTCATTTTAATTGCATTTACTTACTAAGGTCGAAAAGTGATAATATAAGCTACTAATTTTATCCCGGAAAAATAAAAGGTTACTATGGGATAGAACACAAGTTAAAATATCACGCGAACGAAGTCGCGGGCAACAGCTAGGTATATAATTATACTTATACTCTAAGTATAAAATCTAACTTGATCTCTGCTACAGCTGACAGAAAAATCATGCCTATGAAGTCCTGAATTTCTTAATAGTACAGACAGTACCTGTCAATGTTATACTTTATGGGCATGCCGATTAGTTATGGGCGACGAATGATCGTGACCACAGAGTTTTAATTAAAATATCGATAATTTATAGTGACGATATTTTAAATAAAACTTAATTTATCATTAATTTTATTGTATATTTTAATACCATAACATTTTTTACATGTGTAATTAAATTAAACCCAATTATATGTTACATTAGCATCGATAATAGTGAAAAACATCGATAAATACTATCGTTACATTATTATGAAAATTTAATTAATATCAAAACATTATTTACGTGTACATACTTGATCTTAGATAATAGTAAGTAAATAAAATCCAATTTCTCACCTTCAACTACTCATACGATTTCATTACAACATTGTTTGAAAATCGATTTTTCCATCACCATCTCAACTCTAAATATGTCAATATGTAACTGTTGCAGAGATCAAGTTAAATTTTATAGAGTATAGTTAGGTTTGTAAATAGAAACAAATGATTACAATGAATTATACATTAACTAGTGAAGTTATTTGGCAAGTAATTATAAGCCAATTAAAAGTATTGTTTTATATATTCGCCAATTGTTCCTTTTCCCGGATTAACAATTCTGGATTTAGCTGTTTCAATGAATCTCTTCATTGGAGGTGTAAGTTTCCACTCTCTCTTCTGCATATAGAGACACCATTCTGCCGCATCCTGAGTCTTGGGTGCTCCATCGTCATCGGCGTTTTGGGAGGCCCCTTCTCCACCATCTGCTTCTTCTTGCTTTGCTGTCATGCCTTGTTTTTGAGCAAACACAAATGCTACAACCTTGGCATTCGTAGAGATATCTATTATATTCACTACTAACATTCTTGCATTAACTGACCTCTCCGAGCCCAATAATGCTCCCACTATATGAGCAAAGACAAAGAAAGAAGGATTGTATGATGTAGTATATGCCGATTTAGTCACAAGTCCCATGTCAATTTGGTATGGAAAGTATGAATTTAGTACTTCAGTTTCTTCCTCTGTTGATGTAAGATTTTTCAACTCCTTCGCTATTGAGGCACAAAATATCCACTTCAGTAAACCAGCTTTGTCGGTTTGTAACAGTCGAGTGGTCTCTCCAATCAATGTGAACCCAGCACAGTCCCTATGGCGAGATAGGAATGTCCCAGCTCTCAGGGATGAATATTTATGACCTTTGAACATGAAAAAGAACATGTCCAGTGCAGCAATCATTTTGGTATAGTCTTTATCATATAACCATGGACCACACTGAGGAGCCAGACTAATCAGAATAGCAGATACTCCTTTGACTCTAGTCTGCGATTCAATTTTCGTAGCTATCTGCTTTTTTTGTGATTCATGTTTCTCCCTAAGAATCCGGTAGAGACCTACTAAGATTACGATAACTTCGAAGTCTGCTTTTCCCGCTACGGCCATCGTATTACTCACTTCAGGATTTAGCCTAACTTTTAAGACGCTCCAAGGATGAACTTCCTCCCCCGCCATTGCGATTGTTGTACCGAAGGATTTCCAGTCTTCATTACACTGTGCTGTCACCGTCTTTCCCCAGATGTATATGTACTCCTTTACTAGGTCTAAGTCCAGCACGCGATCATTTACTTGGCCTTTAATGATAGGTCTTAACGTCTCCAAAGAATTATGTCTAATTATGATAGATATTGGCGGTTTTGGCCCACGAAACCATTGAGAGATGTAATTTTCAGGCTCTCTAGCTGGTTCCCGAAACGTGGCCATTTTTTGTCGAACCATTATTACCACCATTACATTTACACCACCACTATTACATTCTCTTTGTGTCGAACAACATCGAACGAAGTATTCTCTCTTAGTATTGGTATTAACGAAGTATTGGTCTCTTGATGAACTTGTACTAATCTACTTGTCCTTTAGTCAATAACTATTACCACTGAACTCAGCCGAATAGAGCTGTGACAAAACAAAACAGAACTCACAGAGGACAGGAGGAACTGCTGTGCATAAAGTACATTATATATACAGGTACTGCTGTGGATGTGGACTCAGATTTCTTCTCATACAATACTCGATGAAAACCACAGATGAAAACTGTGATTGACTAGTGTTTGAGGAATTCCCGTAATTCTAATCTAAAATTACCATATGCATAAATAAAAATGGGGATACCAAGTGACATACCTGGCATTTCCCTAAAACCATGGAGATGCATATCTATTTTTTCTCAGAATTAAGGCTCCTTTACACACAGGCGGTACGAGCGGTATAGCAGACGGGCGGGCATCTGTATTGTACTGGTTATATAAGAAGGGCTCACACAGGTCCGGCGCGGTACTGCCGTACCGCCCTTTACCGCTCGTACCGCTCTACCGCTCGTACCGCCTGTGTTTGATGGAGCCTTTAATGTGATTTTTTTTCATAGTGAAGTTTATGTATAGAATCGTCAATAAGGAAGTCTCCCGTTTTCTAGTTTTATTTTTATTAAATTACACTAAGTCTGCAATAAATTATGGTGTTTTTATTTTTCAATTATCTTCAAAAATGACGGAGTTATGAATTTTTAAACATGACCGCACGAAATCAAAAAACCTCGCGACGGATTTACGCGTGTGACGTCATCCGGCTCCAGAGCCGCGCCGTGGGTTAGGTGGGAGTAAGGAAAAAAGGAAATAAAGTGCTTCATTCTATGCCGGGTATTTTTCTAAGCCACGAATACGTTCTAGAATATCATTGTACTTATCTTTATGTTATGATCAACATTTACTATGGAACTAACCCCCCAATATAACGAATAAAAAGTCAGCATTACCATAATTTGGTCGTGAGTAAATGAACTTTGTCATTTAGACAAAGAACAAGAACAAGACTTGGTGTATGTGTCTAGAGTACTGCGGTTTTTACATCTGTAACTATTAACTAGTAGCTCTCCAAACAGTAGACCTCGCAAGTATACATTTTTTTGTAATAAATTCTCAAAATACCACAACTTTCACAGGTAAATATATTATTAATCACAAAAATGGTAAGGTTCTTTACTAAGATAGTATTGTAAACTTATGGCCAAATTTTACTTTGGGACTAGGTAAGTAAGTTTTTATAGGCCGGGTGGCTAGCCCTGGTGTCAGAGTTTGGGACTGATCCCCTATACAGGGTTAGCTAGCTAGAACTGGTGAAGCGTAATATATTTTGTTCTAACAAAATACTTTAGATAATTTTTTCAAGGCTTTTATTTTCTAGTTCCAATAAGTTGTCAAGTGCGTGTCGAGACATGCGTATGATAGGCTTCCGTAGACGTGATGATGATTATGATGATGATAAAAACCAATTTTTAAGATGGTTAATTACTAGGAAAACGTAATTTAGTATGAATTCTTGGTTGCCTGGAAGAATTCGCTTAAAGCAATAAGGCCACCAGTTAGAAACCTATTAATTGTTTTGTTTTGTCCCTGTAATTTTTTTTTATGTAATGTGGTTGCCTAATAAAGTGTTATTGTTTGTTTGTTTGTATGAAATATACATGTGAGGTCGATGACCTCTAATGTTCAAAAATTTCAATTTTTTCTTTATAGCTCAAAAATGTATGATTCCACAGTGCTCAAAATAATTTTCAGTGAAAGTTTTTAATATGGTCTGTAAACGGCGTCCGTTCGTTACACGGACATACGAAGTTTTAAGGGTTCCTCGTTTTACTACGAAACCCTAAAAATGACTAAACAAAGTGACAGCTGTCATATTCTAGAATCCATACTAGGATGACATGTCAGGTCTCAAAGTGACAGCTGTCAAACTTAAATGCGGTTTATTTCTGTAACTTACGATTTTAGACCATTGCTGTCTTCACAAAATTGATAGAGCTCAACGAGATCTACATTTTGGATATCTGTCATGCCATTCTAGTATGAATTATTTGAAATCTGTTATTTTCGGAACTAAAAAAATAAGTCCTGAAAAACCTATTACCTACAATGACTTTATAAGAACAAATATTAGGCTGAAAAGTTTTGGATAACCCTATACAGGGGATTAGTCCCATAGTAAAAGTTGGTCATAATATACAATGATATTTTAGGACAGAATATTGTAATTATGAATATATTTGCCTGTGCAAGTTGTGCATTTTTAAAACTGATTACCAGAAAATGTTCACAAAAATGTGTACTATGTATTTGGAAAACTACTAGTCAAAATATACAGATGTAAAAACCGCAGTACTCTAGACACATACACCAAGTCTTGTTCCATTTAGACATAAAGTTCATTTACTCACGACAAAATTATGGGAATGCTGACTTTTTATTCGTTACATTGGGGGGTTAGTCCCATAGTAAATGTTGATCATAACACAAAGATAAGTACAATGATATTCTAGAACGTATTCGTGGCTTAGAAAAATACCCGGCATAGAATGAAGCATTTTAAAATGCTTAAAGCTTAAAATGCTTAAAGGCTTAAAATGCCTAACCCACGGCGCGGCTCTGGAGCCTGATGACGTCACACGCGTAAATCCGTAGCGAGGTTTTTTGATTTCGTGCGGTCATGTTTAGAAATCCATAACTCCGTCATTTATTAAGATATTCGAGTAATTTTTTCACTGTATCTAATATAATTCTAACGTTTTAAAATGTACATAATTATTTTTAGTTTTTATGATAAAGAAAACATCCTTATTGTGTATAGGGTGTGTGAAAAAAGATGTGCTATACATACTTAGATAGCTATATAATACACGTCGTTATGATGTCGCTATGATGCACGTTATTATCATATCAAGACTAGATAGTATATATACAACGTGTAACAGAACGGTTCAACAATACTGAACGGCATGTATGTATATCCAGTCACGAATCACCTGTATGAATTTTAGACTTCAAAAGTCATCTTATTTTCATATTATATAAAGTTAAATTACCACTGACTGACTGACTGACTGACTGACTCACTCACTTAGATAGTTGTTTAGAGGGTTGGAGAAGTGATGGGTAAAAAATAATTATAGATTTGTATAGAGATGAGAAATTTATCGGGAGGAAAAATCCCAAAATCTTGAAAAGTCTACTCCTCAACCTGGACCCCTAATGGATCTCAAAAACGGTGAGGTTTAGGGGTATACTGTTTGAACTAAATAGAGAGTACTACCTTGGTACTTTTTGGAAAAATCAAAAAAAACATGGCTCCCATACAAAAAAACATGGCCGCCATACAAATTTGACATGCTTATAACTTCGAAACAGTTATACTTAGGTATAAACTGTTTGAACAAAAGTTGTAGCCAATCAATAGGGGCAACTGCCTATGATGACAAAAATCCAAGATGGCGGATTCAAGATGGCGGCCATTTTTCAAAATGGTCCGAGGGGGCTGATTTTTTGCATCCGGGGGTTTTTGGGGTCCCTCATTTCATTGGCGAAAAAAAATTTTGAAAAAGTTTTTTTTTAAAGATGGCCGCCATACATTGAATCTTTTTCATGTTTAGAGAGTTGTTTTGAGGAAACTATTAGCAATAACGAAAAACTAACTGCAGATTCGTATATTAATACAATAGTGGTTTAAGGAATAAATGATGAAACTTCGGAAGGTCAACTCCTCATTTTGGACCCCCAACGGATCTCAAAAACGGTGGTGTTTAGAGATGTACTTTGTTTACAAGATATTGAGTACTACCTTGGCACTTTTTGAAAACGTTAAAAAAAATCATGACTCCCATACAAAAAAACATGGTCGCCATACAAATTAGTCAAAGTACTTAGGTATGAAATTTTTGAACAGCAGTTGTAGCCAATTTACTGAACCGATTTCGAATTTTTTTTCATTACTGGAATCGGTATTTGATACTCAATGATAATTGCTATGTATTCTACTCAGTTATTGTAGTATTTCAACCTAATATTATGAAAATTGGAAAAAAAGTCGCCAAAAAATGCAAATTTTCGACCTTTGAAGCGCATGCGCTGACTACATAGTGCATAATACTTAAAAATGATGTACTACAAAAATGATCGGCTTTACCTGGTCTACATAAAAGTCCGCGACAGCATATGTCTATGTCCTAAGGTTTTTGAACTATGACCGTTTTTATAACTATAATTATAGAGCGAAATAGTAGGTATTTTTCAAAACTATTTTGACAAATAACGTATTAATCCTTATCCAAATAAATACTTTAATTAGCTTGGTCATTTTATACTGATCAAAATTGTCATTCACACCAAACAATTTCAACGGATAGTTTCGAAGATATCGTAAGTTTAAAATTACAACGCAATAAAAAATATTGCCGCGGTACATACTGTTACAGAATCTGTGGCGCGACTTCTACAAAACCTTTACATTATTCGGATAGATCACAAGGTTTAACGAAAAACTGATCGCAGATTTGTGTATAAATAGAAAAGTTATTTAAGGAAAATATAATTAAACCTCGGAAGGTCAACTCCTCATATTGGACCCCGAACGGATCTCAAAAACGGTGAAGTTTAGAGATGTACTTTCTTGACAAATAATTGAGTACTACCTTGGCACTTTTTGAAAATGTGAAAAAATATCATGACTCCCATACAAAAAAAAACATTGTTGCCATACAAATTAGTCGAAGTACTTAGGTATGAAATTTTTGAACAGCAGTTGTAGCCAATTTACTGAACCGATTTCGAATTTTTTTTCATTGCTGGAATTGGTATTTAATATTTAATGATAATTGGTATGTATTATACTCAGTGATAGTACTATTTCAACCCAATATTTCGAAAATTGTAAAAAAAAGTCGGCAAAAAATGCAAATTTTCGACCTTTTAGACGCATGCGCTGACTTCATAGTGCATAGTACATAAAAATGATGTACAACAAAAATAACCGGCTTTACTTGGTCTACATAAAAGTCTTCGTCAGCATATGTCTATGTCCTAAGGTTTTTGAACTATGACAGTTTTTATAACTATTATTAGAGAGCGAAATAGTAGTTTTTTTTTCAAAACTTTTTTGACAAAAATCATATGAATCCTTATCCAAATAAACACTTTATTTAGCTTGATCATTTCATACAGATCAAAATTGTCATTCACACCAAATAATTTCAACCGATAGTTTCGAAGATATCGTAGGTTTAAAATTACAACGCAATAAAAAATATTGCTGCGGTACATACTGTTACATAATCTGTGCCAGGACTTCTATTTATAACGTTTACTAAAATACAAAGCTTTACTTTATCTAAGAGAGATAAGGTATTTAAGATTGAGATAAGAGCAAGTTTTGTCGTAGTTACAGTAAAAGCTATGTTTGAGATTGAACTATACCTACACCGCTCGAATACGACTTGCCATATCCTTCAAGTAGAAAGCGGAAGCACTATTTTGAACCTTATTGTCATAGAAATAAAATTGATAAAATTCATCATTCAGCCTATACTTACCAGTATAGGGACGTTATGCAGAAGCCGAACACCCGCCCGCCGACCTCATGCCTCCCGCGCGCACTCTACGCCCGTGTTCAGTAGTACTCAATACTACGGATTTTTTTTGGATGGAATCTGTTGTACGATTAGTACTAAAGTCGCGTTTTTAATATAGCCGCCATAGGTACATTGGTTTTTTTCATCTTTAGATGATTGTTTTGAGGAAACCATTTGCAATGACAATAAACTGATGGCAGATTCGTATAAAGATAAAATAATGGTTTTAGAAAAAAATGGTGAAACCTCCGAAGGTCATGTCTTAGTATTGGACCCCCAAGGGATCTCAAAAACGGTAGAGTTTAGAGATGTGCTTTCTTCACAAGATATTGAGTACTACCTTGGCACTTTTTGAAAACGTAAAAAAATATCCTGACTCCCATACAAAAAAACATGGTTGCCATACATTGCCTCTTTCAATCATTTAGATCGTTGTTTTGAGGAAACCATTAGCAATGACAAGAAACTAAGTGCATGCAGATTCGTATAAAGATAGAATAATGGTTTTAGAAAAAAATGGTGAAACCTCCGAAGGTCATGTCTTGGTATTGGACCCCCAAAGGATCTCGAAAACGGTGGGGTTTAGAGATGTCCTTTTTTCACAAGATATTGAGTACTACCTTGGCACTTTTTGAAAACGTAAAAAAATATCGTGACTCTCATACAAAAAAACATGGTTGCCATACATTGCCTCTTTCAATCATTTAGATCGTTGTTTTGAGGAAACCATTAGCAATGACAAAAAACTAAGTACATGCAGATTCGTATATAAATAGAATAATGATTTAAGGATTACATGGTATAAACTCCGAAGGTCATTTCCTGGTATTGGACCCCCAACGGATCTCGAAAACGGTGGGGTTTAGAGATATACTTTCTTTGCAAAATATTGAGTACTACCTTGGTACTTTTTGGAACAATTAAAAAAACATGGCTCCCATACAAAAAAAAATGGCCACCCTACATTTTATTTTGTTTTGTTTTTTATTTAGTTGTAATAAAGGTAACTATCAGAGGTGGGAAATATAGAGGTGAGAATATGATCGTGAGAAGAAATAAAATCTCGGAAGGTCAATTCTTCAACCTGGACCCCTAAGGGATCTCAATAACGGTGAGGTTTAGAGATGTACTTCTTTCACAAAATATTGAGTACTACCTTGGTACTTTTTGGAACAAATAAAAAAACTTGGCTCTCATACAAAAAAAACATGGCCGCCATACATTGCATTTTTCACTCATTTAGATGGTTGTTTCAAGGAAACTATTAGGAATGACAAAAAACTGAACCCATTTTGACATTAAAGATGGCGGATGTCACTTATGTTAAAAAGTCGTCATGGGTATCGATTTCGAGGATTTCGGGGGTGTAGATTTCAAAAATGACATCCATTTTGACATTAAAGATGGCGGATGTCACTTTTTTGACAAAAGTCGTCATGGGTATCGTTTTCGAGGTTTTCGGGGGTGTAGATTTCAAAAATGACATCCATTTTGACATTAAAGATGGCGGATGTCACTTTTTTGCCAAAAGTCGTCATGGGTATCGTTTTCGAGGTTTTCGGGGGTGTAGATTTCAAATATGACATCTATTTTGACATTAAAGATGGCGGATGTCACTTTTTTGCCAAAAGTCGTCATGGGTATCGTTTTCGAGGTTTTCGGGGGTGTAGATTTCAAAAATGACTTCAATTTTGACATTAAAGATGGCGGATGTCACTTTTTTGACAAAAGTCGTCATGGGTGTCGTTTCCGATGTTTTCGGGGGTGTAGATTTCAAAAATGACATCCATTTTGACATTAAAGATGGCGGATGTCACTTTTTTGCCAAAAGTCGTCATGGGTATCGTTTTCGAGGTTTTCGGGGGTGTAGATTTCAAAAATGACATCCATTTTGACATTAAAGATGGCGGATGTCACTTTTTTGACAAAAGTCGTCATGGGTATCGTTTTCGAGGTTTTCGGGGGTGTAGATTTCAAAAATGACATCCATTTTGACATTAAAGATGGTGGATGTCACTTTTTTGACAAAAGTCGTCATGGGTGTCGTTTTCGATGTTTTCGGGGGTGTAGATTTCAAATATGACATCCATTTTGACATCAAAGATGGCGGATGTCACTTTTTTGACAAAAGTCGTCATGGGTGTCGTTTTCGAGGTTTTCGAGGGTGTAGATTTCAAAAATGACATCCATTTTGACATTAAAGATGGCGGATGTCACTTTTTTGACAAAAGTCGTCATGGGTATCGTTTTCGAGGTTTTCGAGGGTGTAGATTTCAAAAATGACATCCATTTTGACATTAAAGTTGGCGGATGTCACTTTTTTGACAAAATGAAAATTCGAGGGTATTATGTAAACATTTTTTTTTGTTTTGAAAAAAAATTGTTTTTTATTACTTGTACCACCTATAAACAAACTCGCGGGCCGCATGCGGCCCGCGCACCGCCCAAAATACTAGTTATCCATATAAAACTAAAAAATATTTTTTTTTCAAATTATTTTGGACAACCCTAAAGTAGTGAGGTCAGTGACCGCGCGGCCTCGCCTCGAAAGGTAAACAACGCGCCGTGGCTACGCCATATTATATCTTCTTTGGCTACGCGCTCCGCTCGCTGCCGTCGGCGTCGGCCCGACACGCGAACGCGCCGTGGCGTCTTATTTTTTAGTTTTAGGTTCAAAATCTACAAGGAAATGCTAGTTAGGCTACGTAATGCTGTCGAAGGAGGCTCTTACCTACAGATTCTTAGACCTAGTCCCTAGACCTAGTCGAGACCTATTTCACGTTTAAAAACAGCTAAAAATTCGTGGCCTACTCTTATCTAGTTCCATAATTACCTACCTACTTAATGTTTTATTTTAATGCGTAATTTAAATATGTAAGTACCTAGGAATTTTCAGAGTATAACCAATTTAGGTATCCTATTTTTTACAAATACTTTACCTATTTACTTACCCTAATTGTAAGGTTTCTTGACACTCTTGAAAGTAAACAAATGTTATAGGCCGCGCCACACAAGTTGGCCGATGTGAAGTTAGCTAAAAGCCAATCAACGTGCGGCTTTATGTGAGCTTCTGTCAGGATTGGATATTGTGCAGCTTGTAGCTGTTGACTTCATATCCGCCAACTTGTGTGGCGCAGCCTAGGTACATGTGGGTACTTACCCTATCTTTGGCATATAAAATTACTTACCTAGGTAATTAGGTCCTATGGGCACTCAGAAGTGATAGAAAAAAAAAACAAATTGATAGATATTTTAAATTCACTATTTTTATTTGCCTACTACAAATAACAACTAGGTAGGTACCTATACAGTTAACACACACTGGGGCGTCCACAAAAACTTAATAAAAGTCAAAGGAAAGGCTCGAAATCCTGACCTCCTCGCTCGCAGCACAACCGAGTACCTACGTAGGCACGACGAGCCATAGATTTTCTCACGTTCACCACCTCAAAATTCCGTGTACGATACGAGGGATCATCTCTCCTGGACTGGAGTCGCACGGCACAGAATAAACAATATTTTTAATGTACCACCTCAAAAAGTCTAATCACGTTAAGTCCGGAGACCTTGGTGGCTAGCACACTACGCCCCTGGGTCTTATTCACCGTCCTGGAAACCGAACGTTCAGGTGGTCGCTGACGCGGCGCGCATAATGCGCGGGCGCTATTAAATGTCCTCCAGACCTCCATCTGGTTAATGTGGAACGCCGCTTCTGCCCGATGCGTGCTGGTCCTTGGGCTATCTTCAAAATGCTGCAGACTGCGCGTCTCGAGATTTGAACCAACTCGAGCACCGGGTCATCCTTCGTGAAAGTTCCCAATAGGTACTGAGCACACGTACACATCCGTCTAAGAAGTCCGCGCCGCGCCGCCGCCGCCGCCTCACCCGCGTCGGTTAGAAAGCGGCCTGCCTTCTTCAAAATGTCAGCTCGTGCGCGGCACCGTAGTTGCCATTTGTATCCACAATGCATAATATTATTAGGTATCCTAGACTTCCGAGACATCGCGATGGTAGAAAGAGTTGATAGACGTCTTCATTTCCGCAAGGTCAGAGGGCGACTGACTAAAAAATTCCTATTATTTCTATTAAAATTGGAATCAAAATTTTAGGGTTCAGTGTTCATATTTTGAATTTCGTTTTTAGTGAAAGTTTTTTTTTTGATGCGCACATAGTTCGAAGAACGGATGGCCGATGGGGCCGTAAAGTTCTCGAATGGAGACCACGGACCAGCAAGCGCAGCGTAGGATGTCCACTGACCAGGTGGACTAACGATATAATAAAGATCGGAGGAACGCGCTGGATACAGGCCGCTTCCAACTGGCCTTATTGGAAATCCAAAGGGAGGCCTATGTCCCGCAGTGGAGTCTTTCGGCTGTTGGGTAGATAGATGGCCGATGATACCGTAAAGTTCTCGAATGGAAAAAAGTAGCAGTGGACAGGGCACATTGTTCGAAGAATTTATAGCCGATGATACCGTAAAGTTCGAGTGGACTGAAGCTATTATAAACATATTTTTTTACGTTATTTCAAATGAATCGTTTTGATTCGACATTTTAAATAAGCAAAAGAAAAGAAATCATTTCGAGAAAGCGCGAGCGGAGCGAGCTAGCGAGGCCTATGTCCAGCAGTGGACGTCCTATGTCTGATAAATGGGTGGATGGATGTAATAGAAACTAAATAACAAAGCTTCAGACAACATTTTACCATAATAAAAAAATAGTAGAACAAAATATTGTACGGAACCCATATTGTGAAAAACATATTTTTTGGGGGGCGGAGCTAATTTTGCTAAAAGAGCCGCCATAGTGGCGGCTGATTCGTGATTTGCTGGCGATGTTTGTTTATGCTCTTTGTCGGCTCGTGTGTGCTCTTGTGTGCAAACGCCGCCAGTCCACGTGGACTATCGCCGATCATAAAGATAAAAATACAGATGCGTAGTTGAAATGCTCTAACTTTGGTTTGAAAACTATTGTTACGCGTGATTTCTATTTTGAATGTAGTATTTTACTGTACCAGCCTTTTTTTCAAATAGTCCACTGCAGGACGTATGCCTGGGTAGGCATACGTCCTGCAGTGGACTATTTCTGCAGTGACTGTTCGTGGGTACGAAGGGTGATTGGGCCATATTCACCACGCTGGCCCAGTGCGGGTTGATGGATTCACATAGAATACGCCATCGAATTTCTACTATGGCCGTATGCAGGTTGCCTCACGATGTTTTCCTTCACAGAAAAGCCAGAGGTGTGAAATTCCGTGCATAAATTCCAAAGAACTCATTGGTACGGGACCGGGGATTTGAACCCACGACCTCACGATTGTAAGGCGGCTGTCACTACCTCTTGACCACCACGGCATTTTTTAAAGACATTAAATAATAATTTTAATGTATGTATCTGGGAGAGAACCTAGCAAAAGCTAGGTATAAAACATTCTGAAATTTCATATTACTTTGGCTTTCGTCTCGCTCTTTTTACAGTTAAAATAACATCTAGGTATTTTCGTGTCGTGTCCAGAATATTTGATGTTTTTTTTAAAGCTAAGCTAACAACAAATAAATTTATCTTGTAATGTAGGTAAATAGGTACGTATTTTTTATTTTGACATGACTTGGAGCTGGTAGAATATGCCGAGTGCTAAGACCTATTCTCATGTTTTACGCCACTTAAAATATCACGGCCAATGACTGATGTCACACGACTACTAACACCTGCAAATAGGTATGAGTGACAAAAAAAAATATCTGTGTGAATCTTTTTTTACAGTCCTGCTAGGTACATCAGAAAGGTTGTTACATAGACGATGATAATCATTTTATGCAACAGGTAGTACTTACAACATGTTCTAGTCTAGGGAGTTTAGATGAGTTAGGTAAATCAATCTATGACCTTGTAACTTGTACCTATGACCACGTACCTACTTACAATGTTTGTGCATGTAAAAGCCCGTCCACGATTTTGTAGGCAAAAATAAAATATTTCTGTACACTTATTAGTCTTTATTTACACTTATTATTAGTCCGTCAGCTGATAAGTTTAGGGTTGACATCAGGTTGTTTTACGCAAAACTTTAACATGGTTTATCTCGTAATCTAACATACTGAGGATTGTGAGACCTTATGGGGTAAGTTTTAAATATGTCTGAGCATGCGTGGTTTAAGTATTGTTGAACCGTTCTGTTACACTACACGTTGTATATATAGATATAAAATAGGCGACCTGCATAAAGGCTCCTTTACACACAGGCGGTACGAGCGGTATAGCAGACGGGCGGGCATCTGTATTGTACTGGTTATATAAGAAGGGCTCACACAGGTCCGGTCGCGGTACTGCCGTACCGCCCTTTACCGCTCGTACCGCTCTACCGCTCGTACCGCCTGTGTTTGATGGAGCCATAATACTTATAGAAGTGATAGATAATAGTTCAAAATAATTATGTTAATTTACATAATTTGCAGTAACATTCCAAAGAAATATTATATCTCGAGATGATCGAGATGTTTTGGTCATCCTACTTGGAAAAAGACACAATCATCTGATGTGGTATCCTTGTCGGCACGTTTTTCTTTGCCAGTACTCAATCCTGTTTATATGATAAATCCATGAGTATAATACTTAACTATGTTTTTTTATATAATTTTGATGGTTAAGTTTTAGTCACGAGACAAAAACTGCCATCCAAAAGGAGTTCCGCGGGCGCCCGCTCCCGCGCCGGCTGACGGCGCGGCTAGCGGCTGCGGCCTAGTCTCTTGGTTACTGTTACTAGTCTGTTAGTTACTGGTTAGTGTAAGACCCGAACCATTTTGTGTTTGGTTGATGACTAGGCCCAAGCAATGCTGGGCCTGGGGTATTATTTTTGAACATTGCACAACTTGGTCTTAGGGATAAGGTATATTACGACAGGGCGGGCGCGGGACGCATAGAGGAAGTTTACTATTAGGGAACGGCGCGACGGGCCGGACGGGGCGGCGCACGTTTCATACATTTTTTTCGTGGCCCGTACGACGCCCGGACGGGGTCCGTCCGGGCTATTACACAAAATGTATGGAACGTGCGTCGTACGGGCCTCGTACTAATAACAATCATGAATTGACAATGAATAACTTGTATGGAGCACTTGCAACTTCTATAGATAAGATAGAATGTTTTCATACAATCTAAACAACAAGTCACAAGCAAGTTACAAGTTCTGCCGCTTCACACTAGGTGGCGTTATGCCGGTAGTTCTAATAGTGATGGGACAGTATTTCAGAATGTGATAAAGTTATCGAAATTACATAATTACATAATAATTTTCTACTACATGGACACGTACGACACGTAGGTAGTAAAATTTAATTTTCTTTCTATGCAATTCTCGAATCATCAGCAACTCTAGAAATAGATTTAAATACACGAATATATATGATTAACAGGAATGTCCATTAGGGGAACATCTTACAGACGGTTTCAAACTCGAAACTAAAAAAAATGCTTGTCATACCGCTGCCAGAGACTGATAAACTAAAAACAATCCAGCTGTGCAAGAAGAGGTAATTCAGACCATCACATATGAACAACTTTTACTATGGTGCTAATCCGGAATAGAGGAAATATCAACTGTTTTATACATTTTGTTGATTCCGAACGGCAATTATGTGTGGAACAGATTTTTTTTTCTCGTATTCTATTGTTAACTAACGGGATAACATTGAATTAATACGTCTATGATCAGTTTTCTAGCGTTATATTTCAAGGGACATTAACAAAACAAGGTGACATATTGTCGACGCGTAACATTCAATGCAAAAAAAAGATCCGATTATATGTCGAAAAGAACGATTAATGTACTTATAACTAGTCGAATCAAAAGCTTTACC
This sequence comes from Hypomecis punctinalis, assembly GCA_949316475.1. Classification (NCBI taxonomy): domain Eukaryota; kingdom Metazoa; phylum Arthropoda; class Insecta; order Lepidoptera; family Geometridae; genus Hypomecis; species Hypomecis punctinalis. The sequence goes on along the minus strand of OX438807.1, from coordinate 22,457,840 downwards.
ATACCTTCAAACTGATATTTAAATTATCACCAATACAATACACATAGTAATACTTGTAATACAATCGTAAAGAATAAATTCACGACGATTCGCATCGGCGGCTTTTGTTTTCCCCCGCAATTGAATATAATCCATAAGTTGGCGCCAACCCTCTCGTTAGGGCCGCGGTACCACAGATAATCAAGGTGGTGTTGCTAGTGAAAAGCGCGTAATTTCTAACACTATGATGTTAAAATGGCTCTAACATAGAATAGAAAGAAAATAAATCTATTCTTACTACCTACTAATTACTCTTAATAATTTAATAAATAGAAACAAGACATTTATTGAATATTTATTAATATTTCTGAAGGCGTAAGTAAATCAGACAAAAATAATTTGTTTGTCCATATTTACACAAAGCATATTTAAATGTGTATTGTTACTACAATGTCTAATAATAAATGCATCTTTATAGTCCTTGGTGGGTGCTTGTGTAGTCTACTGTCTGTAGAACTACTAGTTATTACCATGCCGCAACTCAATTATTCTCGTCTCTTCACCGTATACTATGAGAAAACGAAATTTAAAAAAAAGGTCGCGGTCAATTGTATAAAATCACAATTGACCGCAATAGCACCATAGAGCTGTTGGGGCTCCATCTAAACTCTTTGGTTACGTCAAACTTCAGTCAAAAAGGAAAATCAGCTGTTTTATACATTTTGTTGATTCCGAACGGCAATTATGATTTTTTTTCTTGTTTTCTGAGTGGGCTCTATACTAAAAGTTGTTCATAATGATTGTTTTACGTCACCCCTATTCAGCTTAGTATAGGACAAGCAAATGATCTGTATAACTACAAAGAAGTTAGATAGTAAGAATACAGCTAGTAGCTCTACTTAGTATTATAACTAGTATTTTTAAAAGCTTTTATTTAATTTGCAATGTATGTATGAATTACTATCTAATCTTTCTTATAAATAAAATTATAGGTATTATCTATTATTTATATCTAAAAAAATTCGTAAGTGAAATAAACGAGTTTAACGAGTGATGTAATTTTGATAAATTGTTCACATTCTTAAAACTGTCCCATTACTATTGGTACTACCGGCATGACATCTAGTGCTCAGTAGCATAACTACGCTCGCGTCCGAACCGCCCGCCTGTCGTACCGCTAGGCTCGTACCGCGTGGTGACCGCTCGGCTCGTACCGCGTGGTGACCGCTCGGCTTGTACCGCGTGGCGACCGGACGGGCGGGCGGACATGCGATCTAGGGTTGCCATTAAATACTGTTAATTATTATTTCATTCAATTCGGCATTTATCAATAAATTTATTTTATTAATATTTGCGGCATTTGCGTTTATTACTAGCCATTACATGCTTTTAGGCTCCATCAAACACAGGCGGTACGAGCGGTAAAGGGCGGTACGGCAGTACCGCGACCGGACCTGTGTGAGCCCTTCTTATATAACCAGTACAATACAGATGCCCGCCCGTCTGCTATACCGTTCGTACCGCCTGTGTGTAAAGGAGCCTTTTACAGGACGCTACTTTGAAATAAATGAATAGTAGTTTCCTATACTCTATAAAATTTAACTTGATCTCTGCGACAGCTGTCAGAAAAATCACGCCTATGAAGTCCTGCATTTCTTAATAGTACAGACAGTACCTGTCAATGTCATACTTTATGGGCATGCCGATTAGTGACGGACGACGAATGATCGTGACCACAGAGTTTTAGATAGAGTTTTAATTAAAATATCGATAGTTTATACTGACGATATTTTAAATAACTACTAACTACTCTTATTAATTAAAAAAATCCACCAACCCGCACTGAGCCAGCGTGGTGGATATGGCACAATCACCCTTCGTGGGTAGGCCTACGTCCTGCAGTGGACTAATAAAAAAGGCTAGTACAGTACAGTACTCATATTAATTAAATAAATAGAAACAAGACATTCCTTGAATTATTATTTCTGAAGGCGTAAGTACATCAGACAATAATAATTTGTTCATCCATAGTTACACAAAGCATATTATATGTGTATTGTTACTTACAATATCTGATAATAAATGCACCTTATAGTCCTTGGTGGGTGTTTGTGTAGTCTACTGTCTGTAAACCTACTAGTTTTTACTATGCCGCATCTCAAATTTTCTCGTCTCCTCACCGTTTACTATGAGAAAATGAAATTAAAAAAAAAGGTCGCGGTCAGTTCTATAAAATCACAATTGACCGCAAAAGCGCCGTAGAGCTGTTGGGGCTCCATCCAAACTCTTCGGTTACGTCAAACTTCAGCCGAAAGAATGAACAACGACCGGCGTACCCGTCAGGCCTGCCCTGGCCCCGCGCGATCTGTCCGCGGTCGAGGCGCGGGCAATTGTTTACAAACGCGAGCCGCGACCGGACCTGTGTGAGCCCTTCTTATATAACCAGTACAATACAGATGCCCGCCCGTCTGCTATACCGCTCGTACCGCCTGTGTGTAATGGAGCCTTTAACGCCAATTTAGGAAATGTTACAAACGCCATCGAGCCCACAACGAACGCACCTCACGATGGAAAAAAAAAGATATACGTTGCTGTCAAACAAGCTGTCAGTGTCATCATCAAAATTATTTTTTACAACTGGCAATTTGGTTCTTTTTTCTTGTCGACAGGTAAAGCGAATGTGAGTTTCAGAATTTATGAAAGAAATATCCATAAAAATCTTTGAGATTAGTGTAAAACTAACTGAAAGTAAAACCCTGTAACAAGTCTGTGATACGTTCGACAGCATAGTGTAAATATTTTCAGTCCCTGTAGTGAACTTATCCTCTAAAACCAACCTCCCGTCTCTTGTTGTTTTCGAAGTTTACATATTTTATTTTGTAAATCACGACTTTCTGGCTCATAAGTATCCTCGGTACTTCTAGCAAGCAGTGTTAATCAGTGCTATAATTATACCAAAACGGTGAAAACATTTTATGTTATCAAACTTGTAAAAGTTGTGTTTTTGAAGGTTAGTTTTGTGTTCCTCAGATCCATCCAAGATGGGTAAGATCATGAAACCTGGGAAGGTGGTGCTGGTCCTCAGTGGCCGGTACGCGGGTCGCAAGGCCATCGTCGTCAAAAACTACGACGAAGGCACCTCAGACAAGCCGTACGGACACGCTTTTGTGGCTGGCATCGATAGGTATCCCCGCAAAGTACACAAAAGGATGGGAAAAAACAAAATTCACAAGCGCTCCAAAGTCAAGCCCTTTGTAAAGGTGAGTTAAACTTTAAATTGTTAATCATAACCTCTCGGTTTGTTTTGGAAATAATGCAGTGCTTTATACATGTGATATTAGTACTAATTTTGATGGAAGGGCGATTAGTATGTTCCAAGAACTAGGTCCGCTATTGTCAATGTGTAAATTCAGATATCTATTTTGCATTAAATATTAAAATTGAATTATTAATTTGATAGAGATGTGTGCTTGTGAATCAGTTCTCTCAATTTAGTTGAATGATGACAGAACTGTCTCAGTGCAGTTTCATTGTTTGATTCGTTTATTTTTTGATGTGGTTTTCTGTCAGTAGTACCATTGATTAGTTCCATTGATGGTGGTACTACTGACATATGTATACTTTGCTAGTACCATCAAGGTACTAATACCAAAGAAATAATTATCATCTGCATGCTATGTACACAAGGGTGCATTTCCATTGGGCTGGTACACTTATCCCTACCAAGCTATTTGAGACGTATGAGACTGCCTAGCTGCAAATGTGATCAGAGCAACAAATAAAGAACTACAAAAAGTATGTAAGAGCTATGCACTATTATTTTAAGGGAATGATAGGGGAAATTCTCTAAACACCCCATGTAGGACCTGTCACACTCATATTGAATAAGAATAGGGAGAGATATAGCAAATCCTGTCCTTTTTTAAATATACTGTTTGGAATGATCTGATTTTAAATCTCAAGACAAAATAGTGAGTTCTTTTTAATTTGGAAATGAGTGGTTCCTAATTCAGCGAGTTTAGATTTTTTTTTAAGGTTATTGTGCATTGTACTCATTTATTTCATGTCAATGGCTAGACTTGTTTTGGTATTTTTTTAATGTACTGATTCAGGTGTTATGTTCTCTTGTGTGCATGTTCACCAAATTTGTTTAAAACCTCACCACATAACACCACGGGGGGTGGGAGTTAAAAAGTTGCTAAAACACCACAGTATGATGGAGTGGTAACACAAGTTATGCATTTGCCCAATGTTAAACAATATTGCAGGTCCACAAGATAGTATGTTGGGGTTATTTCTAATCAATTAGCATCCTTTCAGGGGCTTATTCTGTACATCAAAATTAACAGCTTATGTTCTACAACTTTTATATTAATTTTCAAAAAAAAAAGTTGTTCCATTGAAAAATATTGTTCACCCTTGAATGTATGGATCAGCTGTTTCTTTTTTTGTTTTGACAAAACTCGCAGACCAAAAGTTGTTAGTTTTAATGTACAGAATAAGCCCCTAAAAGGATGCTAATTGATTAGAAATAACCTTGTATATCAGAGTGCTTAGTAGAGCGTATTGTGTTGTTTTCTATGTCCGATACATGCAAAACATGGCATGCCATGTTTTGCACATAGAAGACCCACGGGTCATGGTATTAACTAAACCCTTATATTCTCAGAGTTATTTTTGACCGAGTTATATTTTTTTCTTTTTTATGTGTAATCAAGCATAACTTTACAGAGTGGTGGGTAATTAATAAATTAAAACAAAATATATTTTTAGGGGGGGGCTCCAATACGGAACCCTTCATTTGCGAGTTAGACTCATACTTGGCTGTTTATTTATATTGGAAAGGGTATACTTTGAAGTTAGTCCCATTTAAATTTTATTGAAATTCGCTGAGCCATTTTTTATAAATCAGCAATAAGTGAAAATTGCTACATCTATCCGTGCCATTCGAGAATTCTGTACACAATTGAAGTCATTCATGCCATTTTTTTGTGTAAAATAATTAATGTGATAAACTTTTCAAAAATTTGATGTGAATGTAAGACTTGAAACTGCGTCTCTCTGATCACTAGCTCGACGCACTCCATAAATATAACTCTTTGATAGAAACCTAGTGGGAAGCACTATAAAATGAATATCATTTTACTTATACTCTCTTATTTCATTGCCTCCAGGTAGTGAACTACAACCACCTCATGCCAACCCGTTACTCAGTAGACCTCAGTTTCGAGAAGTTCAGCGCTAAGGACCTGAAGGACCCGGCCAAGCGCAAGAAGCTCCGTTTCAACACGAGAGTGCGATTCGAGGAGAGATACAAGAGTGGGAAGAACAAGTGGTTCTTCCAGAAGCTTAGATTCTAAGGTGTAATTTTAAATAAACATTACGAGGGTAATGTATGTGATTGTTTCATTTATGATGTCGATGGGCTGCTTGCTAATTCTGTTGCAGAGTCATCGTCTGAGCCGTGTGTTCCCAGTAGTGCCAGTACTACTGCTATTTTTAGGGTTCCGTACCTCAAACGGAAAAAACGGAACTCTTATAGGATCACTTTATTGTCTGTCTGTGTGTATGACTCTTTATCTCGGGAACACATAAAGATATCGAGTTGAAATTTAAACTGTATACGTATATCTATGGTCTCTTGCAGTTGTGTAAAAGATGAACTTCTCAGTTATCGTTTAAAAAAGTTAGAGCCATTTATGTCGTAAAAAACCGCATATTTCGACACTTACCAAAATCATAACTTACAGGGTACTTCCCGTTGACATAGAACTATGAAATTTAGCGAAAGGCATTGTCTCAGAATACACATATAGGAATAAATCTGAAAACTGTACATACTTTTTCATTAATTTACAAAAAATAGGGCCTTTAAATTCACAAAATATGGGTTCAAAATTCAAAGTGAGTAAATCGTATCATATAAAAGAACTTCACTAGCACATGCCAAAACAGGTTTTTAATTATTTTAACAATTTGTAATTTTTGATGTATGACGAGAAAAGTGAAAAAAAAAAAATATTGTCGATGGTTATAGTATAGAGATTTTTAACAACTTCCCAATTTTGTGAAATTTTCTGAATTTGTATGGAACAATTTTCTCTGAGGTTCAGGAACAATTTGCCCTACATTGTCGACCTACCTATGTTTGATTTTTGATAGTCTAGTCAATTGAACCTCTGGGATTAAAATTACCATTAGTCCAATTAATGGAACCTCTGGAAAACATACCAGTAGTCCCATCATGGACCTGAACTGCTTTCGCACAACTAGTTGGACATCCAAAATACGTATTCCTAATGGCCACAACTACGTCCAACTAAGCACGACTATGTACAATTAGATTTTTTTAGGTAAGTGCCATAGTCAAGTAAAATTTTGCCTAGCGGTAGTATCGTCTCTCCTCGTCCACTTCTGGATACATGCTTCCTTTATAGATATCCTCAAAGACTATTTGGAAGCTTATATCCAATGCGATCCCGCGATCTTAAGGTCCCCACTGACCATCGTGGCAATTGGATGATATCCATTCGATGTTACGAGTCTGCGACTTCGTCGTTAGAAATGGCGACCTTCCATTGGTTTAACGAGCACTTTAGAGCGTCAAAAATAGTTTGGCAACTTGTCTGATTACCTTCAAACTAAATCATCTGTGGATTTATCTGTACATAACATTATATTTCTGGTTAACTTTATCTTCAATGTTTCTGTAAAAAATGAAGTCTTAAACTTAAATACACTGAATTGGCAACATCCATTTGGCGTGATGGTCAGGGGGCCCTTTAATGATATCTATTCACTTATTAGTGGACGTATTACGCTGCTATTTAGGGGCGTAGCTACCGCCGTATATCAATTATACGGGGGTCCAAATCTTTACCATCTACCTATAAGGGCCCCAAACAAATTTTTATACGGAGCCCGCCAAGGCACGCTTCACCGCTGCTGCTTTTGCCAGAACATGGAACTTTTGACCCCATCAGTCATCAGTTCTTTATGCTAGGTGTCCCATGTGTGTGCGAGTGTGTGTGTAGCTGCCCCTGCCATAGTGGAACTGCACTGACTGCACTATAAGGGAATATGTTCGAGCGACTTGCTAGCCTCAATACTGGATTGTCAAATCAAATAAAACAAAGTAAGTTTAGCTACAATAATCAATTTATAATTCAATAAATTATTTCTTAAGCAGTCTATACTTTCATAGAGATATAGTTCAGAATGTTAATAATATTAGAATAAGTATTGAAAATAAAAATATGAGTTACATGCCACAGTATCAGTCACATGCTAAAAATATATTCTTGCACCTTTGGATTTCTTTGCCAGCAGGCTGTGGTAAGTGCTGAAAATGCATTAAGCTGCTCTAAACTTATTGTGATAGAGAAAATTTCATATGTCAACATTTTGAATATTCTTTGCATACCAAAATTATGATGTGTTCAACTGTTTAAGCTTACTGGAGAGTAGTTTTAATAGTTTTTGTCTTAACAGATTTAAGTGATAAAAGGGTCCTGACGTAATGCGATTTAAAAAAAAGTCTGGAACAGACTCGTTGTTTGCTACACCCGTGTGATCACACGAGCTCAATTTTTAAAACGGTAGAAAATATTTTTAAAGCTATCCCATTTGCACTAACATAGATTTTCTATCCTTGCACTTGCTTGGTCTCGAAACCATTTACGCATACGTTCTAGCGGACTATTGGTTCCAAAATGGAGCTCTGGTCACATTGACTGGGGAAGCTGCCCTTGTTCCCATCCCTAAAAATTAGCAAGTATTGACTGCAATATTACTAGGGTGGCATTTCCTATCCTCGCCCCACCCCCCTTAGCTACTTATGTCACAACAGCCAGGACCCAAAAAATAATAAAATAGTGGTCCTTGCTTTACAGTTCATAATATTTTACAAAATAGCGTGATTTTTAATTATTATTGTGCCGTTAAGGCCAGAAACCCTTTTTAAAGAGCTCCTATAGCCTTAAAAGTTCATTTAAAATCAAACCAGATATTCGATTAAGATAAAGTACAGTGTTGCTTTGCAAAGTACAATGACTTTTTGGTGTATACATTAAGAACAACTTTTGCTATGACATCTCAAAAAAAATTAGCAATAGTTTGATACAAAAAGTTCATCGACTCAACAAAATGTATCGGTCGAATCATACAAGTCGGCGGATATGTTTTTTTTTTCTGTCCCGGCACATAGGCCGGGCCCGCGAGCTATCCCTACTTTTGAATATGCAGGCTTTGTTATCTTTTATTATTATTCTTAAATTATTTTTTTTTCAGAGGGTTATTTTTAAAATTTTTAGCGTATATGAAGTTATATAGTAAAGCCGGGTCCAGACTAGTGTAACGTGTAATGTAACATTACGTGTAATTTAGCGTCAACAGTGTGGACGGCACACGAACTCAAAGCGAATTGTGTACGCGAAACTATTTCAAAACCTGTTTCCGCTCAGTTGCTATGAACACGCCGAATAGGAAGGTCGTGATAGCTGGTGCGGCTTTTATTTTAATGTATTTACTAACTAAAGACCGGAAACGTCGGACGCGTCGGTGGTGGAAAACTAAATTGTATAACAGAAGATCTTTTTTATTTGTGGAACTAAAATCTTAGCATATAAGTGGTCAATATAAAAACTTGTGTTTCAGATTTTTTTTAATGTAATCCGGGTTTTTTGGATCCCAAATAACAGGTTTTTCTTGATACAAACTAATAAGTTTATGCGATTGTTCGTCACTCCACATCATGAACGAACAAACGACACAACCGTCACGAACGCCGTCCAAACGAGCACTGCGATGCCTTTGTGTTCGCGCGAAAAACCGACAGCCGATGGATCAACACCGAGCGCCGCGCGAGCGTTACATGTAATGCTCGTAGTGACGTCCACACGTAGAATTCGTGTTACATTACACGGTAAATTACATTACACGTTACACTCGTCTGGACCCGGCTTTACAAGCTGTGCAATATCCAATCAACGCAGCTTTATGCGAGCTTCAGTGAGGATTGGATATTGCGCAGCTTGTAGCTAACTTCACATCCGCCGATTTGTATGATTTACTATTTACTCTCAGCAGATTTTATTTTTCGCAATTTCGCAGTTGGTTCCATAGTAAAAGTTGTTCACAACAATTGCCATATACAGTTAGTTATACCTACACCCCGGTAAGTCCTTACACTTGGCAAATTAACACCACAGGGTTATTCCTGATCAATTAACAACCTTTTAGGTACTTACTTTGTACATCAAAACTGACAACTTTTGTTCTACGACTTTTATCAAATCTCAAAAAAAATAGAATTGTTGTTTTTAAACTTTCGCGATTTGAACACATTATTACTACGGGACTAATCGCGCACTAAAGTTACGAGATAAATAAATACCTCCTCATCCCGACGTTTCGACCGAGTTGCATCGGCCGTGGTCACGGGATTTTAGTAGTATATAATAAAATAAAGAATTGTTCCATAGTTCCACTTTTTGTTATTTTAGTTTTACGGTAGTAACACGGGTAATTTACTATTGCTGTTCTAACAACTTTCACCTACAGTAGTAACAATGGTAACTCATTTACCGTTCTTACTAAATCTCGTAAGTGCACCCGAATATTTGGGGTTAGAGTTTTCAATGCCTTACCAAATATTATAAAAAATGCAGCTTCTCTTGCAATATTTAAAAAAAATCTTAAAATATTCCTGACTGACATGGCGCCCTATAGCGTCGAGGAATTCATTCCAAAAGTTGAATAGAAATGTAAATTATTTACATAATTTAAAAAAAAAATTGTATACCTCATGTAGTAATTTTGTCAATTTTATTTTATTATAATTTGACATTAGTAAGTAAGTTCGTATAGGCCGGGTGGCTAGCCCTGGTGTCAGAGTTTTTAGGCCGCCTGAAGGCCTCTGACATGGCTAAACGGAACAACCGGGACCTACAATTTAACGTGTCATCCGAGCCACGGTAGCGCTCACTTGGAAAATGCCAGCCGCGGTCACCCATCCAAATACTGACCGTGCGGAACGTTGCTTAATTTCGGTGATCGCTGACAATCACCTAGTCAAACTATGCTACGAGCGCTACAATTTGACATGTAATTACTTTATAATCATTTTTTTTGTCGTATATATGTAAATAGTGTTTATTTTTCAAACTGTGGTTGTAAATAAAGAGTTTTGTCTGTCTGTAATATTCTTATTATCAATAAAATTATCATTATCATCATTATCTGTTTATTACTACTGGTAGTAAGATTGGTAGTAACACTGGTAACAAAAACGAAAAAATGTATGGAACAGCTGCTTTTTTAGTTTTCACAAGAGTCGCAGAACAATAGTTGTTAGTTTTGATGTACAGAATAAGCCCCTAAAAAGATGCTAATTAATAAGAAATAACCCTGTATAGAAACTCCAGTCACAAAAAACATAACATGCAAATCTCCATTATCACAGCAAAATCTCTCTGCCTACTATCACGCCGCCAGCCTTTCGACCCTTTCGTGTAGTTTCTTGATTTCCTTCTGTATGGTGTCGACGTTGAGCGCGAACACCTCCTGCACGCCCTGGAGTAACTCCTTGTTGTTCTGGACGCCGCCCGAGATGGTGCTCTGTAGGGTCTCGAGCTCGGTCAGGGATTTGCCGAAGTTGCTCGCTGGAAGTACGTCGTAAGTAAGTAGTAAAATAAGATTAAGCACGATTAAAAAAAAAAGCCGTGGTGGTCTAGTGGTAGTGACACCCGCCTTACAATCGTGAGGTCGTGGGTTCAAATCCCGGTCCCGTACTAATGAGTTCTTTGGAATTTACGAGTATGTACGGAATTTAACACCGCTGGCTTTTCGGTGAAGGAAAACATCGTGAGGCAACCTGCATATGACCGTAGAAGAAATTCGATGGCGTATGTGAATCCACCAACCCGCACTGGGCCAGCGTGGTGGATATGGCCCAAACACCCTTCGTGGGTAGGCCTACGTCCCGCAGTGGACTATTAAAAAGGCTGATATAATACAGTACAGTACGATTTTTAAAGCAAATTGAATCTTTACTCCCTTAGTAAAAGATTGTTTACAATAATGGTCTGGATCAGGGAAGTTGCGGATGCATTTCACATCTGCGGATGCGAATGCGGAGGCGGATATTTGAAGGCTCACATAAATATGTTTATTGTAAGTGATGACTATGTGGGTGGAGAAATAATATTTTTATACTCTATAAAATTTAACTTGATCTCTGCGACAGCCGTCAGAAAAATCACGCCTATGAAGTCCTCAATTTCTTAATAGTACAGACAGTACCTGTCAATGTCATACTTTATGGGCATGCCGATTAGTGATGGGCGACGAATGATCGTGACCACAGAGTTTTAATTAAAATATCGATAGTTTATACTAACGATATCTTAAATAAAACATAATTTATCAATAATTTTTATTGTATATTTTAATATAATAACATTTTTTACATGTGTAATTAAATTAAACCCAATTATAAATTACTTTAACATCGATAATAGTGAAAAACGTCGATAAATACTATCGTTACATTATTATGAGCATTTAATTAATATCATAACATTATTTACATGTGTACATACTTGATCTTAAATATTAGTAAGTAAATAAAATCCAATGTCAGACCTATAACTACTCATTCGATTTCATTACAACATTGTTTGAAAATCGTTTTTTTCCCACCACTATCTCAACTCTAAAAATGTCAATCTTCTATGTCAATGTCACTGTCGCAGAGATCAAGTTAAATTTTATAGAGTATAAAATAATTTTCGACTCTTTATTCTTTTTTTTTTTAATACTGTTATAATACAATACATTAGTATCCGCATTGTTTTTTGCGCATACGGATGCAGATGTCCAAATCGCTGCGGAAGCTCTGAAATTGAGAATGCACCATTCGCAATTTTTGATCAAAAAATAATGATTTAACATAGAAAAAAAATTGGGGACATCTTACACACGGCCTCTAATTCCAAACTAAGCAGAAAGCTTGTGATATGGCTGACAGAGACTGATATACTACATATACTTATTTTTAAATACATGTAGATAGTTACTAAGTAACATCCAGACACAGAGAAAATACTTATGTTCATCACATAAATATTTGCCTTGGGGGATTGATCCCACGGCTCTTTGATCCAGAAGTCAGGGTCACTAACCACTGAGCCACCGAGGCAGTCAAATAAATGTACCTTGATTGTGCAGTGCTTCTAGCGCCTCCATGCGCTCGAGGATCTCGGAATGTGATATGCCGTCGATCTGCTTCAACAGCTTGTACAGCTCGTTCACCTGAAACAAGTCAGATGGTCTTAAAAATGTTAAAATTTGAAATCAAGAAATCAAGATCATTTATTGTCAGCTGTGTTTACATACATGGTGGTCTATTTTTCAAAGAAGTGTCAACAGCTACCCTCTTGGGCATACAATATTAAACATTGTTATATCCCTAATCAATAATATAATATATTATTAAGAAATGTCAATAATTATTAAGAAATGTCAAGTGATCAATTCAATGTTATTATTTATTTGAAATGTCAAGATTTTTGTCTTTTAGGAATTTGTCAATTGTGTGCATTTGTCAAGTAAGAGTTTAATTAAATTAAATTTGAATTTATTACATGTCATATCTTTCATTGCATGTGGTAAATGATTAAATAATTTAGTGCACATTACATAAATACTTTTGTCATAAAAATTCGTCTTAGAGCCTTGGGGAGGTAATACATAATAAGCTTTTCGTGTTCTTCGTAGTTTCAGTGTAACTTTTTTTTCAAATATTTCTAAATTTTGCTTTACAAAAAGACACGCTTCCAAAATATACATCGATGCTAACGGTAGTAGTTTATATTTTTTGAAAATTGGGACACAGCTTTGTCTTTGTCTGGCTCCAACTAGTGCTCTAATACATTTCTTTTGTTTTATAAAGACTTTTTTAGCATCTACTGAGTTTCCCCAAAGTAATAATCCGTAACGCAAATTAGAAGCCACATTTCCATGATAAGCACATATCGCTGCTTTCTGTGATGCTACTTTTGATAATCGCTTCAGTGCATAAACAAACCTACTAACTTTTTTACTTAAGTGATCTGTGTGGATTTTCCAATTACCGTGACAGTCAAGGATCAGTCCTAGAAACCTTATCTCTTTCACTTGTTCTATATATGTATTTTTATATTTAATTGTGATATTATTTGACTTTGATTGTGGAAAATGAAATTGCATTGCTTTAGTTTTATCCAGATTTACTAGTAGGTTATTATCGTTAAACCAATTCATAACATTTTCAAGTGCTCCATTGATAGTGTTCTCATAGTCCGATGTATAATCGCCCTTAATTATGAGGGTAGAATCATCAGCAAATAGTACCATTTGATGATCTACTGTTGATGGCAAGTCATTAATGTAAACAAGGAATAATAAGGGTCCCAAAATGCTTCCTTGGGGAACGCCGTTCTCTACGCGCCTTAGTCTGGATTTGTAGACTACTTCCTCTATTTTTGTGTTTAATTTTGTCAATTGACAAGTTTTCATTTTTCACAAGGCTATGAAATTCCAAAACCATTTCGAGATATTGCGATTCTGATGATTATGCTTATTTTTCCAAAATTATTGGTGCATTAACTACAAAGTTATTAAATAAAAACCATCCGCCAAGCCGTTTACGGATTCATGATTTATGTTCAGTTGCCTTTGATAAAAAAAAACACTAGCAATATAAAATGACAGTTGACACTGACTTTCGGTTACGTTTTCTTTCGTTATTGTGTCAAGCAAGGCTTAGCGAGGTTATACGCAAGTATACGTATGCTCGACTCGACATAAATCTTATCATTAAATTCATAATTTACGTCCTAAAATTGTTTGGTGTTCTCTTGGAAGTTTTTATTTGATCTCTCCTGGTTACTTACGTTAACAAAATGAAAGTTTCGGACGGCTACACAATTGCCGACAGCCGTAATCTACCTAAAGTAGATTACATGATGCTACTGCAATATATGCGAGAAATCACGCCTATAACGTGGCCGAAATTCGCGGAGCAAAAGCATTAATATATAAGCAGCAATATCATCCAGAGATGCTTATGTCGAGACATAATTGTTGTCGAGACAATATTGAATTTGTTATTTTCGTGGAATGTTATTTAGTTGTGAATTCATGAATGTTTTGATTGTCACTGACACTACTGACAGTGACAGCAAAGCATGCGCCTATTTTTTTTTAGAAAGTGGCTACAGCATTACTCTTTATGAATCCAGAATTATGCAGTTACGACCTTTTGGAATAAGCTCATTTTCAAAAATTAATTTTGCGCAAAATATGAGTCATATCGAGAAAATAAAAAATACGTGTTTCTTAATTTTCCAAGTTCTTTCAGAAAAAAAATAAAAACAAATACGTAAAATATTTGAAATGTTGTCAATTGATATTTTAGGAACTTTTGGTTCGAAACTACTTATCACCTTCCAAGTTGCTTTAGTTTTATTTTCTGATCTATCTATTTCTTTATTATTTTGTATTTTTTGTGATTTACTTATTACTTTGCGTAAGATGTTGTTATATTTTTTATATTGTTCTTTTGTTTGTCTATTATGTCTAAAGTCCAAATATATGGTTCTTTTACGTTTGCATGATAATTTTATTCCATTTGTTAACCATCGAGGTCTTTGTTTTGCGTGTATTTTTAGTTTCTCTACTGGAAAGCACAGGTTATAAAACATTTTGAAAATATCATGAAAACTATTACAAGCCTGGTTGACATCGTTTAGTTCATACATTTCTGATAGAGATAAGCTTTCGAGACATGTTTTGAATTTGTCCATATTTTCCTGAGTATACATTCGGCGTTTAACATACCAATATTTCAAGTAATATAATTGCTTTACAGGGCATTTAAATACCAGTGTAGAGTGATCAGAAAGTTTCATATGATGTATTTCACTAACACTACTTCGGATATTATTATGTATAACATTGTCTATACAAGATTTACTTTGCAGTCTTGTTATTTCGTTAAATTCTAAATTAAATTTAAAATCTGAGATAAGTTTTACAAAATCGGCGGTATCTTTATTCTTTTTTAAAATATTTACATTAAAATCTCCGCAAATAATATTTTTTTTATTTTTAAATATAATATAATCAATCAATCAATCTTTATTGCAACATATGTGGTATTACATGTAGATCTCAAATAACATGTTTTAAAAGCTATACACATATGACCCTATAAGGGTGTGGCAATGTTAATTTATATAATATTAAATTCTCCTATTTTTATTTAATCAATGTCATTATATTATCATATTCGTCGTAGGTACATTTAATAATAATTTTACGTCATTAGATAGGTAATGTCATTTTTACATTAAAATAAAAATTATAACAATAAAATAGTAAAAAACAATAATTGATACGCCCATTTAAAAACATGAATACCCTAAACAGCTCTCAGTATACATACTTCCACAAAAAAAAGAAAATGTAAAAATATATCGAGCAAGCAAATAACTAAATACCTTGTATAGTATTCAATTATTTGTTTTGGAAAATGATTTTCCTATCACTTTTTTTGGGCAGGACACTTGACCAGGCGTGATGATGGAAGGTGGAGTAGATCCCTGAGATGCTTCCAATAGCAGACAGGTGTTGCGTAGGCAGACCACCAGCCCGGTGGGTCGACGACATCAGATCCATCGCGGGACACGCTTGGATTAGATTAGCCCCAGACAGGGAAAGCTGGTACAAAGGAGAGGAGGCCCATACCCAGCAGTGAGCCAAGTGCTATGAAAGTGATTTTTTTATCGTGCTTCACACACTAGGTGTATAGAAACTTTCTTTTTTATGATAAACATTACAAAAATTGACGCGTTCGCAGGATTTGAACCTGCATCCTTCTGGGATTCCGGCCCAGATGCTTTGTCCAAATTAAGCCAGAAACGCTTGTGTGCGAAGACGTCGAATTAGAGAATGTCTATCATGTTTACCAACTAGTTACTACATTGTTGGAAGGGCCATCTGCGAGAACTGCTTTAAACCAGTCAGTCACTTAATGTGAAATTATTAGAACTTCTTCCATTAAGGTGGAACAAGTTAGTCGTCACTCCATACAAACGTCCATGGTACAATACACGATTTTTTAATGTTGAATATCTAAAACTAAGATTTAAATCAATTTATTGTGACATAATCTATGATTATTGCTAAAAATAACTGTAATCAAAACTATGCATTCAACTAAAATAAGCCTCAAAACATTTGAATTTTAACACTGATTTTAAGGAAACTTTAGGCTTAAATAAATCGCACAATAACTAGACTGAGTCCATAGTAATTGAGCAATAATCTTAGCATATATATTCTCAAGTTTAAATAACTTTAATTTGAACTAATTCATCTAGCAGTTTTTACAGGATTCACTATGAGCAAAAGCCTTTACGCGCATTTTTACGCGGCCGTGTTTAGGTAAAAATTATAGTTCTATTTCACCCGACTGTGTACCCCGCGCGGGGAGCGGGACGGAACGTGTAGCGCGTGCTCCCAGCGCGGCCCCCGTACGCTACGCGGCTTCGGCCGAGTCCGGCCGCCATTCTCCACTAGCCCGTGCCCGTGGTGAGTTGGTGTCGTTGAACTCTGTGTTATCACGCAGAGTTCAACGACACCAACTCACCAGACCATATAATATCTTATATGATAAGGACGCATTATTCGACGATCGGACGATCATTGTTTTCAACTTCGGAAGTATTGACGTAGGTATATTCTTTGGACTTCTTGCCGGTTATTTGATTATCCTACAAATTGAACTATGGGTAGGTGGTGATTATTATTAGTAGTAGGTATTAACAATTGTACTGGGTAATTCTGGATTAACGTAGGTAGAGCGCGTTTGTTTACGCTCGCAGTGCATTATAAACGGACCGGGCTCATTTTGTCTTCTAGAAGGTACTTATCCGTTCCCCGTACGCGTTCTGGTGTTCGACTTCGCTTTTCATCCCGCTTGCTCTCGTAGCGTAAGTAACTGGCGCGAGCAGGATAAAAAGCGAAGCCGAACGTCTGAACTGTTTCATTATTCTGAGTTCAGAACGTTAGGTTAGATACACTTACGTTAGGTATATTTGTCAGAACATTTCATACAACTCTAATAATATTACGAAAAATATGTAGGTACCTACTTACCTACAGTATGATTTTGTTCAATTGAAAGGTGGTGGTTAAGATCATCATTAGGAACAACTTTTACTATGGGGCGTACCTAATTCGAGAAAACAAACACGTTTTTCTATATGTCGTAGTAAAATTTGATAAACCTTTTTTTTGCAAAAATCCTAGGAAAGGAGATCTTTCACAGTCCATACATTTTTGGGCTAATTCCGAAAGTGCCGGCCAAAGCATTTCATTATAGAATAATAGTAGTGCATATTAATTTGAGCATATTATACTATGGTACCAATCCTCTAGGACCACTCCCTGAGTAGTTATCGAATTTTTAAATTATTTATTTTTCATATTTTTTTCTCTCATTAGAGCTTTTTAATAATTAATTAGGATATTCTATTAGTACATATAATTATGTACATTTTAATTAGTAATTTTACTTTGTTTGGTATTATTACACAGAAAAAAACCAAACTAGCGGTTTGGCAATAAAACCCGTCTGAAACTAAGTACCCCTCGCAAGAAAAGGAAGGGAAAGCCCGCAGCTTGGAAAAAAAATAAAGAGAATGTTGTTGCTGCAGCGGCTACGTCCGAATCGTAAGTTATTAAATGTGTTTCATTTTTACATCATGAAAATTTAGAGAAACACCCTAAACAATCTATGTTATTTCAGATCACCACAACATTATTCTAAAAAGTCATTAAATGACGGTTGTAAACTAAAATGTTATTATTTTCATCATAGCCTAGTATAAGTCCACCTACAATTTATTGACACTTTTTGAGATCTCAATAGAGAAAAATAAGCATAATATTTAGGATGAATAAGACTAAAAGTATTTTACGATTATTTGACTGTATAGAAAATCTGTACATATTGCTTTCCACCCATTTGATGTCATATACTTTTATTATTTACTAGCGGACCCGGCGAACTTCGTACCGCGAAAGTTAAAGAATGTAGGTAGCTAACCTTACGGTGATACCTACATTGAGATATTTTAAGTTTAATGGATGTTATCCAAAATGTAGATCTCATTGAGCTATCTCACCTTTAAGATAGCATTGATCAAAAGTTGACATTTGCGGAGATAAACCACTTTTAAGTTCAAGCTGTCATCCAAAATGTAGATCTGGTTTAGATATCTTAATTTTGTAAAGACAGTAATGATCTAAAATCGGCAGATACGAAGATAAACCACTATTAAGTTCGACAGCTGTCATCCAAAATGTAGATCTGGTTCAGCTATCTCACTTTCGTGAAGATATCATTGATCAAAAGTCGACAGTTACGGAGATAAACTACTTTTAAGTTCGACAGCTGTCATACAAAATGTAAATCTGATTGAGCTATTTCACTTTTGTGAAGATAGCATTGATCAAAAGTTGACAGTTACGGAGATAAACTACTTTTAAGTTCGACAGCTGTCATACAAAATGTAGATCTGTTTGAGCTATCTCACTTTCGTGAAGATAGCATTAGTCAAAAGTTGACAGTTACGGAGATAAACTACTTTTAAGTTCGACAGCTGTCATACAAAATGTAGATCTGGTTGAGCTATCTCACTTTGGTAAAGACAGTAATGTTCGGCCGATTCGGAGCAGCACCAACGGCGCAAATATGCTAACCTCGGCAGTGGTTACATATTTCAGCCGTTTGAAATTGAGACATTGTGCCCGTGGTGGCCGGTCTTATTTTTAAAAGTCTTTCTGAGCGTCTGGTGTACCCGACGTGTGTGTGTGGTGTTTATTTGGCTAACGTATATGCATTGCCAATCAGCGTGGCAATGCTGCCAGCATGCTGGGCACGCTGCTAACTGGCAGTGGGCTTGAGTATTTGGACTATCTATAGACCTTCAAGGGTCTGTGGATGATCCAATTGATTGTTATGTAGTAGTAGTTTTTAACGTTTTACATTATAAGTCTTGTACTTAGTGGTAGTTAATAAAGGCACTTGCTCTATAAAAAAAAGTCAAGTACCCTTGCACCTTGCCACTGTCCAAACCTAACCTGACCTACCTACCTAAAGTATTATGATACCTTATACTTATAAATGCTTCTATTGATTAAGATACGAGTAAGGTTAGAGTGTACGGGTTCCCGCCTTGTCGTGGCGGGGGAACTTAGTAGCCGAGGCTTATGGGCGGCGCGGGAATCCCAGAGCCGCTTCTCTGGGTTTCTTCTGAGACAGCTGAGAAGGCGGCGCTCGAGGTCTCCCGATTTTTTGGGTTTTTTCTCCCTTGGCAGCTTAGAAGTTCGCACTCGTAGTTGGGCCGCTTTTCTGGGCTTTTTAACTATGGCAGCTGAGAGGCTGGCCGGTAAGTTGCGTGCCTCATGAGGAGTGCCGCAACTGAGGCGAACTGAGACTTTTATCACTGTTCAATCCTAACCAAACCAACAGAAATGCATGTTCGTGTCAAGGTCACAGTTCACAGTCAAGGTTAATAACCTTAGAGTCAAGATACTTATACTCATGCCATACTACTCCTAAAAATCAAGTCGATTCGTTTCTTCGTATATTAGTATGGATTCTGTACCATAAAGGTAGAATAAAGAAACATGTTTAACCTGTAATGGTGGTATATTTAAAAATATTTTTAATGTCAGACAAAATGACGGCCCAGTAGGTATTAAACGTCATTGTAATATGTAGCATGGCATAGGGAAAAACCATTTAGTCTAATTTTAATGTCAGTTGTCACTGTCAATCCATACTATATTCCCTTTTCGAGGAGCTGTAATGGTCAAAAGACAATTTGTCCCTTTGCTATGCTAAGCGTGACATTTATAAAAGTCTGCAGTCAATATATGTCACTTTTCATCTTATTACGTTTCGTCAATCCATATTAGGCCCAATTATGAACGCGCCATCGTAACATTAATAGGAATGTAAAATGTGTTCTCGCTATCGAATCCCTAAAGAGAAACAGAAACAGAAATATTCTAATTAGCTGTTATAATTACGACGGTGCCTTGAAAATTGGGCCTATTAACGTCGTTGTGATAAGTGACAGTTTCGCTAACGATTTTTTAAGGGAAAAATGATATGAACAAGAGAAGATCAATAACTATCAAAAAATATATAAAGGAACGGGATATAAAGTATCCTATGTCCTTCTCCTGGTTTTAAGCTACCTCCCCACCAATTTACAGCCGAGTCGGTTCAGCCATTCTTGAGTAATAAATGGTGTAACTAACACGACTTTCTTCTAATAAAATACTTGATTTTAATACTCGATAATTACCCAGGGATCCTAGAGAGTAGGTTTACAAGTAATAGCAAAATATCATAAAAAAATAACAACTCAATTAAAATTACAAAAACGATATTCAAAACTCGATAACTACCCAGGGAGTGATCGATGAGAGTTAGTCCCATAGTATAAAATGCTCAGAATAATATGCACTAACACTATGTCCTCATTAGTTATAATTTGGCCGGCACTTTTAGATTTAGCCCAAAAATGTATGGAACGTGAATGATGTCCTTTATTGGAGAAGCGAAGGTATCTGGATTGTCAAAATTTTTATTCATCTGTCCGGTTGTTAGTTTTTAGTCATCAGCGACATTTTTAGTAGGCATTTATCAACCGACTGATAATATTTAGCAAAATAATAATAGTCAAAATCCCAACAAGTATGTAAGTAGGTATTAACCTTTTTTAGTACGTAACATTTTAAGAACGTATTTTACTCCTCACGAATTTTTGCTATGGGACCAACTGCGAAAACGCGAAAAATGATGAGCCGATCCGTACAATTTGTCGAGAATTAATTAACTTTTTGTATAGAACAGCTATTTTTTTCGATATTTCGCAGTTGGTCCCATAGTCAAAGTTTTTCGTAATGGTGAGTAAATGCATCCTTATAATGACAGATATTAAAAAAAATAAGAATGTAGGTATTTCGATCAAGATCGAGCTGAGCATTTTGCTGCCAAATTGAACCGTACTTCTTTTGTTATTGAGAACATTTATGAATGTGCAATTTGGAGAACTGACTAAGTACCTATACTCGAAATTACTACAAAATGTGCTCGCGAAGTCTCTACTATTTGGATAACTACTTGACGTATTGTATTATTATATTGTATTATTGTATAATTGTATTAGATTAGATTCAATTCAATAAACATGCGACGTGACAACTCTACAAGGCAGGTATTCACGCAGCTTGGATTTACGATTACTCATTCAATATTATAGTGTCCGCGTTGAATGAAATGGCAGACGTGGGCGTGCGTGTCGAAATACGCATATTGTGATATTTCATTGTGTGCGCACACGCTACCTCTACTGCTCATCACCGAGTCTGTCTCTTTCTCGAGCTAGACAGTTGAGATAGCATTCATTTTAGCCACGCCCATAGAGGAGTTCGTGCCGTCAAATTGTAGGACCTTAACGAGAAATGGCGCATTGCTTAATCAATGAAAATGATTTTTAATAAATTTAATGATTTAGGTGTATAGCACACACTAGTGTATATTTTTGTAATGTTTATCATAAAAAAGAAAGTTGCTATGAAAGTGATAAAAAATTCTAACAATCCTGCTAGTCAAACAGCAGTCACATTAATATGTATTAAGGATGACTGCTGTTTGATTATTATTATTATAAAAATAAGTCCGAGGCGTTCGAATTCCACATCGAAAGCCCCAGTTTGCCACTAGGAAGGGACGCCTCCGACTCGTACAGTGAGAGCCCTACACCGCGGTGTGATAGAGAAGGCTGCGACAGTGATGCAGTTACCCTGGCCACGAGGTCCGGGTCGGCGGGCTTGGCGGCCTGTTTGAGCGCGTCCACGTTAGCCAGCAGCGCCGTGACGCGCGCCTCGGCCGCCGTCAGCTCCCCGCTGCGCAGCAGGGACGCCTGCGCCGCCAGTGTGGCCGCCGCCCCACACAGCGTCGCCTGGAAACGCAATCATTCATTTCGCCACCAAAACCAAAATCAACTTATTACAGCATATTTATGAAATTAGATTAGAAGTTTCGGCGGGAACGCAAAAAATCATGTCGCCTCATTAGTGGGAAATTGTGGTATTTGGTTGATTATGAGCTGATTTACGTGGATGAGTGTAAGCAAGTGATATGACGTATCATGTTGTTCCGTGTTGTTACCATAACTCCATAGACGCCTCTAGTAAAGTCTCCACTGTTTTACTGAGGTATGACTTGACTTGGACTTGACCGCGACTTTATTGGTCTTTGTGACTACGACACCGGCTATTTTGATAAAATATTATCAAAAATGATTAAAACTTAATACTTGACACTGGCAAATGCACAACCAAAGAGAATGTAATAGTATGCACAACAATGCCACGCCAAATCGTAAAAGAAGAATGAGAAAAAATTAGATTCATTAAAAAATAGTAGGTTGGCTCTACCATAGTAGCGGTTTATTAGAATACATATGTATGTTTACAAATCCACTTTACGAAATTAAAAACAATACCGACCTGTCCAGTAGCCGACTGCAGTCTCCGGAATGATTCCTCGTCTCTCACGCCCGCCGCTTGCTCCAGTTTATGTAACCTGAAGCAAAACCCCATCATAAATTGCTACCAATTTGACAACACACAACACAGAAACAGAGTATGGATTGACATTGACAACTGACATTACCTTATAAAGTGATTTAAATCTCTTTGCCATGCTTGAGATTGTGAAACACCATAGAAGCCACAAATCAAGAATTGAGATGCGGGTAGGTTGGTACGGTCTTCTTATTATATGTATCAGAGTAAGGTGGTACCGACATCGTACCTGTGTTCGAGCTGCGCCACGCGCGGTGGTACCGACATCGTACCTGTGTTCGAGCTGCGCCACGCGCGGTGGTACCGACATCGTACCTGTGTTCGAGCTGCGCCACGCGCGGTGGTACCGACATCGTACCTGTGTTCTAGCTGCGTCACGCGCGGTGGTACCGACATAGTACCTGTGTTCGAGCTGCGCCACGCGCGGTGGTACCGACATCGTACCTGTGTTCGAGCTGCGCCACGCGCGGTGGTAGCAACATAGTACCTGTGTTCGAGCTGCGCCACGCGCGGTGGTACCGACATCGTACCTGTGTTCGAGCTGCGCCACGCGCGGTGGTACCGACATCGTACCTGTGTTCGAGCTGCGCCACGCGCGGTGGTACCGACATCGTACCTGTGTTCGAGCTGCGCCACGCGCGGTGGTACCGACATAGTACCTGTGTTCGAGCTGCGCCACGCGCGGTGGTACCGACATCGTACCTGTGTTCGAGCTGCGCCACGCGCGGTGGTACCGACATCGTACCTGTGTTCGAGCTGCGCCACGCGCGGTGGTACCAACATAGTACCTGTGTTCGAGCTGCGCCACGCGCGGTGGTACCGACATCGTACCTGTGTTCGAGCTGCGCCACGCGCGGTGGTACCGACATCGTACCTGTGTTCGAGCTGCGCCACGCGCGGTGGTACCGACATCGTACCTGTGTTCGAGCTGCGCTACGCGCGGTAGTACCGACATCGTACCTGTGTTCGAGCTGCGCCACGCGCGGTAGTACCGACATCGTACCTGTGTTCGAGCTGCGCCACGCGCGGTGGTACCGACATAGTACCTGTGTTCGAGCTGCGCTACGCGCGGTAGTACCGACATCGTACCTGTGTTCGAGCTGCGCTACGCGCGGTAGTACCGACATCGTACCTGTGTTCGAGCTGCGCCACGCGCGGTGGTACCGACATAGTACCTGTGTTCGAGCTGCGCCACGCGCGGTGGACCCGACATCGTACCTGTATTCGAGCTGCGCCACGCGCGGTGGTACCGACATCGTACCTGTGTTCGAGCTGCGCCACGCGCGGTGGTACCGACATCGTACCTGTGTTCGAGCTGCGCCACGCGCGGTGGTACCGACATCGTACCTGTGTTCGAGCTGCGCCACGCGCGGTGGTACCGACATCGTACCTGTGTTCGAGCTGCGCCACGCGCGGTGGTACCGACATCGTACCTGTGTTCGAGCTGCGCCACGCGCGGTGGACCCGACATCGTACCTGTGTTCGAGCTGCGCCACGCGCGGTGGTACCGACATCGTACCTGTGTTCGAGCTGCGCCACGCGCGGTGGTACCGACATCGTACCTGTGTTCGAGCTGCGCCACGCGCGTGCTCTGCGCGAGATGCACCTCGGGCTTCAGCTTGAGACGCGCCGTCACCACCGCGCCTTGTTTCTTGCGACCGTTGGTGGCCAGGTACTCCCTGCAAATGCAATTAAATACAAAGTTTAAGCTAGCGTGCCGTGGTGGCTACCACCACCTAGCGGGTTAAACGGGTAAACTGCAAAAGAGGAAAGCGTCAAATGGTATCACTAAGTCGTAGATTCACGCCACTGCTTTAGAGGAGAAAATCGACGGTAGGTAAATGTCATGTCAAATATGGGACCGCTCTTCAAGAATAGGTCTATGCTCAATACAATAGGTATTCATATATTAATACAATTCAGTGTAATATGCATGTATTGTGTTTGTACAGTAGACTAAAATTCAGACTGAAGATTAGCCATTTAAGTAAATAATTCCAATCTCACATTAGGCTTGTTAAGTCATGTGTTCTTCAACCAGTATTGTTGTACGGGATTAAAAAGCGAAGGGTTGCATTTCACAAATTTTGCCATTTAAAAAATATAAATAGAAGGCACTGTTAGGAGGCTTATTTGAAAGAACTGTTATAGTTAATTGAATCAGGCGTTACTTTGCGGAAATTCATCGTCAAATCTTTGTTTTGAATAAATATTTAGTGTATTTCCGCTTTCTTGTTGTAGGGTTGTAAGGTAGGTAGTCTTAGGTAGGTTGTAAGTTTAAGGGCATTAAAATAAAAATAAAAAATTACAACCTAAACTTAAACTTATTTGCCTACAACAAGATAGCGGAAATACACTAAATATTTATTCAAAACGAACTGTTATAGTAAAATTATTTAGGGAATTGTAGAATGATCATACTTAAGTTTCTCTGCTTTAGGATCGATAATTTCTCCTTCTTCCAGTTTCAACTCTTCAAGTAATTTCTTCGTGGAGTTTATCTGGGCAGCCAATTTTGAGTATTCTTCCTGTAAAAAAATGTCAGTTATTATAGTAATATTCGTGATAATGGGCGTCATTAATTGAGGTTCGAAGTTTTTTATACATATTATAAATGCGATGTACTTATGTAGTTGCTGCTTTTCATCTGCGTTTCTAGCAGGCTTTATCAGTATTTATCTATAAACTTTATTGAGCTATAACATTTAGAAACAAATGTTTCTGAAAGAAAAAAGGTGCTAATATCTCAAACAACTTATCTCAAGTTTAATTTCAATCATAGAATCATAACGGCTGCGCGAAGTTTGGATTATCGACAGCTTTTAGCTAACAACTGCCAAGTTGTATGATTCGACCTATATAATAAGTAGGCTGTTAAATGGTAGTGTCATGCAGCACTTCAAACTATTTCAAGTAAGCACAGAACAATCGTGCGCTGGACAAAGAGTCACGGACCATGTTCAGGCAACCGTATAGCCGACACCCTTGCCAAAGAGGGCACGAGAAAACAGGTAGGGGACGAGGCAACAAAACACTGTAAGCCAACAGCGGCGGAAGTGCGCGAGTTGCTGCGTCGTCATACCGAAAAAGAACAACAGAATATGTGGAACAAAAGGGAGGATTGCAAGCACTCTAAGGCTGCTTTCCCCAATCTAAATAAAAACATCACACACGACCTATTGAAGTTGCAGCGGCAAGACCTTCGACTTATGGTAGGACTCATAACTGGTCACTGCAACTTAAATAGTCACTTGTATAAACTAGGAGCCACTGACAGCCCACTATGTCGCGGCTGTTTGCAGGAAAACGAAACTGTAGAGCATGTTCTGTGGCACTGCAAAGCCACAGAAGACACTAGAATAGCTAACGGATTGCATGATGCCTCTGCATTATCATCATCTCATTCACCATCTAAGCTACTGGAGCAGTTATGCCAGCGGCCCAGAGCCACGCTCCGTTATTTTAAGGAGCTGGGCTGGCTCGGGTAGACGCTGGAGGGGGAAACGCACAAAACACCCCATGCGGGACGTCGGTGCGGGACTTATCGCCCCAATTAGAATTAGAAGTAGGCTGTAGAATATTTGCCTTCTCGCTTTCGGTCGCCTTGTTCTGTTGGTTAGTGACCTGCTCCAGCAGTTCCGAGAACTCGCAGTGGAGTCAGTAGTACCGTTCCAGAACTGTTTCAGGTAGAATACTTGCCTTCTCGCTCTCCAACCTTGCAAGGTTGGATGTATTACACTTGCCTTTTCGCTCTCGCCTTGTTTTGTTGATCAGTGATCTGCTACAGCAGTTCGGAGACGGTTGTCCTGCTCCAATACTGCTTTAGGTAAACTTGCCTTCTCGCTCTCAGTGGCCTTGTTCTGTTGGTCGGTGACCTGCTCCAGCAGCTCCGAGAACTCGCACCGGAGTCGGTTGTACCGCTCCAGCACTGTTTCAGGCTCTCCTTCCGCTGCCAGCTCCCACTCACCAGCCCTGAAAGTTACACCCATTTTGGTTAAGTATTTAGCTTTTTTTCTATAGGTAATTTCCACTATTATAGGCCGAATCACACAAGTCGGCGGATATGAAGTTAGCTACAGGTTGCGCGATATCCAATCCTCATTGCAGCTCACATAAAGCTGCGCGTTAATTGGATATTACGCGGCTTATTGCTAACTTCATATCCGTCGACTTGTGTGATTCAGCCTTTAAAATGCTTAATTTACTACCACATACTGTTAGCCGCACACTCGATTCGCCAAATCGAGTGACAGCGGTACAACACTAACGCGCGACGGACGCGCTGCACGACACTAGCGACACTTCAGTTTGAACAGGGAATGCGCAATGGCGCGCGATCGGATCTTTTAATATTAATAACTATTGGATTAAAAGTGCAGTCTGTGATATATCAGTTTATAATACGCCCACGATCAACTACTAACTAAATTAGGGGAAGCAGAAGCATCCCCTTACAGTTCAGAATTGGGATCAGAACAAATCTGCGCCAATACGGCGCTTGCGTTTGCTTTCTGTTTTAGGTGACGGCGTGTTAATAAATACGGTTGTATGAGAAAGGATCATCTATTACTGGTGGTACCAGCCGTAAAAAGCATCGAAAACAGTAAACATTTACTTCACGTAACAAGAAAGATGTGAAACTATGTTGTAATTTGCGTCGTGGACTGGCCCAAAATGTATGGGTAAAATGCCTTGAAATCCTGAAAAAAGTACGTGAAAACTGTAATCGTGCCTTATACCGGCTTAGTTTATCCGTGGATACCAAAATAACTGTGAGAAACGGTGAAATATGTATGGAAAGACATAACTGCGTCATTAGGTATTTGTCACAGTATCATAGTGCAACAAGCTAGAACAGTGGCTTGTAAGTATTGAAATATGACGCAATATCATCGAATGCAGGTAAATCTCTGGATTACTTACGTAGTTTCACCCCCAAACCAGGTATGAGCGATACCAAAGTTCATTGACCTGGTCATAACCTATTGCAACATTTGTATTGCATCCTGTTGAAAATGCTTAGAGTTTTAAGTGGCCAAACACCTAGTGCTAATGTGGCATGTATACACAGGAGTTGGCAACTAAACCTTCATGAAATGTTGTGGATACATGTAAGTATTAATTCAGTACCTAACGGTGAGATATGTATATCCAAACTATAGATTGTTGACATATTCTGAGGTCATCGACCTACACAGTTCATGAGCAGAGGTCTATCACAAGCCTGTAGAGTTATAAAAGTACTGTGTGGTACTGTGAATTCTGTAAGTGTTATATATGGTTATACTTGGCCGGTGTTAACTAACCAACAACATGGATCATGTAAGTAAAAGTGCTTTATTACCAACAAATACTGGACTGGAAGCTTGGCTATCATAGCCAGCAACAGCATGAACTAGCTGTGTCATTTATAATGCACTGTAGCATGAAATAATATGGTAAGAATTATATTACATGAAACATTACTCGCTCATTATATGGAAGTCAGTTGAGGATTTATATTGTACTGTGGAGGTCTCAAGGCACACTTCACTTGAATGACCTGCTAAGGCTGACTGGTTACAAATAGTAACTGGAAAGTATTCTTGCCTGTGGTTCTTAATTCTTGTCAAAAGTTGTGTTGTAAAAACATAATCACATATTTAAATTGATTTGTTGAAAAACTGTACAATAAGACACATGTTCTACAAAAATGCTCCAGTGGTACAGCTCCAATATCAATAAAGTACAGTATAATACAGAGTGAATTTTACAGAGCACAAATCCAAAGCACTTTGAAAATTGGATTGGTTCAGTAGTACAAATACCATTTTTGCATTGACATTTTCTGGTCGGACCATCGCATTTGGTCATCAATTGTTGCAGTGTATGAGGCATTATGTCTGTAAATCTATGTATTGTATGTCTTAGTGGTAAGATACATATATGATTGCCTTACAAACATGAATAGCTTTTATCAGCAAAAATATCAACATTTGCAAACAAGTATGGATACAATGTCCTCCGAATAAGTGAAATTACAAAGGCACTTACTAGTGTCGGGATAGACCTGGTGCACTATTCATGTTATGTATTACTTATAGTCGATGTGTCTCAACATTGTTATAAAAACATTGTTAAGGCTGTTGTACCCTCTTAAGGCTATACGACTTAAGGCACATTGACTACCTTGAGTACCCTAAAATACTGTGGACTGTAATTACTACTATTATTTAACCGAGCCACAATGTTGACCCCAACAGGCGGACTGACATGTCCTAGTGTCAGAATTTTGGATGGTGACATGCAACATGTAACTATTTGGAATGTTCTATGACTAATCAGTTTGGAAGCTATAATCAATATAGCAGTGCTGACGATGGCATTATGGGGCACTTTAGAGACAAAGTGATTTGCTGTAACATTTTTCACAGGCGTCTTCAAATTTTGATTAATGTGTTATAAATTGACAGGAACAATGTATGATGGTTTTTGAAAACACTCTAATGTATTGTTTATTATTTTCATGTCCAACGGACGGGAGCGGAGTATGGAGTATGTGTTATTACAACAATATCAGGGAATGTACTCCACCAAAGCGAATGGACCTTGTGCATCTCCACTTCACCGGATGCGAGACATTGCGATGGCTTATGTTACTCTGACGATTGAGATAGAATGAGCCTTCTACGAGCATGTGACGCCATCATCATCATCAACAACAGTATGTGTGTGACTCATAGCATCACGTGAGGTAAACATTGTAATTATTGTCAGGGCCTGTGAAGAGCATATACCATGCTCTTCACATGGTGAACATCATCAGTCATTATTACTACGATAGCAGTGAGTTAAGTGTAGCTTTTGCAGCTGATTCCATGAGGTAATCATTGATTATAAACAAAGCCTATAAAAGCATGTGGTGATCATAGATGATCAGGATTTGAGCTACTATATATTACTGCCAGCTTGACTACTGTATAGCATTGTATTAGCCTACTGCTGAACATAAGCCTACCCACGAAGGCGATTACCCCATTGCTGCCTATCTTGTTCATTCGATGCTCTATGAAATGTCGATGATGACCATTGTCGGTCGTACTGATTGGAGCATCTTAGAGGTAGAATGTGTTAAGGTTATCATCTTTGATCACGCTAACTGCCACAAGCAGCTTGTACGATGACATTTGTGGAATCATGTTTCATTCTGATGCCTTATTATTATTGAGTCTCCTAGCGTTACGAGTATTTTCGGTGGTCATGGCTGATCGGACTACGCAGAGCCTATAGGCTTACTTATAGGGCTCGAGACGAAATGATGGTCACTATCATATATGAGGGAAGCTGTAATCAGACTCGAGCTTCGACATCTTAATATGACCATGCTTGATTGTTTTGAGTGTGAGCGTCCCTACAACATCTGGATCAATTGTATGGGCTCCTTCAACCTCTAGTCTGTGAGCGTGATCCTTCTATAAATAAGCACATTGGTGAGTGGTCATGATAATTTTAGCTCTCTGTGAGTAACTTGGTGAGTAATTATGACAACTTGAGCTATCTAAAAGCTATGTGGCAGGAAGGTCCCTGACCTTCACGAGGCGTGGTACCTGATGCTGAAGTCTCCCAGCGGTATGGTCTGTCCTCAAACGGACAGGACGTGTATTTGGTCTCCCAGCTGGACGGTCTGTCCTCTAACGGACAGGACGTGTATCTGAATTCTCCCAGCGAGTCAGTCTGTCCTCTAACGGACAGGGCGTGTATCTGAATTCTCCCAGCGAGACAATCTGTCCTCAAACGGACAGGACGTGCATTTAGTCTCCCAGCGAGATAGTCTGTCCTCTAATGGATAGGACGTGTATCTGAAATCTCCAAGCGAGATAGTCTATCCTCAAATGGATAGGACGTGTATATGAAATCTCCCAGCGAGATAGTCTATCCTCAAATGGATACGACGTGTATCTGAAATCTCCCGGCGAGATAGTCTATCCTCTAATGGATAAGACGTGAATCTAAAGTCTCTCCGCGAGACAGTCTGTCCTTCAATGGACGGGACGTGTAGACAAAGTCTCTCCGCGAGACAGTCTGTCCTTCAATGGACAGGACGTGTATTTAGTCTCCCAGCGAGACAGTCTGTCCTCTAACGGACGGGACGTGAATTTAAAGTCTCACAACGAGACAGTCTATCCTCAACGGATAGGACGTGTAACGCAAGTCTCACAACGAGACAGTCTATCCTCAACGGATAGGACGTGTATTGCGAGTCTCACAACGAGACAGTCTATCCTCAACGGATAGGACGTGTAACGCAAGTCTCACAACGAGACAGTCTATCCTCAACGGATAGGACGTGTATTGCGAGTCTCACAACGAGACAGTCTATCCTCAACGGATAGGACGTGTAACGCAAGTCTCACAACGAGACAGTCTATCGTCAACGGATAGGACGTGTAACGCAAGTCTCACAACGAGACAGTCTATCCTCAACGGATAGGACGTGTATTGCGAGTCTCACAACGAGACAGTCTATCCTCAACGGATAGGACGTGTAACGCAAGTCTCACAACGAGACAGTCTATCCTCAACGGATAGGACGTGTATTGCGAGTCTCACAACGAGACAGTCTATCCTCAACGGATAGGACGTGTAACGCAAGTCTCACAACGAGACAGTCTATCCTCAACGGATAGGACGTGTATTGCGAGTCTCACAACGAGACAGTCTATCCTCAACGGATAGGACGTGTAACGCGAGTCTCACAACGAGACAGTCTATCCTCAACGGATAGGACGTGTATCGCGAGTCTCACAACGAGACAGTCTATCCTCAGCGGATAAGACGTATACCTAGCCAAAGTCTCTCCGCGAGACAGTCTGTCCTTAACGAACGGGACGTTTAACGATCTTGTTTCCTATAGCCTTTCAATGACAATGAAAAGCGAGAACCTGACATCGGGTTGTGATATCTTCGAGCAGCGCAACGATGGCTGCTCTACTACAACTGGCGAATCCAGAGGCGCTGTACCCGCTTCAGCGCCCGAGCCGGTGATGCTGTTCCAGAGCGGTTGTCGACTGCGGCGACATCTGGACGAGACTGCATCACTGCACCACGACTCTCCACAGGACTACGATGCACACTTGGAACGATATGGTGACATTGTTCTATACTGTATGGTAACATCCACCCATGGGTCTGTATAACATTATTTTGTATCCCTAGAAATGAATATCGTTTAGAATTTCAATACAAGTTCTGACAATTGTTCAGGCTAAATACATTAAGAAGTCCATAATATAACGAACTGAACTACATTCCTGATGTAGCAATGATGTGGTTCGTCTGAGTAGCTGGAGATTCGCAAAATATCCAGTCTTTGTTCTATGATTTTAATCAATCCAAAAGTGAATCCTGATGTCACTTTCAGCGCTATTGAGGCTTAGTAAGTTCACAACCTCTTCGGAATGAGGACCTGTGATTAACGTTTGATGTTTGTAAACAGTTGCTGTCCATGGCCTAGTAGCTCCTGTGTTCAGTGCAGGAGTCCTGTTGCTGAGAGTGCCACGAGGACGTGGACGTGATCAGGATGGCCGAATCTGTTAGCCGCACACTCGATTCGCCAAATCGAGTGACAGCGGTACAACACTAACGCGCGACGGACGCGCTGCACGACACTAGCGACGCTTCAGTTTGAACAGGGAATGCGCAATGGCGCGCGATCGGATCTTTTAATATTAATAACTATTGGATTAAAAGTGCAGTCTGTGATATATCAGTTTATAATACGCCCACGATCAACTACTAACTAAATTAGGGGAAGCAGAAGCATCCCCTTACAATACAAAGCAACTATAACATCTCAACTGAAGAATAAACCACTGAAGATCTAGAGATATCCAAATAGTCAAGTCAAAGAGGCGTGGGTTCGATCCCTACGCAGGGCAAATATTTATGTGATGAACTTAAGTGTTTGCTCTGTCCCAGACACAGTTGTTATTTAGTTACTATCTATATATAAGTATGTATTTAAAAATAAGTATATGTAGTCTCTGGCAGCCATATCACAAGCTTTGCTTAGTTTGGGGTCAGAGGCCGAATGTAAGAGGTTAAAAAAAAAAAAAAAAAAGTAGTTCTTTGTAAATTGCTATAACTCGCGTCAATAAAGAAAATATTTAGGGATTCATGTCCTCTCACTTGCATACTACAACAACCAAATGAGTGCGAGCAATAGGGACGAATTTTCGGATGTTTTCTTTATTGAGGCAAGTTATACTGTGCTACAACTCGCTTTGTCATGCCAATAAATTTAATTCGGGCTAGAGTGTTTAGGTGAGGTCGCCCAAGTGCACTTTTACTAATTTTGATACGGTGACAACACTGCTTTGTAATAGGGATGTTTACTGGGTATGAAAATCATTATTATAATTAGTCCGTCAGTTAGATTATTGAAAAATATTGGACACGTATTTTATCTTTTGTCAATCGAACAATTAGTGACTAAGATAAACCTTGTCAAAGTTTGAGAGTGGGGGCTCGTGACGGCACTAGCCGGTACATTTCATAGCGGTCAGTGACGTCACCTATTAAAGAACAGGCTATATCTTCAATTTGAGTTAAATTGACAAATGAAAAAATACGCGTCTAATATTTTTTGACAATCTAATTGACGGACTAATTATATTTTTTTAGTAAACTTCTACTTCTATTGCTAGTACAAATAAAAGTATTTGATACTTGGTAGACACCAATTCGGTTTTCATCAATACTCAAGTCTACAAGTATAGTCATCTCGGCTGCTGATTAAAATATTATTGTTAGTTCACCGTAACGCCACAGCGGTTCTCTTTTTGCACTTACTCTATACATATAGTTTTCTGCAAAAAAAAGTATATTGCATCTCAGACACCCAGAAATGAGTACCTGTATCCAATCCTGGTCTTACGACTCAACCTATCGGAGAAGTCTACGGTGCCAGTCAAGAACTTTCCCTTGAATTTGTTGAAAGAATCTTTCACAGACAAGTGGAGATTTTCCACGCATTCATTCTCCTCCTCTTCGAACGGTTCTTGCTGGTCTTCTTCAGGCAGGTCCCCGGTCTCGTACACATCGGGTTGGTCGTATGCCTAAAATGTAAAGCACAAATGGCCATAGTTTAGCAAAATGGACACAAACTCTAACCACATGGCTGTCTAAAATAAAAACCTAGCAAGTGTCTGATGATTGGATTGAAATTTGAACCTTCTGACTGCAATCAAAAGTATATTATATATATATAACTAGCAATAATAGGATTGTAAATATAGCATAGTAGTTATAATATATATAGTTTAGTTTATGAAATGTCATGTAAGTTTGACCAACGAACCACCGGAGGAGGTATACAATTCAACGCATATAATTTTTTTTTTATGTATAACCACACATAACTTTTTTCATAGTAGTCCGATTTCAATAATTCTTTTTTTATTGGAAAGAGTATACTTCGAAATTGGTCCATTTAAATTTTATCGAAATTGGCTGAGCCATTTTTGTTAAATCAACAATAATGTGAAAAATGTTACATCGATCCGTGCATAATATTTGCGTGTGTGTATTATACATATAAACATTTCTCTTAAATTACTCTATCTATTAAAACAAACTGCATCAAAATCCGTTGCGTAGTTTTAAAGATATAAGCATACAAGGGGACAGATAGCGGAAAGCGACTTTGTTTTATACTATGTAATGATTCTGTACACGGGTGAAGTCAGTCATGCTATTTTTTGCAAAAAATAATTATATTAAAGAAGTTCAATGCATTGTTAAATAAACTTGTGTTTAAATAAATTTTACTAGCAATATGTGTGAATATTTAATAGTTGCAGACATTAGCAACTATTGGATTTTACCAGCCGTGTGGTTTGAGTTGATTTTGCTGACCTAGGTCCAATTTTTTATTCATTAGTGAGATTGCATTGATTTCCTGAGATATTATACGGGATTAGGGAATACAATCCTGAGCATGTTTTTCAATCCCGGGACTACGGGATCTACATAATCCCGGGATCCCGGGACTATCCCGGGCTTAGAATTTTCATTGTAATTTCTTAAACAACGTTATTTTAAACGTTTCGAAATTACACAAATTAAAATAGACAAAACAAAAGACAGTAATTTTGCAAGACAGCAATAAAAAATCAATTTAGAATTTCGAAAATACAATCGCAGAAATATCAGAGCCTCAGAGCAAATAAAAAAATCAAGAGAGAATGTTGTGAACAAACAAGTGAGGCCGACCAAAACTAAGCCTCGCCGTGTAAAGACAATCACACACACATCAACATACAAGGAAACTACGCCTTGGCCTGTCAGTCGAACTATGGCGGCGCAGCAGTGATGCACTCACACATGTATAAGAAACCAGCTTCACTCGACTGTTCAACGACGTTCCCTCTTGATTTTTCTATTTGCTCTGTGATTAGAGCATCCAGTGATTGACTTCCGATACTAAGCCTGCTTCGTAGTTTATTGCCAATATAAGCAGCTGAAAACACTCGCTCAAGTTCTACGCTGGTTGGAGAAATAGACTTAAATATAGACAATAGTTACTTATATGCTGATTCTAAGTATTATCTACGAAACTCTGTGTTGTACTTATAATCGTGCGGCATATGTTAGTTTTGTTTTAGTCGACATGTAATAAATGTTATTCTTCTAAGGCATCTGGAAACCGCGACCTTGGCCATACAAAAACATTAGACTTTTATCTACCTCTAAAAATTATCCGGTTTAAGTGATTTTTTCCTGCACTTCAATCACTACGATTAAATATCTTAGCTTTTATGGTTAATTATATGACCAAAGTCATTTTTACGTAAAATTTTGGCCGAAGTATACTTAAATTATAAACTTTTCTGAAAGAAATAAGACGTCGCATATGCCGTACGTGCAATATTTCTTATTCAAGCGATTGACACCAAAAACATAACATTTTGTTACAATTTAAGGGGATGAAAAGAGTTTTCCTGGAACTGGAACTAAATGTGATCAATAATGTCCAGAAAATTCTCCCGACTTTCTACAAAAACGCGGAAACAGTGGTTGATTCAGTCTCTTCTTAAAATAATGTAGGCAAGGTTGTTTTCAAGGCGTGATGGATTACGGAATGCAAACTTAAACTGTTTGTAGCAATCCCGAAAATACCGGGACTAACCCAGTAAAGTCTCGGGATTTCCAGGGCCAGAAAACGGTCAGGATCCCGGGATCCTGAGTCCCAGAATCCCAACCATTTTCTGTATTTTCTATACTGGATCCATTTCTAGACAATTTACATGTTTAAGCTTAGGATATCATTCTGCCCTTCTTATGATAAACAGCATGTGTGCAATACAAACATGTTAAGTTTAATGTTTTGTCAGTATGTATATGTATATTTTAGACACAAGTGACCACTCTCACTCAAAAATGTAGTGCCCGACAGGGTCCATACTGAACTTTGTATCTAAACTTTGTTATTAATATCTTGTAGTGCATGAATAAATGATATCAAACAATCTGAAAACATAACTATCTGACTCCCAGTCAAAACGAAATCTAGGGTCCAGCCAGAGTCAGAAGGTTGTGTTTTCAGATCATGTTGCAATACATACCTATACACTGTTTAACAAAATTCATAAGAAAGGTAGCATTACAATCAGCATTATGGCCAATTTAAATTACTTACTTACAATAAAAATCAGCTGTTGCTGTTCAGCATTAAATACCTAATCATTTAGTAAACATTTTTGCCTAGAACATCAGAGGATAGACTTGAACCTACTGTACTTATATTTATAATCTTCCCCATCTATTCTTAAGTGGTTCCTTTGTAAAAGAATACATAAAAGTACAGATGTAGTTGGAAGTTCATGCTGCGTTTTAAAGAATAATTTTGCACCGTATCGAAAGAATATATTTAGCTGTATGAAAATACATTACGAGACTTGGTGTGAAGTATATTTTAGTCTCTAAATTATGAAAATATTCACTATTAAAATGAAAATAAACAGATAAAAGTGCGTAAAAAAATCGATAATGATATAAACTATGATAGCACAAATTATCAACACTTACAATTCCGGGAAGATTTTCGTATTTAGGATCTGCCATGGTAATAGTCTACAATTGTAGATTTGTTGTATAATTTATTTAATTTTTCCAATTTCTTTATTACAATGACGTCATACGACAACGAGACCAAACCAAACGAGAACGATATTTTTTTTCAGCTGTCAATGTCATTGTGTCACTTGTTGAAGCTGTCAGCAGTGTGACCGTTTCACAACCATATAATCTACTACTACTCGTATCTTACTTATCAACCGAAATATTTTCCTGTAGCGTGGAGCCTGCAAAATTGCAATCTTAGGTTGGGGTCCCAGCGTAGAGCTTCTGGCTTCACCTTCACCAAATGTGCCTAGTCATCCCACAAAATTTCTAGAACATTAACGACCCAACGCGGACCCCTAACTTCATAAACGTAGTATCTCCTTAGTTTGTGACCGTCATCAAAAGTACCTCACTGTCAGTACAGAGATCTAACTAACGAGAGAGGAAGCGCGCTATTGTCATTTGAGGCCTTTCTAAACCTCATAAATGTTTCGAAATCTTACCTGGAGCTGTCAAAACTGTCAAATATGAATTGGAATTTGTAAAAGATTTGACACTATCCGGAGAAAAAGCCCCGTAATAGCCTTCGAATCGAAACATGTGTTTTTCTAACTCATGCCATATTAAATCAATGCATCTCCTTCAGATTTTCTCGATAGACCACATTAATCCTCTGGCATCTCTGTGCTTACCATCCTTAAAAATCACAATCTGAGGAGGGTAAAAATCACTTATGAATTTTACTGAAATCAACAGATATTTCAAAAACTACTGAAAAGCTACTGTACTACCACATTTACATTGAAAATCTACTGTTTCAGTAGGCAATCTACTGGAAACGGTCACACTGGCTGTCAGGTGTCATTTTCGTTTGGGGTTCCGTTTTACATGTGGTTTTACAACATTGTTTTGCTGTCTTTCATTATTCTGAAATATTCCTTGGTTTATAACATAAAGTCACGTATTGGTTTTAGTCGATGAGATTATAATTATACAAAAATAAAACAACTGTGAAGTAAGTATTTAAAATAATATTTTTAGATCTCTCGGAGATTGTAGGTACGATAGAAACGATAGGTATGTTAGAAAAGAAATCCACGAACAAAAACGTGATATAACAGAAATTAGTCTCTAATGAAACGTAATCTTTGTTCAAAAACAGCCTTTGCTGGAGTCCGAATTATACAGTGTACTTACAGTGCAAGCTGTACCTAATTAGACTTCCTCTAGTCTGACGCCCGTAGACAGAGAAAACAAGTAGTAGTTTCAATTTTCTAAGCTGACGCCTCTGTACCGCTTTTGGCTTAATTTGGCTAATTTTCGTTTAAAAATCGTAAGACACGTCATTAGCAAATGTCAAAGTCAAGTCAACTCACCGGGCTTACCGTCATTGTAAATGAAATTTCACCTTTGCCTTTTCGCTTATTTTGAGTCACCGATATTTTCGACGTGTTTGAGTTTTCATTATAAATAAATCAGATTTTCTAAAGTTATTGTAGTCAGTAGACGTTAAATACTCATTGAAGTAGAACACAGTGCAAATCACGCCAAAATGAGTCTCCAGTGGACCATCATCGCTTCGTTTCTGTACGCTGAAATAGCTGTCGTCCTGCTTCTCACCTTGCCGATAGCAAGCCCAAGTAAATGGCAGAAATTTTTCAAATCCAAGTTCCTCGCTTACGTAAGCGGACAAGCTTCGATATACTTCTTGATCCTGATCGGTGTGCTGATACTATGTCTCCTCGACGCCATCAGAGAAATGCAAAAGTATTCGAATTTGGAATCTACGGAGCATCAGCATTTGGATGCCGAGATGCAGGGTAACATGAGGCTGTTCCGCGCGCAGAGAAACTTTTACATTTCCGGGTTTGCATTGTTTTTGTTGATCGTCATCCGACGATTGGTGCAGATGATCTCCGAGTTGGCGACTTTGTTGGCTCAGTGTGAAGCGAACTTCCGTCAAGCACAGAGCGCTACTACGACCGCCAGAACTCTTCTCGACCAGCAAGGCGCCGGCGACGAGAAAACTAAGAAAGAGGTTAGTGAACTGCAATCCAAAATTGACCTCCTTGAAAAAGAGCTGAATAGAGAGAAGAAAGACAAGGAGGCTGTTAAATCTCAGGCGGAGAGCCTCAACAAAGAGTATGACAGGCTTGCAGAAGAGCACAGCAAGCTCCAGAAGAAGATAACTATTGCAAGTGCGGGTGATGGCAAGAAAGATGAGTAAATTTAAGGTCTTATTATATCATACATCAAAATAAGAGCTATTTCTATGTAATATTCACAAGCTTAAAATTATAACATCTGTGTCATTGTGTAACATCGTTAAAATTATATCTGATCTAAAAAGTGATGAGCAAACAAATTACTTGGCATTGAACTAAAAAAAATCCAATAATATATTGTAAGACATTTTAATTAGAGATATTAATCATAGTTTACTTTGATATTTTGAAACATTGTTAGTATTGATCATAGCTAAAGTTTTAATAGATTCACTTAACACTCCACTTTATCTTTGTCACTAAGTCTGTAGAGTCATAGTGATAATTATGTTTCATAATATGCCAACTGAACAAACAATATAATGTTGCCTTAATCTGAGCCGGACAGTTATACAAAATGCATTTTCAATTACATTACCGAGTATAGGCTGAGTCACACAAGTTGGTGGTTGTGAAGTAGCTACAAGCTGCGCAATATCCAATCCTGATTGAAGCTGACTTATAGCTGCACATTGATTGGGTTTTGCGCAGCCTTTAGCTAACTTCACATCAGTCAGACTTGTATGATTTGACCATGTCATTGCCAAAAGGTGCCAGAAGATTAAATATTTGCATTTTTAGTAATATTTTTCAACTATCACTAATCACTATCACTGGCTATTTATTAGTAAATTAAGTTTCTCTTAATTTTGACAAAAGTCTGAATTATTTATTTTTTTTGGGATGCTTTTCTAGATGTTTAGTTTGGTTTGTGTATTTAAGTATTTTGTACTCTAGGGAATGAAGTGGGTATTTGTATTTTTGAGAAATACAGTACTATGATCAAAGTTATGTTCCTAGATGATGTTATATATTATGCAAGTGACTGAAAGTTCAAGAAAATTGCTTAGTGATATAACTTTATTCATAGTATAATGTATTAATTGTGATAGAATCTTGTAAACAATATCAAAACCTTGAATCCCTACCTTTTTCATTTGCTGAATGTTGTTTGTTTATTATGAAGTGTCAAATGGTATGTCATAATATTCTGAATTATCGTTGAAATTCTACAGGTTTTCTATTAACATTTAATTTAAATATTACCTTTATTTTGTCAAAATATGTATAATTTCTGTACTCTTTGGAGCATACTTTTAAAAAGTTTTTTTGAGGTTTTGTTATTGTTTGGACCCAGTAGTTAGGATTTCAAAGGATTGTTAATATTTACTTTCATCCAGTTCATCCTGTCTAACTAGTTGTAACAATGTTTTCTATTTAATAAATGCGTATTTTAATGGAAACTGATTTTCTGATTTTCGAAATTGAGGGTAAAACAATTTTGACCCAAATGAATCAATGTGGTAAAACTATGTTCAGTATTATATTCACATTTCTCAATTGTTATTTTTATACCTACTTTCGCGATTTGAGTATATTATTCTAGTAACTACGGGACTAATCGCGCACTGAAGACCTGTCCGACCGAATTGCGTCGTCACGGCTACCCGTGCCCACGATCGATGCAACTCGGTCGGAATTGGCATAATAAGATGTTTATTGAAGTGAAAAAGACATAAGCGGCGTTGTGTTGTTTAAAAAATGTTAAACACGTGACAGGACACGTGACCTGATCGAAAATTCGTAACATAATGCAGAGCGCTTGAGTGAGTGTGCGTGTGATATTGTATTTAACACATAAATGATAGTACTTTATATGTTCAAGTTTCCACTTCTGCCGGCACTCCCGGAGTGCAACCCGTTGGTTATTATATCTCGTGCGCGATTAGTCCCGTAGTATAAGCATCTCAATTGTCTGTATAGGCCGAATCAAACTTCTTGGCGGCTGTGATGTCCTAACATACAAGGCTGAAGATGACGCAGTCCTCAGGCAGCTGTTAACTGAGCTTCAGCCAAGATTGGGTTAGCCCCAGTTTGATTCCGCCTATACTGTCTGTACACACGAAGCCGGGGCGTGTTCGGTTGTAGCTTTTACCTGTATGTAAGTTCGTATAGGCCGGGTGGGGTGGCTAGCCCTGGTGTCAGAGTTTATAGGCCTCAGACATGGCTTAACGGGACCTTAAAACAACCGGGACCTACAATTTTACCTGCATTGAAATTGAAATAAGGTTGATAATGTAGCTGCCGACGCAGCAGTATTGTCACACGAGTTATTGCTTGTACTACTGAAGCTAAAAAAAACTGTTTTTCAAATGGCGATGATTTTGCATCATATTATGAGAGGCATCTTTTTTACTTGTGCTTGGCCTTGGAAATAAAATCAAACAGGCCTAACATACGAAATAATGATGTTGTGTTATGTAATGAATTAATGATTAGGATAACATTTTTAAACGCTACCGTGGCTGGTAGGTAAGCCCATGTTGTTTTAACCACTTAGTCTTGTCAGGAGGCCCTCAAAAATTTTTCACACAGAGCTTAGCCACCCGACCTAAGCGTCCCCAGACAGCGGCTGTGACCTAATTATCCGCCGATCACTTATAGGCAGCGCCACACAATTTGACGGACGTGAAGTTAGCTGCGGAAGCTGCGCAATAGCCAATCAACGTGCTGATTTATGTGAGTTTCAGTCAGGATTGGATATCGTGCAGCTTGTAGCTAATTTCACATCCGCCAACTTGTGTGGCGCGGCCTCTACCTTGAATTTAAGCTATCGGGCTTTGTGATTGGTCGAACACCAGGTTGCAGCTGCGGCTACGCAGCTCTGGGGGACACTCTCTAAGTATAATACGAACTTACTAAGTTTAGTGTACCTAATAATACTGGCAGGAAATAGTTACGAGATGTCTACCAGTTATGGATTGTGTATCTACTGCCGCATAATAGTTCAACTAAGTACCTAGTTGTTCCAAGAGAATCTAACCACTTGTTGTTCAAACCAGCAAAACAAATATTTTGTTTGTAATCCTGTTGTTTACCGAGCACGAAACCGAGGCCACAACGGATGTTATATCGCAGGTTATGTTGTTATTTCATTGTTAAGGAGGCGGTAGCGAATAGCGATATTTGTGGTCTTGGGGATATTTGACGTTCTGTTTAGTTTCAAATTTTATAGAACAATATCTATATTGCTGTAGATAAATGTCGGAATATAAAATAAAGTCTCGCAAGAGCGATGCTGCATGTTTATAAATCGACCGGCGAGTGAGAGCGGGGTGAGCGGCCATTGAGCGGCGCGACTGAAAAAATTTGGACATGGTTAGTTAGGGTTTAGTACAGGTTTATACGTAAATTGAAACTACTTACAGCTGTTTCCGTGGTCCCTGGCGCAAACGAGGAAGAACTAGCCAACATGTATGGAGCCACATGCGAACGCGACAGTAGGTAGGTATATAATGTTGTTTTTAAACTTTCGCGATTTGAACACATTATTATTATATACTACGTCAGTCAGTCTACCCGTAACCACGGTCGATGCAACTCGGCCGAAACGTCGTATTTATTTATCTCGTAATTTTAATGCGCGATTAGTCCCGTAGTAGTTATATAATAATAATAGTTACATAATATAAGTAAACTACGCAAAACCTGGACTAAGGGCAATGTAGAATACGTAGAGGATAGGATATATGGATCTTCAGTATGAACATATTGAACATGACGAGCTGAGCTCAGGCGCGCTCTCTCAGTTCAGAGTTCGGTATACCTAAGTCAAATCAAATGTCTGTG
This sequence comes from Hypomecis punctinalis, assembly GCA_949316475.1. NCBI lineage: Eukaryota > Metazoa > Arthropoda > Insecta > Lepidoptera > Geometridae > Hypomecis > Hypomecis punctinalis. The sequence goes on along the minus strand of OX438807.1, from coordinate 22,415,148 downwards.
AAGTTTGCTACAAGTTGCCCAAAACCCCATTCCTCACCCTGCCATTGAATTTGAAAAAAAAATTAAACCCTGCTGATGTCATTTGAATTTCGTGATCGTAGATGCCTAGAGTGGTGATTAGAGTGTTCATCCATCCGTCAGCCACATGACGTCCACTGCAGGACATAGGCCTCCCCCATGGATCTCCAATAAGACCGATTGGAAGCGACTTGCATCCAGCGTGATCCTGTGGTCTTAATGAAACATCTGTCCACCTCGTAGGTGGACGGAGAGTTCCTAGAGTCTACCTATTCGCGGCTTTACTATACAGATGGTCAAAGTCCGAAAAATCTATGTCCTCTCAATACTGTAGAGTAGTGTTAAAACACACTGTTGTGCCTATTTAGACCTTCCATATCATAACGTCAGCGCAGCTGCGGGTTGGTGGATTCATATACGCCATTTCGCCATCTTACACGTAACTTCTTATATTCTGATTAGTAAGAATATACTTAATTATCACCCATGCTGAGCAGTTTTCCAATAACAGATAAATACAGAGTTACTCAACCTGTTATCGTACGTAGAACAGACATTTACCAATCTTTAATTATGACGCATGGTTTGTGTACTTTGACCATAGAGTCGGAGATTGCATCATATTGTCTGGTGTTAAATATTGAATACCAACCGTGTCGTCGACACGTTGTCCCACGTAGACCTAACTATAATATATGACGTTGAGTCATCTCTCAAGAACATTCGAGTGCTATTTTTAGCGCTCCACTCATTTAAATTGTTTACTTTGAGTTATGAGCTTCATTTCAATTAGCTATTTAATATTTCGACATTTTCCTTGAAAATAATATTTTTAGGGTTTATAAAGAGAAAGCAAGTAATTATTGCCGTATGTTTTGGTCCTTTCAGTTATTTCGTGTGTTCTCGAAATAACTGAACTGCTAGGCGCCTTCATCATCATCAGTTCAGCGATAAGACTGCTGAATGCTTCTCCTATTAAAGACTTGGCATTTTTCCTTACATTCCATACTTAAACCATTTCCACCATTTCATCAGCAAAAAGTCCTTAGTCCAGTTTTGGAGTAGTTTACCTACTTACTTAAACTTTCGCGTTTGCATGTGGTTCCATACATTTTGGTTAGTACTTCCTCGTTTTCGCCAGGGGCGCTGTACAACAATATATAGAGCCATACGGAAACGGCTGTAGACTCAATTTACGTGTTAACCTGGACTAATTATAAAATATATTCCGTAAGGGAGGACTGTGTAATGGAACAACGCAGGGAAATAATAATAATTCCATACTGATGGTCTTATAGTTTCAATGAAGTAGTTTACTCATTCTTGCCGGTATACGTTTTAATACCGGTACGTGGTATTTCCATTCGAGAACTTTTCTCGCTCGTCAGTTCTTCGCGGTAACTCGTGTAACACGCGACACTATGTGCCTTACCCACTGCCATTTTAACTTGTCATTGTATTAGGTAGGTAACTTCGAAAAAAACGGAAGTCAAAACTCAGAGGGGTTAGTTTACAAGTAAATTGAAATGAAACTACAGCTGTTTCCGTATGGCTCTATACATTTTTGTACAGCGCCCTTGACGGAAAAGAGGAAGAACTAACCAAAATGTATTGGACCCACATGCGAACGCGAAAGTTTAAGTAATCTACGCAAAACCTGGACTAAGGGCTTTGTCTAGATTTTACAATTTCACTATCACAAATATTATTTTTTTATATGTAGTATAATTAGTCAGTGTGTACTATAAAAAAATCTGGGTTTCTATACATAGGTAGGTGCCTATGTATGTACTTACATATTAATTTATTAACATTTAAAAAAAATCAGGCAGTACAATTTATTATTTGGCGAATTTAATGTGGATATAGTAAATAACTAATCGATATTGTAAAATTATTACTTTATTTATAAAATATAACTCAATTGGTGTAAAATAAGTATCATACTTATTATAACTTAATGACTAACGAACAACCTACTGTCTAGAATTAATTAAAAAAAATATTTGTATCAATGTATGAAAAGGAGTTGGTAAACTTTTTATATGGGAGGCGGTCCTTGAAAACCGGCAGCGATGCGAGCTGTATTAATGTTTAGTGCCATATTTAAGAATATTATTTCACGCAAAAACATATTTTTGTGTATCGCCGTTTTATTATAATATCTCTTTTTTATTTCACTAAGTAGAAAATATTTAGACTGAACTGGTAATACTAAGAGGAGATGCCTGGCAGCCCCGTCCAAAACGCAATAGAGATGGGCGATTTCAAAAATAAAGACCATCGATTCTTACGATCGATAGTTTTGTATTATTATGCGGAAAGAGATAGTATTGTAGTAATAATTACTAGGTAGGTACACTTGAATTCGTACACGAGTTTGGAAAAGTAAACTACAACGGCGAAACGTTATTAGATTTATCTACTGTCTTAAAGAACAACATAGCTACTTCCTTCAATATTTGTTTCATAGATTCCTCACATCATAGATTATATTTTGTAAGACACTTTTGACACACATTATTATTAGTAAAAACTTCCCATCGATCCATCAGCTATAAAACGTCCACTGTTGGATATAGGCCTTCCATATAGATCTCGAACAAGATCGGTTTGTAGCGGCTTGCATCCAGCGTGATGTTGTGGCCTTAATGAGGTCATCGGTCAACTTGCCAATCCGCTGGGCTATCTCGGTTAACTTATAAGCTAATCGATGTTCTACGTTCCTATTTCATTTTATTTATATAGGTACGTGATTTTACTTTTACGTCATAAATAAAATAAAAAACAAACAATATCAAGAAATCATTAACTGCACTGTCATTAGTTGCGTTTGCGATAATTTAATTAAGTTACAATATCGATACATCGATGTTTGACGATACAGCACTAAGGGCACTAACGTGAACAGTGATTTCAAACACAGTACAAAGATACCGTATAGTCTACGTATCAGACAGGAATCTTCAAACAACCAATAGCGGGATGGTATTATAGAGTTTGACATTTATTTATTTTTTAAAACATGGCGACCAGCCCTCTATTGGTTGTTCAATATTGACAATGTCATTTTCTTTTGCTGTTTTATAATGTCACTGTAAGTTTTTTTTTTCAATTTAGGCTTAATGCAGTTATTTGGCGGAGCACATACTTAATTTTTCAAATTTTTTTAGAACCCATTTAAAAATTAAATGGCGATGAAAAAAATTCTAAAAAATATGTGTTTGAAAAGATAATTATATAAGCTTTCTATTGGTACATATTTTGTTTCTGCAAGATTTCAAAAACCGCATCTTTTCCATGTCCTTTAAATATTCATTCCCATAATAATATTCAGTTCCGTTATATAAAATACAAAAAGGTATGAAAATAATGACGTATTTTTTTAATTGTTACAAACTGCAATTTTACAGATAAACTTTAAAAAAAATTACTTGAGTTATTTTCAGTAGGTACATATATTTTGATACATACCTATTCGAATCGGAACCTACCTATTTAAATCAAAGGGAAAAATAAAATGGCGGCTACAGAAAATTACGTTATTTGTCAGGGGTACATAGGTAAGAGTATCGCCGCTTGCAAAAGCTTGTAAGAAGGGAGTGAAAAGAGGATTGTGAAGATATTTATACATGATCTTTATTTAGAGAGAAGGAAATTTGTCAGTCCGTACTTAATAACCGCAATTATTAGTCGAAGTACCTACTCGGCATACGGCTTCAAAGATGGCGGGCCGGGGAACCGAATATCCTTTTCCTATAAGGATCAAAGGGAGCTCCTTGATGTGGGAAGGTATGGAAAGAGAGCCGGTAGGTAAGTACTGAGCGTAGTAGGTACCTATACCTACCCACCCTAGCTAGGAGCATAGAGTACGCCTTGACAAGAAAACTAGGCGTTACAAAAATACTAATAGTAGGTACAAACGTTTTCTAAAATCGCAGCAGCGGAAAATCTTCCCGGTGAATCAACATGCAGTGTTGATCATCAAATTAATTTAGGTATAACTAAAAGTGATTGCCACGTGAACAATTTACACGTTTCCGAATTTTGAGTTACTACATTGCCACGTCTACAGAAGGAGCGTATACAAAAATGAATGTGCATTAGTCAGTGCGAGCTGATGCAATATTGTAACTTTGGTGTTCAATGCTTGGTTCAATGTAGTTCCAAGTCAATTTTAGGGTGACCATAATGTATGTGTCAACCTTAAAATAGCCGGATTTTTGGATATGATAAAAAGGCCGTATTCTTAAAAAAAACATTTGTTTGACAATACGGCTTGAGACAGCCGTAGTCTGTATTTTGGGTTCTTAAAGGTCCTGAAGCCTTAACAGGAACATCACTGGTCGTGTCAAAGCAGAATATTGCAATACCTACACAGCAGACAGCACACGCATACTGTACAAAACTGGTCATTTTATAGTTCTTCACCTACCCATCTAGGCGTAAAAATGTAATAACTTGTAAGATTATAGCTCCTGCCCTTTTATTCGTTGACCAAAGAATCAAGCAGTCACCCGTAGGTACCTATAGAGCGGATAACGTTTCCATTCCATGCACATTTCTAATACGGATCGTAACGATCTGGAATTCTACTTGAGTTTATTGTACTGTAGGTATTTCTCAAGACCAACAAATTAGATAAGATGCGGTCAAACGTAAGCCTCTTACTGTACGAAAAAAAGTAAATAAAGTATTTTGAATGTCTCTACAGGTACGAGTACTTAGGTAATATGAAAGTTTCCTAGTAATTTTCTGTAGTGCGGCATTATCCTTTCTAAACCTTTATTATTGCAAGTTAATTGTGTACTTAGCCAAAATTTTCCACCAAAGGAGGTAGGTAAACATGATGAATTTTATTCATAATTATGAACTGAAGTCTGAAGTTATGAGATTTTTATGGCAGCACTTCGCAAGTCTTCATTCTACAAGTAGTCAAATAAACCTTAGTCATATTATGATGTTTATTTTTAAGTGCTTTCCACACTAGATTTTTATCTCCCTTTTTTTTTTTTTTGTGATAAGCATTTCAAAAATCTGAAGCGAACGCAGGATTTGAACCTTGCCCCTTCGGATCACTAGCCCGACGCTCTAACCAACTGAGCTAGCTCGCCTCCTACGCAAGCTTCAAATTTCTGAAGTGCTTACATTTCCCAACTTATAGCGTTGGTGGCGCCACCTGTGATACCCGTATTAGACAGGTTATCACTCAACTAGAAGTTATTAGAACTTCTAAAGATTGACTTAGTCATATTATTTTTAGCTGGAAAGATAATATTTTGTATATTTAAAGTTCGTCCTTAATGTAAGGGTGGTAACGATCATTTTCGATGAAGCCGAGGCTGTCCCAGAAGTGGCGCTGGCCGAAGTCCGCCGTGGACTTCATCTCTGACCTGGTGGGGGACGAGATGTCCAGGTAGTGCAGCTCCGATGAGCCGGCCTTCACGGGCGTCCATGTTGGACCGCCGTTGTTGATGTTCGGCACCCTGAATAGGAAAAATAATTATAAAGAGCCACAGCTCTGTCGGAAAAATGATGAGAAAGGATAGAAAAATTGGGATTCAGTTTCAAATTTCGAAAAAGTCAAAGTTTTTTTAAGTAGGTACGTATTCATAGGTTTCATACTAAATGGTCATACCTAATGACGCATACACTAAAATCCTACTTATCTAAGTTGGATATCCAATAATACTGAAGAAAGCTGTTACATAAAGTTAATTTGCCAGAGACCCCTGTGTATTGGTTTTTTGGTGAAGGAAAATCGTGATGAAACTTCCATATAATTATGAGGAGAAGAAATGCGAAGTGAATTCTCCAACTAAGTAGTTGTGAAGGGCCGAACAGCTGCAACAGTCTATCTGGTCAAGGGTCTAGGCAAACCCACTCCTGGAAATCCTGGATTATTTATATCTATGAAATGATTTTATCGTGTTTCACACACTATGTTTACAGAAAATGTTCTTTTTGTGATAAACATTTCAAAAATTGACGCGCTCCTACGAGCTCGTCACAAAAAGAACATTTTCCATTAATATATAGGTAGTTGAAATTACCCAGTAGTGGCATATGAGTAGATCATGTCGATGAGGCGCTCGATGATGGCCTTGTCCTCTGCAGAGTCCACCTCCAGTCCCGGGAACTTGAACACCCGCAGCACGTCGTCTGCGTGACTCACTCCTGGACAAATGAAACACAAGTTAGGGCAAAAGCGTAGTTAGGGGGCACGGGTGGGCCTTGACCACCATAGAAACTTCTTCAAAAAACTTAAAAATACCTAAACCATGTGGATACATATTAGTTTTTTGGAGTGGGCAAAAGTAGCAGGGTGCCCAGCATGCTGGCCGCATTACCGCTATTAATGGCAATGCTTATAATTATGTTAAGCCAAATATACGTATTCTAGCATTTTGATCACGCGTTGTTTACATTACATTTTTTCAATTTAAATTAGTACGTATTACTTAATTTTTTTACATATTATTTCAAGCGCAGTTGTAGATCTATAGAGGAGGCTCTATGTCCAGCAGTGGACTTCCTATGGCTGGAACGACGACAACTTTATTTTTTTAGCGTCTTAATTTGGAAGACTTAACCATAAATTTTATTCAAATACAGGTAACTGTCACGCGGTAGGCCCGCTTAGCAACTACGACGTAATCTGCAATGTTTACGCAGTGCCGGTTTTAGCACTAACGTCGCCCTGGGCGAGATTTCTGCGGCGCCTCTAACTGAAATTCAAATAATAAGTAGTAAAACTGAGCAACTGGTTTGAGCAACAATACTTCGATGGTAATACAATAGTGTTAGAAGCGCGAGCATAGCAAACGCAAAATTTTTCGATTTCATCTTTCAATGGAGTTCTTGTACTGTACCAGCCTTTTTAATAGTCTGCTCACAAAGGGTGATTGGGCTATATCTACCACGCTGGCCCAGTGCGGGTTGGTGGACTCACATTATGGCATTGAATTTCTTCTAAGGACGTATGCAAGTTGCCTCACGATGTTTTCCTTCACCGAAAAGCCAGTGGTGTGAAGTTCCGTACATAAATTCCGAAGAACTCATTGGTACGGACCGGGTTCTTATTTTAATTCAATGGATTAATTTGTTTCAATTTTTCAAAAAAAAAGTTAAAATACATGATTAATAATTAATTATGGCTAAAGGCAAGAAAGGAAGAGATTTTTTTTTATTTTTGTTTAATGAAGGCTACATTTTATTTTAATATTGTATTAACGCTCCGCGCGTAGGGGCATGCGGTGCTAAGGACCAAATTGCAATTTCAGAACAGAGCTTAGAGTATATAAAGAACAGAGGAAGCAAGCAAAAGTATCCAAGTTTGATTGAGCGCGAGCGTAGCGAGCGAGAATTTTTTTTGCTTTTTTGTTCACTGAAGGGCAAATTTTACTTTAATATACCTACCGTCCGATCTTGGATCCACGTGAAAGGGCGCCTGCGACGCCTGATAAGGAGCGCCTGCAGCGCCCATTTAATGTCCCGCGCCCCTGGGCGGTCGCCCAACCGCGCCCTACCCTAACGCTGCTACTGTGTTTACGCGTGGATGTAAGCTGCGGCTATTTGCCTACCGTCTTTTGTTTAGTTTTTTTTGTGGTGTTTTTATATTGCAGAATAATGGCAGGTTTTCGAGAACTTTCAGGTTGTTTTTCTTCGAATTCAAGCAATGTCGTGATCAATCTAGCGAATTCAAGACTGAATGTCAGATATTAATAGACGGTAAGCCCTTGGCTATAATTATAGTTTAGTGTTACGTTTATAGTTGAAGCGAAATTATCTCAGTATCAGTGCAAGTGGGAAGTGTTTTTGTGTGAACAAATTGTGTCGTGTGTTTAGTGATTTTGTGAAGTGATTGTGTGTAATAAAGTGCAAAAAGTGACTTAATCGGCATTTTAACTGATTTTCCAAGAACCCAACAAGCATGAAAGTAACATAACTAACAAGCACTGCAACAAATTATTAAATAAAGCTAAGTGCTTTTTTTGATTGCTTATGTTAAGTTTCAAATAGGAAGTAGCACCAAAAACAATTGCAAATGGGACAAGTTAGCACCCGCCAATGTGGCGCGTGCGTGACCTCAAAGTCTGCAATAACAACAACAAGTGAGCAGCTGTAATAAGATAAAAGGCGATAAATTGCCTAAATAAATGCAAATACAACATTATTTACTAAGCATAATGTTTACATTAAATCTTAAAAGTAAGTTATAAATAGACTTAAGAAGTGCTAAAGTAAGTAAGTAGGTAAGTACGTAAGACCGGGTGGCTAGCCCTGGTGGCACAGTTTTTAGACCGCATGAAGGCTTCTGACATGGCTAAACGCTTAAAGCAACCGCTACCTACAATTTAAAGTGTCATCCGAGCCATGGTAGCGCTCAGAAGAAGCGGCTCAGAAGAAGTGCTTAGTAGAAGGTTTGCAGGTTGATGGCGAACCCTGCACTAAGAGATTCCTGTATCGCAGGGTCTAGAACATAAGTATAAGGGTATTGGTGCGACTTATTAGTGAATAACTAGGTTATTAAATGGGAATACAAATATTTTAATTTTGAATACTTAGATATCTACATTGTGTAGTTTAGGTTAGGACTTTGACGTGGCGAAGCACACTAAAACGTGGTTAAAATATATTTTTTAAATGGACAGGCATACAAGGCAAAAATATATTAATGTAATGTATTGTACTTACTCCCATAAAATATTTTAAGATCACTCCGTTCCGTACATAAGTTGTCTGGAAGAGATCGCTTCCAGCGACAAGGTCGCCTTGTGGAACACTACCTACTGTTCGTTTCTTTGCTACTTTAAGGTGTTAGATATCTATCTATCTAATGTATAGGGATAGGTATTACTACAGCAACAATTATATTAATATAAAAATTATAAAAGTACTAGTTTTTGGTTTGTTTATGTGATACTCAATAGGTATGATACTCTCAGACCTTTCAACGACATCCACGCAAAAAATCAAGTCGATCCCTCTCTCTGTTCGTGAAATAGTAACTAAGAAACCAACTAATTAAAGATTATAGTATTAGTACTTTCGGATTTATAATATTAATAAAGATTTTTAAACATTTTACCCCTAATTGCAACACATGTAGCTACCTAATGACGTGGTCATTCCCTACCAGATGATCACATTCCTAAATAATAGATTACCTTTCAGCTGAAATCATCCTTCTCTAAGTCCGCGATAAGTTGAGCTTAGACGGGATTACAAACGGGACTTAGGTATCATAGAGTTAATTACAACTAGAGACGGTGGCAGTCGAGGATATACCTACAAAGGAAAAAGGAAGCAAGAAAATTGGTTTTCGTAATAAAATAGGTAGGTACGAGTACCTATGCAAATATTTAAATCCGTCACTGGTAACTAGTACTGCCTTATGCCGGAAACATACTATCGGACGTGGCTGACAGCCGCGACTTAGCAATGTGCACAGTCTTAAAACATCCGGTGTGCCAGATCGCTCTCGGACGTCCGAACGCTCAAGGTCGTCCGAAGGTGACGTCCGCGGCTTATGTCCGATAGTGTGCACGGCTCAGTGTACTTTCATAGTCTAGATACCTATCAGTCGCGGCTGTCAGTCGCGTCCGTAAGCCGCGTCCGATATTATGTTTCCAGCTTTAGTGTAAGTAACACTAGTCTAGCGGTAGTACAATGGTGAGGTTCCAAATCCCGATCACGTACCATATCAATGAGTTTCTTTGGGATTTATGTGTAATTTCACACCACTGTTTTCGGTGAAGGAAAATACCGTGAGGCAACATGCATACGTCCTTAGAATGAATTCGATGGCTTATGTGAATCCACCAACCCGCACTGGGCCAGCGTAGAGGTTGAGTACCTTATTTAACCGAAAATTTAGTTAATACACAATTTCGGTTAAATATGGAATAACAAGCTATATTATACTAACATAAGAAAATAAAACATTCATAATCATCCCCTCCTCCCGTCTTTTATCTCTATAAAACTGCTAACCATGCATCGGTTGCCGGGAAGAGATTGAAATGATTGAGATGATTGTGGACAAAAATAGTTTTTTTTTTAAAACAATAGAGTTACATGTCAACGAATTTGCAAAAAAGTAAAATTACATCATAAAAAAGTATACAATAGTTAAAGACTAATGAAATGAAATAGTGGTTAGTTACTCTTTTACTCAGCAACGGAGCAATGAATCGATTTGATTTTTGGCATGGATATAGTTCAAAGGTCGGAGAGTGGCATAGGTTAAAGTTAATCCCGGAAAAATAAAAGGTTTATATGGGAATGTGGTATCCCATATCCTACTTCCTACTAATATTATAAACGCCAAAGTTTGTGAGGATGGATGGATGGATTGATGGATGGATGTATGGATGTTTGTTACTCTTTCACGCAAAAACTACTGAACGGATTAAGATGAAACTTTGCAGTAATATAGCTTATATATCAGAATAACACATAGGCTATAAATTATAATGATATTGCGTCAAAAATAATGCGGGCGAAGCCGCGGGTAAAAACTAGTCAAAAATAAAGTAAAAATATCACGCCGACGAAGCTGCGTGCAAAAGCTAGGTAATGATTTTCCCACTCATTTACCAGGTCCTTATTAGAAGTATATGTCAGTGCAACCTACCCCGCTGTAAATAATCCCTTATTAAGTTCCTGAATAGATTCAAAGTGGCTGCTCAAGATAATGTTCGATAAAGGCCTGACTTAAGTTGTTACTTAGATAAAAGCTGCTTTTCGCCAAATTGCGTCTTCAGTCCGGTTCAGATACAATAAGCTGATAGTGATGGCTTTACTAAGTGAAAGTTGTAAACAGTTTAGGGTACTTGTTTTTATCTTGCTTTTATCGCTGCTTGTGTTATAAGATGATTTATAAGATGCTTCGTGCGCAAGCTTATTCTACCCATATTTTTGTACGCCTCGGAAACGTGGACTTTGCGAGACACTGAGAGGAAGAAGATAGATGCTCTCGAGATGTGGTGCTGGAGACGAATGCTTGGGGTACTCGTATCGTGGACTGAATTTCGCACCAATGTCTCGATACTTCAAGAACTCGGCATCAGGCAGCGTCTGTCGGCCACTGTACAATCTCGTATACTTGCATTCTTCGGACACGTTTCGAGACGAGGTAGCCAGTCCTTAGAGCGTCTAGTCGTCCAGGGCAAAGTGGAAGGCACAAGACCGCGCGGAAGGTCGCCTATGCGATGGACCGACCAAATCAAATCTGCTGTGGGAGGGCCGGTGCATGAGTGTACCAGATTGACATCTAATAGAGACATCGTGAGGCGCATTACATCTGCCTCTACCACCACAAATACTACGTGATGACCACGACCGCTCTGACAAGAGCGTAACGACGATTATAAGATGAAAATAGATGGGTGTTTTAGGTTTGCTATGGGTATAGGCCGAATCATTAAAGTCGGCGGATGTGAAGTTAGCTACAAGTTGCGCCATATCCAATACTGACTGAAGCTCGGATAAAAATGCGCGATTGGGTTTCGTGCAGCTTGTACAAGTAGCGGCACGTAAGTCTAGCGGTGACCGTTATTGCGCAGAAGTCAAAAATTGGGTATCAAAGGGGGTGCGCCTGCGCGTGCAGGGCGCCGGTTAGCTAGCTGCTCGTACTCCGTCCCCTGCCCCGATACGATACCAAGCTCCTATTTGGCCTATAGTTATATACCTATACCTACAGTTCACACATACATTTTAGATGATCAGTTAAATCTCTCATAAGCATTTCAGTTCGGTCAGAGCCCAATGGCTCCGTGTGTAACATGGTCGGTTAAACATTATTATTATTAATGCTGGTTGGCGGTCATCGGATCGAACCAGTTAACTGTTCTTCAGAATATTGTCGGGACGTCGACCATGTTTGATTTCGACCCCGTGGTGTTGGATGTCGATCCCAATTTTGTTATGTCTTACTAGTCAGCATATAGTAAAGGTATACTACCATTCAAGTCGTTTCAAGCCGTGGTGGTTTAGAGGTAGTGACACCCGCCTTACAATCGTGAGGTCGTGGGTTCAAATCCCCGGTCTCGTACCAATGAGTTCTTTGGAATTTATGTACGGAATTTCACACCACTGGCTTTTCGGTGAAGGAAAACATCGTGAGGCAACCTGCATACGTCCGTAGAAGAAATTCGAAGGCGGATGTGAATCCACCAACCCGCACTGGGCCAGCGTGGTGGATATGGCCCAAACACCCTTCGTGGGTAGGCCTACGTCCTGCAGTGGACTATTAAAAATGCTGGTACAGTACTACCATTCAAGTATTGTCACGTAAACAGAATTTTAGTAATTTTTACCCTCTCTTTTCCCTTGTCAGCAAAAGTAAGCAAAGCTCTAAGCTTAGCTTAGCCACTAAAGCGCCCATGTCATCATAATATTATAAGCTATGAAAAGACCCCCTCTCCTCACACCCCTCCTCTTACTTACGTAACAATTGAATGACTCCAAACTGCTCGGCTACATTGTTTCTTTACCGCTCGCCGCCCCGCACGCCACTACCGCTCATAGCAGCGGCGAGGTCGTGGCTGAGTGGTAATGAGGAACAACTAACCGTAATTTTCATGGTTCTCAGCCATGAGGAAGGAGAGGCTCTTGGCGCCGCGGAAGGAGTAGCGGTAGAGGTAGGTGGGTTGGTTGGTCTTCGTTGCGTGGATTTGGGCCAGCCGCCCCACTTCCGCTCCGAACAGACGGTCGCCTAGAGCCTGCAATTATATAAACCATAATATAAACCATATTATTCCTTTTTAACCGATTTCATAGTCTAGAAGTAGTGACATCATGCCGTGGTAGTCTAGAGGTAGTGATATCCGCCTTACAATCGTGAGGTCGTGGGTTCAAATCCCGATCCCGTACCAATAAGTACTTTGGAAATTATGTACTTACGGAATTTCATACGACTGGATTTTCGTTGAAGAAAAATATCGTGAGGCAACCTGCATACCTACGTCCGTAGAAGGAATTCGATGGCGTATGTGAATCTACCAACCCGCACTGGGCCAGCGTGGTTGATGTGGTCCCTTCATGGGTAGGCCTACGTCCTGCAGTGGACTATTAAAAAGGCTGATACAGCAGCAGTACAACCTTCATAGTAGTTTGACTCGATGTTTGTCGTCATCGAAGTTAAGCAGAAGCACGGTCATTCTTTGGATGGGTGAATGGGATGGATTTACAACTGAGCGCTACCGTGGCTCGGATAACACGTTAAATTGTAGGTTACGGTTGTTTCAAAGGATTAGCCAAGTCAGTGGCCTTCAGGCGTCTTAAACACTCTGACAGCAGGGCTTCTCAATTTTACTTTTGCTTGGTAGTTCAGAGGTAGTCCCATTTAAATTTTATCGAAATCGGCTGAAACTTTTTTGAATTATCAACAATAACGTGAAAATTATTACGTTGATAATACACAGATCAGTGTGTTTGGCAAAAAAAAAAAAATTGAAATTTATTTTGATTCACGACAGACACAGAACGGACGCGACGCGTGACCAAAATTCTGGTGTTTATTTAACTCAACATAGGTATAAGTAGGTATATTGCCATTCAGCGTGGCAATGCTGCCAGCATAGTGGGCACGCTGCCAACTGGTAGTGGGTTTGAGCATTTGGATAACCTTTAGACCTTCAATAGTTTCGCCAAGTTAGGTACTTTGGAATATTCCGTGTTTTCTTTGACGATTGCAATATACTCGTAAGAGATCAAAGCACCGACAAACTAAATAGTTACTCTAAACTGACTTTGATTTCATTATTAAGGTCGTTATTAACAAGGTATTTTATATTAAAAAAATTTGTAAGCTACCATGTAAATTAATCAAAAATTTCCAGACTTCAATAACCGATCGCTCCGCCTCGACTTCCAATACTTCCGTCTTTGTAATGAACTCTTTGATGTTTTAAATTATTCTTCCCCATCTTATAACAAGGTCGCAATTTTCCCAGAAATAAAATTAATGAGATGTTACCCTAACAGCAGTTTTGTATACAGGGTTATTCGCATCAAATATGGATTTGCTGAAAGCTGATATATATTCGTGATTTTCAAGTGGGAGTAAAACTTGATCATAATGTTTGGTAAGTATATGGTATTATTCTAGTAAAAGAGTACCTAATATTATGTCAGTCGTTTATAGAACCCGGCCAAAAATTTTACATAGATAGAGGGATAAATAAGATGAATAATATAGAATGAATATTATCAAATAGAGGGTTATTCTATCATTATATTCATTAGGGATAGGGATCACTAAGCAAGGAATATAATGATTCGATGATTAGGGCTATAATCCTACTAAAATATTATAAACTCGAAACTTTGTATGTATAGATCTTTGTTCTTCTTTCACGCAAAAACTTCAGGCCAAATAAAAAAATCAAGTCAGAATGTTGTGAATAAACAAGTGAGGCCGGCAAAACTATGCCTCGCCGTGTACAGACACAATTACACACACATACACGTACAATGAAACTACGTCTTGGATCGTCAGTCGAACTATGGCGGCGCAGCACCAACGCACTCATCACACGTATAAATTAATATAGTTTAAAAAAAAAACTAAAAAACACCCTTTCATAGCATATCAAACTAAAAAGTGTATAATAATTTTCAGTATAGGCAGAAAATAATAACGAACGAAAAATATTAAATTAATATTATTGTAAAAAACCGGAGAAGTGCTAGTCAGGCTCGCACATAGAATGTTCCGTACAAATCCAGAAAATTTCACAAAATTGGGAAGTAAATTGTTAAATCTCTATACTATACCATTGACAAAAAAGTTTTTTTTTTCACTTTTCTCAAACATCGAAAAAAACATCGAAAATTACACATTGTTAAAATAATTAAAAACCTGTTTTAGCATGCGCTAATTGGTTTTTTTTATATGATACCATACATGATACGATTTATTCCATTTGAATTATGAACCCATATTTTGTGAATTTAGAGGCCCTATTTTTTGTGATTTAAATAAAAATTTACAGTTTTCAGATTTATTCCTATATGATAGAAGATAGATTATTCCTATGATTCTTTCGGGTGCCCAAAATACAGGCTTAGCCTAGTTAGGGACCCACTGATAACCATTTCAATTTGTGAATAAATAATGCATGCACACATTCCTACCTATAGTGATTATTATTATAATTAATACTTAATAATTTTTTTGTTCATAATGCATGCAATGTACACTCAGAGCAAATAAAAAAATCAAGAGAGAATGTTGTGAACAAACAAGTGAAGCCAACCAAAACTACGCCTCGCCGTGTACAGACAATGACACACGCATCCAGGTAACTATGAAACTACGCCTTGGCTTGTCAGTCAAACTATGGCGGCGCAACAGCGACGCACTCACACATGTATAAAAAACCGGCTTCACTTGACTGTTCAACGACGTTTCCTCTGGATTTTTTTATTTGCTCTGAGAATGTACGTTGTACATTGATAAATTGATTGTTGTTTTGTAAGCCAGTCTTTGAAATAAATGATTTATTTATTTATGTGTACTCTGAGACAATGCTTCTCGCCAAATATCATAGCTCTATGTCAACAGGAAGTACCCTGTAGGTTTTGATTTGTGTGAGTGTCGAAATATGCGGTTTTTTACGACATAAACGGCTTTAACTTTTTTAAACGATAACTCAGAAGTTTTTCTTTTACACAACTGCAAGAGATCATAGATATACGTATACAATTTAAATTTCAACTCGATATCTTTACGCGTTCCCGAGATAAAGAGTCTTGACATACACACCGACGGACAGACGGACAAACAGACAACAAAGTGATCCTATAAGGGTTCCGTTTTTCCTTTTGAGGTACGGAACCCAAAAAAAATCTAAAAAACACGCTTTTATAGCATATCAAACTAAAAAGTGTATAATAATTTTCAATATAGGCAGAAAATAATAACGAACGAAAAGTCTTAATACTATTGTTTAAAAAAGCGTGGGGCGCTTTGTGCCCTAATTTTTGTAAATCGAGCAGCCCACGCTTTTTTACAATAGTTAGTTGTCAATGCAGACTTACCTGAACAAGTTGGGGGTACGTCTCCTGATTGACAGGCTTGCCGCCGAGGTAGTGCTTCTTGATTTTAGCGGCGACTGCAGGCCGCTCCGCCAGGGGTAGTGTGTCGTTGTACTCGAAGATGATGCTGGCCAGCGTCTCCCAGTGAGCCTCCAGGTCCGCCAGCAAGCCCGCTTCTTTTTGGTACGCTGGATGAGGGAGAGGTGAGATATGAGATCAGCCAGGAAAAGAGATAGAGAGAGAAAGAGCGAGCACGATGTAAGTACCTATGTGATGCATCAACTTGGCATTTTACATTTCGTATTGATGATGTGATGTCAGGCTCAGGATGTCACTTGCCGATCCCAACGGAAGAACAATTACCGGTTTCATTCAGCCGTTGCGTTTAGGAACGACATTTTTTATTCATTTACGAAGCCTTTGCCACGTGAAGGTACCTTTTTAGTTCGAACACTAGCTTTTTAGCGCATTCTTGTAACATAAATAAAAAGCTAGGACTCATTGAAATAGAGATTAAAATATCTGTTTCGTATATATCAACTTGGAAACAGCAAATTAAATAAAACAGCTGTGAGGCCCCATAGTAAACGTTGTTTATAATATTGAACCACACCCTTTACCAACTTAGCACCTCCTTTATGAAACACCCTGTAGCTATTTTAAAGCTAGAAACTTTCAGCTGCTAATATGGTCGGGGAAAAAGTTTCTTCGCTTTTTTCAAGAAAATTCAAAACATTTTTTAATGTAGTTTATTTACATTTAACTAAAGTATGTAGGTACCATTTTGTTCGATAACTTTTTGCCATTTTGTAGGTGGGGACATGATCCCATTGCTATAGAAATTTTGGGACTTCTGATCAAAATACTGCGACAAGTGGTTATGGCAGTCCTCTCGTGATGTTAACCTGACACTACCTAAAGTATTCTGAAGAGACTGAAACAGGTGGAAATCTGAAGGTGTAAGGTCAGGACTATACGGCGGATGCATTAACACCTCCCAGCCAAACTATCTTAATTTTTTCTGAGTGGCTAAAGATGTGTAAGGTCTAGCGTTATCGCATGATGAAAAACTATATACACCCCTTCTGTTGATTAATTCCGGTCGCTTTCTCTCAACTTCTTGCTTTAATCTCATCAGTTGCTCGCAGTGAGTTCAGAATCGATGGTCCTGCCTGGTGGTTATAGCTCATAATGAATAATGCCCTTCCAATCCCACCACACACACAGCATCACCTTGTTGCGAGTTAACCCGGGTTTCGCCACAGTCTGTGAAGCCTGACCGGCCTTTGACCACGACTTTTTTCAAATGCGCCAAAACTGTTTTGGGTCAATTCACAGTTCTTTAGCTACGTCGTAACTACTGATATGCCGATCTTGCTCCATTTTTTCAAAAATAGCATCCATTTTATCCGTAATAGGGCGACCACAGCGACGTGTGTCTTTGATATCAAAATTTCCGGATTGAAAACGCTTAAACCAAATTTGTGCTACTCTCACAGACTCTGCACTAGGTCCATAAACATCGCAAATTTTTTTAGCAGCTTGTTTGCATTTTTACCTTTTTTCTCAGAGCAAATAAAAAATAAAGAGGGAACGTCGTTGAAAAGTCAAGTTAAGGTTCAACAATTTGACGGCACGAACTCCTCTATGGGCGTGGCTAAAATGAATGCTATCTCAACTGTCTAGCTCGAGAAAGAGACAGACTCGGTGATGAGCAGTAGAGGTAGCGTGTGCGCACACAATGAAATATCACAATATGCGTATTTCGACACGCACGCCCACGTCTGCCATTTCATTCAACGCGGACACTATAATATTGAATGAGTAATCGTAAATCCAAGCTGCGTGAATACCTGCCTTGTAGAGTTGTCACGTCGCATGTTTATTGAATTGAATCTAATCTAATACAATTATACAATAATACAATATAATAATACAATACGTCAAGTAGTTATCCAAATAGTAGAGACTTCGCGAGCACATTTTGTAGTAATTTCGAATATAGGTACTTAGTCAGTTCTCCAAATTGCACATTCATAAATGTTCTCAATAACAAAAGCAGTACGGTTCAATTTCGCAGCAAAATGCTCAGCTCGATCTTTATCGAAATACCTACATTCTTATTTTTTTTAATATCTGTCATTATAAGGATGCATTTACTCATCATTACGAAAAACTTTTACTATGGGACCAACTGCGAAATATCGAAAAAAATTGCTGTTCTATACAAAAAGTTAATTAATTCTCGACAAATTGTACGGATCGGCTCATCATTTTTCGCGTTTTCGCAGTTGGTCCCATAGCAAAAATTCGTGAGGAGTAAAATACGTTCTTAAAATGTTACGTACTAAAAAAGGTTAATACCTACTTACATACTTGTTGGGATTTTGACTATTATTATTTTGCTAAATATTATCAGTCGGTTGATAAATGCCTACTAAAAATGTCGCTGATGACTAAAAACTAACAACCGGACAGATGAATAAAAATTTTGACAATCCAGATACCTTCGCTTCTCCAATAAAGGACATCATTCACGTTCCATACATTTTTGGGCTAAATCTAAAAGTGCCGGCCAAATTATAACTAATGAGGACATAGTGTTAGTGCATATTATTCTGAGCATTTTATACTATGGGACTAACTCTCATCGATCACTCCCTGGGTAGTTATCGAGTTTTGAATATCGTTTTTGTAATTTTAATTGAGTTGTTATTTTTTTATGATATTTTGCTATTACTTGTAAACCTACTCTCTAGGATCCCTGGGTAATTATCGAGTATTAAAATCAAGTATTTTATTAGAAGAAAGTCGTGTTAGTTACACCATTTATAACTCAAGAATGGCTGAACCGACTCGGCTGTAAATTGGTGGGGAGGTAGCTTAGAACCAGGAGAAGGACATAGGATACTTTATATCCCGTTCCTTTTTATATTTTTTGATAGTTATTCATCTTCTCTTGTTCATATCATTTTTCCCTTATAAAATCGTTAGCGAAACTGTCACTTATCACAACGACGCTAATAGGCCCAATTTTCAAGGCACCGTCGTAATTATAACAGCTAATTAGAATATTTCTGTTTCTGTTTCTCTTTAGGGATTCGATAGCGAGAACACATTTTACATTCCTATTAATTTTACGATGGCGCGTTCATAATTGGCCCTAATATGGATTGACGAAACGTAATAAGATGAAAAGTGACATATATTGACTGCAGACTTTTATAAATGTCACGCTTAGCATAGCAAAGGGACAAATTGTCTTTTGACCACTACAGCTCCTCGAAAAGGGAATATAGTATGGATTGACAGTGACAACTGACATTAAAATTGGACTAAATGGTTTTTCCCTATGCCATGCTACATATTACAATGACGTTTAATACCTACTGGGCCGTCATTTTGTCTGAAATTTGTCTGACATTAAAAATATTTTTAAATATACCACCATTAGAGGTTAAACATGTATCTTTATTCTACCTTTATGGTACAGAATCCATACTAATATACGAAGAAACGAATCGACTTGATTTTTAGGAGTAGTATGGCATGAGTATAAGTATCTTGACTCTAAGGTTATTAACCTTGACTGTGAACTGTGACCTTGACACGAACATACATTTCTGTTGGTTTGGTTAGGATTGAACAGTGATAAAAGTCTCAGTTCGCCTCAGTTGCGGCACTCCTCATGAGGCACGCAACTTACCGGCCAGCCTCTCAGCTGCCATAGTTAAAAAGCCCAGAAAAGCGGCCCAACTACGAGTGCGAACTTCTAAGCTGCCAAGGGAGAAAAAACCCAAAAAATCGGGAGACCTCGAGCGCCGCCTTCTCAGCTGTCTCAGAAGAAACCCAGAGAAGCGGCTCTGGGATTCCCGCGCCGCCCATAAGCCTCGGCTACTAAGTTCCCCCGCCACGACAAGGCGGGAACCCGTACACTCTAACCTTACTCGTATCTTAATCAATAGAAGCATTTATAAGTATAAGGTATCATAATACTTTAGGTAGGTAGGTCGGGTTAGGTTTGGACAGTGGCAAGGTGCAAGGGTACTTGACTTTTTTTTATAGAGCAAGTGCCTTTATTAACTACCACTAAGTACAAGACTTATAATGTAAAATGTTATAAACTACTACTACATAACAATCAATTGGATCATCCACATACCCTTGAAGGTCTATAGATAGTCCAAATACTCAAGCCCACTGCCAGTTAGCAGCGTGCCCAGCATGCTGGCAGCATTGCCACGCTGATTGGCAATGCATATACGTTAGCCAAATAAACACCACACACACACGTCGGGTACACCAGACGCTCAGAAAGACTTTTAAAAATAAGACCGGCCACCACGGGCACAATGTCTCAATTTCAAACGGCTGAAATATGTAACCACTGCCGAGGTTAGCATATTTGCGCCGTTGGTGCTGCTCCGAATCGGCCGAACATTACTGTCTTTACCAAAGTGAGATAGCTCAACCAGATCTACATTTTGTATGACAGCTGTCGAACTTAAAAGTAGTTTATCTCCGTAACTGTCAACTTTTGACTAATGCTATCTTCACGAAAGTGAGATAGCACAATCAGATCTACATTTTGTATGACAGCTGTCGAACTTAAAAGTAGTTTATCTCCGTAACTGTCAACTTTTGATCAATGCTATCTTCACAAAAGTGAAATAGCTCAATCAGATTTACATTTTGTATGACAGCTGTCGAACTTAAAAGTAGTTTATCTCCGTAACTGTCGACTTTTGATCAATGATATCTTCACGAAAGTGAGATAGCTGAACCAGATCTACATTTTAGATGACAGCTGTCGAACTTAATAGTGGTTTATCTTCGTATCTGCCGATATTAGATCATTACTGTCTTTACAAAATTAAGATATCTAAACCAGATCTACATTTTGGATGACAGCTTGAACTTAAAAGTGGTTTATCTCCGCAAATGTCAACTTTTGATCAATACTATCTTAAAGGTGAGATAGCTCAATGAGATCTACATTTTGGATAACATCCATTAAACTTAAAATATCTCAATGTAGGTATCACCGTAAGGTTAGCTACCTACATTCTTTGACTTTCGCGGTACGAAGTTCGCCGGGTCCGCTAGTAAATAATAAAAGTATATGACATCAAATGGGTATATGTACAGATTTTCTATACAGTCAAATAATCGTAAAATACTTTTAGTCTTATTCATCCTAAATATTATGCTTATTTTTCTCTATTGAGATCTCAAAAAGTGTCAATAAATTGTAGGTGGACTTATACTAGGCTATGATGAAAATAATAACATTTTAATTTAGTTTACAACCGTCATTTAATGACTTTTTAGAATAATGTTGTGGTGATCTGAAATAACATAGATTGTTTAGGGTGTTTCTCTAAATTTTCATGATGTAAAAATGAAACACATTTAATAACTTACGATTCGGACGTAGCCGCTGCAGCAACAACATTCTCTTTATTTTTTTCCAAGCTGCGGGCTTTCCCTTCCTTTTCTTGCGAGGGGTACTTAGTTTCAGACGGGTTTTATTGCCAAACCGCTAGTATGGTTTTTTTTCTGTGTAATAATACCAAACAAAGTAAAATTACTAATTAAAATGTACATAATTATATGTACTAATAGAATATCCTAATTAATTATTAAAAAGCTCTAATGAGAGAAAAAAATATGAAAAATAAATAATTTAAAAATTCGATAACTACTCAGGGAGTGGTCCTAGAGGATTGGTACCATAGTATAATATGCTCAAATTAATATGCACTACTATTATTCTATAATGAAATACTTTGGCCGGCACTTTCGGAATTAGCCCAAAAATGTATGGACTGTGAAAGATCTCCTTTCCTAGGATTTTTGCAAAAAAAAGGTTTATCAAATTTTACTACGACATATAGAAAAACGTGTTTGTTTTCTCGAATTAGGTACGCCCCATAGTAAAAGTTGTTCCTAATGATGATCTTAACCACCACCTTTCAATTGAACAAAATCATACTGTAGGTAAGTAGGTACCTACATATTTTTCGTAATATTATTAGAGTTGTATGAAATGTTCTGACAAATATACCTAACGTAAGTGTATCTAACCTAACGTTCTGAACTCAGAATAATGAAACAGTTCAGACGTTCGGCTTCGCTTTTTATCCTGCTCGCGCCAGTTACTTACGCTACGAGAGCAAGCGGGATGAAAAGCGAAGTCGAACACCAGAACGCGTACGGGGAACGGATAAGTACCTTCTAGAAGACAAAATGAGCCCGATCCGTTTATAATGCACTGCGAGCGTAAACAAACGCGCTCTACCTACGTTAATCCAGAATTACCCAGTACAATTGTTAATACCTACTACTAATAATAATCACCACCTACCCATAGTTCAATTTGTAGGATAATCAAGTAACCGGCAAGAAGTCCAAAGAATATACCTACGTCAATACTTCCGAAGTTGAAAACAATGATCGTCCGATAATGCGTCCTTATCATATAAGATATTATATGGTCTGGTGAGTTGGTGTCGTTGAACTCTGCGTGATAACACAGAGTTCAACGACACCAACTCACCACGGGCACGGGCTAGTGGAGAATGGCGGCCGGACTCGGCCGAAGCCGCGTAACGTACGGGGGCCGCGCTGGGAGCACGCGCTACACGTTCCGTCCCGCTCCCCGCGCGGGGTACACAGTCGGGTGAAATAGAACTATAATTTTTACCTAAACACGGCCGCGTAAAAATGCGCGTAAAGGCTTTTGCTCATAGTGAATCCTGTAAAAACTGCTAGATGAATTAGTTCAAATTAAAGTTATTTAAACTTGAGAATATATATGCTAAGATTATTGCTCAATTACTATGGACTCAGTCTAGTTATTGTGCGATTTATTTAAGCCTAAAGTTTCCTTAAAATCAGTGTTAAAATTCAAATGTTTTGAGGCTTATTTTAGTTGAATGCATAGTTTTGATTACAGTTATTTTTAGCAATAATCATAGATTATGTCACAATAAATTGATTTAAATCTTAGTTTTAGATATTCAACATTAAAAAATCGTGTATTGTACCATGGACGTTTGTATGGAGTGACGACTAACTTGTTCCACCTTAAACCGGTTTTTTGCGCTGTTGCGCCGCTATAGTTCGACTGTCAAGCCAAGGCGTAGTTTCCTTGTACGTTGATGTGTGTGTAAATGTCTGTACCTCAGTGCAAATAAAAAATCAAGAGAAAATGTTGTGAACAAACAAGTGAGGCCGACCAAAAACTACGCCTCGCCGTGTAAAGACAATTACACACACATCAACGTACAAGGAAACTACGCCTTGGCTTGTCAGTCGAACTATGGCGGCGCAGCAGTGACGCATTCACACATGTATAAAAAACCGGCTTCACTTGACTGTTCAACGACGTTCCCTCTTGATTTTTTTATTTGCTCTGAGGTCTGTACACGGCGAGGCGTAGTGTTGGTTGGCCTCACTTGTTTGTTCACAACATCCTGTCTTTATTTTTTTATTTGGACTGAGCCTTTTTTGTAGAATTTTTTTAAAATGTATAGAATTTCTTCATTAGATTCACTCATCTTGACAGTACGACAAACAAATGAAAATCACACATTTTCCTAATTTGAATTTGGAATTATGTTCTTTTATTTTTTTATTTGGTCTGAGCCTTTTTTGTAGAAAAAAATTAAAATGTATCGAATTTCTTCATTAGACTCACTTATCTTGACAGTACGAAAAACAAATGAAAATTACACATTTTCCTAATTTGAATTTTGAATTATGTTCTTTAAAATTTAAACTTTGAATGATACCAAAACCAGCCAGATACAAATAGTATAGCCAAAGAGATTTTATTACAAGTTCATACGTATACTATAACGCGAAAATACTTTTTCCCCAATCTAAAAATAAAATAATCAAGGTTTGGCAATCGCTGGCTCTACGAGTAGCTCTGAAATACATATATTAACTAAATTGTCGGAACGTTCAGTTCTCAGTTTATTTAGGAATCTAAAACCGACAAGTGTAGTGACTAATAATGATATTCCAATGTTTTTACAGGACTTCACTTGTGTGGGCATTCATTAATATTCTAGTTGTAGACATGATAAGGTAACCATTGAATATTCTGGGAGTAATTCCATCTAACATCGAGAAAGTAGGTAATCTAAACCAAATATCTTGCCAATATACAAGCAAACTTTGCTGAGTATACATAACCTTTAGTGTCTAGAATAAATAGTCATAGTATAGTCTTTAGTTATGCCTCAAAGATGATTATAGGTCAGACAGAAAATAACATGGGACTGAGACTGACACTCAAATTAACATGCTGAAACGATGACTGTTAATACGGTATCTACGTAATTATCACCGTAAACATAATTTTACGTAATGTAGGTACATAAATTAATTCTCTGTGATATTAGTTTTCTCCAAGCATTTTGTATTTTTTATTTTATTTCGGTACCTACTGGAAAACAGTGGGCCCCAAACTAGGCTAGGTGTACTTTGGGTACTGTACAGTGTCAGCTTTTTAATAGTCCACTACAAGACGTAGGTCTGTGGATAGAAGGGTGTTTAGGCCATATCCACCATGCTGGCCACCAGAACGGGTTGGTGGATTATACGCCATCGAATTTATTCCACGGACGTAAGCAGGTTGCCTCAAGATCTTTACCTTTACCGAAAAGACAGCAGTGTTAAATTCCGTACATAAATTCCGAAGAATTCATTGGTACGGGACCGGATTCGAACCCACGACCTCACGATTGTAAGGCGGGTGTCACTACCACTAGACCACCACGGCTTCACTTTGGGTACATGAAATATTTACAAAAAGAATTTCACTTCAAGTGTAACTACTTTGAGTAAGTACAGAACAGAATAAATATTTCACAAGCACTAATAGAAATATCGTACATTCATGTCACATCGTCTGTACCTTAGGTCATATAAGTAAGTAGTTCAAGATGGAGTAGCGAAATGAAACTTCTGCTTGACGGTGCAGATAGATCTTTAGAAGCAATTGTAGTTAGCTCTACTTTGCTTAGCTACTGGTGTTAATTGCCACTCGTGTTAGTTAGTCGTGCGGCTCCAGACTCGTCTAATTTGTTTTAGAAGTTTTTATTGAGCCCTCGGTACTTAGTTGTTTTAGGCTGATTGCAAACGAGCGTGTCGTTGTAGTCGTAAACTCCGAAGGTACCTATAAGAAGAAAACGCTCCCACTGGTCAAAGCACGGACTTACTATTATGTACTGTACCAGCCTTTTTAATAGTCCACTACAATAGGATCATATCCACCACGCTGGACCAGTGCGGGTTGGCGGATTCACATACGCCATCGAATTTCTGCCACGAACATAATAATATGCACTTGCAAGTTGCATCGCGATGTTTTCCTTCACTGAAACGCAAGTGGTGTGAAATTCTGTATATATTTCAATTAATTCATTGGTACCGGGATTTGAACGATCTCACGATTGTAAGGCAAGCGTCATTACCAACTAGATCAGCACGGACTTATTCGCGCTAAAAACAAATAAAAGTACACGTGCAATGAATCTGAGGGCTTCGCACCTTGAATGCAAGCCAAGCTATTTTTTCCCTTTATAGTTATAATAAAAAATCGTGAAAAATTCGCTAATTAAGATAATTTATTCCTTTATATAAAATTCAATTGACTAATTTTAACAGCAAAACTTATTTTTAAACTTATCTACCTATTATACAATTATTTGGTAGGTACCTATCTAAAGGACCTCGCAGTAACAAATTATAGACCACATGATGGTCCTGTTGCGAAACTGATGGTAAAAAACGTCCGATTTAGAATTTTTGAGGTTGTAGTTAATAAGTTAAGTTAATATTTTGGGACATCTTTCTTACACACGGTCTCTGACCCCAAACTAAGCAAAGCTTGAGATATTGCTGCCAGAGACTGATATACTACATATACTTATTTTTAAATACATACTTATATAGATAGTAACTAAATAACACCCAGACACAGAGCAAACACTTTTGTTCATCACTTAAATATTTGCTCTGGGTGGGGATCGAACCCACGCCTCTTTGATCCAGTGACACGCTCGTAGTAACACGCTCGTTTGTAATGCACTCTCGTGTAGGAACTGACTACCAATTGAAATATTCTTTACGCTTATCACGTCACGTTTGTTTGTTTTTATGAAACTTGCAAGCGGTAGGGTAGAGGCCTTCATCGGAAGTGATTGAAGTGATGAGAGGGCTATATAGGTAGTATATATGAGTAGATAGTATATAGGAGTAGGTAGTTCATGGACTCTTGATTAGCAAAGGCACACGGCGCGAGCCATGTGCCTGCGAGGGGGTTTCTATGTAACTTACAAGCGGTAGGGTAGAGGCCTTCCTCCGAAGTGATGGAGGTGATGAGAGGAATGTTGGGCGTAGCCTTCACCCTCGCAGCATGGAATGGCTAGTGGTTGAGGAACGGTTCATGGACTGCTGGCACATGGTGCGGTCTTTGATTAGAGTGATAGGTTTTCTATCCAACTTACCAGCAGCTGGGTAGAGGCCTTCCTCAGACGTGATAGAGGTGATGAGAGGAATGCTGGGCATGGCGCCCATCCTTGCGGCGTGGTACGGGTAGTGGCTGAGGAATGGCTCGCGGACTCCCGGCGCTTCTGCTGTCGGCGTGAACGGCGTGAACATGTGGACTTTCCATTCCTGGAATCAGTGGTAGATCATTGTGATATTTTTGGCATAAATACTAAAAAGCGTAGCGTAAGACACCCACCTGCAAGATGAATAAATAACAGGGGTATCAGCTGGATGAAAAATTCATCCATTGGAACTTTTTGGAGAGGCTACGGATCAAATGATGCCGAAGATGACTTTTGATCATGGAGGATTTAGCTATCGGAGAAGATTTCAGCGCGTACCCCTCTGTCATGGTATAAGAAAAATTGTACCTATATGCAGAGGCGGATTAAACATTAAGAGCGCTGTAAGGCAAGCATCTCATCGGCGCCCCTATATTAAAATTACCTTAAAGGTGGGCTTACTCGTTACTATGTTTATAGTTTGACTAAATTCACTGCGCTGCACCTGAAAACGTGGTGATATGGGGGCCAAGGAAAAAAGAGCACGAGTTTACGATTTACAATATCTAATGACTTCGATTTTGAAGTTGTCTAAAATGAAGTTTGTCTCCGTAACTATAACTAGATTTTTTTTGTTTTTTTCCAGTAAATTTAAAACATATCTATACTCTATAAAATTTAACTTGATCTCTGTGACAGCTGTCAGAAAAATCACGCCTATGAAGTCCTGAATTTCTTAATAGTACAGACAGTACCTGTCAATGTCATACTTTATGGACATGCCGATTAGTGATGGGCGACAAATGATCGTGACCACAGAGTTTTAGATAGAGTTTTAATTAAAATATCGATAGTTTATACTGACGATATTTTAAATAAAACTTGATTTATCATTAATTTTATTGTATATTTTAATATCATAACATTTTTTACTTGTGTAATTAAATTAAACCCAATTATATGTTACATTAGCATCGATAATAGTGAAAAACGTCGATAAATACTATCGTTACATTATTATGAGTATTTAATTAATATCATAACATTATTTACATGTGTACATACTTGATCTTAAATAATAGTAAGTAAATAAAATCAAATTTCTCACCTTCAACTACTCATTCGATTTCATTATAACATTGCTTGAAAATCGATTTTTTCCACCACTATCCCAACTCTAAATATGTCAATATGTAACTGTCGCAGAGATCAAGTTAAATTTTATAGAGTATAAGCAAAGCAAACCACTGGGTAGTTCACATGCGCGAGCGTAGCGAACGCGAATATTTATCATATTTTTCAGTAATTTCAAAGGAAGAATGAGCAAAACAAACCACTTTATACTCCATAAAATTTAACTTGATCTCTGCGACAGCTGTCAGAAAAATTACGCCTATGAAGTCCTGAATTTCTTAATAGTACAGACAGTACCTGTCAATGTCATACTTTATGGACATGCCGATTAGTGATAGGCGACGAATGATCGTGACCACAGAGTTTTAGATAGAGTTTTAATTAAAATATCGATAGTTTATACTGACGATATTTTAAATAAAACTTGATTTATCATTAATTTTATTGTATATTTTAATATCATAACATTTTTTACATGTGTAATTGAATTAAACCCAATTATATGTTACATTAGCATCGATAATAATGAAAAACGTTGATAAATACTATCGTTACATTATTATGAGTATGTAATTAATATCATAACATTATTTACATGTGTACATACTTGATCTAAAATAATAGTAAGTAAATAAAATCCAATTTCTCACCTTCAACTACTCATTCGATTTCATTACAACATTGTTTGAAAATCGATTTTTTCCACCACTATCCCAACTCTAAAAATGTCAATCTTCTACTGTCGCAGAGATCAAGTTAAATTTTATAGAGTATACTCGTAGGTAGTGCTATTTATTAAAAAAAAAAACAACAATAGTGCTATTATTTGCGAGTGTACAGAGCACAAAAAAATGACAGATAATGTTCGCCCTCGCGCCGCACGCTCGGCCTATTTATTTTAGAAGCAGGCACGTCCGATACCTACTCACTGGCGGTCTACGCGACAAATATAATTATTGCAGTCGTATCTTTCCAATTTCAATCAGAAATCATATACCATTGACGTTTTGTAGGTGTTGGAAGTTTAAGGTAGTCCCACCCGTTAAATTTATATTTTATTATAAATTGAGGTTATTAGCAAAAAATATAGTTTTTACTGTGTAAGTGGGTAGCGTAGGTACTTACTTAGGCAATTAATTTAATGCTATTTATTACATATTTTTTCTTTGTTTATAATTCCGTAAGCGCGCCCCTTTGTACCTACGCGCCCCTAGGCACATGCCTACTTTGCCTTAGGGATAATACGCCACTGCCTGCCTACATGTGAACCATACACCAGACATTTCATTGGATAATTTTAGGTTTAAATGTCTAAGCAATTAAAGCGAAAATGGACATCAGCAACTGGGCTACATTGTTCTCGCTCGCTCCGCTGCATAAACCCGTCTCCCGTTCAAATTTCGAATTTATTGTAATTATTATTAGGTCAAAACTTCAGTGAACACCTTCTCCCCCGCGCCTCACGTAACGCTGATAGAATGTAGTGAATGCGAATCGTAGTGCGTTTCTAGTCCGGAGATAAAACGTCTCTGGTTTTGAGAGACTGTAGGTACAAACCCTCCTAATAGGGTTCAGAATATACAATACTTACAAACATGTCAATCTGCGCGTTGACCAGAACCTCAGCAGGCCTGTACTTCAGGCAGTCGAAGATCTCGCGACTGGTGGTGGTGGGACAGCCTACGAGAGCGGCGAGGGCGCGGGCTTTCTGCGCAGGCTTCACCGCGTGCGTCCACGAGGCGAAGGCCGAGCCGCTGTAGGCGATGCCGCGGTGGAACGTGCCTGGAAAACAACGATGGCTACAGCAACTGGACGACATTTTTGGCTTTTTTAAATTTAATTTAGGTTTGTGTTTGACTACAAACTGCCTGATGTAAAGCAGATATCCGGTTTAGCGTGTAGCACAGTTAACTAGAAGATGCCTATTTAATCTAGATTTGAAGATACCTGTGTTACATGGCAATTAATGAAGCAACAGCAAAGCAACCCACAGTGTCCAACGGATACTAGAGCTGAGCGTAGTAGGTTGCATCGCCGTTGAAACTAATTGCGTTGTGTGAGGACTCTACAAAAAAATTATTTGCTGAAACCATTCTTTGCGTTCATATAGTGTTTAAAATGGGTTTTACTTTGGTTGTCTCATTTAGGTAAGATTGGCCTTAACTATAGATATTCGTTATGGGGGTCATGCGTTCCGAATGAGATGTTTTTACAAAGCTGGTATAAACCTGAGTTAAGATACATCTGGCCTCTGACCTAAAGGCCAGAAAAATTACAAATATTCAGTTGGAGTCGTTAAAGTGTTTTCCAAGTGAATTTCAACGAACAACTCAAGAGTTTAGTTTTGCGTTTTATTTTTGCGCCTTAACGAGCAAAGATATTGCTAAGGGCAAATAAATAAATCTTAGCGCAAATTAATTATCTATTCTAATATAATTGCGTACGAATAAATCTAGTCTCTATAGCAACATGGGGATGTCGACAACTTTAACTGCCTCGGTGGCTCAGTGGTTAGTAACCCTGACTCCTGGGTCAAAGAGGCGTGGGTTCGATCCCCACCCAGAGCAACTATTTATGTGATGAACATTGGTGTTTGTAGGTATATCAGTCTCTGGCAGCCATATCACAAGCATTGCTTAGTTTGGGGTCAGAGACCGTGTGTACGATGTCCCCAAACATTTATTTATTAATATTTAATTATGGCACTAATGTTGCTATGGCAGGACTTGAAACACCGAGTAAAACTACGAAACTCAGCCGGTTTTACGGAAACGCGGTGCAAAAAGCTTTTGGCTGTTTTCCCGTAACTTTGGGGATGTTATTAGAACAAACTGATTTCGTGATCCGTTGTTGTTACCGCGAACTAGCCCTGGGGCGTAGGATGTCCTAAGTAAACTTTTACGTTAAAACATGATTTACAAGTCAAATTGTGCGCGTGTATTGTTTAAACACTTTATACAAAACAAGAAGTTATGATAAATAGAGCAAAACATCAGTGAGCGCGGTATTTGAACCGGAATAACTGCGGGCAATTTTAGAAATACCGCCTTTGTCACATTGTCAGTTTTTTGAGGACTAACGCGCAACGTTTAGGTCAGCTAGCGCTTAAAATTCTTTTGGGTTTTTTGCCATTTAATTTTACAACTGAGCTAATCACGAGTTTTTCAAAACTAGTTTAGTTTCGCGACCGTGAATCGGCCGAACCGGAATAAGTGTTAACAAAAAAAATCGGTATGATACCAAAAAATCTAATTAGCCTATGTACAAAGTTTACTGCACTGTATCAGCCTTTTTAATAGTCTACTGCAGGACGGAAGCCTATCCACGCAGGGTGATTGGGCCATATCCACCACGCTGGCCCAGTGCGGGTTGGTGGATTCACATACGCTATCGAAATTCTTCTACGGACATATGCAGGTTGCCTCACGATGTTTTCTTTCACAGAAAAGTCAGTGGTGTTAAATTCCGTACATAAATTCCAAAGAGCTCATTAGTACAGTACCGGGATTTTGATTTGATTTGAACCCACGACCACACGATTGTAAGGCGGTGTCACTACCTCTAGACCACCACGGCTTACCGCTCGTACGAAGTTTATCAACCAAAAACTAAGGTGAAAATCAGATGATGACGTTGGATCTAATAAGATAGAAATTGCTAAGAATATGACATAAGTTAATTTTAAAGACAAAATAATAACGAGAGTTTGAGGAATTAGAAATTAAGTATGCTATCTTAAACTTTTGTACAAAGTCGATAAGGATATTGTAATCCGCCATAATTTCGTAAAGTTTTAATTTGATTTGTAAGGATGTAATGTAAAGGAATGTTCTGAAAGTCGTGAAGTTTCAATGTACCTACTTGGGTTTATGACGTACTCAATATCAAAGTTGGAACATTGTTCTCATAGATATCTTATAGAAAGATACACCATAGATGTGAAGTATTGTAAAATACATGGTGGTTTCGGTATGCAAATATAGTTTTAAAAAATACTCTTAGGAGTCAATACTTTTTTTTTATAAATGCATTGTCATCGGTCTTTGATAGGTGTGCAAAGTTTGAAGAAAATCTGATCGCTCAAAGTTGGTCAAAATCGAGCTCAAAGGGGTTGGCTACAAACATACAGGTGAAACTAATAAAAGCGTGTTAAAAATTGAGGTAAGACTTTTCCGAATTTAGCTGAACCTGCTCCTTCCCGTGCTGCAGAAGCTGTATATAAGCCGAACCATACAAATCGGCGGATGTGAAGTTAGCTACAAGCAGCGCAATATCCAATCTTGATTGAAGCTCACATAAAGCTGCGCGTAGATTGGATATTGCGCATCTTGTAGCTAACTTCATATCTGCCGACTTGTGTGATACTTAAGGTAAACGTACGTAACTGCGGACGAGTCCCAGAACGCGGACGTTACTCGGTTTTTTAATTTTTGTAATTTTCTACGAAAGTTTAACTTAATCTTATGAATGACAATAAATTCTTGGTTATATTTCATAGTATTATACAGGCAAAACAGTACACGTAGTGTAATGGTGTTTAAA
This sequence comes from Hypomecis punctinalis, assembly GCA_949316475.1. Taxonomy (NCBI): domain Eukaryota; kingdom Metazoa; phylum Arthropoda; class Insecta; order Lepidoptera; family Geometridae; genus Hypomecis; species Hypomecis punctinalis. Next base: position 22,382,839 of record OX438807.1, on the reverse strand, counting down.
CCAAATTATCTCAAAAGTGCGGTGGCGTAAAATTTTCGTTAATCTGTTAATTCAGTAGCTGAATTTGGTGCCTACCCTGTCACCAACTTCAGTTCATTTCTTAGTTGTCTAATGTGATACAGTAAGTGTGCTATTTTATTACGATACTTAGATAAATTACCTAATATTATAACCTATAATCTAAACATAATCTTTATGATTATTTATAATATTTGCGTATCCGCCTACTGGTACTCACTAAACCCGTACTTGTCCCAATGCACGGACAATAATCACATTTTCCGTCCGAGAAGTGGGACACACATCAGTTCTTTAATAACTGTTGTACCAAAGTTCGAATCTCGACCTAATTGCCTTGAAATAAGTCTCATTTTTCCTTGCATATAATAATATCGTTTTCGAAATCGTACAAAATGCAATTATTATAATTCGGTTGCGTCTTTTTCCTTTGAATAAAGAATTATTTTGGGCTGGTTCAGGCGATAGTCGTAACCAAATTGTTTTGAATTGCTTAAACTGTATTTTTAACGTGACGAAAAATTTTTTTTTATCGATTTACTACGTAGATGTATTTAAAACCATAAATATTGAAGTTTATGCTTCAATATTTTTACATTATATTTAAAAGATTATCTTAAGTATTTTTCGTGCTCAGATTTTGATTTTGGCAAAGGATTATCTTAGCCCAAGCTTGTTTTTTGCACCATCTGCGTATATGTTCCAAGATAGCAATATATCGACAGATACATCGTTCTCTATGACTATCTCATACTTTTCTCTGTCGAGCTGTGTTCTAGCTATAATATCATCGATCAAAGTCATCGATTCCTGCTGTATATATGCAGGTGCAGCGGTCTTATCTCTAAGATTATTTCAACAGCAGCTGAGTGTGTCTTTTTCATACATCTGCTAATTAAAGAGCACGCTATTCTGCGTTTCTCTTAGCATAGTTGTATTTTGCGCGTGTTGGTATCTGATTATCTGTTAGACTCCAGTCTTTTCTTACCGCTTTAGTGCATTGCCATAAAATTTTGTTGCCTTTGTGGTGACATATTCGAGTATTTTTTCCACAGAAGTTAATAGCCTAGCCAAATACCTAGATATTTAACTTCCTTGATTAGAATCAACCTAGTATCATACATAGAGTTCCTAGTAGTATCATAATAAATCTGTTTTCTTGGTTTTTTGTGTGAATAACACTAACTCCATTTCAGTGGTGGATTCACGGAGAGTCCCTGGAGTTCATACCATTTATCATTTTATCTTCTAACACGAAGTCGAAAGTTAAAAAGTCCAGACACTATTATCACCAGGTTTTCAGCATATGCTACAGTGACAATGCTTTATTTGTTAAGGGGTGCGACAAATTAGACCACTAGTAACTAGTAAAAATGACATGATCCCTCCTTGTAGGCAGTCTTTTGCGACTCAAGCGACTTTGTGCGCATCGTGCTTGCCATTTCAAAGTTGAATGTTCTGCTAGCGAGTATTGTGATAATGCACTACTATTTACTATTTTTGCAAACTTACCTAAATATTCATGAAAATAGTCTGAACAAACGCCCTTTCAATGTCAATGAAGATGGCTAAACAGAACTGTTTGATTTCCAGTGCGGATTCGATTTTGTGGGTAATTTGGTGGAGTGCTCTCCACCTGATTGTCTCCGTTGATTTTTCTGATTGATAGGCATGCTGATTATTGTGGACTGCGTTTTTGCTAGGGGTCTACCTCTTATGTGCTTCAATAAGAAAGAGCTAAGGTTATTTTTGCAAACGACCTTGGATTTGTGTAATCGATCTTTCTTGGCTTTGGCAGTAAGACCACTTTTACTTCTCTCTAGGTTTTAAGTATATATCTGAAAAATCCACGCCATACACGATCTAAATATGGTGATTAAATGTATTTTATCATTCTTAGGCCCCATAGGAAAAGAACTGGACATATTTCACACAGTTTGGGTGCCTTGTGTGGTTGGAAAGTACTTATTGCCCATAAAAGAGTCTCCTATGTGACAATAAAGTCTGCAAAATCCCCTGTCTTCCATACCAGATTTATGTGGTTCCCATCCATCTGTGTAGTTCAGTTGACAGTCGGTAAAAGTACGTTTGTAGAAGCAATTCAAATTGCTTCTGTTCTGAGATTTTATAAGTACTATCAGGCGTCTTCAAATGCCTAGCTTTATTTTGAGTCACTTGACATATTTTTTCTGATTCACGTAGTTTCACTCTTAGATTCTATAGAGTTGCTAAACGTTTTCCGTGAGTTTTTCTGGCTTATGGTAAAGGTAAACATACCTTTACCTTTAATAGGTGGCGCATATTTGTATACTCTTGTCAGTTCACTGGTGCTTCAGTGCTTATAGCTCTGTTGAAGAGATGTCTGACCTTTTATTTGATGGTTATTATTCCACCATTGGTTTTTTAGGACTGAAAAACTAAAGTTCTTATTTTTCAACGGGCAAGCTTTTTCAAAGCTCTTTCTTAAAGGACGTACCAAGACTTCTGACTAAAAGCATTAATTTTTCGACCGCCAGATGAAGCGCCACTTCTGTAATATGTACGAGTAGGTACGCCGTGTTCTAAAGGTAACTATACTACTGAGGTTGCCTTAGAGACTGTGGGATATAATTTTATAAGAGTACGCATTTTATTTTGTATGGGAAGACTGAATACATTACCTTGGGAATCATTTAAGCCGCTTATCTTGCAACGAACTAAATACGGTTTCTTTACTAGTGCTATTAGTGTTAACTGCCTAACGTTTCAGCAATGTTTTTTCATAATGTGATTTTTGTTTTGTTTGAAATATATTTTATTGCATGTAAACTATTATTTCTTTGATTAACGAGACTCTTAATGGCTTAAACTAAAATATTCTGTAATAATAATAAGTAAAAATACAATATTAGGAACTTTAATTTCTAATGTAAAGCAAATAGAGTCCTAATTCGTATAGCGTCCGGGAATTGGGACGATTTGTCCAAGATTCGGGTCGATTTTAAAGTTCATAAAAATAATAATACAATAGAAAGGCAAATTTGATTCTAATATAAAGCTAATAGAGTTCAATTTTGTATAGCGTCCAGGAATTGGGACGATATTCCGCGCATTAGTACAATTCGTCCGCGGTTTGGTACATTTGGGTATTTTTTTACATTTTGGATATTAATTCCCATTAAAGCTGAAACAAATTTAAAAAAGTTTAATTATTATAAAACTCAGATAAATGCCCTACCTGATCATATTCACTTTGTTGTTGTAAGTCTTTTTGTATCAGCGTAGTATTACTTCAAAGTCAGCGAAATTCAAAAACGTCCGTACATTGGTACGTTTACCTTACCTATTGTACTATTGCACTATAAGTACTAGCCTTTTTCAATAGACCAATGCAGGACGTACCCACGAAGGGCGTTTTTTTATATGAGGTGACATCTTACACACGGTCTCTGACGCCAAACTAAGCAAAGCTTGTGATATGGTTGCCAGAGATTGATATACTACATAATTATAAATATATTAAATACATCCTTATATAGATAGTTCCTAAATAACACCCAGACAAAAAGCAAACACCTATGTTCATCACATCAATGCTTGCCCTGGGTGGGGATCGAACCCACGCCTCGTTGATCCAGAAGTCAGGTCACTAACCAATGAGCCACCAAGGCAGTCAAAGCCACCGAGGCAGATTGGGCCATATCCACCACGCTGGCTCTGTGCGGTAGATTTACGTAGACATTGGCCAGCTTTCGACAAAAAAGCGAAAATAAGAATTGCAGCGCGTAAGTCCGTCGCGGTGCACACAGGTGCGCGGTCAGCTTTACGTAGAAATTTCGTCGCGGGAGATACGGAAGTCCAGTGGATTTATTTACGGATTTGTGGTGCGCAACAGTTGATGGTAAACTGCTACAGTTAGTCCAGTACTGGAGTATTTTCCGTAGCACCGAACATTGATCGGTGTCCGATCACTCCATAAACAGACTGGAATAAAATGCACGCATTTTCCATTGCACGGCGTCCTGTGTCTTGTTTGAGATGGAATTTCCAATGGCTGTATACTGTGCAATGTGCATTGTGCAGTAAGTAGGCAATAGTTCGAAAAAAATGTGAAAAGCAACGATGATTCTATCAGAACTAGCTAGCGAACTATTACTTCTTATGCTGGATCTGTCATATACAGGGTTATTTCTAATCAATTAGCATCCTTTTAGGGGCTTATTCTGTACATCAAAATTAACAACTTTTGTTCTACAACTTTCGTCAAAACTAAAAAAAAAACAGCTGTTCCATACATTTTGTCGCGGGTGAACGATATTTTTCTATGGAAAAACATTTTTTTTTTAATTATGACAAAAGTCGCAGAACAAAAGTTGATAGTTTTGATGTACAGAATAAGCCCCTAAGAAGATGCTAATTGATTAGAAATAAACCCTGTACCTATTACCTATTATACTTATATCCAAACTATTTCAGATATTGTTCGTTTACATATTATGTAAGTAAAACTATTATAAAAAAGATTATTATACGCCTGAAATAAGCAGGCTGTTGAAGCCAATTTTTAGTAACATCTTTTTACATGGCTTATCGGAAACATTTGACGTGACCAAAATGCTGGTGTTTATTTGGCTCAACGTATAAGCATTGTCATTCGCGTGGCAATGCTGCCAGCATGCTGGACACGCTGCCAACTGGCAGTGAGCTTGAGCAATTGGTTATCTTTAGACCTTCAAGGGTCTGTGGATGATCCAATTGACAACATTTCAAATTTTTATCGTTATTAGTTTTATTTTTTTTCTGAAAGATTATTGTAAAATACGGTACACATTTTTTTTATTTTTTCTATTAGACCTATATTTTCCGTAAAAAAAATTTTTGTAAAAGAGCTTATTCTAAAAGGACGTAACTGCATGATTTAGGATGTATATTAAATATTACTGAAGTCACATTAAAAAAAACATCTATAACTGACAAAGTCAAGCTCTAGCGTAGCTGTCACTGTCATGGCACTGGCAATGACAACAAACAAATTATCCAGCGTGACAACTTTTGGTAGATTTCTACTTTTTAGTACATTTTATGAGACTAAACCTATGTAAAGTTGTAATAAATAGAAAACTTAAATCGAACTAAAGAGAAAATAATATTGCATTTTTCACTTGACTTAAATCAGATTTTATGTAGCAAGTAATTTTATGCGTGGAAAAATTTCTAAAAATAATAAATAAAAATAATGATTTTTAACAAGTAATTTATAACAGTATTCTGTAACACGTTCAAAATTATAATGGATTTCTGGTAGTTCTAGGGCTCGATTTAGTAGGCTCTCAAATATTTCGTAGGCAACACTGATTTTAGCGATACTTTTAGTAGAATGTTTGAAAAAAAAGTGATGATAAAACGAAACGTAATGTCAGTGTCAACTGTCATTTTATAATGCTAGTGTTTTTTTTATTATAGGCTACTGAACTTCTACTATAAATCCGAGCACCACTTGGATGAGAGTTTTAATTTAATATCTTTATAATTACTGCACTAAAAATTTTGAAAAAATAAGCAAAATGATCAGAATCGCAATACTCCGAAATGGTTTTGGAATTTCATAGTCATGTGAAATATGAAAACTTGTCAATTGCTTTCTATGTAGTAGTAGTGTAGGTAGTTTTAGCAAATAAAGTAGTATTGTATCTTATTGTTGTTAAAAAACTTTTGCACATTAAAAAAAAAAACATATTATTTTGTGTGCTCTACCACACATCTCACGTTCTTATGTTAAAGGTATGATACTGTTACGAGATGGGTTCTTGGATAATCAGTTAATACGCCGATTAATCACTTAGCACTTTATTGCACAAAATCACCATACACAAAACACCACTGGTTCGCACAAACACTTTACACTGGCACTGATATTCAAACAAACTAGTCACTTCACAATCACTGTTATCGCACTTGAACATTGAGATGTTTTCGCTTCGACGGTAAACGAAAAACTGAGTCCCCAAGGGTCGGCCGGCGTATTTATATCCGTTATTACAATCTGGAATTCACTAGATAATTCGTGACATTACTAGATCTAATAAACGCTATTGTGTTGAAAAGTAAACAACTTGAAAGTTCGAGACTTCCCTATTGTTTCTCCAATACAAAAACACCAAAAAAACTAAAAAGAGAGAGGCCTTCAGAGAAAGGCCGACCCTCGCTCCCAGTTACGTTAGTAACTATTTATTAATCTGTGCTCCCAGGCTCGAGTCATAAAACCATAAAACCGAATACAAAAGGCACCAATAAAAACGCAAAACAATAGAGCTTCCCAGAAGCGCGATCACGTAAACACCGCAGATTACATCATAGTTACAACATACCTACAACGGGTGCCTACTGCGTTACAATAGCTATATTTGTATTTATACAGCTAACTAACAGCTGCGCGAAGATTGGTTTGATCCATTGACTTGGCATTTTTTTTTGTTTTAAAAGTTTTTCGTAGCTTGTACCTAACATCATAGCCGCCATGAAGTTTGATTCCGCATAAACTTATATTTTTATCAGCGGTAGGTATTTTCGAGTAAGCGTGAACTATGTTTTTTTTGGCGCGCGGAACACACGTAGGCACTACATCTATAAATATATGTTTTCTTTGGTTATTTCGAACAATCTCGATACTCTCCAACATGGTAACTTGGAATTTCATAACAACTCCGTCTTGTAAAGTAAAACTTTTGAGGCGGCCATGTCTGCTTTATTCCTAGAATCCGAAGAGAATCTTCGAGTATCTGTTTGGTTAGGTTTAAAGTTATTTACGCGAATACCTACTAGCAGCTTAATATATGGCTATCTATTTGCTTTAAATAGTTATTAGAGAACTGTTAATACTTAGGACTAGTAGTTCACCGAACAGTAGACATCGCGACTTTAAAATTGTAGCATTCAAAAATGCACAACTTACATATTATGCAGATAAATCTTCAATTACAGTAGTCGTAAGGTTAAACGTACGTCAGCGGTCAGCCGGTAACGAAATGTTTTCAGTAATTTCAGATTATTCCATAAAATACCTACACTAATATCAATAAAGTTCGTATAGGCCTGCCTGGTGTCTAGCCCTGGTGTCAGAGTTTTAAAGCTGCTTTCTTTTTGTGATAAACATTTCAAAAATTTACGCGTTTGCAGGATTTGAACCTGCATCTCTCTGGGATTCCGGCCCAGAGGCTTTGTCCAAATTAAGCTAAAACGCTGTCTGCGAAGGCGTCGAATTAGTGAAAGTGTTTATCATTTTACCAACTACTACATTGTTGGAAGCGCCATCTGTGAGAACTGCTTTAAACCAGTTAGTCACTTAATGTGAAATTACTAGAACTTCTTACCATGAATGAGAAATGGTGCATTGCTTAATCAATGAAAATGATTTTTATCGTGCTTCACACACTAGGTGTATAGAAACTTTCTTTTTGTGATAAACATTTCAAAATTTTTGGTTCAAATCCTGCGAACGCGTAAATTTTTGAAATGTTTGTCACAAAAAGAAAATTTCTATACACCTAGTGTGAAGCACGATAAAAATCATATTCACTGCTTGAAGGCCTTTGATTTCGCTAAACGGTTAAAACAACCGGGATTTACAATTTACCCTACGATGACCTAACTTGTCATCTGAGCCACGTTAGCACTCAGTTGTAAATGCCACCCGCGGTCACCCATCCGAAGACTGACCGTGCCAAACTTTGCTTAACTTCGGTGATCGCTGACAAACTCCTAGTCAAACTACGCTATGAGCGCTACTAGGTAGTTTTACACTAATTTAAAACTACCTTTGACTAAACTCTGTGAAATTCTCCTTGAAAGCGACTATTTTATCCCTAGAGTTGGCCGAGTACTGAACTAAAACATCGTGATAGAATTTGCTAATGCAGATCAATAGTGGCTCTACAGTTTCGATGTAAATCTAAACGGGTTTTATTGCAGCTTTACAAATTTCCGCGTCAATTTTACAGGTCCCTGAACCTAATTAACCAGCGTCATTGCTGCAGTCTACACTATTTCAAATTAGGTCAATGCGTTTTAAGGACAAATGTGAAAACTGTATTAAGGGCCCTACTGACCATCGTGTCGAATGAATGACATCCAAAATGGATGTGGCCAATGTTGTCAATTTGGTGTAGTTAAGTTTGGACTTCATGCTTTACATAAACATTGTTTGAAGATATAGGTAGCCAGAAATACAATGCACATAGAGATAAATCCACAGATGTTTTAGTTTCAAGCCTCTCAGGCAAGTTGCTAAACTATTTTTGACGCTACAGCGCTCGCTTAACTAAACAAAAGTCGCCATTTCTAACGACAAAGTCACAAACTCGTAACATTCAATGGATTTGTCATTCGGTGAAGGTCAGTATGCCTTTAAAAGGGTCGATTTTTAATGATAAAGTCAAGTAGAGTACCTAATATGCATCTGAGTTTTTTTTTTAATTTAAATTAATGACCCGCAGACTCCAGGGTCTGGGCCCTTTGTTAAGTAGGTAAGTTACATTTGAAAGAATGCGACTGTACAATAGAGAGGGGTTAGTTTAAATCTTAGTCTAAGTTAGTAGTTTTAGTGCATTTCGTGAATGTCACGAGCAAACTGACGACCAGCATGCAGATAATTTTGTTTATCTGGTGTAATTAAAATACAAGTTTCGAGGGCTCAAAAAATGACGAAGAGCTTTGAAAAAAAATAGGTAGTTGCCTTACGCTTCGCTTCGGTGCTTTCGACTTGGCTACTCCAGATAAATGTCGTGATAGTCCAGTGGGAGAGCGGTCGTCATCATCTGGGATCATCTCTCCGTTTTTGGCGAGGTTAAGGAGACGAACTCGAGCTAATGCTCATTTTCGTGGCAGGACGCCTCGGCTTAATGATCGAGGGTGCCATTGCTTATAAAGAGCCTTGGCCCACTTGGAAAACCCTAAACCGCATCCGTTCCCAAATAGGCCGAAGCCGAGACAATCGGGCAAAATGGGGATACATAGACAGCTCAGACATCGGAAGTCTCTGCAGCGTAAGACCGCAGACGATGTCACATCTGATCAACTGTGCAGCATGCCCTAAAATCTGCATCACTCAGGACCTAAGTGAAGCAACAAATAAATCCATAGGTGGCCAAGTTTTGGTCAAAAGCCGGAATATAACATTTTTTAGCAAACAAAATCAACTCGAAAAGAAGAATGACCGAGGGGCTCGTTGGGAGGGTTCGAGTACCTAGCATTCCTATCCGCGAGGACGGGCAGATACGTGCATTTTAAGGGAATCATATTCGAAAATCGAAGTAATTTCTTCGTAATCTGGGATAACCATAACAAGCCATATTGTGCTTAGGAAGAGATAAGGGGTCACAGCAACCACCTATTAAAAAATCTCTGACAGTAAGTTCATAACGAACCTTATGCAAAATAGTATGTTCCTTCTTCCATCTGTTTAATAACCTAAATTCTGAGTAGGTATTCAGGATGTGTCCATATTCCAAATTATAGAAATAAATTATTTCTGTCACTTCAGTTCTTATTTACACCAAGCAAGTTATAAATACATTGTTTGAATGTACCATGGTACTCAATCCATAAGGAATTATTATCAAGAAAACACCAATCAAAGTTACCATATCAGTAGAGTTAAAGACATAACCTTATCTAGCACAGAAAAAAGAAACGAAGGCGCAAACAAGAGTTGTTTGTTGTACAAGAGTGCACAGTTGATTTTTAACCGCGTGCTCAATTTTGATGACTGATCAAGCGAAGGATTCTAAAACAATTAGAATCCTGAGCGATAGCGAGGGAATCAAAAGAGCACAAGGTAAAAAATATTTGCACTCGAGTGCAACACGTAACTTTTCATCCCACCTCAGCGAGGAAATTAAATCGTCTAGCGAGTCGAAGTTCAAATACTTCTCGCGTGATTCGCGTGAACAGTTTCAGTTAATTTGGCATTAAATAAACTCCCTCGTCGCTAGAATCACTCATTTTAGGTTTTTCACTAGTTTTCAAGTTTCTTTTTTTTTAAACTTTTAACAATACGACATGCATGATAAGAAAACGGCGCGCACAAATGAAATTTAAAAAAAGTACAGCAAGAAGGTTCCGTTTCTGAGTTTTGAACAAATTAAAAAAAGTTGTATGATAAATTCGGCACCATAGAGGTAGAAAGTAAATAGTTTTAATAATGTTTTGTATTCACAAACTTAGTGCACACGATGTTCTAAATTCAATTTTACTTTACCCTCTAGCGGATAAAAACGGCTTTTGCACTCAAATTTCGAAAAGCAAAAATACTCTTTCCGAGATGGGGGGGATGAAAAATAATTATTTTTCGCAAAAAATTGCAAAACCGATAACCGACTTCCATCGTATAAAAAATTCGAATAGTTTGCTCGAATTGATGTATGTACTCGTATACAATTTTAACATAATTGTTGATTTTTCAAAATCAGCTAAGGTGACATCGATAAAATTTAAATGGGAGTAGGTACCCATTACAACCAAAAATATTTTTTTTATTCGGTTTACAATTTGCGAAAATAATGATGAACATACCTACACAAAAAATACATACAGACGAATTAATATAGAACCTCCTCTTTTTTGAAAGTCGGTTAAAAAGAAATTGCGCTCGTAAAGAATGCTCGAAGGTAATGAATAACGCAATGTTCGGTATCATTGGGTTTTTATTGTCTTGCAGAAAGTATGAATAGTAGAGTATGCAGCATTAGAATACATAAAACCTGTCTTCGTTATGGGCGCTCGTTCCCGCGCTTCAATCAGAACTAAGTATACCTACATATTTAATTAGCCGCTTGTGAAATTAGACAGATAGTCCAGTCGGGGCAGACATAAAACTAGCCTGAAATAGAAAAAAATCCGGGGAGCGATTTATTTAACGTCGGGGCCGGCAGTAAATCTCGATTTTCGAACTAATCCCGGTAGAGGTTTCGCCGCCATCTTGTTTTAAAGTTCAATTTTTTCGTTTTTCTGAAATAACTCGTTAATTTTAAACTTTAGAGCAAAAATAGTAGTATTCAAAATTGTTGGAAATTTAATTTCTCACAAGTTTGGTCATAATCATTTTTACGCTAGGATCAATATTTGCAGAGTTACCTATACTATCAAGGGATTAGTTCGAAAATCGAGATTTATACTTCCAACCAGCCCCCTCCCGACGTTAAAGAAAAAAAAATCGCTCCCGGGATTTTTTTCTATTTAAATGCCTGCCCCGAATGGACTAATAGCTTGGAAGAGTAGAAGATAATAGACCATGACTAATAGCTTTATTCTGTTGGTGCATAACATAATATTTTTAGAATTGCGGCGCGTATTTTTGCAAACTTTACCTGCCAATATCAACTTTTTATGTCTGTGGAACAGCTGTTCTTTTTGTTATTTCTTAGCTGGTCCCAGAGCTAGATAGAAATAGAATACTGAAAGCATTTTCGATGAATGAAATACATACAAAATACTTGCTTAGCAACCATCGAGCAAATATCTATAGAATCACAATCGTGCAAAAAAGTGTCCGAACCAAAACTCTGCCCTAGCTACGTAGTGGGCAGGCTTTTTAGTTAGGCGAAAGGCGATTGCTCGCCGACATTGATCATTGCTAGCCGACTGCAACGCCGCACGATCCCAAAGTAATCGGTTACTAGGTGAAATAACGTCGAGATTTGAGAAAACGGGTCACTGTGAATTTTCTAAGACGGCATTGACGGCGCTCGGACATTTTTTACTACTTTCACTGAGGGACTGTGGCTCTTTAGATATTTGCTCGAAGTTAGCAACCCTTATATCGGGTTCGTACGTATTGTGATGGAACATGTGGCGGGTGGACTACCTAATACCTATTGTTGCGATTCCTATTCGAAACTCGCTCTTTGATATATGTATTTTTATTCAGGGTGGGATATACTCGTACCTACGATGTTTTCAAACCGGGGCAGAAAGTTGCAAGAAAAACCTGAAACTAATTGAACCGACTCAAAAAAACTTCATAAAAGGAGGAGGTCTCAATTTGACTAATTATATATATTTTTTACGCTATTATTCCGTCAATCATGAATCGATACTAAAATTTTATCGAAATCGGTTAAGCGGTTTCTGCAAAATCAACAAAATTATGGGTGTTAGGTACTTAGCTATTTGGCGCAGGGGGTCCTAGCCGGGGTGTTTCTAGGATAGTACTTGTTGTAGAATAATAAACACACTTTGCACTAGGCCTACTGGCCAATTTATAATTTCAATCTTGATTTAAAGTAGATTTACGTGGAGAGCCCGTGCGTGCAATCGGCGGGAGCGGATGAGTGAGTGAGTGATGTGAAATGAATGTGACTCTTAAAGCTAACACAGATAAAATATATTGAAGGGCGCCTAGATGATGTTGCACTATTTAATCAATCAGTGCGGCGCAGATGGCGCAATATTAAGCCGGAAGCATACTATCGGACGCGGCTTGCGGATGCGACTGACAGCCGCGACTTAGCAATGTGCACAGTCTTAAGACATCCGGTGTGCCAGATCGCACTCGGACGTCCGAACGCTCAAGGTCGTCCGAAGGTGACGTCCGCGACTTATTTTTGGGGTCAGAGGCCGTGTGTAAGATGTCCCCTAATATATTTAAATATATCTAAACCTAAAATTCGACCTTACAAAATTAATTTATTTTTTTAGCTAATAAATAATTGTGATTTTGACGCCTTAGTTTGCGCCAAGATTCGGTCCTGTTTGTTATTACACATATAAGTACATATCCATTATTTAATCAAAATACCTGTTCTGTCCTATTCATCGGAAATATGTATGTACTTCAATCGAAATATTTCCATAGGAATGATATTGTTAACGATTATAATACATACCTATCTATACCAATATTATAAAGAGGAAAGATTTGATTGTTTGTTTGTTTGAATCGAATAGACTCCGAAACTACTGTACCGATTTGAATAATTCTTTCACTGTTGCAAAGCTACGCTATCCCCGATGAACATAGACTATATTTTCAAAAAAATAGAGGTCCTTACTATTTAGTTTCTTTAGCCAATTGTACCCAGGCGAAGCCGGGTCGGGAAGCTAGTATACTATATACCAGAAAGTTTTCAGACCTTTTATCTGATAGGGTGGGGTGTTGTATGTGTTGGTGTAGGTATGCATGACTAATTTTCACAAGCCTCAAAAATGCGTAGGTGTACCTATAGGTACCATCTTGAAAAGCTTAAGTACCATAAGGCAGAATGTAGTCAAACGCAAACCTATACAAAAAAAGACTTTCATGTAATCAGATTCATATGGCTAAAGAGGAAAGAAAACATGCCAAGTTGCTGAGCTAAACGTATTCTGTAAACAGAACAGAATTAAAAAATCTGCTTGCACGATGCTTTGCCCATCAGTTGTTTGACTTGTAATCTTCGGTTTAAAAATTTGTTTTTTTTTACTTTTTAGGGTTCCGTACCTCAAACGGAACCCTTATAGAATCACTTTGTTGTCCGTCTGTCCATCTGTGTGTATGTCAAGACTCTTTATCTTGGGAACGCGTAAAGATATCGAGTTGAAATTTAAACTGTATACGTATATCTATGGTCTCATGCAATTGTATAAAAGAAAAATTTCTAAGTTATTGTTTAAAAAAGTTAGAGCCGTTTACGTCGTAAAAAACCGCATATTTCGACACTCACAAAAATCAACCCCTACAGGGTACTTCCCGTAGACATAGAACTATGAAAGGACATGTCCACAAAATGTATGAAGGCTGGTATAATAATAATCAAAAATTCGAACCACAACACTAGTTACATTTCAATAAAGTTCATATTTTTCTGAGTCTATTACATCAATTAAAACCAAAAAAGAGCCCTCCGATTTTTTAAAAATTAATTTTGAATTTATTAGGATAAATAAATATATTTGGCTTAATAGGTAGTTTATCTCTAGCAACCCTGATTAAGTAACCTCCAAATTGTTAAATAGAAGCATTTTTACCAATTAGACACACTTTTAAAGTGGTTTTTTGTCACATTATACCTACTAACTGGTCACACTGGTAGGTTATAATTTTTAATTTTAGCAAATTAAGTGATAAACGTGAAAGAATCAGCTACGAATGCAAGTTAAATAACGATTATAAGCACTTTATCATTGCTAAACTAGAAAAAGTAATAAGCTGTATTGTTATTTTTCATACAATTTATTTTTCACATTCAAAAAAAATTGGAGGGGTGAAAAAATCTAAATTAAATATTTTTGGGAAGCCCATAAAACAAGCTTTCAAATGATGTATATATCATCTTGGTTCGATTTTTCTCTGAATAATATACCACTTGTGGACGTCACCTTTGACGAGAAGTATTGTCTCAGAGTACACATATAGGAATAAATCTGAAAACTGTACATTTATATGTAAATCACAAAAAATAGGGCCTCTAAATGAGTGCTTCCACTCTGCCCCACCAAAGCGCCCCACTGGTGGGGCAGATTCCACTCCTTCATTTTTTGGAGTGGAATCTGCCCCACTCATCCCATCTCGGTGGGGCAGATTCCACTCACTTTTTAGACCAGTGGAATCTGCCCCACCAGGGGTGTCGCATGGTTTTAAATTAAAAAATTAGTGTCATGAAGTGCGAAACTCGACTTCAAAATTTTAATCATTATAACGCCCCACCAAAAGAACAGATAAGTGACGACATTGAATCCAAAATATTAAGAAGATTGTAAACTAAAAGCACAATTATCTGAATTCAAAAATTTCTGATTGTATGTACTCGTAGTTATAGTATTTATGTTGCAAATATTTTCGAAGTCATCGTAACGTAAAAGAAAATTACATATTATGATTCCATTTATAATAATCAATTCATTGTAATGATCTTTAATAATCTATTCGAGATTTTATCTCTGTCAGCAAGTTACTTGAATAGTATGTAATTAAAATTTGCACCTATTACAAATGATAAACGTTTCCATCTTAATTGCAACCTTTATTATGTGAATTAATTATACAGGGTTATTTCTAATCAATTAGCATGCTTATTCTGTACATCAAAACTAACAACTTTTGATCAACGACTTTTGTCAAATCTCAAAAAAAAGTTGTTGTTCCATAGAAAAATATCGTTCAACCTTAACAAAATATATGGAACAGCTGTTTTTTTTAGTTTCCACAAATGTCGCAGAACAAAAGTTGTTAGTTTTGAAGTACAGAATAAGCCCCTAGAAGGATGCTAATTGATTAGAAATAACCTATGTATGTAGTATACAGGTTGGAGAGCTGGCGCCGACATTAATTTGACCCACATGTAGTACTAGTAACCAGTAGTGGATTGTCAGTGTCTTCTAGTTTATAGCGACTATTTAAGTTGCAGTGACCAGGTATGAGTCCTACCAGAAGTCTGAGGTCTTGCCACTGCAACTTCAATAGGTCGTTTGTGATGTTTCTATTTAAATTAGGGAAAGCAACCTTAGAGTGTTTGCAATCCTCCCTTTTGTTCCACATATTCTGATATTATTTTTTGGTATGACAACACAGCAACAGGCGCTCTTCCACCGCTATTGACTTACAGTGTTTAGTTGCCTCGCCCCCTACCTGTTTTCTCGTGCCCTCTTTGACCAGGGCATCGGCTTTGTTGTTGCCAGAACATGTTCTGTGACTCTTTATCCATCTCACGATTGTTCTGTGTTAAGTTGAAAGAGTTTGAAGTGTCGCATGACATTCAGCAACAACTCTAGAACTTGTTACAGGTCTTCTACGTTCGTAGCAGCACTGTTAACAGGGAACACGATGACTTCTTTGGCCTCACTGTTTTTTGTAGCTGAATTGAATGATAATATTAAATTTATAGTTTTCTTTTACTTTACGATGACTTTGAAAATATTTGCGACATAAATACAGGGCGTTGTACCCTAGCCCAGTGTCCATACAGGGTTATCCAGAACTGGTGTACTAAGCCGAAAGGAGGTCAGACCATCAATATGAATTATGAACAACGTTTCCTATGGGACCAACAGTTACTGTTGGGACTGTCGACAGGTTGTTGGAACAGGGACTGTTGGTACAGGGAACAGGGACTACATACAATCCGTAATTTTTAACTTCAGATAATTGTGCTTTTAGTTTACAATCTTCTTAATATTTTGGATTTAATGTCGTCACTTATCTATTCTTTTGGTGGGGCGTTATAATGATTAAAATTTTGAAGTCGAATTTCGCACTTCATGGCACTAATAATTTAATTTAAAATCATGCGACACCCCTGGTGGGGCAGATTCCACTGGTCTAAAAAGTAAGTGGAATTTGCCCCACCAAGATGGGATGAGTGGGGCAGATTCCACTCAAAAAAATGAAGGAGTGGAATCTGCCCCACCAGTGGGGCGCTTTGGTGGGGCAGAGTGGAAGCACTCCTCTAAATTCACAAAATATGGGTTCAAAATTCAAAGTGAGTAAATCGTATCACGTAAGGTATCATATAAAAGAACTTCATTAGCAAATGCTAAAATAGGTTTTTCATTATTTTAACAACGTGTTTGTACGGAACCCTCAATGTACGAGCCTGACTCGCACTTGTCCGGTTTTTTATTGATGACTGTGATCTGACTGACGCACTGACAGGGTGTAATTAACCTTTCAATGTACGTTGAAACGTAGATAAGTTGAAAGTATGGTGAAATTTAATGTTGTTTTTATCATTTATCCTAAAATGTACGCGTACCTACCTACATCCCCTACCTATGTGTCTTATACACGTGTCCCTTAACAGAAAGGGAATGTTTGAGGATAATTCCAATATAAGGTAAATATAGGTGGATACTCAATGCCGTTGAAATATGTTACTGGTAAACATCCCTGTGAATTTAATAAAGCTATTTTCGAATGGTTTTGTACTGAATAGAGTTTGCTGAATAGATGTTTCGTAGAAGGTAAAATATAATGACTTTTCCTGAGGTATTTTACTTGAAGTTTTTGGTTTGAAATGATTGAAATGGGTGTTATAATTTGGATAGTTACGAGTGTAATAACTGTAATCCACGGTGCTTGGAGCATAAATACCCAGATTGGTACCTGGGATAGATACGATTACAAGGCTCTAAAGGTGTTTGCTTACTAAAATCTTCTTTGCTAAAATATAAATGCCAAAAATGTGTAAGGCAAAAAAAATTGTACCTACTAACCTATTGAAAAGAATGAGGACTTAAGACCCGATTTCACCAACGTTTGTTTAAGTGAAACCTGTGATTACTGTATTTAAACGACGGGTTTTGCTTGGTAAACATCAAAATTTCGTTAACAAGCCGTTTAAGATTTAACCAACGGTTAATAAATTAAACAACTCTTGGTGAACTCGGGCCACAGCCCGGACACTCCGCGATTCTTCATATGGCGCAACTCGAACACAGGTACGATGTCGGTACCACCGCGGGTGGCGCAGTTCGAACACAGGTACGATGTCGGTACCACCGCGCGTGGCGCAGCTCGAACACAGGTACGATGTCGGTACCATCGCGCGTGGCGCAGCTCGAACACAGGTACGATGTCGGTACCACCGCGCGTGGCGCAGCTCGAACACAGGTACGATGTCGGTACCACCGCGCGTGGCGCAGCTCGAACACAGGTACGATGTCGGTACCACCGCGCGTGGCGCAGCTCGAACACAGGTACGATGTCGGTACCACCGCGCGTGGCGCAGCTCGAACACAGGTACGATGTCGGTACCACCGCGCGTGGCGCAGCTCGAACACAGGTACGATGTCGGTACCACCACAGCCCGGACACTCCGCGATTCTTCATACAAAATCTGCTGTCTTACGCACACAACAGTACATTTTACTCACAGACACTACACATACGCACGAACGCTACACGGGTATTTGTGTGTAGAACGCCTATGGTTGTCAACGACCCATGTCGACCGTATGAATTGTAATTCTGACTTACCAAGAAGTTTTGTGAGTACTGATACGATGTACTAGCCGTTGCAGGTTTCACATACAATCGTACGTACACTTATTTCGATGAAATCACTCATTTACCTACGTAGAACATAACCAAAACACGGCACTGTTACGAAATTCCCTTAATTTTCTCACATATTGTTGAAGTATCCAGTAATATGAACACGCACACACACGATTATGTATATTTGTAAAATCATCCCATAATTTAAACAAAAGATATACCTAGTAATTAACGATTAAGTAAATCACGCGCTAAACGCACCGACCGATGGCCAACTGAGGGAAGTCCCTAATTTCATATTTCATACACCTACGCTAGTGAGGCCCCTCACTGGTTAAATAGCGGTTGCGGGATCGTTGCTGGTTTTTATAACTGTTTCTGGCAATGTTTCCGAATAATTGCAAAAAAATATTTTTAACCCTTGACGCAAAAAAGGAGGTTCTAAAAGTTTATCACAATATTCTTAGTAGGTTAACATGTATCAAAGAAGATATAATAATACTACGTACAGTACATGTCTTGTGCCAGTGTGATGAATATAAAATCAGAATTTTAGGCATATTTGCTGAGGTCGTTTTTTTCAATAAATATTGATATTTTGGGAAAAATTTTAGTAAAAAGATTTTTTGAGAATGTCTAGAAGGTTTTTTTGTAAAAGGTATAATTGGCTTGATGACAAAAAAATTAAATTAGTCCGTTAGATAGATAATTATTAAATAATATTTGACACGATTTTTTCTGATGTCAATTAAGTAGCACTAAATATTTATTCAACACAATGATTTAAAAATTGTTAATGATATAGCTCGTTGAGGTATGATTAAGGACAGGGCGGGCTCAGGACGGGCGCGGACGTGGGCCCGTACAACGCACGTTCCAAACATTTTGTCTTATGTAAATCATCTCCGCGAAAAGCAAAAATAAAAAAGAAAAGTATAACTCCCTACTCCCGAACTTTGACAAGGTTTATCTTTGTCATTTATTGTGAGATTAACAAAATCTAATTCTTTATGTATGAAAAAATATTTAGTATTAGTATTTATGTAGAAAAAATAACTACAAATTATAGGACTGTACATATTAACTCAATGTTATATACATGTTCGTTTATTTACAGAAAATATACAAATACAAATTAGCACTTATCTACTAGGTATGTATGTGTTAACGCGAAACAATACATTGCATATCGATACCGATATTCTGTAACAGTTGCGTTACGATGATAACTAGTATTTTCACGCCCATGGCAACTCTATCTGTGATCAGCACGACGAGCGAACGAGAGATTATGCGCGCGAGTAGCGGCGCTACGTACGTTATGTTGGTAGCATTACGAATTCTCTATCAGCATTGAATTAGTTCCCAATTTTGGCCGCGCGCAGAATTATCCGATCCGCCATACTTTCATGCGGAAGTGAGCTAGATGCGAAATAAAACAAAAATGAATATCATTCTAGTGCTTATAAAGTATAATGAATTCATAATAATTTGACAGCACTGTAACTAAAAGTAAGCGATTTATTTTATTTGAAACAAATTATCAAGAGAAAGGAACTAAATTTGAATGACATAATTTTTATAACAATATTATCTACCTACTAAAAGTAAATAAGGTACCTTATTTTATCTTTAGGGAAATAATGAAATGATATCTTGTCGCGAATTGTTGTAGAAAAGCCATAAACAGCACACGTCTTCCCCATTGTAAGTCTGTATTTTTTGTAGTCGAAATCACCGGCCTGTGCAACCCGCGCGCAGAGTGAATTTGACGAGTCCTGACGCGGGGTGGAAGTGAGGAAGACTCAAACGGGTGGGGGGTAACGAGTGGCCGTTCTATACGTAGTATTATTATATCTTCTTTGCTCGGGCATAAGACCCGTTAAACCGTTGTTTAAATACAGTAATCACAAGTTTTACTTATACAAGCGTTGGTGAACTCGGGCCTAAGCATTGACCTGGCATTTTGGACTTCATATTGATGGATCAATAAGCCCGATTATAGAGGCGCCAGCGTAAATTTAATAGCAACGTAAAAAGCGGTCTCTCTATCGAATGCCTAAAATGAAAAATAAACACAACTATTCTATTTAGCTAATATAATTCGCTGGCGTCTCTGTAATCGGGCTTTAAGTATGTCCAAAAGACCGTTCCGTCACCGAACAACACAATCACGTACCATTCACGGAGCGTTTCCGTACCGACAGAATGTTCTCTTCACACTCGCTGTCATATAACGATTTGAGTGCGCAACGAACGACTCACCCCGTGTTCACAGATGCCATTTTGTTATAGGATTTTCCCTGGACAAAAAAGAGGGCATTGCCCTGCTATGCCTGGCTACATTACTACAGGCTTTGCTTTGTATCGAGCCCACTTTGGGCTGAGAATCAATTTTCTTTGTAAATAATAAATGCCCATCCCATGGGGTTGGACGAGGGATTGGTACGAGGATAAGGTAAGCCACTGGAAGGAATGCAGTTCGTGAGGAAACTGGACAAAAGGCTCCATTCATCGGAAGGGTTCACGTAAGAATGCAATACAGCCTTCTATGTCTCGGGTGTATAGACGGTTGTAGAATTTTTATGGCGTCATTTCGCGAATATTTCCTACATGGTAGAAATAATTATTCTTCGCCAAAAATGGCACAACGAAATTCAACCGTGTACAGAATTTTAATAGTGTCATCGATGTACTTATAAATTGTTATATGTATTTTCAAAATAACAATTTATTACACATATAACTCATAACTCAGCCGATTTCGATGAAGTTAAAAATGACCATCTCTGAAGTATCTATAATGAAAGACCTTGTACTTGCTAACACAAAGTCTATAAGTCATAGGTAGGTACATACATACCAAAACTATTAAAAAAGCATAAATCAGCGGGATAATTGCGTTATATACGTTGCGTTATTGCGTTATAACATATCTATAGGTATTGTACATTGATTATACATATGTCATCGACCTGGTATTTTTATATTGATGTACATAGGTACATAAAAACATTGTCATACGGACGAATTGATGACATCATTTTTTCAGGAGTAGGTAGGTAACTACATTACTACACTAATATATATAATTCTTGAGCCTTATCTACAGCTAAATTTACATCATTGGCTTTTCAGTGAAAAAGAAAAAACATCGTGAGGCAACCTGCTTACGTCCGTAGAATAAATTCGATGGCGTAAGTGAATCCACCAACCCGCACTGGGCCAGCGTGGTGGATGTGGTTCAATCACTCTTCGTGGGTAGGCTTACGTCCTGCAGTGGACTATTAAAAAGGCTAGTACAGTACGATACAAATCGATCGATACAAGTCGACGTGTTAAAAAGTGGCAGCTATATAATTCACCATGACTGTCTCGTTATGACACGTCGAAAATATTACTTCGTGGTATGTATATTAGCCCGTCTGGAAAGGCAAGAGTAATTCTCCTACCAACAACGCCTTATCATTGTTTAGTTTGGAAAGATTACTAAATAAACGTTTACTTAGTAAATTGGCAAACAATTTGAAATAGCTTTGTATATTTTCCAGCCTTTAAGAGGATATTTCAGAAAATCTTTAGCGATCTTATCGAAAAACGAATGGTTGATTATGTAGCATTTTTTCCTTTTTGATAGTTTCTGATGAATGGTAGATTCAGCAGAGATGTACCGGTAGTGGCCATCTTAGTCACTTTTGGCCACTTTGCGTAGTAATGATTGTGTAGACAATTTTAATGTTAAGATGACATTTTTAAAGAACACTTCAAAATAATAAAGAAATTTTCAAACTTTGACATCCACACAAACATTTAGGTATGGTATTACATCATCATTACATAGTATAAAACAAAGTCGCGTCGCGCTCCATGTATGCTTGAATCTATCTTTAAAACTACGCAACGGATTTTGATGGGTTTTTTTTTAATAGATAGAGTGATTCAAGGGGAAGATTTAATGTGTAATACACCTGTGCAGACGTAGGTATAGCTAGCACGTGGAGAAGATTTTGGTCATTAAGTGAAATTATGAAAAATCCAGAAATGTCAATAAAAGAAAAAAGAAAAGTGTTTAACATGACATGTGTATTTTGCCATGTTTACCATATGGTTGTCAAACATGGGCATTAACAGAAAAATTAACAAACAAAATATTGACATGCTAAAACGGAATGGAGAGAAGTGTAATTGGGGTAAAAAGACGAGACAAAGTTAGATTTAAAATATACAACGTGTAACTAAATTCAAAGATGCGAGGAAAGTCTGTAAGACATTAAAATGGCAATGGACAGGACACATGTTAAGAAGCAAAGGACGACAACATAAACGATGGGAAGACGAATTAAAAAGAGTTGCTGGCCCAGAATGGATGCGTATCGCAAAAGACAGAAAGACCTGGAAAGCTTTAGAGGAGGCCTTTGTCGAAGGACAAGCTGGGGAAAATGATAATACCGACCGTCAGTAATTAGTTAAGGAAACAAAATTGTAAACTCAGCATAAAGGCTCATTTTATTTTTATTTTATTTTACACCTGTGCGAAGCCGGGGCGGGTCACTAGTTATTTATAAACTAGATATTTGTGAAATATTTTTGACATCAAATGGCCAAAACCGGGGCAGTGGCCACAACCCGTGCATCTAATAATCAAAATGCTTGTAAAAGCTATAGAAGTCTGTAGCCCCAATAATGGAAATCGACGTTGTTCTATGTTTAGTTACGAGAATATAATAATTATTATCTTCGTATTGTGAGGAATCGTGTTATTGTAATTAATCGTAACTGGTCTCGTACCAATTGTGTTAATTATGAAATAATTGTGTCGTATTGTGTTTCAATAAAATCTACTGTCAGGGAGTACTGTACTGTACTGTACTGTATCAGCCTTTTTTAATAGTCCACTGCAGGACGTAGGCCTACCCACGAAGAGTAATTGGGCCATATCCACCACGCTGGCCCAGTGCGGGTTGGTGGATTCACATGCGCCATCGAATTTCTTCTACGGACATATGCAGGTTGCCTCACGATGTTTTCCTTCACCGAAAAGCCAGTGGTGTGAAATTCCGTACATAAATTCCAAAGAACTCATTGGTACGGGACCGAGATTTGAACCCACGACCTCACGGTTGTAAGGCGGGTGTTACTACCTCTAAGCCACCACGGCTTTTTTTTACTGGCTGTCAGGGAGTAGTTTTTTTTATTTAAATAAAATTAAAACCATTTATAACTAGAGAAATTAAAATTAAAAACCACTTTGTACTAGGGACCCAGAGTAACTCCGGATCCCTGTGCTCTGGCAGAGTTACAAAGATAAAACTGTATAAGAGGTGAGTCCAGTCATCTAAATAGTGCTGAGTCGCATACAATATATATAAATGCAAAAGTATTAAAGAACCTACTTATCACGAAATGCTATTATACATTAAACGAGTACCTATTGGACAGTCATAAAATAGCAAATTGAAACAAATAAATCGCTCCGCACAATATTGCTATACCCTAATAGGGTCATATGTATAACTTATAGAATATAGATACTAAACATGTTTCTTAAGACCTGCATGTAAATTATACTACATATGATGCAATAAACGATTGATTGATTGATAAGTATTCATTTTCTATTCGCGTCTTTACGAAACTCAATTCTTGAAGAAAGCGCTCCGAAGTCGTCAGAGAGAACCACAAGAATTTTTCATTGTCGGTGCGACGCGACGCAGACGTTGCCAAAAGTACCTAGTTCATTAGTCCAAGCTATAATATCTAACAGTATTGTGACTCGGCCCTGTGCTTGAAATATATACCTACAGCGCCACGTGGCCACGCAGAACGTATCACGCGCTAGGGCTGCCCGCCTCCAGTATATTAATTTCATCTACTTACTCATTATCATTATTAAGAAGTCGTGGTGGCTTAGAGGTAGTGACACCCGACTTACAATCGTGAGGTCGTGGGTTCAAATCCCGGTCCCGTACCAACTAGTTCTTTGGAATTTATGTACGGAATTTCACACCACTGACTTTTCGGTGAAGGAAAACATCGTGGGGCAACCTGCATATGTCCGTAGAAGAAATTCGATGGCGTATGTGAATCCACCAACCCGCACTGGGCCAGCGTGGTGGATATGGCCCATCGCCCTTCGTGGGTAGGCCTACGTCCTGCAGTGGACTATTAAAAAGGCTGATACAGTACAGTACAGTACTCACTATCTACTTGAGTTTCTTTCTAGTTTCTGTCTATTATGATGTAAAATTATTATAATTATTTTAAAAAAGAAATTCGCTGGGAATGTAAAAGGAAGCGTTCAATAAAAATACACATTGTATTTTTTGATTTTTTTAGGGATACGTAGTAAAACGAGTAACCCTAAAAATGTCAATCGCACGCTTGCTAGTTACAAACCCACACGTTCGTTCGTCACTACGGCGCGCCGCGGCTGACTAGCATACCGAGAGCATACCGAACTACGAGGCGCGTAGGTATGATTCGCGTTCCGACAGTTTATATGAAGTCGGAATACTGTTAGATATTATTACTGTGGCTATACTCTTAATAGGTACAATATTCTACCCAAGTAATATCTACCTAAGTAATATTCACTCCACAGGGACCTAGACTGTTATGAGTAAACAGACAACTGTTGGTTTGTTTTGGTTTTGTTGAATATTTAATCAAGGAGGGGCAATGTACTGTCTGAGACAATGTCTTAAGTACTGAGTATATTTTAATTTTAGTACTGGGTCTGATTACGTTTGCTACTTGGGAATAAATTCTTCTTACGATTTTATTAAAGAAGTTCAATGCATTGTAAAATAGACTTGTCATTTGTGCAATTTTAGCATAATAATGCTTACGGTACAGTGAACTAAGCGCCACACAAATCGGTGGATGAGAAGTCAGCCGCAGATGACACTTCGCTGTGATTCGCTAATTATTGCGCATGTGTATTGTGTGCACAATACCGACACAAGTGGCGAAGTGTTGAGCACGGGCGTAGGAAGCTCGCGGGAGGCATGAGGTTCGCGGGCGCGTGTGCCCCGGCGTCTCGTTTCTCTGGCTCCCGCGCATACCTATATTTCGGCATTTGCGCAGCGTTCTCAAATCTGCTGTCTTATGCACACAACACTACATTTTACTCACAGACACTACACATACGCACGAACGCTACACGGGTATTTGTGTGTAGAACGCCTATGGTTGTCAAGGCATGTCGACCGTATGAATTGAAATAATGAAATGATATCTTGTCGCGCATTGTTGTAGTACAGCCATAAACAGCACACGTCTTCCCCATTGTAAGTCTGTATTTTTTGTAGTAGAAATCACCGGCCTGTGCAGCCCGCGCGCAGAGTATTTAATATGTGGCCTGACGCGGAGTGGAAGTGAGGAAGACTCAAACGGGTGGGGGGTAACTAGTGGCCATTCTATACGTAGTGTTATTATATCTTCTTTGGTAGCGCTTAGTATACAACAGCTTAGTATAAAAAGCTAGTGTAAAGCGCTATCTAATATTACCCGATTTTAGTGTTTTTTAGGGTTCCGTACCTCAAAAGGAAAAAACGGAAACCTTAGGTATAGGATCACTTTGTTGTCCATCTGTCCGTCTGTGTGTCTGTCAAGACCTTTTATTTCATATGTAATCAGCAGTTTGATTGCAAGGACTAAAATATGTCTTAGGTGTTTTAAATGACCTTAAAGTTATAAGCCCCTAAAAAGTCATATTTTTTCTCAATTATTTTTTCTGAAAAATAAAAGACGGGAATCACAAGTCGGCGGATGTGAAGTTAGCTACGAGCTGCGCAATATTCAATCTTGCCTGAAGCTCACATAAAGCTGTGCGTTGATTGGATATTGTGCAGCTTCTAATTAGCTAACTTCATATCCGCCAATTTGTATGATTCGGCCTTTTCAAGCGTGCAATATAACTTACTTACTTACTACTACTAAAAATATAATATTTTGTTACAATTTAAGGGGAGAAAAGAGTTTTCTCCCGGAACGTAAATTTTATCTAGAAAATTCTCTCAATGTTCTACAGAAAACGTTAAAACAAGGGTCGTTTCACAGTTCTCTTAATTGCGAATAGATTAGGCACAACGCACATACAAGTACACATGTACTGTACGGTACCAGCCTTTTTAATAGTTCACTGCAGGACGTAGGCCTACCCACGAAGGGTGATCGGGCCATATCCACCACGCTGGCCCAGTGCGGGTTGGTGGATTCACATACGCCATCGAATTTCTTCTACGGACGTATGCAGGTTGTCTCACGATGTTTTCCTTCACCGAAAAGCCAGTGGTGTGAAATTCCGTACATAAATTCCAAAGAACTCATTGGTACGGGACCGGGGATTTGAACCCACGACCTCACGATTGTAAGGCGGGTGTCACTACCTCTTGACCACCACGGCTTATAGTACACATATGATGCTAAGAAATAATCTAAAATTCTAAAATTCTGCCCATGATACAAGACACTGCTTTATTCCCTCGGTGCAAAATCTACTACTATTTATCACGGATATGACTTTTTTAGATTGCAATGCATTTTGATGACTATTATTTACCTCGAGATAGCGGAGAGAGGTAGCGGTAGTGCACACTAGCACCGCCCACGGAGTAGTCCATCAACGTGATACTATCAGGGTTACCACCGAACAGAATATAGTTCCGAATCCGGTGTAAGGCGGCTAACTGGTATTTCATCCTATTATTGCCTTTAGTTAGTTCAAGAGTCCCTGATTATGCCTAGAGTGTGTACGGCCTGTGGTATAAGACACAGCTTTATTCCCTAGGTGCATAATCTACTACAACTTTAACGTTGCGCCCGCGCAATATGCTCACCGCCCTGACTTTACAATTTCTAGTCATACATCAAAAGTTAAACCTGTTTTAGCATGTGCTAATGAAGCTCTTTCATATGATACCCCACATGATGCGATTTACTCACTTTGAATTTTGGGCCAAAATTGTTTGTATTTGGACCCTATTTTTTTGTGATTTAATTAGAAATGTACAGTTTTCAGATTTATTCCCATATGTGTACTCTAAGACAATGCTTCTTGCCAAATTTCATAGTTCTAGCTCAACTGAAAGTACCCTGTAGGTTTTGATTTTTGTGAGTGTCGAAATATGCGGTTTTTACGACATAAACGGCTCTAACTTTTTTAAACGGTAACTGAGAAGTTTTTCTTTTACACAACTGCAAGAGACCATAGATATACGTATACAGATTAAATTTTAACTCGATATCTTTACGCGTTCCCGAGATAATGAGTCTTGACATACACACAGACGGACAACAAAGTGATCCTATAAGGGTTCCGTTTTTTCCGTTTGAGGTACGGAACCTTAAAAACGGACTATAGTTACCCCTTGTTATAGTTGTTATGCTCAGAGTTCGTGCCGCCTGTGGCATCGACTTTATTCCCTCGGCGTATAATCTACTATTACTTACCTCGAGAAAGCGGTGAGAGATAGTGGTAGTGCACACTAGCGCCGCCCGCGGAGCAGCCCGTCAACGTGATACTGTCAGGGTTGCCACCGAACAGTAAGATGTTGTTCCGAACCCAGTGTAACGCAGCAGACTGGTCTTTCAATCCAAAGTTGCCAGGAATAATCTCATCGCCAGTGCTGAGGAACCCTGAAAACAATAGTAAAATAGTAAGTGGCGCATTTATACAGGGTTAATCGGAAAGGGTGTTTGCCGAAAGGAGGTGATATAGATCATAATATTTTACTTCGTCTGTTTTGTTTTTATTTAAAATATACAAAAAATATTCCCAGTACTTAAATAAGCCCATTAAATTCCATTTCTTTGCAGTTTATTTGTCTGCCATATTTTAAGGCTTATTTTGAAACATGGTAGGTACTGTACTGGGCCCACGATAAAATATCTTCAAATTAACATTCATCTTTGTTACCTAACTTACCTACTTTATTTTTATGAATACCTAAATGAATTATATATCTTACTTCAGGTACCTACGAGTACGTATTTTGTATGCTAAGCAAAAATTTCAATTTATCACGGTTTTATGTATTTTTTTAAAACTCTAGGCTACCTTAGTTAATTTATGTTTATTAAAGTACCAGCCTACTAAAGGGATTTTCGCCGAGATCAGATGTAAAAAGAGAAAGCTTGGTGGAAATCCGGTAAAAGGTAATTTTCTATACATTTTAAGATAGTCCAATTTTCCTTCTTACCTACACAGCCGGCAAATCTTATTTTAATGCTATTTGGCAGTATTTCAAATTTTTTTTACCAGGTTTCAATACGGGGCGGGGCGGTATCATTATCACCGACTTTTACTATTAGACAACTTGATATCGCGGAAAAAAATCAAAACACGATGATTTTCTGCCGAACAGCTGTTTATTTTGGCTATTTCGGCCTTGTTTCCAATGTGTTAGAAGAAAAAAACTACAGAAGAAAAACACAATTGGCGGTTATAGCTAGAAACGATTTGTTCCAGACAACCTCTGATGAATGGAAACGTCCCTGAGCCTTTCGTATGTAAGAAAAAATTATAAAAATATTCACTCACCAAGCGGCCCCAGCCTGTAGTTCAGAGTGACGACCACGACATCCCTGTCCATGAGATTGGAAGCATCGTAGAGGTCAGACTGGCCGTACATGAAGGCTCCTCCATGGATGAAGACCACGACCGGCAGGGACGCGCCAGGAGTCAGCTTCGGAGTGTAAACGTTCACGAATAAACAGTTTTCACTGCCTGAAAAAGGAAATATGGAATTAATGGAATGAAAATGTCAATAATGAAAATAAAATAGGCCGCGCTCGCGTCACACAAGTTGGCAGAAATTAAGTTATATGCGCGGCTTGGTGTGCGCTTCAGTCAGGATTGGATATTGCGCAGTTTGTTTCCGCCAACTTCTGTGATGTGGCTTATAAGTTCGTATAGGCCGGGTAGCTAGCCCTGGTGTCAGAGTTTTTAAGCCGCCTGAAGGCCTCTGACATGGCTAAACGGTACAAACAATCGGTACCTACAATGAAAAATAAATATATATTTAGTGGATATGCTAAAGAATACCATCATGCCGATATGCCGTTGAGACAAAAGTAAAATTGACTAGTAGTTCTCCGTACAGTAGACCTCGCACCTCTTTAACTGAATCTTCATGAGCCTATGCCTCAACTTGCTCTTGACCGATTTCGTCGATACTCGCAAATCTTGGTTAATAAATAGCGCTACAGCAAATACCTATCTCCCCTTTTTCTCCACTGCGCGACGCAAAGGAGTGGTAATGTTATTATCAGCCTATAAAATTTATGTTGTTTTTAAACTGTCGCGATTTGAACCCATTATTATATACCTACTACGGGACTAATCGCGCACTAAAATTACGAGATAAATAAATACCTCCTCATCCCGACGTTGAGTCTACCCGTGACCACGGTCGATGCAACTCGGCCGAAACGTCGGGATGAGGAGGTATTTATTTATCTCGTAATTTTAGTACCATTAGTCCCGTAGTATATAACAATAATAAAATGTGTATGTTCTTTAAAGCACTATACAGACTAAACGCCTGGACCGGTTTTTGCTGAGTGAGAAAACTTTGGGGATTGTTAAGACGAGGCACCGGGCCGAGAAACACGAAAACGGCAAAAACGAGTACTTTTGAATGCGCGATGTGAGAGGATGAATGATATCGATTCAAATTTAAAAAATGTCATAGATAAGGGAAAATCTTAATAAATTGAATGAACCGGACAAAATTTTGAAAAGTAACCGGCTTTATTAAAAAAAAAATAAAACAAATTGCTCACCAAAAAAATTTTAGTAATTCGAATGCTCAGAATTATCAGCGACAACACCCCATTATTTTTTACGAATAAAATAGCCAGATCCCTTTTCTTTATTATAAACCGAGAATTTTTTTTTTTTAAATTGTATATTATGAGTAATTAATTAAAAACTCAATCAAATCTCTTCGCGCCTACTCTAGTTTAGCTTTTACTCTACAGTGTTTGCTCAGAATATTTGATCCGGCACTATCTGGGCCGCCGCCGCCGTACCGGTGCGACGTTGCGACTCCGACGAGCGCATGATTCGCTCAGCGTCGGGCTGGCAACGCCGCAAAGTACGGACGGCGCGAGATGCGTGCTGTTTGTTTTTGGTTATTGTCTTCTAGGTACTCTGTGCGACGACAACCGAGTAATTTACTTCAGAATTATTTTCAAAATTATAAGTTAGACTTTAGTGTACTATATTATATTGTAGCTTTAGAACATTATTATAGTAGGTAGTAAGTTAGGTACTTAGTATTTTTATTTGGTAGTGTGTAAATAGTAGTGAACAAGTGTGCATAGAAAATGGGGAGGAAAAATAAGCGGAAAGAATTGTTTTTACAAAAACGAAAAAGAAAACCTAAAAAAAATGACGGAATGTTTGGGTAAGTCGAATTACATATATAATAAACTTGCAATAAATAGTTGCACTCTAATGCCCTAATAATAAAGTCTATATTTGGCAAATACACATTCGTCTACAGATTATGGATTATCACATTCTTACTACCTAGGTACTTCAATTTTTCTGCATTTACCTATATTTACAATTTTTTTAGGTCAAAAAAACGGAAACTGCAACCTGACGATTGTCAATCCACATCCTCAACAGGGCCAGTAGATAGAGAGTGAGTCCATGCCAAGTACCTATCTATCATGTCAGCAATCAATTTAAAGTATCTAGTAATAATACTCCGTCTATTCTTTATTTTCAAGTGTGTACCTACTAAGATTTGTCTGTACAAACTAACCATACTGTAGGAAACAAATATCAGAACAAAAAGCTATGGAGTCGTCTCTTGATATTTTAGAAACCTATCTAAAATAATGATATTTATTAGGTGATGTTCTATCACCTAAATAATTGTGTTAGCTTTAACTTTTTAATAATTATATAATTACATCATTTTATTTTGTAGCCACCCAGAAATATCACCAACATACGCAGAGTTACACAACGTGTTGCCGACATCTGGGGATTCAGAGGAAACGGTAAATTTAAACACTTTTTTTAAATTATCACGGTTATAGTATTGTCTTTTACCGACTTCAAAAAAGAGGAAGTTGTCGATAGGGTTATTATTTTTTCTTCTTTTAAATAAACGAAATTAAAATTATTCTCCCTGCTTTATCACAAAGATTTTCCAGGTATTTAGTGAGTAGTTAGTACCTATACCTCCGCCACTGTACTCCATTTTGTACATGTCTAATTCCTTTAATAGTAATGTAAGTAATTTAATTTCAGTTAAAAGAACCAAATCCTGAAAATGAAGAGTTACAAAATGTGTTGCCCACATCAGAGGATTCGGTGGAAACGGTAAACTTAAGTACCTTTTTAAACTATCGCGATTATTGTCTTGTCTTTTTACCGACTTCAAAAAAGAGGATGTTGTCGATTTGGTTATATTTTGAAAATGTCGTTCACTTGAAAGAGTTGAAAGGGACCACAGATTTAATTTAAAAAGGACATTTGAGAACTGAGCCAAATATTTATGTCACGAGAAGTAATGTTGTTATGATATTTATAGTGGTAGTGTATTAGAACAATCATCAAAGCACACTATTTGTTTGAATTCTTTGAACAATATGAATCAGAGTACAATACTATACCTTATTGAAAAGGTAGTTTCAATTACTGAAGCCTATGTAACTCACTGTATGCATAAATAAATAACATTTTGATATTTAAATTGTAGAGTTACTGAAACAGTATATTTAAGATGAATAATTGGTTTGATTGGGTTTTTCTGGGTTTTCCCCAATCCTGCGCAACAAATGTTGAACCAATTTGAATGTATCCCCAGACAAGGTAGGAAGGTGTGTTGTGTTATTTTAATTGTATAAAATTTCGTTATCAAAATAGGAATTGATTTTTAAATAGATTAATTTTTGAGGGGGCGTGTTGGAATATGATACAAAAACTAATCTATCTCACTCTAACATGTAATGTATGTGAGTGTTTCTCTTTCCTTCACGACGTTTACATTATAGTAAAATACCCCTTTGTTCTACAACTTTAATGCTTATTATGAATTCCTCACCACTGTTCTTATAGAGCTGTGCTAGACCGCACTCGCACCTATCCTACCAAATATCGGTAAATAAATGATTTATATTTTAAACCGATTAACTAAATATTTTATTTCTGGCATCCAAACCCTTTTCTAAGTGTGTGAAGCACGATAAAAATAAGTTCATTGATTATGATACCTGTACATAATCAACATTAATTTGTATACAGGGTTATTTCTAATCAATTAGCATCCTTTTAGAGGTTTATTCTGTATATGTACATCAAAACTAACAACTTTTGTTCTGCAACATTTCTCAAAACTAACAACTTTTGTTCTGCAACATTTCTCAAAATTAAAAAAAAAAAGCTGTTCCATACATTTTGTTGCGGGTCACGGGTAGACTCACTATTCTACGGAGTGTCTACCCTTGACCACGGTTGATGCAACTCGGACGAAACGTCGGGATGATGAGTTATTTATTTATCTCGTAATTTCAGAGCGCGATAAGTCCCGTAGTATATAATAATAATGTGTTCAAATCGCGAAAGTTTAAAAACAGCAGTTGAAATAACCCTGTATTGTATGAAAAAAAAAAAACATTAAAAAGATCAAAATAATTTTTGCCTTTTTTTTAAAT
Source organism: Hypomecis punctinalis (assembly GCA_949316475.1). Taxonomy (NCBI): domain Eukaryota; kingdom Metazoa; phylum Arthropoda; class Insecta; order Lepidoptera; family Geometridae; genus Hypomecis; species Hypomecis punctinalis. The sequence goes on along the minus strand of OX438807.1, from coordinate 22,350,195 downwards.
TGTTGATTAAGGACAAGGCGACTCCATGATTATCTATGCTCTAGGCAAATTGAGTTGACGCGTGCCGCCGCCGCGCCGTTAGCAGCGCCACGTACGCTAGCCCAGCGTTGCCGCCCGCCGCTCTGGCGTGATCCTGTCAAGTGAGACCGCGTAAAATTTTGTCCGAGTGAAGGGGCGCGGTACTCGATTTTGAAACTATAGTTTATCAATGCGTCACCTTAAGGAGAACCAATATCTTGACAGATGGAAGCATAATTGTCGTGTCAAAACAGATGCTTCACCCACTTCATTCCTCTTCATTCGCTCGGTCTCTGTGCTGCTTGTTTTTTTTACTTTTGCCCTAGTAAATAACTGTCTAATTGTCTATGACAGAGGTTAATAATACTACTTTACATGGTCACGCGTGCCTCTTCATAATCTCGCCCGATTATCTCTAATGTAAACAAGGCGCATGCCTTGTTATAATCCCTAATTAGAGATGACTACAGATAGCAGATAATACGATTCGTAGTCGAACCACTCTTTTGCAGAATCGTCGGTAAGTGCTACACCAGTTAATTATCAACCGCCAAGCTGGTTAATATGATCCTTGCCGCCAAGCAACTAGTTAGCAAGCATATTAAAATAATGGTTTAATCAGCTTTTGAAATACATAACAAACGACCTATACAAGCTGCAGTGACAAGACCTCCGACTATCCGACGATGTTTGGCCTCATAATTGGTCATTCATCATCACCCATCCATCAGCCATAGGACGTCTACTGCTGGACATAGGCCTCCCCTAAAATCTCCAATAGGACCGGTTGGTAGCGGCTTGCATCCAGCGCGATCACCCATCGAGGTCATCTGTCCACCTTGTGGGTGGACGACCTACGGTACCTATGACGGTGCGTGGTCTCTACTCGAAAACTTTTCGACCCCTATCGGTCATCAGTGCTCTGTGCTATACGCCCTGTCCCTTTGCAACTTCAGCTTGCCAATTCGCTGAGCTAATAACCGGTCTCTGCAACTTAAATAGTCATATGTATAAACGGAAAGCCTGATAGCCCACTCTGTCGTAGCTGCCTGCGAGAGAATGAAATGTTTTCTGTGACTTTGCAATGCCACAGATGACACTAGAATCGCATGATGCTGCATTATCATCAGCATCGTCATCCACTTCGTCATCTCTATACACCGTTCCAGCCAGTGGAGCAGTTACGCCAACGGCCCAGAGCCGTTATTTGAAGGAGCTGCACCGCTAGCATGGCAAAGTGACTATCCACTTTTAATTCCAGTTATCAATGTCGATACATACCTACTTTGGTTCCTCTTCGAGGGGATAAATTGGTAAGTAGATAATTTATCGCTTTGCCATGCTAGAGACGCTGGGCTAGCTCGGGAAGACGCTGGAGGGAGAAATGCACAAAACGCCACATGCGGGACGTCATTCGTCACTGCAGAATCGGGTGAATATGCTGGCAGTGCAAAGTCATAAAACAATTATGAGTGCAGTGCTATGTATTTATGTATGCCTCGCAGGGTTTTATACTGACCTGGGTAGTTGGATATTCTGAATGGTAAGTTCTGTACTGTTCTGTCAATTGTCATGGTAACACCTCTAACTATTATTTAAATTTGTCTGTAATTTATTTACTCAGTAGAGCCTAGGATTATTGTCAAAATGCCAAAAATTGGAGTCGCTGAGCGATTTACATATTTAAAATTAAATACGTTATGCTGATTATTTGCAATTTGCATATGCAAATTTTTCTTTCATCTGTAGATACGATTGTTTCGATGTCGTTACTCGGTTACGTACAGTTGTACTTTTAGGGTTCATCCCGTGGTATTTTGGACTAATCTTGACGAAAAGGTCACAGATTTCATTTAATTTTTTAGGGTTCCATACCTCAAAAGAAAAAAAAACGGAACCCTTATAGGATCACTTTGTTGTCCGTCTGTCCGTCTGTGTGTATGTCAAGACTCTTTATCTCGAGATCGCGTTAAGATATCGAGTTGAAATATAAATACGTATATCGATGATCTCTGGCAGTTGTGTAAAAAAAAAACTTCTCAGTTATCGTTTAAAAAAGTTACGAGCCCTTTATGTCGTAAAATACCGCATATTTCGACACTCACATAAATTAAAACAGGGTACTTTCCGTTGACATAGAACTATGGAATTTGGCGAGAAGCATTGTCTCAGAGTACACATATAAGGATAAATCTGAAAACTGTAAATTTTTATTTAAGGCACAAAAATAGGTCCTCAAAATTCACTAAATATGGGTTCAAAATTCAAAGTGAGTAAATCGTATGTGGTTGTTAACGAAGGGTTTTGTCTGTGTGTCTAGCCCAGCTAGGCTACCCACCCGCCCTATACGAACTTATCGGCGAAGGTCGATCTTCATCGGCTCTTAGACCATTAGTGCGCGATAAATGGATCCCTGGAATATTACCTGTGATTTTGCTGACAAAGGGGTCGTACTGCAGACATCCGGAGAGAGGCCTCGAGGCGTCCCAAGTGCCTATCCATGGCTTCAGCTGCTGCGGCTCCTGCGGGTAGGAGGACATCAGTGAGTAATCAATGAAGTAGGACCATCTATCAGCCGTAGGACCTTACTGCTGGACAAAGGCCTCGTCTATGGATTTCCAATAAGGCCAGTTGGATGCGGCCTGCATCTAACGCGTTACTGCGATCTTAGATCAGTGGACATCCTGCGCTGCGCTTTCTGACTTGTGTCCATTCGAGAACTTTGCGGCCCCGTCAGCCATCCGTTCTTCGAACTATGCCAAGCTCACTGCCATTTTGACTGCCTCGGTGGCTCAGTGGTTAGTGACTCTAACTTCTGGATCAAAGAGGCGTGGGTTCGATCCCCACCCAGGGCAAATATTTATGTACACTTATGTTTATCATAAGTGTTTGCTCTGTGTCTGGGTGTTATTTAGTTAATATCTATATAAGTATGTATTTAAAAATATGTTTTGTAGTATATCAGTCTCTGGCAGCCATATCACAAGCTTTGCTTAGTTTGGGGTCAGAGGCCGTGTGTAAAGTGTCCCAAAATATTTATTTATTATTATATTATTATTATTTCAACTTGCTAATCTGGGCTCTCGGTTACTTTAGTTCGTCTGCGAATCTCCTCGTTCCTATGTTACATAGGTAGGTACTAAGTCAATACTAATAAATGTCATTGATTACCAGCGCCACTTCACCCACATAAATTACAATTCCCCATAACCTACTCAGTAATCTAAAGTAATCTAAACGATCCTTATTCTTACTTCCATACTAATATTCGAAAGTATTTGTAGGTTTGATACTCTGTCACATAGCAACAGTGCAATGGATAGACTTGATTTTTAGCACGGAAATACATAGATCAGGATATGTAACATAGATCAAGAGTTGGAGAGGGTAATTAGGTACGCTACTTTTTATTCTGGAAAAATAAGAGGCTACAGTAACATAGTACAATAAATAAAATATCACTCGGACGATGCCGAGGGTAATAGCTTGTGTTTAAATAATGCCTTAACCAGTCCCTTCTCAGCATGATGCCGATCATGACAGCCAACGCGGGTCTTAGAGCACTGCCACACGGGTGTTGTGGCGTCGTCGTGACGCAACAGAATGAATGCCACACGGGCGCTGTCGTCACAGCGTTAATATATTTTTTTATTATTCGCCCATTTTTGGGCAAGCTATAATAGATCCAACCGTTTATTTTCTTTTTGACAGCACCAATAGAACGTAACTGCATCATGTTACGCAAAAGTTCACTTTTAAATGCGAGGTTTTAAAGATATGACAACTGCCTACGTTTGCTCCTTGATCCCGTATATTAGTCATCTTTGACAAATTGAGTCCATAAGTGCAGTAGTTTTTTTATAAATTACATAAAAAAACAAACGTTTTTAAAAATTTACGTTCTATGGCTACACACCATAGCCATACAAAAAGAAAATAAACGGTTGGATCTATTATAAAGTCTTTAGGCAATACCGCCTTGTCTTACGTATTCTTTGATTTGCATTATCTTTTCTTTGACTCTTCTTCTTCTCAGTAAAGCAGTGGAGACTTTACTAGAAGCTTCGATGGAGTTATGAAGACAACACGAAAATACATGTTTTACCACATTATACTACTTGCCTGCACTCATGTACGTATTTCAGCTATTAATAAATGAAACACCACAACTTTTGCACTATTAATACTGATAGAAACACAAGTTTTAGAAAATAAATACAATGCGGCGATATGATTTTCTCGCGTTCCCGCCAAACTCTCACAGTGTTAATGTAGTATCAGTGTTGCTGTTTAGCGACTAAGTAGCTAGATCTAGAAGATTTTATCACTACATAGTTTAAAGTAAAACCGGTATTTCTGTGTGTCCGCTTATAATTATCTTCCAAACTACACAACAGATTTCGATGCAGTTTTCACTATCGTTTAAAATATTTCTTCCGGAAGGTTTATAGCTGTATGGATGGGTAGCTAGTGAATAATAAGCGAAAAAAAATTGTCTTGGAGACAAAACAAATATTTAGCGACTTTTGACTCGAACTATTTAGGGATTTTCTTAGGAGTAAAATAGTATTATTATTAATCAATTGTCAGCCTACTATCGGATACACTTCGGAGAGTGCGCCCAGGAGTTGTACAATCTGGTCCCACCTGCCCCTTTCTTCTATCGTACAGCTAGACAGACGCGACCAAAGCGCCACCCTTTTATGGTGGACATCCCACGCGTTAGAACCAAGCGTTTTGAGTCCACATTCCTCATACGAACTGCCAGAATGTGGAACGCTTTACCTGAGTCTGTCTTTCCGCTAAAGTACAACATGGGTGTCTTCAAATCCCAAGTAAATAGGTATCTTCTAGGTAAGCGTGCTACATCCTAAACCGCACATCTGCTTAACATCAGGCAGTGTGTAGTCAAACGCAAACCTATTTGAAACAAAAAAAAAGTCACTTCCTACCAAATAATGTAAATTGACTTTATTTGTATGCCAAATTTTTAAGTTAAACCGATGTACAGTAGGCTGGATTAATAAAGTTGGACGTTTCACACGATCTGATTTCGCGGTTGGTTTTACTCATCAGATTAAATGACCATTATGTTCCCAGCTTAAGGTTGGGCGGTTGTGGCTAAAACCGTTTTTTCCCGTTAACTATTCATAGAATCCTCTAGATCTAGTGACGAAGTCATTGGAACGGCAACACTGGCCGCTCCGTCATTTTACGCAGCTCCCTTTCCTACGTCAACCTGCTCTCCTTATCCGTTGTGCGTCCGTTGTGTCACCGCCTGTTATTTCAGTGCATCGCGTAGCATGTCGTTCAGTCATGAAGAACGACGCGCGACGTAGCGGACGTAGCGGTGACGCACTGCAGCCACAACGCCCGTGTGGCATCGTTTTTCCTATAGGGTCCTCAGTAGGGCATGCAACCCGGTTAACCGAAAACCGAAAAAACCGGGTAACCGACCGCATTTGAAACTCGGTTTTTTCTAGTTATAAACCCGGTTTTTTCGGGTTTTTCGGTTTTTCTACGATTTTTTAAAATTCACATATTAACTTCTTCGTAATACATTATTCGTATTACATTATTGTCATCTAGTTGCTCTAACACTTTTTTCTATGTATAAAATTACGCCTAATGTACCATTGACCAATGACTATTATATAACTACGTGCTAAGGATAAAATTCAAGTGCGAAAGTCCTCATTCTCTCTTTCTCTCGCTTTACATAGTGAATTAGTGAGTATCGTCATATAGGTAGTAGTCGCTGTAGCGTTATATGCGTAATGGGACGCGTTTTGTCTCGTCTTAACCAAAATGCTATCAACCGCCTTTTTGTATTGTTACATTAGTCTGACAGTCTCTGTTACGCTAAGTAGTAAAACTAACCGTGATATATTTTGCACGTTTGTCTAATATTTGTAAATTATACATAAAGGAATGCTCGATTGTTGAAACTAACAAACAAAAGAAATAGCATCCATCCATCCATCAGCCATAAGAAGTCCACTGCTGGACATAGGCCTCCCCTATGAATCTCCAACAAGACCGGTTGGAAGCGGCTTGTATCCAGCGCGATCCTGCGGTCTTAATAAGGTCATCCGTCCACCTTATGGGTGGACGTCCTACGCTGCGCTTGCCGGTACGTGGTCTCCACTCGAGAACTTTTCGACCCCATCGGTCATCAGTCCTCCGCGCTATGTGCCCAGCTCATTACCATTTCAACTTGCCAATCCGTTGGGCTATGTCGGTAACTTTGGTTCTTCTACGGATCTCCTCATTTCTGATTCAATCTCGCAGAGAGACTCCAAACATAGCCCTCTCCATAGCTCGTTGGGTTGCTTGGAGCTTACTAATAAGGCCCATAGTGAGAGACCATGTTTATGTGCCATAAGTCATCACGTGCAACATACACTGGTCTAAAACTTTCGACTTGAGGCACTGAGGTATGTCGGATGAGAAGAGGCTACGCAATTTTCCGAACGCTGCCCAGCCGAGTTGGATTCGGCGATTGACCTCTTTCTTGAAGTCGGACCTACCTAACTGGACTACTTGTCCTAAGTAGACGTACGAGTCAACGACTTCAAGAACCGAGTTCCCAATATAAATCGAAGAGGGTACAACATGGGAATCACATTTGACTTTCGACTTGACCATGTTCATCTTAAGACTGTTGAGAAACCCGATTGAGGCCTTCCAGAATCGTGCTGACCTCTTCTATCGATTTTGCCATGACTACTATATCGTCGGCAATCCGAATGTGAGTGAGGTATTCGCCATTGACATTGATGCAATCCTTTCCATTCTAGGAGCTTGAACGCTTCTCAAAAGTAGCCGTAAACAGTTTCGAAGAAATTACGACTTATGCCTCTTTTTAAAGGGATCGCCTTGGAGCTTTCTTCCTGTACTCAGACCGACATAGTGGCGTTATTATACAAGACTGCAACACTTTGATGTACCGATAGTCAATACGGCATCGTTGGAGAGACTCGAGCACAGCCCATGCCTCGACCGAATCAAAGGCTTTCTCATAGTCCGCAAACGCTAAGCAAAGTGGCAAATTATACTCTTCGGTCTTCTGTATAACCTGCCGCAGCGTATGAAGGCGGCTTGTTCGGAAGGCTCATAAAGCCTACGCTCGAGACGGTTCGTAATGACCCTTGAAAACAGCTTATAAACATGGCTCAGAAGTGAGATGGGTCTATAGTTCTTCAATAAGGTGTTGTCAGCTTTCTTGAAAAACAACACCACCACGCTTCTGCTCCATGCTTCTGGCGTGATGCGCTCGAGGACGACGGTGTTGAAAAGCTTAGGGAGACTTTTAGTACCGGTGTTCCACCCGCTCTCAGCAGCTCTGATGTGATACCGTCATCACCCGGCGCCTTGTTATTCTTAAACTGATTCAGGGCCATTCTAATCTCGTACAGGCTGATGTCCGGGATATCTTTGGTGAACTGTCAGGTAAGCTGGGTCTTGGATCTCTGGCCGCGCTATTGGTTATATAGGTTATTGGTTTGGTTATACACAACATATTTATACATATACGCGTCGAGTTGAGTACCTCCTCTGTTTCTTCGGTTGAAAAGCATTTGATATCATCACACACGTTAATTTTCTCCGCCTCATCTATTCTCAGAGTACCGCTGCAACAAAATTACAATCTTCTGGCCCAGCATTTGCAATAGAGAAATATGTTAAACAGAGAGACCCACTGTCCCCGAAAATATTCACGGGCGTCCTCGAAGAAGTTTTCAGAAAGCTGGCGGCAAGCTGGGATAGAAGTGGTGTTGATATCGGTAAAAAAAAGGTTAACTAATCTTCATTTTGTAGACGATATCGTTATCTTCTCTTCCTCAGCCAGAGAGCTGCAATCAATGCCACAAAATCTAACCACTGCAAGCCTCTAGGTTGGATTGCGGATGAACATGTTAAAGACCAAAGTGATGACCAATGGCATCAAACGTCGGGTAACTGTCGATGACGAAGACATATACGTTCACGATTACATCTGTCTTGGGCAAATAGTCACCTTCCAGACGAGACAAGACCTAGAAGAAAAGAGAAAGCTTGGAAGAGCTATTGGGCCATGAAAAAGCATATGAAGAGACACCTTCCGATCACACTAAAGCGCAAGATGTATGTAATCTTTCCATTTTGACTTATGGTGTACAAACATTGTTTTTGACAAACAGTGTCTTTAACTAAAGACTAAAAGTCCAAACTCAAGGTTTGCCAAAGAGCGATGGAGCGCAGTATTCTCGGTGACCGGCTAATAGACAGAGTACAAAACACCGAACTGCGTTCCAGAACTCAAATCAAAGATTTGGCTTTCACTGCCGCTAAACTGAAGTCGCAGTGGGCCGAGTAAGTCAGTCGCATGCCAGAAGACCTCTGGGATAAAATCACCTCCGAATGGGGTCCCAACTCGGTGCGGCCTCGTAGAGGCCTATCTAATAGAGAGTCTGCACTCTCTATTAGATAGCGCGAATACATTTAATCCAAATTGGCAGGCATCAGAACAAGACCGACGCAACTGGAAATCTCGAGGGGAGGCCTTTGCCCAACAATGGGACAGTACAGGGTCATAAACAAACCATTATTTTTAGTATTTTCATATACTTACCAAAAAAAACCCGAAAAACTCGAAAAACCCGATTTACCCGGTTTTTTAAATCAAAAACCGAAAAACCCGGTTTTTCTAAACCACCCGGTTTTTGCATGCCCTAGTCCTCAGTTGACGTCACGCAGACATCTGTCGCGCATGCTTACAAGTAACATTGTTTTTAATTATACAAGATGGTTAGTTTGATTAGATTTGTTAGTCTCGAGGGATTAGGCCTTCTATCCAAAGTGCCCTGGGGAAAAAGTTACGGGCGGTGTGACTCGCATCGTTAATTATACTGTTTAAGGGTTGGTTACAATGATATCCTAGCTATGTGTCCATCGTCTAGAGAAAAACCGGTGTTGAAACGTCTCTGTACAATTAATCAAGTTACATAATATATGCCAGAGGTGCCTTTTGAAAAGCTGGAGAATGCCAACAAGGGGGGTGGGAGAGAGAGTGATATATAACCTGTTTGCCCCCCCAAATGGAGCTGTAAATCATTCAAAGTATTGTATATTTGTATATCCCTTCTGTTAAAGCAATAGTTACAAACAGAGGCGGACTAGCAGTCTGAGCCGCTCTAGGCCAGCTTGTCTGACCCCCCCCCCCCCTAGCTACAGAGGCTAAAGAGGGATCAAATTCAGAAATAAGCTCCAACAACATTAAATAATTCCTATTGTGTAATGAGCCGATTTTTTTGTGTTTCTCTCTAAATGCCAATCAACGTGACGCGAGCGCTTTTACAAACGCTACTTCTCTTTTTAAGATATTTTTCCAATAATTAATTTCTTCATCGTCCTGAATTGTTAATGTTTGGTCTATGCGACCTAAAGCGTTGCCTCTATTTGTCATTTGAAGAACGGATAATTTATGTGTCGGGTAATTTTCATGACTCTTTGATGCCCATATTTCCAGTCACTAAAACCTTTATTTTTGTCAAATGAGCTCGTACTCGTCGTAAAGAAGACACGGTCCACAAAACACACCCAATGCTCTTGGAGTATAGTAACCACTTTCTTGAAACTTTTTCACCGTTCAAATGCTGGCGTTCGAACAAACATTTTGTCAATTTTCGCACTTTATCTTTATAAGTGCATTCACAAATTTTTTGGGGTGTCTTCGCTGAATGATGCTGATGGCGCATTGTTGGATTTAATAACACGTGGAATTGACTTTGATCTTCGTACTTTCTTTGTACTGGTTTTGATCGGTTATGCAGTTCTCAGAATTAGTGGAAGTTTTTCTAAAAATATGTAATTTTGCTGGTTTTCTAATAACATCTTTTTGTTTATCATTCTTTTCCTTAGCCCGTTTAAAATATTCAGCTCCACTTAGTCTTATTTTTCCATCAATTGACAAAGACATGTTCAAAAAATATCCACTTCGGTATTATTGCACTTAGAAAAATTGGCATTATGCATTTTATTGCTTAAAGTTATTGACTTATAATTACACGTAAAATTACAATCAGAGGCACATGAAATCTGTACCTCATACTCGGTTCAAAACTGACTGAGATACCTATAACATGGAGCGTCGTTGACAATGCAGTAAAAACCAATGTAACCCCTCTTGGTGGATTTTTTAGAAAACTTTCAAAAGTACGTTTTATTTGAAAGACAATCCTTTCCAGAAATATTTCATTTTTAGCTTTATTTCTAGAATCCTAAAGCTTAATTTATGATAACGTGTTTAGGTAAAGCAAATGACACGTGCTGAAGAACAAGTGCGAGTTATACTGCCCTCTCAAAAAATACAAAATGTTGTATAACCCCCATAAAATTCACAATGTGAAAGATTAAGGCAATTGTTAGCAACTCTTATTGTTATATTATGGCTCTCCAATCGTAAATTATGGTAAAACAATTACGTATAGCCATCTTTGGGTATTGTGCAACGAAGCACCCCAAAAATTATAAAGCTTCGTTTCTTGTGTTAAAACATACAGCAAAGTATTTCCGCACACGTGTGTCAATGAGCATCGAGTTAGAATGTGAACTCTGTAAAACTTGCCTTAAAGAACATTTTTGCATTTCAATATGTTGAGTTAACAATCTTCACTGACCGCCCGCTGATAGGGCAACTAAATCAACTCCACTGTTTTTGTGGAATATTTTTCAAAGGATGGGATAGATGAAACAAATATATTTTGCAGTAATGTGACAGTTTTGTTAGTGTTCTTTTTAATAATTCCATTATGGTACACACACATGTTTTTGGCCGCCCCCAAAATCCGGCCGCTCTAGGCCCGGGCCTTGTCGGCCTTTAGGCAAATCCGGCACTGGTTACAAACAATTATATTTATAGTATTCAGGGTATTGGATAAAAGTTATCGTCGTAGTCGACGTTTCAGCCAAAGGACGTCTACTGCTGAACATAGGCCTGCCCTATAGATCTCTAAGACCGGTTGCAAACGGCTCGCATCCAGCGAGATCCCGCAGTCTTCATGAGGTCAAGTGTCCACCTCGTGAATGGACGTCTTACGCTGCGCTTGTCGGTATGTGCTCTGCACTCGAGAACCTTTCGACCCCATAGGTCTCGTCCTATAGGTATAGTCTGTGTTAAGGTGGGCATACACAATGCGATGAACTGATCAGTTTTCCTATCACTCCAACTGGGATCACATCAACAAAGTTGTTTGAAATTAGTTTTTCTCCTACTTTGACTCCCATCAACTTTTTCTGGGATTGATATTTTCTGAATAAGATAGGTGTGCCATTTTGTTTATTCAATTAGTTGTGTTTTTTCAATCTTTCATGAGAAATTATTGAAATCAAAGTTGTTTGGAATTTGATTTCCTACAACTTTGATTCCCATAAACTTTTTGTAGGATCGATATTTTTCAAATAAGATAGGGGTGTCATTTTGTTTCGTCAATAACTAGCTACCGGCAGCGGTTAACTATATTTGGCCCACGCTGGACCAATCTGATGAACTGATGTGAACTACGCGTCGTGTGCCCAGTTTCAGGTATTTGTTCAAATATGGAACTACCAACTCCTACCTTTAACCGTAGGAGTGAAGCGAAAAACTGATCAGTTCAACGCATCGTGTATGCCCACCTTTACGTGCCAAGCCTACTGCCATTTCAACAAAAGTTATATTTATGGTTAAATATGATGCAATTAAGTTTGTAAATCTTTTCGTTCGGGTTAAAAATGCGGGAAACAAATAACGAATTCCACTCCAATGCACCCAGTGACGCAAGCCGGTATTTTCAGGGTCCAATTAAATCTATTTGGGTTAAGGAAATGCGCCAAATGCTCCTAGCTATTGACATTGAAAACTCCCGGGTCCAACACGCGTGAGAAATTCGAAAGATGTAAACTAGATTTTGCCCGCGTATATCACGGGACTGTTCTGTTATTCCGGGATAAAAAGTAGCCTTTATCACTTTGCACTACTTAGGTAGGTACCAGCCCTTTTAATAGCCCACTGCAGGACGTAGGCCTACCCACGAAGGGTGATTGGGCCATTTCTACCACGCTGGGCCAGTACGGGTTGGTAGATTCACATACGCCATCGAATTTCTTCTACGGACGTATGCAGGTTGCCTCAAGATGTTTTCCTTCACCGAAAAGCCAGTGGTGTGAAATTCCGTACATAATTCAAAGGAACTCATTGGTGCGGGATCGGGATTTGAACCCACGACCTCACGATTGTAAGGCTTGTCTCACTACCTCAAGTCAAAGTCAAATTAAGTCGATCTGTTGCTCTGTTTGCCGTAAAAAAGTAACAAACCAACAACTTTCGCATTTCCCTGTATAATATACAGGGTTATTTCTAATCAATTAGCATCCATTAGGGGCTTATTCTGTACATCAAAACAAACAACTTGTGTTCTGCGACTATTGTCAAAACTTAAAAAAAAAACAGCTGTTCCATACATTTTGTCGCGGGTGAACGATATTTTTCTATGGAACAACAAAAAAAATTTTGAGTTTTGACCAAAGTCCTAAAACAAAAGTTGTCAGTTTTGATGCAAAGAATAAGCCCCTAAAAGGATGCTAATTGATTAGAAATAACCCTGCATTAGTAAGGATTATGATGCAGTAAGTTTTTAAAGCTTTTTGTTCGAGCTAAAATACGGGAACAGAATAAAGATTTCCACTCAATGCACCCAGCGAAGCAAACTGTTATTTTCAGCAACCAATTAAATTCTGTTATCTCCCAATAACTAGATATCTGGGTTTAGGAAATGCGCCAAATGTTCCTAGCTGTTGATATTACAAATACGCGGGTCCCACACGCGTGCCTGAACTACGAAATATGAACGAATTCCATGGCAACGAACCAACCGATAAAATTGGTCTTTTGAATCAAATTTTTGTGATAAATGAAAAGATCATAATATTTTAGGTTTCTTAAAAGATCTTAATACTTATAGTTTTGTATAGATTATTAAAGTTTGATTCCAAGCCGAGTACCGAAGTCTCGCGGACAGTATAGGTAGGTACTTGAACGAGAGATCAGACAGGAATGCGCGATGTGAGAGGACGAATGATATTGATTCAAATTTAAAAAAATATCATAGATAAGCGAAAATCTTGAAAAATTTTATGAACCGGACAAAATTTTAAAAGTAACCGGCATTTAAAAAAAACTTACAAATTTTTCACCAAAAAAATGTTTAATAATTCAAATGCTCCGAATTATGAGCGACAACATCCCATTATTTTTTTACGAATGAAATAGCCGGATCACTTTTCTATTTTACAGACCAAGAAGTTTTTTTTAATGTGTACATTATGAGTAAAGCTCGAAACATACTATCGGACGCGGCTTACGGACGCGACTGACAGCCGCGACTGATAGGTATTTAGACTATGAAAGAACACTGAGCCGTGCACACTATCGGACATAAGTCGCGGACGTCACCTTCGGACGACCTTGAGCGTTCGGACGTCCGAGAGCGATCTGGCACACCGCATGTTTTAAGACTTTGCACATTGCTAAGTCGCAGCTGTCAGTCGCGTCCGTCAGCCGCGTCCGATAGTGTGTTTCCAGCTTAATTACTTAAAAACTCACCCGCCCGCCGCTCTGGCGTGATCCTGTCGAGCGCGACCGCGTAAATTTTTTCCGAAAGGGGCGCGGTACACAGATTTTTGAAACAATAGTTTATCAATGCGTCACCTTACGTGTCAGGCATGTAACAGTAGGAATCAATAATCAGAAAAAATGCCAACTCAATGGAATCAATATTAATTTTATTAATTTATTTGTTTCCCGGACCCTAATGGGCTGCTGCAGTGAAAACCTAGCCAAGTGCGGATGTTCTGATCCTACCAGCGTAAAATCCTACTAATATTATAAACACGAAAGTTTCTGAGGATGGATGGATGGATGGATGTATGGATGTTTGTTACTCTTTCACGCAAAAACTACCGAACGGATTGAGATGAGCAATAATATAGCTTATATATCAGAATAACACATAGGCTATAAATTATAATGATATATTGCGTATGCGGGCGAATCCGCGGGTAAAAACTAGTAAAATATACCTAATAGCGGAGCTATTGAGCAGAGTATGGATCTTTTGCTTATCTGTAGGTATGCCCACTGTTTCCGAGTCCCTGTACCATGGAAGACCTAACCCTGTGAAAGCCTGCGGGGCCGCAGTGGCGAAAGATTCGGAAAAAAATAATTTCCCCTGTACTCACCATAATATACCTAATAGGCAAGGCTAATACTCTGCGGGGTCGCAGTGACGAAAGTTTGGGAGAAAATAAAAGAACAATTTTTTAACTATAGACGCGATGAAGAAGATGGCAACGGACAAGATTATTTTTTGCAAAAATTAGCATGACCGACTTCACCCGTGTACAGAATTCGCGAATATTTCGCACGGAGCGATGGAGCATTTTTCACATTATTGTTGATTTATCAAAAATGCCTCAGCCGATTTTGATAAAATTTAAATGGGACCAATTTCAAAGTATACTCTTTCCAATAAAAAAAATAATTGTAAAATATATACTCGCAGAATTGTATACATCCTCCGGTGGTTCGTCGGTCAAAAATATAACAATCATCACTAGATAGTATAAAACAAAGTCGCTTTCCTGTCTGTATGTCCCTATGTATGCTTATATCTTTAAAAAACTACGCAACAGATTTAGATGCTGTTTTTTTCAATAGATAAAGTGATTTAAAAGTAAGGTTTATATACATAATACACCTGTGCGAAGCCGGGGCGGGTCGCTAGTTTTATATAAAAGTGACGTCAAGAAATGTCGTGATGTACGATCGTATGACGTAAAGATCGGGAGTAGGGGCCCGATTTTTGGCGCCTTTTATGTTTCTCATTTCTTATTTAACTGACAATACAAAAGCCAGTAGCGTCAAATAATTTTTGACCGACAAACCACCGGAGGAAGTATACAATTCGACGCTTGTATATATATATATTGTATACTGTAACATAAAAGGTGTCAAAGATCGGGCCCCTACTCCCGATCTTTACGTCATACGATACATATATATATATATATATATATATATTATATTTTTATGTATAACTTTTTTCATAGTAGACCGATTGCAATAATTCTTTTTTTATTGCAAAGAGTATTCTTCAAAATTGGTTCCATTTAAATTTTATTGAAATCGGCTGAGCCATTTGTGATAAATCAACAATAATGTGAAAAATGTTACATCGATCCGTGCATAATATTTGCGTTCTAGCGATGCGCCCCGGTTTCCCATGTTATCACAAATCTGTTGCTAGATAGGAACAAGAACAAATAAATAATTTATCTGTATTTTTGGTAGGTAGGTACCATAGGTACAATGTAAATCTATAATTATGTAGCTTATGTTGTTAGTTTGGTTGCTTATATAGTTTCATGAAAGTCGCAGATGCCACATCGAGTGTTTCGTCGGGAAAGTGACACGAGGCGTTGAGAAAGGTCGAGGGTCGTGTGTGAATATTTGATTCTTTCCGACAGCAAAGTCACACTTATTTTATTTACATGGGAAATGGAAGTTTACACATTTTGCTTTGATGTCGAAGGAGTGTGACGCAGTCACAAGAAATCTGGTCTAAAGGAACAAACTTTTCTGAAACGGATGTGACATTGAAAAACAAATCTTTAATACCCTGTTGACATAAGGTAATGGAACGTACCAAGTATATGTTTTACTTTTGCCAATAATGTTTTTGTTAATTATGACTTAATTAAATTATTATTTTATAACTTAAAAAAAAAACAAGCTGTTGAAATCCTGGATATCATGTACTCGTAGCAGCAGAGTGCTAGCCAAGACAAGTAAAACGAGCCCAGACACGACGGGTCTATCTTGATTAGTACAGAAGTTCCTATGGCCACCTTCAGACTCCACCATCAGATCAGATCCATGGTACCTTATTATTGCATTGTCACGCGATATACATTATGCGTGCAAAGGTGACGTCCACAAGTGGTATATTATTCAGAGAAAAATCGAACCAAGATGATATATACATCATTTGAAAGCTTGTTTTATGGGCTTTTTAAAAATAATCAATTTAGATTTTTCCACCCCTCCATTTTTTTTAAATGTGAAAAGTAAATTTTATGAAAAATAACAATACAGCTTTTTATTTTTACTAGTTTAGCAAGAATAAAGTGCTTCTATCGTTATTTTACTTCCATTCGTAGCTAATTCTTCAACATTCATCTCTTAATTTGCCAAAATTAAAAATTATAACCTACCAGTGTGACCAGTTAGTAGGTACAATGTGACAAAAAATTACTTAAAAAGTGTGGCTAATTGGTAAAAATGCTTTTATTTAACAATTTGGAGGTTACTTAATCAGGGTTGATAGAGATAAACTATCTATTGAGCCAAATATATTTATTTATCTTAATAAATTCAAAATTAATTAAAAAAAATCGGAGGGCTCTTTTATATTTTTGATTAATGTAATAGACTCAGAAAAATATGAAGTTTCTAGAAATGTAACGTGTGTTGTGGTTCGAATTTTTGATTATTATTATACCAGCCTCCATACATTTTGTGGACATGTCCTTTCAGCTCAATCGGAAACCGGAAGTTGGTCAAATTTAACTTGGCAGATTCCACCCGAACTTACTTACATAGGTAAGTACATCAGTCCCTAGCTAAATACAAGCTTGTAATAAAAATTGAATGAAGCACGTACAAAATGGCAAGTATAATTGTGTCTGGAAAGTGTCACCAAGTGAAAAAGGTTGTAAGTATCTACATAAATATTTGTTATTTCCCGTCAGCAAAGTCGCACTGATTTTATTTACATGGGGAATCAGTACTCAGAGTTATTGACGCAATCAGTTACAGAGGAATAACCTTTCTAAAGTGATTTTGAAGGATTTCCCGTTTTCTTTTTTGTTTATTTTATAGACGGCTCTGTCGTTTACAATTTTACATACTGTAACGCAGTAGACGCCCGTTGTAGGTATGTAGTAACTATGATGTAATCTGCGGTGTTTACGTGATCCGGTTCTGGGAAGCTCTATTGTTCTGTGAAGCTTTATTGTGTTTTTATTGGTGCCTTTTGTATTCGGTTTTATGGCTTTATGACTCGAGCGGGATCAGTCTTTGTATCTCGTCTATTGTTTACTCGTAGTTTATTTGTTGGGTGTTTACGTAAATGAAAAACAATAGGGGATTCTCGAACTTTCAAGTTGTTTACTTGTTAACACAATAGCGTTTATTAAGATCGAGTAATGTTGCGAAATATCTCGTAGGTTCGAGACTGCAGGAAATAACGGATATAAATACGCCGGCCGATCCTTGGGGATCAGCTTGTTCGTTTACCGTCGAAGCGATAACTTCTCGGGTTAGAGTGCGATACCAGTGATTGTGAAGTGACTAGTTTCTGTGAATATCAGTGCCAGTGTAAAGTGTTTGTGCGAACCAGTTGTGTCGTGTGTTTTTGTGATTTTTGTGAAGTGATTGTGTGCAATATAGTGCAAAGTGAATAATCGGCGTTTAACTGATTATCCAAGGACCCCATCTCGTAACAATACGGTTAAAAAAAGCTAGAGTCAGCGCGCGAAATTTTTTTTTTTGGGTTTTTCGGCATTTACTGCTCTTTGTAAGTTACAATAAAAATGAAACGATGTACATACACCTGTATAACAGTTATACTATATACCAATATAGTTATACAGGTGTATGTACTGTACAGCCAGTGCCAGTCTTAACTTAAAATGATTATATTAAGTTAAGTTTAATAGAATATTCTTTAAATCTTATAACTCGTTTAGGTACAATACCTGGGCAAAGAGGGGATAGTATGAAATTAACGGGAAACGGAAACTTTAGTACCTAATGCCGTTGTGGCTCCATATTTTTCTACAGCGCGAGCGTCCCAGGCGGAAAAGTGAAAAGAACTAACAATATTTTTTTTTTAAATAGCATTACCGACTTCACTCGTGTACAGAATCATTACATAGTATAAAACAAAGTCGCTTTGCGCTGACTGTCCCCATGTATGCTTATATCTTTAAAACTACGCAATGGATTTTGATGCAGTTTGTTTGTTTGTTAATAGATAGAGTAATTCAAGATAAATGTTTATATGTATAATATACCTGTGCAAAGCCGGGGCGCATCGCTAGAACGTAAATATTATGCACGGATCGATGTAACATTTTTCACATTATTGTTAATTTATCAAAAATGGCTCAGCCAATTTCAATGAAATTTAAATGGGACCAATTTCGAAGTATACTCTTTCTAAGAATTATTGAAATCGGACTACTATGAAAAAAGTTATGCGTGGTTATACATAAAAATATATATATATACGCGTCGAATTGTATACCTCCTCCGATGGTTCGTCGGTCAAAAAGATGTACTTAACGAAAACAAAGGGTGATTTGTTTGCTTTTTTAGGGTTCCGTAGGTAAAACAAAACTCTTATAACTTCGTTGTATCCGTTCGTCCGTCCGTCCGTCCTAATATTACAAAGCGTTATAACTACTAAATTTATAACCAAATTGCATGAAATTTGAGCTTCTGATAGTTTTAGTATAGGTCTTAATTTAAAACAAGTAAGTAATTTTTTGTTTTTAAGGGGTAGCTTCCATACATGTAAAGTAGGAATAAAATTATTTTTCAATCGTTGAATAGAGTTTTTGAAATGAATGTTAGAGTTGATTAAGCATTTCTTGTCACGTGTACCATTCATAAGATATAGGTCGCCAAAGTTGAAAAAGTAGTATCTCCCCTCCCTTAATTTCTAAAGTAAACAAGATGGGATCTTTAAACTTTCTGAGAGAAACACTCATATACATTACACATTAGAGTGAGAAAGATTAGTTTTTGTATCATATTCCAACATTTATACAGGTATTTTGAGACTGGATAACGGCTTAGTCACCCTCTTTCGTCTTAGTCTTAATACCAGGATAAACCTGTATACTCTGTATATATATGGTAATTCCTCAATCAGCATCCTTTTAGGGGCTTATTCTGTACATCAAAACTAACAACTTTTGTCAAAACTCGAAAAAAAATCAGCTGTTACTTACAATTTGTCGCGGGTGAACGATATTTTTCTATAAAACAACAAATATTTTTTTTTAGTTTTGACAAAAGTCGCAGAACAAAAGTTGTTAGTTTTAATGTATTGAATAAGCCCCTAAAAGGGTTTTATATGATACCTTACATGATACGATTTTCGCACTTTGAATTTTAAACCCATATTTTGTGAATTTTGAAGCCCTATTTTTTATGATGTAAATAAAAATGTTCAGTTTTCAGATTTATTCCTATATGTACACTCTAAGGCGACGCTTTTCGCCAAATTTCAAAGTTCTATGTCAACGGGAAGTACCCTGTAGGTTTTGATTTTTGTGAGTGTCGAAATATGCTGTTTTTTACGACATAAACGACTCTAGCTTCTTTATATGATAACTGAGAAGTTTTTCCTTTACACAACTGTAACAGATCATAGATATACGTATACAGTATTTCAACTCGATATCTTAACGCGTTCCCGAGATAAAGAGACTTGACATACGGAGAGACGAACAGACGGACAACAAAGTGATGCTATGAGGGTTCCGTTTTTTTCCTTTTGAGGTACGGAACCCTAAAAATAATGTTGTCCCCAGTGTTGCTGAAGATCGAGATTTGTCTAGACGTCGTTCGAAACAACTGCGATCGTGTTATTCTACTACCTGCATCAAGTACCTAACCAAAAGGAGTCGACACGCCTTAGCATCGAAGTCTGCCAAATCAGTGGGGGGTGAAGAAACGCACACAAACCAAAATATAAGCAAGTTTACACGCACACAAATGTAATTAACTAACACTAGCTGATTGGTTACTTGCAGTTGTATAAAAGAAAAGCTTCTCAGATATCGTATAAAAAGTAAGAGCCGTTTATGTTGTAAAATAACGCATAATTTCGACACTCACAAAAATCAAAACCTACAGGGTACGAGTACTTCCCGTTAACATAGAACTATGAAATTCGGCGAGAAGCATTGTCTCAGAGTACACATAATTATAATAAAAACTAGCTGCCCGTCCCGGCTTTGCCCGGGTATGATTGGCTATACATATACTTACCACGTAATGTAGGTATGCGCCACACACATGCTAGACATACCGGATGAACCATTATGATGAGTTAAAACCTACCCAAATCGCGAGAGTTTCCGTAGTCTTAAACTGTTCGAAGTTTATGAAAAAGAGATAGTAGGTATTGGCATATCTAAATAAAAGTGAGTTCCTATGTGTTGGGTGGCTGTACATAATATACTAGCTGCCCGTCCCGGCTTTGCCCGGGTATGATTGGCTATACATATACTTACCACGTAATGTAGGTATGCGCCACACACATGCTAGACATACCGGATGAACCATTATGATGAGTTAAAACCTACCCAAATCGCGAGAGTTTCCGTAGTCTTAAACTGTTCGAAGTTTATGAAAAAGAGATAGTAGGTATTGGCATATCTAAATAAAAGTGAGTTCCTATGTGTTGGGTGGCTGTACATAATATATAGCCCTGATTTCAGAAAATGACAATGATGAGAATGAAAGCGACGTTAAAATATTACAGACCCACAGTCTATACATTCTACCCATGTAAGTTAGTTTCTTGATCTTGTCTTCACTCGAGAATTTTGAAAAACATTGGACATCAGTTCTACTTCTACGAATTGTGTGCCCTGCCTAAGGCCTCTTCAACTTGCTAACCCAAAGAGCTGTAATGGAAGGAATCGAAGCGCTGGCATCCAACTTGTTCCGGACGTCACGACCAGATCTTAGATTCACGTGAAGACCTTCGCTACACTTGCCAATACATTGTCTACATTCGAGAACTTTAAGGTCGACAATTCGTTTCACATACTATGTGTTGGGGCGTAGCTACCGCAGTATCAGCCGTGTCAATAATACGGGGCTCCCGGGCTACAGGGGCCTTAACGTGTGTAAGCAAAACCTAGTAAAATGTTATCCACAATGTCACTTAATCTCGTGCTTCCCGAAAAAAAATCATCTCTTTTTTTCCCGGGTTAAGCATTCTTCCAAAAGTTGTCCTAAGAGGCAGAAATTTTATAACAACTGAAATCGTCTTCAGCTAGACTTACTTAGCTGATATAGGTAATTATATTCTATTCATTATCAATTATCAATTTCCTGAAAAAAAGGCAAGAAAAGTGTATATTTCATTTGAATTGTTTGGCTAGCTCAATTTCTAGGAGGAAGTGACAACTTATAAATAACCGTCTTACCGCTAAAGTTTTAACAGTACAAATTGTACGGCTAAACAGTGTTTAAATCTTTTGCGGTAAGGCGGTATATATTTATTTCAATTTAATGCAAGCATATTTGTTTCTTTTGTGAGAAATGAGTGATTTGGGCTCCCCAACTATGTTTGATTCTGGGCTCCTCCAAGGCACGCTACGCCACTGCATACCTATTTACTACCAATAAAACATAAATCGACACACTAATGGCGGAGATATATAACTTTGGTGGTCTAGTGGTAGTAACGCCTGTCCTACAATCGTGAGGTGGTGGGTTCAAATCCCGATCCTGTATCAATAAGTTTCTTTGGAACTTATGTACGGAATTTCAAATCATTGGCTTTTCGGCGAAGGAAAATATTGTGTGGCAATCTGCACCAACCCACACTGGGCCCTGACACTGATGGTGGATATGGCCCAAGCACCCTTCTCAATTCTCAATGACCCGTTTCCTCGAATCTCGACGTTATGTCACCTAATAAGTGCCTGTAACCGAGCACTTTGGCATCGCGCGGCGTTGTAGTCGGCTTGGAATCGCCTTACGACTAACTAAAAAGCCTGCCCACTACGTAGCTTGGGCAGGATTTTGACTCGGACACTTTTTTCACGATTGTGACTCTATAGATATTTGCTCGAAGTGAATTTTGTATTATGTACATTGTACAAAGTACATGAATTGCCAAGCGGAGTGAGCGGCGAAACGAAACTTTTATAATACTTACATTTTTGAACTCGTAATATCTTTGTAATAAAATGTCTGAATTAAATAATTTAAAAAGTTGCATAAAGCTATTGAAACAGTCTTGAATATGAACTAATTTATTTTGATAAGGATTAATACCAAGATACAAATTAAGATCCTTTTCCTGCGACGGTATTTCAATTAATTTTTAAGAATAAAAGAACAGTTATTACGGCTTAACTATAATAGTTAGATATATGCTGTCGCGACATTTTTTGTAAATTATGGTGTGTTCTATAAAGTCGTAGTACATTATTTTATTCCATCATCAATAGTTTTCGCAGCGCACGCGACGTAAGGAATTTTTCAGGTCTTTTTTTACACCTTATGTTACATTATTGGAGTTTTAGTAAGGATCCCTAATTTTTTTTTAAATATAATATAGCCTATGTTACTCGGGGATAATGTAGCTTTCCAAAGGTGAAAGAATTTTTTAAATCGGTCCAGTAGTTTCGGAGCCTATTCATTACAAACAAACAAACAAACAAACAAATCTTTCCTCTTTATAATATTAGTATAGATAGCCCTGATTTCAGAAAATGACAATGATGAGAATGAAAGCGACGTTAAAATATTACAGACCCACAGTCTATACATTCTACCCATGTAAGTTAGTTTCTTGATCTTGTCTTCACTCGAGAATTTTGAAAAACATTGGACATCAGTTCTACTTCTACGAATTGTGTGCCCTGCCTAAGGCCTCTTCAACTTGCTAACCCAAAGAGCTGTAATGGAAGGAATCGAAGCGCTGGCATCCAACTTGTTCCGGACGTCACGACCAGATCTTAGATTCACGTGAAGACCTTCGCTACACTTGCCAATACATTGTCTACATTCGAGAACTTTAAGGTCGACAATTCGTTTCACATACTATGTGTTGGGGCGTAGCTACCGCAGTATCAGCCGTGTCAATAATACGGGGCTCCCGGGCTACAGGGGCCTTAACGTGTGTAAGCAAAACCTAGTAAAATGTTATCCACAATGTCACTTAATCTCGTGCTTCCCGAAAAAAAATCATCTCTTTTTTTCCCGGGTTAAGCATTCTTCCAAAAGTTGTCCTAAGAGGCAGAAATTTTATAACAACTGAAATCGTCTTCAGCTAGACTTACTTAGCTGATATAGGTAATTATATTCTATTCATTATCAATTATCAATTTCCTGAAAAAAAGGCAAGAAAAGTGTATATTTCATTTGAATTGTTTGGCTAGCTCAATTTCTAGGAGGAAGTGACAACTTATAAATAACCGTCTTACCGCTAAAGTTTTAACAGTACAAATTGTACGGCTAAACAGTGTTTAAATCTTTTGCGGTAAGGCGGTATATATTTATTTCAATTTAATGCAAGCATATTTGTTTCTTTTGTGAGAAATGAGTGATTTGGGCTCCCCAACTATGTTTGATTCTGGGCTCCTCCAAGGCACGCTACGCCACTGCATACCTATTTACTACCAATAAAACATAAATCGACACACTAATGGCGGAGATATATAACTTTGGTGGTCTAGTGGTAGTAACGCCTGTCCTACAATCGTGAGGTGGTGGGTTCAAATCCCGATCCTGTATCAATAAGTTTCTTTGGAACTTATGTACGGAATTTCAAATCATTGGCTTTTCGGCGAAGGAAAATATTGTGTGGCAATCTGCACCAACCCACACTGGGCCCTGACACTGATGGTGGATATGGCCCAAGCACCCTTCTCAATTCTCAATGACCCGTTTCCTCGAATCTCGACGTTATGTCACCTAATAAGTGCCTGTAACCGAGCACTTTGGCATCGCGCGGCGTTGTAGTCGGCTTGGAATCGCCTTACGACTAACTAAAAAGCCTGCCCACTACGTAGCTTGGGCAGGATTTTGACTCGGACACTTTTTTCACGATTGTGACTCTATAGATATTTGCTCGAAGTGAATTTTGTATTATGTACATTGTACAAAGTACATGAATTGCCAAGCGGAGTGAGCGGCGAAACGAAACTTTTATAATACTTACATTTTTGAACTCGTAATATCTTTGTAATAAAATGTCTGAATTAAATAATTTAAAAAGTTGCATAAAGCTATTGAAACAGTCTTGAATATGAACTAATTTATTTTGATAAGGATTAATACCAAGATACAAATTAAGATCCTTTTCCTGCGACGGTATTTCAATTAATTTTTAAGAATAAAAGAACAGTTATTACGGCTTAACTATAATAGTTAGATATATGCTGTCGCGACATTTTTTGTAAATTATGGTGTGTTCTATAAAGTCGTAGTACATTATTTTATTCCATCATCAATAGTTTTCGCAGCGCACGCGACGTAAGGAATTTTTCAGGTCTTTTTTTACACCTTATGTTACATTATTGGAGTTTTAGTAAGGATCCCTAATTTTTTTTTAAATATAATATAGCCTATGTTACTCGGGGATAATGTAGCTTTCCAAAGGTGAAAGAATTTTTTAAATCGGTCCAGTAGTTTCGGAGCCTATTCATTACAAACAAACAAACAAACAAACAAATCTTTCCTCTTTATAATATTAGTATAGATAGTATAGATAAAACATACAATTAAAAACTGCATAAAAGAAATTTAAAAATTTGGCAAGAGGCGCATCACAATCGGTACGCTAAATAATCAGCCAAGTGCGAGTTGGGCTCGCGCGCAATGTGTTCTGTACCATACGGAAACCCCCTTTAATATATTTTATTCCAATAATTTATGCTTGAAAGGAGTTGAATATAGCAAGCATCTTCCTGTTGCCGATATTAATACCGAGCAAAAAAATTACGTTTTTTGTATTGGAGCCCCACTTTAATATTATAATATTTTAATTTTTTTAAATATAAATTCAGGTTTTTTGTATGGGATATTATTTAAATAAATTGTAAATTTTTAAAATTTAAATTTTTAATTTCTAAAATTTTTAAATTTTTAAAATTTTAGATAAAAATCTGACTAGCATACCGATCTCTGAGGCGCGTAGTAGGTATGATTCG
Organism: Hypomecis punctinalis; assembly: GCA_949316475.1. NCBI lineage: Eukaryota > Metazoa > Arthropoda > Insecta > Lepidoptera > Geometridae > Hypomecis > Hypomecis punctinalis. Next base: position 22,325,127 of record OX438807.1, on the reverse strand, counting down.
CGTAGACGGAATACCGTGTATCTCCGCGTATATACGGAGTATAGGTATCGCCACACAATTCGGCGGATGAGAAGCTAGCCGCAGATAACACTTTGCCCTAATTAGCTAATTATCGCCCATGCGGACACAATGCCGATGCAAGGGGCGTAGTGGTGAGCACGTGCGTAGGGAGTGCGCGGGAGGCAAGAGGTTAGGGGGCGGATGTGCCCCGGCGTCTCGTCTTTTTGGCTCTTCGCATAGCTATTTTGCCTATTGCGCAGCGTTCTGCGCCTGACTTCCCATTCGCCGACTTGTGTGGCGCGGATTATACCGTGAAAGTACTAACACTGATAACGTGAAGTCGCTGAAATTAGCAACAACCATATATTCAAAAACTCGAAACCAGAAGTAACTCCACACTAAAGGACGTTGTTATAAAGACACACCCATGACATTACGAAACTGTTGAACGAAACATTTCTGTGTGCTAATTTTTCTACTAACGCCATCTATATCTTCTTCGGTGAATTTTTCATGGTACGAGTGGTATAGGCTGAATTTAAAACGCCCGGTCAGTGTTTAGATGGGTGACCGCGGGTGGCATTTACAACTGAGCGCTACCATGCCTCGGATGACACGTTAACTTGCAGGCCCGGTTACATTAACCGAATAGCCATGTCAGAGGTGTTCAGACTTCTCAAAACTTTGACACCAAGGCTAGCCACCCGGCTTATACGAACTTACTTAAAACAAAATGCCAAGTCGATGAAGCCTAATTAAACTTCTTGGAGGCTGTAAAGTTAGTTACAAGCTGCGAGAAATCCGATCATCGCGCAGCAGTTAAGAGTGCGCCTAATGCCATGAAAAAAAAACAGATTTCACCCGCGCTTCTTGCATCGCCCGCTATCATCTATGCTGCTTTGTTTAGAGTCGAAAATCGCATGACACAGTTCACGATGATTTTGGCTTCGAGCGCCAGCTTTATTTATTTATTCAAAATTTAAGTTTTGATGTACAGAATAAGCCCCTAAAAGGGTGCTAATTGATTAGGAATAACCCTGTATCATCCCTTCATCGACTTGGCATTTTGTTTTAAGTAAGTTCGTATAAGCCGGGTGGCTAGCCTTGGTGTCAAAGTTTTGAGAAGTCTGAACACCTCTGACATGGCTATTCGGTTAATGTAACCGGGCCTGCAAGTTAACGTGTCATCCGAGGCATGGTAGCGCTCAGTTGTAAATGCCACCCGCGGTCACCCATCTAAACACTGACCGGGCGTTTTAAATTCAGCCTATACCACTCGTACCATGAAAAATTCACCGAAGAAGATATAGATGGCGTTAGTAGAAAAATTAGCACACAGAAATGTTTCGTTCAACAGTTTCGTAATGTCATGGGTGTGTCTTTATAACAACGTCCTTTAGTGTGGAGTTACTTCTGGTTTCGAGTTTTTGAATATATGGTTGTTGCTAATTTCAGCGACTTCACGTTATCAGTGTTAGTACTTTCACGGTATAATCCGCGCCACACAAGTCGGCGAATGGGAAGTCAGGCGCAGAACGCTGCGCAATAGGCAAAATAGCTATGCGAAGAGCCAAAAAGACGAGACGCCGGGGCACATCCGCCCCCTAACCTCTTGCCTCCCGCGCACTCCCTACGCACGTGCTCACCACTACGCCCCTTGCATCGGCATTGTGTCCGCATGGGCGATAATTAGCTAATTAGGGCAAAGTGTTATCTGCGGCTAGCTTCTCATCCGCCGAATTGTGTGGCGATACCTATACTCCGTATATACGCGGAGGTACACGGTATTCCGTCTACGCGAATCATACCTACTACGCGCCTCAGAGATCGGTATGCTAGTCAGATTTTTATCTAAAATTTTAAAAATTTAAAAATTTTAGAAATTAAAAATTTAAATTTTAAAAATTTACAATTTATTTAAATAATATCCCATACAAAAAACCTGAATTTATATTTAAAAAAATTAAAATATTATAATATTAAAGTGGGGCTCCAATACAAAAAACGTAATTTTTTTGCTCGGTATTAATATCGGCAACAGGAAGATGCTTGCTATATTCAACTCCTTTCAAGCATAAATTATTGGAATAAAATATATTAAAGGGGGTTTCCGTATGGTACAGAACACATTGCGCGCGAGCCCAACTCGCACTTGGCTGATTATTTAGCGTACCGATTGTGATGCGCCTCTTGCCAAATTTTTAAATTTCTTTTATGCAGTTTTTAATTGTATGTTTTATTTTTATTATAATTATGTGTACTCTGAGACAATGCTTCTCGCCGAATTTCATAGTTCTATGTTAACGGGAAGTACTCGTACCCTGTAGGTTTTGATTTTTGTGAGTGTCGAAATATGCGTTATTTTACAACATAAACGGCTCTTACTTTTTGTACGATATCTGAGAAGCTTTTCTTTTATACAACTGCAAGTAACCAATCAGCTAGTGTTAGTTAATTACATTTGTGTGCGTGTAAACTTGCTTATATTTTGGTTTGTGTGCGTTTCTTCACCCCCCACTGATTTGGCAGACTTCGATGCTAAGGCGTGTCGACTCCTTTTGGTTAGGTACTTGATGCAGGTAGTAGAATAACACGATCGCAGTTGTTTCGAACGACGTCTAGACAAATCTCGATCTTCAGCAACACTGGGGACAACATTATTTTTAGGGTTCCGTACCTCAAAAGGAAAAAAACGGAACCCTCATAGCATCACTTTGTTGTCCGTCTGTTCGTCTCTCCGTATGTCAAGTCTCTTTATCTCGGGAACGCGTTAAGATATCGAGTTGAAATACTGTATACGTATATCTATGATCTGTTACAGTTGTGTAAAGGAAAAACTTCTCAGTTATCATATAAAGAAGCTAGAGTCGTTTATGTCGTAAAAAACAGCATATTTCGACACTCACAAAAATCAAAACCTACAGGGTACTTCCCGTTGACATAGAACTTTGAAATTTGGCGAAAAGCGTCGCCTTAGAGTGTACATATAGGAACAAATCTGAAAACTGAACATTTTTATTTACATCATAAAAAATAGGGCTTCAAAATTCACAAAATATGGGTTTAAAATTCAGTGCGAAAATCGTATCATGTAAGGTATCATATAAAAGAGCTTCATTAGCACATGTTAAAACAGGTTTTTAATTATTTTAACAATTTTCGATAAATGACGAGAAAAGTAAAAAAAAAAATTTTTTTTCGGTGATGATTAGTATAGAGATTTTAACAACGTACTTCCTAATTTTGTGAAATTTTCTAGTACGGAACCCTCGGTGTGCGAGTCTAACTTGCATTTGTCCGGTTTTTTTTTTTAAATAAATGTGTTTGTCTTCTGAAAACCAAACGCTTAAAAATCGCCCAATAGTTTGCTTTTATTATGTACGAGTACCTACATATCTATACACTGAGAAAAAAATCGCCACCAAATATTACAAAAGTCCTTTGTATTTGGCGAAAACACTAAATTTTAGTATAATTTACCAAAGTTTTGCTGTATTTGCAATTTTTATTATTTTTTACTAACAGTTTTGTTTTTGTAATTGTAATTCCTAAAATACGATTTTAGTAAATGCAGATATTGCAAAAGTTTAATATTTATTACAAATTTATAGTAAATATTGTTAGAGTTTTGTAAATTCCGCAAATTCGATTACTATTTTCAAGAAAAGGTAGTTGTGTTTCTAACAGTTTATCTATTTTGTAATTCTAAGTAATACTTTTAATCAATTTTAATAAACGTTTGTAATTATAAGAATTAACTATAGTTGATACAACAAAAATATTTAGTTTTACCTTTTTGTAATTCTAATCAACACGCTTTATTTATTTCAACACGGGTTTGTAATTTTTAGAAAATATAAAATATTGGTACGAGAAAAGATTTAGTTTTTACCTTTTGTAATTCCAAGCATCTCGTTTTATTAATTTCAACACGCATTAGTAATTTTTAGAAAGAACTATAATTGGTACAATAAAAATATTTTGTTTTACCCTTTTTGTAATTCCAAGTAACATGCTTTTTTAATTTCAACACGCGTTTGTAAATATTAGAAATAACTTTAATTGGTACAACAAAAATATTTAGTTTTCCCCTTTTTGTAATTCCAAAGAGCATGCTTTATTAATTTCAATACACGTTTGTGATTTTTAGAAAGAACTTTAATTGGTACAACAAAAATACTTTGTTTTACCCTCTTTGTAATTCCCAGCAACATGCTTTATTAATTTCAACACCCGTTTGTGATTTTTAGAAAGAACTTTAATTGGTACAACAAAAATATTTTGTTTTACCCTTTTTGTAATTCCCAGCAACATGCTTTATTAATTTCAACACCCGTTTGTAAATATTAAAAATAACTTTAATTGGTACAACAAAAATATCTAATATTTCCCTTTTTGCAATAACAAGCAACACGTTTTATTAATTTCAACACTAGTTTGTAATTATTAGAAATAGCTTTAACTGGTACAAGAATAATATTTAGTGTTTCCGTTATTGTAATTCCAAGCAACATGCTTTATTTATTTCAACACACTTTTGTAAAATTTAGCAAGAACTTTATTTGGTACAACAAATATAATTAATTTATCCCTTTTTGTAATTCCAAGGAACACGCTTTAATTATTATGAGCTTTTAGCGGCTTCGCCCGCGTGGCCTACAGGAATCAAAATATGACGTACTGTTTTTTCAGAAACAAACATTATAAGCGCTCTTACGATAATAATCTCAATTGAAATCACAAGATGACAAAATTCCCAAACAAAGCATTATTGCTTTTCAAAAACAAACAATTGACAAAATAATAAAATTGTCAAAATTAGCCGTAAAACGTAAACTTATCGCCTATAACAATAGCAAATATTAGATCATAAATAGTAGTAAGTAACAATATTTTTCCCAGAACAAATTATAATAAAATGATTTTACGCTATGGTCTTGAGTCAAGAGTAAAAAAATGAAGAATAAGCATAGCTGCTGGATTCTAAACGCTTACAAATAAAAAGCAAATTTTTGGCTTTAAAATTTAATAAGATATGGTTAAATATATGAAGCTATTCAACAAAAACGGAAAAAAGTTTACGTTTACTATCAAAAGTCATGGTAAGGGCACTGAAGTTACTGGAATAATATACGATATCTCGTATAAGTTTACACTTTAATACTCGAAAAATCTCAAATTAATACTTATGCATTAATTCTAATTGCATTAATTGGCATTAAGATTTTTTCTGTTCTCGCCAACGTCGTTGAAATATTCTTATTTGACAGCTTTGACTTTGGTTTCAGTAGTTCAGTACACTAAGTATCTTACTCTTACTTATTTACTTACTCTTTCTCTTTATTAATAACAACTAGTTATAGGTCATTTGTAGTGCATGCTAACATATTTCATCAAACGTTACCTATAGTATGATTCCTTATTACTAACATAAAAAGGTGCATTTAACAAAATCCAATAAAAATTGTATCATACGAGTACTTCGTAGGGTTTGACATGCTCTTAGGCGATTAGTACTATGTACTTACAAAAAAAATCCACCGCGTTGGTACCTAGATAGGTACTGGTATAGACAAGTATTGGTATCTGATATACCACTGGTTTGAAAGATGAAAAAAAATTGATTTACCTTGTTTTGTATTACAAGCGTGGGTTTAATAATTTTCAAAACACGATTGTCATTTGTATTGAAAGGAAGAATAATTTCAAGCATGAGGCTTTATTAATTTCAAGATACTATTGTAATTCTTTAGTTAATGCAACAAAAACATTTAGTTTTTGGTCTATTTTGTAAATCCAGCAATAAGCTAAGTAATTTCAACGAAATGTTTTGTTATTTCCAGTAAAGTGTCCGGTGTGTTTTGCTTTATGAATACGATCCCGCCTTTCCAGCAGCCATTTCGTCGTTGCTTGCAGTAGAGTAAACATGTAAAGGAGAGTGAAGTTCAGTACCAACAAACTGTGTTTTACCAACAGATTTAAACACTCTGAGTGACAATTGACAATCTTACCCAGGAGTCAGTGTTATAACAGCTATACAGTCATACTGAGTAACTGGGGTCTCAGTGAATACGATCCCGTCTTTCCAGCAGCCATTTCGTCGTTGCGTGCAGTTGAGTAAACATGGAGGATGAAGTTCAGTGCGTACCAACTAACTGTGTTTAATTAAGTGTCATAAGTACAGATTTAACCAGTGTAAGTGAAAATTGACAATTTTACCCAGAATATAAGGAGTAACTGGGTTTCTCCGTGAATACATTATACTCGCCGGCAATGTAAATTATGTGTTATTGTAAATGTGGCTGTTTCGTGTGTTATATTATACATGTATAATATTTAATAAACATGACTTCACTTGAATCTTTATTTTTATGTCTACAATTATTATTCACCTTGTAACTTACATTTAGTATTAGTTTATAACCTTAGATTCGTTTTGTAAGATATGTAACTCAAGTAGTTTCAATAGCTTAATTTTGTATTATTTAGTTGGTTTTTGTAATGTCTAGTTTAGTTCTGTGATATCTACTTAATAAACCCTATCCATAAAAAAGTTATAAAACACTTCAAATTGAAATATTAAAAACTGTATACTTATAGGTCATTGTTATCAGCAGGTATACAGTTTTTAATATTTCGATTTGAAGTGTTTTATAACTTTTACATTGATAGGGTTTACTAAATTGATAACACAGAAATTATACTAGAAATTACAAAAATCAACTAGATAATACAAAATTAAGCTATTGAAACTACTAGACTTTTACTAGATAATACTGAACTAAACTTTTGAAAGTACTAAGGCTTACTAGATATTACAAAACTGATCTATCAAAATTACTAGGTGATTAGCAGATAATACAGAACCAAACTTTCGAAATTACTAAGGCTTACTAGATATTACAAAACGAATTCATCAAAATTACTAGGTGTTTACTAGATGATACAGATATAAATTTCGAAAAAACTAGGACTTTACTAGATATTACATAACTAATCTATTGGATCTACTGGAGCTTTACTACATGTAACAAGACAGGTATTAATAATTCCTATTAAATATCAATTTGTATTTTTTACAGGGCATTTGTTGTCCTCGGGATTAGTAAAATCTTAGTAAAGAGTACTAAGGAGTTTGCTAGATATAACAAAACAGGTATTAGTAATACCTACTAAATATCGATTTGTATTTTTAACAGGGCATTTGTTGTCCTCGGGATTAGTAACATTTTAGTAAAGAGTACTATGGACTTTACTAGATATTACAAAGCTAATCTATTGAAACTACTGGGGCCTTACTATATATAACAGAACTGATATTGTAATACCTACGAATTGCATTTACAAAAATCGATTTGTATTTATTACAGGTCATTTGTTGTCCTCGGATTTAGTAAAATTTTAGTAAAGATTACTATATTTTTGTTAGTTTTTCTCTCAGTGTACTCACTCATACTTTGCATCTATCGGTGTTATGTGAAATAATATTATGTCCCTAACCTTTAACCCTCCTTTAACCTGAGATAAATGCTAGTATTGCCAGTTATGTTTGTTGCCTGCATCTTGCATTATCTTAGAGTAAATACAGACTAATAATAAAATAGCGTGGTTGCCTTGTGGGAGAACGCTTGCCTTGGAAACGTGAGGTGGTGGGTTCAAATCCCGGTATCTTGCCAATTAGTTCCTTGCAATTTATGTACCAATTTTCAAACTATTGGCTTTTTGACGAAGGAAAACATCGTGAGAAACTCTAGCATACATATTTATAGGTATACGTATACCTATAAATATGTATGCTACATATTTATAGGTATACGTAGGAGAAATTTGATTGCGTAGGTAAGTAATGTGCGTGAATTTGGTGAGTGAAGTAGGTAACCTATTCTGGCCTGCATGGCAAATATGGCCCAATCGCCCTTCTTTGGTAGGCCTAGGTCGAAAAGTGCATCGGCAAGTGCAGCGTAGGACGTCCACCCACAAGGTGGACGGGTGACCTCATCAAGACCGTAGGATCGCGCTCGTTGCAAGCCGCTTTCAACCGGTGTTATTGGAAATCCACAGGGGAAGCCTATGTTCAGCAGTGGACTTCTTATGGCTGATGGATCGGGAGGCCTACGATAAACAGTGCACTAATAGAATGCCTAATGGACTAGTACTGTACTGTATAGAACAATAGTAGAATATACATTTGTTTAATGGGAACGTCCATAGATTTTAAATGTCTAGAATTTTATTGAGTATCCCGCAAAGCTTAGGTTAAATTGAAAAAAAAATAGCTTAAAAAATCAAATAGGTAGGTTTTTAACTCAAATAAAAAATGTCACAAAATCGTACTAAAATTACAATCCTCATTAACAGACCGACCAACGACTAGCATCAGCGATATTACCAAATTAATTCGATAAGATTAGTACAAAATCATAGATAAGTCCAGAACTTACCCTAAACCTGTACTCCCAGGTAGCATTTATACGTTATTATGACGTCCGTTTACGGTACTGCTCGACGTAAGAGACGTCATTATCATGACGTCGGTAGTTTCTTCAGATGACGACAATTTGTCACAGCCTCATGACGTAAGTTGGAGGACGTTGGAGTGACGCCATATACTGACGTTGGAGTGACGTCATATACTGACGTTGGAGTGACGCCATATACTGACGTTGGAGTGACGTCATACGCTGACGTTGGAGTGACGCCATAAACTGACGTTGGAGTGACGTCATATGCTGACGTTGGAGTGACGCCATATACTGACATTGGAGTGACGTCATATACTGACGTTGGAGTGACGTCATATGCTGACGTCATATACTGACGTTGGAGTGACGTCATATGCTGACGTTGGAGTGACGTCATATGCTGACGTTGGAGTGACGCCATATACTGACGTTGGAGTGACGTCATATGCTGACGTTGGAGTGACGCCATATACTGACATTGGAGTGACGTCATATACTGCATTCATAGAGACGACACTTGGACGTTTATAATAGGGCAGCCACTGACGTTGGAGCGACGTCATTCACTGTATTCATAAGGACGTCACTAGGCCGTACATATTAGAGCAGCCACTGACGTTGGAGCGACGTCATTTACTGTATTCATAAAGACGTCACTAAGCCGCACATATTAGGGCAGCTACTTACGTTGGAGAGACGTCATTTACTGTACTCATAGGGACGTTACTGGGCCGTACATATTAAGGTAGACACTAACGTTGGAGTGACGTCATATACAGTATTCATAGTGACGTTACTGTGAATCCTGTGGTTGACGTCACTACTATGTCGGCGGCTGCCTTTGTATGTATGGCCCAGTCCCTGTGACCTAAGTAAATGACGATACTCCAACGACGATGGCTGCCCTAATATGTACAGCCCAGTCACTTTCCTGTGAACAAAGTAAATGACGAAAAGAATTTAGAATTTAGTTTGCGATAGCAGGCATCCTATATTATACACGTACCCTGAACAGACTCTTAGGACTATGGATGAAACCAAACAAAACAATGTAAGTAGCATAATAGATTTATATTCAAGAAGTATATACATACATAGACTGTTATATATAATCAATAATTGTTATGAATCCATAGTCTTAAAATTACAATGTCGATCCCATAGCAATTTTATGACCATGGCACATTTAGATTAACTATTTATTCTCTCTTGGAGAAATTACTAATGCACTGTTCTCACTAATCAGGTTGGTGTTAACTTGTTTCTGCACCTGCATCGGACTTTTGCTGACACTTGAAATTATTTGATTTGTTTGTGCATTACATTACAATCACTCGATGCGCTGGTTGCGGTTGCAAAGCATTTTAAGTAGGTATCTATTGAGGTCAAATCGCACGAACATCGCCTATCTTTTATAACGGTCCTTAGTACCTGAATGTCGTCATTAGTAGCTGAACATACATTTTGAATTTGTAAAATATGTTGGTCTTGCGTATGTAATCTTTTTCTAAGTTCCCGACGAAATTCTTGGAATTCTGATAACAAACCGCCGTCATTCTCCAGCACGGAAACTTCCATTTGACTGCACTTGCTACCCCGTTGGTTATTGACATAATTAGGGCTCGCTATTGTTGGTAACTTCCTATGTTCTGTAGTGCGAACTGGCGTGTCATTCCCAGCACGTTTTCTTTTTGTGCTGTCACACATCGGGCAAATCCATTGGCGCACATAGTCCGTAGAAAAAGACTCGAAATCTCGTCTTTTAATACCGAGACATAATATATGATACACTTTTTCACAGTTTGATAGTGTACACTTCATTATAAGTTCACCGGTAACGTCTTTTTTACAAGCCCGGCAAAACGTAAACATTGCGATCGAACTAAATAGAAATAATTGCTGCGACAAAAAGTAAACACGTCCACACCGATGCGAGCGCGCGTGCAAACAATATGGTACAATATGGTACGTCCTAATTTTGACCCTAAATAGAGGTCAATAAAACGTCCCATTTGTGGCGAATATGGTACGTCCTGATATTGACCCTAAATGGACGTCAGTAAAACGTCCACCAGAGACGAATATGATACGTCTTAATAATAACCCTGAAGAGACGTCAGTAAATCTTCCACTTTGTGGCGAATTTGGTACGTCCTAATATTGACCCTAAATAGAGGTCAATAAAACGTCCCCTTTGTGGCGAATATGGTACGTCCTGATATTGACCCTAAGTGGACGTCAGTAAAACGTCCACTAGAGACGAATATGATACGTCCTAATAATGCCCCCAAATAGACGTCAGTAAATCATCCACTTTGTGGCGAATATGGTACGTCCTAATATTGACCCTAAATAGAGGTCTTTAAAACATCCCCTTTGTGGCGAATATGGTACGTCCTGATATTGACCCTAAATGGACGTCAGTCAAACGTCCACCAGAGACGAATATGATACGTCCTAATAATGACCCTGAATAGACGTCAGTAAATCGTCCACTTTGTGGTGAAAATGGTACGTCCTGACTTTGACTCTAAATTGACGTCAGTAAAACGTCCACTTTGTGACGAATATGGTACGTCCTGATATTGACCCTAGATGGACGTCAGTAAAACGTCCAGCAGAGACGAATATGATACGTCCTAATAATGACCCTGAAGAGACGTCAGTAAATCTTCCATTTTGTGGCGAATATGGTACGTCCTAATATTGACCCTAAATAGAGGTCAATAAAACGTCCCCTTTGTGGCGAATATGGTACGTCCTGATATTGACCCTAAATGGACGTCAGTAAAACGTCCACTAGAGACGAATATGATACGTCCTAATAATGACCCTAAATAGACGTCAGTAAATCATCCACTTTGTGGCGAATATGGTACGTCCTAATATTGACCCTAAATAGAGGTCAATAAAACGTCCACTTTGTGGCGAATATGGTACGTCCTGATGTTGACCCTAAATGGACGTCAGTAAAACGTCCACCAGAGACGAATATGATACGTCCTAATAATGACCCTGAATAGACGTCAGTAAATCGTCCACTTTGTGGTGAATATGGTACGTCCTGACTTTGACTCTAAATTGACGTCAGTAAAACGTCCACTTTGTGACGAATATGGTACGTCCTGATATTGACCCTAGATGGACGTCAGTAAAACGTACACTTTGTGGCGAATATGGTACGTCCCGATATTGACCCTACATGGACGTCAGTAAAACGTCTACTTTGTGGCGAATATAGTACGTCCTGATATTGACCCTAAATGGACGTCAATAAAACGTCAATTTTATGGTGAATATGAGACGTCGAAATAATGACTTTTAATTGACGTACATTATGACGTCATCGACGACGCATTAACGACCGACCCTATTATGACCTAAGAGTGACGTCGTTTATGCGTCACTGACGTCACTTTGCTACCTGGGCTTCCCGAGCGGCGGTCTCGCATACGGCACTCCCTGAAAGCTGGCGTACACTCGACCATTGGTAGACGTCTTCCACGACCCTTGGAGAAGACCATGAGACACCCTCACGATAGGGTTTGGCCCCTGAGCGAGTACAGCGGCAGTCGTGACTAAAAGAAGAAATAGCATCGTCGCCATCTTGTTTTAATTCGGGCGCGTGCGCTCGCGACGCCGTTTGTGTCGTTACTAAGCTGGGAAACTGATTAGAATAGATAATTCTTGTTATTCTTGTTTGGATTGGACTCCCTCGACGGTCGCCGGCCGGCGAATATGAGATAACAGCTGTATTTTTGTTATTTAACATTAATTGATCGAGCGTAAGTGAGGTCTCAGAGTCTACTGGGACGAGCCGGCACTTGGGTGTATGTTTGTATGTATATTTGTTCGACGATAACTCAAGTACCTACCGCTTAACCAATCTCCATGAAAAGCATGAACGTAGTTTGTATTTATAGAATTTTAAGTTCGGATATGAGCATCTTCTGTTCAGTGGTTGCGAAGATACGAGGGCCGTGGTAAAAAGAGGCAACACGGCACCACTTTCTGCGGGAGTTGCGGATGACTATTTTAAACATTTTACCAAATGTTATCTACCTATGTCTTTCAACATTTTGTTTAAAACAAATCGCTAACTTTCATACAAATATTGTTACATTTTTTTAAAATCCCAATACAAACTGCCCTCCAACACATAAATGATAAAGATATTTCTCTGGGTCTACTGCTTGATATGACTAAAGCATATGACAAGGTCTCACACAAAATACTTCTTTCAAAGCTTTACGGATCTGGCGTTCGTGGGCCAGCCTATCAATGGTTAAAATCTTTCTTAAGCAACAGAAAACAAATAGTCCAGATTGAACATTTTGACCCTAAAAGCAATGAAAAACATATAATAAGATCAAAACAAATAAATCTGACTTGCTCAATTCCTCAAGGCAGCGTGTTAGGATGCATCCTATTTCTCCTGTACATTAATGATCTCCCAAAAATATTTAACCAAAATGAACAACCTGTACTGTTTGCTGATGACATATCGATACTGGTAAAGACAGAAAAAAATCAAGACCCAAATAAAATTCTAAAGGAAACTCTTGAAAATGTTTCCAGTTGGCTCCACCGCCATAATTTGGAAATAAACTGTGAAAAAACAAGAATTATGCAGTTCAAGTCCTATAACAGTCCCTCACTAGATGTAACAATTAACTATAAAAATACACTAATTGAAAAAGTAGAGTCTCTTAGCCTTCTAGGAATAAACATAGATACACATATAAACTGGAAAACTCATATAGAATTCATTAAGACAAAGTTATCAAGATTTACATATGCACTCTTTGAAATTAAAACCAGCACTGACATAAAAACAGCTATATCAGCTTATTACGGGTATGCCCACTCCTGGCTTAAATATGGTTTAATGTTATGGGGCAACAGTGTCAATGCTGAGCAATTATTTATTATGCAAAAGAAATGCATTAGGATCATTTCACAAATAGAAAATACTGACAGTTGTAGACCATTCTTCAAAAAATACAACATACTGCCCTTACCCTCCCTTTATATCCAGGAATTGTGCACATACGTATATAAAAACAACAACACATTTCTTAAAACAAAAGAAACCCATAATTTAAACACTAGATATAAAGATAACTTAAGTTTGCCATCATCCAGAATAAAAATGTTAAATGAAAGCCCATATTATATGGCAGTCAAAATATATAATAAACTACCAATCACCATACGAAATGAACAAAAATTTACTTCATTTAATTCTAAATTAAAACAATTTTTAGTATTACATTGCTTTTATTCGTTAGATGAATACTTTGAAGTCACCACCTACAAAAGTAATAAATAAGTTTATTGCCAAGTAGGTATTTAAATTATTTGATTATTTGTATGACGATCTCTTAATAGTTCTATAATTGCTTGCTACTGAATATTTATGTAACTATTCTTAAACTTAGATCTTAAGAATGTAATGTAATTATTTGATAAATATATTTAGAGAGCGCCCTAGCAAGTTATAATTTTGCAATGCCCGACAAGGGTGACTAAGTTGTAAGCACATAATATCCTAATTAAGACCTCAAATGTAACACTTAGTGGCAATAAATAAATATGAAAATAAATATGAAAATGAAAAAATAGCGAAAGGTCCAAGTCCGGGGCGTACTACTAGTTAGTTTGATACGATGCGAAGAGACTTGTAGACCATAAGTATTATACGTTACATAACTATACAGGGTTACCCAGAAAACCCTGTATAGTTATGTAACGAGAAAATTACTAGCCAACAGCAAGCAGGTGCAGTTTGTATTAAAATTACAAAGTATATAACAGAATAAGTGGAACGCAATAATAGGTACGTAATTAGTTTAACCTTGTCTCAAACAATTGTCATTTCGACCTCTGCTACAGAATAGGATACGAGTCTAGGTAAACCTCTATTTACTTACTCGTGTAACTAAAGCTTACTTAGTCTTACAGTCAAAATTTACCTACTTAGTCTTTTAAGATGAGAGAGAAATGTCTTCTCTTCCAAAAAGGCAGGAGGTTCTATTTCGTCTATGTATAGGTACTTTCTTTTTGTGTAGGTACGTTTAGGTATCGCTAATTGACTCACTTGAGAATCCATTTACTTAATTAACGTTACAATTGTGGACCATCGTTAGTATAATTGAGAATTGATATAAAAAATAATTTAGTTCGGAAAATAAATTTTATATAAATCGGCTGAGTCGTTATTGATAAATCAAAAATGTTCTGAAAAATTGTCTATAGATAACTATCCGAATTTTGTACACGATTGAAGTCGGCTGTGGCCAAGGTTGCGGCATTTCCGCACCATTTCCGCGAAAAAAAAATATATTTGAAGATGGTGATGACAATAACACAATGTCAATGTCAACATCGTAGATTAGATAGATAGATAGATAGATAATTCTTTATTAGCTTAACCAAATACAATACAAACACATGAAAAATAAAAACATTAAAAATTAGTTATACTAAATGGCGGCCTTATCGCTTCAAGCGATTACTTCCAGGCAACCATGCACGGACAGGAAATAGCACATTAACTAAAACAGCGGCCTTAGCAAAAAAGATTTAAAAAAATAAACAATGAACACTTATAACAAACAAAAAACAAGCAATACTAACACCTAACCAACCTAGACACATAAACATACATGTATTACATAATACAAAAATAAACTTATATAATTACATTCCATTAATACTTATACTTACTTAAATAAATAAATATATAAAGCGAGCAGAAACAATAATGTACCTAAGAAGACAGGTAATGCAATTTAACTCTTTGTTTGAAAACATTCAGTGATGGGGCTGAGATTAGGGTTTTTACAGATCTTGTTCAAAATACAGTCACCTTAATTGATATCAAAATCATAGAGCCTTACCTTGATAAAGTTATTGCATTGGTGCCTGCATTTTTATTAGTTCTAAGAATTCTAAGATGCTTCAAGATAAGTACTCAATAGCAAGTTAACCACCCATCTTATGCCAATGACAAGGCCCACCCTCGAGGAAGTCATTCAACAGGAAGAAAATACAAGCAAGATGGACAGACGATATTATAATATTCCCAGCGGGGGGTAACGGAAAACTGGGCAGAAAACAACACAAAATAGATGTAAATCAGGCTTATCGACTGAATAAGTAGAAAGAATGAGTATACTACACGATACGCAGGGACCCTTTCTCCTTACCTATTAAGGCGCTCCAACGACAGTAATGCTGTAAAAACGCGACAAAAAAAGTACTTTCACCCTTCCAACTGGGCCTCGTAAAACGTGTTATTAGGAATTTTCACACGACTGTGAAAATCCATGCAAAATTTACAGTAATTTATTTCAATCTTCCGGTGACCTTTTCTTTTCTTACCTTGCTAATAAGAGCGAGAGAAAAATCAAGCGTCACTCACCAAAAATGTCCACAAATATTGGGGTAGGCCCCTCGACACAAGCGGGGCGCCTGGCGGAGGCTGCGTAGCAATTATCGCGAAGCAATCCATTCAGCTCGAGTCAGTATTGCCGCGGCCGTCTTGGCAGGCGCTCGTGGCACGAATAGTAAGCTTCGCATAAGCTATTTTACGTTTAAATCTTGAGACCCGCATGGAGAATCGTGACTTAAATATTTGATTTAGCCTACAAATCCGGTGGCGTATAATAAAGTAGCCTTTGATGTATAAGTGAGGCGGACTTTACGTTTCAAAGTGTTTATGATTAGATCGGTCAAAATTACAAGTTTGGATAGATTTCGAAGTAGATGAAAGCAGTTTCAGATACGTAAGTTTTAGTGATAAGGTATTGGTATATGGTAATGGGTGGACAATGGAGTTTAACTCCAGAATAAAATCTACCTACCATCTAGATACTTTCGTACATCGGTAAAATAAATTTAGGTTTGTTTGGTGAAAAGGTTCGAATTGTACATAAGTAGATAAATTTTCTTGAACATAGGTATAACCCATCGACTTGTCATTTTTTCTTTTTTAAAATTGATGGGTGTAACGGATATTATAACTCATATTTGTATTCTTTTTTAACAAATACAATATGTAGTGAAATAATATATTAAATACATAAGTACTCCGTTTGTCTGCCTCTCCGTCCTTTATTTATCATATCAAACATGTTTAAGCATTACATTTGCGTCAAATAGTGTGTGAACCCATTGGTTCCAAACACGTAAACACTTCAGACAGCCAATGGCTTCACCCCAGATATATGATAAAGGTCCCTACGTCAGTGCGCCAAAACAAAATTTCTCAAGGCTCTGTTCCACGCGAAAACATGCTCTCCACATTTGTTGACCCCGATTTGATTGCAGAAACTTCAGCAGTAGGCAAACTTGTTGATTCTATATTTTTAACCGACTTCCAAAAGAGGATATACTATGTTCGTCTGTATGTATTTTTTTCGTGTAAGTTCATCGATATTTTCGCCAATAATAATTGTGAAACGATTCATAAAAAAATTATATTTCGAAAGTGCAAATTTAATAATCTCGAGGTGGTCACACAAAGTGGCCACATTTAAATTTTATCAAAATCGGCTGAGCTATTTTTGATAAATCAATAATAATGTAATTACAGGATGTCACATTTACTTATTCGTGTTTTTTTTAACTATTCGAATTCTGTAAGTACATGGTTGATTTCGGTTATGCCATTTTTTTGCGAAAAATAATTATTGTTATCTGTATGAGTTCTCAGTGTAACACAGATCAACAGTAAAATTATAAAATGTTCTTTGACTTTGAAAAAAAATAGAGAAATAAATGTTCATGTCAGTACAGCGAGACTACGAGTAGACTGTAAGCTACTACTAAGGCTTGTTACTAAAAAAATATAGCAAGTCCGTCAAATAGATTGTCAAAAAATATTAGACACGTATTTTTCTTCAGTCAATTTAATAATAATTGATGAAGATATATCCTGTTAAAGTTCCGCGTGACGTTACTAACCGCTAGAAGCCCCAAAATTTTGTAACTTAATTGTAGGGGGAAGTCCCGTAACGCCGGACGGCACCTACCGCCGGACACCCGTATTATCTAAGCAAGTATAAACTTGTTCGATTCAAAATACAAGTGAAAGGGGTGCGGAGGGCACATAGGTACATGATCACGCGCCGCAGCTCGCCTGTGATGCACAAGGCCTTGGCAAGAACTGGTGTTTGCTGTTTTTGGCGGTGAATCACGGCGTCCGGTAAAAATCGATGTAAGTTATTCTGGCATATTCATGCATTTACATTTTAGTGGTATTTAGAAATTAAAATAGTACTTTATTGTTATCCATAAGCTAGTGGTAAATAATTAGTTTTATTAAACATTTTTAGTAGGCACCACCTAATTGACAAAATAGTCTGTCCCCTAGCACCGGACACTTAGTCATCCCTTAGCACCGGACAGTAAACATATTGATATTTATTGTGAGAATTTACTGTATTTATTCCAATTACTTAATTTTGTTATCGAGTATAGAAGAATAAAGATAATTGAAATGCAAGAGAAAAAAAATAAAGGATCCTAGGAGCCACAGAACTCACAAACTGCTATTGATGATGTTTTTGTCCCAAAAACTGAGTATAAGGCAAGCTGCAACGTGATGCAATACTCCTAAAAGCACTGTGCGTGGCAAAATGTAGGGGGTTGAATAGAGGAAAAGAAGTGACAATGAAACCAAAGTTTAGTTGGTTCACTAGCACCTTCTCAGCAGAGTATGAATTAGTTTTAGTGGACCAAGTCAAATATTTATCTAACAGATGTATTCCGCTCATGAAAAATGAGTTTTAGAAGTTAACCTACGACTTTGCTGAAGTAATAAAGCATGTGCAGACATTCCAGAGTATAGAGATGGCTACATATGTGATGGATATAGTCTATTTTGAAATATCCGATGCTAGGGCTATGACACAAATATTTGTCCGGTACTAGGTGCCAATTTTCTAAACTACATTTTTCGTTACTAAAGTTTGATTGATGGTATTAATATTTTTTTAAGCTGAGGTTGTGGTTTTTTATTTAATTTGATTTATAACTTTGTTATCTACTGTAAATCATAAATAAATAAATATTCCTAAAAACATTTTTTGGTAGATATATTTATAAAAAACCTTAGGTGTCCGTCACTAGGGGACTTCCCCCTACCACAGTCGGTATCGTGCTTTCAGAACTAACGAAGTTTATAATAGTAGGCAAAGTACTTACTCATGAAATACGTAAATTTATACTAAGTCGGCCATCAGCGAAGTGCATAGGATTTTTTTAAAGTGGACACTCCGCTAATACTTACCTACATTGAATATTGCTAAAGTTAGCAAAGTACGAAAGTCACCAGAAACCATCAAATGTACCGGCTAGTGACGTCACGAGCCCCCATGCACTCTCAAACTTTGACAAGATTTATCTTTGTCAATAATTGTTTGATTGACAGAAGAAAAATACATGTCCTATATTTTTCAATAATCTAACTCAGAGCAAATAAAAAATCCAGAGGGAACGTCGTTGAACAGTCAAGTGAAGCCGGTTTTTTAGACATGTGTGAGTGCGTCGCTGTTGCGCCGCCATAGTTTGACTGACAAGCAAAGGCGTAATTTCATAGTTACCTGGATGTGTGTGTAATTGTCTGTACACGGCGAGGCGTAGTTTTGGTTGTCTTCACTTGTTTGTTCACCACATTCTCTCTTGATTTTTTATTTGCTCTGAGTAATCTAACTGACGGACTAATTATAATTATGATTTTTATATTCAGTAAGCATCCCTATTGTATGGGTAACTATTTGGTGTCAACAAGTGGGCAACACAGTGTAGTGAAAGGTTTTGCGATAACATCCCACAGTTACATCCAGCGTCCACAGTTATTTTATATTAGACCGGGCCGTGTCCACGACGGACCGTGTACGTGGCCCGGACAGAACACGGACGAGGCAAGTTCCATACTTTTTGTCCATCTCGTTCCGTCCGTATACACAAGGCACTACACAAAACACACAAAATGTATGGAACTTGCTCCGTGCACGACCCATATCAGATATGGTCCGATTTAATATAAATCATCCCTTAGATTCTCTACAAACAGATTTTTCATACCTAAGACCAGGTGTAATCGACTCGTAGTATGTAAGCCATTTCCTTTATCCAGTGCAATCCAACGGCTCTAATCAGTTAATTTATCGGAGGCTTATAGAAGTTATGTCACCTAATCAGTGCAGTAGTCGGCTTGCAATCGCCTCACGATTAACAAAAAAGTCTGCCCATTACGTAGCTTGGGCAGGGTTTTGGCTCGGATACTTTTTTTGCACGATTGTGACTCTATAGATATTTGTTTAAAGTAAACAATACCTAGAGTTCTGGCCCCGATTCCCTATCGATATACATAAACTGTCATATACATAACGTTATTTTCGCGAATTTCGTTTGGAATAATGATTTTTATACCAATTATGTTATGAGGCTGAAATTAAATAAAAACCTAGTTTTGTCCATAATGTTAGACATGCAAATATATTTTACGCGAAATTCTGCTGATAAAAAAAGTAAGTGTAACCTCCCTAGTTAGGAAATTCAATTACTTTAACTACAAAAACCAGTCCCGGTCCCCGACCCGCCGCATAGTTTAGTAGGAGGATAAATGGCCAATTAGATGTATCTCAATCTACATATTATATCGTACATACATACCTATGTATATTGTATACGGTGCATAACGTCTTTCTTGTAATACAGGCTGCTTAGATAATCTAAGCCTGACACTACCTAAATAATTCTGAAGAGACCGAAACAGGTAGAAATCTGAAGGTGCAAGGTCAGGACTATACGGCGGATGCATTAACACCTCCCAGCCAAACTCTCTTAATTTTTTCTGAGTGGCTAAATATGTGTGAGGTCTAGCGTTATCGCATGATGAAAAACTACACCCCTTCTGTTGATTAATTCCGGTCGCTTTCTCTCAACTTCTTGCTTTAATCTCATCAGTTGCTCGCAGTAAGTTCAGAATCGATGGTCCTGCCTGGTGGTTACAGCTCATAATGAATAATGCCCTTCCAATCCCACCACACACATAGCATCCCCTTGTTTCGAGTTAACCTGTTAAGTTTAGTTTCGCCACAGTCTGTGAAGCCTGACCGGCCTTTGACCACGACCTTTTTCGCACGTTCTTGTCGTACGTGCTTCTTCAAAAATGGTTCGGTTTCATTACGTCGTAATAAAGAATCACAAATGAGTACACGGTTCATTAGGTTTCTTTCAGCGAGCACGTGAGGTACCCAAATATCGAGCTTTTTTGTGTACCCAGTTTTTTTCAAATGCGCCAAAACTGTTTTGTGGTCCATTCCCAGCTATTTAGCTACGTCGTAACTACTGATATGCCGATCTTGCTCCACTTTTTCAAGAATAGCATCCATTTTATCTGTAATAGGGCGACCAGAGCGACGTGCGTCTTTGACATCAAAATTTCCGGATTGAAAACGCTTAAACCTTTGTGCTGCTCTTCTTCTTCTTAGTTTTGGCGTCGCATTATTGTGCATTTGCCAGTGTCAAGTATTAAGTTTTAATAATTTTTGATAATATTTTATCAAAATAGTCACTGTCATAGTCTCGTCATAGTCCAATAAAGTCGCGGTCAAGTCCAATCATAGTCCAAGTCATACCTCAGTAAAGCAGTGGAGACTTTACTAGAGGCGTCTATGGAGTTTTGGTAACAACACGAAAGAACATGATACGTCACATTATATCACTTGCCTACACTCATGCACGTAAACCAGCTCATAATCAACGATATACCACCATTTTTCACTAATTATCACTGATAAAAACACAAGTTTAACAAAATAATACAATGAGGCGACATGTTTTTTCCGCGTTCCCGCCAAAACCCTTTTGTGCTGCTCTCACAGACACTGCACTAGGTCCATAAACATCACAATTTTTTTTCGCAGCTTGCGTTGCATATTTAATCTTTTATGTAGTAAATTTTAAAAATGTATCGAATTTCTTCATTATATAGATTCACTCATTTTGACAGTACGAAAAACAAATGAAAATCTAAGTGAAAAAAAAAGACAAGTGAAAAGACAAGTGAATAATCTAAGTACAGGCTGTTACTTACTTTGAAATGTGTAGAGACTTTCAGACACATTATATAGGGTTACTGGTAGGTAATCAATAAACATCCTTTAAGGGACTTATTCTGTACATCAAAACTACGAGTAACAACTTTCGTTTAGTGACTTTTATCAAATCCCTAAAGAATGCGGTTTCATAGAAACCCTCTACAAAATGTATGGCTGTTCCATACAAAATGTATGTTTTCTTGATTTTTTAGGGTTCTGTACCTCAAACGGAAACAACGGAACCCTTATAGGATTTCTTTGTTGTCCATTTGTCCGTCTGTCCGCCTGTGTGTATGTCAAGACCCTTTATCTCGGGAACGCGTAAAGATATCAAGGCGAAATTAAAACTGTATACGTATATCTATGATCTCTTGTAGTTGTGTAAAAGAAAAACTTCTCAGTAATCGTTTAAAAATGTAGGAGCCTAGTTAGAGTTTATGTCGTAAAACACATTTTTCGACACTCACAAAAATCAAAACCTACAGGATACATCCCGTTGACATAGAACTATGATATTTAGCGAGAAGCATTGTCTCAGAGTGCACATATAGGAATAAATTTGAAAACTGTACATTTTTATTTAAATCACAAAAAAAATAGGGACTCAAAATTCACAAAATATGGGTTCAAAATTCAAAGTGAGTAAATCGTATCATGTAAGGTATCATATAAAATAACTTCATTAGCACATTGCTAACACAGATTTTTAATTATTTTAACAATGTGTTATTATCGATGTACGACGAGAAAAGTGAAAAAAAAAAACTTTTTTGTAGATGGTTATAGTATAAAGATTTTAACAACTTACTTCCCAATTTTGTGAAATTTTCTGGGTTTGAACGGAAACCTCGATGTGCGAGCCTGTCTTTCACTTGTCCGGTTTTTAGTTTTAACAAGTCGCAGAACAAGTTGTTAGTTTTGATGTACAGAATAAGCCCCTAAAAGGATGCTATTTGATTACCACTAACCCTGTATATTAATTACTAGGTGCCCGTCCCGATTTCACCCACGTACGATTGTTATAGCCGCAAACCATCTCGTTGAAACACTCTAAATGGTGGTAGTGAACACGGCATTCATTGCTTTCATTACATCGTTGCTACATTCATTTCTTGAAGTCGTTGACTCGTACCTCTACCTAGGACAAGTAGTCCATTTAGGTACTCGTAGGTCCGACTTCAACAAAGAGGCCAATCGCCGAATCCAACTCGGCTGGGCAGCGTTCGGAAAAATGCGTAGCATCTTCTCGTCCGACATACCTCAGTGCGTCAAGTCGAAAGTTGTCGACCAATGTGTGTTGCCAGTGATGACTTATGGCACAGAAACGTGGTCTCTCACTATGGGCCTTATTAGTAAGTTCCAAGTAGCCCAACGAGCTATGGAGAGGGCTATGCTCGGAGTCTCTCTGCGGGATCGAATCAGGAATGAGGAGATCCGTAGAAGAACCAAAGTTATTGACATAGCCCAACGGATTAGCAAGTTGAAATGGCATTGGGCAGGGCATATAGAACGGAGGACTGATGACCGGTGGAGTCGAAAAGTTCTCGAGTGGAGACCACGTACCGGCAAGCGCAGCGTAGGACGTCCACCCACAAGGTGGACGGATGACCTCGTTAAGACCGCAGGATCGCGCTGGATGCAAGCCGATTCCAACCGGTCTTATTGGAGATCCATAGGGGAGGCCTATGTCCAGCAGTCATGGACGTCCTTTTGCTGATGAATGGATGGATGGAACACGGCATTCGAATCTGTTGTGTAATTTAGAAGATATAAATAGCCGTAGACACAGACGGGACACACATAAATAGCGAGTTTGCTTTTTAATAAGTAATGATGATGATGAACCATGTTTACAATAGAGCCAACTTCAAGGGCAGAAAATAAATAAATCAATCAATTATTGACAAAAAATAAGGTAACATGCATGAAAAATAATGAAGCCTCTGATTCACGAACTAACCAGGGGCTGTCTACGGGAACCAGCGTCATCTCCTGTATAAACGACAAATTATGTCAATTTACTTATCTGCTAAAACTACCTACACTAGGTAGGTACTACTACATAGAAAGCAATTGGATCATCCACAGACCCTTGAAGGTCTAAAGATAATCCAAGTGCTCAAGCCCACTGCCAGTTGGCAGCGTGCCCAGCCTGCTGGCAGCATTGCCACGCTCAATGATGATGAGTATTGTATCTTATTGTAGTTAATAAAGGTACTTTTGCCCATTAAAAAAATACTTATGTATAACGGGACTAAAGGAGTTTTGGCGGGAACGCGGAAAAGTCATTGTATTATTTTGTCAAACTTGTGTTTTTATCAGCGATAATTAGTGAAAAATTGTGGTATTTCGTTGATTATGAGCTGAATTACGTGCACGAGTGTGGCAAGTGATATAATGTGACGTATCATGTCGTTCCGTGTTGTTACCAAAACTCCATAGACACCTCTAGTAAAGTCTCCACTGCTTTACTGAGGTATGACTTAGACTACGTTTGGACTTGACCGTGACTTTATTGGACTATGACGTGACTACGACAGTGACTATTTTGATAAAATATCAATAATTATTAAAACTCAATACTTGACACTGGCAAATGCACAACAATGCGACGCCAAACAAAAGAAGAAGAAGAAGAACGGGACTAAACTCACGTGTACGAATAGTTGGCGAGTGCTAGCACGCGGAGCCGTCTCGCAATGCACTGCGCGTGCCAGCACTCACCAACTTGAGAAAGGTCACCGAACGCGACCGAAACTATAATTGTTTGTTATGACTATCCGTACACGTGAGAGAGAGAAAACCACGTTAATTTCCATAGTAAAATACTTATGGTTTCTAATACTACTTATCTAAATTTTATTTTTACTATGATAGGTCTAATTTAAATCAGCTGTTCTTTACTAGCTTAGCTAGAAATTCGCGTCATTGATCATAAAGCAGGGTACGAGGGAGTCACAATGCCATGCATCTTAAGAACCACAATATCTTGATGCTCACATGCTGCGGCATTGTGCGGATATTGACTGTCGAGCCGAGCGACGGCCTTAATCCGTCCCGCACGATATTGGCAGCCATAAATAAAATTTAGTAGTTCTCTGAACAGTAGATCTCGCGACACATCTCTAACTGAATCTTCATAAGCCTATATATTAATATCTCGACTCGCTCTTGACCGTTTTGGTTACTCGCAAATCTTGTTAGGGTTTAGATACTATGTGGATGTGGATGACGTATTCTGCGTAATGAAGGCAGACAAAGAAGGGGTTGACCAGTTTGTGGATTATCTCAACTCTATTCATCCTAACATTAAGTTCACTTATGAGATGGAGGTGGAGAAAACTTTGCCATTCTTAGACGTCAAGGTGATGGTGAGGTCCGATGGCTCCTTGGCACACACAGTTTACAGGAAGCCCACGCACACAGACAGATACCTACACGCAACTTCACACCATCATTCGCGCCATTTGCAGTCGGTGGCCAAAGCGCTGCTGGACAGAGCGGATGCCCTCTGTGACGCTGAACATGTAGCGACTGAGAAAGCGCATATGCAGGAAGTTTTAAAGAGAAATGGTTATAATGTGAAAAAGCGAGACCTAGGTAGACGCAGGTATCGGAAACACGGTTTCGACGTTGAAAGGCAGCCGGCTTTCATGCCTTATGTTAAAGGAGTGACGGATAAGGTGGGGACTTTGTTAAAGGATTACTCCATCAAGACAGTGTATACTCCCTTATCCAAACTACTGGGCCAAGTCAGAACGCCGAAGGATGTCATTCCGTTTCAGACTCCTGGTGTATATAAGGTGGATTGCAGCTGCGGTAGTTCCTACATAGGTCAAACGAAGCGTACTATTGCTGAACGGATCAAAGAACATATCGCGGCAGTCAAAAACCGCCAGATACAGAAGTCTGCTATAGCTGAGCATTTGCTTGACGGAGGTACTGGTCTTTGGATCGAGCTCCACGACCCAAAAGTCCTCTCCACGGATCGACACTAATTTTCAAGAATTGTTCGTGAAGCGGTGGAAATCAAAAAACATAAGAATTTCAACCGGAAGGATGGATTTAAGTTATCGGCGTCGTGGAATCCTGTTGTCAACAAATGCAAATCGCGTAGTGTAGGTAGAAGGACAATGTTAGATACCGTCAGTGTTGTGTGTCGTAATGACAATTTTTCAAGTACAAATTGAATTGGCGGTACCAGCTGTTCTACATTCCAGTCTACCCGTGACCACGGTCGATGCAACTCGGCCGAAACGTCGGGATGAGGAGGTATTTATTTATCTCGTAATTTTAGTGCGCGATTAGTCCCGTAGTATAAAATAATAATGTGTTCAAATCGCGAAAGTTTAAAAACAACATTTAGATACTAACCTATCTAATCTTGCTGTCATTACCAAAGGTGACGTCCACGAGTGGTATATTATTCAGAGAAAAATCGAACCAAGATGATATATACATCATTTGAAAGCTTGATTTATGGGCTTCTCAAAAAGATTTAATTTAGAATTTTTTATTCCTCCATTTTTTTTAAATGTGAAAAATAAATTGTATATTAAATAATAATAGAGCTCTGTATTATTATTATATTTCTAGTTTAGCAATAATAAAGTGCTTCTATCGTTATTTTACTTGCATTCGTAGCTGATTCTTCCACATTCATTTCTTTATTTGCTAAAATTAAAAATTATAACCTACCAGTGTGACCAGTTAGTAGGTACAATGTGACAAAAAACACTTAAAAATTGTGTCTAATTGGTAAAAATGCTTCTATTTAACAATAATGGAGGTTACTTAACCAGGGTTACTAGATATAAACTACCTATTGAGCCAAATATATTTAATTATCCTAATAGATTCAAAATTAATTTAAAAAAATCGGAGAGCTCTTTTTTGGTTTTAACTGATGTAATAGACTCAGAAAAATATGAACTTCCTCGAAATGTAACGAGTGTTTTGGTTAAAATTTTTGATTATTATTATACCAGCCTCCATACATTTTGTGGACATGTCCTTTCCTCCAACATTATCAATTTTCCCCCCTTTTTGAGGGAAAAACCAAATATAGCCGACGACAAAAAAAATCTATTCATATAAACCTGTGTTTCAAGTTTTGTCGAGAGCCTTTAAAAATGCGAAAGATAACCAACATCTGGATAGACGAAAGCAAAATCGGCGTTTCTAAAACGGAGAGAGTTTGGTAGAGTCAAAATCAAAATTTGGTAGAGTGGTGCGTGGCGTAGCGGTAGCCGGCGAGATGGTTTGCCACAACCTGTATTATTATAAAAAAATCTGAGCTGCCCTATCTCCACTTTCAAATTGCCATGTTTGGGCGGGGAAAATACATAATAATATGCTCTATACCTACTATAGGCTCGCCAAAATAGCAATTCTTAGGAGAGGGTCCCCCAGTAGGTGCTACAACAACCTGTAATTGCCGTATTTTAGTAAAATCTGCCATATACTTTTTCAAAGCTACTTCTTCGTGTCGATGATCCAAATAATATTAAAGTGAGAATTTTTTCTCAAAACAAAGCAGATCTACTGTCCGACATGTGTGCTCATTTGCTCAATCAAAATGCGACATTTTATGCGTCCAAAGCAATTTGAATTGTCGTATCAATAATGACACTGTCCACCGAACGTGTCGTTTTGAACATTATCTACAGTAGCGCGTAATTTTATTGTGTACATACGTACATACTATCATGGCCTGCTGGATTATTATTGAATAAAATCTTTTCGCAATGCCCGTATCTGTTCTAAGCACTGTAAGGAGGTTCTACTCGACTTCACAGAATAAAACTTCTTTGGTGCCCGTATCAGTTCGATTTTATAGAATAAAACCTCTTTGCAATGCCCGTGTAAAGCTGGAAACATACTATCGGACGCGGCTTACGGACGCGACGGACGGCCGCGACTGATACGTATCTAGACTATGACAGTACACTGAGCCGTGCACACTATCGGACATAAGTCGCGGACGTCACCTTCGGACGTCCGAGAGCGATCTAGCACACCGGATGTTTTAAGACTGTGCACATTGCTAAAGCCGGAAACATATTATCGGACGCTGCTGAGGGACGCGACTGACAGCCGCGACTTAGCAATGTGCACAGTCTTAAAACATCCGGTGTGCCAGCTCGCTCTCGGACGTCCGAACGCTCAAGGTCGTCCGAAGGTGACGTCCGCGACTTATGTCCGATAGTGTGCACGGCTCACTGTACTTTCATAGTCTGGGTCGCGGCTGTCGGTCGCGTCCGTAAGCCGTGTCCGATAGTATGTGTCGCGGCTGTCAGTCGCGTCCGTCAGCCGCGTCCGATAGTATGTTTCCGGGTTTAGGCCATGATAATCGAGCTGGCCATGGTATTATTTTTTTCATGTAGTATTTACATTCTCTGTATTATTATAAATTGTGTGCGATTCTATGAAAATTCGTATGTACCTACATTCTAATTTGTTTCAATTAATTGTGAACAATACCGAGTTTCCTAATGAGTACCTACACTTAGTGAATTTATGACGTAAGTATTACTCATATACTTGGAGTTATATTTTCTCGCAGGATGTATGAAATCAATCGCAGGAAAAGTAGAGTATGTACCACTAGAACCAAGTTTAAAATCAACTTAAAACACACTCGCTGCGCTCGGGAGTTAATTGTAGAGTCCCTCGCTACGCTCAGGGTCCAATTGTCGCCCGTGACGTAAGACACCACTTGGTTCTCTTGGCACATAATCTACTATTACAATAGTGGTCTGAATTAAACCCCTTCTGACTATTATACAACCCTTCTGAAACCCCATGAACTTTGAAAAGCAACATCCTGTGTATTTAATATTGATGATACCTATTGGATAAATTGAGAGGACAAAGGTCAAAGTTAATGTTTGTTCCTTCGAGTTACGTGATATCTTTAGTAAGTTTAGGAATTAGGATGTTGTAATTTATCGTTTTTGTGGGTAACAGTAGATACAAGGGCTACATTTTTCTCATATTCTTCTTCTTTTTTTATATTTTGGCGTCGTATGGTTTATGCATTTGCTAGTGTCAAGTAGGTATAAGTTTTAAGCTGGAAACATACTATCGGACGCGGCTGATGGACGCGACTGACAGCCGCGACTTAGCAGTGTGCACGTCTTAAAATATCCGGCGCGCCAGATCACTCTCGGATGGCCGAACGCTCAAGGTCAGCCCAAGGTGACGTCCGCGACTGATGTCCGATAGTGTGCACGGCTCAGTGTACATTCATTGTCTAGATACCTATCAGTCGCGGCTGTCAGTCGCGTCCGTAAGCCGTGTCCGATAGTATGTTTCCGGCTTTAGCATAGTCCAAGTCATATCTCAGTAAAACAGTGAGAGAGAGGAGACTTTACTAGAGGCGTCTATGCAGTTATGGTAACAACACGATACACCACATTATATCACTTGCCTACACTCATGCATCTCAAGCAATTCAACTCATAATCAACGAAATACCACAATTTTTCAATAATCATCACTGATAGAAACACAAATAAGGACCTACTATAACAAATAATACAATGCGATGACATGATTTTTCCACGTTTCCGCCAAAACTCTAGGGCCACCAACTCGCCTCATGGAAAGCACTTCGCTTTCTAAAGATAGTACTTAGCCAAAGATGGAGTATGTTCTCGTAGACCTAGAAGATACCCATTTGTCAGATCACTTAGGCGACAATGTTTCGAGGCTTTCGAAAAGAGTGTGCACCAACCTCCTTGTCAATGATCTTATGGGCTACGAGCTTGATGTTCAACCTTCTTGCTGATCCATGGCTGTCGAGCGCTGGCTGATATGGTAGACCATGAAGTTAAATCCAAGAGAATTTAACCACTAAAACTGGAAATTTACCATCGGAGACGGCTTACGGACGCGACTGACAGTCGCGACTGATTGGTATCTAGATAATGATGAATGTACACTGAGCCGTGCACATCGGACATAATTCGCGGACGTCACCTTGGGCTGACGTTGAGGGTCGACGGACGTCCGAGAGCGATCTGGCGCGCCGGATGTTTTAAAACTGTGCACATTGCTAAGTCGCGGCTTTCAGTCGCGTCCGTCAGCCGCGTCCGATAGTGTGTTTCCAGCTTAAGTTTAATCTGGAGTTTTGGTGGTAATGACGAGAAAGTCAATCAAGTCATTGCAATGCAATACATTTAAAACTTGTTTTTATCAGTATAATAAGCCCGATTACAGAGGCGCCAGCGTAAATTACCTAAATAGTAGCGTAAAAAGCGTTCTCTCTATCGAATGCCTAAAGTGAAAAAGAAACAGAACTACCTACGCTATTTAGCTAATATAGTTACGCTGGCACCTCTGTAATCGGACTTAAGAGCTGAGGTGGTCTGTAATTTTCCATACAAACGTATTACGCTGTTTTCTTTCTGGAAAATGATTTTAGAGTTACAATTTTTTGCCAAAAAATTAAATTTAGCTTTTTAAACTACCCTGTCTTTTCATTTTTTTGATAAATTAATTATCAGGCAAAATATGATCCATCAAAGTCTCAAAAAAATTCACTATTTTTACCGACATCTTAAAAGACCCACCAGAATAGACTTATTAATTTCTAACAAAATATGAAATGACATAATCATGAACATATATTTTTTGTAAATTTTGGTTTAAAGAAATACTTGATTAATTTAGTTATTGATGAAGAAAACAGCGTAATACGAAACGTTGTCTTGCCAAGATTTTTGTAGGTATAAATAGCTCTGAGCTGCAATTGTCCCTATCGCACGATGCGGAGGTAGGGTTGAGGTGAGGGAGGTTCAAAAGAAAAGATAGATCGCAAATTTTACGTCCTCAACATAAATTCAATATTCGTGTAGTACAAGTAAATAATAAGTATATCATCGAAGTTCATTTAACACAGCCATAAAAGTGTACAATAGTCTACCTCTTCACATAACATTTTTAGATGCAAACAAATTTAAACATAGCTTAAAAATGGCTCGCTGAAAATACCTTATATAGCATGAAATAATATTATGAATGTATATGATAATTATGATCTCATGTGTAAATATAGGTCTTTATGTCATACTTAGTTATGATTATATAATACATATAATATATTAGTTGCTTCAATAGTAAAACTTGCCTAAAGATATTGCTTTAATTACCGGTGATTATTTATATGAAAATGTGATTTTCCCATTTGAAATTATTTTGCCATTTTGATAATTGAGCATTTTTTGAATTGTCCATTCATAGAATTGGGCATTCGTAAAATTGATCATTCTTGGAACTATGTGCCATTATACTTACTACTTCATTCATTACATTATATTAGTCTAAGACGAAATAATAGTTCTAAATTTCTAATTAGGAAAATCACGTGCTCTCTAAAAATGTATTATAACTGTAACATATAAATCTATCCTTAGTCCACCTAAGCAAAAAACGTTCTATGCTACGTACTGGCACGTGAGATCCATTTGAGAAAACAGCCCCATCAGCTATCCGTTCATTGAACTATGTGCCTTGCCATCTGTCATTTTAACTTGCCAATCCACTGAGTTTTGCTAAAAAGTTCAATTAGAAGTGCTTTAAATGCTTTAATCTAATAATAATTGTGGACGTTTTATCCTGTTTTACTATTATATGTGCCCTACCCACTGCTGCTTTTATTAGCTAATTGTTTCAATTTTTTAAACGTTTTTAAAGTAGAACCAAAGTATGACAAGCTGTTCTCTAAACAGTAAACCTCGCATCTGTTTAATTGAATCCTCAATTATTTTTATACTATGGGACTAATTTCTTATATATCATTTCTTATTCTAATTTCTTTCTATAGGTACCTACAATATAAAAGGCAAGAAGTTTTAGATTAACGAGACCCTATTACTAAGACTCCTCTGTCCGTCTGTCCGTTGGTCACTAGGCTGTATCTCACGAACCGTAAAAGCTAAACAGTTAAAATTTGCACAGATGATGTATTTGATCCCACTATAACAACAAAACTAAAAATAGAATAAAATAAATATCTACTTCAACCGTGTAGGTACAGAATTCGCGAATAGTTCGCACGGATCGATTATTGTTGATTTATCAAAAATGGCTCAGCCCATTTCAATAAAATTTCAATGGTATCAATTTCGAAGTATATTCTTTCCAATGAAAAAAATTCTAACAAAGAATTATCAAAATCGGACTACTGTGTAAAAAGTTACGCTTGGTTATACATAAAAAATATACGAGTACGCGTCAAATTGAGTACCTCCTCCGGTACGTCGGTCAAAAAATAGAATGAAATAAATATTTTTTCATGCCATACAACAGACGTGATTTTTTGCACAATTTTTATTAATAAACAAAATGCGTCAACATTTTGTTTATTAATAAAATATTCTCAGAATATTTAGTAATATAACATATCAATATATCATGTATATAAATGTATTAATTTAAAAAATATATAATTGCATCGAAATAATTGGCTCTCATACGGTATGAAACCTTTCGAGCGCGAGTCCCACTTGCATTTGGCATATTTATTATAGACCGTAGAAGAACGATGTAATGTAAGATATTTCCATAAAAAAATAATTAATAATATACTTAGAAAGAAGTAATTTCAGTAAATATATATGTAAATATATTATGTAAACTGCAGCGCCTACGGATATCAAATAGCCAATTGTATATAATGTTAGTTAGGTACATATTACGTTTTTGTCAAACAATAATTATTTGAAAGAAAATAAATTAGCCTACAAAGAAAAATTAACCCATGTCACAAATACTGTAGCTTCTTAATGGCAGAAAAATAAATAATCTTTAAAATAATTAATCTTTTATCTTTTATATTTTTGTTTGCTATCGTCTATCCGCCATACCTACTAGGTAACCAGAGCAAACGTAGAATACGCGCAAGATAGCTCTACATACGGTCAAAATCAGGAACCAATTCAATTCTGCCAGGGAATACAGAATACTAGTGATATAACGTACGTGGCGCCACGACTCGCGCGCAGAGTTATCTTGCGCGCACTTTACGTAATATCATATTTTGCTACAATTCAAAATAAAATATCGGTCGGCCAGCGAGCTCGTTGGGGCGTAGGTAGGGTGCGGGGAGAGTTCGAGCGCAGTACGCACACAAATACAATTGCATCACCACACACATTGAAGCTCCCTGGTTTGGGCGCATCGCGACGGCAATAGTTTAGTCCAAATACCTATTTCTCAATTTCCTCGTCACTAGTATTTCGCCTTAATATCAACCGTAAAATATTAGTAATAATTCATTAATTATTAGTTGCGCAAATACGTACAAGAGTGTGGGTAAGGAGTACCTATATATTTAATAAAGTGATCAGTTTATCTTTTCGTGTTGTCTTTAAAACTCTATAGTATAGGTCGTGCCACACAAGCTGGCGGATGAGAAGTTAGCTACAAGCTGCGCAATAGCTGCGCATTCAACGTGCGGCTTTATGTGAGTTTCAGTCAGGATTGAATATTGTGCAGCTTGTACCAAACTTCACATCTTGTGTGGCGCAGCCTTAAGTTGTAGTAAAGTCTCCACTAATTTTACTTAGGCACTTCTCTGCTTACAATGACTATTTAACGTTAAATACTCGTACTAAGCAATGGAAAACGCACAAATCGTGCTATGCCAACATTAAAAAGAATAAGAAGACTATCGAACTGTGAACTATTTTATCGGTAAATTGGATTGGTTTGGTAATCTGATATTGTAAATTTGGTGGTCTGACGCCCAGCTACTGGTTGGTTCTGAGTGATGGATGACGATGTGTGTTGTGTCGTCATTGTGGCAGAGAGAAGCGCAACGCAAGCGCCGTGGTGTACCTACCTAGCCCGAGTTGTGCTGGCGCTGTCGGATGCCGCGGAGGAGTGCGGAAGCGTTCCCGTGGCCTCGACACCAGCCGCTGTGGTGTAACACTCTAGGGTTTTTAGTGTGTATACCGACCACTCAGCGCGGGTCTAATGATTCATAACCACCCTCCCCTCGGGGTATGGTCGTATCCATAAAGGATATTCCCTGGACAAAAAAAGAGTACCTAGCAGAGTTGTAACTCGCAAGGGTGCCATTTGTGGACAACTACTGTTACATCTAGGAATTATGCCCTAGATTATAGGGCATAATAATGTCCTAGTTCCTAGGGCATTAATATCAACATGACACTGAAATAACAAGCTTCTTATACAACGGGAAAATAACACCGTAAGATTCCGCCTCGCGGATTGAATAACCGTAAGGTTGTGGATTAAGAAAAACTTTTAAACGGTCTGACGTCATACCTTTTTATTTCAATAACTAAGTGTCTCATAATAATAATGGACAACTTTTTTCATTCAAAAATAATGATGGGCATCATAATATTTTATTTAGATCATAACACAAGAATTACATGCAGGGATACCGCAATACCGCTATTTTACACGCTATGTAGCTTCACCACCAACAGATAGATTTTGTGGCCAAAGATGCCAAGGATTTTTGGGTTTCGGTTAAGCCGGTATAAAATATGTATTTTATACCGGTGGCGCAACTGTCACCCTCTCACCTATAAAACGCTAATACAGGTAATATTATTTTTATACCGTAACTAGTTTTTACCCGCGGCTTCGCCCGCATGATATTTTTAATTTTTGACGCAATATCATTATAATTTATATAGCCTATGTGTTATTCTGATATATAAGCTATATTATTGCAAAGTTTCATCTCAATCCGTTCCGTAGTTTTTGCGTGAAAGAGTAACAAACATCCATCCATCCATCCTCACAAACTTTCGCGTTTATAATATTAGTAGGATAATAACGTACCGTATTCAATCCCTAGTCTACGTACAGTAGTCGTTGCTTTTAAAGACGATATCCTGTGAAACAAAAGATGTCTCAAAAGTAACAAAGTTAATTATCTTTATAAAGTCTCTCTATTTACTCAAATAATACACTTTGTTACTTACGGTATTTTGTGTCAATACTTTTTGCAAGGTATTCTGATCTATGAACTCTATGTACGCAGTCAGTACTGTGGGATATCATTAGCCTTATGATGTAATGACCAACTTTTACTGCAAGGTCAACACAGCAATGATGTTACAACAAATCAGCTGTTCCTTATATTATGTCACGAGTCCATTAACTTTTAGAACCAGCTGATTTCATGATTCAGGGTTATAGCTGGAACTCTAGTAACAGCTTTAGCACACTTTCACACACATAGCTTTTCAAAACTTCACTCGATTACCCATTCACACAAGCTCGCGCCGTACACTCACAAACAAAAAGCACATTAATAGTATACTCTCGCGTCCACTTATTCAACGCAGCAAGTAAACTGGCACACATTCTTGCACGATTATTATGTACCTACCTATTCCTTTGTATGTACATATATAATCTCACTAATTATTCACAGTTTTCGATAAATAAGCATCTTCTTTAAAATTTAGGACTACCACAGAATGTCACCACTGGATAACTTTCTGTATGGTACCCACAACACGGGCCTCGAGCCTACTGTGGGACCAAAGGATATTTCGCTTATGAATCCTGTATCTTGCCAAATTCAACTGTTATTCATGTATTCATTCATGTATTTAAATTTTAGTAAATAAATAACTTTGACTTTGAGCTGTACATAATAGGGAAGTTGATTGGTATTAAATTAGTTAAAAGTATTAGTGAATTATGCATTTAAATATGATTCGTAAACTGAATTAAATATTGAGATTGGCTTATCAAGTTCTGATAAATAAGCTTGTAAAGATTTTGGTAGGGATAAGGTCGATAAGGGGATGTCTTGTCATTTTCCCACACAGCATAACATTATATGACGAATGTATGACACTTACGGGTTGTGACGTAGCCTGCCATAGTGCGCTCTCTGTTTATACCAAGAAAATATATTATGTAAATGCTTTATTTTTAAGTTGATTTGAGTTTTGTCTTCGATAATAGGTTCTGTTTAGTGTTCAGTAGCTGTTTTGGCTGCCTCGGTGGCTCAGCGGTTAGTGACCCTAACTTCTGGGTCAATGAGGCGTGGGTTCGATCCCCACCCAGGGCAAATATTTATGTGATGAACATAATAAGTGTGTGCTCTGTGTCTGGGTATTATTTAGTTACTATCTATATAATTATGTATTTAAAAATAAGTATATGTAGTATATTAGTCTCTGGCAGCCATATCACAAGCTTTGCTTAGTTTGGGGTCAGAAGCCGTGTGTAAGATGACCCAAAATATTTATTTATATTTATTTATTATTTTATTTACAAGACGACATCAAAAAATATTGCTAACTAGCCTATTATAAACAAGTGCTTCCATACAGGTTTATCTCTTTGCCCTGTACTTTAGCTCGCAACGCCGAGCCACAGGCTAGTCAGGTCAGAGAAATCGGTATACATTTGTGGCCCGGCTGTCTATAACAGATTACCTGCCCCAGTGCGTGACGCATCTTCCGTCGCTGTATTTAAAAACAAACTGAAGGCATGGCTCCTACAGCATGTATTTGTATTGTACGATATAGCCGAATTCATTAAATTACCAGAGGTAATATTGTTTGTTATTATTGTGCCTCTGTAATGCTATTACATTGAACATTGTTATGAAATTGTAATTTATAATTTTGTAATATTTATGACATATATCTGATATATTTGAATTGTAAACTATTTGACTTGTAACTTGGCGTTATTAATAAATTTGATTATGATTATTATTATGATTATTATCAACAACTTTTACTATGGGGCCTACCCGGAATTCGAGAAAAAAACAGCTGTTCCATACACAATCGCAACTCAGTATCGACAAATTTAGTGTATGAAATAGCTGTTTTTTTTCTCGAGTCAAAGTTGTTCATTTGTTTCTTCTCCGTGTCACCTTCGGATTAATACACCAGGTGGGAGCTCTAACGTGCTCTTGGTTTTTAAGAAATCCGTGTGAAAAATATTTATTTTTCAAATAACATAACTTAAACTCTGTTTATAATAAATTTTAACGTAATTTTACATTCATCAAACATTTCTCCAAACGAAATATACGGATATAAAAAAATACATACCGCGTTACGTTACATTTTGTCGATAGAGAATCATTCAGGCCCCAGTTCTGGATGAACCTGTATTTATAACTCTGAAAGTCTCTGAACTTTATAAAACAACACATGTAATTCTATAAAGTAAAAAATCTACTAAGCTATTGGTAACCAAGTTATAAGTTACTATGAATAAAATAGTTATTCATATTCATCGTGATTTCAAGACAACCAAAAAGCTTTTACATCTAAGTAATGGATGTGGAAGTCGATGTCTCTCTCGCTTACGTTGATTAATAGGTATGACTTATGAATCTCGAGTAAATACATATGCCTATGTATTATACCTACTTGAAGAGGGAAATTGGAAATAAGATAGCTGCGACATAGTTAAAAGGTCACAACATATAGACATATCCATTCATCCATCAGCCGTAGGACGTCCACTGCTGGACATAGGCCTCCCCTATGGATCTCCAATAAGACCGGTTGGAAGCGGCTTGCATCCAGCGCGATCCGGCGGTCCATCCGTCCACCTTGTGGGTGGACGTCCTACGCTGCGCTTGCCGGTACGTGGTCTCCCTCTCCACTCGAGAACTTTTCGACCCCATCGGTCATCAGCCCTTCGCGCTATGTGCCCTGCCCATTGCCATTTCAACTTGCCAATCCGTTAGGCTATGTCGGTAACTTTGGTTCTTCTACGGATCTCCTCATTCCTGATTCGATCCCACAGAGAGACTCCGAGCATAGCCCTCTCCATAGCTCGTTGGGCTACTTGGAGCTTACTAATAAGGCCCATAGTGAGAGATCACGTTACGAGAGACCATAGACATATAGGTACTCGTAATACTGTACTGTACCAGCCTTTTTAATAGTCCACTGCAGAACGTAGGCCTACCCACGAAGGGTGATTGGGCCATATCCACCACGCTGGCCCAGTGCGGGTTGGTGGATTCACATTACGCCATCGAATTTCTTCTACGGACGCACGCAGGTTGCCTCACGATGTTTTCTTTCACCGAAAAGCCAGTGGTGTTAAATTCCGTACATAAATTCCAAAGAACTCATTGGTACGGGACCGGTATTTGAACCCACGACCTCACGATTGCAAGGCGAGTGTCAATACCTCTAAGCCACCACGGCTTTTACTTGTAATAGTCTAGTTGATAATTTTTTTGATGTCCTCTTGTAACAGCTAACCATAAACAGAGCCGATTAACGAAAACATAAATAAAATCAACTTAGAAATAAAGAAGTTACAAGCATATTTATTTTCTTGCTAGACAAAGAGAGCGGGCTATAGCAGAATATGGCGTCACGGCCCGTGGCATTATATTAGCCATACTATATGTAATGCTCTGTGGGAAAAGGACAAAGCATCCCCTCTTTATCCCTACCAAAATCTTTACAAGCTTATACTCGTATCTCTGAACTGGATTAACCAATATTAGTTATTTTTTTCAGTTTACGAATCATAATTAATTGCAGAATTCACTAATCCTTATTATTCAGTTAAATAGTTGTTTGGAGAACTACTAGAGATAGATTTCGACGTAGTAACCAACCGTTTATATATAACCGATATTTTTGTTAAAAAGCTGCTCGTAAGAGCATTTTATGCATAAAAGCTTTTTTCGTTGCCAAAAATAAATGAAAACTTAAAATAACGTGGCGCCCTAACCAAGAAAAAACTGTACCTATTTCTTAGAGCAAACTAAATTGGACCTTGTGCTTTGAAAATTAAAGTTCATTCATAACTAACCGAACCGTTTAGGTCGCTTTGGTTTTCAAGGTTCCATACGCAAAGGGTAATTATTTTTTGCAAAAAATAGCATGACCGTCTTCACCCGTGTACAGAATCGTTACATACTCGTAGTATAAAACAAAGTCGCTTTCCGCTGTTTATCCCCATGTATGCTTATCTCTTTTAAACTACGCGACGGATTTTGATGCAGTTTGTCTAATAGATAGAGTAATTCAAGAGAAATGTTTATATGTATAATACACCTGTGCGACGCCGGGGTGCATCGCTAGAACGCAAATATTATGCACGGATCGATGTAACATTTTTCACATTATTGTTTATTTATCAAAAATGGCTCAGCCAATTTCGATAAAATTCAAATGGGATCAATTTCAAAGTATACTCTTTCCAATAAAAAAGGAATTATTGAAATCGAAAAAAGAATGCGTGGTTATTCATAAAAAAAAAATATAATATATACGCGTCGAATAGTTTACCTCCTCCGGTGGTTCGTCGGTCAAAAACGGGATCCTAATATTACTAAGACTCTGATGTCTGTCTGTCACCAGGCTGTATATCATGAACCGTGATAGCTAGACAGCTGAAATTTTCACAGTTGATGTATTTCTGTTGCCACTATAACAACAAATACTAAAAACAGTATAAAATAAATATTTCAAGGGGCTTCCATACAACAAACGTCATTTATTAGGAGTTTTTTTGCTCGCTATTAATAACGGCAAGAGGAATGGGGCTAAGCGAGCTCCAACACGCTACGGAACCCTTATTGGGAGAGTCCGACTTGCACTTGGCCGATTTTTATTTAATAAAGTTAGTTTAGTTTTTACTTTTTGGCCTGTCCGTCTGTCTGTCACCAGGCTGTATCTCAAGAACTTTTTTTTTATTAAAGTTAGTGTTTTTACTTTTTGGCCGGTAATCAAAATAGCTACGACACGAACGCGACGTGGCGGCGTAGCAGTTTTTCTGAGATTGCCAAAAAACGGTTATTAGGCGTAGCCAGAAATATGTAGTTTTAAATATCAACCAAGTGCGAGTCGAGCTCGCGCACGTAGGGTTTCGTACCTTATGGGAGCCCCCTTAGTTTATTTTATTTTAATTTCATTATTTATTTTTGAAGGGAATACACAACTTAATATTCTGTGAATATTTCAAGCAATTTCCGGACACCGTTATAAATATATCGAGCAAAAAACGGATAATAATTTAGGTTTGTTGTATTGGAGGCCCCCCTTTTAATATTTATTTTATTCTGCTATGTATTTGCTGTAATAACGGAGACAGGTTACATCATAATTGATAATTTCAACGTTCTAGCTATCACCGATCATGAGATACAGTCTGGTGACAGACTGACAGACGAACGGACGTATAGCGGAGTCTTAGTGATATAGTCCCGTTTTTTTACCCTTTGGGTACGGAATCTTAAAAAGTGCTACGACACGTATAAAGAGCGGCACGTAAGTTTAGCGCTAAGGGTAGTGTGTGGTAAGTGGAGGGTAGTCGATTTCCCGATCCGACAGCTCCCTGCAACAGAAAGTATTCCGTATTTGGTATAGGCGCCGGTTACCGAAGGCACACAGACATACGACCCCGCCGGCGAGGTCGAGGACCCTCAGGATCTGTCAGAAGATCGGTTATATTCTCTCCAAATAGTCAAACAGCTCAACCTATTAGGGCCACAGGGCACACCCCTTCTGCGGTGCCCGGGCAAGTCTGATCTCCCCTGCCGGGTGACGGCCCAAGCCGAGGTCCGTACCTTCTCAGGTGCCCTTGCGCTAGTCACCCTATAACCTAATCTTAGGGCTCAGCCGCCTTCCGCGCTCGCCCATATCCGGTAAGCTGTAAAGGCCTCAGAGGCCAACAGCTATAAGTCATTATAAAAAAAAAAGGTAGTCGATATTCTTGTATGGCTCCGAATCATGGCCAATTCGCGCGGTGGACCGGAAACAGATTGAAGCTTTTGAAATGTGGTGTTGGAAGAGAATGTTACGCATACCGTGGACAGCGAATCGCACCAATAAGTCCATTCTTGAGCAACTAAAGATTAAAACTAGGCTTTCCACAATTTGTTATCAACGAGTCTTGACTTACTTTGGGCACATCGCCCGTAGGCAGCCAGATAATTTTGAGAAACTGGTTGTAGTTGGGAAAGTAGATGGCAAAAGACCACGTGGAAGTTCACTTACCCGTTGGTCTGATCAGATTAAGTTAATAAGCGGGCTTCCAGTTTCCACTGCTCTGAAGAAAGCCGAAGATAGGGCGGCGTGGAAGCAGCTCGTTACTGATTCCGTTAGAGCATTTCAAGACAGGCACGACCTTCAGTAATGAGGAGGACGAATAAGAAGAAGAAGAAATGTGGAGGCTGCGCATGATGACCGCTGAACAAAAATAGACGAGTTTTACCTACCAATAAAACTCATATTATGTCCGAAGCCTTATTCGAAGCCTTTTAAACATATATATTGAGAATGCATCTTCCGTTTCCGGCCGTATTTGCGGTTGTAGTTCCCTCTGTTGGGCTAAAATGGCAACCCAGGCCGCCAAGTTCACAGGCAGCGAATAGTTCTCCTCATTGAAGTCTCAATAACATAAGGAATTAATGAACACCAGGCAGAACTTGCTGTAAGGCTTCGAATAAGGCTTCGGACATAATATGAGTTTTATTGGTAGGTAAAACTCGTCTATTATGTCCTTGAGCCGTTATTCGAAGCCTTTTAAACATATATATTGAGACGTGTTTGTTTTCGCCTGGTGAACGAGACGCCAATGTGAATGCACAGAATAACGTCAACATTAATATTTATAGAATTAAACAGTATGAAAAACATCAGTCACAAATGTAATAATGTAATGTTAATATAGCGGATATAATTATGTAGCGCTACATAAAAATATAGAAGAAAACTAATATAATAGTCACTGCTACTATAACATCTTAATTTCGAATATTGCCCCGGTAACGTATGTATGTATGTTATTATTGTACAGAACCAAATACTTAATAGTCACATAGTATTGCTGTCTTACAGTTTCAATGTTATCGCTAATAAATACTACATCAATTAGGAATTTAAGAAAGTAACTTAAATTAAAATAATAATTGT
Source organism: Hypomecis punctinalis (assembly GCA_949316475.1). NCBI lineage: Eukaryota > Metazoa > Arthropoda > Insecta > Lepidoptera > Geometridae > Hypomecis > Hypomecis punctinalis. The sequence continues at coordinate 22,283,637 of OX438807.1, read as the reverse complement.
GTTTATCATTCGTTAATAGTCTGTCGATTCACTCTTTGAACGCGACAGCAATGGTGGTATCACCACTTTCAGCCTCCGGCATAAAGGATTTTACATCATCGGTGATTCCAGTTTAAGATGCAGTTTTCACTACCGGTGTGCGGCAATAGTTATCGATCCTATTAAGCACAAAACTTGAAACCGGAATTAGAAATAAAATTGTACGTTTGCCAAAATCTGTCCACAAAAAAACCCCTGAACTGTTCAAGGTTTCGGACTTGACATTTTGTTGCGGCCTCTTTGTCTAGCTGTTTTTAATAGATCTACATCTACAGTACAGTCTACATCTACAGTAATAGAAGGTAGATACTATATGTTGAAAATGATATTTTTAACTATAAGTACAAAAATTCAGAATTTCAATTAAGTAATTACAAGCAAGACTTAATAAAAACCAAAATAAAATAGTTACTCAGTTAAATCCTTCTAACTAGTGGGCTTTGTAATCTTAAATCTCCTCACAGTTGTTCAAAGCGAGCGAGCGAGTCAAGATGACTTACAGCACCCCTCTTTATCCCGCGTTAGAAAACCTTGGTGTGGTATATAACCAACTCTTAGATTCAAACGTGTTGAACTTTGTATTCAATAATGAATACAATAACCCGAAACTAGCACACTGTCACAGCGTCCTGGTGCTTCCCGCAAATAATGAGTAGGTCGATTAAAAATTGACCATCAATTGAATAGTACATGTATTTGTATATATCCTGAACATGACTAATCTTAGCACTATTATTTGATATGCTTTCATTTCACATGTTCGGAGCTAAGCTTCCAAACTGAATTTGATTCTGGAATATTTGAAATGATAATATTTAAGTCAAGCCAAGATAACTCTGAAGCCAAGAATTTCACGAATTATTCTAATTATTGTCATACCCTTATAGGGTCATAAATATGTAAACTATACAGACCATGTTACATAAAAACTAAATGTAAATATTATATACGTTGCAATGCAATAAATGATTGAGTAGGTATTGTACCTACTGTTAATTTTATCTATAATTAGACGGTGGCGTGGCCCGGCTTAGTTATGCTACACTGGATTCGGGGAATATCTACTGTTAATTTTATCCAACAAATTTACAGGTATTAAGAGTCTTATCTCTCATTATTTTTACTTTGCTCGCAATGTACTATTGTTGTACATATATTATGATAACAAGCCATGAACTTTCACCCCATATTTTTAAATTATTTGCACTCTCGCTCGACCCTTGAACGAGTCATTGCGTAGGCTCGCATGTGTTGCATGAAACTAGTGAACCTGGATTCTGAAGAGGAAATATCCACGCTAAATAGATCACGCTTCGTAACTAAAAGACTTACATATCTAAACTTTTTGTTATCAGCCTAGTAAAGACTGATAGAATTAAGCATACTGCCATTTTTCAGCCGTGTTTACTAGAAAATGTATCAGATACGCAAAGCAAACCAGCCATTCTTTTGCATGGTTTACGTTTTTCGCATGCACGACTTAAATTTGTCTTTAAAAGCAGAGACAATATCCGAAGCAAATATAAGTATAATAATTATATTATGAGTGAAAAACATTTCTCACTAAAAATGGTCGACCCTGTGGAATAGCCAGCAGGTCAAAGTTCAATACTTTTTCTTTAAAACTCTAATCAGCTGTTGCCAAAGCTCTGTCTACAGAACCCATAAATACCACTGCACTAAGTAGGTATTGTGGTAATTTTTACTAAGGGGTCAATATAATCAGTTGACTCTGCAGTGTGTGAAACTGTAGCTTTTGTTGTACAAACAGTTTGGCGAAGCATTGATCCATCCTCTTATAAATTGCAAATTATTCTGAATATCTTCTGAATCATCTCTACAGCCGCGATTTGTTCCAGAGTCTATAATTATAGTAATGAAATAAATAGAGAAACATAGCAGTTCGAATACGAAAATTCGACTCTTCAGACGAACTGACACACAAAAATACTGTCAAATTCGAGTATTGAATTACTCTGAGAGCGATTGCATATCCAAATTGCAAAACTATAGGATTCATAAAACAATAAGCGATATTTTAATATTTCAAGCAAGAAATAATATGGGCAGTATGTGTCTGAAATAAATTAAAATTGAATTTATTCCGATGGACAACGGGACGCATGGAATCATCGCTTTTCGTGGTAAAAACCGGGGTTTGGTTTCAGAGACATGTATGTGATAAAAAATATTTAGTTAACTTGCTTATCGTCGGTTACTTACTTGTCAAGAAACAGTTTCATGACAGTGACCGTAAATGCAGTGCCGTAGATCTAGCGGCGGGCTGCGCTTAAAAGGAGACCTGTCTTTACAGTTCCCATTATTATTAGCACCAAAATGGGTAGGCGCTCTTTCACCCGTATTTATGAACGCTTCAATCTACCCGCAAAACAAGTGTTATATCAAATTTACCTTCTCATCTGCCGCTCCCGGCATTGGTTTGGTTCAATGGACTTAATTGATTTCAAGGTTATATTAAGTTTACCTGGACTTGTTGAACCGTGGTAAACTACTGTGGTTTCAATATTTTATTAACCACAACAGCATCATAAAACAAACCTGGCAAATTATTATTGAATGCATATGGCACAAGGGCTCATATAACTATGTTGCAGTATTAAAATTCACGCAAAAAGCAAGTTGAAAAATTATAATTGAATGCTACATTGTATAGCAATAACACTGCAACAACAACCTCAAAACAAATGCAATGTAAATCACAATCGAACTCAAATGGCTACAAGAACGCGCAGTAATTAGGTACATTGCATCAACAAAAAGGCGATACAATAAACCTTAAAAAAAAAAACGCATATGATTACATTGTTATACTAATTACACTGCAATCATTAAATGTTATCTTATTTATGATCACAAAATACTATACACATTAAGATGAAGCGTAATAAATGAATGCATATGGCAAAATGGGCGCATATCATTAGATTGGTATCAATAAATGTTATCATATATAAAACCACAAAAAAACAATACATATTAAGCTGAAAACATAATGAATGAATGCATATAGCAACATGGGCACATATGATTACATTGCACCACAAAATCTAGATGTTTGTGAGCATTGTCAAAGAATATAACTCGACGGTGCCGTAGGCGACCGGCTGAGTTATTCTATACTGGATTCAGGGTTAGCGCCGCCTGATAGCCATGGAACTAACTACCTTCTGATCGGAGAAGGAAGGTTGTGATTGTATGTTTGTATAAGCTAGGTGTCTATCTAACCTTTACAGGTATTCAAATTGTCTGGAAGATATTGAAAAGAGTTTACTAAAGTACCCCCATTTATATTTATGAAAAGAATTCTGAGAACTTGCTTTTACTAAACAAAACTTTTCTATATGGGGGTATCTTATGAAATAGTCTTGGTGGTTCCAGTGACCGCCAAGTAATACCAGACCATCGAGAACAAGTCGCTCGAAAATTAAATGAATTGCTTGAACATTTTCATGCTTAAAATGAAAAACATGTGTAATTTTATCGTAGCAATCAAGATTGTTTGCTATTACCGAACTTAATCGTTTTCAAAATTAAAATGTTGCAATAAATCTCCGAATAAAATACCTTTCATTGAAACAAATAGCACTGCCTTTTCAGATATTTTCAAAATTAATTGAAATTATAAGGGCCGCCTCGGTGGGCACCTCTATAGAAGACTCGATCTGCTAGATCGGCGCCGGAATAATTCTACTCTGAGGTATTTTGGTGTCTTGGGACCGACCAGCGGCTACGTGCGTGTCTGTACCCGAGGGTAGTATGTACAACAGATATAGTTTTGAATTTGCCATACCTGGTCAGTAAGGTCTTCTACTACCTTACACTTTTTGAAGCTTACATCCTCAGCGACTTGGCGGTCACGCGGTCACCACCTGCAGCCCAAGTGGTGGTCCCCACAGCGACGGCGGCGTGGAGGTCTGATATATAATATTGCTGCAGTTCCTAGTACCGCTAAAGGACGATGACGTCGACTAGGTTCAACGAGCACGTTAACAACTTTACGAATTTTTCGCACATTTTATTTCAGTCATTATGTAGGTAGAAATATAACTTTTCAAATTGAATTAATTCACTTTCAGAAAAAATATTAAGAAACTACAACCTATTTAAGTTATTTAAAACAATAGAAGTAAAATAATTTTATGAAATCATTTTGAAATAACGACGAACGCTAACAGCGTTAACGTAACTTAACGGCACGGAAGTTAAGACGCCAATGAGGAGAACTATTCGCTGCCTGTGAACTTGGCGGCCTGGGTTGCCATTTTAGCCCAACAGAGGGAACTACAACCGCAAATACGGCCGGAAATGGAAGATGCATTCTCAATATATATGTTTAAAAGGCTTCGAATAACGGCTCAAGGACATAATCCATGTGCAGGCATCCCTTCCACACTCGCTCAGCGCTAAACTTACGTGCCGCAACCTGAAACGCCCGCTGCTAATGCCACGATCCTTTCCTGCGATCCCATCACTCATTTAGTCAATATTTTGACGAATCGGCATCATCAATCGCGATATTGGTTGCGTGTAATGTGCGTCACGGGGAAGAAAATAAGTTAATTTAATTTCAAGCGTTTGAATTCAAATTCATATAAACAGCCAGAATATGGCACGCTTTGCCTGGGTCTGTCTTCACGCTAAAGTACCTACAACGTGGGTGTCTTCAAATCCCGAATAAATAGGTATTTTCTAGGTAAGCGTCTACACCCTAGAAGCATATATGCAGTATGTAGTCAAACGCAACCAACATCAAAAATAGCACAACCAACTTCAACATTGCAATCTACGTACAAAAATCGAATAGTTAACTCGAACTGAAGTAGAAGGAAAGGAAGATAGTTTATTTATTTACGGAGTAATTAAATCGGAATAAATTGTTCGCGAAACGGCATTATCGTTAGATCTTAAACAAAGCAGTTGGATTAACAGCGGGCCCCAAACTCGGCTAGGCCGGTCTTTTGGTAGCCCTTTCCAAATTAATTACCATGATCTGAATTTGCGCGTTGTTATATTTATCATAGTAAGTCAAAACTTGAACTATATAATTATAATTGATATTCAATTTTTGTTAACTTAAACATGAACAAAAAGCGATATTTAGAAACAATAAACAAAACATAGAAGGTACCTATAACAAAGACCAAGCATTACTAAAGAAAAATTATAATATAAGTATAGTTGGTTAAGACATTGCTTTGATTTAAATGAAAATAAAAAGTGTTTTATTTGAAATCTGAATTGATTTTGTTAGTGTTATGATTATTTATGTATTATCATCATCATTTAAATGCCTTTATTACAACTAGAGTTAGTAATAGCAGTTAAAACTAATCTTGGCGCAGCGACACTCAGGGCCAATTGCATTTTCTGGCGGTAGCCTTCTGGGAGTCTCACGACACAAATCCAACACGAATCATTTAGGTTTAAAATGAGTCACAGATTCGGATCAGAACACCTTGACCCCACATAGACTCGTCGATTCCACGTTGTCTCGTAGCTACGACACAAGAGTGTTTTATTTAGAAAAGTGGGCGCCAGAAACTCAAAGGAGGTCCTGAGTGGAGTAAGCCAGACGAGGCCGAGTGTAGCGAAGAGGAGGTGGCGAGCAAAGTTAGGCGGCGACCTCGTAGCGTAACTAAGGCCGAGTTGTAACTGTAAAGTATTATTTATTTATTTTACTTAGATTATGTTTTTTTATATCTGCCTATATTTATTAAGAAATAAATATTTTATGAAATAGGTTGCTGCGGTTAGACCCAGGGTCATAATTTTTAAGCCACTTGATGGTCACGTATGTGGCTAATAATTACCCATTCACAGACACTATTAAACTTGTACTAAAAACGTATACATAAGTATATTTTTCTTTAAACTCTTCTCGTTTTGCTACCGGATTAAAAGTATACCTAATATTATTATGGTGTTTGCAGAATGACATCACACACCCTGAAGGTGGAAAACGCATCGCACTGTACGACACCATCGGATCTGCAAGATCCTCACCTGGTGGCGGTGAAGGTTGGCTGCTTCCACATCAACCCTGCCACACCGTGAGTATTTACCAGTCATACTCATACTGATACTCTGACTCAGGACTGATGACCGATGGAGCCGAAAAGTTATCGAGTGGAGACCACGTACCGGCAAGCGCAGCGTAGGACGTCCATCTACGAGGTGCACAGATGATCTCGTTAAGACCACAGGATCGCGCTGGATAACACCCGGTTCCAATCGGTCTTATTGGAGATCCATTGGAGGCCTATGTTCAGCAGTGGACGTCATATCGCTGATGCATAGATTGAGGGACCCACCAAGACCCGAGAATTAATACAACTACAGTTTCTACACCGTTAATTCTCATTCAGAACCTTGAATGAAATATGCTACATCATGAGCTATTCACTTATTTATGAAGAACCGTGGATAAAAGCAAGCTTCATCAAGATGAATACTCACAGCGAAGCATGTTTTTCACGGCACTGTATGGCGGCACCGTTAGGTACTGAACCTTGAACAAAACATATTACACCGCAAGTAGGGAATACAATCTCGGTCCGTTCGATATTTTCAATCCAGGTATTGGCGGGATTGACCAACCTAATCAACCGGGATCCCGACGATACCCGGATCCCAGTCAATTTCTCGTAGTATTTCAATAAATCGTAAGAAAGGCAATTACCTATTCTAAACAAAAAAAAATAAAAAAAATTAGAAGATTTTGCTACATCATATTATGTAAATGCAATTATAGAAGCTGTAGCATTGCAAAGTTCAACTTATGTTAATTACATGCTTACGCGCTCGCCGAAGAGCGCGTCATGTTTACGACAAAACTCACACTCAGCATACAGGACTCCGTCTGATGGCGTACATATCGTCGCTTTGGTGGTGAAGAGAGCTAACCCACAAAATCAAGTTTTGATATAATGAGCAATTAAGGGACGAGGGTCAACTACAAAATAAATTTTTTATATTAATCTTCTAAACCATTGGTCCGACTTTGATGAAAAGGAAAATAGGCTTATTGTATCCCCGTTTAAATATAATAATTGGTAATTATCTATGTAACTAATTTTACTAAAAATGTGGGTTGACTGTTCACCACCAAAGCGGACGATATTTCAGTAGAATATTCACATTCTAATGTGTGTTTCAACATAAAACCGCAAATCCAAATGCGCAATATCAATATCCTTTGAAGAATAATTGTAGTTGCTCCAAAGCACCGTCAGCTCACATTTTTTTTGCGAAAACGGGCTATTAATAGTATTATCTTTGACTTTCGATAATCCCGTCAATCGACGTGATCCTGGTAGAAATTCGTTTGGGATCCAATCCCGGTAATAGCAACCGGGATCCCGATATTCCGGAATCTGGATAACCAGGTATTGCATTCCCTAACAGCAAGTGTTTATCAAAATCTGTGAAAAAAATAAGTTACACAGTAAGCATTCACAAACACAAAGAGCAGTGTCAATCGTTAGAGTAATAATTATTTTTAGCTAAAAATAGCATGACCGACTTCACCCGTGTACAGAATTCGCGAATATTTCGCACAGATCGATGTAACATTTTTCACAATGATGTTGATGTATCAAAAATGGCTCAGCTGATTTCATAAAATTTAAATGGAACCAGTTTCGAAGTATATTCTTTCCATTAAAAAAAGAATTATTGAAGTTAAGCGTGGTTATACATAAAATAAATATACATATATATATACGCGTCGAATTGTATACTTCCTCCGGTGGTTCGTCGGTCAAATAATATGATACGCTCATACGTCTTATTTTTTCAGAAGTGTTTTTCATGACTTGAATGGTAATTTAATGTTATGTTTTTGGTGTCAATTGTTTGAGTATAAAATATTACACGCTCATACGTCTTTTTTTTTTCTGAAAGTATTCAGCCAAGTTTTTGCGTAAAATATGACTTGTTAGAGGCTTATAACTAAATATTAAATTAAAAATATTGTTAAAACTAAGACGTTTAACGTTGTATTAGCTTTGTGCTTTTAACCCAAGGATTCTAGCAATTGAAGTATTGATTACATGAAAAAAAGTCACTCAAATTGAATAGGCTGATCCTAGGCTGATGCCACATAAAAATGATGCTCTCTGTTAGTGCGCAAAATTCATTTTTTTTTATTTGTTGTCATTTACAGATGAATTACTCGTTGTAACTCAGTTATGAGTTTATGAAACCTCATTTATGCGGCCATGAATAGATAGTGATTACGAGGTACATAAACCTAAAAATCAAATTAATATAAGTTATATTTATATGTCATATATATTTTTATTCAAGAAAATTTAGTTTAGTTTTGTATTTTTGTCATAGTTAATAACTTTTCTTTTTCGTCCTTGTCCAAATAAGTGTTTAGTTGCAGCACTTTTGTGCATAGATTGACGTTTATTTTGGTTTACAGATGTATCTACCTCCTCAAAACTACCTATTCATAGCCGCTAAATGAGTTTTTGTAAACTTACAATAAGCAGTTTATCTGTAAATGCCAAATAACCCAAAAAAAAAACATGCGCTGACCTAGTGCAACTCCCATTATTCTGTAATTTAATTTATAACGTATTTCGTTTAGAGGCGGTCGTCGGAAGTTCCTGGTGCAAATGCTGATGCTCTGTTTCGTGCCGCACGCCGCTCTCATCGTACAGAACTCCATGACCCTCGCCCAGCTCACGCAGACTTTAGATTCAGCTTTGTACTTGAATTCTGAGGTAAGTGCAATATTTCGCTGCTGTTAAAAAGATAATAGATTAGTACCAGGTCTTGTCCAAGGACCTTACGTGAGCGTCTGGTGGACGCGACCCGTGACCTGGTGTTTATTTGGCTCAACGTATAAGCATTGCCAATCAGCATGGCAATGCTAGCTGCCAGCATGCTGGGCACGCTGCCCACTGGCAGTGGGCTTGAGCATTTAGATTATCTTTACGCCTTCAAAGGTCTATGGATGATCCAATTGCTTTTTAAGAAGTAGTAGTTTATGTAGTTTTAGCTTATGTATGTAAGTAGTATTGTATTTTGTTGTAGTTAATAAAGGTACTTGCCACTTATTTTATAATATTGTATGAGGACCTTACCGCCCGGCCAAGAATTCGAGCTTTAGCGGCAGCGGCAGCGGCGGCGGAGGGGTCTACCAGCGCTTGGAGCGAGAAGTCGTGGCGTCATGCGATCGTTGTAGTAGATTGGTTTCTTACCGCTCATTGCGGCGAGCTCATGGCCCAGCGGTTAAATTCAGCTTGCCTAGCTAAATGAATCTAGTATCACATTTCGTTAGGCAATGTGCAATTTATAGATCTCCATATTAGCTAGCATTTGTCTATCATGATTCATGACTATAGTCCGTTCCATAACCGCTGAGATTGGACCAGTTGAAATCTATTGAAAAATTTAGCACAAGTCGTAAAAATAATACATAATTATTACCTATTTTCAACACGCATTATTATTATTGTTTAAAAACTACCAGAAAAGAGTAATAATTTTAAAGCAAACCTATTAGGTATAATATGACGAGTATAATATAAATTATATTCGTCTAAGGTTGTCGTGACTTTAATTCTCAGCGTTTATGGGACGGATTATAGAAGAAAAGTAAAAGGTAGATAATGAGGTTTAGAAGTGATGATTTAAGCTCGAAATATACTATCGGACGCGGCTTACGGATGCGACTGACAGTCGCGACCTAGACTATGAAAGTACACTGAGCCGTGCACACTATCGGACATAAGTCGCGGACGTCACCTTCGGACGACCTTGAGCGTTCGGACGTCCGAGAGCGATCTGGCACACCGGATGTCTTAAGACTGTGCACATTGCTAAGTCGCGGCTGTCAGTCGCGTCCGTAAGCCGCATCCGATACTATGTTTCCGGCTTTATGTTCGGTAATGTCACCAACAAAAATAATATATTTAGATACCTATTGTTCATGAAGCTTTTAATTCTTATTTTCGTAAAACTAAGCGAAAACTGCAGTAGTCTGTTTTTAACAAACTCGAAAACTGTCACCGATAGCTAATGTATTTGTTGGCAAAGTTTCGTGCGTTCGAAAATAAACAACGAAACTCTTCGAGCAAATATCTACAGAGCCATAGTCCCTAAGTGAAAATAGAAAATAGTCAGAGCGCCGTCAGACATACAGGCTTAGATATTTACATTAAATAATTCACAACGACCCGTTTTCTTGAATCTCGTCGTTATGTAATAGTAACTAGTGTTTCTAACCGAGCACTTTGGCATCGCCCGACGCTGTCGGATTGCAATCGCCTTACGACTAACTAAAAGGTCTGCCCACTACGTAGTTTGGGCAGCCCCAGGCAGGTTTTGGCTCGGACAGTTTTTTTGCTTTTTAGTCTTTTGTGACGATTGTGACTCTATAGACATTTTCTCGAAGACGAAACTTTACTATTTTTGCCGTTAATTTGATCATATAATAAATGTTATTGAAGAATAAGTTGCTAGCGGCAATTCGATTGATATATATATATATATTATGTGACCAAGAATTCCGTGTACTTTCAATACGTCTAAACACATTTCGTTCCATGAGACAAACAGAGATATTAAGATATTTTATTATGTAGAGATAACGCCGCGCCGCCTCCTCTCGTCTGTATTGTTTTAAGTTATTCACTTCGATATACCTACTACTTGTTGGCCTAATATGATATAATGATATGATATACAGGGTTATTTCTAATCAATTAGCATCCTTTTAGGGCTTATTCTGTACATTAAAACTAACAACTTGTGTTCTGTGACTTTTCTCAAAACTCGAAAAAAAAATCAGCTGTTCCATACATTTTGTCGCGGGTGGAAGAAAATTTTTCTATTCAAGATTCAAGATTCATTTATTTGTAAAAACATGGTAACAGTGTAACAACAACAAAGTCGTATACAGGTCTTGATACATGTAGATGTTGAGAGCGCATGTTTTTGCCTATTGTGGCGTACAAATGTCGTTATAATTATATGAAATTAAAATTTAAATTTAACAAGAGAATAGAAATTTCACAAATTAAAAAATAACAATAATCAAGAATAGGTATCACTGAATTAAAAGATGTCAACGAAAATTAAAATAATGTCAAGTATCAAAATAATGTCTAGATTTGAAATATATTGTCAAGTATTAAAATAATGTCACACAATTGGTAATTAGTAATGTCAAAGTAATTTAATTAAGTATATCAAAAGTAATGTCAAATATTAGTAAGAATTTTTTTGTCATCTAAAAAGTCAGCAATACGATAATAACACTTGTCCAACAATATTTTATTAAATTCTTTTTTAAATATATCATTATTTGATTCCCTAATTACACGTGGTATTTTGTTATATATAATTGGAGCCATACAGAAGACACTTTTGACCATTAGAGTAGTTCTGACACGAGGTATACAATGTCTTGTTTTGTCTCGCCTCGTACGATTATTTACATCAGCCCATTGTTTGAACAAATCGGGATTAGTTCTAACAAACATTGCAATTTCGTAAATATATAAACATGGTAATGACAAAATTTTATGTTTTATGAAGTAGGGCTTACAACTGTCAGTTTTTCTTAGATGATGCATGGATCTAATGCATCTTTTTTGGGCTTTGAAAACAACTTCTTTGTCAGTAGAGTTCCCCCAGAAAATAATGCCATAACGGAGAATTGACTCTACTAAACCATAGTAGGCAGTCAATAATGTCTCTTTGTTCGTTTTGAAAGACAATTTAAACAGCGCGTACGCTGAAGAATTAATTCTTTTACTTAGTAGATCTACATGAATTTTCCAATCAAGCTTATTATCGATGGTTAACCCAAGAAATTTAGTCGATTCTACTTCTCTGACCTCAACGCCGTTATATTGTACTGTAATCTTGTTTTGTATTGCACGTTGTCGAAAATGCATAATGTTCGTTTTATCCAAATTAATTTTTAAATTATTAGTATTTAGCCACTCAATTATTGATATTAACGTATTGTTTATGTCAGATTCATAGGTCAAATTATTATTACATGCAATTGTTACGGTACTATCATCTGCAAAGAGAATCGTCGGGTAAGTTATAGCTTTAGGGAAGTCATTGATATACAATGTAAACATAACAGGGCCTATTACGCTGCCCTGTGGAACACCTGATGTCGGAGTTCGCTCTCTAGATCGGTATATAACTTCTTCTTTCTTTGAAATATCTATTTTGTTGATCTCTGTAAATTGTTTTCTATCAGATAAGCAAGATTTTATTAGGTCTAAAGCTATTCCTCTAATACCATATTTTTCCATCTTTTTAAAAAGAATACCATGTTGAACGTAGTCAAAAGCTTGCGTCATGTCACAGAATATGGCGCAAACTGGCTTCGTTTTGTCAACATTAGACATTACACCAAGCAAAAATTCATAAATGGCCATATTTATTGTCTTTTTTTCCCTAAATCCTTTTTGTTCGTTGCAGAGTATATCTTTCTTCTCCAAATACCCGTAGAGTTGCGAACATAAATACTTTTGATAAAACGGGGATCAGGGAAATAGGCCTATAGTTATCAATACATTCTTTATTGTTCTTTTTGAATATAGGTTTGATTATGGAGATCTTTAGTGCTTCAGGATAAGTACCTGAACTAATACATAAGTTCACAATGTAGCTTAAATGTCCACATATATATTCCGCTACTCGTTTTATGATATTTGTAGCAATACCATCGTAGCCCACACTGTTTGTGTTTTTTAATTTAATGATTTTAAATATGTCATATGGCGTGCTTGGAGAGAAAAATAATGAGTCTACTCTACTTACAATTAGCGATGTATTATTTTGCGTAGTGTATTTTAAAGGTTTAATTTTATCTACAAAATGATCATTAAATATGTTACATATTTCATTTGGATCATTGATAATCTTGTCACCTAATTTTATATTGCCAACAAATTCCTTAGGAACATTATGTTTAGAACTATTTATTATTTTCCAAGCACACCTTGATCTATTTGTCGCCATTTTTAGAGCATAATCGTTCTGTGCTTTTTGAGTTAATTTTATAATTCTCTTATATCGCTTTGTGCATTAAATTATTCTTATTGAATATATTCCGCTTAAGCCTATATTGCCAAAGGAGGGAACGCTTCTTTTTACTACATTGTTTTATCCCTCGTGATATCCATTTAAGTTTGCTAGTAGAGTTTATTGTTTTCTCGATATAAGGAAAACAAAGGTCATAAAATAGTTTAAACAAGTCAATAAAATAATTATATGCATCGTTTGGATCACTAATGTTGTATAGGTCAGAAAAAGAAAGAATTTTAATACATGACATAAATTTTGAGATATTGTCTTCGCTATAATTGCGGCGTCTTACCTTCCAGCTGTCAATAATACATTTTCCGCCCACAGGACACATAATGAGCTGTGCAGTGTGGTCAGACAAGGCATTTTCAATAACCCAAATTTTAAAAGATTTTTTAAAATCATGCGCTATATTGTCAATGCATGTTTGACTGCTTAATCGTGTCGGTTCATTTATAGCTAGTTTAAGGTTATAACCGATAAGTATATTTTCTAAAATTCTAGTGTTAGAGTTTGGTTTTAGAATATTAATATTATAGTCACCGGCCAAAATTAAATGTTTATAGTTTTTATTGCTTATTTTCTGAAGAATGGTATCTAAAACGGTAAAGAATATTGCCATAGACCTTAGATTATTTTTTGGTACTCGGTAAATACATACAACTATGATTTTAAAATTAATTAACTCTATGGCACAGCAATCAAACACTCCGGTAATAGATAGAGCCTTTACTTCTGGGAGTTCTCGATACTGTATTCCAGATCTCACAATAATACATGCACCACCTTTTGACATGTTGGACCTACAGAAGCTTGAGGCTAGCTGATAGTTAGGAATATAAAAGTTGTTTTCATAGCCCAGCCTCATATTATGTTCAGTTACACAGATAACATCAATATTTGCCCCATTTTCTACTCGTAATTCATCTAAGCAGACAGTTAGTTCGTCAGACTTATTGATTAAGCCTGCTATATTTTGGTGGACAACATTCAAATAGTTACTAACGAAAAAAATCTGTATGATTATGGTCGTGTTTTACAGTATGATGTCTCTGTTCGAATTCATTATTAATCAGTCTATTACATTTTACATCCTTAATTAGGTATGAGACGTTGTTTATTATGGTTCGCAGACCATCATTTTTTAACATTCCAGAACGCAAATAATATGTTTTATTATCGAATGATAGACATGAATTAGAATCAAAAATGTGAGCATATTTTTGTGTCAAATTATTTAAGTACAGTAGTTTATTAAAAGAATCAATCTTGTGGTTATATTGATTCATATTGTCCATTAAATTTGTATCTACGGTATACTTATAAGTAGGAAGACAGAGTATGAAGTTAGTGTGTTTAATTTTACTTAGAGATTCTCGAATGTAACATACTAGAGATATATGTTCTGTATTTTGCTTGAAGTCTTCCTCGCCAATTAAAATCACACAGTAGTCATCTTTAGTCAATTTTGTAATTTTTGTTTCTATCCCTAGCAGCAGTTCGGGTATGCCTCCATTAGGCGTGAGGTAGTGTCGCATTAGTGTATTTCCATTAGATCCGTTTAATGTATTTTCAGCTACTTGCAGTACTTTGTTATGTTTGTTAGAGCTTATGATAACTATATTACTTGATCTCGATGGATTATGTATTTTATGTGTGATGTGCACTGGTATATTGTGAATATTTGTTTCAGTTTCTGTTATTTTTTCAGTAATATGTGTTTGATGTTTAGCTCTTCGTTTGGTAATTTTCTTTTGCTTGATGATTTGAGGATCAATTTCTGTCTCTATTTGTTCTGTCTGTACTCCTTTGTCATTAAATGTTACATAGTTGACAGGAATTGGTGTTTGTGTAAGGGTTTTTTTATTTGGTTTATTTGTTTTCACAGGTGTCGAGATTTTTTGTGTTGCTGGGCTGTGTGTAATTTTTTTAAGCAATTCATTTTTCCTAATCATCTCATCATTATTTCTTTTTAATTCACCGTTTTCAATTACATATAAGGGATTCTATCTCTAAGTGCGCACTAGATAATTCAATAGTCAGAGTTTCAATTTTATTCCTTAACTCCTTTACCAATTCAGTCTCTTCGTCGTCAGATATGTCAGGTAAGCTATTTACAGTAGCATTTAGTGTTTGAGTCACAATATCACTGTCAGAAGTCGTACGTGTGCGCCTGAAGGTAATGTTCTCAAGAAAATTCATCTTTGATGTCTATTCAGCGCATATGTATAGGGGCAAAAATAATGACGTTTTGAGGGCTCGAACCGGGGTACTTAGATTGCCAGTGGTGTATAGCAACCACTGACCCAAGTGTGCTTAGCAGACAGCGACGAAATTAAGCCTTAGTTATTGTCGTTATTGACACAGTTTTTCCATAGATGTCGCTTTTATCAACTTGTAGCTAATATTTCTATCTAGCAATATCGTAATAGGCTTGTCAAATGTTCGTGAATTTGGCCATCAGTTTCAAAGTACTCACATAGATGTCGCTATTTTTAAAAGTGATATAATTCTTCCAACAATCACACAGATTGTGGTTGTCAAACTTGTCAAAAATTGTTGTGAGCCGTTGTATGAGTCATACTTGAATTTGAATAAAATGGTGAATATTTGTAAGTAATTTCAATATTTATCTCATTCAGGGATTATTTCAAAGACTCACCGGTATTTGGATGATTGGTGTGTGCTTAAAATGTATGCTTACTGTGATTCATTTGGTTGCTCATCACAATTCTTCTTTAGATTATAGATTGTGTTGTTTTTCTCTTTACGCTATTGTTTTGTTAAGTAGAATTGTAATCGTCCTGACTTTAATCACTCACGACATACACAGCTAGAACACTTTTGTGATGTTTTTAGCACTAAATAAGCGGTTTATCTAATTTTTAAAAATTAAATTTAGGGAGTTAGTTGTGTTTACATCGGCATTCGGCATCGGCATTCTATAACAATATTTTTTTTTTAGTTTTGACAAAAGTCGCAGAACTAAAGTTGCTAGTATACATGCTAGTATATGCTAGTGTACAGAATAAGCCCCTAAAAGGATGCTAATTGATTAGAAATAACCCTGTATACGTAGGGAGACCAATCCTTATCATTATATCATTATTATATATATCACATATTATAAAGTACACAAAAGATTCGAATGCGGTTTTTCACTATCTTTCAGTGTTTCGATGAGAAGGTTTGCAGCTATAACAATCGTACCTGGGTGAAAGTGTATTTGTTGGTTTTTAGGGTTCCGTACCCAAACGGGACCCTATTACTAAGACTCCGTTGTCCGTCCGTCTATCTTTCACCAGGCTGTATCTCAAGAACCGTGATAGCTAGACAGGTGCAATTTTCACATGTGATGTATTAATTTCTCTTGCCGCTATAACAACAATCACTAAAAACGGAATAACAGAAATATTTAAGGGGGCTATTTATAATGTATGTAATGCTACTTGTAATGGATATAAGGAGCTCCAATATGGTTCGGAACCCTTCGTCTGCGAGTCCGACTTGCACTTGGCCGATTTTTTTGTTACTCTTTCACGCAGCTACAGAGCAACGGATTTATTTGATTTTGGGTATTGTAATATTGTTCAAAGGAGACAGGCTACTTTTTATCTCTAAAAAGATTTCTATGGGATAGCACAAAAATCAAAAATCCACGCGTGAGACGCCGCCGCGCTGCCGCCGCGCCAATAAATAATAAATTGTAGGTTGCCTTGCTAAATTTAGACCATGAAAATAGCCGTTTATGCCGGGGTCACACATTGGACGGTGACTTGCGGAGGGTGGAATGTGTTCATCACGTTCAATATGGACTGGTTGGTCGTCTATGTCGAGATGATGATGATGAAAGGATAACATCTCGCAAAGGATAGCTATCCCCGGGCACCAAGTTTGGCTAGGAATTGAATAGCCAATCATCGTAAATTTTATTATTGCTTGGTTTGCGTCCAACATCAGTCCAAGATCGATCCACACATTGGAGAGTTAGAACCAAGACTTAAGATTTTAGCCAACATAGCCAACGTGTGGCAGGCTATGTTGGCTAAAATCTTAAAGGCAATATTATAGTATAATTATTTTTGCAAAAAATGGCATGACGAACTTCAACCGTGTGCGAAATTCGCGAATATTTCGCACGGATCGGTGTGATATTTTTCACATTATTGTTGATTTATCGAAAATGGCTCAGCCGATTTCAATAAAATTTAAACGGGACCAAAAAGTATACTCTTTCCAATAAAAAGAGAACTTACGAAATCAGACTACTAATAAAAGTAAAAAGTCATGCAAAAATTTTAATTATTATTACACAAAAAAAAATAAAAAAAATCACCCGTTGAAATGAGTAAGTACTCCTCCGTTTCGTCGGTCAAAAATTTGCTTTCATGCTATATAAATAAAATGACTCTCATTAGTTAGTCGGTTGCGTTTAAGAAATGAAATATAAAAATATACCTAGGTACTCACTTGTTGAGCTAAAACTAGCTAAGTATTTAACACGTTTATACATAGGTCGCACGTCTAGCTAAGCGACCCTCGACAAATTTATTGATCTACGACAATTTACGTACCTATATTATCTAAAATTAACCGGCTTATTAATAAAGGCACTGTTAGTTAGTCCGGATTTTGTCTTTCACAATGGGCTTAAAATTGTATAGGAAAGAAAAAGATATAACACGGACTAACTACTCTCAAGTGACTCTGGATTTACGGCGGCTCATCTTCATTAATAAAGTCGAGAGTAGATAACTTTTAGAGCCGGATCTCGTAACTTATATTTTAGTGTCATACTTACAATAGATTGTAAATACTGGAGAATTATTTTTGAGTTTCGATCGGCTAGGACCGTATACGGAACTTTGGCAGTGACATTTTGATTCCATATTTCTTTTGGATGTTTTTTTAGGGTTCCATACCTCAAACGGAAAAAACGGAACCCTTATAGGATCACTTTGTTGTCCGTCTGTCCGTTTGTCCGTATGTCCGTCTGTCCTTCTGTCTGTGTGCCCGTCTGTGTGTATGTATGTCAAGACTCTTTATCTCGCGAACGCGTGAAGATATCGAGTTGAAATTTAAACTGTATACGTATATCTATGGTCTCTTGCAGTTGTGAAAAGAAAAACTTCTCAGTTATCGTTTAAAAAAGTTAGAGCCGTTTATGTCGTAAAAAACCGCATATTTCGATACTCACAAAAATCAAAACCTACAGAGTACTTCCCGTTGACATAGAACTATGAAATTTGGCGACAAGCGTTGCTTTAGAGTATTCATATAGGAATAAATCTAAAAACTGAACATTTTTATTTGAATCACAAAAAATAGGGCCTCAAAATTCACAAAATATGGGTTCAAAATTCAAAGTGAGTAAATCGTATCATGTAAGGTATCATAAGACCTTCATTAGCACATGCTAAAACAGGTTTTTAATTATTTTAACAATGTGTAATTTTCGACGTATGACGAGAAAAGTAAAAAATAAAAAAACTTTTTTGTCGATGGTTATAGTATGGAGATTTTAACAACTTACTTCCCAATTTTGTGAAATTTTCTGGATTTGTACGGAACCCTCGATGTGCGAGCCTGACTCGCACTTGTCCGGTTTTTTAAACTTTGAACGCCTCTGAATGTTTATAGAACTTTGACAGATTGTATGAAAACACTCTATGTTGTCTATGGAAGTTACGAGTGATCTATACAAGTTCCGTATACGACAAAGGCGTGCGAAGTTCAATGAGTCCCCAGATCTCACCCTTATACCTACCATGGAACTAACAAAATCTAGCAATTTTCGAATACAAAACAAAACCTTTGTAATTTGGGCGGTTAATAAAGCAATACCGAGGTAAAAGCTACGAGCAGTAAATAAATAATTGATGGCTCATCTAGTAGCGTATTCAACCGCATTTGGTCAAGTTAATTGGAATTTATTTACGTGGATATTCGGAGCACTTTATTAGCGATTTGGTTTTGGTAGAATCATTTTAGAAACGGGATATCTTTTTAAATAAAACTGTAGGTTCGTAATTCTTTACTGATTTTATAATTTTAATGTTTTATATATATCACGGGATTCTACTCACTTTTATTTTTTATAGTCATTATATAGTACGTTGCGACGTTCAGTGCGTTGCGAGACGGCTCCGCGTGCTAGCACTCGACTTGAGAAAGATCGCCGAATGCTATCGAAACTATAGTCGTACTATATAATGACTTTAAAAAAAATATACCTGAGTACAATCCTGTGATATAAAACATTAAAATTATTTTATAATCTCAATTATGATAGTAATTAATTTGTACTATTAAGGTTCGCGCACATTACGTCGGGCCGCAGCGCAATATTTTTATGGAAATGCGGAAAATGCGACCCGCTGCGCCGCACAGTGTGCGTTAGTTCAAAAATACATATTAGCGATTTGAGCTTATTTTTGCGCTGCGATGCGGCCCGCAATAATGTGCGCGAACCTTTAATTCTTATTTGCAACCTATATTATGTCTTCACTAAGCAATCTTATCTATCCACAGAACTATTATCTATCTACATCACTTCACTTTCTGCTGTCTGAAAATAAGTAGTAGAGTGCCGTTAGACATAAAATAGCAAAACTTCGGAATCCAGAGCTAGTCCATAAATCTTTATAAAAACTGTTGAGCTTTCGCTTTAGCTGTTGAAAGCTAAAAGAAAATGATAATAAATTTAGGCCGGCCGCACACGCACGGTTTCCTGATTAGGTTTCCTAATCAGGAATGCAGATTCGGAAACCTGAATGCTCTTCTTTCATACAAAACGTTCAAACACGCGCACACGTACTTATTTTTTCCGAACGGAAAAAAACCTAATATCCGTTTCGAAATTTTCCCCGTGCGTTCGGGTTGTTAGAACGGAAAAAAACCTAATGACGTCATCCCGAACGCAGCGATCTCGTACATTTTGGCTCAGCCGCCGCACACGAACGGAAATTTCCATTCAGACTCGCGCTAGCGTTGTTGCGAGTGGACGTGTATAGTATCTCTAAGTAGTCTGTGGACGTGTATCGTGCTCGTGCTAGTTTTATATGTATGTTAGAAAATGTGTGAGGCCGAAAATTTAATAATGTCTGTAGAAAAATATCCATGTATATGGGATATTAACAATGTGGACTACCACAATAGAGACATAAAGGAGTTGGCCTGGGAACAGATTTGTAAGGAAGTTTTTGATAACTGGGAACAGTGCACAGACAAAGCAAACAAATGTAAGTACTTGTTATTATTTTTATTGTTGTATTAAAGAGGGTTGATAATTCTTTGGCTGTATTGATATGACAGTTCTCCAGGCGGCGTCATGAAGTACTCAGCAAAATTATCTCTTACAGTTCTGCCTCTGTTTGTGGATTGTCGTGAAGAACTGAATGGCAAATCCTCGAAATAATGCGTCAAAGTATCAGTAAAGTTATAACCATCTCGTCTACGTACAAAATTATGCAATACGCATGCTGTTTTCGTTACTAGAACAGCAAAATCGGGCGAAATGGTCATATTTGTATGAAAAATTCTCCATTTGTTTGAAAGAATACCGAAAGCACATTCTACAATACGTCGAGATCGACTCAGACGATAATTAAAAATTCGACGTTGGTTATTGAGATTACATCTTGGATAAGGTTTCAAAAAATTATTGTTTAGTGGAAAGGCTTCATCGCCTAGAAACACATACGGTAAAGGCGGGCCATTAGTTCCTGGCAGAGATTTTGGTTCAGGCAAATTAAGGCGATTTTCTTTTAACCTCTTCCCAAAAACCCAATTGTTAAAAATATTGCTGTCACTGTCTCTGCCAAAAGCACCAACATCTATAGCTATGAACCGATAGTCTGAATCTACTACTGCCATCAATACAATAGAGAAGTAATTTTTATAGTTATAAAAAGCAGACCCACTATGTAGAGGGGAGATCAAACGGATATGCTTCCCGTCAACTGCACCTACGCAGTTTGGGAAGTGAGTATTTTTATAATAATTTTCTGCAATTTCTATCCAACGCTCTTTTGATGATGGTGGATTCATTTCTAAGTGTTGGTACACTTCCCAAATAACTTTACAGGTTTCTTTAACAAGCGCAGATACAGTTCGGCTTCCCACCAGATAATCTGTTTTTAATTCTTCAAAATTACAACCAGTTGCCAGAAATCTGAAAATCAAACAATAATATTATTTATTCCAGGTGCCGAATTAAAGAAGAAGTGGACAAACATCAGGGACTACTATCGCAAAGAAGTGCAAAAAAACAAAAATGTTCCTACTGGCAGTGCAGCTAAGAAGTCTAAAACATATGTATACAGCCAATTACTTTATTTTCTAACACCGATGTTTACAAAAAGAGATTCTGAGGGGAATTATGCACAGGAGTTAGGATTAGACTCTCAACCAGAAAATGAAGAACAAAATATTCAACCGGAAGTTCCCAAAGATCATATGGAGTCACCTCCAGTAACAAATAAACCTGTGGTGAAAAAGAAGAAAGATGTTCCGAGTGAAATATTAAATATATTGCAACAGAGGCAAAAAACAACCGGTATGCCATGCAATACTAACGAAGACGATGATACCAATTTTTTGATGAGTTTCAGAAGTTATATGAAAAAAATGAACCCTAAACAAAAAATTGATTTTAAACTGGGTATGCTTCAATTAGTAAAAAAAATTACCATGGAAAACGAACCATCTCCATCACAATCTTCATATACATACAGTGACAATTCACTAGGGTCATTGCCAAGTCCTCATTCTAGCCATGTATACACTCCTGCACCGCAAAGCTACTATAATTCATCTCCATCACCTGTACCCAGTGCAAGTACCTCTAAGCCTAAAATAGTTATACGCTCAATTACAAATGTCACACCTCCCCATTCAGCTAACCAACAACATGCCGTGCAAGACTACCCCGAGTATACTATACCAGAGACTACTGCTGAAGATAGTCAGGCTCAGTTTATAATTCTACAGTCTGAAGATTCCCAAGAGGATAATATTAAAAAATATTTAAAATTTAATTAACTATGTAACATGTTGATAATAATGAATCGAAATGTGTAACGTACCTACCTATGTACCTACGAGATATGCACCTTTATAAGAATATGATTAAAAATAAATAATTAAATACATACCTTAATGTTATGGTTAATTTTTCTTCCGTGTCCAAACACAATCTCATACATGTATTTTGCTTTTTTATTTTCTCTCGTATGCCATTATGAAGCTCATCAAAGGATTTTATGGACATTCTGTAATACTTGAAGAATTCTTCTGGATATGCTCGCATTTTTGCTCTTTTGATGTAGAATTGACTTTCTGTTAATCTTTGAGTATTCAACGGGTGTACCCAGTAACGACGATTCCTCTTCTTCTTATGAAGCGCCAGTAAAAGTGCAATAGCAATCAATTCGTCGTCGTCCATGATGACGAGCTTTCAAGACTGTGTCTCTGAAGGCACTGGTCGTATAAAATTCCTTATACAAAAAACCGAACGTCTGCGCTAATCTCACGGAATTCCGAATCTGAATTCCTAATCAGGAAACCTAATCAGGAAACCGTGCGTGTGCGGCCAGCCTTAAAAGAAAATAATTGCCCGATCTTGGTTATAACAATTTATTGAAAAATGAGCGGGATAAGAGGAAAAATAATTTTAGAGCAAAGATTTCAATTTTAAACCTTATTCTTTATTTGGTAATTTTTGCACAGCAATTTTAATTTACATATTGAAAAATAACTAGTTTAAACTAAAAATAATAATAATAAATCGTTTATTTCAGGATAGAAAATTAAATAAATAATAATCTAAATGTCAAATAAAATAATACACGACTAATATACGAATATATATAATATACGAATAAAATAACGAGCAAAAAATTAATTGTCTAAGCTAAGCTAGGTTTCCGGGTTTCCGAAGGTATGATGTCGCAGTTTTTCTAAAACCTACCAAAAGCTAGAAAAGAAATGATTTCGACTAAGTATTGAAATTATTATTATATACTACGGGACTAATCGCGCACTATTGCTGAACGAATCAAAAAACATATCGCGGCAGTCAAAAACCGCCAGATACAGAAGTCTGCTATAGCTGAGCATTTGCTTGACGGAGGTACTGGTCATTGGATCGAGCCCCACGACCCAAAAGTCCTCTCCACGGATCGACACTATTTTTCAAGAATTGTTCGTGAAGCGGTGGAAATCAAAAAACATAAGAATTTCAACCGGGAGGATGGATTTAAGTTATCGGCGTCGTGGAATCCTGTTGTCAACAAATGCAAATCGCGTAGTGTAGTAGAATGAATTGGGCGGTACCAGCTGTTCCACATTCCAGTCTACCCGTGACCACGGTCGATGCAACTCGGCCGAAACGTCGGGATAAGGAGTTACGAGTATTTATTTATCTCGTAATCTTAGTGCGCGATTAGTCCCCGTAGTATATAATAATAATGTGTTCAAATCGCGAAAGTTTACGAACAACATAAGTATTGAAAGTAAGTTGGTCTGTACATGAACATAGTAAAACCAAAATAATTACAAATGGCGAAAAAAAATCATAATCAAAGGCGTCGAACTAGAGTACATATAGCAAAACGTATAGGTATACCTAGGTATCTAGGCAAGCAAGTATCCTTTTCTAAGATAAACCACGAAAGATTGAAGAATTCTAGAGAAGAATCACAAGCAGTTGGAATAAAATACTGTACTCGTAGGGCAACTACGATTTGCATATGAATTGTCTTAACGTAGGTCAAACAAGGCAATTCATGAGCAGACTCATAGACTTAAATAAAAAACCGGACAAGTGTGAGTCAGGATCGCACATCGAGGGATCCGTACAAACACATTGTTAAAATAATTAAAAACCTGTTTTAGCATGTGCTAATGAATTTTATATGATACCTTACATGCTACAATTTACTCACTTTGAATTTTGAGCCCATATTTTGTGAATTTTGAGGCCCAATTTTTTTGTGATGTAAATAAAAATGTACAGTTTTTAGATTTATTTCTATATGTGTACTCTAAGACAATGCTTCTCGCCAAATTTCATAGTTCTATGTCAACGGGAAGTACCCTGTAGGTTTTGATTTTTGTGTCTTAACATACACACAGATGGACAGATGGACAACAAAGTGATCCTATAAGGGTTCTTTTTTTTCCTTTTGAGGTACGGAACCCTAAAAAGGGAGGACTTTAGCGTTTTTGCACTGTTTATCCACCGATTTTGATATTACTTGACGAGATTATTTAACCCTTAATTACTCGCATGGGGTCAAAGCAGTTTTGCATTTTAAAATGAAGGACTTTCCACTGCCCGAATTTCCCCGTGCCCCCAGTAGCTTCATAATCCTCGTCAAAGTTTGTATTTCAGTAGCGACCAAGTCACGGGAGTGGCTGGATACGTCGCTGCACTGTTAAGCGGTGACCCCATGCGATTAATTATGTTACTTTTTTTGTCGCCTACAAATTGTTCAGTAAAATCCAAATTTATTTGTAAGTAACATTTTAAGACCTCCTAATTTGGATACAAAGATAAATCGAGTGTAATGATGAATAATTTATATTTTTTAAAATTTATCTCAGGCTTACGCATATTAAGAATATTTGAGCCAGAACAGAAGTTGTTTTAATTTTTTAGTTATTTAAAGGCAAAGTTATCTTCAAATTTTATAACATTATTTACAATTAAGTATTTTAGTAAATTTCATTACATATTTACATTTTTTTATATCTCTTACTTCATATTAACATTTTTATTTGGGGTCTGTAGAGACCCCATGCGAGTAATTATGGGATTTTCTTCGTGCGACTAATTAAGGGTTAATAATTTAAATCCCAACAAGATTTGCGAGTACGAACGAAATCGATCACAAACGAGTCGAGAAATAGCTTTATGAAGATTCAGTGAAACAGATGCGAGGTAGACCTCGCATCTGTTCGGAGAACTACTAGTTACTTATCAAGGTATATCTACTTAGTAAAATATTATCCAAATTAATTGGTTATTTAGAGAAATAAACTACTTATAGAGTGAAGAGAATGGAAATCATAGCACTATAGAGAGCACGGTAGAGCTTAAGCTGTAGTAAGTGTAAGAAAAACTGGACAAGTGCGAGTCAGGCTTGCACATCAAGGGTTCCGTACAAACACGTCGTTAAAATAATTAAAAACCTGTTTTAGTATGTGCTAATGAAGTTCTTTTATATGATACCTTACATGATACGATTTGCTCACTTTGAATTTTGAACCCATATTTTGTGAATTTTGAGGCCCTATTTTTTGTGATTTAAATAAAAATGTACAGTTTCAGATTTATTCCTATATGTGTACTCTGAGTCAATGCTTCTCGCCAACTTTCATAGTTATATGTCAACGGGAAGTACCCTGTAGGTTTTGATTTTTGTGAGTGTCTAAATATGCGGCTTTTTACGACATAAACGGCTCCAACCTTTTTAAACGATAACTGAGAAGTTTTTCTTTTACACAACTGCAAGAGACCATAGACATACGTATACAGTTTAAATTTCAATTCGATATATTTACGCGTTCCCGAGATAAAGAGTCTTGACATACACACAGACGGACAGACGGACAACAAAGTGATCCTATAAGGGTTCCGTTTTTTCTTTTTGAGGTACGGAACCCTAAAAACCAAATGCACAGTAAGAAATTGTCAGCGGGCAATGGAAATAAGCATCCTAAATCTAAGAAAAAAAACGGACAAGTGCGAGTCAGGCTCGCAAACCGAGGTTTCCGTACAAATCCAGAAAATTTCTCAAAATTGCGAAGTACGAGTAAATTGTTAAAATCTCTATACTACCTACATAATCATCGATATTTTTTTTATCTTTCTCGTCTTACATCGAAAATTACACATTGTCTAAATAATTAAAAACCTGTTTTAGCATGTACTAATGAAGCTCTTTTATATGACACCCTTACATGTACGATTTACTCATTTTGAATTTTCAACCCATACTGTGTGAATCTATTTTTTTTTTATTTCGTGTTGGTTCGCGTTTGACTACACACTGCCTGATGTTAAGCAGATGTGCGGTCTAGGGTGTAGCACGCTTACCTAGAAGATACCTATTTACTCGGGATTTGAAGACACCCACGTTGTACTTTAACGGGAAGACAGACCCAGGCAAAGCGTTCCACATTCCGGCTGTTCGTATGAGGAATGAGGATTCGAAACGCTTGGTTCTAACGCGCGGAATGTCCACCATAAAAGGGTGGCGCTTTGGTCGCGTCTGTCTAGCCGTACTATAGAAGAAAAGGGCAGTGGGGGACCAGATTGTGCAACTCCCGGCCCACTCTCCGAAGTGTATCCGGTAAAAGGCCGACAAACACGCTTCCTTGCGACGATGCTCAAGACTTTGCATCTGTGACTTAGTCAAGGTGTCGTTGTCAATCAGCCTCCTGGCTCGCCTCTCAATCGACTCCAGAGCCTCCAGTTGATATTTAGCAGAGCCATCCCAAAGGTGAGAGCAGTATTCCATGCAAGACCTGACTTGTGCTTTATAAAGACTAAGCAGTTGCTCAGGTGTGAAATACCGTCTCACCTTAGAGATCATCTAGGCCCTATTTTTTTGTGATACAAATAAAAATGTTCAATTTTCAGATTTATTCCTATATGTGTACTCTGAGACAACGCTTCTGGCCAAATTTCACAGTTATATATCAACGGGAAGTACCCTGTAGGTTTAGGTTTTTGTGAGTGTTGAAATATGCGGTTTTTTACGACATAAACGGCTCTAACTTTTTTACACGATAATTTAGAAGTTTTTCTTTCACGCAACTGCAAGATACGTATACAGTTTAAATTTCAACTCAATATCTTTACGCGTTCCCGAAATAAAGAGTCTTGACATACACACAGATGGACAGATGGACAGACGGACAACAAAGTGATCCTATAGGGTTCAGTTATTTTCCTTTTGAGGTACGGAACTCTAAAAAATCATAAAATAAGAAGCGAAGAAAGAAGGGAGCTGTGGTGGTCTAGTGGTAATGACACCCGCCTTACAATCGTGAGGTCGTGGCAAGGAGCATATTGGTCGTGGGTTCAAATCCCGTTCCCGTACCAATGAATTTCTTGGAATATATGTACGGAATTTCACACCACGGGCTTTTCGGTGAAGGAAAACATCGTGAGGCAACCTGCATGCATCCGTAGAAGAAATTCGATGGCGTATGTGAATCCACCAACCCGCACTGGGCCAGCGTGGTGGATATGGCCCAAACACCATTCGTCGGTAGGCCTACGTCCTGCAGTGGACTATTAAAAATGCTGGTACAGGTAAGCGTGCTACACCCTAGACTGCATATCTGCTTAACTATGTAGTCAAACTCTTAACTATGCTAAAGTATGTAGTCAAACGCAAACTTATACGAAATAAAAAAAAGGTTATAGACGCAATCAACCACGTATTAAAACTAAAACGGCACTGGGACGGCCACGTAGCGCGATTCACCGACAAACGCTGAACTTTCAAAAACACAAAAATAAAACGGGCCGCACAAGAAGCTAGAAGAAGCCACAAACAAGTTGGACGGACGACATAGCAACGATAGGGGGAAAAATTGGCCAAGTGCGAGGCAGACTCGCGCACGAAGGGTTCCGTACCGTATGAGGCCCCCTTTTATTCTGTTTTTATGGCAACAGAAATACATCATCTGTGATAATTTCATCTGTCTAACTATCATAGTTACAGAGATACAGCCTGGTGATCGACCATGGAGACTTAATAATGGGGTCCCGTTTTTATCCGTTAGGTACGGAACCCTAAAAACTGGATTGAAGTAGCACAAAATCAGGAGTCTCATTAAATTTTATAAAAATCGACTGAGCCATTGTTTGATAAATCAACAATAATGTGATAATTGGTGCATCGATCCGTGCGAACTATTCGCGAATTCTGTGTACGGAAGAAGACGGTCATGCAATTTTTTTCGAAAAATAATTATTGTAGGTAAATAATTATGTTTATATTATCATAGAAAATAATAATTATTGTTCGCAAAAAATGAAATAACCGACATCAACCGCGTACAGAATTTGAATAGATCGCACGGATTGATGTAGGTAATTATTTTCACATTATTGTTGATTTATCAAAAATGGTTCAGCCGATTTCGATGAAATTTAAACGTGGTCCCGTGGTCCTTTTGAAGTATGACAAACATAAAAAGAATTATCGAAATCGGACTACTCTGTAAAAAGTTATGCGTGGTCATAAATAGAAAAAAAAATATACGCGTCGAATTGAGAACCTCCTCCGTTTTTTTGTCGGTTAAAAGGCCTTTTTATTTTGTTTTATTTTAACTACCACGATTCATGAGATACAGCCTGGTGACAGATCGACAGGTGAACAGCGTTGTCGTAGTAATAGAGAGTGTCATTTATACCCTATGCGTACGGAACCCTAAAAACCGTACATAGTTTCGAACATTTGTTCTAAACTTGCGTTTTCACAAAGAAAACAAAACATCTGATTGTCTAATATTGACTAACGCATTCACATCGAAAATCCATTCTCTTTATTGGACAAGTTGGTTACAAGAATCTTTTATTTGCTTTGTGTAATACGATAGTAATGTTCTTGAAGATCCTTCTACCCCAATTTTCTATTTCATGAGGAAAATAAACCTTTGAAAAATTACGCCGTGATGCGTGCGTGAACCTTTGAGTTTGCTTTTTCTATTAGATTACTTGATTAATGTAATCACTATGACGATTTGTGTGATTTGTGCGTTCAGAAACGAGGAGGTACTCAATTCGACGCGTATTTATATTTTTTTTTTACGTGTAACCACGTATAACTTTTTACATATGATAGTAGTCCAATTTCAATAGTTCTTTTTTTATTGGAAAGAGTATACTTCAAGGTTTTTTCCATTTAAATTTTATCGAAATCGGCTTAGCCATTTTTGATATATCAACAATAAATATTCGCGGATTCTGTACACGGTTGAAGTCGGTCATGCCATTTTTTGCAAACAATAATTATAATATCTATAGAGTCACAATCGTGCAAAAAAAGTGTCTGAGCCAAAACCCTGCCCAAGCTATGTAGTCTTTTCAGTTAGTCGTAAGGCGATTGCAAGCCAACCACAACGCCGCGCATTGCCAAAGTGCTCAGTTGCAAGCACTAATTAGGTAACATAACGTCGAGATTCGAGAAAGCGGGTTATCTCAGAGCAAAATAAAAAAATCAATAGAGAACGTCGTTGAACAGGCAAGTGAGACCGGTTTTTTAAACATGTGTGAGTGCGTAGGTTTTGCGCCGCCATCCATAGTTCGACTTACAAGCCAAGCCGTAGTTTCCTTGTACTTGGATGTGTGTGTAATTGTCTGTACACGGCGAGGCGTAGTTTTGGTCGGCCTCACTTGTTTGTTCACAACATTCTGTCTTTATTTTTTTATTTGGTCTGAGTATTTGGTTGACATTTTAGTTCTTAGATTGATGATCAATCAAAAGATCAGTCATTAATCTAAGCAATCATTTATTAATTTCGTTTAATTGATAATGATTGGTCTCACTACGGTTGATCTATCATCAACCGTAGCGAGACCAATAATGTATTATTATCTTTTAAGTTTTAGTTGTTATCTGCCTAAGATACATGTAGAATTCTCAAATGCAGGGAACTTCCCTGCATTAGAATTGATTTGAGAGTGAATAAAAGAACAATTTATTTGCTAGTTTTCAATTTATATTCATCACGTGTAAACGTGATCGTGACACTAATGTCGCCATTAGGTACATTTATTTAACTTTATCTGGCTAGAATTCCAATATAGCTATAGATACGAGTATCTAATGTACGCAATACACATGTGCTAAATTGAAAACGAATGGTTTTATCACGTTTAATTTAGCCAGCAAATGCGTTTTATATGGTCCCAAATGTGTCATTAGACGGTTTCGCCCACAGTCGAACCACGCTTCGTTATTCATACAGTAAGCCGTATTTGTTTTATAGATCGGATACATCTTGGAAGCTGTGGGAAACCCAATCCTCGCGCATCCTGTTAAGATGAGCTTTAGTCGGGATTGGGTTATCCGCAGCTTATAGCTAACATCACAGCCGTCAATAAGTTTGATTCTATACGTATTTTTCTGAGTAGATAAATAAGCAGTTTGGGCGGATGAATAAGGATTTCAACATTTTTTCCCAAAGTTCTCTAAAACGTTGATGTCGAAAATACTCAATGTTTATTTCCACAAACGAATACCTACGCTACACAAATCAGTCACAATTTGTTAATTTAGTTAATTTTCTAATTATAGCTTCGAAGAAAAAACCGAACAAGTCAAGGCCTAAATTCTACCAAACCAGAGCGTAGATGTGCGGAGCTGGCGCCCCGGCCATATTGTGTTACGTTCTGACGTTTGGCTTCGCTTTTTCTCCTCCTCGCGCAAGTTACTCGCGTCACGGGAGCGAACGGGAGAAAAAGCGAAGCCGCACGCGTACTAAATACTTACAGCCCTTGGGCGGAGTTTCGTTTTGTTAAGTACAATTTAAAAAAATTGTACCAAAACGAAACTCAGTGTGGTAGTACAGTTGACCAGATCGGTCACCACGGTCTCTCTTGCTAAAAAAATGCTGGTCGGATTGGTCGCCACGCCAGTCTGAACGATTTCATACGCAGAGCTTTTGCCACCGTCAATATCGCAATTCGCAGCCGTACTCGAACCGAGTGGGCTCGCGCGTGATGATGGCAAAAGGCCTGACGGTCTGACGCTGGTCCCATGGAAGTGTAGACGGGCCTTAATATGGGATGCAACTTGCGTCGATACTTTGGCGCCGTCACATCTTTCTGAGACTCAGAGTAGGGCTGGAGCGGCGGCCAATTCGGCGGAGCAGCACAAGCGGCGCAAATTATTATGCTAACTTCGGTAGTGGTTACATATTTGAGCCGTTTGGAGTTGTGACATTGGGTGCGTGGGGGCCGGAAGCTCATCTTGTTTTTAAAAGTCTTTCTGAGCGTCTGGTGGACGGGACGCGTGACCTAAATGCTGGTGTTTATTTGGCTCAACGTATAAGCATTGCCATTCAACGTGGCAATGCAGCCAACATGCTGGGTTCCTAAAGGGCCGAAAGCCGTATAATGACGCAAAAGCCGTATTAGGAACATCACTGGATGAAAACTTTCTTTTTGTGATAAACATTTCAAAAATTGACGCGTTCGCAGGATTTGAACCTGCATCCTCTGAGACTCCGGCCCAGATGCTTTGTCCAATTAAGCTAAAACGCTCTCTGCGAAGGCGCCGAATTAGTGATAATGTTTATCATTTTTGCCAACGACTACATTGTTGGAAGCGCCATTTATCACAAAAAGAAAGTTTCTATACACCTAGTGTGTGAAGCACGATAAAAATAATTTCATCACTGGATGAATCGTTATTTTTATGCCTGTGGTATTGTAAGTTTGTTTGTGACCAGGTAGATACGATTCTGTCTCTCGGGAGGCTGATTCTGGCGCTGCAGGACGAGCGGAGGGAGGTGGTCGACTTTCTATTCCAAGAACCGGCCAGGAGAAAGTCCTTTTTAAACAAGTAAGACATTTTATTGTGTCTCTACGACATATGTCGGTACTGTCGGTCATCTTTTAGTATGGGACCAACCTTGAAATCATGAACCTGGAGTTGCTTCTAAATTATCGCATTAAAGTCTTCGAGAAAATATCTAGAGAGCCACAGTCCCTAAGTGAAAGTAGTGGTAAAATGTCCGAGCGCCGTACCTACTTCGATAAATACATGTCACC
Organism: Hypomecis punctinalis; assembly: GCA_949316475.1. NCBI lineage: Eukaryota > Metazoa > Arthropoda > Insecta > Lepidoptera > Geometridae > Hypomecis > Hypomecis punctinalis. The sequence goes on along the minus strand of OX438807.1, from coordinate 22,251,710 downwards.
TAATTAGTGCTTGTAACCGAGCTTTTTGGCATCGCGGGGTGTTGTAGTCATCAACTAAAAGCCTGCCCACCACTTAGCTTGGGCAGAGTTTTGGCTCGGACACTTTTTTTGCACGATTGTGACTCTATAGATACTTGCTCGATGATCAAAGTAAACAAAATTTTTGTTGTGACCTTTTTGGGATGTTTTCACACAGGTTGTAAAAAGAAACTCGCGAGAACATAATAATATATACGCATGAAGAACCTCCTCATATTTGGGTGTCAGTTGAATTGGTAATAAGTTGCCATATTTTTGTTGCTAACATAGGCAGAGCGGTCTTTTGAAGCTTTCATCCAGTAACCCCTTGGTCTTATTGATATCATCTGTGGTGTCCATTCGAGAACTTTTCTATCCCATCGGTCAATCGGTCTTTTGTGATATGTGCCCTGCCCAATGCAATTTTATCTTGCCAATCCGCTAGGCTATGTCGGTATAGGCCGAATCGTACAATTCGGCGGATGTGAAGTTAGCTGCACTGCCGTCCACAAGCTATAACACCGTTAAGCCACAGGGGGTCATTTTACACTTTTAAAAAAAATCTTATAGAGTTTAAAATTATCTATCGGTCACTGTAAGAATTATTTTTATATCGTTTATAGTTTAGAAGATAAAAATTGTGAAAACACCGCTATTGACATTCTTATTTCTACTTTACAAGTCAATAAACTCGTCAACCAACAAAACATAACTTTAATACCGCTATGATCCCATAATTATTTGAAAACATCATTATTCTACAAATAATAGCTTACCTTTAAAGCCGTTTTTGCAAATAATTGTCTAAATCATAGTTGAAGTACTTTATCTGTCTAGTCTCGCGTTTTTCGCTGATACCCAAAAATTTGGTTTTGTGGTTTAACGGCTTTTTAGGTTATAGACGGCAGTACAAGCTGCGCTAACCCTAATCAAAACGCAGCTTTATGTGAGCTTCAGTCAGGATTGGATATTGAGCAGCTTGTAGCTAACTTCACATCCGCCGACTTATATGATTCGGCCTCTAACATTAGTTCTTCTAAGAGATCTCCTCATTTCTGATTCGATTAAATTATTACATCGAACAAAAATAAAAACAAAGACTTAATAATAAGTTCTAAGGATATAGTAAAACCTGTTGCTAAACCATGTTAACAATCTGATATACCCTAGAGTCTAGGGCCTAGACAATTGTTAATTTTAAGTTCTCAACAACTTAAACTTAAATTACACAGCAACTTAAATTAGCTTAGTCAATTGTACATTTAAATTGATGGCAATATTGTCAGTGTTGTTGAAACTGAAGCCTTTCAGTAATTTATTCTTGGAAAAACTTCTTTCGGGGTTCCGTGCCCCGAAAAAATGGAACCATTTTCAGTGAACACTTAGTTATTCGTCTGTCAAGACCTTCTACATATCTCGGGAACGCATAAAGGTATTATTAAAACCATAACAAGTACGCAAATCAGTAACGCGTGCTATGTTCGTGTAAGCGTTTCGAATCATCATTCCTCATACGAACAGCCGGAATGTGGAACGCTTTGCCTGGGTCTGTCTTCCTGTTAAAGTACAACGTGGGTGTCTTCAAATCCCGAGTAAATAGGTATCTTCTAGGTAAGCGTGGTACACCCTAGACCGCACATCTGCTTAACATCAGGCAGTGTGTAATCAAACGAGAACCTATTCGAAATAAAAAAAAAAATGTTATTCCGATTGCACAAGCAATATTATAAATATTTTCAATTCTCGCATTTAGTTTCGTGACCACTGGCGCAGGCGTTCATCCGTACTAATGAGGCCTTCTATTATAGATCCCCTGTGGCTTTATAATACGTTCAGTTCAGCCGTTCTATTGGCGGTTTCAGACTAGCGTTTTATACGCGCGTACAAGTTCGTTTTTGGAAGGGTAGGCGCAACTCGTTCGAGCGTTATCGCGCGTCTAAGCTCGTATCGTACACGACACCTCTACCGGTTTGAGCAAACACGCCGAAATATGAGTAAGTATTCTCGTTTACGCAAGTCCGAGTTTTTTACACGCGTAATGTATCTAGCGCTCGTATAAGCGCGTATGCATAAACACCGTTTACGCGCGAAAAAATACCCTAACCTAAAACAGCTCTTATTCAATAATGAGCCCCTGGGGACTCATTTTTCAACGTCGAATGACTCGAAACGTATTCGGAACTTTGACAGATTTTATGAAAATACTCTATATTGTCTATGGAAGTTGTGAATACTCAAAAATGATGCTCCTGGGGTGCGTTTTTTGAACTTCGAATCCTACACGAACGTATACGGAACTTTGACAGTGACAGTTCGCTAACCATTCGCCATATTTGTTTTGATTTTATAGTGATCGTTTTCTTTTTAAATAACGTTCCATTGCGTGGACTCCCTCCGCGCGTAAGAAGTGAAACTTTGACACAACAGTACTTTCAACCCCCCTCCATGGTAGCGTTAAACGTTTAACGCAACCTTGTTGGAAGTCGCATTAGAAGTTTCACTTCAAAAAGTCATCCGTAAGATAAATATACGTCCGAGGCATTCGAAGTTAAAAAAACGATCCCCTGACGAACTCGCTGAACGAGTCTGATCGCACTTGTTTGGATTTATTTCTTACTCCGCTTTAATAACTTTCAGCACGGTCCTGGAAGCCACGTTTGCTGTAACGGACGCCTGTTTCAACCACGTGCCGCACATTGTGAAGGACCACCGCAAAATAACTCTTTAGTAAGTATGTAACAGTATTACAGATTGTTCTTACTGAAGCATTTGCTTATCATAAAATTGGACGTAGCTTAGCAGTAAGAACCCAACCCACAAAATGTTACTTAATTAATTATGGCCATTTAGAGATTCAAATTTCCTAACATTTGTTTGAGTCTGCTGAAAAGTGTTATTTTCTGAAAATCTTTTTTTTATACGTTATGTATCTTTGTTTTTAAATCTCTTCAAGTCCTTCACGTGAGATATGTAAATGTGTGTATTTAATCTCAAAAAGTTAATTTAATTCATTTGATTGATTAGTTAAAAAACATAATAATATCCCTTCTTATCTTCTTCTAGCGACGGGTAAAAAAATGAAAATACATAGCAGTTTTTTTCAATCTCTTCTTTAAATCAAAATATATCAAAACTACATAACTTATCTTTTTAATACATTACGTGTATTAGGCTTGATAGATATATGACTTTAGATGTATTGATAAATTAATTGGGCTCTTAGATTTTTTTTGACTCGTGTTTTCGTTTTTTTTAGAAATTTTATTCTATGCTTTGTTCTTGTACTTAATACCGCTAAGTAAGTTCGTAGGTATAGCCGTGGCTAGCCTTCGTGTCAGAATTTTTAAGCCGCCTAAAGGCCTTTGACATGGCTAAACGGTTAATACAACCGGGGCCTACAATAATAATGTGTCATCCGAGCCACAGAAGCGCTCAGTTGTAAATGCCACCGGCGGTCTCCCATCCGAAGACTGACATGGCCGAACTTTGCTTGACTTTGGTGGTCGCTGTCAAACGCCCAGTTAAACTACGCTATGAGCGCTGCTTTAACTTGTCATCCGAGCTACGGTAGCGCTCAGTTGTAAATGCCACCCGCGGTCACCCTATACCGTTTGAAAGCGGCGTACATTCAGCGTGTTCCTGGGGTTTTCATCAGATCATCGATTCTCTTTGTAGGCGGACGTCCTTCACTGCGCTTGTTGGCAGGTGGTCCATTTTTGAGAACTATTAAGTTAAATATGGAACAGCTAGTTGTATGGTTAGTTAAAATTATTCATAATAATAAATAATAAATTTATTTGTCTTTTCTTATGGCTATGTACAGAAATACACAGTTGTAAATAGTACAGTTGTATAGTATACATATAACTAATAGTTAAAAATTATTATGCAACATACATTGAGTTCGTGGACTGTACCAAAGAAGATATAATAATACTACGTATAGAACGGCCACTCGTTACCCCTCACCCGTTTGAGTCTTCCTCACTTCCACCCCGCGTCAGGACACGATTTACTACTCTGCGCGCGGGCTGCACTGGCCGCTGCAAATACCCGTGTAGCGTTCGTGCGTATGTGTAGTGTCTGTGAATAAATATAGTGTTGTGTGCGTAAGACAGCAGATTTTGTATGAAGAAACGCGGAGTGTCCGGGCTGTGACTGTACATACCTACTTGTGGGTGAACCCTAAATGTGTGAAACCCTAGTGGGAGAAAACTAGGAGAAGTCCTGTGTCGTGGGATTTAGTGCCTTCCGTATTAATATTGAATGAAGTTAGTGGTTACGTGTAGTCTAAATTAACAGTATAGGTATAAGTTTCGTAAATTACTTAATATAAGTGTAGAAAACAGCAAAAAATAATATATTAAATTTACATTGAATTTGTAATTGAGTATACAAAACATAATAATACATTGCATTGTATTAATTTACATTGGACTTTACCATGGTAATAATATCTACTTACTTTACTGTCATAACTAATGTGAAGGTTTGTGTATCTATTAGTTTGCAATGTACATACATAACCGAAAGATCATCTTTATGAATAACTTTTTGTTATTGGAGCAGTCTTAAAATTGCGTATAAAATCAGCTATTTACCTAAAACAATGAGTTTACTAACCCTCATCTGGCATGGAACAAATTACTTTTTATAAAATAACATCATACCTTTCACAAAGAAAATATTTAGAGTTGTTTCACATTTTAACTCGTATTATTCCAGGAATGGAAAAAACGTCGCAGTTCTCTCTTTAAAGAAAATATAACAAAGGCATGTTGATTATGCTGGTGCGGGAACCGGGCGCAAAATATCGTGAGAACAGAAGTAAAACTCATATAGGTTAAACATTTAATACTAAACATATTAAAGAGACAATAGAGCAGAACAAAGGCTCCAAAGTGTTCGCGAGGAGTTCGTCTATTGGGCAAAGCCAGTTGACAAAGCTGAAGAGAGAAGATGGCAGTGTAGCGTCGACCAAGGCAGAGGTATTAGGGGAGATCGAAAGGTTCTATGGACAGCTATACCTCGCTAAGCCTGTTAGCAGCGCGGCCAAAGATCCAAGAGCCAAGCTGACCCGACATTTCACCGAAGATATCCCGGACATCAGCCTGTACGAGATTAGAATGGCCCTGAATCAGCTTAAGAACAACAAGGCGCCGGGTGACGACGGTATCACATCAGAGCTGCTGAGAGCGGGTGGAACACCGGTACTAAAAGTCCTCCAGAAGCTTTTCAACACCGTCGTCCTCGAAGGCATCACGCCAGAAGCATGGAACAGAAGCGTGGTGGTGTTGTTTTTCAAGAAAGGTGACAGCACCTTATTGAAGAACTACAGACCCATCTCACTTCTGAGCCATGTCTATAAGCTGTTTTCAAGGGTCATTACGAACCGTCTCGAGCGCAGGCTTGATGACTTTCAGCCTTGCGAACAAGCCGGTTTCCGAAAAGGCTTTAGCACCATGGACCACATTCATACGCTGCGGCAGGTTATACAGAAGACCGAAGAGTATAATCTGCCACTTTGCTTAGCGTTTGTGGACTATGAAAAAGCCTTTGATTCGGTCGAGACATGGGCTGTGCTTGAGTCTCTCCAACGATGCCGTATTGACTATCGGTACATCGAAGTGTTGAAGTGCTTGTATAATAACGCCACTATGTTAGTCCGAGTACAGGAAGAGAGCTCCAAGGCGATCCCTTTAAAAAGAGGCGTAAGACAGGGAGACGTAATTTCTCCGAAACTGTTTACGACTACTTTGGAGAACGCCTTCAAGCTCCTGGAATGGAAAGGATTCGGCATCAATATCAATGGCGAATACCTCACTCACTTTCGGTTTGCCGACGATATAGTAGTCATGGCAAAATCGATGGAAGAGCTCAGCACGATGCTCGAAGGCCTCAATCGGGTTTCTCAACAGGTGGGTCTTAAGATGAACATGGACAAGACGAAAGTCATGTCTAATTCCCATGTTTTACCCACCCCGATTTCTGTTGGAAACTCGGTTCTTGAAGTCGTTGACTCGTACGTCTACCTAGGACAAGTAGTCCAGTTAGGTAGGTCCGACTTCAACAAAGAGGCCAATCGCCGAATCCAACTCGGCTGGGCAGCGTTCGGAAAATTGCGTAGTGTCTTCTCGTCCGACATACCTCAGTGCCTCAAGTCGAAAGTTTTCGACCAGTGTGTGTTGCCAGTGATGACTTATGGTACAGAAACGTGGTCTCTCACTATGGGCCTTATTAGTAAGCTCCAAGTAGCCCAACGAGCTATGGAGAGGGCTATGCTCGGAGTCTCTGCGTGATCGAATCAGAAACGAGGAGATCCGTAGAAGATCCGTAAAGTTACCGACATAGCCCAACGGATTAGCAAGTTGAAATGGCAATGGGCAGGGCACATAGCGCGGAGGACTGATGACCGGTGGAGTCGAAAAGTTCTCGAGTGGAGACCACGTACCGGCAAGCGCAGTGTAGGACGTCCACCCACAAGGTGGACAGATGACCTCATTAAGGCCGCAGGATCGCGCTGGATGCAAGCCGCTATCAACCGGTCTTATTGGAGATCCATAGGGGAGGCCTATGTCCAGCAGTGGACGTCTTTTGGCTGATGGATGGATGGATGGAGGTTAAACATTAGTTGATTTTCAATTAACGAGTATGAACAGCGGTTGACTAGTTGGTATGCAAAAAAGTTTTATTGGTGCTTACAACACAAGTCATCTTTAACGTCAACAGTAATCTCAAAGAGTTCTTGCGATAAACAAAAAAAATTAGACGACCACAGGATTAAGGATTTGATGCATAACTTTTGAATTGATATATTTTTAATTGTTTATCGCAACAAGATTATTTTTTGCAAAAATTAGCATGACCGACTTCACTCGTGTACAGAATTCACAAATATTTCGCACGGCTCGATGTAGCATTTTTCACATTATTGTTTTTTTACCAAAAATGGCTCAGCCGATTTTGATAAAGTTTAAATGGAACCAATTTCAAAATGTACTGTTTCCAATTAAAAAAAGAATTATTGAAATCGGACTGCTATAAAAAAAAAATATGCGTAAAAAGTTATACTTAAAAAAATATACGCGTCGAATTGTATACCTCCTCCGGTGGTTCGTCGTTCAAAAAGAAGTCTTCAAAATGGTACGATAAAGAAAGACGAATAAAAACTATAAGCAAAGAAGAAATAATAATACTACGTATAGAACGGCCACTCGTTACCCCCCACCCGTTTGAGTCTTCCTCACTTCCACCCCGCGTCAGGACTCGTAAAATTCACTCTGCGCGCGGGTTGTACAGGCCGGTAATTTCGACTACAAAAATATAGACTTACAATGGGGAAGACGTGTGCTGTTTATGGCTGTTCTACAACAATTCGCGACAAGATATCATTTCATTATTTCCCTAAAGATAAAATAAGGTACCATATTTACTTTTAGTAGGTAGATAATATTGTTATAAAAATTATGTCATTCAAATTTAGTTCCTTTCTCTTGATAATTTGTTTCAAATTAAATAAATCGCTTACTTTTAGTTACAGTGCTGTCAAATTATTATTAATTCATTATACTTTATAAGCACTAGAATGATATTCATTTTTGTAAATTTATTTCGCATCTAGCTCACTTCCGCATGAAAGTATGGCGGATCAGTCGTAAAGTACGCCAAGATAATTCTGCGCGCGGCCAAAATTGGGAACTAATTCAATATTGATAGAGAATTCGTAATGCTACCAACATAACGTACGTACGCCGCTACTCGCGCGCATAATCTCTCGTTCGCTCGTCGTGCTGATCACAGATAGAGTTGCCATGGGCGTGAAAATACTAGTTATCATCGTAACGCAACTGTTACAGAATATCGGTATCGATATGCAATGTATTGTTTCGCGTTAACACATACATACCTAGTAGATAAGTGCTAATTTGTATTTGTATATTTTCTGTAAATAAACGAACATGTATATAACATTGAGTTAATATGTACAGTCCTATAATTTGTAGTTATTTTTTCTACATAAATACTAATACTAATACCATAATATTTTTATACATAATATTTTTTCATACATAAAAAAATAGATTTTGTTAATCTCACAATAAATGACAAAGATAAACCTTGTCAAAGTTCGGGAGTAGGGAGTTATACTTTTATTTTTTTATTTTTGCTTTTCGATGATTTAATTTGATGATTTATGATTGATGATTTATTTCTTTGAGATGATTTACATAAGACAAAATGTTTGGAACGTGCGTTGTACGGGCCCACGTCCGCGCCCGTCCTGAGCCCGCCCTGTCCTTAATCATACATCAACGAGCTATATCATTAACAATTTTTAAATTATTGTTTTGAATAAATATTTAGTGCTACTTAATTGACATCAGAAAAAAATCGTGTCAAATATTATTTAATAATTATCTATCTAACGGACTAATTATATTTTTTTGTCATCAAGCCAATTATACCTTTTAAAAAAAAATCTTCTAGACATTCTCAAAAAATCTTTTTACTAAGATTTTTCCCAAAATATCAATATTTATTGAAAAAAAACGACCTCTGGCTTTAGGCATACGTATTTGGCCTAAAATTCTGATATTATATTCTAAAAAGTCGACAGAGACACCGAAAAAATACTGTTTAAAATTCTGGATTCTCATCACACTGGCACAAGACATTTACTGTACGTAGTATTATTATATCTTCTTTGATACATGTTAAGCTACTAAGAATATTGTGATAAACTTTTAGAACCTCCTTTTTTGCGTCAAGGGTTAAAAATATTTTTTTGCAATTATTCGGAAACATTGCCAGAAACAGTTATAAAAACCAGCAACGATCCCGCAACCGCTATTTAACCAGTGAGGGGCCTCACTATGGTGTATAAAATATGAAATTAGGGACTTTCCTCAGTTGGCCATCGGTCGGTGCGTTTAGCGCGTGATTTACTTAATCGTTAATTACTAGATATATCTTTTGTTTAAATTATGGGAGGATTTTACAAATATACATAATCGTGTGTGTGCGTGTTCATATTACTAGATACTTCAAAAATATCTGAGAAAATTAAGGGAATTTCGTAACAGTGCCGTGTTTTGGTTATGTTCTACGTAGGTAAATGAGTGATTTCATCGAAATAAGTGTATGTACGATTGTATGTGAAACTGCAGCGGCTAGTACATCGTATCAGTACTCACAAAACTTCTTGGTAAGTCAGAATTACAATTCATACGGTCGACATGGGTCGTTGACAACCATAGGCGTTCTACACACAAATACCCGTGTAGCGTTCGTGCGTATGTGTAGTGTCTGTGAGTAAAATGTACTGTTGTGTACGTAAGACAGCAGATTTTGTATGAAGAATCGTGGAGTGTCCGGGCTGTGCTATAAGTAATAATACTAGTTACAAGTTAGTTACTCGTAAAACACAGACAGTTTAGCTTTTACCACTGATAGGTCATATTCAATCATACTTATTTAATTTTATTGATACACATATTACACGTCATATAATTATGTACTTAAAAAAATTATCGAGTTAGGTACACACTATCAGAGGTGCAAATTATGCGTCAATTAGACTATAGTACTCTGGGAAAAAAGTACTAAGAGTAAGTAAGACTATAGATTAAGTAATAAGAGTATGAAAGGAGACTAATTCAATCCATTGATGGGTTACAACAAATGTTACTCATTTCTGCATAAAGATGCAATTCAATTTTTCTAAACAAAACACAAAAAAAAACTAATTAAATTTTTCTCAGAACTGGTTAACTTTTGCATAAGGGTTTATATAAGGGGGTCAAATTTGTTGATAATAACCCCCTCTATAACCCACAAGAAGGAATAGGTTCAATAACCAGTAAACCTGTATGTGTGCGTGTGTGTATTTGTGTGCGTCTTTTGATCCAGCATTATTTTGCTTCTGAACGCTCAATATTTTGTGCCTCGAGGAATCTCACCGCCAGCACATACTTCTGACAAAATTGAGTAGGTCTACAACTGAATAATTTTGTTAGTTTTCAACTGTATTTGGCGGCCCCTACAGGGTTTTTGGGGTTTCGTAGCAAATAAACACCCTATTGTGTGAAACCTACCGAAACATGTGTAAATGGCGAAGTGTGTAGGTGGGATACGGATGTAGAATAATTTTCTATTAGATATTACACGACTGCCACAGTGTTTAATTTTTACGGTATTAAGTTTTAGAGATGGCATGATTACAAACAAACATAATCATCTCACGATATAAATAATACTTTATTGAATTCAGTACACATACAGGAATTTTCTATGGTAAATTAATAAGATATACTAAAGCTATTGTGAACATACTAGATAAATACTTAAATCAAACGTGAGTTAGTACCCAGACAAGAAAATCTGAATCCTGGGCACTAACGTCTTCCACCGCGTCAGAAAATTACGTGTAAAAATGCCAATGTAAAAAGTAAAAAAGTTAACATAGTTAATATTATCTTAGACATATTGAAAACACTTATAATAAAATTCTAATACCAATTGATGAATAAGTAATATAAATACAAAGGGAATTTCATATATACGGTAAAAGTAAAATCCTAGTAAATCACACGTCAATATGCCGGTCAAATGCTTCTGCTTTTTGCATCACTGCTCATAAAACTTCAATATGAACCCGTATTTAATTACCTAATGCCATATATGACGGCAAAGGCCGATTCAAACAAGTCGGCGGATGTGAAGTTAGCTACAAGAACCCAATCAACGTGCTTATGTGAGCTTCAGAGTTTCGCGCAGCTTGTAACTACTCTATGCTAACTTCACATCCGCGGACTTGTATAATTCGGCCAGTAAAGCAGGGGCCCCGGTTGTGGCCACTGACCCGGCTACTGTGGCCAGTTTGGTGTCAAAATTATTGCATAAATAGTAATTGACAACATTTCAAATTTTTAACATAGTTATATTTATTTATTATCTGAAAGAATATTGCAAAATAACATATACGTATTTTTTATTTTTCCAATACGACTTATATTTTCCGTAAAATTAAGTTTTGAAAAGTAGCTTATTCTAAAAGGACGTAACTGCAAAATTTAGGACTCGTAAACAATTTTACTGAAGCCACATTAGAAAAAATAGGTGCTAGCGTTGCTGTCACTGTCAATGCCAATCAATCCGTCACAAGTCACAACAAATAGGCCGGGAGGTCAGCGCAAAAAGTCCACTATGTACCGCGGTATACTATGGGAAGAAAAATATAAAAAATGTTTAACAACTGCCAATCACCTGAAATAGGTAACTGGGTCTGCCATACAGGCTTTAAATTAGCACCACTTAAAAGAAGAAGAATAAATTGTACTAGTTCCAAGATACTTTTAAAATTCTAACGGATTCTTCAACCAAATGCTAGGGAACCCAGCTGACTGACTCCAGGGTATTGATGTACACCATTTTGATAACTTAGTACCAATAATTCAGCTTTTGGAAAGTATTTGCATTTTTTGCGTTTACCTCTAGGGCTAAAGCAATAATAAGTAATTTGAAAATGACACTGACATTTTATTTTTTAACTACATTGTATGTGTCAACACTATCAGTGTTAACTCTCATTTTATATTGCTAGTATTTTTTTTATCATTGGCAACTGAACTTTTAGTATAAATCCCGAAACGGCTTGGGTGAGAGTTTTTATCTAATATCTTAGCAGTTACTGCACTAAAAAATTTGGAAAAATAAACATAATGATCAGCATCCCGATATCTCGAAATGGTTTTGGAATTTCATAGCCTTGTGAAATATGAAAACTTGTCAATTATAAACAATGTTACAACATAAATATTATTTGTGTGAATCTCAAATTATAATTTTTTTAATGTTCTCATTCAAGTTGGCTATCTACCCTAGACTATCTGGGAACGGAGAATGTGCTAGTCATAAAAAAAATTACCTAACGGGGTCTGCTTCCACAGATCCAGTGATTGGACTGCACTAAGCTACTTAGTGGATTTTCTAGTAGTAATAGTATCGCACGACTGCGGAATTGGACCCCTGTCGTACTCACACATTCGACTTTCTACCTGTGAAACGTACATAAACACGACCACAATCCTTGAGTAATCGTTGCCTACACACTTCTACGCGATTTTACCTTTCGACAAGAATACACAAATACACAACTTTATAACTGTACCTATATCTGTACATAGCCATAAGAAAAGTCAATTAAATTCTCATTCGATTTGGGGGTGATAAGTCCTGCACCGACGTCCCGCATGGGGTGTTTTGTGCATTCCCCTTCCAGCGTATACCGGAGCCAGCCCAGCTCCTTAAAATAAAGGAGCGTGGCTCTGGGCCGCTGGCATAACTGCTCCAGTGGCTTGGATGGTAAGTATATTAGATGGCGATGAGGATGATGCAAAGCAATAAATGTTATTTGAACATTAAATTGTCTAATAAAATTAATCGTTAAAATTCAAAGTGACCACAAATGACACTAGATGGCAACAACCGGAGCACCTGCCTTACTCAACTTTAGATTATCTATGATTTGAACTCATCTTTGGCAACATTGCATTTACCTACAACATTACAAGTTAACATCATCAAATCACGTCAAGCGTAACAATAATTCCAGCATCTAGTACCGTCTTTCAACAACTGGTCCAATTTATTTCCGAGTGCACTGGAGACGGGAAATTACGTCTGTTGACGGTACGCTTGGCATACCACGAGTAAACTAGGGTTACTAGATGAAAGTTAAAATTTTCGAGAAAAGTAGTCAGTGTAGTACAAGTGGTTTTGTGTGGTCAACGTTTTCAGCAACCGCGGAAAAATATGCTTCAAGTGGCATTCCATTCGTAATGATTTATTATTTATAATTTAGATGATTTGTAAAAAAATACCCCTAGCAAAATTTATAAATAATTAATACAAAATTATACCGATATTATATATAAATAAAAAACCGGACAAGTGCGAGTCAGGCTCGCACATCGAGGGTTCCCTACAAATCCAGAAATTTCACAAAATTTGGATGTTGTTAAAATCTCTGTACTGTAACCATCGACAAAACTTTACTCACTTTGAATTTTGAAGCCATGTTTTGTGAATTTTGAGGCATTATTTTTTGTGATTTAAATAAAAATGTACAGTTTTCAGATGTATTCCTCTATGTGTACTCTGAGACAATGCTTCTCGCCAAATTTCATAGTTCTATGTCAACGGGAAGTACCCTGTAGGCTTTTTTGTGAGTGTCGAAATATGCGGTTTTTTACGACATAAATGGCTCTAACTTTTTTATACGATAACTGAGAAGTTTTCCTTTTACACAACTGCAAGAGACTATAGATATACGTATACAGTTTAAATTTCAACTCGATATCTTTACGCGTTCCCGAGATAAAGAGTCTTGACATACACACAGACGGACAGACAAACAAACGGACAACAAAGTGATCCTATAAGGGTTCCGTTTTTTCCGTTTGAGGTACGGAACCCTAAAAAAAACTGAGCAATCCTTGATCAATCCTGAAATATATAATTAGAGCTCGGATGATTTAAAAGTACTTAAGGCAATTGTTAGGCGCCAACTGGGCCATACAAAATCAATAGGCTGTTGTCTACCTCTAAATATTACCTGATTTGAGTGATTTTTTTCATGTAACCAGCACTTCAATCGCTAGAATTATACATCTTAGTATTTTACAATTTTTTAAATGAGCTTGAAGTTATACAAAAGTCAAAATATAACTTTTGTATAGCTTCAAGCAATACCCAATAATGTACCGAAAATCTTCGTCGAAATCTTCGTGTATTCTGTATCGAAAATACAGAAAACTGGTCGAGTCACGATCCCCTTCTTCAGAATGTTTATAAATAACTATTTTTCGCCAAAACTGGCACAACTGACTTCAACCGTGTACAGAACTCGTATAGTTCGAATGAATCAGTGTAGGGTAGATGCACCGGTTGTGGCCACTGTCCCGGTTCACGCCATTTGATGTCAACATTATTGCATAAACATATTATAAACAATGTAACACCATAAATATTGTTAGTGTGACCAAAAATCAATCGATCCGTTGTTCCGTTGCTGCGTGAAAGTGTAACAAGCAAACCAACACACGCACTTGCAGATTTATAACATTAGTGAAGATTTATATGTAGCTATTTTATATTTAATGTTATATTTTATTTTTCTATAATTCCCATCCCATTTTTAACCAGTTTTTTTTTAATCCTTCCCACCCAAACTTTGCCTTTTAGCTTATTGGCGGGCTCATCGCTGAAAGCGATCTCTCCTCCAGTTTTTATTTCTTAGTTTTAATATTGGTACGTACCATAGTAGTTAGTTCTGAAATATGGTAACCCTAGGCGTACCCTACCATTTATAGCTTTTATGAGTGGCCGCTACCTATACTTCTTCTAGCTTATTATTTTGAAACGTACGATTATTTCAAACTATTATTGCCAAATAGGTGTTGTAGTTGAGCGGGCGATGCCTGACAAAACCTTCTCTAGATGACAGTTGGTTTCCAAATGTCAAATTATTAAATTGAAACCATTGAGGAATTCCTTCCTCAATGATTGAAACCCCCCACATTTAGGATTTATTGAAATACTTAGTGACAAACAAAAAAAAAATATAATATCATTCATATATTTTTTTTTAATTTATTCATGTAGGTTTTAGCTTTTTTCTTATTTGTATTGGTTTTCGTTATTTATAAACAAAGTTTGATATATCTCTATGTATAAATGGATTTGGTATGGTCATCAGGTGGCCAAAAAACTCTGACACCAGGGCCAGCCACCTGGCTTATACGAACTTACTTACTTACTATATGTCTAAAATTGGCTTCTAAATCAGTGTTTTGCAAGTAGGTACGGATCTAGTCCTCAAAAAGGTTACTAACCGAACGTTACAGTCGGTTCAAAAGAAATCGGGTTGAGTGACATGAGTTTTCCGACATTCGACACAGACGACAGTAGTGGCCCAGTGGCCTGGTGGGGTCATGACCGACTTCCCTCTGAGTTCCAGCCGAATTTAAAAAAAAGATTGAAAACAAGAGTTTTAATAGAGTTGTAAAAGTAGTTCGACATGAAGTACATAGTTAGATTGACATTTTATTTTGATTTATTTTTGTTCCAATTTTATCCTGGTGATAATAATTTAAGCGTAATTTGGTAATTTTATTTTAGTTTTATATTTGACTATTTTGTGTCTAAGTTGACATATTGTTAAAAACTAAGTAAAATAGTGTTCTTTAATTATGGGTAATTGATATGCATTTTGAAAAAATATTATTCTCTGTTTGATTCATGTAGGTTGTGGGCTCGCCCAAATTGACCATAAAGAATTTATAAAGCAAAATTGTTTTACAAAACTTGATTATTTTTCGCGTAAAATGGCATGACTGACTTCAACCGCGTATGTAGTATTTTTCACATTATTGTTGATATATCAAAAATGGTTCGGCCAATTTCGATAAAATTTAAATAAGATCAATTTCGAAATTTACTCTTTCCAATAAAAAAAATAATTATTGAAATTGGATAACTACGTAAAAAGTAATTCGTGAAATTGAGTACCTCCTCCCTTTCGTCGGTCAAAAATAAAAAGCTGATATTTTTTAAACTTTCGCGATTTGAACACATTATTATTATATACGGGACACTACGGGACTAATCGCGCACTAAAATTACGAGATAAACAAATTCCTCCTCATCATTGAGGATGATCCTCCACACATACATTTTTGCCACATTTTTGTAATGTCTCTTGTTTGCCTACCTATGTATATAAGCTTATACAGGGTTATTTCTAATCAATTAGCATCCTTCTAGGGGCTTATTTTGTACATAAAAACTAACAACTTTTGTTCTGAGACTTTTGTCAAAACTCAAAAAAAACATCAGCTGTTCCATACATTTTGTCGCGGGTGAACGATACTTTTCTATGGAACACCCAATTTGTTTTGAGTTTTGACAAAAGTCGCATAACAAAAGTCGTTAGTTTTTATGTACAGAATAAGCCCCCAAAAAGATGCTAATTGATTAGAAAAAACCCTGTATATCTACGCACACGTCAAATATTACAACATCCCATTATTTCGTCGGGGATTGAAACAGCAGGGCACCGTCCAAATTACTCATTTTCATCAAATAGCCAAATAACACCCATAAAACGATGTTATAAATGGCCCATCAACAAATATTATTTTATCTTACCATAAACTATTAATGAAAATATTTATTGTAAGTAATATTTATTTATTACATGCAGCCACTTTAGGAATGATATTACAAACTTCAAGTGAGTACTTTTCTCCTTAAAACCTCCTTTAAAGCTATCAAATTAAAAAAAATGTCACAGTACATGAAATTATGAACAACTTTTACTGTAGGACCTAACTGAAAAAAAAAACAACGGGTTACACTTCGGGAGTGCCGGCAGATGTGAAAACTTATAACAATGTTCATTATAAAACAATTTATAACAAACTTAAATTGTTTTATAAACTTACTAGTTATATTACCCGCGGCTTCGCCCGCATATGCAATATATCATTATAATTTATAGCCTATGTGTTATTCTGATATATAAGCTATATTATTGCAAAGTTTCATCTCAATCCTTTCAGTAGTTTTTACGTGAAAGAGTAACAAACATCCATACATCCATCCATCCATCCATCCTCACAAACTTTCGCGTTTATAATATTAGTAGGATATTAGTAGGAAGTAGGATATAACGTTGAAACAGTTGTTTTTCACTTTATGTCGCATTATAATACACATGTTACGGAGGGCGCTGGTGCCTGTAGCACAGTTATCTTTGGATACTAGTACGGGCACCAGCCAGTAACATGATAAATTGATAATTCAATTAATGTTCTTTTATTTTAACAAGACATAACAAAATGTATTGTTAAAATAAAAGAACCTGTATTTTATTTTTTAAGGATATAATATGTTAAATTGGTAAAACTGTTAATTTAGTTTTGGTCAATAAAGATTTTATTTATTATATGAACGTTGTGCATTTTTGAATATTTTGGAATGGTTAGGGAATAATTTAGCATGAATTGCTTTATTTATCAGTATAAAAGTACCTACTATCATATATGTGGTAAAATATAATATCACACACACAGTCGCGCAAGCGCCCTGCGCCGCAGGAGCAATCGAGCTAGAAACAGAGGGGGATATTACTTCCTCTCTTACTCGGTGCCGACAGTCTAATCTTTATTTCTTCCATCTTACGAATTTTTGATCATCAGGTTACATGTCCTGACGCGAGTTTGTCATATTTACTCACTCATCCCAAAAAGTCATCAAAAAGTACACAACGCCGCTAAAGATGTTTTCACTTCAAAAACTACAGCCTTGGCCAAAAGTATTAGGCACCTTTAAAAAATCAAAATGCATGTTTACTACTTAACCAATAACTGAGTGCTTATCTTATATGACATACCGGTGTCCTAAATAACTTCTTAGAATATCAAGCGGCTCTTTGTTAAGGACATAAAATACCTGGTGACCGGAAACAAAGGCTTCGGTTTTCTTTCGGTCTTATCAGTCAATGTTTGGTCACTTGTGTTCTGGACTCTAACAAGTAAACAAGCTTTCATTTCTGTTGATGTGATTAAATTGACACCTAATTTTGTTAATCATGCCATAAAGGAGTGAAATTAGTTTAGAAGATAGCGTGAAAATACAGGGTACCCAATACATTTGGCCAAGGCTGTATGTATATTGCATTTTGATAAAATTTATGGACCAGCTGATTTATTTGTGATTACATAGTTGAAGCTACAATAAAAGTTGATCATAATGACAAGTACCTGTACCAGCCTTTTTAATAGTCAGTAACAGAACGAAGGCCTACCCACGAAGGGTAATTGGGTCATATCCGCCACGCTGGCCCAGTGCGGGTTGGTAGATTCACATACACAAATTTCTTCTACGGACGTATGCAGGCTGCCTCACGATGTTTTCCTTCACCGAAAAGTCAGTGGTGTAAAATTCCGCACATAAATTCCAAGGTATTCATTGGTACGGCACCGGGATTTGAACCTGTCAGCTCACGATTGTTAAGCAGGTGTCATTACCACAAGACGAGTACCTACGAACCCATTATTTTATGTACCCTCTGTTTAGACGTCTTCGTGCTATAGGACATCCACTGCTGAACATATACCTCCCTTTAATATAGATATATTTAATATAGATCTCCAATAAGACCGCTTGGAAGCGGCTTACAACCAGCGTGATTCTGCGGGCTGATGAGGTCATCCACCCACCTTGTGGGTGAACGTCCTACGCGGCGCTTGCCGGCACGTGGTCTCCACACGATCGGTCTTCCGTCTAGTGTACCTACATCATTATTATAAATTCGAAAGTGCGTTTGTTTGTTACTCTTTCTCGCAGTAACAAAGCAGCGGATAGACTTTTTATTTGGCAAGGATGTAATTCAAAGATACCTAGTTAGAGTGACAAAGGACTTTTTATCCCGGAAAAATAAAAGGTTCCTGTGGGATAGCACAATAATCAAAATACCACACGAGCAAAAGCTGGTTATATTAATGACTAGTTTTTACCCGCGGCTTCGCCCGCATGATATTTTGATTTTTGACGCAACATCATAATAATTTATAGCCTATGTGTTATTCTGATATATAAGCTATATTATTGCAAAGTTTCATCTCAATCCGCTCAGTAGTTTTTGCGTGAAAGAGCAACAAACATCCATCCATACATCCATCCATCAATCCATCCATCCTCACAAACTTTCGCGTTTATAATATTAGTTTAAAATTTATAGCCTATGTGTTATTCTGATATATAAGCTATATTATTGCAAAGTTTCATCTCAATCCGTTCAGTAGTTTTTGTGTGAAAGAGTAACAAACATCCATACATCCATCTATCCATCCATCCATCCATCCTCACAAACTTTCGCGTTTATAATATTAAGTAGGATGTACTTATATTAGTCTCTGTCGGCCATAATTATTACAAGCTTTGCTTAGTTCGGGGTAAGGTGTACTGAAAAATCTATTTATAGTTTTATAAGTAAAAGTTAGTCAATTCGAATAGGCCGTGTGACTAGCTGGTGCCAGAGTTTTAGGCCGCCTGAAGGCCTCTGACATGGCTATATGTTTAATGTTTCAGAGATTTAGAGAAAGAGGATTCGTACAAGAGAACGTCTGTGTACGAGGAAATAAACTCGGTGTTGTTGCTGTATACGGCAGGCCGCATCAAATTAACTACCAATGCGATGTGGCGGTAAAGTAATTGTTTTCATTTAAACATTTCAAAAATTGACGCGTTCGCAGCATTTGAATCTGCATCTCTCTGGAATTCCGGCCCAGATGCATTGTCCTGAATCCTGCGAACGCGTCAATTTTTGAAATGTTTATCACAAAAAGAAAGTTTCTATACACCTAGTGTGTGAAGCACGAAAAAAATCATTTCATTGATTAAGCAATGCGCCATTCCTCGTTACTGGAAAGAAGTTCTAATAATTTCACATTAGTGACTGACTGGTTTAAAGCAGTTCTCACAGATGGCGCTCCCAACAATGTAGTAGTTGGTAAAAATGATAAACACTTTCACTAATTCGACGTCTCCGCAGACAGCGTTTTAGCTTAATTGGACAATGCATCTGAGCCGGAATCCCAGAGAAATGCAGGTTCAAATCCTGCAAACGCGTCAATTTTTGAAATGTTTATCACAAAAAGAAAGTTTCTATACACCTAGTGTGTGAAGCACGATAAAAATCATTTCATTGATTAAGCAATGCGCCATTTCTCGTTACTGGTAAGAAGTTCTAATAGTTTCACATTAAGTGACTGACTGGTTTAAAGCAGTTCTCACAGATGGCGCTCCCACAAATGTAGTAGTTGGTAAAAATGATAAACACTTTTACTAATTCGCCGTCTCCGCAGACAGCGTTTTAGCTTAATTGGACAATGCATCTGGGTCGGAATCCCAGAGAAATGCAGGTTCAAATCCTGCGAACGCGTCAATTTTTGAAATGTTTATCACAAAAACAAAGTTTCTATACACCTAGTGTGTGGAGCACGATAAAAATCATTTCAAAGTATTTGTTTTTAAATTAATTTATTATTATTTGAAAAATCAGTTTTAATTGTCGTTAAATTTTGTAGTATGTAGAATATGTATACTCGGCTTACACTCTGGCATCATAGGTGTCAAGTCTAAAATTATAAATTTTGAACAACCCTAATCATATATTTTAATAAATAATCGGCCAAATACGAGTCGGACTCGCGTACGAAGGGTTCCGTACTCTGTGGGAGTCCTACTTTATATTTTATTTTACTTAATTTAATTATTTATAATCAAAGTCAACAAGAACATACAACTCAATATTATGTGATCATTATTAATATCGAGCGAAAAGCGAGTAAAAATTTAGGTTTGTTATATAGGAGCTCCCATTAAATATTAATTTTAGTTTGTTTTTAGTATTTATTGTTATAGCTGCAATATAAATACATCATCTGTGCAAATTTCAGTTTTCTAGCTATGACGGTTCATGAGATACGGCCTGGTGAATTAATATTCAAATTATTCAAGACAAAATAAAACTAGACAAACGGACAGCAAAGTCTTAGTAATAGGGTCCCGTTCTTACCCTTTGGGTACGGAACCTTAATATACCTTGAAAGTCTTGAAATCAATTTAAGTAGTTGAAAAGTAGCTCGACATGTTAAAGCCTCTGATCGACGTACAAAATAAAACAGCGGTTTTAACGTTTTGTCAGTGGTTATACCGTTATGCTGTCATACCGTCATATCGTCGTACCATAAAGAAAACTTTAGATCAATGGCTTAAGAGCTATATTATTTTGATTACATAAGATTGTACTGAAATCAGTTCATCTGCTTGAGATATAATTATGCGACAGTCAATCATTCAGATACACACAGTTAAAAAATTAGTGACAGTTATTTTTCCGTTAAGGGTTTAAAATATAAGGTAATGATATTCGGTTGTGTTCTTCACATTTCAGAAAGTTGACCGCCACACAGATGCTCCTAAAATCTCTCGAAGAAGTATCACTAGCCTTAACCTCGTACATCTACCACGCTATTTCACGAGATCTTGATGCCTTGGCCAAGAGTGGTACGCACCGGTACGCTGCTGGGGACCACTTGGATTCTGCAGCTCAGTACCTGGATGTTGAGTTGGTGGAGGAGGCTAGGACGTTGAAGGAAGTGGCATTTATGTAAGTATGGTATCTTCATAACTTATGCTAAAGGTGTTCCGTTATTGGACGTAGCTGCTCTTATAGATCTTCAGTAAGGGCTGTTGAAATGGACTTGAACATTTGCCTGATGAGCGACGAGGTCGAAAAGTTATATAGCGGAGACCTCGTACCGGCAAACGCTCATCTACAAAGTATATAAGATGACTTCACTAAGACTACGTATTCTAAGTCTGTAGCCGAATTCAAGTGTCTCTACTTCGTATCTCATCTACCACGTTATTGCACGAGATCTTGATACCTTGGCCATGAGTGACGTACGTGATACATGAGTACGCACCAGTACGCTGCTGGAGATCACTTGGATTCTGCAGCTCAGTACCTGGACGTTGAGTTGGTGGAAGAGGCTAGAACGCTAAAAGACGTGGCATTTATGCCTTGGCCAAAAGTATTAGGCACCCTGTATTTTCACTCTATCTTCTAAACTAATTTCACAATTTTTTGGCATTTTTAACAAATTAGGTGTCAATTTAATCACATCAACAGAAATGAAAGCTTGTTTACTTGTTAGAATCCAGAACACAAGTGACCAAACATTGACTGATAAGATCGAAAGAAAACCGAATCCTTTGTTTTCGGTCACCAGGTGTTTTATGACCTTACAAAGAGCCGCTTGATATTCTAAGAAGTTATTTATTTATGACCACGGTAAGTCATTTAAGATAAGCACTTAGATATTGGTTAAGTAGTAAAAATGCATTTTGATTTTTAAAGGTGCCTCTAATACTTTTGGCCAAGACTGTGTGTATGTTATCAGCGTTTAATCATCAGTAGCGCTCATAGGATTCTTTGACTAGGCGTTTGTTAGCAATCACTGAAGTTAGTAACGGGGCATGGTCAGCCCTTCGAACGGTTCTTTGGATGGGTCACCGTGGGTGGCATTTACAACTGAGCGATTCCGTGGCTCGGATGATACGTTAAATTGTAGGTTCTAGTAGTTTTAACCGCTTAGCCATGTCAGAGGCCCTCGGGCGGCTTAAAAACTGACACTAAGGCAGGGTTTAGTCACTTGGACTATACGAACTTATCATAATGATTTCTTCATTAAAACTCGCGTGAGAATTCATTATACTAAAGAAAACACTAGTTTTTACTCACTCGCGCACTGACACGCGCGTGTCAGCGCGCGTGCGCCAGTCGACGGGAGCGCGCGAATTCCCTGACGAAGGAGTACTAATTACTCTGAAACCGGTCGAGTTCCCAGCGGCCCGGCCGCGATATTATACGTGAGTAAATACCGGTGTTTTCTTTAGTATGATGATTTCTGCTGAAAGTATATTAATGTATTAATATTAGATAATTGATATAGACCTCCTATAGTTCTTCAATAAAGCTTCTTCTATTATTTGGTAGCGGCTTACATACAGCTTGCCAAAAACTTGACTGGTATATAAAGTCGAAAAGTTTTTGCGTGGAGACGAGTTCCCACAAGCGAAGTGTAGGATGTTCCTCAGTAAGGTGGCCAGATGACCTGATTAAGATCACTGAAGTACCTACGTAGTCGATTTTGTGTTCATTTGCAGGGAACGAAAAGTAATAATTTGACGAGGTCATTTGAAATCATTGTTTTAATTAGCATCAAAATTTTGCAAATTTTCGTGTATTTTTTACTTCCTCGTTCCACTGTTTACGGAATGTTTTAATTGTTATTTTGAAAACATTTTACCGGATATTTCCGAAATCCAATCTGCTCGAATAAAGTGACAAAAACATTAAAGCAATTTTCATGTTTCAGGAAAATAAAAAGCTTTTAATTTACCTTGTATTGTCCCATTGCTAAGAAATGGTCTCCTTCAATTTTTTTCCACTCTGTGCCGTCCAGTCCTTTTAAGCCTCCATTTTCGTCGCTAATCGTTCTTTTAATTTTATGCACGAAAGAAGGAAAAGCCTATAATCACACAGAACAGCTTCAGCTCAACGGGAAAGCTCTTAAGGGGATTTTATACGCCTAATTCCATCTCGCTAAGTAGCGAAATTTCCAAAATCTTTAATATCTATACACTTTCGTTGATCATGAAATTACACACATTTTGTGAAAATAATTACATACACACATACATACAAATCTTTTGACGGAGTAGGTATATCGGTATATAGGTATATATAAAAATACGATAATTATATATAGGTATATATAAAAATACGATAATTATGGGTTTTCCACGTCTTCTGTTAAAATCAAAAGATCAATGGGTATATACCAACTTTTCTTTAATATATTCAATAATATTCATTATACAGGGTTATTTCTAATCAATTAGCATCCTTTTAGGGGCTTATTCTGTGCATCAAAACTAACAACTTTTGTTCTGCGACTTTTGTCAAAACTCAAAAATATTTTTTTGTTCCATAGAAAAATATCGTTCACCCTCGACAAAATGTATGGAACAGCTGATTTTTTTTTTAATTTTGACAAAAGTCGCTGAACAAAAGTAGTTAGTTTTGATGTACAGAATAAGCCTCTAAAAGGTTGCTAATTGATTAGAAATAACCCTGTATAGGGTCATAGGTAATAAACGCAAAACCTTTTAAGACTATCTAGTACATCTAGACAAGCAAATCTTTTTGATTGAAAATTCGCAATAAAATAAGCTTCTCCATACATTTTTCCGCGCGTTCACGAACTTTTAGTATGAAAAAGCTGATTTTTCCTTCGTGATTTTCCAATAAAATAAAGAAATTAGCTTCTCCATACATTTTGCCGCGCGTTGACGAACTTTAAGTATGAAAAAGCTGATTTTTCTTCGTGATTTTCCTAAAGTCCTAGAACAAAATTTGTTTGTCTAGATGTACTAGACCAGCCCTTAAAAGCTTTTGCGTTTAATACCTATGACTCTATATCAGTATACTCTTTGGTTGCAACCCTTGAGTTCGGTTATGTCATTTTTGCCGTTTTTTTTTAGAGTTTCAATGTCTATTCTGGGTCTTCTTCTTCTTAGTTTTGGCGTCGCATTATTGTGCATTTGCCAGTGTCAAGTAGTTAATAATTTTTGATAATATTTTATCAAAATAGTCACTGTCGTAGTCTCGTCATAGTCCAATAAAGTCGCGGTCAAGTCCAATCATAGTCCAAGTCATACCTCAGTAAAGCAGTGGAGGCTTTACTAGAGGCGTCTATGGAGTTTTGGTAACAACACGGAACAACATGATACGTCACATTATATCACTTGCCTATACTCATGCACGTAAATCAGCTCATAATAAACGAAATACCACCATTTTTCACTAATTATCACTGATAAAAACATAACGTTAACAAAATAATACAATGAGGCGACATGATTTTTCCGCGTTCCCGCCAAAACTCATTGCTGGGTTATTTCTAATCAATTAGCATCCTTCTAGGGGCTTATTCTGTACATCAAAACTAACAACTTTTGTTCTAAAACTTTCGTTCTTTTTGAGTTTTGACGAAAGTCGTAGAACAAAAGTTGTTAGTTTATACTCAAACCTGCAAATGCGCGAGTATAACCGATGTGTGCCAGTTGAAAAGCCGCTAAACTTTCATATTCCGTCGCTAATAGTCCTTTTAATTACTTTCAAGAAAGATGCCTCTTAATCTCACAGAAAAGCCTGTGCCTCAGGGGGGCTCTTCTCGTTTCTTTGTTTACATCTAAGAGGGTGTATTAAACATAATCTGTTTAACGTTTCTGTTTGACAGCTACAAACAGGGCAGACAAATTGAATCCGCGACGGAAGAAGACAGTAAAAACGTATCGAACTTAGCAACTTGCCTGTTGCGGAGTAAACCGAGAAAAACTGTCGAATTCGTTTCTTTTCGGTGTAAAGCTCGAAACATACTATCGAACGCGACTGACAGCCGCGACCTAGACTATGAAAGTACACTGAGCCGTGCACACTATCGGACATCAGTCGCGAACGTCACCTTCGGACGACCTTGAGGTAGGAAGTCGCGGCTGTCAGTCGCGTCCGTCAGCCGCGTCCGATAGTATGTTTCCGGCTTAATACATCAAATTAAAAACTCAAAAGAAAAAAAACCGGACAAGTGCGTGTTAGGCTCGCACATCGAGGGTTCCATACAAATCCAGAAAAAATCACAAAATTGGGAAGTAAGTT
The DNA here is from genome assembly GCA_949316475.1 of Hypomecis punctinalis. Classification (NCBI taxonomy): domain Eukaryota; kingdom Metazoa; phylum Arthropoda; class Insecta; order Lepidoptera; family Geometridae; genus Hypomecis; species Hypomecis punctinalis. Next base: position 22,226,338 of record OX438807.1, on the reverse strand, counting down.
GTTAAAATCTCTATACTAACATCGACAATATAGTTTTTTCTTTCACTTTTCTCGTCATACATCGAAAATTACACATTGTTAAAATACATAATAAAAACCTGTTTTAGCATGTGCTAATGAAGATCTTTTATATGATACCTTACATGATACGATTTACTCATTATTATTATATACTACGGGACTAATCGCGCACTAAACGATACGATTTACTCACTTTGAATTTTTCAACCCATATTTTGTGAAATGTGAGGCTCTATTTTTTGTGTTTTAGATAAAAATGTACAGTTTTCAGATTTATTCTTATATGTGTACTCTGAGGCAATGCTTTTCGCCAAATTTCATAGTTCTATGTCAATGGGAAGTACCTTGTAGGTTTTAATTTTTGTGAGTGTCAAAATATGCGATTTTTTACGACATAAACGGCTCTAACTTTTTTAAACGATAACTGAGAAGTTTTTCTTTTACACAACTGCAAGAAACCATAGATATACGTATTTAGTTTAAATTTCAACTCGATATCTTTACGCGTTCCCGAGATAAAGAGTCTTGACGCAGGCGGACAGACCCACAGACGGACAACAAAGTGATCCCATAAGGGTTCCGTTTTTTTCGTTTGAGGTACGGAACCCTAAAAATAAACAAATAAAATATTAGGGGACATCTTACACACAGTACCTGACAAACTAAGCAAAGCAAATGCCTATTCATCACATAAATGTTTGCCTTGGGTAGGGATCGAATCCACGCCTCGTTGATCCAGATGTCAGGGTCACTAACGACTGAGCCACCGAGGCAGTCAAAAATAACAGCTTTTTTGATCTCTTCCTTTCAAATCAAAATATATTAACACCAACTTTTCTTCATACATATTGAAAAATGCACCATAGGGCTTTTAGAAATTCAGTGCCTTTCTACTCAAACCTTAAAATATGCGAGTGAGACACCTGCGGCCAGTTGAAAAGCCGTTAAACTTCCAGATTTCGTCTATAATAATCCTTTGCCGTATATATACTATATATATAACCCTGCGTACTATATATATGCCGTATATAAGCCGTGGTGGTCTAGAGGTAGTGACACCCACCTTACAATCGTGAGGTCGTTGGTTCAAATCCCCGGTTCCGTACCAATGAGTTCTTTGGAATTTATATACGGAATTTCACACCACTGGCTTTTCGGTGAAGGAAAACACCGTGAGGCAAACTGCATGCGTCCGTAGAAGAAATTCGATGGCGTATGTGAATCCATCAACCTGCTCTGGGCCAGCATGGTGGATATGACCCAATCACCCTCCGTGGGTAGGCCTGCGTCCTACAGTGGACTATTAAAAGGCTGGTACAGTACAGTAATCCTTTGCCATGATAAGCCACTTAATCGCAAGGCATTTGTTTAAGGAGCCTTTTCTTTCTGGGCCCTTCTTTTTTAGCTTTTATTTTTACATAATTCTATTAAACATAATCTGTTTAGCGTTTCTGGTTGACAGCTACAAACAAGGAATACAAATTGAATCCGCAGCGGAAGACGACAGGAAATACATCACGAGCTTGGAAACCTGCCTGTCGCGGCTCCGGGATCTGCAAATCGACTTATTTACGATTGTCAGGTGAGACTCTATATTTAGACACAGGATTTTTTAAGCAATAACGTTATAAATTGAATTGATCATTTGATGAATTGTTCATTTACTAAAAATATGAGTTAAATAACAATTCTTAACCAAAACTTAATTTATAGCAATGCTGTACCAACCTATTCAATCCCCAAACTCGGCTAAGCCGGTCTCTTTGGAGCCCTTGCAAATGAAATTATTCTGATCATTTTTGCGAATTATGAGGATCACAAAATTAAATTTAAATTAATACCTCATATTTTTCAAAGTAGAAATCATCTAAAAGTACAACTCGTAGGAATAATACAATGTCTATGCTTTTTTTAAGGAACTATCTATGAAAACGTTTTAAATACTCAAACAATTGATTCCCTACCAAATGCAGCGGAAAGTCGTATTTTTCGGGAAATCCTAGAGAAAAAGTTGTTCATAATCATGGGGACAGTGACTAATTTTTAATTTCTTATTTTTTCTCTATTTAAGCTAGTATAAATACATCAATCAAACAAATTTGCAGAGAATGAATTAGTCTATGAAACAAAATATTGTTAGATTAGTTGTTGTGAGGCAAGTTGAACTAACAGCGGGCCGGAAACTCAGTACTTGAGGCCGGTCTCTTGGCAGCACTTTACAATTATTTGCCATGGAGTCACTTTGACATCAATAGGGGTAGGTAAGAAAGAGAGTCAACGTAAACAAGTAGGTTTTTTGGTTAAAAAGCTAATTCGTGTTTCAATTTGCTGTTTGATTATCTAATGTTTTCTTCACTTTTTTCCAAAATATTTAGTTCATAATTTTAGAAGCTTTTTCTGACAGAACATATAAAACAAATTGACTTCAGGAAATCAGCGGCGTCTGAGAAGTGGCAAGCACGTCGCATGCTCTGTGTCAACGTGTTCATTCTGGCGTTGGTGGTACTGGCCTCTCCTGTACTCGTGCTGCTACTGCGGTACACTGTCCATACAATAAAGGTTAGTTTCTATATGAAGCAGGGAGGATCTGCTCCCTTCTGCCTAGGAATGATTCAGGAAAACAGCGTCTGAAAAGTGACAAGCATGTCGCCTGGTGTGTTAACGTGTTGTTTATGGCTTTGGTGGTGCTGGTGCTGGTGCCTCTCGTCTACTTGTGCTGTTACTGCGGTACTCTGACCACACAATAAAGGTTACTTTTTATAAGAAGCACGGGGTCCGCTCTCTTAAGCGTAGCCAGAAATGTTCATTGGAGAGTCAGCTGCATATATGCCCATACCAGAAGTATAGAAAATATTGCCTTTCAACTTTTATAGGATAGGAAAAGAAGTTTCTGGAGTGAGCACTGAGGAATAATATTAAAATACAAGTAGAAAGTATTGTCTTTAATTTTTTATGTGATAGGCCGTTTTTATTTTTGACTGACGAACCACCGGAGGAGGTATACAATTCGAGGGGTATATATATATATATATATATATATATATATGTATAACCACGCATAACTTTTTTCACAGTAGTCCGATTTCAATAATTCTTTTTTTATTGGAAAGAGTATAATTCGAAATTGGTCCCATTTAAATTTTATCGAAATTGGCTGAGCCATTTTTGATAAATCAACAATAATGTATCAAATGCTACATTGATCCGTGCGAAATATTCGCGAATTCTGTACGCGGGTGAAGTCGGTCATGCTAATTTTTGCAAAAATGATCTTGTTAATATAGGAGGCCAAGATATATTTTGGGCGCTACGCCAACATAGTAAGTCGTACTAGCAAGCAAAGAAGTTTCTAGAATGAGCACTGTCTAATTGTACGTTGATGATACAATATTCACCTATGCTACTACCGAGGTGCACGGCGTACACCATAATTATATTTTTTATTGGAAATGGTGATATTTCCGGTATCGTAGCCAAAGATAAGATACTGGAAACTCACTTATCTTCGCCTATTGGAGCCTGGATGCAGTAGACAACATAAAAGCAGGTTGGGAAAACACAAGATTAGTAAAAATTCTACTTGGGGTTGATCAAATAAATGTAATAATATGTATGTGTAAATTAATACTACTAGTAAGAATCTTATAATAGAACTAAATTTATTTTCTCGTTGATACAATACATTTTATAGTTTTTCTGAGTTTTTATAATATACTGAAACATTTGGAACACATTATGTGTTCCAAATGTCTCTCAAAGGGTCTTCAAGAAAATGACTTCATTTCAGCACCAATTTCTGTAACAATAAAAAAGCATGATTAATGATATTTGACCGACGAACCACCGGAGGAGGTATACAATTCGACGCGTATTTTTTTTTAATGTATAACCACGCATAACTTTTTTCATAGTGGTCCGATGTCAATATTTTTTTTTATTGGAAAGAGTATACTTCGAAATTGGTCCCATTTAAATTTTATCGAAATCGGCTGAGCCATTTTTGATAAATCAACAATAATGTGAAAAATGCTACATCGATCCGTGCGAAATATTCGCGAATTCTGTACACGGGTGAAGTCGGTCATGTTAATTTTTGCAAAAAATAATCTTGTTAAATTGTGCTGTTCTGGATTTTAAGATCGCTCTATACTAGGCCAAAGGAGGTCACAGTACGAAAAATTAGGTTTAGGTTTAAACTGGCACCTTCAGTTGTGAGCATTGTCTTACCAAAGAAGATATAATGTCTTACAGTAATTTGTTCGATGCTTTGGAATAGTGATATAACTAGCCCGGCGAGTTCGGCGGTAAAAAACATTTTTTGTTTTGTAAAGGTTTTGTTATGAAAAAATTAGCTAATACGTCAATGAACTTTTGAAGTCTTGACATTATCTTGAACATTATCCATTCAAAACATTTTAACGTAAAATGTTCCCAAGACGAGACCGTAATTGGACGTAGTTTAGCAAAAAGCTGTCGCTGTTCAAAATTAAAACGTAGCAAGTGTCTTGAGATTGTCTTGCACTTGCTACGTTTTGATTTTGAACGGTCGCCTAGTCGTGTGGTTCGTGTCTTTTCTGCGAAACTTCGTCCAATTATGACTCGCACTGTTAAAAAGTTTTATGAAATAATCTGGAGCTAAGCTTTTAACACTATGCTCCCTAAGGGTTGCTACACATAATTCGGTTCGGCCTCGATCGGCACTGCCGGGCAGTACTTACTTACAGTAATCAAATGTGTAAATGAATGTTCAGGAGAAAAAGCCGAACCAAAGCCTTTGTTAAACCGGACCGCTGCGAGTCAGCAAAACCGAACCGCGCAAATTCGGCAAAACCGAATGTAGATTTATGTACTTAGAAGAATGCCGCGACGCGCGAAGAGATGTGAGACGTCCAAATGAGAACCGAATTGGATCCGGAGGAGCCACACGTTTAGTGACGGTCGGCACCAGCCGAATGATGCCGAACATATGTCGTAGCTGCTTCGGGTCGGCTTTGCCGTTCGACATATTGTACCGAACCGACTATGCCAACCCGAATAATTCTACTCGTATGTGTAACTAACCTAACTCATAGGTAGCGTGAATAATAAAAAGTTCATCTATCTATGTACATGAATATATCTAAATAAGTACCTACCTACATTTCCAATATACAGGGTTATTGATTAACAATTAGCATCCTGTTAGGGGCTTATTCTGTACATCAGAACTTTGACTTTTGTCAAAACTAAAAAACACAACTGTTCTATACATTTTGTCGAGGGTGAGCGATATTTTTCTATGGAATAGCATTTTTTTGAGATTTGATAAAAGATTATTTGATTATTTATTATTTGATTTTTTTTATATTTAAATAAATGTTTGATAAGACAAAAGTTGTTAGTTTTGATGTACAGAATAAGCCCCTAAAAGGATGCTAATTGATTACCAATAACCCTGTATACCAGTGACATTCTATTCTATACATAAATCATTCATTTAGGAATAATTTGGCATTTAATGAAATAATCTGTTAACATTTGGTTGGTTGGAATTTGCATATTGTCTAGTTAACCTATTTATGTTAATTTGATGCATATTTAAATGTCATGCTATTTTAAAATTTATGACAAAGATATTGAGTAATAGCTATTTTATGACGATTGTAAAGAAATAGAGACTATGAATTTAGTTAACATGGCTAAAGTAGGTCGATGAGGCATTTAAATATAAATATGAAAGCGCGACAGTTTAAATTGTGTAATTTAACTTAGAATCTCTCTACGGGATGAAATCAAGGGCGCAAATGGTCACGAGACTGAGTAAGAATGGGAGCGAGCATTGAAACTCTATATTGGTGCGAGCGGAATAGCCATAAGTCACTTTCGAACGTGTCAAAAATTGAGCTGTAGGAACGACGACATTTGTAAAATACAATAATACAGGTTACGATAAAAATATGAAATGATTAAGTACTTAGTCGCTCTAACTACGCTACGCCACTGGGTTCAAATTGTTTTGAATCCAGTGGCGTAGCGTAGTGAATTATACATTTGTATGGCTTAGTATGTAAGAACGTAAAGAAACATTTTAACTCATTAACAAACATTTTAAATTTTTTCGACAATAATTAAATTACTTCATTAAAACTCGCGTGAGAATACATTATATTAGATAAAATACCGGTTTTAACTCACGTATGATATACGGCCGGGCCGCTGTGAAACCCGACCGGTTTCGGAGTAAATTAGTACTCCTTCTTCATCAGGGAATACGCGCACTCCCGTCGCCTGGCGCACGCGCACTGAGTGCGCGTGCGCCAGGCGACGGGTAGGTAAGGTATTTTATCTAAAATAATTAAATTCGCCAAAACAGGGATAACGGACTTTAACCGTATACAGTAGTAGTTTTAACATTGGTGTTGATTATTCAAAAAAAAAATTCGATAAAATTTAAATGACTAAGTACCTCTAAAGTATCATCTATCAAACAAAAAAAACATCAAAGGCGGTTTATAATTATTATATGGGGGAATAGTGTGAACGCGCATGAAGTACCTGCTCTTAATACAAAAAACGTGTATTCGTATTCTCGCAAAAATAAAAACTCCCGACATTACCAAACCAAAATTTCATAAACAATACTTTATAAGACTAGAAATTTTCTCTCTGGTATCTATTTATATATTTGAAATAATATGCGAATTTGTCAAAAACCACCCTGACTATTTTAACAAAGCGTCTGATAAAACGCACAAAATTAGATCACAATATAGACATAAACTCGTGGAACCAAAGTCTAACATAGCATTGCAGTTCTAGCCTAAATTCTATAGCTATAAAAATATTCAATAGATTGCCAAATAATCTAAAAGATATCGCAAGAGAAAACTACTACTTTCATAAAACAACTAAAAAATAATCCTTTTAAATGCTACAATACATTAAACGATTTTTTTAACGATAATCTACAAATCATAATAATAAATCGTTCCAATACAAATAATAAAATTGCCATACCCTTACAGGGTCATATGTATCACTATACAAAACATGTTAACTAAGAACCGCATATAAATTTCTTATGTGGCAATAAATGATTTGACTTATAACTATATCCTCATACCTCATACCCCTTACGTATAACTATACCCTCATATTATGTATAACTATACAAAACATGTTAACTAAGAACCGCATATAAATTTCTTATGTGGCAATAAACGATTTGACTTATAACTATATCCTCATACCTCATACCCCTTACGTATAACTATACCCTCATATTATGTATAACTATACAAAACATGTTAACTAAGAACCGCATATAAATTTCTTATGTGGCAATAAATGATTTGACTTATAACTATATCCTCATACCTCATACCCCTTACGTATAACAATACCCTCATATTATGTATAACTATACAAAACATGTTAACTAAGAACCGCATATAAATTTCTTATGTGGCAATAAATGATTTGACTTATAACTATATCCTCATACCTCATACTCCTTACGTATAACTATACCCTCATATTATGTATAACTATACCCTCATATTATGTATAACTATACAAAACATGTTAACTAAGAACTGCATGTAATTTCATATGTTGCAATAAATGGTTTGACTTTGGCTTAATTAGCGCAATAACTACGTAACATCCTCCTTTTAAAATCCCTTGAAAATCTGCAAATTCGCAGTCTTTCTCGTAATAAATATAATAAATCTGGGAGCAGCCCGGTTTCCCCTAACCACAGAAGAAGCTATAGTACGTTAATGACCCTTTCAATCCGCTTTCAAACCCCAGCCCTTGACATACCCCCAGGACCTTCGAATGCCTGTATTATCTGGTCTATTTTAATATTCATAAAATAAGATTACGCGCAAACGAGACCGCCTATCTGTCCGAAAGAAGTTTAGTATGAGTATGAGTAAACAGTATCCACGGTAATTTCAGTCTGGCTCTATACATTTATAAACAGCGTCCTTGCGGAAACGAGGAAGAACTATCAAATAATTATTTTTCCCCAAAAATGGCATAATCGACTTTAACCGTGTACAGTATGCCGAGTGTGAGTTATGTCGTAAACATGACGCGCTCTTCGGCGAGCGCGTAAACGTGTAATTTGTATGAACTTGTTGTGTTTCAAAAACGCGCCGCTGGTGGCGCTGTACATATCTTCATACAAATTACAAGCTTACGCGCTCGCCGAAGAGCGCGTCATGTTTACGACAAAACTCACACTCAGCATACAGAACTCGAATAGTTCGTATATAGATGTACCTACCATAGATGTAGTAATTATTACATTTTTGCTGATTTTTCAAAAACGACTCATCCGATTTTGATAAAATTGAAATGGGACCACATCCGAAGTATGATCTACAAAACAATAAAAGATTTATCAAAATCGGTTCATCATTAGCGGAGTAATATTTCCCGTAATATAGAGATACGGACGCATTTTTTTGAAGTCGTTTACGAGTAAAACCATTAAACGACTTCCATTTAATCCGTTTCGTTTAAAAGCAAAATCATTTTACAAAACAAATAAAGCATTATTCAGGTACGCTGGTCTATAATACACACAAGGTCATGCATTTTTGCAATATCTTCTAGATCTACATCCTACTAAAATTATAAGCGCGAAAGTTTGTGAGGATGAATGGATGGATGGATGTATGGATGTTTGTTACTCTTTCACGCAAAAACTACTGATTGGATTGAGATGAAACTTTGCAATAATATAGCTTATATATCAGAATAACACATAAGCTATAATGATATATTGCGTATGCGGGCGAAGCCGCGGGTAAAAACTAGTCTTCCATATTCGGCTACAATATTGCTTTCCATCAGGCGAGTTGGTATCTCTAAGTATTACGTATAGAAAAAAAAAAACCTTTAATGACATTTTGGGCAGTAAATTGCAAAAACTCACACGCGACTAATCTTATTGAACAGTTGTTTTAACTCAATTTCAGGGCTTATTATGACACGGTAAAAGTAGTTTACAATGTTCGGTACAATGACCTCCTTTTGTATTAGTACAGCGGTTTGTGTAACCCTTTATACTTATTTGCACTCTCTTATAAGGTTAGGTAACAGTTTGCTGTGATTATGAAATGGTAAAGTTACGCTTGGTACTTCATAGTTGCTTGAACAACATAGGAGTTACTATTTATTACAAACTTTTATTTAACTTGCAATGTATGCATGTAAGTTAAATAAATAAATATTGGGGGACATCTTACACACGGTCTCTGCCCCAAACTAAGCAAAGCTTGTCATATGGCTGCCGGAGACTTAAATACTACATATACATATTTTAAATAAGGTAAACGTACCAATGTACGGACGTTTTTGAACTTTGCTGACTTTGAAGTAATACTAAAATTATACTAATAGACTTGCAACAACAAAGTGAATATGACCAGGTAGGGCATTAATCAAAGTTTTATAATAATTAAACTTTTTTTAATTTGTTTGAGCTTTAATGGGAATTAATATCCAAAATGTAAAAAAATACCCATATGTACCAAACCGCGGACGAATTGTCCTAATGCGCGGAATGTCGTCCCAATTCCCGGACGCTCTACGAAATTGAACTCTATTTGCTTTGTATTATAATCTAAATTGCCTTACTATTGTATTATTATTTTTATGATCTTTAAAATCGACCCAAATCTTGGACAAATAGTCCCAATTCCCGGACGCTATTCGAATTACAACTCTATTTGCTTTACATTAGAAATAAAATTGCCTAATTGTATTATTACTCATTATCATTATAGAATATTTTAGTTTAAGCCATTTAAGGTCTCATAAATCAAAGAAATAATAGTTTACATGCAATAAAATATATTTCAAACAAACAATAATCACATTATGAAAAAAAAAATGCTGAAACGTTAGGTAGTTAACACTAATAGCACTGGTAAAGGAACCGTATTTAGTCCGTTGCAAGATAAGCGGCTTAAATGATTCCCAAGGTAATGTATTCAGTCTTCCCATACAAAATGAAATGCGTACTCTTATATAATAATATCCCACAGTCTCTAAGGCAACCTCAGTTACCTTTAGAACACGGCGTACCTAGATATGACAGAAGTGGCACTACATCAGGCGGTCAAAGAATTAATGCTTTTAGTCAGAAGTCTTGGTACATTCTTTAAGAAAGAGCTATGAAAAAGCTTGCCCGTTGAAAAATGAGAACTTTAGTTTTTCAGTCCTAAAAAACCAATGGTGGAATAATAACCATGATCAAATAAAAGGTCAGACATATTTTCGACAGAGCTATAAGCTCTGATACACCAGCGAACTGACAAGAGTATACAAATATGCACCACCTATTCAAGGTAAAGGTAAAAAAGCCAGAAAAACTCAAGGAAAACGTTTAGCAACACTATTCAATCTAAGAGTGAAACTACGTGACTCAGAAAAAATATGTCGTGTGACTCACAAATAAAGTTAGGCATTTCAAGAAGCGTGGTAGTACTTATAAAATCTCAGACCAGAATAAATTTGAATTGCTTCTACAAACGTACTTTTACCGACTGTCAACTGAACTACACAGATGGATGGGAACCACACAAATCTGGTACGGAAGACAGGGGATTTTGCAGACTTTATTGTCACACAGGAGACGTGGTATAGGCACTTTCCAACCACACAAGGCACCCAAACTGTGTGAAATATATCCAGTTCTTTTCCAATGGGGCCTAAAAATGATAAAATACTTTTAATCGCCATATTTAGATCGTGGCGTGGATTTTTCAGATATATACTTAAAGCCTGGAGAGAAGTAACAGTGGTCTTACTGCCAAAGCCAAGAAAGATCGATTACACAAATCCAAGGTCGTTTGCACCAATAACCTCAGCTTTTTCTTATTGAAAACGCTGACAATAATCTGCAATGAGCACATAAGAGAAGAACACATAGACCCGTAGCAAAAAACGCAGTCTGCAATAATCAACATGCCTATTAATCAGGAAAATCAACGGAGACAATCAGGTGGAGAGCGCTCCACCAAGTTACCTACAAAATCAAACCTGCACTGGAAATCAAACAGTTCTGTTTAGCCAGCTTCATTGACATTGAAAGGCGTTTGTTAAGACTATTTTCATTAATATTTAGTAAGTTTGCGAAAATAGTAGACAGTAGTGCATTATATACTCGCTATTACAATACTCGCTAGCAGAACATTCAAATTTGAAATGGTACACTACACACAAATTCGCTCGAATCACAAAAAACTGCCTGAAGACAAGGTAACTAGTAAAAATGACATGATCCTTATCATGTCATTTTACTTGTCGTCGAATATGTTGCACTCCTTAACAAAGAAGGCATTGTCACTGTGGCATATGCTGAAAACCTGGTGATAATAGTGTCTGGACTTTTTGACTTTCAACTTCGTGTTAGGAGATAAAATGAAAAATCGTGTGAACGCCACGGACTCTCCGTGAATCCACCACTGAAACGGAGTTAGTGTTATTCACACAAAAAAACAAGAAGACAGATTTATTATGATACTACCAAGAACTCTATGTATGATACTACTACTACGGTTAATCCTAATCAAGGAAGTTAAATATCTATGTATATGGCTAGACTATTAAGTTCTGTAGAAAAATACTCGAATATGTCACCACTAAGGCAACAAAATTTTATGGCAATGCACTAAAGCGGTAGGAAAAGACTGAAGTCTAACAAATAATCAGATACCAACACGCGCAAAATACAACTATGCTACGAGAAACGCAGAATATCGTGCTCTTTAATTAACAGATGTATGCTGCTATTGAAATAATCTTAGAGACCACACCGCTGCACCTGCATATATACAGCAGGAATTTATGACTTCGGCCCTATGAATTAAATCTAGAAATATGTGGAAGAATACGAGTGCCACAACAACCTACTGCAAAATAATCGACCGGGCGATGGCAATCATCTCCATAGCAAAAAATGGTACGGATATTATAGCTAGAACACAGCTCGACAGAGAAAAGTATGAACTAGTCATAGAGAACGATGTATCATGAACAGATGGTGCAAAAAACAAGCTTGGGCTAAGAGATTCCTTTGGCAAAATCAAAATCTGAGCACGAATAATCTTACTTAAGATAATCTTTTAAACATAATGTAAAAATATTAATATTATAATATTGTTTTAAATATACCTACGTTGTAATACAACATCACAAAACATTTTTGTCATACATAAAAATACAGTTTAAGCAATACTAAAGCAAACTGGTTACGACTATTGCTTGAACCAGCCCAAAATAATTCTTGATTCAAAGGAATAAGACGCAAACGAATTATAATAATCGAATTTTGCACAATTTTGAAAACGATGTTATTACATGCAAGGAAAATGGGACTTATTTCAAGGCAATAAGGTCGAGATCCGAACTTTGGTACAACGGTTATTAAAGAACTGATGTGTGTCCCACATCTCGGACGGAAAATGTGATTATTGTCCGTGCATTGGGACAAGTACGGGTGTAGTGAGTACCAGTAGGCGGATACGCAAATATTATAAATAATCATAAAGATTATGTCTAGATTATAGGTTATAATATTAAGTAATTTATCCAAGTATCGTTATAAAATAGCACACTTACTGTATCACATTAGACAACTAAGAAATGAACCGAAGTTGATGACAGGGTAGGCACCAAATTCAGCTACTGAATTAACAGATTAACAAAAATTTTACGACACGGCACTTTTGAGATAATTTGGTTTGGACACCATTACACTACGTGTACAGTTTTGCCTGTATAATACTTTGAAATATAACCAAAAATGTATTGTCATTCATAAGATTAAGTTAAACTTTCGTAGAAAATTACAAAAATTAAAAAACCGAGTAACGTCCGCGTTCTGGGTCTCGTCCGCAGTTACGTACGTTTACCTTACATACTTATATAGATAGTATCTAAATACACCCAGACACAGAGCAAACATCTATGTTCACCACATAAATGCTTGCCCTGGGTGGGGATCGAACCCACGCCTCTTTGATTCAGAAGTCAGGTTCACTAACCACTGAGCCACCGAGGCAGTCAAAAAATAAAAGTAAGTTCGGGTGGAACCTTGCAAGTTGTCGCAAACTTAACCAACTTATTGGTTTTCGATTAGGCTGAAATTTCGCACGCATATGTATATTACGTGATAATGCAATATTATACTGATCTGATGATGGAGTCGGAAGGTGGCCATTGGAACTCTTGTAGGTACTAAACAAGATATACCCGTCGTGTTTGGGCTCGTTTTACTTGTCTTGGCTGGCACGCTGCTGCTATATGACATCCAAGACCTCAAAAGCTTGTATTTAAAAAGTTATATTTTTTTAATAATTTATTTGATTTGTATTGCTCTATTTTTACCCACTTCCAAAAAGGAGAAAGTAATGTATTCCAAAAGGGTATAATCCCGAGTTGGGCCCATTTAAATTTTATCGAAATCTGCTAAACCGTTTTTGCTGAATCAACAATAATGTACATGGATGTCACTTTGATTCTTGCAATCTATTCGAATTCTCTACATAATTATTATATGTTAAATTATTGGCCCAAGTGAAAAATGGTACAAGGATGAGGAGGCCTATGTCCAGGCTGGATGATGATGATGGTGTAAAAGGAAGACTGAATGTTAAAGCAATAACTATTAGTTATTTATGTGTTAAATGGAACATAGGTGTGCAATATTTATTCAAACTTTTAGTTAAATTACAATAAACAACAAAATTATAAAGGACATAATTAAAGAAAAACAGCAATTGAATACTTATATGTGTTATAGTAATATTATTTCGCATACCAATTGTTATTAAAAGACTCGAGCAGCAATTGATCACATCAAAAAAATAAATTGAATCCAATTTAATTACTAACAAATTAACAATTTTGACTTACTACTAATATGGCATATACCTATATATTATATAGTCCGGCGAGAGGCTGTTTGACCTTGTCATTCATTTGGAAAACAAAAAAGCTCCTACGGCCAATTTCAATATAGTTCGATAGGCACAAAAGATTATTAAATAAATCAATTAAAATATTTGACTGTTAATTAGCATACAATTTAAAGTCTTATAATGTACAAGCATAATTATATTTACGCATAAACGTCAGGACATAATTTCATTCTCCATAACGACAAAGCATATACTTAAATAGTAAAAGTGTAAAACGCTTACTATCCTTACTTCCTTATCTACTAATATTATTAATCCGAAACAGTGATTGTAGATTTGTTCTTCTTTTTGTTTTGTTCGCGACAACGGAGCAAACAAAACAAAAAGAAGAACCAATTTTTTCGCGTGGAAAGGTTGAAAAGTTCAAAGGTTAGAAAGTGACAAAGGCTACTTTTATCCCGAAAAAATAAAAGGTTGCTATGGGATAGCACGAATGTTTAAAATTTCACTCGGGCGAAGCCTCAAACAAAAACTAGTAGGAACAACAAGACTACGCGAAATAAAGAATGGACAATGATATTTTATGTTACACAATCCCGAATAAAATAATTCAACCATTATTATTCTATGGAACAAAAATAAAGGCTTATTCAGGAAATCCTTTGAAGTATTTCATTGTCTTTGAATCGCAAAGAAGTAAGAGTAAAGTGAATATTAACTTGAAAGCTTTTTAGATACACGTGGAATGCAGTAGGTTTTTATTAATTTTTCTTTATTTTTTGCAAAAAATAGCATGACCGTACCGTGTACATAATTTGCGAATATTTCGCATGGATCAAAAATGGCTCCGCTGATTTGGATAAAATTTAAATGGAACCGATTTCGAAGAGTGTTTTATCTAATAAAAAAAACAATTATCGAGAATTGGACCACCACGTAAACACTTATGCGTGGTTATACATAAAAAACACCTACCTGTACGTATAGCCTAACTAATATAAAAACAAATAAAACTCGAAAACTGTTAAACCGAAAAAACACTAAACAGGGTTATCTGCATGCCCAGTACTAAGGCCATTAAGACCATCAACTTTTACTGTGAGGTCAACCCAAAATTCGAAAAAAATATTCAGCTGATCCATAGAAAATTGCAATTTTGCATTGACATATGAACTGGTTTTTTTCTCAAATTCCGGATTGACCCGGGAGCCCCATAGAAAAAGTTGTCCATAATGATGGTCTAAATTACCTCCTTTCGGCATAGCACACCAGTTCTGGATAGCCCTGTATACAGAGTGTTTCTCTGGACGACGAACATGTTCTAGGATATCTTTATGAGCAACATTTACGATGTGAATCATAATGGATGAGTAAGGAACGAATAAACCGCCGCGAAAAAAAAACTGCTGTTCGATACATTTTGTCAAAAGTCAATGACTTTTTTAATGATACAGCTGTTTTATTTCGCGATTTTATTACTATTTGATACATTGGAAAACTAGAACATAATTATTAGTACAATAATATTATCCTAGAACGTTAAGACGTTAAGACTAAATGTTATTGTAGTAATGTTGCCATTTTTGGCGCGATATAATTATTACCCTTGAATTATTTCTCCAAAAATGGCACAGCCGACTTCAAGTGTACAAAATTCGAATAGTTTGCTCTAACTCTCTGTATATCTATTCAGGGTTACTGGTAATCAATTAGCATCCTTTCAGGGGCTTATTCTCTACATCAAACTAACAACTTTAGTTCTGCGAATTTTGTCAAAACTAAAAAAAAAAAAACAATCAACTGTTTCATACATTTTGTTGAGGGTGGACGATATTGTTCTATAGAACAACACTTTTTTTGAGGTTTGATAAAAGTCGTGGAACAAAAGTTGTTAGTTTTAATTGATTATCCATAACCCTGTATACCATTTTTTCATGATAGTTGATTTTTCAAAAACTAACTGAGCCGATTTCGATAAAAATTAAACCAGACCACTTTTAAAGTATAATCTACCAAAAGAAGTAATCATCAAAATAGATTCAAAATTGGCGAAGTACTCGCGTAACATACATACATAAAAAAAAAACAAAGTTGAATTGAGAACCACTTTTTTAAGTCAGTTAAAAATATAAAAAATATTACTTACGGCATGTTACAGGGCAAACATAGTACGGTGGTTTCGTTCAATTTAGTTTTCAAATGTTTCTCTGGACACTTATCCCCGGTCACTATGCCCCTCGCAACTCTTCTATAAACGAGCGGTAATTCTTCACTAACTCGTGTTCTTTCTATTTCCGAGTTTATTTCTTTAGTGGATAGAGTAAATAATATACAGAAGGACGCTAAAAGTATTAAGATTGTCGGCAAGTGCGACATGTTAGCGGTTTAGAGGTCGGTGGCTATCTGTTTACTGTTTTAGCTTTTGAATCGTGCTAAGAGATGGGTGGAGGGTGTCTTCGTACTACGCTATAATATTGCATCATGCCTTACGGCTTATGCGATTCTTGCTATGCTAAAGTAGTAGCGCTCATAGGGTAGTTTGACTAAGTGTTTGTCTGCGATCACCAAAAATAAGTAACGCTCGGCACAGCCTGTCTTCGGATGGAGGACCGCGAGTGGTATTTACAACTGAGCGCTTCGGGGGCTCGGATAACACGTTAAATTGTAGGTCCCGGTTAGAGGCCACAAGGCAGCTAATAACTCTGCCACCCGGCCTAAACGAACTTACTGCTATGCTAAACTACCATAAACACGTGTAGGTTTTAAAAATCCTTATCTATAATAATTTAAGCAGCCAAAAATGTTTGTTTGTCTATAAATAAAAAAATAAAAAACAAAACTAATAATTATGAAAATGTTTATTTCAATTAATTATGCGTCGCGACTGCGTAGCGCACGCGTTAATGCGCTTATCGTGCTTCGAAAATTATGTTTATGTGTGAATCATGCAAAGTAATCATCAACGAACTCCTGGCCTTTGTGCAAAATAAAATAGAGGTCATGGATGATGAATGTATGGTGATGATCTGCAGCCGCAGCTTCAGTGCAGCCGATATTGTAGCAGCCAAAACTCTCTTATACGATGTCGTACCGACAAATCAGTGCCTCAGAACCAGAATAAACGAAGGGAAGTCTCAACGCGACATGGAAGACATTGTAGGACTGATGAAAACCACGGAACCTAAGAAAATTCCAGTTTTTGTAGCTCGAGATCTTAGCCGACTACCCCCGGTGACCTGGGATCATATCGATGTGACGCATTTACTTAAAGACATCATTGCTTTGAAAAAAGATATTGAAACCCTTCGTTACAACTCAGCAATGAAAGAAGAATTAGAGACCATTCAGCATAAATTAGCGATGCTCCAGTCCCAACCGCCACCGCGCCTACCCTCCGGTTTGGCCAATGATAGTGCAGCAGCTAGACTTATGGAGGACAGCGGTCTTACTGGTCTAGATAGTACTACAACCCCACAAAAAGACAAAGCAACACTTACGCCTTTGCTTACACAGACAACCCCGTCGTCAGTGCCACCAAGAACTGTTACAAGTAAGAAACCCGCTAACGTCCGCGAACATCAGGTAGGCCGCAGGTTTAATTTTAGGCTAGTAATAAGCGATAAAGTCAATAATGGTTTTCAAATAGGTAGTCACGCATAAAAAACACCGTTGACAAAACCGAAACATCATAGGTACATCTACGAATAACGTCAACAGTAAAATCAAAGCTGCCCCGCGCACTGCTCACGTTTATGTAGTCAATCTCAACAGCTCAGTTAATGTCCAAGATCTATCTGATGACATGAAAGATATAAGGTGAGACTGCGATACATATTCAAAAACTACCTCGAAGCAGTAAGGCGCCATAAATATGATGAATTTAAAATTACTGTAACGTGAGACAGACCGTCAGCTGTGATAAATAAAGATATGTGTCCACCAGGGGTCATTGTTGGTCGCTACCACCAGCGCAGGGCTAGCAGTAGCATTCGCGATAATAACGCTGCACAATTAATTAAGACAGTATGGACCAAAGTTTTAGAATCACATCTATCAATTGTAAAAACATGCGAAATAAGGCAAAATTTTTGATCTTTGTCTGACTAATGATTTGATACTTTTAAAAATTAAAATTTTATTATTAAAATAGCTTTTGTCGACTGATTTTCTTAATTCAAATAATACATAATGATTTTAACTCCATTGGAACTTCAGCAAAAACTTTAGTAGTTATTTCATGGTAGTACCACAATCTTGTATAAAAAATTAAATATACTACAATGTCTATCCGTAAAATGCGATAGTCTGCGGCTCTGTGCGATTAAAATCCACACTCGCGACGGCACTACGTATACTTTGTTAGTAATAAATGATTATATACTCTGCGATACGGCTGACAATCTGCCCCAGTTTTTTGAAGTAATATTCACTCGATAAATAATCGAAGAGATGCAATTATCAGACTCGCTTGTTATCGGAAACTTCAGTGTAGATCCTAGGCGACGATTTGCCACTGAACTACAAACTTTTTGCACTGAGTATAAGTGATAAAGAAAATCTGAACTCAACGAATTCGTCATACCTACATATTCGTTAGTGACTCGCACCACACCACTAGCTGGCTGGGTCACTGCCTCGCCACTGAGAATACATACCGCGCCGTCAGGGACATATCCATAGACATATCAGCGGATTGGACAGACCACATACCACTCTCATTAAAAGTAAAAGATCTTACATAATCTTAAATACATTTTTGCCATTTCGACCCTCATGGGATTGGTAACCGACTTCGCATTCGCAATACATCAAGTGAATGTATTGCGAAATATAAATCAATGGTGACTTAACAATTAAATCAACTTTACTTATATCTAGAAACTTAGACTTTCATGAGATTGATAGTTTTTACAGATAGATTATCAATATGATGGAGACTTGGGCTATGAATTGTTAAGAAGAAAGAAAAACAGCCCGTGCAAAAAAAAAAATGATTCCTGGTGGAACTAATATGTAGCAGATAAATATGCTGCCTCCCGCCAGTATTCACGTCTGTGGCACCAACCGGGCCGCCCCACTACCGGACCTGTGCTAGACGACCGCAAGCAAAAGCGCGCGGCTTTAAAACAAGCGCTAAAATATTGCCAACACAATCATAGCAGATTACTATGGATAACATTGCTATGGAGATGAAACATAAAAATATTGCTAAATTTTGGCACAGTGGTAAAGCAGTAAAGTCTCCTTCTAGTTTCCTTTCTCATATGAGGAGATGACAGAAATATTGCGGAAAACTTTAGTCATATGCACCAGCTGCACCTATTACCCGACCAGTTAAGGAAGTATTGCATACTCAATCCAATAGCGATATTACGATATCAGTGAAAGATCAATATCTTACAATTGAAATCGTGATTGTTCCTATTTACATAAATAGAAGAAAGAATGTATTTAGCATAAATAATAATTATCGGCCGATAACACTAGATAATATGGTGATTAGGCTGTTGGAGAAGGTTTTGCATAGCTGTGCTGCTCCCTATATAGAATTGTCAGATTGTTAATATGGTTTCAAAAGTAACACATCAACCACCACTGCTATCTAAGTACTGCATTTGCTATCTAAGTGTTGAAAAAGGTTGCTTATTACAAGAGCAGAAGTACATCGGTTAAAGCCTGCTATCTCGACATTAGCAAACCATTTGATCACGAAAATCACAAATTGATATGGCAAAAATTACGACACCGGAGGGTTTTTAACAAAATTTTCCAGGTATTAAAGAACTGATACGAGCAGCTAAATAATAGGGTACAGTGGAAACCTGAGCATCCTGCACATGTGGTATGTGCAGGATGCTCAGTTTTCCATCTTGAATGCGGAGTAAGTCAAGGTGGAAGTATTTCTCCACCCATCTTCAATTTGTATATAGACGGCTTATGAGCTTCTCGGAGCTCATAAAATCAAGCGTAGGCTGCTTCATCAACGGGACCATTGCCAATTATATTTCATACGCAGACATTGTACTGTTAGCCCCGTCAATATCCACAATGCGAAAAATTTTGGCGATCAGCGAGAGTTATGCAGAAGAACATTACATGAAATATAATGGGGATAAATCTTGTATTTAATACATGGTATTTAAAAGCGCCTCTAATTACGGAAACAGGTAGCATCTTCTTTATCTGTCCGCCGCCGCGCTAGAGAAAGTCGAGGAAGTCAAGTACCTCGTGCACATGGTCTCCTCCGACCTATCGGATCACGCCGACATGCAGAGGCAGAGGCGAGCACGCCAACTTGCTGGCCAGAAGGTTTCACAGAATGATGGACTAATGTATGTGAACCTCGGCTTTGCCTTGGCCACATCTGCACGCTCGTCCATCAATGCCTCTTTTGCTGGCCGCGGCAGTAGTGTATATTTGTATTATAAGCATTGTAAAATTAAACCTGCCGTTGTACTTAGAACGATTATAAAATATTTAGTTTTTTTTTTATTAAACACAATAGTTATATTGTTATACGGTAGCGTAGTCTGAAAGTTCAATGATGTGAAAGGTAGCTCACCTTCTGATTGGAGCTTGAACTTTCAAAATATCTGCGTGTGCGCATTATGACATTATAGATAGGTATACAATGATTATTTAACTGTTCGGTCCGGTTCTGCGTGTTCTTTATTGTAACCATTTTGTAACTTATGTCTGTCGTTAGTTTATAACCGACTTTAAAAAAGGAGGTGAGAACCACCTCACTCGACTGAATGTTTTTTTTGTACGCGGTTACATCGCCAATCTTAGACCGATTTTGATGTTTTTTTGTTTGGTAGATCATAGTTCAGAGGTGGTTTTAGGCCTTAACCACCACGCCAGCCCAGTGCGGCCTGGTGGATTTAGATATACCATCGAATTTCTTCTACGGACGTATGCATTTTGCCGATGTTTTATTTCATTGACTAGTCAGTACTAGTGTTAAATTCTGTACCGATATTTGAACTTACGACTCACAACCGCAACATTGTAAAACGGGTGCTACTACCAACAGACCACTACGGCTTACATTTGTACCAGCGCTTACCTTTTCTGAACAAAGACTTTTTATGAGAAAGTTTAGACTATAGACAAAGAGACAACAAAAAACACGGGCACTATGACATTATAAATATGCAGCGATTAGTTAACTGGTCATCCCGGTTCTTTATTGTAACTATTTTTTTTGTAACTTATAAACTGTGTAATAATTTAAAAAAATACATGTGAATTTATATTAGTTTTCAGTAATTCGCACTTTATTTTTATTCCGTATACGTACAGGTTAGCGTTTGACTACATACTGCCTGATGTTAAGCAGGTATGTGGTCTAGGTTGTAGCACGCTTTCTAGAAGATACCTAATTACACGGGATTTGAAGACAGAAGAATACCCACGTAGTACTTTAGCGGGAAGACAGACCCAGGCAAAGCGTTCCACATTCCGGCTGTTCGTATGAGAAATGAGGATTCGAAACGCTTGGTTCTAACGCGCGGAATGTCCACCATAGAAGGGTGACGCTTTGTTCGCGTCTGTCTTACGTACGATAGAAGAAAGCAGTAGGTGGGACCAGATTGTGCAACTCCTGGGCGCACTCTACGAAGTGCACCTCTCCGATAAAAGGCTGATAAACACGTTACCTTACATCGATGCTCGAGACTTTGTAGCTGCGACTCAGTCAAGGTGTCGGTATCTACCAGCCTCCTGGCTCGCCTCTCAATCAACTCCAGAGCCTCCAGTTGATATTTGGCAGAGCCATCCCAAAGGTGAGAGCAGTATTCCATGCAAGACCTGACTTGTGCTTTAAAAAGACTAAGCAGTGGCTCAGGTGTGAAATACCGTCTCACAGAGAGGACATACAAATACAACACATAGTATTTTTTAAAGTGTTTTTTAATTATTAAAGCTAAATTGTGCAAACGCTACTTTATTGTCGTTTTCAATAGATTGAAAGTGATGCTAAAACATAGCGAACTCTTTTCAGACGTTCACTCACTCGATAGAGATGAGCACACAGCGCCTGGTAGCAGAAAAACAGAAGAGCGACATGCTGCTCTCTAGGATGCTACCATTGCCAGTTTTGAAGGTAAATAAATATATATGCCGATTATAGGGTAAATCAAACCTCTTGGTGTCTGTGAACACGATGCGAGTCATTGCGTAAAGTCGTTATGTCAGCTATGCGGCTTGTAGCTAACTTCACATAAGCCAAGAAGCTTAATTCGGCCTGTATTATAGTATATACTTTAGCCTCAAATTATCATGGTTCGAAAGAGACATTATACAGGGTTATTGGTAATCAATTAGCATCCTTTATATGCACATCAAAACTAACAACTCTTGTCCAACGACTTTCATCAAAACTTAAATAAAAAAGTTTTACATCTCCCATGTTCGGTAAGTAGGTTCTTATTACCTCCAAATAGGGCTTGTAGGTGACTAATTAGCGCTCTAGGGTAATAATGTAGCTAGATAAGCCCTAGGGCGGTAAGTAATTAAAAAAAACACTTCTTTCTTTCAAAAAGTTCGCGTACATCTAACCATCATACTGGCAATAGAATAGGGCTGAATGCATGATTGCATTCAGCCCAATGACCAAAGAGGTCGCTTTTCTATTCATTTCTACGTGTGAGTATAAAGCCCGAAACATACTATCGGACACGGCTTACGGACGCGACTGACAGCCGCGACCTAGACTATGAAAGTACACTGAGCCGTGCACACTATCGGACATAAGTCGCGGACGTCACCTTCGGACGACCTTGAGGGTTCGGACGTCCGAGAGCGATCTGGCACACCGGATGTTTAAAGACTGTGCACATTGCTAAGTCGCGGCTGTCAGTCGCGTCCGTCAGCCGCGTCCGATAGTATGTTTCCGGCTTAATAGTCATCAATTTTAAATATCGAACGGCGAAGCTCAATTTCAATATAAATGTTTTATTCTTGTAATGCCATTTTTTTTCTACTTACCTCACAATCGAGATGTAAAGCAGAATAGTTAGCTCGGGTGTAAGCACCAATGACACTCTCGAACTATAGGCGCCCTCGCTGCGCTCATGCGCATATTTCGGGCTGCAATTAATGCCTTACAACCCTTGGCTACTATTTCCATAGATAAATATTGTTCACCCTCGACAAAATATATGGAAAAGCTGTTTTTTTTAGTTTTGACATGTTTTGACATGGCAGAACAAAGTTGTTAGTTTTGATGTACTGAATAAGCCCCTAAAAGGATGCTAATTGATTACCAATAACCCTTTAGATGCGTAACTGTTTTTCGAACGTATAAGCAAATTGCTATTCAGCGTGGTAATGCTGCCAATATGCTAAGCACGCTGCCAACCGGCAGTGGGTTTGGGCAATTGAACAGACCTTTTGTGGTCTATGGATGATTTTTTTGTGTTTAGCTAAGTAAATTTATGGGCTGATGGCATCAACAAAGTGGCTGGTACTTCCTGGATGAAGAAAGCAGTAGATAGGGACGAATGGAAAGCTCTAGAGGAGGCCTATACCCATCAGGGGTTCTCATCAAATAATCAATAAATCGTGACATATATATATTATATATATTACAATCTTTGACATAGTAAAATAATCAGTAATAAATTCTATATTGACAAATGTAATAATCTCTTAATATGAATCATGACTTAACTTTGTAATTATAATACAACATTTTATGACAATATTATCAATAGCTATAAAATTCACTAACGAAATATGTATTGATGTTGTAAATGAATCATAACCTGAAAATATAATTATAGATTGACTAAATTACTGATGATTATTAACGATTTTAATTGACAAATGTAATAATGCAATAATATTGAACATCACTAAGTACTTATACAACAATTTTATAAACATAATAGAATTAAACAACAAATTAATTAATATTATTTATGACTAAATTTTAATTGTACCATTTAATTGATTGATGAGAAATAAAAGGCTTTTTTATTTTATTTTATTTTTATTTTTATAAGTAAATTTATTGTATTTTGTTGCAGTTCATAACCAATTATATAAGAGCGTAGATGCTGTATATTTAGCGCCATACAAATTGGCAGATGAGATGTTAGCCGCAGATGATACTTCGCCGTGATTGGCTGATTATTGCGCATGTGTGCACAATTCCGACGCCGCCTGTCGTAGTGCGTAGGGAGCGCGCGGGAGACATGAGGTTGCGGCGGATGTGCCCCGGCGTCTCGTTTCTCTGGCTCCCGCGAATGCCTATATTTCGACTTTTGCGCAGCGCTCTGCGCATAACTTCCCATCCGTCTATTTGTGTGGCGCTCAGTATACCACTGTTGCACTAACATTTTATTCAGGGAATTTTCATAAATTTATTGGAACAACCAATAGTAGGTATAATGTAAAATCGAAAGCGCATTATGTTGCAAAAGAAAAAGATAGTGTTTGTTTCTCATAAATAAAATTTATTACAAACAGTACCTACCTCTTTAACTGCAGAGACCAGGGTTGTATTTTATTTTTTAGTCGAATGATATCGATGATGTTATCGACATATGTGGACTGCTATTTATAATTCTGGTCTAATAACGAAAACATATTTGTTAATTATTGAATTTGGTGTTGTTGCATGAATAAACATTTTTCATGATTAGTACTAGTTTTTACTTTTGAACCAATTTTAGAAGTACTTTTTTCCATTCCTAATGAAGCACCTTTTTCTTTGCGTATGTCGGCACAGAACAGCAGAATTTTGAATGAATGAAATGAATGAACACTTTATTGTTACGAGTAACACGGAGTACAGAAAAATACACAGAAAGGTGAAAAAGCAACTTAAACTAGTTCAACAAAGGGCGGCAATCTCTTCGAGGCAGAACTTTTGGCAGAATATCGTCAAATTGTGCCAAAAATCAAAATCAATGCAGATTGCCAATAGCCATAATTATGTAATATGTTGTTGTTGTACGTCATATCTATTATATAAAAGGCTTCCCTAAGTGACTGACTGACAGACAGCCTACAGCCCAAACCGCTAAAGGTATAACGTTGAAATTTGGAATATAGGTACATTGCACGACTTAATGGAGCACTAAGGACGAAAATTTTGAAAAATCGACCTCTTACGGGGTAAAACGGGCCTTTTTCGTTTGTATGTAACTTTATATTCCCTGTACCGATTGACTTGAAACTTTGTATAAATGCTTTTCAAACAAAATAAAAGTTACGTTTATTCCTGTTTTTCCGAATTTTCCTGATCTAAGGGGTCAAATAAGGTCCTAAAGTTGGTGAAAAAAGCATCGATTACATCCAACGAGCTGAACTGTTATAGATGAAATCTGGTACGGAGGAAGCACACAACATGTTTCAGTATAGGAACTGTACTTATCCCGGAAAATCTATAGGGAACCTTAGGGATAGCCAAAATTAATGAGTTTAGGCTACAGCCTAAAATGCTGCAGATACAAACTTATAATTTGGAATAAAGATACACTGTACATCGTAATGAAGCGCTAAGGACGAAAATGTTTAAAAATCTACCTCTGAAGGGGTAAAACGGGCCCTTTCGTTTGTGTATCATTTTTTATTCCGTGTACCGATTGACTTGAAACTTTGTAGACATGTTTATCAAACAAAATAAATTTATGTTTATTGCTGTTTTTCTGAATTTTCCTGATCTAAGGGGTCAAATAAGGTCCTAAAGTAGGTGAAAAAAGCATCGATTACATGCAACGAGCTAAACTGTTATAGATGAAATCTGGCACGGAGGAAGCACACAACATGTTTCAGTATAGGAACTGTAATTTTCCCGGAAAATCTATAGGGTACCTTAGGGTTATCCAAAATTAATCAGTTACAAAGCTAAGATAAAACGGGTAAATGAATTCTAACGAAATGTACGAATCTAGACAATTACACAAATTACCACTTAGGGTACTGCTATTCCGGAAAATATGGGTGGGGTCCTTTGGGATAACAATTTCTTAAAAAAATACTAAAAGACTGTTTAAAAATGAATGGAGTTTTGTTTGAAAATAGTCCACCATTTTAACTAATAAATGATTATTGACGTCCTGGACAAAGTCCCGGATTCCTTGTCTAACGCTAGACCAAACACTTATACAGCGTAAAAAATAACTTGAATGCGCTTTTTTACTATTGTAGTGAAGTATCTCAAGAACATAATTTAGATAATGATTCATCTTTTAATGGGGCAAAATGGGCCCCTAATAGTTTACGAAATAAAGAAACTTTACTACGGATGCAACCACGAAAAAGGAAAAAATACCTATTCATACATTTTGTCGCGGGTCCATGAACTTTTTGTGTTGAACAGCTGATTTTATTTACGTGATTTCGGGGTTGGTACCATAGTAAAAGTTAGTCAAATGATGAGTATAATAGCATCCTAGAACATGCCTGTCGTCTACACTATCTACACTATGTATTTCTCAAATAAAATAAAATATACTTACCTACTTCTGTGCCACTTTTTCATCTGTATGGGGTCACAGTATGTCTGAAAAACCTACAAAATCTCGATCACTTTTGAGTCGGTGGATGGTTTCGGGAAAGATTGTCATAATGTTCTCTTGGGAAAAATGAGTTTAGGATAATCGATATTAATGACTAAATGAAACATGTCGAATACCTGTACCGGCCTTTTTCAACAGTCCACTACTGAACGTAGGCCTACCCACGAAGGGCCGCCATATCCATCACGCTGACAGTGCGCGGGTTGCAGAATTCACATACCTACGACATCGATTTTTCTCAGCGGACGTACCCATGCAGGTTTCCTCTATGTTCTCCATCAATGAAAAGCCAGTAGTGTGTAATTCCGGGTATTGCTCCGTATATAAATTTCAAAGAGGTCACTGTTCTGGGACCAGGATTTGAACCCAGAACCTTACAATAGTAATGTAGACCATGACATGTAAAAGGCGTTGGATAAAATTTGGGACTCGAGTGGGAAACCATACATGGGTCATGCCTGAGTGAGCAATATATCAAAAGCTAGTCTTTTCACGACATAAAAATCAGTATTTTAAAGAAAATTGAATTAGTTTGATGAATAGAAATGTGAGTAGGCAATCACATGAATTATTTTTCCATAATCATATTAAATATGAGTGGATTCCACAGGAAATAGTAATTAAAAATTAAAACCGCAATTACTGATACCTATGAAATATTGTGGGACAAACTGTGGGCTTTTATCATTTCAAAAAGTTTTAACAACGCGGGCCAAACCGTAAGCTACTATATTATCATTTTAAATTGTGAACATTTACTGTTTATCTGTACTAAATTGAGATTTAAATGCTAATAAAAAATATTGAATAAACAGTTAAGTCTAATAGGACTATTAAATAATTAGTAGAACGTGGAAAAATAATACAATTATTATTATTAAATTAAAATCAAATATTCTACATCTTATCATCCAAAAATGCATGTACTGCATAATAAGCTTTTTACACAAGCAAATTAAATACCTAAGCAAATTTTGAGACAATGTAGGCCAATCCGTGGGCTATTTATCCTTGCAAGTAATACGCTGGCTACACAGCTATTATTTTAAGCAAGTAAGTACTAAATTAACACGGGCCAAATCGCAGGCAATTATCATTTTGAGCAAGTACTTAAATAACGCGGGCCATACCATGGGCTATTATCATTGCAAGTAATACAACAACGCAGGCCAAACGGCGGGCTATTACTATTTTAAGCAAGTATCTAACTAACGCGGGCCAAACAACCTGCTATATATTACCATCTCAAGCAAGTACTAAGAATACGCAGGCCAAACCGCGACTTATTATCATTTTAGACAAATGCAGAGACAATTTTGCCAAGCCGTGGGCACTGGGAATTATCCTGCAAGTATTACGACAAGGCGGGCTAAACTACAAGATATTATTATTTTAGCCAAGTGCCAAGCCAAGACAACGGGGGTGAAACTGTGGGTTCTATCATTTTAAGCAATTACTTAAACAACACGAGCCTGACCGTGAGCTATCATCATTGCAAGAAATACGACAACGCAGGCCAAACGGCTTAGCTATTCGGTTTTCTGTACGCGACACAAGATGGCGCTGTGCCATTTCCGAAGAAATCACATCAAACGTTAACGCGACCGAGCTCGAGCGATAATCTTCCACTTAGCCCTCAGGAAATTACTAATGTGTTATTCTGTGTGTAGAGGCTTCGCGCGCAACGTACCGTGCCGGCAGAGTCATTCGATGCGGTGACGATCTTCTTCAGCGACATCGTGGGCTTCACCACCATCTCCGCCACCAGCACGCCTATGGAAGTCATCAATATGCTCAACATGCTTTACAGGTACAGGTACTTTTAAGATAGGTACTGGCTCACAAATGCTGGCGGTACCTCCACCGCCAGCCATCCAATTCAGCTGGGCAGCGTTCGGAAAACTGCGTGAAGTCTTTTCGTCCGACATATCTCAGTGTCTCAACTCAAGAGTTTTCTACAGTTGTGTGTTGCCAGTGATGACACATGGAGCTGAAACGCGGTCCTTTACTGTGAGCCTTATGAATAAGCTCAAGGTAGCCCAACGTGCTACGGAGAGGGCTATGCTCGGAGTCTCGCTCAGAGATTGAATCAGAACAGGAATGAGGAGATTCCCAGACGAACCAAAGTTACCGACATAGTCCAGCGGATCAGGGCACATAGCTCGGAGAACTGATGGCCGATGGGTCAGTAAAGTTCTCGAATGGAGACAACGCACTGGCAAGCGCAGCGTAGGATGTCCATCGACCAGGTGGACCGACGATATTATTAAGATCGCAGGAACACGCTGGATGTAAACCGCTTCCAACCGGGCTTATTGGAAATCCATAGGGGAGGCTTATGTCCAGCAGTGGACGTCCTTCGGCTGATAATGATGATGATGACTGGTGTTCTACAAATATGGAAAAATATCAGAAGGACTCTCGCATTCTAATAGTAAAAATTCTGAAACTAATCAAAAAAGTTTATTTTATACCGCGCTCAATCAGCTTCTCTTCCTCAAAACGGAATGAGAAGTGATGTCAATCTCAATTTTGAATAGTTACTATAGCAATTTATACAGGGTTACTGGTAATCAATTAGCATCCTTTTAGAGGCTTATTCTGTACATCAAAAATATAAACTTAGTTCTGCGACTTTTGTCAAAAAAAAACAGCTGTTCCATACATGTTGTTGAGGTTGTTTTTCTATGGAACAGCATATTTTTTTAAAGGTTTGATAAATATATATGAACAAAGGTTGTTAGTTTTGATGTACAGAATAAGTCCCTAAAAGGTTGCTAATTAATTACCAGTAACCCTGTATTACCTATTAATTGTTACTTTCAGATAAGATTAAGATATCAAAAAAAATCAAAAAAGTATTTAAAAATTGTATGAAACGCATTATAATTAATTTAACATTGCTCGACTTCTAATGACGACTCCAAATGCTCTAATTTTTTTATTCGGTTTCTATCACACGTAGGTACTTTAGCATTTTCACTTAGATGCTCATACAATTTAATCTAGAAATAAGAAAAATTACAGTATTATGGACTTGAAATTAGTGGACACGGCATAGAGCCTGTAGTAATATTTTAGCAATATTAAGAACCTTGATTGCTATTTTAAACTAGTAGAATATGCACTAAAAATTATGAATACCTACAGTAAAAAATCGCAATCAAAAACTAAATTACTTAGAGTACATTTACATTGTAAATATACCTCAAATACCTTTTTACGAATGAAACAATAAAATATGTATTATTTCTTTTTACTAACGTTATTATGACTAGAATTTTGACTCTCAGATAATTTTATGAATATATTTTAAGTGTTAACATTTATAAATTTGCAAAAATGTAAAACTAAAACAAAATTTGTCTAGTTGTAATATCTCTTGTATACATTATCATCTGATGATTAATAAGCTTCACTCTAGGGAAGGCTATCCATCAAAACACAGGTGTGAACTCACCTAGTTTGCATGGCTATGGCTGCACTATCCATGTTTGTACAAAGTTTTGAAATAAAATGGTTTTTTGTTTTTTTTTTTATTTGATACTATATTAAGTTACTAATCTAACTTTATCGGTATTTTTAGGTTGTTCGACGAGAAGATAATGCAATACAACGTGTACAAGGTGGAGACAATTGGCGACGCGTACATGGTGGTCTCAGGACTTCCTCAGAGAAATGGTAAAGTCATTAGCATATCTAGATATTTTTCTCTTTATATCCATCAATTAGCCATATAATGTGCATGGCTGGACTAGGCCTTCCCTATAGATCACCAATTTTTTTTTTTTATTTGTCCTGAATATAACATATATAAGGTACAATTAAAAGTACTGCCAAACAGCGAAGCGGTTTGTAGGCAGGATAGCTCTCACGTTAGGTACATAACGTAGTATCTATGTACAAGCGGATAGAAATACATTCCCGTGTTATTATAGGTACATGTGGACAATGTAATGTCATTATCAATTATGCATTAACATATTTTGTTTTTATAATCTAAAGTTTGATACAAATATTTGCTTGCTAATGTGTTAATCTTCATCGCTTAATTTATCCAACATCAGTTTCTTTAACATTTTTTAAAGCTAAATTTTGTTTGAAATGATTTCTCGATATTTTCCGGTAAGTTATTGCATAAGCTAGGTATAATCCACTGCCTAGTACGCTTACCATAATAGTTTTTATATTTGTATTGCAATTCCAGCTGGGACTTCGCCGCATGATAAGGTCATCTGTGCATGTGGTGGGTGGGACGTCCTAGACAATTTCATCGGAGAAAAATAGAAAGTACCTATTGACTAAGGTGGGCAAAAAGTTTAAAGAGTCCCTTACCTATGGGTACAGTATGCGACAAATAACTAAAATCAATATATTAAAATATAACGATTCTTACTTGAAAAATTAGGTTTCTTTTTGCACTGATCTTTCGATTTTTTGTGGTCGATAATACTTATTGTTGTCTAATCCAAGCACTTTTTGTTTTGAGGTCGTATCTTTCGCCGCGCTCTGTTTTATTTGCTTCTGTTGCTAAACATTCATTATAACTATTAACTTTTATACCTTTTAAAGCAGCGTCGTGATTCGTGAACTTATCTATTGTATCGAATCGTTCTCTGCCCTCAAATATGGTTGCAAAGAGAAGGCAGGCACATGTGTTACATTCGTTATCGGGTGCTTGCGGGTCGATAGATTGCTCACGGGTTACACCAATACAATGTACATGATAATACTAAAAATGTAATAATAACTGGTTCTAAATGACTAGATAATTGTTAACATCTTTTATTTCACCCCACGAAAATTGCATACACGTCTGTAAAATCTTTTGTATTGCTCAACCTATATCATAGTAAATTTGCATCAATCGCAAGATGATGTAATAGTGTTTGTTGCTAACGTCTCCGACTTCTGTTGGAGGAGAAGACTGACGAATATACAAAAAAAAAAACTAAAAATGTACATAGAGATCCCCTATAGATATCCAATAAGATTCACATCTCATGCGTTCCTGCAGTCGTGGTCGTCTGTCAATCTATTATGAAGACGCTGCAGTTGCCGGTACATGGTCTCTTTTCGAGAAATGTTGGCCTCATTGTCTATCAGATTTCCGTGCTATGTGCCCGGCCTCATGCTGCCACATGCTAAAATAAAAATGCTCGGTAAAAACGTTAGGTATATTGTCTAGCTGATAATGATTAAGTGTACAACCGAAATGCACAAAGGGCATGGAAGTCTGGTGTTGGTAGAGCAGCACAAACAAATAATAAAATATAACACCCATTATACCATTTCTAGGCAACCGGCACGCGTCAGAAATCGCCGACATGTCCCTTTCCTTAATGCGCTCGCTAGAGGACGCGGCGGTGCCGCACCGTCCCGGCGAGCCACTCCGGATCCGGGCCGGCGTGAACACCGGGCCGTGCGTGGCCGGCGTCGTCGGCACCACCATGCCGCGCTACTGCCTCTTCGGAGACACCATCAACACTGCCAGCCGCATGGAGAGCACGGGGGAAGGTTTGTATCTCAAATCTTTGAAGACATGAGAAGAGGATTGTATCAATTTGTATCTTATCCCTTGGGATACACGGAAGAAGGTTCGTATCTCATTTCTTCGGAGACACGGGAGAAGGTTCGATTGTTCGTATTTCATCTCCTGGGAGATATGGGAGAAAGTTTGTATCTCAATACTACGGAGACACGGAAGTAGGTTCGTATCTCACCTCTTCGGAGACACGGGAGAAGGCTAGTATCTCGTCACTTTGGAGACATGGGAAAGTGTTAGAATGTTCGTATTTCATCTCTTTGAAGACATGGGAGAAGGTTTGTATCTCAAGCCTTCGGAGACACAGAAGGAGGTTCGTATCTCATCACTTCGGAGACACGGGAGAATGTTCCACTGTTCGTATTTCATCTCTTTGGAGATATGGGAGAAGGTTTGTATCCCAACACTTTGGAGACACGGGAAGAGGTTCGTATCTTATCTTTTCAGGAGCCACGGAAGAAGGTTCGTATTTCATCTCTACGGAGACACGGAAGTAGGTTAGTATCTCATCTCTTTGAAGACACGGGAGTAGGTTTGTATGTCGATCATCTCTTTGAGTTTGTATACACCAGAGGAGTTTCGTATCTCATCTCTTCACATAGAAACAGGAAAAGGTTTGTATCTCATCTTTACAGACACGGAAGAGTCATATTTCATCTGTTCAGAGGCACGGGAGGAGGTTTGTATATCATCTTGGTCTTGCTCCACTGCTGATAACGTGTTTCTTCTTATTTATCTTTCCAACGTATTAGGAAAAAGCATAATATGAAGCTTGTGGTTAATGACCATTTGGTTTGCGGATTTCACATAGCTATCATCACCTTGAGCAAGGAATTTCATACGCTTTTAGATCTTACCAGCAATCAACAAAATTTAAATACCACTCTGTAACTTGAGAGAAGATTATTATTAAACATTTAAAAATCCCCAACGCATTATATTACTTGTACCGCAGCTAACAAAAGACCTCATTAACAAAATTAAAATAAATTGTTTTCTGTTTACAGCCATGAAAATTCACATATCACAGACGACAAAGAAAGCTTTAGACGAGATTGGAAATTACGAAGTAGAATCGAGGGGCATCGTTGATATTGCTGTAAGTGCCTAAACCAATTTTGCTCTAGATTTATCTGGAAAGAGATCAAGTTATTTTTAAGCTGGAAACATACTATCGGACAAGGCTGACGGACGCGACTGACAGTCGCGACTTATAGGTAGGTATCTAGATAATGAATGTACACGGAGCTGTGCAAACTATCGGACATCTGTCACGGACGTCACCTTGGGCTGACCTTGAGCGTTCGGACGTCCGAGAGCGATCTGGCGCCCCGGATGTTTTAAGACGTGTACATTGCTAAGTCGCGGCTATCAGTCGCGTCCGTAAGCCGCGTCCGATAGTATGTTTCCAGCTTTAACCTTCTGCATTCAAAAAACTACATTGTAAATCGTCGCGTCAAACGCCTATTATATAGGCCGAATCAAATATCTTGGCGGCTGTGATGGTAGCTACAAGCTGCCAATAACCCAATCCTGAAGTTTAAAAGTTCTTAACTCTTGTCTAAAAACCAAACCGCCTGAGTTTTAGATACTCTGACACCAGGGTTAGCCACCTGGCTTCTACAAAAATGACTTAAGTGTCTATTTCTTCTGACTGTCCAGGGTAAAGGAATGATGGAGACATTTTGGCTGCTGGGCAAGGTTGGTGGGCTGCAGGCCGAGAGCCCGCGCTGCCGGCTGCATGACTACGACCAGAACTTGCTGGAGATGCTCATCGGACCGTGAAACTTGTGTACCTATTCATATACCTGTACACAATAGGCATCAAGACTAAAAATATAATAAGCCCGTCAGATAGACTGACCAAAAATATCGGACATGTATTTTTTCTTCGTTTCACGAAATATCTTAATAAATTATAGCCTATGTGTTATTCTGATGTATAAGCATTACCTACTATTGCAAAGTTTCATCTCAACCCGTTCAGTATTTTCGCGTAAAAGAGGAACAAAAACTATACAAAGACAAACTTTCGCGTTTATAATATTAGTAGGAAGTAGGCAGTAATAGGGCCTATTCTGTGGAAGTAGGATAGCCCGATAAAGTTCCGCGTGACGTCACAACTGTCACAAGTCACAAACAAATGTATGAACTTCTTTGAGAGAAGTGACTTTACGACCCCCACTCCCAAACTTTGACAAGGTTTATCTTTGTCATTTGTTGTTTGATATACAAAAAAATACGTGTCCAATATTTTTCAATAAATTTACCTCACGGACTAATTATAATAATGTTTTTTTTTTACCCAGTCATCATGCCTATTCGAGTCTCGGAAACGGCTCTAACTACTTTGATAAGATGGAGATTTATTTTAGAAGAGCGGAGAGTCATGTCAATAAAAGAACTCTAAATATGATAAGTGGCAGAAATGGATGGGAAAGACCAAAAAAGTGTGTATGAATTGTGTGAAAGATGATACGCGAGAGAAAGAAGTTGATGATGAGATGACGTATGATAGATTGAAGTGGGGAATGGAATCGTGCTGTGCCGACCCCACATAGTGGGGTAAGGGCAAGATGATGAGAGCTCTTCTTAATAAGTTATAACCTGTATATACTTTATTTTCGAGAAAACTTGAATCTCGATAATAGGGATGTTTATTAAAAAAATATAATCAGTCCGTCAAATAGATTGTCAAAAAATATTAGAGACGTGTTTTTTCTTTTGTCAATTTAACAAATATTGATGAAGAAGCCTTTTAAAGTTCCGTGTGGCGTCACCAACGGCTATCAAATGTACCGTAGTGCCGTCACGAGCCCCCACTCCCAAACTTTGACAAGGTTAATCTTTGTCACTAATTGTTTGATTGACAAAAGAAAAAATACGTGCCAATATATTCCAAAAATCTAACTGACGATCTAATTATAATAATGATTTTTATACCAAACCCTTATCTCCGCAAACCTTTAAATTTGACAACTGCGCAACGACCCTCCTCATGGTAACAGCGGCCAATTAGTTTGAATCTTAGAGTATAAATAACTACTCTAAGGTTTTAATCATATTATAGGTACACAAGTCGTAATTTAATGGACGAGGCATCGGGTCGAGAGACGAAAACGAGTACTTTTGAATGCGCAATGTGAGAGGACGAATGATATTGATTTAAATTTAAAAATATCATAGATATGGAAAAGTCTTGAAAAATTTAATGAACCGGACAAAATTATGTAAACGACTTTATTAAAAAAAATTATTAATTTCTCACCAAAAAAAAGTTTAATAATTCGAATGCTCAGAATTATCAGCGACAACACCCCAATATTTTTTACGGATAAATTAACCAGACCGCTATTCTATTAAATAGACCGAGAAGTTATTTTTTAATGTGTAAATTACGAGTAAATAATTAAAAACTCACTGCCACCCGCCGCTCTGGCGCGATCGTCGAGCGCGTCCGCCTAAAATTTGTCCGAGTGAAGGGAGAATTTTCGAAACAATAGTTTATCAATGCGTCACCTTATGGCGACTATGAAGGTACCTAACCACAAGCTCCACGAACCTGTTGATCTATAAATTTTCAACTACGCAACGGCTTGCCTCATGTTCGCAGTCGCCATTATGTGTGATACGTCCTTTATACTCAATACTAACTAAAGAGAGACCGAGCTTACCTCGGAGTAAAAAGCAAAATATCGAATTTCTCGTATTTTTGACCGACGAAACGGAGGAGGTAGGTACTCAATTCGACGCATATATAATTTTTTATGTATAACCACGAATAACTTTTTAGATAGTAGTCCGATTTCGGTAATTCTTTTTTTATTGGAAAGGGTATACTTCGAAATTAGTCCCATTTAAATTTTATCTAAATCGGCGGAGCCATTTTTGATAAATCAACAAGAATGTGAAAAATGCTACATCGGTCCGTGCGAAATATTCTCGATTTCTATACACGGTTTAAAGTAGGTCATGACATTTTTTGCAAAAAATAATTATTTAAATTACACCTAAATATTTTTTTAAAGAAAAATTCTATCTACGTATCTATAAAAACCATTAGAGCCATTTCTGAGACTCGAATTTTGTACAAACAAACAAATAAATTATTATATTAGAAACAAAAAGCTCATCATTTTCGGAATCAGGGTTGGTCCTTTAGTAAAAATTGTTCATATTGATGTACCTACTTGATGTATAGTTTCAGAGGCGTTGTATTTAAATCTTGGCATATTCAAATAATTAATAAAATAAGTAATAAACTCAGAGCAAATAAAAAAATCCAGAGGGAACGTCGTTGAACAGTCAAGTGAAGCCGGATTTTTATACATGTGTGAGTGCGTCGCTGTTGCGCCGCCATAGTTCGATTGACAAGACAAGACGTAGTTTCCATGTACGTTGATGTGTGTGTAATTGTCTGTACACGGCGAGGCGTAGTTTTGGTTGGCTTCACTTGTTTGTTCACAACATTCTCTCACGATTTTTTTAATCGCTCTGAGGTAATAAACTGTAAGTAATTTAAGTAAGTTGAAATGTTACTAAGATCAAACCTGTCAAATAAATCTATTCTTTAAGAAATAGGTGTAAGTAATATAATTCACAGTAAAATTTTATTGCATGACTCAAAGTTATAAAGTATAATTGTTTTGTGAGCGTGATTGTTTAAATAAATATAAATATTATTTAGTTCATAAGTAGTCTTACTGACTTTGACTTCATAGAATTTATGACGATAAAAAACAGTATTTACTAATTATTTATTAATTTTAAATAGGAATAAAAACTGAACGAAAATAAAGTCTGTCA
This sequence comes from Hypomecis punctinalis, assembly GCA_949316475.1. Classification (NCBI taxonomy): domain Eukaryota; kingdom Metazoa; phylum Arthropoda; class Insecta; order Lepidoptera; family Geometridae; genus Hypomecis; species Hypomecis punctinalis. Next base: position 22,189,514 of record OX438807.1, on the reverse strand, counting down.
AACATGAACGAAACAAACGTTTTATTTAAATAATAATAACCAGTAAAATTAAGTAAAATGAGAAAATTGATTGATAAATGCTTTTATTTATTGCACATGCACAAACAACAAGATGCAAGATGCAAACTAAAGAAAACAAATGGTAATTAAATAACTATACTGCATAAAAGATAGCTTAATCTCTGCGACAGTGACAGTGACATCGAAGATTGACATTTTTAGAGTTGGGATAGTGGTGGAAAATATCGATTATCAAACAATGTTGTAATGAAATCGAATGAGTAATTGTAGGTGAGAAATTGGATTTTATTTACTTACTATTACCATCTATTACTGAGGAGAATGGAGGTTCGTACTTCGTATCAAACAAAATGGCGGCGTGCCTTTTTTTAATTTATGGCTTGGTAACACGGCCTTTGAGCTAAACGTTACATGACTAGGTGAGAATTTGGATTCAATTTACTCACCATTATTTGAGATCAATCAAGTATTTACACATGTAAATAATGATATTAAAATATACAGTAAAATTAATGATAAATTAAGTTTTATTTATAATATCGTTAGTATAAACTATCGATATTTTAAATAAAACTCTATCTAAAACTCTGTGGTCACGATCATTCGTCGCCCATCACTAAACGGCATGCCCATAAAGTATGACATTGACAGGTACTGTCTGTACTATTAAGACATAAAGGACTTCATAGGCGTGATTTTTCTGACAGCTGTCGCAGAGATCAAGCTATATTTTATAGAGTACAACTGAAAAATATTTCCTGTATGCCACTAAGTACATACTTACGTATGTATAAGCAAAATAAGTTCGTATAGGCTGGGTGGCTAGCCCTGGAGTCAGCCGCCGCCTTTTTTCAAGCCGCCTAAAGGACACATCCGAAGCCTACTATTTAACATGTCTTCCGAGCCACGGTAGTTAAAGTATAAGGGATGTTATTTAAGCAATGCATGGACAATGGACAATTGGACATGCCTCGAAGCAAACTGAAGGCCTTAAGCTGGAAACATACTATCGGACGCAGCTTACGGACGCGACTGACAGCCGCGACCTAGACTATGAAAGTACACTGAGCCGTGCACACTATCGGGCATATTTATTTATTTATTTAAGTATACATTGCCTTATAATGTCTAGTTACAGTCATGAAAATGTAACGTTATACACATTTTAACCCTGTTTATAGGGTGTTGCAAATTGTACATTACAAGTTTGATACTTATTAAGATATAAATACATAATAATTTTGGAGATAATTCTTAAATTAGGTACAGATATATATCAAAAGTAATTAAGTAAAAGTAAGAAAGTAAAAAAAATAAAATAAAGTAGGTAAGTAAAAGTAATATAGTAATAAAGTCTTATATATTTTGTGAGGTTGTCATTTTTTCGTCTAGATATCCGTCAACTGTGTAATAGCATTTTTTTGTTAAGAAATATTTAAGCTTCTTTTGGAACTTTTTGTTACTTGTCTCTTCTTGCAAATCTTTCGGCATAATTTATATTCAGGTCCTTTTTTGACCATTTCTAGTTTGGGTTCTGGAGCTATGATTAGATGTTTTCTACGAGCGTTTGTGTTGTATTGGAATAGGTCTGGATGTTTTTTTTACAAAAGTAGCTGCTTCTAATATATAATGTAAGGGGATGCTTCTGCTTCCCCTAATTTAGTTAGTAGTTGATCGTGGGCGTATTATAAACTGATATATCACAGACTGCACTTTTAATCCAATAGTTATTAATATTAAAAGATACGATCGCGCGCCATTGCGCATTCCCTGTTCAAACTGTAGCGTCGCTAGTGTCGTGCAGCGCGTCCGTCGCGCGTTAGTGTTGTACCGCTGTCACTCGATTTGGCGAATCGAATGTGCGGCTAACAGATTCGGCCATCCTGATCACGTCCACGTCCTCGTGGCACTCTCAGCAACAGGACTCCTGCACTGAACACAGGAGCTACTAGGCCATGGACAGCAACTATTTACAAACAACAAACGTTAATCACAGGTCCTCATTCCGAAGAGGTTGTGAACTTACTAAGCCTCAATAGCGCTGAAAGTAACATCAGGATTCACTTTTGGATTGATTAAAATCATAGAACAAAGACTGGATATTTTGCGAATCTCCAGCCATTCAGACGAACCACATCATTGTTACATCAGGAATGTAGTTCAGTTCGTTATATTATGGACTTCTTAATGTATTAGCCTGAAAAATTGTCAGAACTTGTATTGAAATTCTAAACGATATTCATTTCTAGGGCTACAAAATAATGTTATACAGACCCATGGGTGGATGTTACCATACAGTATAGAACAATGTCACCATATCGTTCCAAGTGTGCATCGTAGTACTGTGGAGAGTCGTGGTGCAGTGATGCAGTCTCGTCCAGATGTCGCCGCAGTCGGCAACCGCTCTGGAACAGCATCACCGGCTCGGGCGCTGAAGCGGGTACAGCGCCTCTGGATTCGCCAGTTGTAGTAGAGCAGCCATCGTTGCGCTGCTCGAAGATATCACAACCCGATGTCAGGTTCTCGCTTTTCATTGTCATTGAAAGGCTATAGGAAACAAGATCGTTAAACGTCCCGTCCGTTAAGGACAGACTGTCTCGCGGAGAGACTTTGGCTAGGTACACGTCCTATCAGCTGAGGATAGACTGTCTCGTTGTGAGACTCGCGATACACGTCCTATCCGTTGAGGATAGACTGTCTCGTTGTGAGACTCGCGATACACGTCCTATCCGTTGAGGATAGACTATCTCGTTGAGAGACTCGCGGTACACGTCCTATCCGTTGAGGATAGACTGTCTCGTTGTGAGACTCGCGATACACGTCCTATCCGTTGAGGATAGACTGTCTCGTTGTGAGACTCGCGGTACACGTCCTATCCGTTGAGGATAGACTGTCTCGTTGTGGGACTCGCGATACACGTCCTATCCGTTTAGGATAGACTGTCTCGTTGTGAGACTCGCGGTACACGTCCTATCCGTTGAGGATAGACTGAGAGACTTTAAATTCACGTCCCGTCCGTTAGAGGACAGACTGTCTCGCTGGGAGACTAAATACACGTCCTGTCCATTGAAGGACAGACTGTCTCGCGGAGAGACTTTGTCTACACGTCCCGTCCATTGTAGGACAGACTGTCTCGCGGAGAGACTTTAGATTCACGTCTTATCCATTAGAGGATAGACTATCTCGCTGGGAGATTTCAGATACACGTCCTATCCATTTGAGGATAGACTATCTCGCTGGGAGATTTCAGACACACGTCCTATCCATTAGAGGACAGACTATCTCGCTGGGAGACTAAATGCACGTCCTGTCCGTTTGAGGACAGATTGTCTCGCTGGGAGAATTCAGATACATGCCCTGTCCGTTAGAGGACAGACTGACTCGCTGGGAGAATTCATATACACGTCCTGTCCGTTAGAGGACAGACTGACTCGCTGGGAGAATTCATATACACGTCCTGTCCGTTAGAGGACAGACTGACTCGCTGGGAGAATTCAGATACACGTCCTGTCCGTTAGAGGACAGACTGACTCGCTGGGAGAATTCAGATACACGTCCTGTCCGTTAGAGGACAGACTGACTCGCTGGGAGAATTCATATACACGTCCTGTCCGTTAGAGGACAGACTGACTCGCTGGGAGAATTCAGATACACGTCCTGTCCGTTAGAGGACAGACTGACTCGCTGGGAGATTTCAGATACAGGTACCACGCCTCGAGAAGGTCAGGGACCTTCCTGCCACATAGCTTTTAGATAGCTCAAGTTGTCAATTACTCACCAAGTTACTCACAGAGAGCTAAAATTATCATGACCACTCACCAATGTGCTTATTTATAGAAGGATCACGCTCACAGACTAGAGGTTGAAGGAGCCCATACAATTGATCTAGATGCTGTAGGGATGCTTACACTTAATACAATTAAGCATGGTCATCTTAAGATGTCGAAGTTCGAGTCTGATTACAGCTTCCCTCATATATGACAGTGACCATCATTTTGTCTCGAGCCCTATAAGTAAGCCTATAGGCTCTGCGTAGTCCGATCAGCCATGACCACCGAAAATACTCGTAATGCTAGGAGACTCAATAATAATAAGGCATCAGAATGAAACATGATTCCACAAATGTCATCGTACGAGCTGCTTGTGGCAGTTAGCGCGATCAAGATGATAACCTTAACACATTCTACCTCTAGGAGGCTCCATTCGGTACGACCGACAATGGTCATCATTGACATTACATAGAGCATCGAATGAACAAGATAGGGAACAATGGGGTAATCGCCTTCGTGGGTAGGCTTATGTTCAGCAGTAGGCTAATACAATGCTATACAGTAGTCAAGCTGGCAGTAATATATAGTAGCTCAAATCCTGATCATCTATGATCACCACATGCTTTTATAGGCTTTGTTTATGATCAATGATTACCTCATGGAATCAGCTGCAAAAGCTACACTTAACTCACTGCTATCGTAGTAATAATGACTGATGATGTTCACCATACACCATGCTCTTCACAGGCCCTGACAATAATTACAATGTTTACCTCACGTGATGCTATGAGTCACACACGTACTGTTGTTGATGATGATGATGGCGTCACATGCTCGTAGAAGGCTCATTCTATCTCAATCGTCAGAGTAACATATGCCATCGCAATGTCTCGCATCCGGTGAAGTGGAGATGCACAAGGTCCATTCGCTTTGGTGGAGTACATTCCCTGATATTGTTGTAATAACACATACTCCATACTCCGCTCCCGTCCGTTGGACATGAAAATAATAAACAGTTTTCAAAAACCATCATACACTGTTCCTGTCCATTTATGACACATTAATCAAAATTTGAAGACGCCTGTGAAAAATGTTACAGCAAATCACTTTGTCTCTAAAGTGCCCCATAATGCCATCGTCACCACTGCCATATTGACTATAGCTTCCAAACTGATTAGTCATAGAACATTCCAAATAGTTACATGTTGCATGTCACCATCCAAAATTCTGACGCTAGGACATGTCAGTCCGCCCATTGGGGTCAACATTGTGGCTCGGTTAAATAATAATAGTAATTACAGTCCACAGTATTTTAGGGTACTCAAGGTAGTCAATGTACCTTAAGTCCTATAGCCTTAAGAGGGTACAACAGCCTTAACAATGTTTTTATAACAATGTTGAGACACATCGACTATAAGTAATACATAACATGAATAGTGCACCAGGTCTATCCCGACACTAGTAAGTGCCTTTGTAATTTCACTTATTCGGAGGACATTGCATCCATACTTGCTTGCAAATGTTGATATTTTTGCTGATAAAAGCTATTCATGTTTGTAAGGCAATCATATATGTATCTTACCACTAAGACATACAATACATAGATTTACAGACATAATGCCTCATACACTGCAACAATTGATGACCAATTGCGATGGTCCGACCAGAAAATGTCAATGCAAAAATGGTATTTGTACTACTGAACCAATCCAATTTTCAAAGTGCTTTGGATTTGTGCTCTGTAAAATTCACTCTGTATTATACTGTACTTTATTGATATTGGAGCTGTACCACTGGAGCATTTTTGTAGAACATGTGTCTTATTGTACAGTTTTTCAACAAATCAATTTAAGTAAATATGTGATTATGTTTTTACAACACAACATTTGACAAGAATTAAGAACCACAGGCAAGTGTACTTTCCAGTTACTATTTGTAACCAGTCAGCCTTAGCAGGTCATTCCGGTGAAGTGTGCCTTGAGACCTCCACAGTACAATATAAATCCTCAACTGACTTCCATATAATGAGCGAGTAATGTTTCATGTAATATAATTCTTACCATATTATTTCATGCTACAGTGCATTATAAATGACACAGCTAGTTCATGCTGTTGCTGGCTATGATAGCCAAGCTTCCAGTCCAGTATTTGTTGGTAATAAAGCACTTTTACTTACATGATCCATGTTGTTGGTTAGTTAACACCGGCCAAGTATAACCATATATAACACTTACAGAATTCACAGTACCACACAGTACTTTTATAACTCTGCAGGCTTGTGATAGACCTCTGCTCATGAACTGTGTAGGTCGATGACCTCAGAATATGTCAACAATCTATAGTTTGGATATACATATCTCACCGTTAGGTACTGAATTAATACTTACATGTATCCACAACATTTCATGAAGGTTTAGTTGCCAACTCCTGTGTATACATGCCACATTAGCACTAGGTGTTTGGCCACTTAAAACTCTAAGCATTTTCAACAGGATGCAATACAAATGTTGCAATAGGTTATGACCAGGTCAATGAACTTTGGTATCACTAATACCTGGTTTGGGGGTGAAACTACGTAAGTAATCCAGAGATTTACCTGCATTCGATGATATTGCGTCATATTTCAATACTTACAAGCCACTGTTCTAGCTTGTTGCACTATGATACTGTGACAAATACCTAATGACGCAGTTAGGTCTTTCCATACATATTTCACCGTTTCTCACAGTTATTTTGGTATCCACGGATAAACTAAGCCGGTATAAGGCACGATTACAGTTTTCACGTACTTTTTTCAGGATTTCAAGGCATTTTACCCATACATTTTGGGCCAGTCCACGACGCAAATTACACTACATTACATTACATTATTATTAGTTTCACATCTTTCTTGTTACGTGAAGTAAATGTTTACTGTTTTCGATGCTTTTTACGGCTGGTACCACCAGTAATAGATGATCCTGTCTCATACAACCGTATTTATTAACACGCCGTCACCTAAAACAGAAAGCAAACGCAAGCGCCGTATTGGCGCAGATTTGTTCTGATCCCAATTCTGAACTGTAAGGGGATGCTCCTGCTTCCCCTAATTTAGTTAGTAGTTGATCGTGGGCGTATTATAAACTGATATATCACAGACTGCACTTTTAATCCAATAGTTATTAATATTAAAAGATACGATCGCGCGCCATTGCGCATTCCCTGTTCAAACTGTAGCGTCGCTAGTGTCGTGCAGCGCGTCCGTCGCGCGTTAGTGTTGTACCGCTGTCACTCGATTTGGCGAATCGAATGTGCGGCTAACAATAATTATAAACTTGGAAGTGTAAGTAAGTATATTTTGCTGTATGAAGTGCGGTCTACAAGTATGTCGCTGTTTTATATTCATTAAAATTCGGATACATTTTTTTTGGGTTATAAATAGATCGTTTGCGTCTGTGCTGTTTCCCCATATTATGATTCCGTATTTGTAAGTAAGTCGCGGACGTCACCTTCGGGCGTCCTTGAGCGTTCGGACGTCCGAGAGCGATGGAACACCGGATGTTTTAAGATTGTGCATATTGCTAAGTCGCGGCTGTCAGTCGCGTCCGTCAGCCGCGTCCGATAGTATGTTTCCGGCTTTATACAGGGTGTGTTTCTAGACGATGTACATAATAATTATGACCTCTATTTAAAATGTACCTTGTAATACAAACAGGCATTTAGCATATTTTGTACCTACTTAGCAAAATGTGTTTTTCTACAGTAGATAATTGATTGTCGTTGCGTGACTTTAAATATGATGTGACTTCAACGGTGATGATGGTATAATTTTTAGGGTTCCGTAGACTAACAGATGTCACCCTGTTACATCAAAAGTGGTTGCACTGGAATTGCATACTCTGTGTTGGGCTCTGTTGACCACCAATGTTTCTTTTTATTCTTATACAGGGTTACTGGTAATTAGCATGCTTTTAGGGGCTTATTCTGTACATCAAACCTAACAACTTTTGTTCTGCGACTTCTGTCAAAACTTAAAAAAAACTGCTGTTCCATATATTTTATCGAGCGCGAACGATTTTTTTTTCTAAATTTGATAAAAGTCGTTAACATGTTAGTTTTGATGTACAGAATAAACCCCTAAAAGGATGCTAATTGATTGTCAGTCATCCTGTATACTACTGGACTAATCACGAGGTAAATTCACCCGTGGCCACGATTGCCGATTGATGCAACTCAAACTTCGGGATAATGAGATTAATGAGGTACTTATTTAATTATCTCGTGATTTCAGTGCGCGATTAATCCCATAGTAGGTATATAGGTAAGAATATTGTGTTCAAATCGCGTAAGTTTTAAAACAACACACAAAATATGTATACCCTATCTCGGTGGAAACGGAAAAAAAACATCTATAATACTACTTAAATTCGCCACTGTTGGAGTTTCTACTATTCCATCCGTCTTATGGATCTTCAGCCATATTGCATACAGTGCTGGACATCCCCTATAGATCTCCAATAATACCGGTTCGTAGCGGCTTGCATTTCTGCGGTCTTAATGAGATCATCCGTCAACATTGTGGGTGGACGTCCTACGGTCCGCTTGCTGGTGCGTGGTCTCTACTATTAATGTTTTTTTTACCCAGTCAGCATGCCTGTTATTTTGGGTACTAATGTTAAAGAAGCCTACCTATAGATTGCCTAGACACGTTCTTGTCAATTTTTTATCTCAAAAATTGCCAACTGACGACATCCCATTGTGAATGGTAGTTAGTATTATATAAATAACTATGAGAAAAAGTAATTTCGATGGTTAGTCATGTATGGATATTAAGAGTAATTTTTGTATTTTTTTTTCGCTTATTATTAGGGAATAATCGGGCAGAATGACGTACTGATGTGTTAAGAAAATAATATTCAACAAAAACATTTCCATGTGAAACATAGCCAAGACCACAGTTCGCACTTTCAAAAAGTTGTCAGATCTTATGTAGAGCCAAGCTTATAATTGTACACGTCTTAACTCTGCAAGTCCTTACCTACTTCAAAAACTCTACACCCTAGTCAATATATGTGACTTGGCCGTTTGTTGTATGGGAGCCCCCATTAAATATTTATTTTATTCTGTTTTTAGAATTTGTTGTTATAGCGGCCAAAGAAATACATCATCTGTGAAAATTTCTACTCTCTAGCTATCACGGTTCATGAGATACAGCTTGGTGACAGACAGACGGACGGATAGCGGAGTCTTAGTCGGGTCCCGTTTTTACCGTTTGGATACTTCCGTATCCAAAGTCCGTATCCCTAAAAAATCAGCTGTGCCATAAAACATGTCCAATGATCTACTTTCGAAAAAATGTATAATTAACAGCTGATTTTTTGGCGATTTTCGGTTTGGTCTCATAGAAAAGTTTTTGGTCGTAATGAATATCCTTGAATATAATATCTTGCTAACAGCAATATATATGTACATTATAAATAACACTAAATAACTTAATAAATCGTATATCTTGCTAAGAATATTTTATAGTGCGTGGTCTCCTTTCTAAACGTTTGCGACCTCGTCTATCCTCAGTCCTTCCCGCTATGTCATGTCCTTATGCCAGTCCAGTACAATTGCAACTTTCTAATAGGTTTGAATTTGGGATATATCGAGTCTCAGCAGTGACGCACTCACACATGTATAAAAAACCGGCTTCACTTGACTGTTCAACGACGTTCCTTCTTGATTTTTTTATTTGCTCTGAGAATTTGAGTAGGTATAATATTTTCGTATCCACTGTACATTAGAGTAGTAAGTTCGCAAGTATAGGCCGGATGGCTAGCTCAGGTGTCAGAGTTTTAAGCTGTCTGCAGGCCTCTCACATCACGGTTAGAACAACCGGGGCCTACAATTTAACGTGTCATCCCAGCCAAGGTAGCGCTCAGTTCTAAATGTCACCCGCGGTCACCCATCCAAAGACTGACCGTACTTAACTTCGATGATCGCTAACGATTACTTAGTGAAACTACGCTATGAGCGCTACGCTATTGGAGTATCTGCCAGTAACATCTTAGTTTTTGTTGTGTAATGTTTTGTTAAATTGTAGGTAAGGGCCCATTTAAATATCTTCCAAATAAATATCAGGAGCAGATATTGGCGGGTCAAGCATACAAGTCCCCCGTTCCCCAATCCCCGTGGAATTCCACTGGGTATTTTATATGTAGATTTGAACAAAAAGGTAGGTAAAGTAAATTCAGAAAGCTACTAACATAGCTAAATGGTTGAACAACCGGGACCCAAATTGAAATGAGTCATCCAAGCCACGGCCGCACTCAGTTGTAATTACCACCCTTGGTTACTCATCCCAAGATTGATCGTGCCGAACGTTGCTTAACTTTGATGATCGCTAAGAAACACCTTGTCAGTCTACACGACGAGCATTACAGGCGGCATAAAAACTCTGACACCAGGGCCATACGAACTCACTTACTTCAGCGCTACAGGCAGGTGGTATACATATCTAGATATCAATACCGTTCACATCTGAGCTTAACGAGCGTCATTTTTCCGGTTGTAAGGCGTAAAATCCGTCAGTCGCATGGAATTCATAAAATGAGTCGACTCAGCCGATACCTGTTTGACACAAACGGGACTTTTGTAATAGTTTTATAACAGTAAATCTCGCGACACATCTGTTTATAAGCGTACCTACATATTATTTTATGTATATCGACTCGTTCTTGACCGATTTGGTTCTTGACAGACTTAGATGGGTAAACAATAGACTAAACAATAGCGTGACAGAAATTCCCCCCCCCCCCCCCCCTTTCTGAAGGAAATACCACCCAATCGAAAAAAAAAACCATATCTATAACCTGTGTACTAAGTTTCGTCAAGATTCGTTGAAAACTAACATCTGAACAGACGAAAGCAAAATCGCCGTGTTAAAACGAAAATCTCTCTCACTTCCTACGCTCGATCAATTACATGACTAAACATGAACGGAATTTAGGTCTGAATAGGCCTACGCTATTCACAAACGAAAAAAATACGCTCGTGTAGCCTCAGCCTTACAGCTGTAAAATACGTTCACGTCATATTATAATGATTCGTACTCACGTACAAAAAAGAAACCCAATGGGTCAATTGAATAGTTCCACTGCACGTAACCACGAAGGTTGGGTTCAAGGCACAAAAAACTTATAAGACACAGTAATTCACAGTATCTGTGCTGTCCCAATTGTATTTTAAATGTTGTTATTAAAATATTCACAGCAGTTCAATTGTTGCTGCCGAAGTGCAACCAAGTGAGACTCACAAAAATCTTGGCAAATGCACTAGCGTTCATTTGTCGAAAAAAAAACATTAAAAAAATTGGCGGTAGATTTGTTTAGTCTTTTTTGACAACAAAAAGTTGGTTAATATTTTTTAAAATTGGAACTAATTAAATAATCCGAAAATTGTGATTATTAATAATTTGAAATATATTTTTATTAAGTGTGAGTGTAAGATGGGGGTCATAAATGTGTGGAATTTGTTTATTGCTGTGACTTTTATGTGTGGTGTTTTCACTAGAAGTGTACAAAGACGCAAAGGTGAGTTAAATTTCAAGTTTCCATAGTTATTTAGAGATAGAGAGAGAGGGTTAAAACAGCAATTCAATTTTTAATGATTTACTTATGTGATATTTTTATTTTTGTGCTTTTTACCTTTAATTTTTTCGGGACAAAACCGTTTCCGTCTTTAAAACTATGTCCATGCCAAAAATCAAGTCAATCCGTTGCTTCGATGCTGCGTGAAAGAGGAGCAAATCAATAAAACAACAAGTACACTTTCGTATTTATAATATTAGTCAGGAAAGAAGGATTACTGAATGTTAAAATTTTATGTCCGCCTAAGTGCAACGTGTGTATAAAAAAAACGAATATAATTTGATTACATTTCTCAATGACAATGGAGTAGAAACATACTATCGGACGCGGCTTACGGACGCGACTGACAGCCGCGACTTAGCAATGTGCACAGTCTTAAAACATCAGGTGTGTCACATCGTTCTCGGACGTCCGAACGCTCAAGGTCGTCCGAAGGTGACGTCCGCGATTTATGTCCTATAGTGTGCACGGCTCAGTGTACTTTCATAGTCTAGGTCGCGGCTGTCAGTCGCGTCCGTAAGCCGCGTCCGATAGTATGTTTCGAGCTTAATAAAGGCCTTTCGTGCTTACACAGATTAGGTACTGAAACGAATGATAGACAACATATTTTTAGTCTGTGAGTTTGCTTCATTTAAGTACTTAGATATTTCACATGAGATCAATACTGAATTCGCAACAAAACAAAACGCATACCTAAAATAAGTTATTTTGACAAAATAAACAGGTCCCCATAGCTAGGGCCGGATTTAGGGGCGGGCAACCGGGGCAACCAGGGCCTCCGGAAGAGAAGGCCTCTACAATACAGACCTAAAAAAAACTTTGTCAATGAATTTTTCTATCAATTTCAGCGAAAAATGTTCGAACGAAGTTCCTTAACGTTAAATTCTATTTTCAGATAATTATTATTGTTTTTTATAATTGTTTACCTATGTACCTACTTGGTTATATACATTATTTAATGACAATTTCACGTAAAATGAAATGGTAATTTTATTTGGTAGATAACACCTTGGACTTTAGACGCCTTGGTTCCTTGGCCAGGGGCCTTATTGTGTAAGCGTTCTTAAGTTAGGCTTCGCCTTTTCTCCTGCTCGCGCCAGTTACTCACGCCACGAGAGCGAGCGGGAGGAAAGGCGAAGCCGAACTTCAGAGCGCTTACAAAATAAGGCCCCAGGAACCAAGGTGTCTCCATTCCTTTGTTGCCCTGACCTCTAAATCCGGCCATGTCCATAGCAAAAGTCGATCATAATGAGGAGTACAATGAGATCCTTACTGTTATTATGGGTCAAAAAGTGTGTTTGTTTGTTTGTTACTTTTTCACGCCGTGACGGAGCGACGGATTGACTTGATTTCTTGATCAGCTTGATTTAGGTATTACTTGGGCGAAGCCATGGGTAATAAATAGCTAATCTTAGGAAAATACGTCGTCTATAAATACACCCCTTCACACTAATATATTTATAGATATTCTCAGAAAATGCAATTAGTAACTTATCATACTCAATGTAATCGTAACTTAACGTACCAAGTATGTACTCAAAGTCGGATTGTTTAATTTTTATCAATACTTCATTGTCCCAATAAAATGACAATGGAGAGCATTATTTTCTTGGGAACTCTGTCTCGATTATTCTTCAATGTAATATTGTTATTGTTTATAAAACAAAGTATTCTTGTAAGGTGCTTATTGAAAGATAATCTTGTTTGAAAATAATAATTTTGGTTTTAGGTACTGTCTATACAAGTATGTATTTAAAAATATGTTTATGTAATATAGTCTCTGGCAGCCATATCACTTTGCTTAGTTTGGGGTCAGAGACCGTGTGTAACATGTCCCCTAATATTTATTATTTATTTATTATAATTTTAATTATTGTCCCCACTTCCGAGCTGTTTTCAACAAGCCTTATCAAAAATTTTGCGTTTCACGGGTAACAGTCGGACAAAGTTTCAACTGATCATGTATTGAGTAAGTACTTATGGAATCAACTCTTAAATTGTAGAAAACAACCTCTGGACAAATTTATCTATAGTTTCAAATACAAAATGGAAATTAAATCAACTGTTCCATACGGTTTGATGACATTCAACTAACTTTTACGATTCTTTTTGCGAAATGAGGGTCCATTTATATAAATCCATCCACCAATCCAAAATATAGAAAAAATGCTACATAATATGATGAAATAAAGCGACATCTCTCTTTAACCTTGAGAGTCTGCATTCATCCTGTGTAGCTTTTCTGCAACCTTACATAAAACGATGTGTGATGACTTTGATGTGTCACATAATTACCTACTGGCATATCTAAAATATTGCGTAAAGATGGCGCAGTCAACACTAAACATATCATAAAAAAAGTACGTACCTAACCGACTTTACAAGAAGAGAATCAACATTTTAAAATTACCTAGTAATAAAAAAATAATTTCGAAATAATAAATAAAGCTTAAACTCAATACAAGTCTAATTTCAATGGGTCGTGTCATTATAGCACGGAGAATGAGGTGTAAATTTACACCTCATTCTCCGTGCTATAATGACACGATAGGTATTTATACCTATGTACTTACTACATAGGTATTTACACCTATGTACCTACTACATAGGTATTTACACATCCTTGGTTTCGAAAATGCGCGTGATTTTTTTTTTCTATGAGTTTTTTCTTTATTCTTTTTTTTCTATGAGTTTCATTTGTAGCCATAAACATATACCTACTGTTAACGAGGTACCAACATAGTGAACAGTTTATGAACAAAAGTGCATCAACTAAAAACTAAGATTTGCACTGACTGACCAAATTGACCACTAATTTGAGTTTTAGATGTAAGTACATAATTGTAATAATATGTATCTCGTATATACTACTTATTCATGGCTGCTAAATAAGTTTTCGTGAATTACAAATAAGTAGCTAAGTAGTTTTAGGGAAAAAATAACGAAAAAAATTGTATCGTGCGCTGACGCCGCTGACCGAGATAAAGATTATAAAATGCCCCTATTATTAAAAGATAATTTTAATTGTGAACTAGGCCCAATTATGAAGGCGCCATCGTAAATATAGGTATGTAATAGAAACGTAAAAAGTGTTCCCTCTGTCGAATGCCTAAAGTGAAAAAGAAACAGAAATAGTTTAATTAGCTATTATAATTACGATGGTGCTTTCATATGGGGCCTACTATATATCTACATATATTTTTATACCTATTACTAACAATGGCATTACCTACTTAAAATAGCTTATTTTGTGCTTTTTCAGTCGATCCAAAAGTAACTTTCGATGAAAAGGACAAGGAGCACTGGAATCTTCAGGCGCAGTGGACTTTAAGGTCTAAGGTGAGGTATTTACATTTTACTTACCTATTAAAATTGGTTTGAATACGCTCATAGCATTGTTCAACACGGCCGGTCTTCCGACGGATGACGGCGGGTAGCATTGACAACTGAGCGCAGCCGTGGCTCGGATAATATGCTCATTTGTAAGTCCCGGTTGTGTTAACCGTTTAGCCATCTCAGAGGCTTTAAAACAGCTTAAAAACTGACAAGAGGGCTAGCCACCTGACCTATAAGTACGAATTTATGAACGCAAAATCAAATATCAAAAAATTTTTGGAAGTCAGTCGAAAGAAAAATAGTCAACATAGATAAATGCCTGAAGTATTTACAAGTGCGATACAAAATTACGTAGGTAAGTATCATTACTAATGTTATAAATCGGGAAGTGTGTTTGTTGCTTTGCTACTCTTTCACGCAGCGTCGGAGCAACGGATAGACTTGATTATTTTCATGGACATAGTTCAAAGGCTAGACAGTTACTGTACCAGCCTTTTTAATAGTCCACTGCAGGACGTAGCCCTACCCACGAAGGGTGATTGGGCCATATCCACCACGCTGGCCCAGTGCGGGTTGGTGGATTTACATACGCCATCGAATTTCTTCTACGGACGTATGCAGGTTGCCTCACGATGATTTCCTTCACCGAAAAGCCAATGATGTGAAATTCCGTACATAAGTTCCAAAGAAACTCATTGGTACGGGATCGGGATTTGAACCCACGACCTCACGATTGCAGTCGGGTGTTACTACCACTAGACCACCACGGCTTAGACAGTTACATATGCTTCTTTTTATCCCGGAAAATAAAAAGTTTCTCTGGAGTAGTTTAATAGTATTATAATCACGCGGGCAAAGCTGCTACCTAGTAGGTATTTTATAAAAATTAAATGTCGTAATATTATGAAATCATCGAGTGATGAATGAACTCTGTTAAATTAAACAATGTAATAATAACTAAACACCAGAATACTCATATATGTAGGTATAGGTAGGTAAAACTTTAATTTAATCGCAGTGAATAATACCTAACCTTAGGATTTTCCGGTATAAATACAATAAACGTAAGCTAATTTAATTTCAAAATAACTGCACCTCTAATTGATTGCTATAATTATTGTAATTATAGGTAACGGTATTTAAAATTACCGAAATCATGAATCGCATTAAGGATTGCGAGAGGTCTATTTAGATGATAAATTATATTTACACAGAGTTTTATGTATTTGATTCAAATGTTTTTTTTTAATATTCAGTTTGGCTCTCTAACATAAATTTTCTCTGTATTGAGCGTTCTCTCATGGCTAGCTTATAATATTATTCTTAAATTTCTAGTACGTAGAATGTAGATATACCTACAAGTACATCAAATGCAAAGATCGAAGTAGTCGTACTAACATACTAGCTGCGCTCCGCGGTGTTACTTGCGTTAGCCCGTCATAAAAAAGAGCTTCATACCGGGTTTCATCCAAATCGGTTCATCTGTTTGTGCGTGAAAGAGCAAAAAACATCCATACATACTCACAAACTTTCGCTTTTATAATATTAGTAGGATAGTAGGAACAGCGCATCCTGGCTGAAATATTTTAATTTATTTATTCTTCACTAGCTTTTGCTCGCGGCTCCGCCCGTGAAATGTTTTGATTTTTGGGCTATCCCATGAGAACCTTTTATTTCAATCCGTTGCTGCGTTAAAGAGGAACAAACTAAAAAATACACTTTCAGATTTATAATATTTTTATTTGTAAGATTACGAGTAAGTTGGTTTAAAGTACCTGGGCTAAGACAGCTGGAAGGTCAACTATTATATTCACAAACATATTTTTTCCAGGTGAACACCCCACTCAATAAAAACGTAGCCAAGAACGTGATATTGTTCCTGGGGGATGGGATGAGCATCACTACCCTGGCCGCTACCAGAGCATACCTCGGCCAGAAGCACGGACTCATGGGGGAGGAGCTCAAGCTGAGCTTCGAGGGTTTCCCTTACACTGGACTTTCTAAGGTATACAGTAATGTAACTATAGTCTTTAGAGCCTTATCCAGACTTACGCTACCCCGTTTTGCGCGATTTCGAATATACGCGGTTTTTTAAATCACCGCGTGTATCATGTTCGATTTACGGCATGTTCGAACGTACCTACTGTTATACTGTATCAGCCTTTTTTAATAGTCCACTGTAGGACGAAGGCCAACTCACGAAGGGTGATTGGGCCATATCCACCACGCTGGCCCAGTGCGGGTTGGTGAATTCACATAGGCCATCAAATTTCTTCTAAGGACATGTACCTACAGGTTCCCTTACCTTCACTGCAAAGCCTATGGTGTGAAATCCCGTACGTAAATTCCAATTCCAAAGAACTCATTGGCACGGGACCGGGATTTGAACCCACGACCTCACGATTGTAAGGCGGGTGTCACTACCCCTAGACCACCACGGCACATGAATTCGAACGTGTTCCGCGTGAATTGTTTTCCGTTCGCAGTGCACATTCGGTTTACGACAAGCTTGAAGGTATTTACAAAAGTTGAACCTCGACTTCGCAAAATTGACTTAACGTGGCTATCGCTTGGTCCCGCCTATCGCCTAAGTCCGGGGCGTTACTGTACAAGCTTTATTGATCCCGTGTGGTAGTGCAGACAGTTCTGCAAGATCTATCTATCTTTAGAAATCATAGAGACCTTGATGAGTGATATAGGCACTTAGGAAAAAGTAGAGTAATAAGGCTTTTATGTGACAACCTTGTGCAAATGTCACCTATTTTTGCGCATATACCTATCGCCAATCGGTTAATGCCTGACGAACTACACTGTTATGAATGAAAACGCTGGCGCGACGAAATTTACTCATTCGAAAGGTTGCGGGGAATCGCGACTCACGAAAGGAAATTGGGAAGACCTTTATCCAACAGTGGGATGGATGGCATTTATTAATTTTAGCCATTATCGTGCTACTGCACAGGGAAAACTTTATCTCTTTCCACTTCTCGGTCGAGAGCTTTGGTGTTTTGTGATAAACATTTCAAAAATTGGCGCGTTCGCAGGATTTGAACCTGCATCCTCTGGGACTCCGGCCCAGCCCCCCTACCGCCTAAGCAATAGCAATCGTAATAGCAATCGTTTATGACTTCATTTTAGTCATTTGGCACCGCCTATGTGACGTTAGCCATCAATTGCTTTGCGCGGATTGCGAAAGCAAACGTTGAATGAACAAATTTGATGGCTAACGTCACATAGGCGGTGCCAAATGACTAAAATGAAGTCATAAACGATTGCTATTACGATTGCTATTGCTTTAGACGGTAGGGGGGCAGATGCTTTGTCCAATTAAGCTAAAACGCTCTCCACCTAGTGTGTGAAGCACGAAAAAAAATAATTTCATTGAGAGCTTTGGTGTTGCATCCGCTGCAGTGGGAGTCAAACTCGTCTCGATTTTTTTTAGGCTTTTTTAGGCCAAGGGTTATTTTACTATTAGTAGGCCGTATTTTAGATCGTGCGAAAATCTTTCCGATTTTCAAAAAAAGCCACTTGACAGCATATTTTTTTCCTTATACCAAAAACAAAGATCTTACAAATCTCCGCGTCAAACTAACAACATCCCTTTTTTGGATCGGAAGTGAAATTAGACTTTATTCTTCAGATTGGTTGAACAAAAATCCGTATTATGTAATGACACCCACGAATGATGATATTATTATAATTAAAATGATGTCATCTTCCCTTCTTTCCTTTCATTTCTTCTAAGAATCAGATGACATATTATTATTTTCATAATTGATTTATTTTGCTTTGAATAGGTATATCAGTCTTAAGTTATTTGTTGCTGCACAATAGGTATTTGTAAAGGTCGAATTAAAATTTGCCACTGTTGGGGATTTTTTAAGTCAACATAGAAGTAGCATAATTTAAATGATCTGCCGTATAATCAGCATTAAGGCTGATCGTCTTGGTCAGCGCGCGAAATTCAATTTGTGCATTTTACTCGTACCTACCTTCATGGTTGCTAAATGAGTTTTCGTAAACTTTTAACTTATATCTGTAAAAGGCAAAAAACCCTTGAAAAATTATTTTTGGGTTTTTTAGAATTTACAGATAAACTGCTTATTATAAGTTCACAAAAACTCATTTAGCGGCCATGAATAGGTAGTTTTATAACGAACGAGGTATTTACACCAAGAAACCAAAATAATGGCCTGTTTATGCATACTCGTAAGAGTCCACTAACTAAAAACTACTTAAGGTGAAAATCAGTTGATGAACTTTCGTACATAAACTGACCACTTATTTGGCTTTCAAGAGTATGTAACTCGTAAATGCTTCCTATTTATGGTCGCTCTAAATGAGTTTTCGTAAACTTAAAATCAGAAGTTTATTTATACCCAAAATTTATTTTTAATATAAAAATATTAGAATTCCGCGCTCTGACCAAAACGAACCACGTTATAGGCTTTATGGTGAGCTTTATGTTCACGTTCTTTGAAAAAAATATTGGCGGTTTCATAGTTATATTTATCTACAAATAAAAATAAATACTCATTTGAACTATTTTAATGGTTAACATCGTCAGATTTATCATTCTAGTATTGACTATAACGTTTTAAACCGCGTACTTTTTCAAAAACGAGCTTGTTGGATTATCACAAACTTAACCAATAACTATATTGCTTACCAAGTTTACCTTTTACCTTTCAAATGAGTCAATAGTCGCTTGTTGTATTTTAAAACTTTCAAAAGTATTGTTTACACAGAGGCTGTGACTGTGATAGGTACCTATACGAAATATCAGGGTTTTACCACACATAATTTAAGATATAACTTACATTTGAGACTAGTTGGCTTAACCCAGGACAATTTATTAGACACCTATAAAATTTGTTGTTCGATTGCTCGTTTCTGAAACTAAGTAAGCGATTTTACGCTGCGGTTTTCGGTTTACTCAGAATATTTTAAACGTGAATAATAATTAAATTTTGTCTCGATTCCATGTTTGTAAAATCATTGTATAATGTACTGTTTTTTAAATAGTCCACTTATAGGCGTAGAGGTCAGGGTTTTACCATACAGAATTTAAGATACCTACATACATACCTACTTTTAATACTGGTTGGTTTAACCTAGGTTAATTTATTAGACACTTATAAAGTTCTTGACAATTTTATTATCTGTGGTGTGATTGGTCATTGTTCAATTGTGTATTTTCTGGAACTAAGTAAAGATTATACTCGTATCTTTACTTGCGGCTTTCAGCTTACTCAGAGTAGGTATTCAGACATGAATTAGATTTCCTCTCGATTCCATATATGTAAACTCACTGTGTAGTGTACTGTAGGAGTCGTATTAAAAAATAGTCCACTGCTGGACGTAGGTCTGTCCATGGAGGGTGATTGGCCATATCCACTACGGTGGCTCAGTGCGGGTTCGTAGATTCACATACAGCAACAAATTTCTTCTACAGACTTACGGAGGTTGCCTTACGATATATTCCTTCACCGAGAGAGCAACGGTGTGAAATTATGTAGGTGAGTTCCAAAGAACTCATTGGTACGGGGTTAGGATTTGATCCTATGACCTCACAATTGTTACTAGCTCTAAGCCACCACAGCATAACTCACTGTGTAACATCGCTGTAACCTACAAATAAATTCTTCATTAGTAGTTAGGGTTTTAAACATTAGTTTTTGATGCAAATGAAATTGTATCAATTACCTAATCGTATTGTTTACAGTAAGCACAAAAAATAAAACAGCAGCGAATCCCATAGATAATATTGTTGAAGGCGGCTTTATCGCCCGCAATGATTTCATCCGTATATCCTTCTTCATTTATTACTTACTTATGTATCTTATTAATTAGCTAAATAAGAAGTAGGTATACATTATACCTATAGCTTCCTAAATTAGATATTGTAACACGAAAAGCAACTAGATGTCCACTGACCAATTAAGATATAGAGATAATCGTAATCACTATCAGCTGACAGCGTAGGTATACTAAGCGCCACACAAACCGACGGTTGAGAAGTTAGCCGCAGATGACACTTCGCCGTGATTCGCTAATAAAACTAAAATAAACTAAATAATTATTGCGCATGTGTGCACAATGCCTTATACAAATGGCGAAGTAGTGAGCTCGGGCGTAGGGAGCGCGCGGGAGGCATGAGGTTGGCGGGCGGATGTGTCCCGGCGTTTCGTCTCTTTGGCTTCCGCGCGTACCCATATTTCGGCTTTTGCGCAGAACGCTGTGTATAACTTCCCATCCGTCAATTTTTGTGGCGCTCAGTATAGCTAGTATTTATTTTATTAAATATTAACAAATAAAAATGTAGAACGCGTTAAATTTTATGACGACTGTGAAATGCGCTATGAGTTGCATAGAACGCCCTTGCTGACTCATAGATTTGTTACTGCGCAACGATTCGCTTCGTGATCTAAGGTCGTGTTATACGCAATAACAACTGGGGTTTACTTTTTAAAGTGTCATCTGAGCCACGATAGCGCTGAGTTGTAAAAGCCACTGCTATATTGATGTGGTCACTGGTCATCCGTCCACCTTTTGTACACCTACGTAATAATAATTATTACTAGCGATACTGTACATTCCGCGAAGGTGGGGTGTTCGAGGCTTTTTAAATGCCAAGAACCTCCACAACCGCGAAGTGTACAGTATCGCTAGTAATCATTATTATTACGTAGGTGTAGATCCGTCTAAAAGGTGGACGGATGACCAGTGACCACATCAAGATAGCAGTGCCTTTTACAACTCAGCGCTACCGTGGCTCAGATGACACTTTAAAAAATAGCGTTAATTAATTGATAGCGTGGGATGAATAGCGATGTGGTGGCGGTTGTCAAGCGCCTTACCCCGCTCTCCCTGGCGAACGAGAACTGTCGCAGGCCATCGGTGCTCAACACCGATGATCGCATGGCTTTATGGAATAGCAAGGAGCTGCACGGGCGGTTATATCAGGCCCTAACAAGACCCGATGTGGATCTGGTCTGTCGCTTCGGTGACCTCTTTGGGAAAACCGAGGATATTGCCTGTGAAATTGCGGATGAAGTTGGTTTGACGAACAACTACCGGAAGTATATTCTGAAGGGTGGCACGGTCGACATTTGTCGGGCATGCTACCGACCCGGAGAGTAACTTAGGCATATTACTTCCGGTTGTTTTCGTTTTGGCAACGGCAAGTACTTGCACAGGCATAACCAAGTGACCAGGATCATTCATCAGCAACTTGCTCTTCGATACGACCTTGTTGAGTCCGAGGTGCCGTACTATTTGTATGCATCGACGCCAGTTCTCAAAAATGGTTGTCCGTAGCTCTACTGGGACTGCTCTATCATCACGGACAGAACTATTGTCGCCAATAGGTCTGATATCGTGGTGGTCGATCGGTCCTAGCAGTGCTCGTCGACGTCACCATCCCACATGACGAGAACCTCGTGAAGGCCGAGAAGAACAAGCTCAGCAAGTACCTTGACTTGGCTAACGAGGTTACCGCCATGTGGGGTGTGGACTCGACGATCATTGTCCCGATAGTCGTTTCGGTAAACGGCTTAATAGCGAAGAGTCACGACCCTTAATAGGCTCTCGCAAGACGGTTGGGTCAAGCGTCACATGCAAAAGGCAGTCATCCTGGTCACAGCGCGCATTGTCAGGAGGTTCCTTTTACTGTAACCTCAACCATCAGTATCCTGGGCCTTGCCCCGTTGCAGGCGGCAATCCAAGTTTAAATTTTTTATAGTATTTTTTTTGTATGTGTATAAACATTGTAAAGACACTTAAATGTATGATATTTTCATACATTTGAATGAAAATATCATAATGAATAAATATGTGTATTATAAACAAATTGGTATTTCATACCTAAACTTATGATTTCCAGACGTACTGCGTAGATAACAACGTAGCGGATTCCGCTTGCAGCGGCACCGCGTATCTCACAGGTGTTAAGGCCAACAGCGGGACAGTGGGCCTCAGCGGGGCCGTCAAGCGCGGAGACTGCAAGGGACAGATGGATGGAAGATACTCTGTTACCGGCCTTATGGACTGGGCACAGAGAGCTGGCAAAGGAACAGGTATGTTACAATATTTCAACTTTCAAATTACTAGTGATGACTTTATCTTACTATCAGTACCTAATGCAAATTTACTAGTTGACTAGGTGTTTGTCAGCGATCACCAAAGCTTAGCAAAGCTCGGCACGGTCAGTGTTCAAATGGGTGACCGCGGGTGGCATTTACAACTGAGCGCTCGGATGAGTGTCGTAGCTCGGATGAGTGTCGTAGCTCGGATGAGACGTTAAATTGTAGGTTACGGTTGTTATAACCGTTTAACCATATCAGCTTCAGGCGGCTTAAAAAAAAATAGACACCAAGGCTAGCCACCCGGCCTATACGAACTTACTTCACTAGTCAATCTACCCTCAATTGACTACTGCTAAGTATCTTAGTCATGGCCGACGCGGTCGTAAAGTTCTCGAGCGGAGGTACGGGTAAGCGCAGGACCTTTAACTACAATATGGAGAGATGACCCCATTAAAATCGAAGGATACCGTTGGATGCAAGCCGTTTCTAATCGATTTTACTAGCGATTTATGGACTACCTAGGAGGATTTTAACATCTCTGATGGACTATGGACAACAAGTTTCAGAAGCTCAAGCCTTTTACCCGGCTGCGCATCGCAAAAATTGTCGCTTTGAGTACGAGGCAAATCAGTTCCAACAATGTTTCAGATTTGAATTCAGCTTCCTGCAAACATTGTTTTTTTTTCTTCATATTCTGAATTGTTGTCTTCTTGGAATATTGTTGTCTAAATGCTATTTGGCCGAAGCAAAAATCTTTTCTTCAAAACGACGATTTTGTATTCGTCTGTTCAGATGTTGATTTTTGTCTACAAGTGTCGCATTTTTCAACTAATTTCGACGATACTTGGAACACAGGTTTTATATATTAACAGTATTTTTTGTCATCGGCGATTTTGATTGGGGGAGTAGTTCCCCCAAAAAAGGGAGAAAACAGCTGTCGCACGATTTCTCAACCGATTTCGATGATATTTGGCAAGATTGTTTAAAAATTTAATTAAGTAGAACTTTTAAAAATTGTAACTAGACGATTCCAAGTGCCTGTATTGTGTCTACGGAATAAATAAATTTTGACTTTGACTCTAAATCCTAACAAGTTCTGAGGAGTGTGAACCAAATCGGTCAAAAACTATTCGAGATATAGGCTTTTGAAGATTCACTTAAAGAGATGTATCACGAGGTCTACTGCTCGGAAAACTACAAGTAAAATTATATTGTGATTTTTTTTCTTAATAGAATAGAATAGAATAGAAAACGCTTTATTGTTCACACAATTTAAAATATAACAATAAAAGAATACAATATAATTAGAATAGTGCGACAACCGGCGGCCTTATCGCTTAGAGCGATTTCTTCCAGGCAACCTGATAAAGAGAGGAAAGGATTATAGAGGAAGGTAAGGGACGGGGTGTACAATAATGGCGAATTAATTGAAACAAAAATGAATATACTTGAATAAAGAGTCATAAATATACATAAGATATATACATACAATCTAAATCTTGTCTAACTGCTATTTAAGATTGTCTAAAACCACAAATTCATGACCCATATAACTAATTTCCAGGAGTGGTGACCACAACGAGAGTGACGCATGCCACTCCAGCGGCGTCGTACGCACACTCGGCTGATCGGAGATGGGAGTCAGATTCAGATTTACCACAACACGCGCAGTTTTGCCAAGACATCGCCTCGCAGCTAGTGAGGGGACGAGTCGGGAGCAATATCGATGTAAGTAGCTGATCATAGCGTAGCTTGTGTCGCCTGTTACACTCCCGGCAAATCGCAGAATTAGTTGGGAAAGTATCGGGCTAGTGATACGAAAGAGGCAGGTTTAAGTCCTGCGTTTTACGAAAACTCTTTAAGATAAACCTATTGTAGAAAACACTATAAAAATTAAAATCAGTTCTATATTGATGTGAGTACTTACATTTTTGCTAGAGGTTCTCCATGCGCGCTCCCTCCCTTTAAATAATTATGGACAGTTTAATATCAGTTTACTACTAGTAGTATCTAATAGTACAATTAGGTATTTCTTATGTGCTAGTTCAAGGTGATTGCGCTCTATTGCTCTCGGACAAACCTTGGATTTAGACTTCTGGAGTTTTTGTGGCACTGCTTACACGTGTAGGCAAGCTTTTCTTTGAATACATACTTGTGTGCCACCTTGTCACACCAACAAATAACTAGAAGTCTAGATTATCGTAAATTATAAAAGTGGTTTGGGTCTTTGCTTCCTTATTGACACTTCGTGTTACCTTTGGGTAAAATGAAGTGTCAATAATGTTTTAGTCATTTATAGTAGACGTAGGACGATTTGATTAGGCGTGCACAAATCTACAAACTTTAACTGATTATTTATTCATACAATATTGACCCATTTAGCCAATGGGTAGAACACCATAGGTGGCTTTCACCTACAGCTGCAAGGCTAGACGGCACAAAAAATTGTGTAGGTAGTGGAATAATAAGTAATTTGAAAACTTACAGGTAATCCTAGGCGGTGGCAGAAGTATGTTTTACTCGAAGAATTTGAAAGACGACGAGGGCCACCCCGGGTACCGCAGTGACGGAGCCGACCTCATCAACGAGTGGCTGATGAAGAAGCAGTCGCAAGGGCAACTCCCTAAATTCGTGGACACTCGAGCGGTGAGTGGCAGCTCTGATAAAGCCCTACATTCGTGGAAAACTCGAAAGGTGAGGGATAGGTCTGATAACAGAGGCTTTTGAAGAAGAAGACTTCGGGACAACTCCCTATATTCTTAGACGCTCGAGTGGTAAGTACTCGTAACAGCTCTGATAAAGCAACAGAGATGGGAATACTACAGGTACTGCAAAGACGGAGCCGACCTCATCAACGAGTGGCTGATGAAGAAGGAGACTAGGGGACAACTCCCTACATTTGTGGACACTCGAGCGGTGAGTGACAGTTCGGATAAAGCATCAAAGATACCGAGGGATGTCACGGGTACCACAGTGATGGAGCTAATCTGATCAACGAGTAGCTGATGAAGAAAGATACTCGGGGACAACTCCCTACATTTGTAGACACTCGAGCGGTGAGTGACAGTTCGGATAAAGCATCAAAGATACCGAGGGATACCACGCGTACCACAGTGATGGAGCCGATCTGTTCAACGAGTAGCTGATGAAAAAAGATACTCGGGGACAACTCCCTACATTTGTGGACACTTGAGCGGTGATTGACAGCTCTGATAAAACATCAATGATAACAAAGGATACCACTTAGGTTCCAGGTACCAGGTACCGGGGACGTTCTTATGTTTATCACATAAATACAGTAAATACTTGCACTTGCTTAGGAATCGAACCCATGTCTCTTTGGCCCAGGGGTCAAAGTCACTAACCACTTGGTCACGAAAGCAGATAGATAAAGTATTGTTTCGGCCAATACAAATAATTTTGTTCATATTAATTTGCAGAGCCTCCTAAACGTGGACGCAAAGAAACACAAGAGCCTTCTAGGATTGTTTTCTCCGGACCATATGCCGTACCACCTCGAGGCGCCCGACGATGACCCCACGCTAGCGGAGATGACCGTCAAAGCTATCGAGATGCTGGCTGCTAAGGGCACTGGATACTTCTTGTTCGTTGAAGGTATCCTTACTAATATTATAAATGCTGGACTATTAAACGCGGGCACAAAGAAACATAAGAGTTTTCTGGGATTGTTTTCCCCCGACCATGATATTTACTTGCCATACCACCTCGAGGCCCCACGTTGGCAGTAATGACCGTCAAAGCTATCGAGTTGCTGACATTGGATACTTAATCGTTGAAAGTTCTTTTAACATCGAAGCAAAAACAAAGAAAGCTCATACACATTGTGGAAGCTAAATAAATAAATATGAAAATGTAAGATAGCAATATTTTTTTGACTAAAGCTTTTTAGAAGTCAATACAATAAGAGCTCAATGTATCATGAAAATATTTCCAGGCGGCAGAATAGACACGGCCCACCACGAGACCAAAGCCCGCAAGGCTCTCGACGAGACTGCAGAGCTGGCGAAGGCAGTGGAATCGGCTGTCAGGCTCGTCGACCTCCGAGATACGCTCGTCGTGGTCACCTCCGATCATAGTCACACCATGAACTACAGCGGGTACAGCAAGCGAGGGACCGACATACTCGGCTTCACCAATAAGGTAAAGATAACTAGATAGTTATATTTATCAATTAATCCAGAACAGACGCACGCTGATAACAACAGTAGAAGCTGCTCTATGGCTGATTGACCTTAGGTGTACGCTCAAGGTATGCTTTCGGACTCTGCTGCAGGCAGCGGCAGCACCGCAGAAGTGCTGCCGCAGCACTACTAGTCCCCATATAATGTCTATGAGTTTATATGAGATTACATTCCGAGCTAAGCAGCATTGTCACGGCAGCAATATGAGGAAAAGCAGTGCTGTGGCAGCACTGCTGCCTGCTGCTGCTGCCTGCAGCGGATTTCGGAATCATACCTTTATGGTGGTTATCTCTAATGCCATTAGTCTAAGATCAGAGGTGACCAAGGAGGAATTGAGAAGTAAGCATACTGATCTATGTCTGGGAATAAAGAAAAACACAAAGATTTTAAAGACTTCGGAGTTTCAAAAAGTTTTCGAAACTAGCAAGGCTATTAGCCTTTTAATAGTCCACAACAGGACGTAGGCCTATCCACGAAAGGTGATTGGGCCATATCCACCACTCTGGCCCAGTACGGGTTGGTGAATTCACATACGCCATCTTTCTTCTACGGACGTATGCAGGTTGCCTCACGATGTTTTCCGGAATTCCAAAGAACTCATTGGGACGAGGACCGGACCTACAGCGAGTACCTACAGCAAGCGAGGGACCGATATACTAGGCTTTACCAATAAGGTAAAGATAACTATTAACTATCAGACCTTTATTCACTAATAAGGAAACAAAAGGATAGAAATTCGTAAAGTTATCGGAAGCTTCTGGGAAGGGTCTGTGGATAATTTCAAGGTTAAATTAGCACTAACCACAACAAACCGATGACAAATTGTGGAATGTGCAACAAGGCATATCCTGTATACGAGCTTTAGGTACGGATATGTGGTCCAAACAAAAGTTCAGGTTATCCAATTCACTATGATTTTATTACTCGTGAAACCTTAAGAATTTCTTGTGTAGGTATAGCGCTATACAGGGTTATTTGTAATCAATTAGCATCTTTTTAGGGGTTGTTTTTTTTTTGAGTTTTGATAAGAGTCATAGAACAAATGTTTTTAGTTTTGATATACAGAATAAGCCCCTACTGTACTGTACTGTACTGTACCAGCCTTTTGATAGTCCACTGCAGGACGTAGGCCTACCTACAAAGGGTGATTGTGCCATATCCACCACGCTGGCCCAGTGCGGGTTGGTGGATTCACATACGCCATCGAATTTCTTCTACGGACGTATGCAGGTTGCCTCACGATGTTTACCTTCACCGAAAAACCAGTGGTGTGAAATTCCGTACATAAATTCCAAAGAACTCATTAGTACGGGACCGGGGACTTAAACCCATGACCTCACGATTGTAAGGCGGGTGTCACTACCTCTTGACCACCACGGGTTCTCTTGACCACCACGGCTGGAGTAGTTGGATGGAGTAGGTAGATCTAAATACCCTTTAAAAATATCCAGATTCTAACTGTCAGGAAATAATGACTACATGGATATAGCAAAAATCAGTCGTAATGATGAAGTAATGTAATGTAATATCGTATAATGTTCATCGTCTAGAGAAACAATAATTATTTTTTGCAAAAAATAGCATGACCGACTTCACCCGTGTACAGAATCATAACATAGTATAAAACAAAGTCGCTTTCCGCTGTCTGTCCCCATGTAAACTTATATCTTTAAAAAACTACGCAACGGATTTTGATGCAGTTTATTTTAATAGATAGAGTAATCAAGAGAATTGTTTAAATGTATAATACACCTGTGCGAAGCCGGGGCCCATCGCTAGAACGCAAATATTATGCACGGATCGATGTAACATTTTTCACATTATTGTTGATTTATCAAAAATGGCTTAGCCAATTTCGATAAAATTTAAATGGGACCAATTTCGAAGCATATTATTTCCAATAAAAAAAGAATTATTGAAATCGGACTACTATGAAAATAGTTATGCGTCGTGAAAATGGTTATACATAAAAAAATATATACGCGTTGAATTGTAGGTATACCTCCTCCGGTGGTTCGTCGATCAACAAAAAAATAAACCTTCAAAATGGACTCATCAAGGTCAGCTTCACTACACTCTACACCTATAGGTTTCTCACGGTATAACGTGAGAAATATTTTGTTTTCTTTCGGTCGGGATAGGTAGGTATCTTACTAACCGCACATTTATAATGACTAATTGATTCAACAAATAAATCATAAACCACAAACAAATAGTAGCTATTCTAAGTCATGCCAAAAGCTCGCGCCAATGAAAAAAGTTGGGGTTATCCCAATTATAAGGAATTTTATTGTATTATTCATGACTAATTACGTATTTAATGTTGTGTTTATGATGGTTAGTTCTTTCACGAAGTACAGAGCAATGAATAGACTTGATTTTTATCTCATATAGCTTAAAACTCGGAGTGTTGACATATGCTACTTATTACCCCGGAAAAATTAAAGGTTCCTTTGGGATAGCACAAGATTCAAAATATCACGAGGGTGAAGTTGTGGGGAACAAGCTAGTATTGCAATAAATGATTGAGTATTGACTTAAAACTCTGACACCAGGGCTATATGATATCTGTACGAACTAACTTAGCGGTACACTGGAGAAACACTACATAATATAAAAAGTTTACTAAAAGTTCCACTAGACCACCACGGCTACGAAAGAAAAGGTATAGTGGTAGTGACGCTCGCCTTACAATCGTGAGATCGTGGGTTCAAATCCCAGCCCCGCACCAATGAGTTCTTTGGAATTTATGTACGGAATTTAATACTTTATACTTTATAATATTTAAGGCTTTTCGGTAAGGGAAAACATCGTGAGGCAACCTGCATAATTATGTCAGTAGAAGAAATTCGATGGCGTACCTATGTGAATCCACCAACCCGCACTGGGCCAGCGTGGTGGATATGGGCCAACCACCCTTCGTAGGTAGGCCTACGTCCTGCAGTGGACTATTAAAAAGGCTGATACGGCATTAAAAGTTCGTATGGGCTGGCTAGCCCTGGTGTCAGAATTTTTAAACCGCCTAAAATCCTCTGATATGGCTAAACGATTAAACCAACCTACAATTTAACGTGTCATCCGAGCCACGGTAGCGATCAGTTGTAAATGCCGCCCGTGGTCACCCATCCGAAGACTGACCTTGCGGAATGTTGCTTTACTTCGGTGATCTCTGACAAACGCGTTGTCAAACTACGCTATGAACGACGAATCACATAACATAGCGGCTGTGCTGTTAGATAAAAGGTGCGAATAACCCAATGAACTAGCGCAGCTGTACCTAAGTGAGCTTCTTTCAAGATTGGGTTATCCGCAGCTTGTAGCTATCATCACAGCCGCCAAGTTGTTTGATTCGGGCTATATATCAAATGTCATGTGACTGGTTGACTGAATAGGTGCCTATTAAAGGAAACTGTACTTACTCTGCAACACAGGCTCCTAGGAGACCTAGTGCAGAATGCAGCGTATTTAATTTAGCCTAAGCGTATTTTTGGATTTAGCCTATTGGTAGTTTCACCTGCCTTACAATCGTGAGGTCGTGGGTTCAAATCGCGGTCCCGTACCAATGAGTTCTTTGGAAATATGTACAGATTTGGCTTACACCACTGCCTTTTCGGTGAAGGAAAACATAGTGAGGAAACAAGTTTGTACAGGAAATTCGATGGCGTATGTGAATCCACCAATCGCTGGGCCAGCGTGGTGCATATGAGCCAATCGCCCTTCGTGGGTAGGCTTACGTCCTGCAGTGTACCATGAATAAGGTTGGTACAGTACAGTACAGCTATTATTAAAATGTATTTTTTGTTGTGTACAGCTGAACGCGTCAGACAGTTTGCCGTATACGACCCTGAGCTACGCCAACGGGCCGGGATACAAACCGCACGCGGAGTTCAAGCGACATGACCTCATGCTTGATGATATTAGTAAGTACCTATGCCTACACCTAACTCTAAATAGAATGGACATGATCTTCATTGCACGATACCACAGTCCCTTATTAATAATAAATATATCAGGGGACATCTCAGCACGGTCTCTGACCCCAAACTAAGCGAAGCTTGTGATAATGCTGCCAGAGACTGAATATACTACATACAACATGTTTCTTTTGAAATAAATACTTTTGAAAAATCAAAATATTACGTGGGTGGAGCCGCGAGCAGAATCTAGTTATAATATAAGAGTAATACTAGGTACCTATTTATGGTCACAAATTTAAAATTAATTTCTCAGTACCTCTTCATCAAGCCTTTGTTTTTTGTTTTAATCGAAGCAAAACATGTTAAATTTTCCAAGAAAATTGTTCAAGTCTAAGTCATTAAAATTAAATTATTGTGTAATAAACAACAAACAAGATAATAAAGTGTCACATTTAAGTGGATAATATGAGGATGATCTTGATAATATAATCATAATAATAATAACTATTGAAACGTCTTGATTTATTATACGATGAGTAAGGTTGTATTTTTGTAAACCTTTGCTATCACAAGATGCTTGCATGTTGTTTTCTTTTGCGTCAATGTTACGCATACGAGTATATACCTAAATATGACGGCCTCCTGTATTTTCCCGTGTGACTGTACCTACCTATCAACTAAAATTTAAAGAATTTTGCTTATTAATTTGTGATTTAGTGATCGCCATAATATTTATATAGCCTTTGGCATTGTTTATTTGATTATTTTACGGAATACAATATTTAATTAAAAATGATTGCCCAGCTAATAACTAGGTATTGCCATATGGCAATCACTACAACGCAGGCATGACAATAACTGAAACCTTTATTATTAAGGTTTAGTTATTGAACACCCCCTGAAAACAAACAACAAGTCAAGTTATCGCGAATGTAAAAATATTGACAAAACAAAAAAAATAAACAAAAAATATTGACTCTACCCTGCCTATACACATTAGAAGCAGCAATATTTACCAAAAAACCACCCACATCTATTTACCGCCTCAACAAACCCTAGACGCCAGAACCAACTAGTAGCGCCCGAACCACTATTAGAAATAGTCAGGAAGGGTCCAGAGTATATGCTAATAAAAATATTCAACAAGCTACCAACTAACATCAGAAACGAAACAAGCGAGAACGGTTTTAAAAGAAAGATAAAAGAGATTCTCATAGCCAAAAGCTACTACACATACAGGACTTCTTAGACGATAAATGTTTCGATACCGCGAATCAGACAAAGTAAATTAGATCCTAACCGTAACTGACAACTGTTCCTAATTACCTTAGTGTTTAAGTCAATTGCAATACCCTAAAACAGGGTCCATAAATATGTAACTCTAAGTTTATAAATTAGACTAAGAGATGTATACGTGTTAGGTGCAATACATGGTTGAATATTGAATGCGATTATTTAGATAACTCCTTAAGATTTATCTATTAACTATTTCAGTAGTAATTATCCAATTGCAAAGAAAAAAGGAACCAAAAAAGTAAAATTGATAGGGTTTCTCTAGAAAAATCATAAGATACTTACTTTTTTCGAAGAGGCTTGCACCTGTTTAGTAAAAATCCGCCATGGCTCTAGTTTATTGTTCAGAATGATGTCAGTTTTGTTTTTGAAACTCATATAAGTAATTCTAGTAAAATCTGCTGAAATTAAATTTGAAATAAGATCATCAAAATCATCTAAAAATTCGAGTTTTTCTTAGAGTGGGCAATCACTGAAGGTGGGCAATAACACCCTTGTTTTAGGGAAAACAAGCTCGTTCATGCACCGCCAACGTTTGTATTGCTGGTTTGACAAATTTCATCACTTGCAGCGTATCATGTACACTGCTCCATCTAGTTTTAACAGGTAGCTTTAATTTTTTGTTGCAGTTTTTTTCAATTGAAATTTTCGTAAAAAGTGACGAGAGTACTTGACTGTATTTTATTTCTTTTACTACATCAACTATCATTTTCAACTAGGGAGTTGTAGTAAAATCTGGTGAAATTAAATTTGAAATAGGATCATTAAAATCACCTAAAAATTCGAGTTTTTCTTAGAGTGGGCAATCACTAAAGGTGGGCAATAACACCCTTGTTACCCCTATTTAACGCCAAAAATGCCACAACCGACTTCATTTCGTACATAACAAATAAAGAATCGTTCGCACGAATCCAAGGATTCCATTTTTAGACTATTGATGAATTTTCTAAGTCGATTACGATACAATTTAAATGAGACATCCTCTGAAGGAAAGTGAGGCTGACCCCATATGGTGATGGGGTCAGCCTCACTTTCCTTATATATTGTAGGATATATAGCCAGGAAGAGAGAGAGAGAGAGAGAGAGAGAGAGAGAGAGAGAGAGAGAGAGAGAGAGATCCTCTGAAGTATGATCGACCAAACCAAAAAAATATAAAGAAACATTTAACAAGATTATTTTTTGCAAAAAATAGCATGACCGCCTTCACCCGTGTACAGAATTCGGGAATATTTCGCACGGATCGATGTGGCATTTTTCACATTATTGTTGATTTATCAAAAGTGGCTCAGCCGATTTCGATAAAATTTAAATGGGACCAATTCCGAAGTAAACTCTTTCCAATAAAAAAGAGTTATTGAAATCGGACTACTATAACAAAAGTTATGCATTACACATAAGAGGTTACACATAAAAAAAAATATACGCGTCGAATTGAGCACCTCCTCTGTTTCGTCGGTCAAAAAGAACAATAATACAGTCGAATGGCAAACCTTCTTTTTTGAAGTCGTTTAAAATAGTACATTGTTCACCGAGAGGAGAAAGTGACCGATTACCGTCGAGGGTGTCGTTTGAAGCCCGAGCCGTAGGCGAGGGCTTTAAAACACCCGAGATCGGGAATCGCACTTTCTCTCGAGTGATACATAGTGCTTTATACTACACCTACGAGGAAAATAAAATATTTTGATAGTTTTATTTTACTTTTCTACGAAAACTGAATCCTCAAACAACACACAAATTGAAAATGGCGCCAAT
Organism: Hypomecis punctinalis; assembly: GCA_949316475.1. Classification (NCBI taxonomy): domain Eukaryota; kingdom Metazoa; phylum Arthropoda; class Insecta; order Lepidoptera; family Geometridae; genus Hypomecis; species Hypomecis punctinalis. Next base: position 22,155,523 of record OX438807.1, on the reverse strand, counting down.
GGCGTCTGCAATTTTCACATGTTCTTTTTTCAAATTGTTTGACACCATCCAACACACAGCTAGTGGCCAGTGTCATTTTGCGCACTTGGAGATAAAAACTCACTGTAAAAACTTTTTGGCTTTTGATATTTAGGTTACTAGCGCATAGTCTTACCCAAAATTAAAAAAGAAAAACCACGTAAGAAATGGATTTTCATACACTTTTCTCTCCCGCTCAGATGCGTTTTCTCGCCGCATATTTGTTCGATATGCAATGACGTACTTTCTACCGTAAATTTGATAAAGTATCAAGGTACTTTCCGAGCAGGTGTAGTATAAATATATTTATCTTCCTCGGTGACCTGCTCTAATGCTCTCTTGCGCACTTTGGGATCTCCAGGGTAACACATCGGAGCTCTCAGCACTTTCCTCATGATCATGACGTATCGAGTCGATATTACAAAGATCAAAAAGAAATAATCAGGCAAGTGCGAGACGGATTCGCGCACGAAGGGTTCCGTACTGTAGGGGGGCTCCCCTTAATATATTTTATTTTAATTATTTATTTTTCAAACAACTATACATTATGTGAATATTTCAAGCATCTATGTACTTAATGCCGTTATTAATATCGAGCAAAAAATACGTTTCTCGTATGGCCCCCATTAAATATTTTTTTTTTAACTATTTATTGTTGAAGTGAATATTTAACTAAATATTCTGCGAAAATTTCAAGAATCTACCAGTCACCGTTATTGATACCGAACGAAAAAGTAAAAGTAGTATGGGAGCCTCCCTCAAATGTTTATTTTATTCTGTTCTTAGTAACAGGTCCCGTTTTTACCCTCTGGGTACGGAACCCCAAAAAATTCCAAGTCAATGATAGGTTGCTTCGCTCGTTGTGGCAACGTGACATCTGGAATTTATGACGATCTCTCTAACGTATTTGCAGTATTTTTAAGCGATTCCCAGAAAGGAGGAAGTACCTACAACGTTGATCTGAACCTATGTATTTTATTTTTGTATTATGTTCATCGATATTTCCGCCTGTGAACCGAACTTGAAAAATCTTTCTTTTTGTTTGGTAGAATATATATTATTGCAGAGGTCCCATTTAAATTTAACCGATATCGGCTGAGCTATTTTGGAAAAAAAACGGACAAGTGCGAGTCAGGCTCGCACATCGAGGGTTCCGTACAAACATATTGTTAAAATAATTAAAACCTGTTTTAGCACGTGCTAATGAAGTTCTTTTATATGATAACTTACATGATACGATTTACTCACTTTGAATTTTGAACCCATATTTTGTGAATTTTGAAGCCCTATTTTTTATGATTTAAAAAAAATTACAGTTTTTAGATTTATTCCTAAATGTTTACTCTGAGACAGTGCTTCTCGCCAAATTTCACAGTTCTATGTCAACGGGAAGTACCCTGTAGGTTTTGATTTTTGTGAGTGTCGAAATATGTGTTTTTTTACGATATAAACGGCTCTAATTTTTTTAAACAATAACTGAGAAGTTTTTCTTTTACACAACTGCAAGAGACCATAGATATACGTATACAGTTTAAATTTCAACTCAATGTTCCCGAGATAAAGAGTCTTGACATACACACAGACGGACAGACGGACAACAAAGTGATCCTATAAGGATTCCGTTTTTTCCTTTTGAGGTACGGAATCCAAAAATCAACAACAGTGAAAATGTCATCTATGAAGTTATTACCTACAATGTATGACACATCGATTCTTGCGTAATCTTTTTGGGAAAAATAATTATTATCTTCCATTTCCTTCTAGAACGATTAATTTAATATCTGTTTTGGTTGTTAGTTGTCTTTGTTTTTGTATACGTTCCTTGGCCACCTCGACGACGGAAATTCTGATGGGTCCATGAGTATTATTTGAATTCAACTTCACACCTTATGAGAATTTAGACAGGTAGGTACCTACTAAACGATCTTGCCAAATATTATCGAATTCCGTTGACAAATAGCGCGATAACAATTTTTTTGTCATTTTGAGGTTAATACCACCCTCGCCATCACCGTCCCCATCGCCGACCGCATAATATATCGAACATGTGGACCAAGTTTCGTACCGATTTGTTAAAAAATGTGACCTGTAGAGAAAAATTAACATTCGGACAGACAAAATCAAAATCGTTGACTAAAAACTGAGACTTTTTCACTTTTACTCAGTCAATAAATGTATGTGTTCAATTTTCAGATCACTTGAACTACACATATCCTGCGCTGGTGCCGATAACGAGAGAGACGCACGGCGGAGAAGACGTGGCAGTGTTCGCTAGCGGACCATACTCCCATCTCTTCACTGGGCACTACGAGCAAAACTTCATACCTCATGCGATAGCGTACGCTGCCTGCATCGGCCCGCAACTCACCAGCTGTGCTGACGACAAGTAACTTGACGGTTGCACTGAGGACAAGTTACTTGACGATTGCGCTGATGACAAGTAACTTGACAATTGCGCGGACGCCAAGTAACTTGACGATTGTGCTGACGCCAAGTAACTTGACGATTGCGCTGACGCCAAGTAACTTGACGATTGCACTGACGGCAAGTAAGTTGATGCGGTATTCGCTACCGGAACATACTTTCATCTCTTCACTGGTCACTACGAGCAGAATTTCATTCCTCATGCGATAGCGTACGCAGCCTGCATCGGCCCAAAACTGACGACAAGTAACTTGACAATTGCGCTGACGCCAATTAACTTGAGGTATTCGCTAGCGGAAAATACTCCCATCTTTTCACTGGTCACTACGAGCAAAATTTCATTCCTCTTGCGATAGCGTACGCAGCCTGCATCGGCCCACAACTCACCAGCTGTGCTGACGACAAGTAACTAGACGGTTGCACTGAGGACAAGTTACTTGACGATTGCACTGATGAGAAGTATAATAACTTTCAGTGATAAGACCGCCGGTTCCTTCACATGATTTTGCAGCTATTTTTCTCAATTTTTCTGTTTTATGTGTGTGTGAATGTGAATCAATAAGAGTATATCTATCTATTTAGTTGCACTGACGATAAATTACTTAACTCCACGGTTAAGTAATTTCCCGTTGATTGGATCAATTGTATTAATCAGAAGAACTTCATCATTCCGAACGCCAGCTTACATTGGCCCACAATTCACGAGGATTACGCAGACCTCAGAAGAATTACAAGGACGGTCGTCAAATTCTAAACCTAGGTTTACCAAATTCGTAATTCGTCAAATCCTTTATTAATCATATCCTACGTCAAAACTACTCTACCATTTCCGCGATTCGTCAAGTCAGTTATTGGTCAAAACTTAAATTCGTCAATTACGTGCTTTACCTAGTACTTGTAAAATCGAATACTAAAGTGCTTCATATTATTATGTTTGTTACCAGTAGTACCATGGATAGAATGATCTTCCCGCAGTAGTAGTATATTATGATATCTTCTTTGGCAGTAGTATCAAGCGGTATAGAAGTACTACGGAAAAAAGAATTTGTTGTACCTACTATAACTAACTAGTTTTTACCCGCGGCTTCGCCCCCATGATATTTTGATTTTTGACGCAATATCATGATAATTTATAGCCTATGTTCTATTCTGATAGCCGAAGAAGCCGTGGTGGTCTAGAAAGCCGTGGTGGTCTAGTAAGCCGTGGTGCTCTAGTAGTAGTGACATCCGCCTTACAATCGTGAGGTCGTGGGTTCAAATCCCGGTCCCGTACCAATGAATTCATTGGAATTTATGTATGGAATTTCACACCACTGGCTTTTCGGTGAAGGAAAACATCGTGAGGCAACCTGCATACGTCCGTAGAAGAAATTCGATGGCGTATGTGAATTCACCAAGCCGCACTGGGCCAGCGTGGTGGATATGGCCCAATCACCCTTCGTGGGTAGGCCTACGTCCTGCAGTGGACTATTAAAAAGGCTGGTACAGTACAGTGTTATTCTGATATATAAGCTATATTATGGCAAAGTTTCATCTCAATCCGTTCAGTAGTTTTTTCGTGAAAGAGTAACAAACATCCATCTATCCTCACAAACTTTCTCGTTTATAATATTAGTAGGATAGGATATTGCAGAAACACATTTTTAGACTCTTGAGTTCTTGAGACCCATTTTGACGACCGTCTGCGTAATCCTCACGAGTTGCACTGACGACACGTAATTTGACGTCTAGAAGACGTCGCGTTCAGACTCTCGTCTGTATACTGGCAACTATGAACGTAACTTCATTCATAACAAGATACCGTATGCTGTTTTAAAGCTTTACAAAGTCTTCTAAGTCTTCGTGATTTATCTTACAACGTCACTTACCATCATGTCCGTGGCGGTCTAGCGCAGACTTATTCGCGTTAAAAAAGTTTGAAAACTGTTATGGTTTTCGTGTTCCTCCATACATTTTTGTTCGTTCGTTGTTTCTGTTAGGGGTGCTGTACGAAAATGTATGGCCATACGGACACGGAAACTATTGTTATTTGTATTACCGTTTACGTATTAACTCATTTTAACCTCTTTTTCTTAATAAGTAACTTTCCCAAATAGCCTTTTGCGTCGATTTGAAAGATTTTTTCGGGAATTTACCTGGTTGGCCATAATTTATTAGTATATGTCAACAATATATATCAACTAAGACAATTGACGAATTATTAGAAGTATTTTTGTGATGTATTATGCAATTTTTTTTTATTATTTTTTTTATTATTGATACTGGAATTGTTTAATGTACCTAGTAAGTAACTTCATTAAAATGCTGTTGATCAGCTGTTAGATCGTGTAAACATTTGACGTCAAAGTTAGTTATGTAATGTAAAAAAATTGATAGTATTCTTGACTAGATAAGATTATAGAATTAAAGACTTGTTAAAGCAAACACACAGCCTATACTATACTATAAAGCCGGAAACATACTGTCGGACGCGGCTTACGGACGCGAATGACAGCTGCGACTTAGCAATGTGCACAGTCTTAAAACATCCGGTGTGCCAGATCGCTCTCGGACGTCCGAACGCTCAAGGTCGTCCGAAGGTGACGTCCGCGACTTATGTCCGATAGTGTGCGATAGTGTGTAAAACTTGAATGCCCATTATTGTCTATAGTTAAGTATTAGTACATCATGGTACAAGTGTGTAATGTAGGTGATTACCGCTGAGGCGCCATTGAGACCCGAACCGTTATTGTTAGTACCTATTATTTTATTCACAAGTGTGTTGAAAAACGTCGTATGCTACACGTGTGTATTGATGGTTACCGTCCTCGGCTCTCTTAAGACCCTCGCCTACGCGTAGGCGAGGGTCTTCAACACACTTGTGAATAAAATAATAGGTACTAACAATATTTTCAACAGTGAAAACTAGTTGTGAAAAATGTTTCGAAATGGCGGAAAAAAATAATCAGTTTTCCTATGCGCGCGCAATGGCAATCGGCCATATACTAAAATAATGAGGTTTCATGGGTACATTAATTTATTTGTACCTACTATTGAACACGATCTTTTTCGTATCGAAACTTTTTTTAAGAACTAAGAAAATCAACCAATAAACTAAAATCTCTATAGCTCACTTGTGAATAATAGCAATGAAAAAGTCACAGTTTATATAAATTCTCTTCTATGTACTAATTCTTCTTGTATCTATCATTCTTTGAGCTATTTCATATATATCTAATACTCTAAAACTGTATTTTTTGTATATACTGTACTGTACCTATTGTTGTGAATATTAGTTGTAAGTTTTCATATCATTTTCATAAACCACTCTACTGATCTGTTTTATAATTTTGCTTGTATATTTTCCGTGTTTCGTTTCCCTACCTAGACTTGTATAGGAAAATGCCCTCTTTGTTTTTAAAAAAATAATTTTAATCGAATTTTAATTAATTATAAAAGACAAGTGTGTCACGCAGTGATCAAGAATAGAATGACGAAATAAAATTTTAATTAAATCTAGAGCTTAGTCTACGCGCTGGGTGGCCGGGAGTAGCTCTGTCAGCATCCGGTGGTCTCATGATCCCGCCATAATGCGTGGGTGTCTAGACATGGACTTGATATACCTACGGCGAGACAAATATGGCATGACCAGTGGCTGTCGACATGACTACCTTGTAAATAAAAAATAATTCCGTCATCCATTTGAACTCGAATATGGCAAATGCGCCGATCGCGCGAAGCCAAATGCCCCAAATGGGGAAAGAAGAAAAAAAAGTCACAGTTTGATTACAGGTGTCATTATGTGCCTAATTGCGGTGAAATTAGAGCCACTGTATGAGCAAGTGTGTTGAAAAATACTTTACATCGAGATACTCTCACAAGAGATACACTCTAAAATTTATTTAAAGAATGTTTATTTTTCGCAAAAAGGTATAATCGACTTCAACCGTGTACTTATTAGAATTTAATAGTTTGCACGGATGGATGTAGTAATTTTCACATTATGGTTGATTTATCAAAAATGATACAGCAGATTTCGATAAAATTTAAACGGGACTTTAGAAGTGTGATCTACTAAAAAAAAAAACACAGTACCCGTGTAGGATAGCGAATTAAATAATGGACTGTACTGTACCAGCCTTTTTTTTTAATAGTCCACTGCAGGACGTAGGCCTACCCACGTAGTGTGATTGGGCCATATCCACCACGCTGGCCCAGTGCGGGTTGGTGGATTCACATACGCCATCGAATTTCTTCTACGGACGTATGCAGGTTGCCTCACGATGTTTTCCTTCACCGAAAAGCCCGTGGTGTGAAATTCCGTACATAAATTCTAAGGAATTAATTGGTACGGGCCCGGGATTTGAACCCACGACCTCACGTTTGTAAGGCGGGTGTCATTACCACTAGACCACCATGGCTTACAAAATGGACGCTGCTAGTAAAAAAATAAACTTGTATGGGCCCAATCTAATGTAATGGCATCTATGATTGCGAAGCAAGTTGTTGCGTATTAGCAATTTATTCATATGTCAGCGGTACCTACAAGGCGTGGGGATCTGCGCAGCTTGTAGCTAACTTCACATATATCAGATGTAGATCATCATATTTGATTCGGTATAATTATTAATAAGATTATTGTAAGATTTTTTAAATACTTTTAATAACATTGTAAATATTGTGATTTATAAGTTTAGTGTAGATATAATGTAATTTTAAGTAATAAATTATAATAAGATTTTGTACGATTCAAATATATAACTTATTTATTTTTTTCTTTTTTTTATCAACCCTTACTATAATGAGGTCCATATTTTTACAAGGTTTTAATTAACTTGCAATGGATGCACCTATGTATGTAAGTGCGGGTGGAATCTAGCAAGTTAAATTTGATCAACTTACCAGTTTCCAATTGAGCTAAAATTTTGCATGCACAATACATGTATATCGCGTTACAATGCAATAATATGATATCATGGAGCTGTTCTGATGATGGAGTCGGGAGCCATAGGAACTCCTGTACTAAACTGTGTTATTTAGGTATTATATATATTAGTATGTATTTAAAAATATGTATGTAGTATATCAGTCTCTGACAGTCATATCACAAACTTTGCTTAGTTTGGGTCAGAGACAGTGTGTAAGATGTCCCCTAAATATTAAAAAAAAAACAAGATAGACCCGTCGTGTTTGGGCTCGTTGTACCTACTTGTCTTTGCTAGCACTCTGCTGCTACATCCGATATTTTATAACCACAATTTGGACGTCCGCTACGCTTGCTAGTACGTAGTCTCCACTCGAGAACAATTTGAACCCATCGTTCATCGCCAGAAGTAGTTACCTACTATGATATATAATTAGAATGTCGTGTTGTGGTTTTCCTTTTGTGTAATATCCTTAATACAGAATTTTGTTTATATCTACCTACATAATAGTATGACAAATCAATAAAATTATGAAAACTACCTACACAATGCATTTCAATGCGGTTTTCAATATCATTTAGGATTTTTTTCGGAAGTTTTAAAATAGTTATTCATTCGTAGCCAAGCAAAGCTGGGACGGGGATCTAGCAATATACCTAATAATATAATTCTGGCGTAACAATTTCCCCAACGAGCTATGGAGAGGACTATGCTCGGAGTATCTCTGCGAGATCGGATCAGAATGAGATAAGTAGAAGAACCAAGGTTACTGACAGAGCCCAGCGAAATGGCAAGTTAAGTAAGTAAGTTCGTATAGGCCGGGTGGCTAGCCCAGGTGTCAGAGTTGTTAGGCCGCCTGAAGGCCTCTGACATGGCTAAACGGTTGAAACAACCGGGACCTACAATTTAACGTGTCATCCGAGCCACGGTAGCGCTCAGTTGGAAAATGCCACCCGCGGTCACCCATCCAAATACTGACCGTGCGGAACGTTGCTTAATTTCGGTGATCGCTGACAAACACCGAGTCAAACTACGCTACGAGCGCTACCAATGGCAAGTTGAAATGGTAGTATTTGCAGGGCACATATCACAAAGGACTGATGGCCAACGGGGTCGAGAAGTTTCGTATGTTGCAATAAATAATTTGATTTTGACTTTGACTTCTCGTTCAGTAGAGACCACGTACTGGCAAGCGCAGCGTAGGGCGTCCGACTACAAGGTAGACGGATGATATCATTAAAAGACCGCGCGATCGCGCTGGATGCAAACTGCTGCCAAGCGTCTTGTTTGAGATCAATACAGGAGGCCTTTGTGCAGCAGATGACGTCTTATGGCTAATGGATGGATGGTAACATTAAAAAATATTTTATTCGTACCCTTAGGAGAGTCCATTATACTTCTGAATTGTATTGTGTAGTATATCGTAATTACGAATTGTATATTTCAAAGGTCTTATAATTTTATAACGAAGTTTTACTGAGTTTTGTAAAATATGTAAAATTATGCAAAATGATTTGAGGATAAAACAGGGTCACGATAAATAGGTTTATCGTGACGCGTTGGTTACGAAAAATATAGAGTTTAAAGTGACGGTTATATTAAACTGAAAGGAGGCCACAGTGTACCTACTAAGACTAGCTCAATTCATAACTAGATCTGCCTTAATTATTCTACTACGAACTGTATAGGGACGTACGAACTGTACTGTTTCCCTATAGGGAAAGGTCCCTCTGTAGGTGCTACGACAGTCTGAAATTGTCCTATATTTATAAAAGTTTGCCGTAGGTATTTTCTATAAACACAACTTGAATTGCCGTATTAGTAATAACAATAACACTGCTTCAAGAAAAGGATGGACGGATGGCCTTTTTCTTAATCTGATTTAATGTGAGGGCGATGAGTCCTGCACTGACGTGTCCCGCATGGGGTGTTTTGTGCATTTCCTCCTCCAGCGTCTACCGGAGCCAGCCCAGCTCCTTGAAATAGCGCGGGAGCGTGGCTCTGGGGCGCTAGCATAACTGCTCCAGTAGCTTAGATGGTGAATAAGATGATGGCGATGTGGACTAAGCTTATGATAACGCCAATGCAGAGGCGTCATGCAACCCGTTAGCTATTCTAGTGTCTTCTGTGGCTTTGCAATACCACATAGCATGCTCTACAGTTTCATTTTCTTGCAAACAGCTACTACAAAGTGGGCTGTCAGTGGCTCCACGTTTATACAGACCAGATGATTATTTAAGTTGCAGTGACCAGTTATGAGGCCTTAATTTTCTTCGAGTTATTGTATGGACGACAATACACACTGAGACGGATAGTACTTCATAAGAATATTATTTTACAAAAATAAACACTGTACCAGCTTTTTAATAGTCCTCTGCAGGACGTAGGCCTATCCTTTGAAGGTTGAGTGGGGCATATCCAACACGCTGGCCCAGTGCAGGTTGGGGGATTCACATACGCCACTGAATTTCTTCTACGGACATATGCAGGTTGCCTCACGATGTTTTTCTTCACCGAAAAGCCAAGAATTCCAAGAAATTCATTGAATAATCAAAATAAACACGTACTCTACTTAAATATTTTTGGGAAAATATTATTATAATTTGTTTAATTATTATAAGTTTTTCAGCAAATAAGAATCCAGTTTTTTTTTAATTTACAAATTACAATATACAAATAAAATGCAAGCTCCTTTCGAACAACTATCACCGTTCCGCGTAGCCCAGTATAAGTATGAATACAACATGGTCATCTGATTAGCACCGTAACTTTATTTGAATATCCAAAATAAATATACTACACAAAATAAACAATATTTTACCAGTGTTTCACAGTCTTTGTGAGATCTGTGTAGTATTATTATATTTTCTTTTGTACAGTAGTGCGGTAATCTTGAGATAAATCTTTGTATAGTAATTGTAATTATAATAAATAGCGTTTTGTTATCACGTCTTAGTATAAGTTTGCATACTAAAGAAATTGTACATAGTTTCCGTTTAGTTGTAAAGTCATTCTCTGTACCCATTTTGTAATTATGTGCTTCAAAATGGTGGTTATTTGACTGCCTCGTTGGCTCAGCGGTTAGTGACCCCAACTTATGGGTCAAGGAGGCGTGGGTTCGATCCCCACCCAGGGCAAGTATTTATGTGATGAACATAGGTGTTTGCTCTGTGACTGGGTGTTATTTAGTTACTATCTATATAAGTATATATTTAAAAATATGTATATGTAGTATATCAGTCTCTGGCAGCCATATCACAAGCTTTGCTTAGTTTGTGGTCAGAGGCCTTGTGTAAGATATCCCCAAATATTTATTTCCCAATTTTTTTAATTTATCCGATTTAAAAATGTATGAAACAAGACGTCGTAACGATTTTTGGTTAAATGTTTTAGGTTTAGAATACAAGGTCGAAAAAAAAACTGTGTTCAAAAGTTATGTGAAATTTCCAAAGTTATTTTCAAAAAACATTGATTTGCATAGACTAAAAATGTAAAATTTTAAAGTGTGATATGTGTATTGTTTGACCAAAAAAGATGAAACAGAAAATTAAATACTTTCATTGTAAATTATGTAAAATGTATGGAGATACGCGAAGATGCGGTAAGTACTCAGCCTCTCATATTTACGAGTCTTTGTCGTGGATAAAACTTAAAGCACATCGGTCCTACTTTAAAACTTTTATAAGCTTACGAGCTCCTTTTAGCTTATAGGTCTTGTTCCATAAAGCTCTGTTCTACTAACTCACTACACACTCATAACACACTACACACCCCCCCCCCACACACACACACACACATACATATATACACACACACAACGAAATTTTAAATCAATCGTATTCGGTTTGAGTCTCAATTAATTTTATTCTATGCTCTATCCTCGATTCCAAGTTATATTTTGTGTGGGAGAGTTGATTTTTTTCTCAGAGTCTACGTTAACCCATAGTTAAAGTTGTTTATAACAATGATGTACTTAATTAGGCCATTCCGAATTAGTACACTAATACACACTTTCTGAATAACTCCGCAGATGTTGTCCCAGAAAACCCTGTTCTACTAACTCTAATAACGATATTTTATACCAATTAGGTATATTTGGTCCTTGTCTATTTCATTATCGAAGAATATCTGGATTCTCGAACCTCTTTACAAAATTGTTACAATACTACTAATTTAAGAGGATCGTGAATCGACCAATGTTTTCGTTCTCTGTAGAACATCGACAGAATTTTCGGTACATTTTTGATACAAATTATGTTCCGGGAGAAAACTATTTTCAACCCTTAAATTGTAACAAAATGTTATGTTGTTGGTGTCAATCGCTTGAGTAAGAAATATTGCACGCTAGTACGTCTTATTTTTCAGAAAAGTTTTTAGTTCATGTATACTTTTCAGTTGAGTTGTGCGTAAAAATATGCCTTTTAATAAGCTTATAACTTTTAGGTCATTTAAAAATATGTAAAAAACAAGAGAGAAGAGCTGATTACATGAAAAAAAACTCTTAAATCGAATTATATTTAGAGGTTGATATATTATTATCTTATTGTCTTTGTATGTTCAAGTTTGCTCATCACGATTGCCTTAATTAGTTTAATAATCAAAATGGCCCTTAGTTATTCTATGTTTACTAACGCAAAATAAAATTTAATGACACTCTTCCTAATCAAATCTCTGCAAATAAAACACAAAATTACCATTTTAAGTACGTCTATAGGTCGAATGGCTAGCCCTGGTGTCAGTTTTTAGCCCGCCTGAAAGTATAACATGAATAAACGCTCACATTAATAAATTTGTTCTCGCTGCGTTCAGCAAGACCAATCATTAATCTAAGGATCGTCGCTTAAGACATCCGGGACCTATAAAATTTAACATCTCTACAAGACAAAAAAATAAAAATAACTATTAGGGAACATCTTTCAGACAAGCCACGGCAGCGATCAGTTTTAAATGCCACTTACGGTCACCCATCCGAAGAAAACTGACCGTGCCGAACGTTGTTTAACTTTAGCGATTGCTGAGAAATACCTAGTCGAAACTACGATTATGAGCGCTACTAAAATTCCAATTAATATCAAATTAGTTCTGGTTCTCGAACATTTACTGACACAAAATTGTTAAGTACAATATCTTCCTACCTAATTCAATTAGTTTAATTATCAAAACAGCTCTTCTATTATAGTTACTGAAGTCCATAAATTGTAAGAAGTACCTGTTAGATTTCATACCAACCCTTAGTAGCCTTTCAACCCCCGAGCTGAGAGGGTGTCGCACCCTCTCTCGCGCTTTCGTGATTGTGATATAATTTCTCATTTGTAATAGTGAATTAAATATCCCTGAGTGATTCCAAATGGGTAAGTTTTAATAAATCATTTTGATTTTGGAAAACATATTCTTCGTGAAACTGAAAACGCATTGCTGAAAGTTTATGAAAATCTTTAGATTATAAAATTTCAGTTTTTTTTATTGTTTTACAAAACAGTGATTATGAAATAATTGTTATTAAAATCAAAAATATTCAAAATACTTATACTAGAACGTGCAGACCCGGTAATCGTTGTTATGCCAAATAAAGAAAAAATCTGGAGATGAAGAGATAATAAATTCTTAACGACTTCCAAAAAAGGAGGAGGTACTATGTTCGTCTCTATATATATTTTTTGTGTATGTTCATCGATATTTTCGCCAATTGTAAACCAATTTAAAAAAAATAGTTTAAAAGAAAAAACAATATTTGAGGTGGTTTTATTTCAATTTTGTCGAAATCGGCAGAGCCGCTTTTGATTAATGGATCACATCAATTCGTGCAAACTATTCGAATTCTGAGAACGGTGTTGCAAAAAGTAATTATTGCCCATTGTGAACCGAATCAATTTATTTTTGGTTTGAATGAAATATACTGCCGAGGTTGTTCCATTTCAATTTTATCGAAATCGACTTATACGTTTTTAAAAACTCAACAATAATGTAAAAATTGAATCAATTCGAGCGAACTATTTGAATTTTGTCCACGATGGAAGTCAGTTTTGACATTTTATTGCGTAAAAATAATTATTATCAGCGACATATTACATCCCAAAGCTTCACATGCCATTAGAAGATTATTAGTATTTACTAATAATATAATAGAAGATTAGTATTTACTAATCATCTTCGGAAATGTAGAGATGAAATGAAATATTTATTTGATAGACTCTTATTGTAGACTCTCATTGTCTCATTGTTCATTTCTACGATGTTACATCTCTACATTTCCGAAATGAAAACTTGATTTCATCACAAGAAAACTGAGGCTGATTGAAACTTACTGATTAGTAAGTGCATTTTCATAACAACGCTAAGTAGTCATAACACGGTCGCTATCAGAGTTTATGAGGCAATCAAGTGGAATACTTAGATATATGTAATTATTTTGTTACATTTCAGTCATATTATACAAATGCTTTAATTGAAAAAACTTAGGCCTATACCGATCTCCCGGTCTCGTAATTTCGTAATTGACTAAATAAAAGGAAATAGTCATGGTAGAGCTTTTAGTAACCCTTTAATATTAGATTAGTTTTATCTAACTGAATCAAAACTGTGAAAAATAGAAAAAACTGTTTTCATAACTTAAACCGCAACAAAATGTTTTGTTATTGGTTTGAGGAGTGAGATGTATTGTACGCTAATGCAATTTTAAATATTTATGGATTTAATTAGCTAGTTAATGAAGAAATCAAAAATATTTAAAATTGCATTAGCGTACAATACATCTCACTCCTCAAACCAATAACAAAACATTTTGTTGCGGTTTAAGTTATGAAAACAGTTTTCTTCCAGAACATAAATTATATCTAAAAACAACCCTATATAATACGAAAATATAGGTTATAATAAAAAAAAAAACAACCCTAATTTAACTTTACCCAAATCGAAATTTGTGGGATTTCAGTGATCTTAAGTACTGACTGTACGTATTAAGCTCACTGGAACACGCAACAGAAACGCTCACATCAGCGTTTCTGTTACGTGAAAATTAACAATTAAAAACAACAAGCAAAGTCTTAATTTGTACAATAATGAGAGCCGGGAAACAGAGATATGTCCCGTGATTCGTGTAACATCGCAGGTGTCTCATTATTTTTGAGGCTTCAGAAAGGTCTCAGACGTAGATTTTCCGTAAAGTTCCGTAAGGACGTCTACCGTAAGGAAATAATCGGCCAAGTGAGAGTCGAATTCGCGCACGAAGAGTTCCGTACTGTATGGGTATTTATTTTATTTCAAAAACTAATCATTGAAGTGGTACGTACATTTAAACATTCTGTCAATATTTAAAGCGTCCTACATGTTACTGTTATTAATAGCGCGTCGCCAGTTTCTTTTTCTTTGAACTTGGCTGGACTGAACGTGTCTAGATTGAGCGAAAAACGGCTAAAGATTCAGGTGTGTCGTGTGGCAGCCCCACATATTTATTTTATTTTGTTTCTAGTATTTGCTATGATAGCGGCAACAAAAATACAGCATCTGTGAACTGTCTATATAGCTATCACGGTTAATGAGATATAGCCTGGTGACAGACAGACGGACAGCGGAGTTTTATTAATTGGGTCCCGTTTTTACCCTTTGAGTACGGAACCCTAAAAAAGTAAGGAAATCTTCCGTAAGGAAAGGTCCGGAAGTCCGGAAGCTAAAGGCTTGCGCCGCTTTAACCGACTTCCGGATAAAATAAGGCTTTCTATTACGCATTGTACTTATGTACTTAAGCTAAGCGGTACCATCAAGATGTCATTGTAACTACTAATTGCTCGAAACTTACTTATTTTTATGAACTAATCTTGAATTCGTTAAAAATATTTGCATAAGATCATATTATAATATTTTTGGACATTTTCGCAGATAGTATGAAAACTTATTTAGGTTAGAGACAATGTGCACGTACTTACAATAGTCACTGAAACATAATACATCCTTATATTCGCTAGTTGTGGTTTAAGTAATTCCATTGAAGTCTTTGGGAATTATAAAATAATATATACGCACTTTAAGTGGTAGGTATACCTACCAGTATATTATGATATCCGACATATGTGCTATTGTTTAGAATAAGTAGGTAGGTTTCAATATATTCCTAGTAACCATTGTTGAATGATCTGTCTGCGGCTTGGATTTCAACACCTAGGTACTTCTTTTGGAATGCCCATGTACCTACATATGTACGTTATTTTACGTAATAATTGAAGCGTAAAATGTATGTAAATTGGTACTTTTTTCTGAGTAGGCTTGGGTTAACTAAACATGAGAACCCAAAATGGCCTGTTTACGAATCCGAATAATATTTGCTTTATATTTAGACTATTTTAAATTTTACTATGGAAATTAACGTGGTTTTCACACATTTTATACTAATTACTAGATGACAACCCGGCTTCGCTCGGGTGAAATGTAACTCATGATACACACACTGATAATAATTTTGCTGTTACACGATCACCATCTTAACGAAGAGCCCTTCGCTGCATCCATTTTCCACAATTATGAGAATGTTTACCAAATGCAAAGAGATTCAGCTGTTAACTAAATGATGTAGGTATCATCAAGCAAAACAATGATGAATGATCAATGAAAGACATTCATTTTAAGAAATAGGTACTCACGATTTTTTATGTTTGTGTAATACAATATCCCAAAGTAAAATGTTTTGCTCAAAATTAAAATTACTCAAAAATTAGGTCCCTACTACCGAAAATGTACAGTCTTATATTACGTAAAGAAAGTCAACTTCAACTGTAAAGATTTTAACCAGTATTATTTTTTATATGGTTATCTATCTAGATAGATCAGCCGTAAGACATCCACTGCTGGACATAGGTCTCTCCCATGGATTTCCAATAAGGCCGGTTGGAAGCTGCCTGCATCCATCGTGTTCCTGCAATTTTTATTATATCGTTAATCCACCTAGTCGGTGGACGTCCTACGCTGCGCTTGCTGGTCCGTGGTCCATTCGAGAACTTTACGGCCCCATCGGCCATCCGTTCTTCGAACAATTTGCCCTGCCCACTGCCACTTTAATTTGCTATTCCGCTGGGCTATGCCGGTAAGTATGTTTCATCTAGGGATCTCCTCATTTATGATTCGATCCCGCAGAGAGACACCGAGCATAGCCCTCTCCATAGCACGTTACCTATGGTTATACCATCGACTTGTCATTTTTTCTTACATTCCATATTGATGGGTCATACCCTTCTATAATCTAAGGGTTATTGATAAAATATTATCAAAAATTATTATAACTTAATACTTGACACTGGCAAATGCACAACAATGCGACGCCAAAACATAAAAGAAGAAGAAGAATGACTGCTCAAGATATGTCATGTGCCTGACAATACGGAGACTGCGATTTATTTTTCAGAACCGTTATAATTTATTAAAATACTCGATAATCCGTATTTTCCGGATATATGTTGTCGACTCGAAATCATTATTTTTTTATGTTTTATCATTTAGGAAAGGTTTCAATCGAGTCTACCGTACCCCTTGACGAAATTATTAATATAGATAACGGGACTGAACTCACGTGTGTCACTCAGAGTCGTAACGACTATAGTTTCGGTCGCATTCGGCGACCTTTCTCAAGTTGGCGAGTGCTAGCACGCGGAGTCTCGCAATGCACTGCATTGCGACTCCGCGTGCTAGCAGACGGCTCCGCGACTACGACTACGACGCGTTACGACTATCCCCACACGTGAGTTCAGTCCCTTTATATATAGTATAAAACTATTTTAAATTTTCAGAGCTATAAGCTATAATGTGGTAATCTATGTTGTTATACAAAGTTCCACATATTTATTTAAACGCTGGTAAATGGCGATAAAGCAGATTTTTCCCTCTTTTGACAGAAACCCTGAAATACCTAATAAAAAATCGACGACCACTTATTAATTTCTAAGCGTATATCATTAAATCTGTGCACCAAGTTTCGTTAGGATTCATTGGAAATGCGGTGTATTGTATTCTCCATCTGAAGTAATTTTTTATTTTCGCGAATATCGTTTTGGGGAAGTTTTTTTGTTAAATGTAAAATTATGTCAAATGAATTATGTTTAAGCCGAATTTAAGTGATGTTATTTGAAAAATAAATATTTTTCACACGAATTTCTTAAAAAGATTCTGTATGAAAACAAGCGCGTAACGCGCTCTAGCTTTCGTACAAAATCTTTTTTATATTCTTGGGTTGGTTATGTGTTTCTTATTATATACTAGCTTTTACCTGCGGCTTCGCCCGCGATTTAATTAAATTTATGTTTATCTTGTCAAAAATGGTAACTAAAACAGTAAGTGCGCCACAAAATATTAGCCCCAATTCAATGTGAAACGGTACACAAATATTGTAGCAAATAATCATTTCAAACCCAAAAAGCAGCCAATCTCAACTAATTTGTTTTGTCATCGTTATCATCCGCAGCTTTCTTTGGCCCACTGTTGGCCTCTCTCTTGCAGTGCCATCTGCCTCGGCTCTTTGCCGGTCGTGACCAGGCTCGACCGGCGGTATTGATGATATCGTCGAGATAGTCGACCCACCTTGCTGCCGCGCCGCACATAGCTGAGCGCATTCACCTATTCAAGTACCCTAGTTGACCAGCTTGGTCACCACCGTCTTTCTTGGTCAAGAAGCGCTGGTCGAATAGGTTGCCACGCCATTGTGAACGATGTCATACGTAGGGCTTTTGCGACCGCCAATATCGCAGCCGTACTCGAACCGAATGGGTTTGCGCGTGGTGATGGCAAAAGGCCTGACGGTATGAAGCTGGTCCCATGGAAGTGTAGACGGCCCTTAGTATGGGACGCGACTTGCGTCGATACTTTAGCGCCGTCAGCGGAGCAGCACAAACGGCGCAAATATAACCTCGGCAGTGGTTACATATTTGAGCCGTTTGAAATTGAGACATTGTGCGCGTGTTGGCCGGGAGCTCATCTTGTTTTCAAAAGTCTTTCTGAGCGTCTCGTGTACCCGCCGCGTGACCAAAATGCTGGTGTTTATTTGGCTCAACGTATAAGCAGCATTGCCAAGCTGATTGGCAATACTGCCAGCATGTTGGGCACGCTGCTGACTGGCAGTGGGCTTGAGCATTTAGAATATCTTTAGACCTTCAAGGGTCTGTGGATGATCCAATTGCTTGTTATGTAGTAGTAGTTTATGAAGTTTTACATTATAAGTCTGTATTTAGTGGTAGTTAATAAAGGCACTTGCTCTATAAAAAAATCTTGTTGTCACTGTTCAAACCTAACCCGATATCAAAATACCTTATACTTATAAATGCTTCTGTTGATTAAGATAAGGTTAGAGTGTACCCGCCCATAGGTTCCCGCCTTGCCGTGGCAGGAGAACTTAGTAGCCGAGGCTTATGGGCGGCGCGGGAATCCCAGGTAGAGCCGCTTCTCTGGGTTTTTTCTGAGACAGCTGAGAAGGCGGCGCTCGAGGTCTTCCGATTCTTTTTGGTCTTTTCCCTCTAGGCAGTTTAGAAGTTTGCACTCGAAGTTGGGCCGCTTATCTGGGGTTTTTAAATATAGCAGCTGAGAGGCTGGCCGGCAAGATGCGTGCCTCATGAGGAGTGCCGCAACTGAGGCGGGCTGCACTTTTATCACTGTTCAATCCTAACCATACCAACAGAAATTTATGTTCGTGTCAAGGTCACAACTCAGAATCAAGGTTAATAACCTTAGTGTCAAGATATTCATACTCATGCCATACTACTTGTAAAAATCAAGTCGATCCGTTCCTTCGTATATTAGCATGGATTCTGTACCATAAAGGTAGAATAAAGAAATATGTTTAACCTCTAATGGTGGTATATTTAAAAATATTTTTAATGTCAGACGAAATGTAATATGTAGCATGGCAAAGGGAAAACTATTATGTCCAATTTTAATGTCAGTTGTCATTGTCAATTCATACTTTATTTGCTCTTCGAGGAGCTATAATGGTGGAAAGGCAATTTGTCCCTTTGCTGTGCTAAGCGAGACATTTATAAAAGTCTGCAGTCAATGTATGTCACCTGTCATCTAATTACGTTTTGTGAATCCATGTTAGGCCCAATCAACCCAATTATGAACGCGCCATCGTAAATTTAATAGCAACGTAAAAAGTGTTCTCTCTATCGAATGCCGAAAGTGAAAAAGAAACAGAAAGAGTCTAATTAACTGTTATAAGTACGATGGTGTCTTCAAAATTGGGCCTTTTAGCGTCGTTGTGATAGGTGACAGTTTCGCTAACGCAAGATTTTGTCCTATCCTACGGGAATTATGCAATCTTCGGGATAAAATTTAGCCTATGTCCTTTCTCAGGCTCTAGACTATTTGTGTATCAAATTTCATTGAGATCGGTTCATTAGTTTTGGCGTGAAAGCGCGACAGACAGACAGATAGAAAGACAGACAGAGTTACTTTCGCATTCATAATATTAAGTAAGGATAGTATGTTATCAGTATATGATGATATCCAAGGACTGCTTATCGATTGATTTGACAGATATTCGATCGACATTTGTTTATTTTGACATTCTTGCAGCGCACGCTAGAGTAGCTCGCAGATGGCAGAATTTTCCTACTTACTCAACATTTATCGTTATATTTTGGACATTTCACAAAATATCTTTATAAATTGTAGCCTATGTGTTATTCTGATGTATAATCTATATTATTGCAAAGTTTCATCTCAATCCGTTCAGTAGTTTTTGCGTGAAAGAGTAACAAACATCCATACATCCATCCATCCATCCATCCATCCATCCATCCATCCATCCATCCATCCATCCATCCTCACAAACTTTCGCGTTTATAATATTAGTAGTAATCTATATTATTGCAAAGTTTCATCTCAATCCGTTCAGTAGTTTTTGCGTGAAAGAGTAACAAACATCCATACATCCATCCATCCATCCATCCATCCATCCTCACAAACTTTCGCGTTTATAATATTAGTAGGATATACTACGGGACTAATCGCGCACTAAAATTACGAGATAAAAAAATACCTCATCATCCCGACGTTTCGGCCGACAAAATTAACCGTGGTCACGGGTAGACTGCAACTCGGCCGAAACGTCGGGATGATGACAGTTTAGAAAACTATGCGCTACTAACTTGCACCATTCTTGTCTATTACCTATCGTTACTAATAATATTATAAATCCTAAAGTATGTTTGTTGATTTATTGCTTTATTGCTCTTTCACGTAGCAACATATTGACTTAATTTTAGGCAAGTACGTACATAGTATGGAAGACGGAAAGTAACATAGGCTACATTATTATTATATACTACGGGACTAATTGCGCACTAAAATTACGAGATAAATGAATACCTCATTAATAATAAAATAAATTAATGATATTTGCATCGACCGTGGTCACGGGTAGACTGCCCGCACTGTACTGCTGACTTCAGTCTACAACATGGTTCCGAAAACATTCAAATAAATAATAAATATTTTTTTAAATTTAGTGTAGGTATGAAGAATAAATACTTACCTAATTGTATTCGCATACGTTTGCTCGGCTAAGTATGTGGCGGGCAAAGCGGGCTGCAGTAGTCCTCGACACGGGTTTTCCTAGTGAGGGTTGCTTCGCAAAGCTTACTATTTCGCATTACTGTTAATTATGTTTATTGCCAATATTTGTCATGCATACCTACCTTAAGATTATATTTCTAAGTACCCACATCTTCAAGTTTGTGAATTGTGTATGATGTATGTGTTATGTATGATAAATAAATGAAATGAAATGAAAAAAAAAAAAGTCTACCCGTGACCACGGTCGATGCAACTCGGCCGAAACGTCGGGATGATGAGGTATTTATTTATCTCGTAATTTTAGTGCGCGATTAGTCCCGTAGTATATAGTAATAATGTGTACGAATCGCGAAAGTTTAAAAACAATGTATTACTTCTTTTGGTTTATTTGTATGGTATTGTAAGCTATCAGTAACTCTACATTTAAATGCGTAAATAAATAACGCAATGATGGAAAACAACAGATTATACTCGTATAAGTATTATCTTTTTACAGGAACTTTTGTTGATTTTATATTAACTTTAGATAAACAAGGAAAAGGCAGAAGGGACGGTTCTGAACTTCTGAATGGTCCCTTTATGTTATTGTTTTACGTTGCTGTTTTATGAGTTTGTTACTGACTGAAGTTATTATCGCCATGGGTAAGTTGAAAACGTCTTTTTTGATTATGGAGGATGCTATATTTACAGAAGCAAAGTTTTGCTACAGGTTCAACCACAAAAATTCGAGAATTAAATTAACGGTTTCATTCATTTATTTGAAAGATATTGAAATTAAAAAAAATACATGCTGACTAACGTAGGATCTCCTCTTTTTAAGCTGTCATCCAATCTCATAATACCTAAAACTTAAACTGACTGTTCTTTATTAAACCTTGAAGTTGTCGAATAAAAATAAAATACACAATATTCTCAAAACTATATGGATTCGGAATCCCCCACGGATTCAATAACTCGAAACACAATTCAAAAAACCCGGACTAGTGCGAGTCAGGCTCGCACATCGAGGGTTCCGTACAAATATATTGTTAAAATAATTAAAAACCTGTTTTAGCATGTGCTAATGAAGTTATTTTATATGATACCATACATGATACGATTTACTCACTTTGAATTTTGAACCCATATTTTGTGAATTTTTAGGCCCTATTTTTATGTGATTTAAATAGAAATGTACAGTTTTCAGATTTATTCCTACATGTGTACTCTGAGACAATGTTCTTCGCCAAATTTCATAGTTCTATGTCAACGGGAAGTACCCGGTAGGTTTTGATTTTTATGAGCATTGAAATATGCGTTTTTTTACAACATAAACGGCTCTTACTTTTTTGTACGGTAACTGAGAAGCTTTTATTTTACACAACTGCAAGAATTCATAGGTTTACGTATATAGTTTAAATTTCAACTCGATATCTTTACGCGTTCCCGAGATAAAAAGTCTTGACATACACACAGACGGACAGACGGACAGACGGACAACAAAGTGATCCTATAAGGGTTCCGTTTTTTCCTTTTGAGGTACAGAACCCTAAAAAGTACATAATACAGTAGTTTTTGATTTGATTAGATTAGATACTTTTTAGTTTTATGAAATACTAGTTTTTACCCGCGGCTTCACCCGCATACGCAATATATCATTATAATTTATAACCTATGTGTTATTCTGAGATATAAGCTATATTATTGCAAAGTTTCATCTCAATCCGTTAAGTAGTTTTTGCGTGAAAGAGTAACAAACATCCATCCATCCATCCATCCTCACAGACTTTCGCGTTTATAACATTAGTAGGATTTTTCCCAAGTTAAAACTAACTTAAAAGCTAAATAAGTCGCGACAAGACAACCCTAGAGCTCTAGAGACAGAATGGCGCCAAGCTATTCCGATGAAAACAAATAAATAACAGCTGCGCCTCGGACACTGAATAAGTTTTTACGGTGTCACTACAAAAGTAGTAATAATAAGCAATGGTGGCTTAGTGGCAGTGACATCCGTCTTACAATCGTGAGGACGTGGGTTCGAATTGCGGTCCCATACTAATGAGTTCTTTGTTTTATGTACGGATTTTACACTCCCTTTTTTATTTCGTATAGGTTTGCGTTTGACTACATACTGCCTGATGTTGAGCAGATATGCGGTCTAGGGATATGCACGCTTACCTAGAAGATACCTATTTACTCGGGATTTGAAGACACCCACGTTGTACTTAAGCGGGAAGACAGACCCAGGCAAACCCCTCTCTTTTTGGTGAAGGAAAACAACGTGAGGCAACCTGCATAATAATTATGCCCGTAGAAGAAACTCGATGCGCTTGCCCATTGCGAGTTGGTGGATTCACCAACGGTAATGGTACGGACCATTATAATGGTACGGGTAATAATGTATTATTTCATGGATTGAGAAAAGAATTTGGATTATCTCTAGACTTTCAGTACTGTACTGTACCAGCCTTTTTAATAGTCCACTGCAGGATGTAGGCCTACCCACGAAGGATGATTGGGCCATATCCACCACGCTGGCCCAGTGCGAGTTGGTGGATTCACATACGCCATCGGATTTCTTCTAAGGACGTACGCAGGTTGCCTCACGAGGTTTTCCTTCACCGAAAAGCCAGTGGTGTGAAATTCCGTACATAAATTCCAAAGAACTCATTGGTACGGGACCGGCGATTCGAACCCACGACCTCACGATTGTAAGGCGGGTGTCACTACCTCTTGACCACCACGGCTATCAGTACTTTTCTAGATTAGTTAGTTATATCAGCTACCAGCTTTTGCCCGCTGCTCCGCCCGCGTGATATTTTGACTTTTGTGCTATCCCACAGGAGCCTCTTATTTTTTCGTGATAAAAAGTAGTCTATGTCACTTTCCGGCCCTTGAACTAGTTATATCCATGCCAAAAATCAAGCCGATCCGTTGCTTCGATGCTGCGTGAAAGAGGAACAAACCAACAAACTTTTCGGATTTATAATATTATGTATGATTATTTTTGACTAGCTGCCCGTTCCGGCTTCGCCCGGGTACGATTGGCTATAGAAGACCAATAATACGAGTAGGTTCACCGTGGATAGTGTGGCTTTCAAACAGTGAAAGAATTTTTGAAATCGTTTCAGTAGTTTCGGAGTCTATTTGATACAAACAAACAAATCTTTCCTCTTTATTATATTGGTATCGACAAGCTTATCATTTATACATACACTAACGTGTAAAATTGATGTATAATTAATAACGTGATATATGAAAATCCTATAAAATATTGTTTCAACTTGACTCATTATATTTTTTAGGTAGGTAAATTGTATGCGTGCTTTAATGTAATTATAATAAACTAGCTTAAAACCCGCGACTTCGCCCGCGTTGTCTTAGTACATAGGTACTTACTTAAAATGAAAATAGCCCGCGGTTTGATCTACGTTGTCTTTGTACTTGCTTATAATAATATCTAATAGTCCGCGATTTGGCCCGCGTTGTCTTAATACTTGCTTAAAATTACTTGCAAGGATAATGCCCACGGTTTGGCCAAAATTGAAACAGTATTTGCCTATAATGATAATAGGTCACGGTTTAGCCTGCCTATTAATAGTACTTAATAATAATAATAATAATAAAACGTTTATTGTTCCATAAAAATTTACAAAAACAAGTTGTGCACTAGTTCCTACACTAGGGTGACCTGTGTCGTGGGACCTCTCGTGGGGCTCTTCCTTATTATTAGGTACCTATTAACATGTTATCTAAAACTACAATACTAGATAAGTAATTATTATTAGCTAACTATTGAAGGTATAATTGTTGATATACAATAAAAACGACTAAATTTAAAAGCTAGGTTACTAAATGAAAATAAAATACTATTTAAGTACTTAGTAAGCTAATTAATTTTGAAAATATAGTTATTATTTACATATAAAGTCAAAAGAGGGTTATACTTCTTGCTTATTTATTATGAGGGTTATCGCAGTAGCAGAAAGACAAAACTCGCAATATTAATCGTACATACGTGTTTTAAATGTATACCTATCTATGTGTAAGGTACCTATGTCATTATTGAAGTGTGAGTGTAAATTTATCACTTCCACAATGTAAGAATGTATGATGAATATGACTATCGTGGAAATACTATAGTGTGAGTGTCAACACTAGGTTAGAGTTGACCGTGTAGTAGGTAGGTATGTAGGTGTGCATGAGCCTACTTGAATGCAGCTGTGATAAATAATGTTGTACAGCGCAATGTATACAGTAGGTGATATTATACTGTTCTTATGTTTGTGAGATATTTAAAATTTGTTAAAGTTATACCATAATATTAACCATATATTAAAAAATAAATAAGTATTAGAATATAAATGTAAAAAAAGTGTATGTATGTATACAATATATAAGTATATTTATATTTTTTTTTCTCGCTATGAAACATAATATACATTTTATTAGTTCACATATTAAAAATAATTATTAAATATATATTAGTGAAAATTAGGTTACACATATAATGATCATTAATTATAGATGTCATAATTATAATATAATGTTGAAATATTTTTTCTTGTCAGGTCACTTTGTCACTTGCAGTAATTTTTCTGTACCACTATAGCCCAGGTTAGTCAGCCATAATGTAATCTTTTTTTTGCACATAAAGCGGGATGATTCTAAGATTTCAAGGTTTTTTTCGAGGATTTGATAAAGAAATGGACCCTTGAAGGAGTAGGCATTTTGGGCAAAGACAGTTTTCGTCACAGGGAGCAGCCAAGTATTACGTCGATCAGACCTTTTTTTGGAGTGAACTATGTTTGCCAGGGCCGTTTTATGAAAGCGTAGGACTGTTGCAGCAACGTATAGCTGTCGGACAGTAAGGTACTTAGTATCTTCATAAAGTTTATCTGTAGGGTATCTAAATGGCTTATTATACGCAACTTTTAGCAGAGCTCTTTGGGCTCTTTCAGCATTTATAAGACGAGTTATTGCTGCAGATCCCCAACAAACAATACAATAGTTGATCACAGACTGACACAACGCTAAGTAAACGATTCGTAATGTTGTGGGATCTGCCACCTTACCCAATCGTTTGAAAATGTGCAACATTTTCCGAAGCCTATTACGCAGTGCAACGATATGATCTTGGAATGTCAGTCTGTGGTCAACCACTACACCTAAATATTTAATCTGAGTGACACATTCTAGTTCAGGGCAACTACATCTTCCGTTATCATGACAATCACAGGAGTGGAGCTTGAGTAAAAGGGGTGGTGGTCGCGATTTTTCATTAATTCTGAAGGCCTTAAACTTAGTTTTGCTTGCGTTTAGAGTTAACAAGTTATTGTTGAGCCATGAGGCTACCTTTGCCAGCCCTGCTTGTGCGCTATTAGCCACTTCACTCCAGCTTTCGCCATGAAAAACGATTGCAGTGTCATCTGCGAACGTGAAGATATTTCCTTTGTTTAACGTCATATTACACAGGTCGTTTATATAAATGAGAAACAGTGTTGGCCCTAAGACACTTCCTTGAGGAACACCAAAAGAAACAGTCGTATAGTCGCTGAACTTATCAGATATACGGACTCTTTGGTTTCTGTTAGTCAAATAAGAGCAGAGCCAGTTTAAGGCAACCCCCCGTATTCCCAGAAGGCTTAGTTTCTTCAATAAGATTGGCCAAGATACTGTATCAAATGCCTTGGCCAAATCCAAGAATACTCCTAGACACTTCTTTTTGGAATCAAGGTTAGTCGTGACTTGCTCCACTAAAGCCACCACTGCATCTTCGGTTGATTTCTGACTTCTGAAACCAAATTGGTTATTAGACAAGACATTGTTTTTCTCAAGAAATCCTAGCAAACGTTTGTTCATAACTTTCTCTAATATCTTAGAAAGCGCCGGTAGAAGTGAGATTGGGCGGTAATTTGATATCGATGTCGCAGAACCAGATTTGTAAATTGGACAAACGTTACCTATCTTGAAACAGTCTGGAACTATACCTTGCATCATACTCAGATTGCAAACATGAGTAATTGGTGCAGCTAATATGTGACACGAACGTTTTAACACATCATTGCTTATTTGATCAGGACCAGCAGAGGATGAGGATTTAAGTCCCAAGATAATTTTCTTGACTTCTGTGACATCAGTTGGAGTTAAGAAAAGAGAATGTGCAGGAGAATGGTCAAAAGCAATTGAGTTTGCCAGTTGCTGTTCTGTCTTTCCTAAACTACGTAAAATATTTTGAGCAAGATCATTTCCAATAGTCGAAAAGTAATCATTAATGTGGTTTAAAGAGGCTATTTCAGTATTTTTTAGTTTTAAAAGATCTTCTGAAGTTGTTTTGTTGCTTCTAATATCACAAATATCTTTAACTGAGTCCCATAATTTTTTAGTATTGTTTTTGTTGGCCAAAAGTTTTTCAGAGTCATATTTATTTTTTTGGTAATTTATAAGTCGATTATATAGATTCCGATAGTTTTTGTATTTTTCTTTTAGAACCAAATTATTAGGGTCTGTTTTAGATTTCTGATGAAGAGAATCTTTACGTCTCGCACACTTTAGTAAACCTTTAGTCATCCAAGACTTAATCATAACCTTGGAGCTACTAAGCTTGTTTTGAGTAGTATTATTCTTGATGGCAAGACTTATTTGGTCAACCAAAAGTTGTGATGCGATATTAACGTCATATTCTTGTACTACCTTGTCCCAGTTAAACCTTTCCAACGTATTAACCAATTCGCAATAGTTGATTTTAGAGACTATTTTTGTCTTGGATCGACTGCTCGAATGACCATAATTAATTCCAGTCAAAACAGTAGAATGGTCGGTAATTCCCGAGTCACTGACAATTACTCGAGCCTCTTTCTTGGTTTTAATCATTGAGTGGTCAAGACAATTGTGTTCGCGTGTCGGCATAACGTGCCCAGGAATAAAGCCTAAGTAAGAAGTTAGTTCAAGGTAATCACAAGCCTTTCTGTCAGTCGTTGTAGGTTTAATATCAATATTAATATCACCCGTTAGAATGCAGGAAACAGCTGTTACAGACGAGACAACGCTTTCGAGTGATACCAGAAATTCATCTATATTATCTTTAGATGGACTGCGATATATTGCCATAACACATAATTCTGTACCAAGTTTTATAACAAGACAGTTTGCATCGTTGAACAGTGGTTCACTAACTTCTACAATAAGATCTTGCTTTACAAAGATGACTATACCATCATTTTGGTTTCTTAGGACTGTAGATGAGTAACAATTATAACCAGGAAGATTTATTCCTTGAAAACTCTTGTCAATCCAGGTTTCGGTCAAAATAATAATGTCAGGGTAAAATTGTAATCGGGTTAGATATATTAAAAATTTATCGTAGTTAGCACGAATACTTCTGATGTTTTGGGATACTATTGTTATTTGTTTTGTGCAGTCGCCTATAGTATATTTACACTCCTCAGCCATACCAACTCTGAAGTTATCTATTAAAATGGTGTTGTCAATGCTATCTATTAAATCTATGTTATTCATCTTTTTTTTTTAAATAATTTTATGGAATACACAGGACCACCTGTGTGTTTTAGATTTTGTTGTGAAGTAATTAGGCATTGACAACTGTAATTCAATAGAGATCCTACTGTTTGGCTGTTAACTGTGGCTGGCTTGAAAAGTTTATACGAGTGATTTACGTGTGCGTAATTAGAGGCGCACTTTCTAGACAAAAGAACTAGTCCGTGCGAATGTAGTAGTGCAAGCGGAGGGGATGTCGTCGGCTTGTTCGAACAATCGTCCCCAGTCACAGGATGACCAGTGTGCGGTGAACACGCGCCCCACCATATCTTATGAGGAGACCGTATGAGCAACATAACAAATTCAAAGGTCCCAGTCCGTCTATTGCTTGCAAAATGAAGACTAAATTGTTTAGTGTTAGTTAGCCTTATTGTAAGTATACTGTTTTGAGGTTGATCAAGTGTTTTTGGTGTTTTAAGCTGCAGGTGACGTGTAGAAAAATACTTATTTGGATGGAGTTGCCTATTTAAGTGCATGACAAAAATAAGAGTAAAATAAATATTTAAGAATATATTTACGTAGATAGTGGCGAGAAAATAATAATTATAATAGTAATTCGTGTAGTATTTTATAGTATATGCATAAGTTGTTAAAAATATTGGTAGTGTGTAGGTAGTGAGTAGAATCGTATGCCAAGTTTCACCTTTGTGACAATTTTCAAAAGAAGTTACATTCATATTAACTAGAAGCCATAACATGAGGATATAAATTATTACAATTAAAAATCTGCTGGCTTTGGAGTGATCATTAGCATCAGTTGCGCTCGGATGTAGGTAAGAACGCGAGCACGAGCCGGGAGCTAGTCACTTTGATTTTAGTTTTAGAAGGTCAGCTTCACAGGTAATTCGAATGTGGGGTCCTCCTTCTTCCTTACGCAAGAAAATGCGCCCAAAAGCGGGCCAACAGAATGCGAATCCATAATTATTTGCAAATTGACGGGCTTGGTAGTACAGCTTTCTTTCATTTGGTGTCAGATTTTCGGATATGTAGACAGGGTTGTCAGGTGCTCCGGCGCTGATATTTGAAGCATTTAGTCTGTTTTGCTTGTGCTGCCTGTTGTATTTTTTATAAGAAGCCAGGAATCTGTCGCGTAATAAAACAGTTGTAAAATCAGCTATAATAGGTTTAACGTCGGACTTTGAGTTCACTCTGTACACATCTTTAACCTCATTGTTTTGTAGCGGGACGTTGAGAGATTTTGCAGTTGCCATGATTATTTTTACGAGGTCTTCTTTTGTTTCTTTTTGGTCCTGTGGAATGTTTTTAATCTCTACGCTCGAATTGCGTAATTTATGTTCCAGCAGCTCTAGTTTGTTCTCTAGTTGTGCAATGTGATTTTTATCAGCCTTTCTGTCTGCCTCGAGGGATTTGATCTTATCCAAAGCCTCATCGTACTTTAAGGACAATGACTCCACTGAAAATTTGACTTCGCTAATGCAACTCAGGACGGCATCTAGTTTTGTTTCTTGTTGTTTATGAAGGGATGTAAACATACTACATAATTTCAGACTTGCTCATATCATTGTCTACAGGGACTACTTCTTCCTCTCGCTTTCGTTTTGCAATATTTGTCTTTCGAATAGTTATGTTCGGAGCAGAAGAAGCAGAACTCATTTCAGGCTCTTCATGCATTTTCGAAACGTTAGGGTCAGACAAACAATGTTGCAGCGGGGAAGAAAAGGCCGAGAAAAGAGGCGACGCATTTCCTCGTTGAGGCGAGTGGTTAATTGGCATTTTATTTGTGATTTTGCAAAAACTGTTACTAAAAACAGGCGTGTTATGGCAGCACTGTAAGTACCAGGTTCGCAGCAAGCGCAGTTTGCAGCCGAGAAACCGCGGGTGTGTAGTATACGGCACTGGTGATGTGTGGGTAGATTACCGCGGTGATAGTGATTACACTGAATGGAGTTGTATGTGTGTAAGCAGCTTACGTGCGTAGATATATACGTTCTCCGTTGCGTTGTGTGGCCGTAGTGGTGATTGCTTGTGTGCCAATAGGTTCTGTGCAGCAACAATTCTTCGAAACTTATGTTCTCCTATTATTCAAGACTTATTTAATACTATTAGAAAATGAATTAAATACGAATTAGAGAAATAATAAAGTACTTCTGGACGACCGACTTGCTTAAGATGGTTATTTATAGCACGCAGCATGGACTGCGATGTCTGAATACTTGCTTAAAATTATAAAAGCTTGCCGTTTGGCCTGCATTGTCGTATTATTTACAATAATAATTGCCCTTGTCTGGCCCGTGTTGTCTTAGCACTTGCTCATGAGCTCACTTGCTCTTTGTATTGATAATAGCCCGCGGTTTGGCCCGCGTTGTGTTAATAATTAAGTACTTAAAATGATAATAATTCACAGTTTGGCCCACGTTGTTTTAGTACTTACTTAATTAAAATAACAGCCCGCGGTTCAACCCGCGTTATCTTGGCATTTGCTTATAATAATATCTAGTAGCCCACGGTCTGGCCCGCGTTTTTTTTGTAATTGCTTAAAATGATAAAAACCCACAGTTTGGCCCAGGTTGTATTGGCAATTACTTAAAATAATAGTAGCTCCTGGTTAAGCCCGCATTAGGCTAGATTATGAAGGCGCCATCGTATAATAATAGCTAATTAGCATAATTATTTTTGTTTCTTTTTCACTTTAGGTATTCGATAGAGAGACCAATTTTTCTGTTGCTATTATATTTACCATGGTGCCTTCATAATTGAGCCTATTATCGTATTATTTACAAGGATAATGCCTACGGTTTAGCCTAAATTATATCAATATTTGCCTAAAATGATGATAGCCCACGGATTGGTCTGCATTGTCATTACGGAGTATGTGAATTTCTGAAATTAACTAATAAATAAATAAATATATAAAATAAATATTGGAGGACATCTCACACACGGTCTCTGACCCCAAACTAAGCAAAGCTTGTGATTTGGCTGGCAGAGACTGATATACTACATATACATTAATAGCACCCAGACACAGAGCAAACACATATGATCATAACATAAATATTTGCCCTGGGTGGGAATCGAACCCACACCTCTTTGACCCAGAAGTCAGGGTCACAAACCACTGAGCCACCGAGGCAGCCAATAATAATAATTGTATGAGTAACTATGTAAGGAATATCACACAACTGGCTTTTCATTGATGGAAAACATTGAGGCAACCTGTATAGGTACGTCGGTAGAAAAAAAATCAATGTCGTTTGTGGAATCAGCAATCCGGGCTCGGCCGGCATGATGGATATGGCCCAATCACCCTTCGCGGGTAGGCTTATGTTCAGTAGTACACATTAATTAATTAAGGCCGGTACAGGTATTCGACATGTGTTGTTTTTAAACTTTCGCGATTTGAACACATAATTATTATATACTACGGGACTAATCGCGCACTAAAATTACGAGATAAATAAATACCTCCTCATACCGAAATTCGGGATGAGGAGGTATTTAATATAGATAATAATTTTTTTTTTTTTTTTATTCATAATGACAATACTACACTACTACTACATAGAAAGCAATTGGATCATCCACAGACCCTTGAAGGTCTAAAGATAATCCAAGTGCTCAAGCCCACTGCCAGTTGGCAGCGTGCCCAGCATACTGGCAGCATTGCCACGTTGAATGGCAATGCTTATACGTTGAGCCAAATAAACACCAGCATTTTGGTCACGCGTCGCGTCCACCAGACGCTCAGAAAGATTTTTGAAAACGAAATGAGCTCCCGGCCCCCACGGACCCAAAGTCTCAACTCCAAATGGCTCAAATATGTAACCACTACCGAGGTTAGCATATTTGCGCCGCTTGTGCTGCTCAGCCGAATTGGCCGCCGCTCCAGCCCTACTCTGAGTCTCAGGAAGATGTGACGGTGCCAAAGTATCGACGCAAGTTGCGTCCCAAACTAAGGGCCGACCACACATCCATGGGACCAGCGTCATGCCGTCAGGCCTTTTGCCATCACCACGCGCCAACCCACTCGGTTCGAGTACGGCTGCGATATTGGCGGTGACAAAAGCCCTGCGTATGACATCATTAAGGCTGGCGTGGCGTCCAATCCGACCAGCGCTTCTTGAGCAAGAGAGACCGTGGTGACCGAGCTGGTCAACTGCAGTACCACACTGACAGCGATGGGCCTCACAACACCTTGCACCCAAGCGTAAGCTGACAGCTAGACGAAATGCAGTTGGGTCTAAAAGGTTACCAGTATTGAAAGAGGGCAATGCTTGCAATCAAAGACCGGACTCCCATACAGAGACTGCAAGGATACGAGCGCGATCCGCGACGCTAGGACACGTATCTAGAAGAGATTTCCGTGCTAGTTCGCAGATCGGCCGATCCCACAGTCTCTGCGACGATAAAGTCTTTGGAAGTTCGGTATTTGGGCAAGCGACCCTCCAAGCATTCGTTGCCTCATTCAAATGAGCTACATCTACGCCAGAACGGCCTAAAGAAGGTGCGAGGATTTTTTCAATCAAGTTCTGAGTACTATGAATGGAGGACAAGAAAGCTGGTAAAGCAACACTCGAAATTTGGCGGACCCCTAACCCTCCAAGCCTAACAGGCAAGGAGGCTTGTAGCCACGCCCTTTCACTCATGTCAATATTCAAAACCGATACTAGGGACTGCTTTACAACATCGTCTAAGCTCAAAAGGAGCTCATTGTGTTTCCACAATGGACTACATCGTAAAGCGTACATAAATTTTGGAACAAACAGACAACATCTTATAATGGTAAAAGCCATGTGGGCGTTAATTTTGAGTAGCCTATCAGAGGCACTCAAAAAATTTTGAATTTTTTCTTGAACGAAAGGCGGAAAAGACTCATCTAATATCGGCGAACCTAGAAGGCGAAGAGAACACTTGTCTACCGATTTGATGTTAGGTGCCAAATCATTAAATTTGTTAAGTATCAAATCTTTATCCGGACATGAGTCGCAAACGAAAAGTTCGCATTTCGAAAAATTTTGCTCCAAACCAATTTGACGAAACTCGTCAATTAGAATTTCCAAATCACGTAGGACTGTGCTCGCATCGCCACCCAAAGTCCCGTCATCCAGATACCAAACGTTGAGTTTAGATTGGAGACGTTGAACAATTGGATGAATGGCCAGGCTGAAAATGGCTGGTCCGAGAGGGTCACCTTGTTGACAGCCAACGGAAGATAGCAAAACATCATTTTTGTAAATTAATTTAGTGGGTTTGCCGTAGCATTGCCAAAGAAAATTGAAAAGATCGGGAATTTTGTCTTTGACCTGTGCCAACAAGGCGTCTCGATTAACCGAATTGAAAGCATTTTTGACATCCACCTTAAGCAACACCTCTCCACAATTTTGACCGAGAAAAGTACGAAGCGAATGAACAGCAGCCTCACATCCACCCCGCGAACCAAAGCCAAGCTGTATTGGTTGAAAAAGGCTACTCAAAAGAGCAACCTTTTTTCCACAACCGGCTTTGGCTGCGAGACGACGATATGTGGTGCCAACAGCAATAGGTCTGATGCCACCATCTTTTTTGACAAGTGCGCATAGGTTAGCGCCATACAAGACTTCGATGACGTCATTATTGACCCGCCCAGATAACATGAGATTTGCCAAACCCGTTAATTCTCTCAAGAGAGACTCAGCCACCTCACCAGAGCTAAAAGATAGAAGATCTTTTAGATGTTGAGGCGAGAGACCATCTAGGCCTCCGGCTGAGCCGCTCTGAAAAGAAGAAACGGCCGCTGCAATCTCCTGAGCTGACACTTCAATGACAACGTCATCAGGGTGTGGTGGCTCAGGCAGGTGGAGACATGCTGCCGGCGGATGCTTGTCACGGAGTGACTGGACCGTATCGGGTGTGTGGGGGGCAATAGTGTCGCTGGAGAACAGGACTCGTGCGGCGCCTTTGATATCGCCATCACTAATTTTGCTCTCTACTATTTTAATAGTAACAGAATCGTCTGTTTTTTTAGAATTTGGTTTATTCTGCCTTGTTGGCGGAATAATGCTTTCAAAATCTAAAGAGTTCTCTTCCAAAGCGCTGTACTTTACGCAATTTTCCTTTACCCTAGTGGTAAGGGATTTTTTGTTTGTTGGGTCCGAATGTACGTAAAGCACAACGTAGGGAAAAGTCAAGAGGTGTTCCCAGGCGTCTAAAGAATTTTTAGAAATAACATTCCGAATAGCAGCAGATAAACACTGCGCAACCGAAAAACGTGCACCACGCGGGATGCGTTTTAAAACAGGAAGAGAACTTTTGAGTGAGCTAAGAACCTCCCAAAGCGGTTTGGAAGGAGCAGCAGCGCTTATGGGACTGCTGCTGGCTCCATCAGAGCCTGTAATAGGGGCCGAAAGTGTAATTTGGCTATTTTTATGGCACCGCGTACGGTGAATTTTGAGGCCTTTCTGTCCTTTAAAAAATCGCACTTGGGAACACTCTAGGCACTGAATCATGTCCCCCTGCGACACATTGACGTATTGGGAAACTGCATTTGGCCCGGCCGGGGCGCAAAATGCCATGAGTAACAAGAATTATACTACAAATATAAATAAAAATAAACTTAGGTTCTATAAGTGGAGACGTCAGGACGTCAGACCGTGACGTAGGCGGTCTGCGCAGACTCGGATGGCGTTGACATGGAAACAAGAAAACAACAATGAGCCGCGACTGTCAAAAACCTACCGAATATTACAACACAATAGAAAACAATTATTTGACTATCTCTAGCTCTACAAATATTACCTCGAAAGAAAATAAGAATAAAGGAAAGGTTGGAGTAGAATTTGGCCCGCTAGAGCAGAAAAATCTGAAAAACAAGGGCCGAGAAAAATTCGATAATAATTATATTCGACATGTTTCATTAAGTCATTAGAAATTTAATTTTCCAGGCAAATGAGAAAATGACACACAAAATAAAATAGGTACCTATATTTTATTTTATTTGAGAAACACATAGTGTATATCTAGACGTTAGGCATGTTCTAGGATGCTATTATACTCATAATTTGATTAAGTTTTACTATGGTATGAACCCCAAAATCATGTGAATAAAATCAGCTGTTTAACACAAAAAGTTCATCGACCCGCGACAAAATGTATGGAAAATTTAGGTAATTTTCGCTTTTCAGGGTTAATTCGCGCTAAGTTTAAGACTATAATTGGCTCACAAATTTTAAAAAATCGTAAATTATTAGGGACCCATTTTGCCTCATTCAAAGATAAATCATTATGTTAATCCTATTCTAGATACTACATTATTTAAAATAGCGCATTGAAGTTTTGGGACGTATCTGACCCCTAAGATTTTTATAAAGGAAAATTCAGAAAAAACAGGTACAACCATATTTTTTATTTAGTCTCAAAAGCATCTATACAAAGTTTCATGTCAATCGGTACAGGGAATAAAAAGTTACATGCAAAAAAAGGGCCCGTTTTACCCCGTAAGTTAGAGTTGGGTACGTTTTTCTTTCTTAGTGCTTAATTATGTCGTACGATGTACGTATATTCCAAATTTTAAGTTTATATCCTCAGCGGTTTGGGTTGTAGCCTAAACTGATTAATTTTTGCCATCCCTAAGGAACCCTATAGATTTTCCTGGATATTGTTAGTTCCTGTATTAAAAAATACTGTGTGCTTCCTTCATACCAGATTTCAAGCATAACCGTTCAGCTGGTTGGATGTAATTGACACTTTTTTCACCAACTTTGGGACCTTATTTGACCCCTAAGATGAAGAAAATTCGGAAAAACAGGAAAAAACGTAACTTTTATTTTGTTTGGATAGCATGTATACAAAGTTTCAAGTCAATCGATACAGGGAATAAAAAGTTACATACAAATGAAAAGGGCCCGTTTTACCCCCTTAGAGATCGATTTTTCAAAATTTTCTTCCTTAGTGCTCCATTACGTCGTACAATGTACCTATGTTCCAAATTTCAAGTTTACATCTTAAGCGGTTTGGGCTGTAGGCTGTCTGTCAGTCAGTCACTCAGGGAAGCCTTTTATATAATAGAAGATATAAATTCTTTCTTTTTTTTTTCAAACTCAATTATTTACTTAGGAAACCATATTTTTTTAAAACTACTGATGTCTAGAGCCGCAATACTGGTACATATTCTGTCTTAACCCTTTGCGCATTAAATGCTTTCAGAGGCTTCAAAACAAAATTAAGAAGTGATGTTTTACGTTGGTTCACTCGAAAATCTTCGTAGTAAAAAATACACGCAAAACAATTGTATTCGTCTTAGCCAGTTATGAAAACCTTTTTATATTTATAAATATAAACCAAACCGTCAAATTACACATATCTAAAGAAATTTAAATAGCGCTTGTGCAAATTACATTCATTTATGAAGACAATCACACTTTATAGCGTTTGCTTACAAAAAAATATTAAATTATTATACGTTTTGTTGTATTTTTCATTATCAAATTAAATGTCTGTATTTACTGGACTAGATTAAAAACAATAAATATCAAAACATTTTTCCAATCCAAAGATTTTGGTGTATAAGATATACAGGGTTATTTCTAATCAATTAGCATCCTGTTAGGGGCTCATTCTGTGCATCTAAACTAACAACTTTTGTTCTGCGACTTTTGTAAAAACTCAAAAAAAAATTCCGTACAAAAATATCATTCACCCGCGACAAAATGTATGGAACAGCTGATTTTTTTTGACGAAAGTCTTAGAACAAAAGGTGTTAATTTTGATGTACAGAATAAACCCCTAAAAGGATGGTAATTGATTAGAAATAACCCTGTATAATAAACAAAACCGTCTTTTCATCAATTTATTATACCTACGCGTTCTATTTGGTAATAATAGTTATACTCTTTGAGTAAAGACTCTATCCGCCTTACCACAAAAGATTTAAACACTCTTTAAACACACAATTGTTACTGTTAAATATAGTCCAAAGCGTGTGTAAAACTTTTGTTCTAAGACGGTATATTTTTGCTGGATGTTTATACTAAATAATTATATATGTCGCATGCCTTAGTTCACGCTGTTAATGCGGCTAACAGTGGAATTTAATAAATAAAATAAAAATTAATTGTCCTCCTGGAGTAAAGACATCGATAAGAAATTACCAACCCTAGTTGATTGGTTAGTATTGTAAATTTATATAGGTACTTTTAATTTAAATACTCCTTTACATACATTCCAACAAATAAGAATACAACTTGTTGAATACATTTTTATCATAACAACAGGTAAATCCAATCAAGATCCGCTTGGAAATCCCAGATATCATGGGAAACCCAAGAAACCAGTTTCATTTTTGAAACCGCCTGAAAGTAGGAACATTGAAGGTCGCTGGTAGGAACATTGTTAGTAGTTTCTA
Organism: Hypomecis punctinalis; assembly: GCA_949316475.1. Lineage (NCBI taxonomy): Eukaryota > Metazoa > Arthropoda > Insecta > Lepidoptera > Geometridae > Hypomecis > Hypomecis punctinalis. The sequence continues at coordinate 22,117,753 of OX438807.1, read as the reverse complement.
TCTGAGGAGTATTTCAGTTTAACAAAGTATCAAATTCAAGAAAGTAATTGTTATAAGAGATCATGAAAGATCATCAAAGACGCGTTGTCTATTCTTCCCACAGATATCTAAATATAACAGATTGATAACACTTGTTTTCACTTGAGGCAATTCTCAACCTTAAAAATCTATGGACAATCACTTCCAGAGGTTATTCGTAATTTTATCACTGTCAAGAATATGTATTGAAATTTGGCAAGAATTTGATCAGGCAATCGACATCGAATCGAGATATTTTCCATGTGTAATATAATTATCTTTCTAATTCATGTCATATGAAATCAATGCATCTCTTTCAGATTTTCTCGATCGACCATATTATTCCTCTGGTATCTCTGTGATTCTTCCAGGTTACTGTTTGCCATATTTTGAAGTACAGCAAAATATGCCACAATTAAGTATCATCATTATTGTCGTCACTGTCGTCAAAGTAGCAGCCGTAAGATCACTGTAAGACTACTCGCAATTGATTACTAATAAAACCGGTCGATCTTTAAACAGTCTCTAGGTAGTCTATCCACCTTGTCGGTAACTACGTTATCTTTGTCGGGAGCGTGATCTCCATTCAATAACTATACAGTCCATTCGGCCAACAAAGCCAGCGTGCTGTGTGCCCTTCCCACTTCTATTTCAACTTAATAATCCACATAGCTATATCGGTATAGCTACGGATTATTCGTACTTCACTCTTGATTGGATCACGCAAGGAGACTCCGAGCATAGTCCTCTCCATAGCTGGTTACGATATTTTTACGAGCATGGAACGAATTGTTATGGCTTCAACGCATGTTTTGGGTTGAAATGTTGTATATTTTTAACCAAATTCAGAAAATGAGGTTCTCAATTTGACTTCTTCTTGTTTTTTAGGGTTCCGTACCTCAAACGGAAAAAACGGAAGCCTTATAGGATCACTTTGTTGTCCGTCTGTCCGTATGGGTGTATGTCAAGACTCTTTATCTCGGGAACGCGTAAAAATATCAAGTTAAAATTTAAACTGTATACGTATATCTATGATCTCTTGCTGTTGTGTAATAAAAAAACTTCTCGATTTCATTATCGATTTAAAAAGTTAGAGCCGTTTATGTCGTAAAAAAACATATATTTTGACACTCACAAAAATCAAAACTTACAGGGTTGACAAAACACGAAGGCCTACAGGGTTGACAAGAAGGCGTTGACATAGAACTATGAAATTTGGCGAAAAGCATTGTCTCAAAGTACTCATAAAGGAATAAATCTGAAAACTGTACATTTTTATTTAAATCACAAAAAAATAGGGCCTCATAATTCACAAAATATGGGTTCAAAATTCCAAGTTTTTGACGATGGTATAGTATGGAGATTTTAAAAATTTACTTCCCAGTTTTGCAAAAAATTCTGGATTTTTGCGGAACCCTCGGTGTGCGAGCCTGGTTCGCACTTGTCCGGTTTTTTTTTGTAGTGCTCGTTCAGTTATGTACCGATTTTGATGATTGATTGTTTTTATGTTTGTAAGAATACTCTAGGGTTGGTCTCATTCAAATTTTATCGAAATCGCTTGAGTGGTTACAGAAAAACCAACAATATTATATTAAAAATGGCATGCACATAGTCGAGTTTTGTATGATTTGAAGTCGTTGTGTCGGTTGTGTCATTTGTAACGAAAAATAATTATTTCTCTAGGCTTTAATTAACATGCACCTTTGGTATTTATTTTTGGTGCCAATAAGTACTTATGGTCTCAAAAAAGTAAGACGTTTATTTCATTGTTTACAAGCCCATTGTAATTCATAATAGGTATTTTTTTAAATCAATAATAATTAGCGTTTATTTTACTTTAACTTTTGTATTGCTTTGCATTTAAGATCTATAAGTACATAAATAAATAGAGAATGATTTATAATAGGTAGTAAATATAGGTACCTACCTATATTTTAAATCGTTTCCATGTATAACATTTCTCTTTTCAACTGCCTAGGCGGAGTCAGATTGGGTATAAATAAATGTCTATTTCCCGATGGGTAATTTTCATTTCTGAATAAAACCTTTATGGGTACGTAAATAGCGACGGAAAATATCATGAAGTTGGGGAAAATGATACACGAGTTTATGATACGAATTGATATGAATGCCGATAAATATGGACCGGTATTGGAGCACTCGAATGTTTTGGTTACTTTGATTTTTATGTGTAAAAAGACGCATTGTTTTATGACTGACTTATTTGCCCAGTAATACCTAGTTACCATATTATTATACTCGTATGTCGATAACTTTATTTCAAAAATATGAGAGTATAATTATGCCCAAACGCATCAGAGCTTCAACCAAGTACAACTTAGTTCTCATTATTCTGTTTCGTCATTTAACCCCTAATTGGTGTACTGTTAGACGTAAGCTTCTTCTTTAATACAGCATGCGAGACTGCGTTCATTTCATCTGTCTTTAACCTACCGTCTGGAGAGATAGTCCACTTTTGTCTTGTCACACCTTTGCTCTGGGCCACAATTCTGTGATAATTTCACTCCACTTATAGTAGTCTCGTAATTATTACCTAAACTACTTACTATAAAGCTTATTTTGATTTTATGCTATCTCATTGGAATTTCTTAAAGAATCAAAGGGAGAAAATCTATGTGACTTTATCTATGTGACTTAATCTATGTGACTTTATCTATGTGACTATAACTATGTGACTTTATCTATGTGACTTTATCTATGTGACTATAACTATGTGACTTTATCTATGTGACTTTATCTATGTGACTTTATCTATGTGACTATAACTATGTGACTTTATCTATGTGACTTTATCTATGTGACTTTATCTATGTGACTATAACTATGTGACTTTATCTATGTGACTTTATCTATGTGACTTTATCTATGTGACTTTATCTATGTGACTTTATCTATGTGACTATAACTATGTGACTTTATCTATGTGACTTAATCTATGTGACTTTATCTATGTGACTATAACTATGTGACTTTATCTATGTGACTTTATCTATGTGACTATAACTATGTGACTTTATCTATGTGACTTTATCTATGTGACTTTATCTATGTGACTTTATCTATGTGACTATAACTATGTGACTTTATCTATGTGACTTTATCTATGTGACTATAACTATGTGACTTTATCTATGTGACTTTATCTATGTGACTTTATCTATGTGACTATAACTATGTGACTTTATCTATGTGACTTAATCTATGTGACTTTATCTATGTGACTATAACTATGTGACTTTATCTATGTAACTTAATCTATGTGACTTTATCTATGTGACTATAACTATGTGACTTTATCTATGTGACTTTATCTATGTGACTATAACTATGTGACTTTATCTATGTGACTTAATCTATGTGACTTTATCTATGTGACTATAACTATGTGACTTTATCTATGTAACTTAATCTATGTGACTTTATCTATGTGACTATAACTATGTGACTTTATCTATGTGACTTTATCTATGTGACTATAACTATGTGACTTTATCTATGTGACTTTATCTATGTGACTTTATCTATGTGACTTTATCTATGTGACTATAACTATGTGACTTTATCTATGTGACTTTATCTATGTGACTTTATCTATGTGACTTTATCTATGTGACTATAACTATGTGACTTTATCTATGTGACTTTTTAGTGTTTGAACTATCCAAAGCATAATTATTTTTTGCAAAAAATAAACACAACACGGACTTTCACCGGTAGAACCGGTATACAGGTAGAATTCGAATAAATTGTACGAATCAATGTGCTATCCGTATCCATTTTTGTTGAATTATCAGAAACGGTTCAGCCGATTTCGATGAAATTTAAATGCGACCATTTCGAAAGTATATTATTTCGAACTAAAAATCCTTTTTAAATAGGTTCATAATTGGCGAAAATATGTAGCACAAAAAAAACATAGATACGTACGGAGGAACATAGTACCTCCGCCTTTTTGTAAGTCGGTAAAAAATCAAGTCTATCTGTTGCTTGGTTGCTGCGTGAAACAGTAACAAAGCAACAAACATACTTGCGGATTTACCTATAAGGAAGTAAGCATTAAATACTTAACGTCTATATTTTACACAATACAAATTGCTGATATTTATTTGTCTACCAACAGCAGTACCAAGCATCAAAGAAGAGAAGTTAAGCTGGGGCGCACGGCTGCAGCGGTGGTGCCGGAGCCGCAACTGCCAGCTGTGGCGGCTGCTGCTGCTGCCCTTCATACCCATCCTGGCTCTGATCGTGCAGACCACGCTCTCGCTGGGGAACAGCATCACCAATGGAAGAGAAGTTGCTGATGTTGAAGAACAGGTGAGAAGTCATTTGAATGAAACTGTGCCAAGCCTGCTTAATCCAGTATAAATCGAGCCAACAATATATCACTTGAAAATGGTTTCACTAACGCAAAGATGTCACACTAGTCAAAGAAAATGTAAGAAAGCTTTAAATACCATCAGCAATAGAAAAAAATAGTTCACCAACTGATAACGTCCCTTAGTTAACTGTACACCAATCGACTGCCTCGGTAGCTCATTGGTTAATAACCCTAACTTCTGGGTCAAAGAGGCGTGGGTTCGATCCCCACCCAGGGCAATTATTTATGTGATGAACATAGGTGTTTGCTCTGTGTCTGGGTGTTATTTAGTTACTATCTATATTTGTATGTATTTAAAAATATCTATATGTAGTCTAACAGTCTCTGGCTGCCATATCACAAGCTTTGCTTAGTTTGGGGTCATAGGCCGTGTGTAAGGTGTCCCCGAATATTTATTTATAGATATAGAAGCTAGTTTTCCAACCAAGTACAAGTATTTATAGTCTTAACTAACTTACTTACTAATCAGCTCTGGCTAGAACGCACTGGTACAGCAGATTCCATCTAAAATCATAATTGAAGCAAAGAAGAAATCATTTTACTGGAACTTCAAGTAACCTGGTGAAGGTGGCTCAGGACATAAGTAAACTTATTTTCTCTAGTACCAAAAGCTAAAAGGTACTTTTAGTCACTTAGCACTAATGGAGTAAACAATCCTACCTTTTATCATGATATAGAAATTAGTTTCTATGTAACTAGTGACTAAAAAACTATCTCTTTTAGGGTAGGTATATGTTCAGCAGTGATTTATGTATTCAAAAGGCGACATAGTGGCCAAAATAAACAGAAATACAAAAAGTTGTCGGAATCAATTTCAAACTATACACCACAACAGCAAAAACATACAATTGTATTTTTAACTTACGTTAAACAATACGTTCAACAAAGAAAAACCAAGCTAATTTATGAATTACATTAAGTAACAGTATAAATATAAATATGGGTCAAACTAAATCATAGTTTTTGAATTCAAAGCACGTGTCGTATGCGCTCTACTCTCATAAAAATAAAAAAGCTCCAGCGTTGTCCCGAAAAATAACGACACAATCTCAATAGTAGCACTATGTACGAGTATGTTTAATTCATTTTAATACCTTTTACGGGACCTTGAGCAGAACTTCCTGTTTGGTACAGAAAATACTTGAAAGTAATCATTGTAATGTATTCGAGTGTTTTGGTGGAACTCACTTGGATAACTTGTTTATCTACCCGCCGTCTTAAATTGTTTACCAATAACCTAGACAGCTTATTTTTAAGGTTACGTTCCCAAAGGATAAAAACGGGACCTTATTACTAAGATTCCGATGTCCGTCTGTCCGTCTGTCTGTCATCAGGCTGTATATCATGAACCGTGATAGCTAGACAGCTGAAATTTTCACAGATGATGTATTTCTGTTGCTGCTATAAGAAAAAATACTAAAAACAGAATAAAATAAATGTTTAATGCCTTAAATATTTCTTTTGTTGTATGGAGAGAACTCCTTTTACCCCTTAAATTGTAACAAAATGTTATGTTTTTGGTGTCAATCGCTTGAGTATAAGATATAATACAGGTCTTAAAGTCCTTTTTTTTAGGAAAGTATTTAGTTTCTGTATACTTTTCAGCCAAACCTTTGCGTAAAAAAAGTATGACTTTATCATCATCATCATCATTCCAGCCATAGGACGTCCACTGCTGGGCATAGGCCTCCCCTAATGATTTCCAATAAGACCGGTTGATAGCGGTTTGCATCCAGCGCGATCCTGCGGTCCTAATAAGGTCATCCGTCCACCTTGAGGGTGGACGTCCTACGCTGCGCTTGCCGGTACGTGGTCTCCACTCGAGAACTTTTCAACCCCATCGGTCATCAGTTCTCCGCGCTATGTGCCCTGCCCATTGCCACTTCAACTTGCCAATCAGCTGGGCTATGTCGGTAATCTTGGTTCTTTTACGGATCTCCTCATTCCTGATGCTATCTCTGACTTTATAGAGGCTTATAACTTTAAAAAACTGTACAAACTAAGACGTATAAACATAGCTATTTGAAGTGCTCAAAAAACCACTCAAATTGGATAATATTTATAGGTAGATAACAGCTTTTTATTTTTGTATGGGTATGTTGGCACCACACACTCGTCTTAATACGTCAATAAATCATTTTAATTTATCTTTGCGTGTTGGCAAACTAATCTGTCTTTACGCTAAAACCGCGTGAAACTTGTTTCGACAGTTTATTTATAAATATCTCCCTCCACGTGCCTGTATTTTCCATCTTTTCGCATTTTGCTGTGGAAAACGTAATTTACTTGGTGTCAGTTTTCATCGCGCTCGAGCCGCGTTGACCAGCGCTGACACGGTTTAGGGATGAGCCTCCACTTTTAAATAAATTGTAAAATAAATATTTGTTCTAATTTAAAATTTAACAACAACATTCTTGCAATTTGATTAAGTAATGCCTTGAGTAGAGTCTCTACTCAAGGATAAATAAATAAATAAAAATTAAAATGAGGGGACATGTTACACACGGTCTCTGACCCCAAACTAAGCAAAGTTTGCGATATGGCTGCCAGAGACTGATATACTACATACATAATACATACTTATACTGTGTGACTGGTAAATATTAAGCAACCTTTGAGGGGCTTATTCTGTACATCAAAACTAACAACTTTTGTTCTGCGACTTTTGTCAAAACTCGAAAAATAACTATTATTATTGTTATTGGACACCTATCGGGAAGGCTTGTGTCCAGCAATAAACGTCCTATGGCTGATATGATGACGATCCTCATTTTTGAAGTAACTTAATTTCATTTCTGGTGTAAGGAATGTCCATCGCCATTCAACGCGGCAATACTGCTAGCGTTGGGCATTGGGCACCTTTGCACCAGGAACTATGAGAAGCGGGTTATTTGATTAGGTTTCTAGATATACATTTTATTTACTGATATTATTATTATTTATATTTAACAACCAATACTCTCTAAGACTATTAAAATAATAAAATTTGAACAAAAGTCTTATAAACAACTTTTACCATAGGACTAACTCTGAATACGCGAATTAAGTAGTTGTTACGCGTAAAAAGTTGTTTGTGTTTCGATTTCAGGGCTACTCCCGTCGTATTTTTTTTAAATTATAAAGATTAGTTTTTAAATATCTCATTTGTAACTCTTATTATTGATAATCTTTTAATGAAAATTATTCACGATTTAGGTTAGAATGTTTTTACATGTTAAATAAATTAATATTTTTCTCATCCCTACGTGTGAAACTCATGAAAAATGTATAAGTTGTATTGGAGAAATACGCTACTACTCCATTAAGTAATTACAAAAAGTTCCAGAGAAAAACACCAACTCTTAACTTGAATAATTATTTTCGCCTCCAAATTAATTAATTACCATTGAATGGACAGTTTAGTTAAGACTTAAGAAATTGAAAACTGTTTGCCTGAAAAAACTAAAGCAAATATTTTATTTTGGTTATTTCTCGCAATTACTTAGTTATTTGGGGGATCTGGTAGTTTACAAGACTATCTAAAACTGGTTTATTATACCGAAAGGAGATGATTAAGATCATAGTTATGAACTTTTAATATGGGGCGAATTCGGCATTCGAGTATAAATATCTGCTATTTCATTCATTTTGTCAATTCACATATATGCATATAACGTAAAATGCATGTTGTATTCGAAACATATATTGCAGAATGCAGTGCTGTGCTAAATGATGATTGTGTAAAAGTGTTACGGTATAGTTATTATGTTTTTAGCAGAGTTTCTTACGTCTCCGCTATATCGAGATATAGGTATAGATCGACTCGATTTTTAGACGAATTTATTTTAAAAGGAGGAGGAGAGTGTCTTTAAGAACTTTTTTTTACGGGGGGGAAATCTTCCAAAGATGCCCGACAGGTTTGGGGTGCAGTCGGGTTATGTGGGATTGTACCCACTAAAACCCCTCGGTGGCCAGCCTGTGTGCCTTCTTGGGAGCTCCGGGATCTCCGAAAGGAACGCACCGGTGCTCCCGGCACTTTGAGTGTTTACTCGCCTGGTAGTAGAACCAGGCTTGTACGGTCCTGTACGACAGCGTTGCCACACACGCTGCCGTCCTCCTCGGGCCCGCTTGAGAGGATGGCCAGAGCCCCAACTCTGACTACCCACGAGCCCAGGGGTCCCCTTTTAGTAGGCTTTTACTACAGGTAGGGGATACCGATGCCGTATTCCGGTGCTCCGGCATCAGGGCAATTCTATGTGATACCTAGCAAAGATAAAATCAAATTATCACGTGCGCGAAGCCGCAGGCAAAAGCTATTAACTATGGTATGAATGTTGGACGATGCTCACGGGCTATATATTTTTTATCGCAAAAGCCATGGGTGGTGATTTTACAAGGACACTGTTGCTAAGCAATTAAAAACAAATTAAAAGAAATATTTTGGTAACAGAGTTAGGTCGGAGTTCAAAGAAAATTGAGATCAAAGAAAAAAAGAGCTGAAAATTGTGGCAAAATATTGAACAAGTGTGAAAATGAGAGAACAACCATTATGTAAGAACCAAGTTTACCTATCAAATATCAAAAATCTTTCCATAAAGTAAGTTCGTGTAGGCCGGGTGGCTAGCCCTGGTGTCAGTGTTTTTAAGCCGCCTGAAAGCCTCTGAAATCTCTGAAAATCCGAACAACAAACCTTGCCTTGATACAATTTACCTAAGTTGAAACGAGGGCATTGTGCTAGTCATTTAAACTACATTTGCTAACATTTTATATTTTATATAGAGATATTCAAAGATTTGGCGGGGAGATTAAAAGAAAGCACACGTGACCAGAATGCTGGCGTATTTTGGGCAGAAAGTCAGCCTCGCAATTCAGCGAGCTGCATGTGGCCAGCATTTTAGGTACGTTGCCTGAGATTAGAGACTGTTTATACCTTTTGTAGGTTTAAAAATTGCTTAATTTTTAACTAAATGTACTTTAGATAGGGTATTTTAGTTTAGATTGGATATTTTAGTTTTAATTGTATAATTTTGACCGCTAATGATTTTACAGCAGACTCAAAAATACGTTATTATATAGCTATCCGACTTTAATGAATGAGTTGTTTCACTATTTCAAATCAGGGCTATAGTTTAAAAAAAAAACATCATTAGTAGCTACAGGGCTTTTAGAATGTTTTAATTTGATTTTAGTTTAAGTTTTAGTGATTTTAGTCTACCTAAGTTTTATTTTTAAATTATGTAGGTATGTGGCTGTAAATAAAACTTTATTCAATGTTATTTAAGTTTGCGCAATGATTAGCATAGGTTCTGGCTCTAAAAGTTTCTGCACTTTGCAAAACATCACCACTAGGGTGGGTCGCTAATGTATGGGCAAAAAATAAATTTATTTGATTGTAATCTAAATGTAATATTATGTTGTTTTGGGTGTAAACAAATAATAATTGGCCATAATATAATACATTTAATTATCTTTAACCCCCGCATGATATTCAAAGATTGGGTTTTATTTAAGTACTATCTATATAAGTATGTATTTAAAAATAAGTTTATGTAGTACTAGTTTTTACCCGCGGCTTCGCCCGCATGATATTTTGATTTTTTAAAATTTATAGCCTATGTGTTATTCTGATATATAAGCTATATTATTGCAAAGTTTCATCTCAATCCGTTCAGTAGTTTTTGCGTGAAAGAGTAACAAACATCCATACATCCATACATCCATACATCCATACATCCATACATCCATACATCCATACATCCATACATCCATACATCCATACATCCATACATCCATACATCCATACATCCATACATCCATACATCCATACATCCATACATCCATACATCCATACATCCATACATCCATACATCCATACATCCATACATCCATACATCCATACATCCATACATCCATACATCCATACATCCATACATCCATACATCCATACATCCATACATCCATACATCCATACATCCATACATCCATACATCCATACATCCATACATCCATACATCCATACATCCATACATCCATACATCCATACATCCATACATCCATACATCCATACATCCATACATCCATACATCCATACATCCATACATCCATACATCCATACATCCATACATCCATACATCCATACATCCATACATCCATACATCCATACATCCATACATCCATACATCCATACATCCATACATCCATACATCCATACATCCATACATCCATACATCCATACATCCATACATCCATACATCCATACATCCATACATCCATACATCCATACATCCATACATCCATACATCCATACATCCATACATCCATACATCCATACATCCATACATCCATACATCCATCCATCCATCCATCCATCCATCCATCCATCCATCCATCCATCCATCCATCCATCCATCCATCCATCCATCCATCCATCCATCCATCCATCCATCCATCCATCCATCCATCCATCCATCCATCCATCCATCCATCCATCCATCCATCCATCCATCCATCCATCCATCCATCCATCCATCCATCCATCCATCCATCCATCCATCCATCCATCCATCCATCCATCCATCCATCCATCCATCCATCCATCCATCCATCCATCCATCCATCCATCCATCCATCCATCCATCCATCCATCCATCCATCCATCCATCCATCCATCCATCCATCCATCCATCCATCCATCCATCCATCCATCCATCCATCCATCCATCCATCCATCCATCCATCCATCCATCCATCCATCCATCCATCCATCCATCCATCCATCCATCCATCCATCCATCCATCCATCCATCCATCCATCCATCCATCCATCCATCCATCCATCCATCCATCCATCCATCCATCCATCCATCCATCCATCCATCCATCCATCCATCCATCCATCCATCCATCCATCCATCCATCCATCCATCCATCCATCCATCCATCCATCCATCCATCCATCCATCCATCCATCCATCCATCCATCCATCCATCCATCCATCCATCCATCCATCCATCCATCCATCCATCCATCCATCCATCCATCCATCCATCCATCCATCCATCCATCCATCCATCCATCCATCCATCCATCCATCCATCCATCCATCCATCCATCCATCCATCCATCCATCCATCCATCCATCCATCCATCCATCCATCCATCCATCCATCCATCCATCCATCCATCCATCCATCCATCCATCCATCCATCCATCCATCCATCCATCCATCCATCCATCCATCCATCCATCCATCCATCCATCCATCCATCCATCCATCCATCCATCCATCCATCCATCCATCCATCCATCCATCCATCCATCCATCCATCCATCCATCCATCCATCCATCCATCCATCCATCCATCCATCCATCCATCCATCCATCCATCCATCCATCCATCCATCCATCCATCCATCCATCCATCCATCCATCCATCCATCCATCCATCCATCCATCCATCCATCCATCCATCCATCCATCCATCCATCCATCCATCCATCCATCCATCCATCCATCCATCCATCCATCCATCCATCCATCCATCCATCCATCCATCCATCCATCCATCCATCCATCCATCCATCCATCCATCCATCCATCCATCCATCCATCCATCCATCCATCCATCCATCCATCCATCCATCCATCCATCCATCCATCCATCCATCCATCCATCCATCCATCCATCCATCCATCCATCCATCCATCCATCCATCCATCCATCCATCCATCCATCCATCCATCCATCCATCCTCACAAACTTTCGCGTTTATAAAATTAGTAGGATAGGATATCAGTCCCTGGCAGCCATATCACAAGCTTTGCTTAGTTTGGGGTCAGATACCGTGTGTAAGATGTCGCCGATTGTCCCCAAAATTTGTCCCCAAAAATATTCTGAATGTTTAAAAAAATCGTCTTTTGTTTAGACATGTGTAATTTATTAACAAAGTACTTTAAATTGATATAAATTTCGTAATTATGAAGATTTAGCCACCAACTATCAAACTAATACCAACAAAGTGGTTATATAAGACATTAATGTACTGAAAAAAAAAATGCAACTTATTCTATTTAGGGCACAAAGTCGCGTTAACTTTTAGAACGAGACATAAGTTTTCTGGCGACCATTTTTGCTCTATTCTGATAATAATGTGATAATACAATTACATCACAATTTCATATTTACGAAAGGATTTTTGAGAAAAAATAAAATTCGACCCACCCTAATCACCACCTTGTATATCAAACGACTATACTACCACCACAACTTGTATAACCACGAACCCAAAGTGGACGGGTGATCTCATTAAGCAGGATCGCGATAGAGACAAGCACCGGTTGGTACCGACCAACCGGTATAATTGTAGATTTATGGGGAGGACTACGTCCAGCAGAGGACGTCGTATGGCGAGTGGATGCATGGCTTTTAAATCCAGTCTGAATTTTACTATATTTTTTTTCTATCAGGTCAGCAGAGCAACAGAACTGGGGAAGCTGGTGACCAGACTGCAGCAAGAGCGATCTGAAGTAGCCTTCTTCATCTTCACCAATGGCAGCACCCTGAGGTATATTCAGAATTAGTACAGAAACCGCGCTTCGTGGGCAGGCCTAAGTTCAGCATTGGATTAGTATGATAGGCCAATAGTTTATACAGTGAATCATAAAATGTAGGTAACAGATTTTAGTGTCATGTTTGGCCAATTTGAATGTTAATGATCGTGTAGACAATTATAATGTTAAAACAATATTTTGAAGAAATTTTCATACCTTGACATTTAAAGAAACAATATTTAATGTGAGGACAACCGAGGACTCGATGCAGTAGAAACACCATTATTTCAACAACTCTTTGTAGATTTATTTCTTCCAATATATTGGTCCAATAACTATCTAGACTTGTTCTTCGCTCCGACGGCTCGACCAGAATGGTCTTCAAAACCTCGGTCAATCCCAGTGCCATGGTTCTTAGTAAATTTATTAATTAATTTCTACGACTTCCTCTGCAATAGCCAACCACAGCTCATTTCCTGTTGCATTTACTTTTTAAAAGTCTGTGGTTGACTACCACACTCGAACTATAGTGTCCGTTCAAAAACCGCACATTATTAAAAATGTGCAATTTTTGCCCAAAACCCAACATTAAGTATTGACATCAAATGGCCAAAACCGGGACAAAGGCCGCAACCAGTACATATATACCCTACATAATTATATTACGTATAACCTGCCTGGGAACAGAACAATGTCGTAATAAAAATACATTCTTTTTTTAGAACCTTTGTTGCCACGTTGTGATAATGTCTCTCTTATTTTCGACAGAGTTTTCAATAAACAAAATGTTAGATACATTTCGGAATTGTAAATATTGTATCGCTCCGAGGAACGTGGAGTAAAACCACTTTTCTTTGTCTGAAATACTTTGAACACAGGTGTAAATATTTTCTTATGTAAAATTTTTAAGGTTTCTTTCCGTGCAACGTGTTTTTTATTGCTTACAATTACTTTGCAGCGAAATTCATGTTTTGAAGCCTTTTCTATAGGTACCTACAATAATTGAGAGTCAACAAGATTATTTTTTGCAAAAATGACCGACTTCACCCGTGTACAGAATTCGCGAATATTTCGCACGGATCGAGATAGCATTTTTCACATTATTGTTGATTTATCAAAAATGGCTCAGCCGATTTCGATAAAATTTAAATTGGACCAATTTCGAAGTATATTCTTTCCTCTAAGAATTTCTAAGAATTATTGAAATCAGACTACTATGAAAAAAGTTATGCGTGTATACATAAAAAAAAAATGTACGCGTCGAATTGTATACCTCCTCCGGTGGTTCGTCGGTCAAAAATAACGAGTCATTTTCACTAAGAATTTTGAACTTCACTAGTTCAAAATCTTTCGTGACACAGAAAGGTCGCTGTACGCCCAAACACAAGCACTAAGCCTAGTTCGGAAACAGTTTATCCTACTAATATTATAACCGCGAAAGTTTCTGAGGATGTATGGACGTTTGTTACTCTTTCACGAAAAAACTACTGAACTGATTGAGATGAAACTTTGCAATAATATAGCTTATATATCAGAATAACACATATAGGCTATAAATTATAATGATATTGCGTAAAAAATCAAAATATTATGCGGGCGAAGCCGCGGGTAAAAACTAGTATAATATATTTTACTAAATATTTTTGCAAAATTTTGAAAAATAAAGATAAATTTATTTATCTGCTTTTTAACCGACTTCAGAACATGAGGTTTTCAATTTAACTGGATGTTTTTAGGCGATTACTCTGCCAATTATGAACCAATTTTGATTGTTTTTTTTTGGTCGACCATACTTCAGAGTCATGTCCCATTGTATTGGTAGGTTCCATTAAAATTTTATCGAAAATAAGGGGCTGAGTCGTTTTTGAAAAATCAAAAATCATGCAAAAATCACTACATCGATGACACATTGATCCCTGCGAACTATTCGAATAAAACAGAAAATCGATGATTCGAATTCTGTACACGGTTAAAGTCGGTTTTACCTTTTTAGCGTAAAATAATTATTTCCTCTTCGAGAGAATCAATTTATGGTATGACTTTTTATCAATAAGAGAAACACAACAAAAGCTTCGAATCCTCATTCCTCATTCGAACAGCCGGAATATGGAACGCTTTGCCTGGGTCTGTCTTCCCGTTAAAGTACAACGTGGGTGTCTTCAAATCCCGAGTAAATAGGTATCTTCTAGGTAAGCGTGCTACACCCTAGACCGCACATCTGCTTAACATCAGGCAGTGTGTAGTCAAACGCGAACTTATTCGATTTAAAAAAAAAGCTTTTTAGGGCTCCGTACCCAAAGGGTAAAAACGAGACTCTACTATTACTAATAAGACTCCGATGTCCGTCTATCCGTCTGTGACTGTAACCAGGCTGTATCTCATGAACCGTGACAGCTAGACAGCTGAAATTTTCACAGATGATGTATTTCTGTTCTCGCTATGAAAACAAATACTAAAAGCAGAATGAAATAAATATTTTAGGGGGCTCTCATTCAACAATCGGGATTTTTAAGGAGTTTTTGCTCGCTATTAATAACGGCAAGAAGAATGGGGCTAAGGGGGCACCAGCACGGTACGGAATCCTTTGTACGCGATTCCGACTTGCACTTGGCCTATTTTTATCAAAACAAATGCTATAATTAAGGTATAAATTGTTTTAAAAAATAATTACCTAAATAATAGTTATTAAATAAAAAAAAATAACTAAATAAAAAAATTAAAATAGTTTTTCGTTGGTCAGGTCGAATTTGACGCAGCGCTTCGCTGGCACAGATAGCGCTATTCTTCAGATGGGAGAGCTGCCTCCCCTGGTGTTCAAGAGTCAAGTGGACCCGGTCTCTGGCACCAAGTTCCAAAAACAACTGAGTGAGCTGCGGTAAGTGCTTTAGTATAGTAAACAAAGAATTTAGCCTAGCACTAAATTTCCTATCCGTTTTTTTTATTTTAGAAGGTTTAGGGTACTTTACTTAGTATAAAATCACAAAATGTGGACAGATCCAAGTAGAGCTTCAGGCGCCATCTTGATAGAAAATCCAGTTCATTAAATGGGTCATATATCGTAAACGGTAAGATGTACACAAAAAATTAGCAGCATTAAAATATGCGAA